>CM019831.1:72961146-74203594 GCA_009763385.1 Coix lacryma-jobi var. lacryma-jobi | reverse complement strand
GAAGAACGGGGTTCTTTGCTACACTAATGCAGAAGTGCTATCGCAAAGCAAAGGGACCCGACTGAAATCTAGACCATAATCACGCAATGTAGCAACCATCCATAAAAGCTGCGAAGCGCAAGAAGCAGCGGCAACATACTCGGCTTCCGTAGTAGACTGGGCTACGTTCAACTGTTTGCGAGAAGACAACGAAACCAAAGAAGAGCCAAGAAACTGACAAGTCCCAGAAGTAGACTTGCGCTCAAGATGATAACCAGCAAAATCAGCATCGTAATAACCACAAAGCGAGAGGGTCGAAGGAGAAGAGTACCAAAGTCAGAACTCAGGAGTGTATCGGAGATACCTCATGATGCGCTTGACCGCTTGCTTGTGGGAAGTCCGAGGGGACGCCTGAAAACGAGCGCACAGACACACAAAAAACTGTATATCCGGCCTCGTCGCCGTCAGGTACAGGAGCGAGCCGATCATGCTCCTGTACTCCTTCTGGTCAACTGGCTCTCCGTCCTGGTCCGCGTCCATCGCAGCAGTCATTGCCATGGGCATCGTAAGAGGGTTGGCCTCACCCATGTCGAACTTCTTCAGGATGTCCTTCGTGTACTTGCCTTGATGCACGAACGTCCCGTCTCGGGTTTGCTTGATTTGCAACCCGAGGAAGAAGGTCAACTCACCCATCATACTCATCTCAAACTTCCTGCTCATAGTATCTGCAAACTTGGCAACAAGTGCATGAGAAGAGCCACCAAATATGATATCATCCACGTAAATCTGAATCAAAAGGGTGTCATTGCCTTGCTTGAGGAGAAACAGAGTTTTATCTACCCGTCCCATTTTAAAACCCTTGGAGAGCAAAAAGGTTTTCAAACGCTCATACCACACTCTCGGGGCTTGTTTCAAACCATACAAAGCTTTTGACAGTTTAAGGACATGGTTTGGAAACTTGGGATCCTCAAAACCAAGGGGTTGGCTAACATAACCCTCTTCCTCTATATACCCGTTCAAGAAAGCACTCTTGACATCCATCTGGTAAAGCTTAAAACCCTTCGAAGCAGCAAAGGCTAGAAGAATCCTAATGGCTTCTAAACGGGCTACAGGGGCAAAGGTTTCCTCATAACCTATCCCCTCTTTTTGGCAAAAACCCTGGGCCACTAGCCTAGCCTTGTTCCTCACTACCATCCCATCCTCACCCTGTTTGTTTTGGAAAATCCATTTGGTACCTATAGGGTGGCATTCTGGTGGAGGTGGAACTAGGGTCCAAACTTGGTTTTGCTCAAAGTTTTCTAACTCCTCATGCATGGCATTAACCCAGTTAGGAACAGAAAGAGTGTGTCCAACATCTTTGGGCTCAAAAGAAGCAACAAATGCAGAATGAGCAAAGTGTGAGATCTCATACACTTGCGACCGCGTGACTCGTTGGTCGATGCCGCCGATCATCTACTGCGGGGGGTGTGCTTGCTGAACGCTTCGGGGCGCTTGCCTCGCCGAAGTAGCCTCCCCCTCGCCAGATGCTATCGCTCCCTCAGGTGCAGCGGGTGCTCGCTGGAGAGGTGGCTCTAAAGGACCCCAGGAAGAATAAGTCGTGGGATCAGGTCCTCGAGCTGAAGTAGTCGTCGCAGGGTCGACAGGGGCAGCCAGTGGAGTTGGCTCGGGATCACCCCAATCGGCATCTTCCTGCTCCTCCTCCACAAAGATCGTCTCTCCCAGCTCTTGTTCTCCTGCAACATCAAAAGCAGAAGAAACACAAGGCATAGTCTCATCGAATGTGACCTCGCAGGTCTTCACCATCCGGTTAGTCTCAAGGTTAAGAACTCGATAAGCACGTGAATGCGAAGCATAACCAAGAAACACGCCATCAGCAGAGCGAGATTCAAATTTGTCCAAATTACCTTGCTTCAGGATAAAACACTTGCACCCAAACACCCGAAAATGAGACACCTTGGGTACCCATCCAAAACGCAACTCATAAGAAGTCTTTTTCATGAAAGCTCGAAGAAAGATGCGATTTGAAACATGGCAAGCAATGTTGATCGCCTCGACCCAAAAACGCCTAGGAGTCCTATGCTCATCGAGCATCGTCCTGGCCATCTCAACAAGGGTCCAGTTCTTGCGTTCGACAACACCGTTCTGCTGGGGGACATAAGGAGAAGAAAACTGATGCTCGATTCCATGAGAAGAACAGAAAGAGGCAAACTGCAAGTTATCAAACTCAGTACCATTATCGCTACGGATAGCTCTAATAGTATCAAGGGGGAACTCAGTTTTCAACCTCAAAATCAAATCACGAGCAAAAGAAAAAGCTTCATCCTTACCCTCCATGAAGAACACCCAAGAATACCTCAAAAAATCGTCAACGATCACTAAAACGTACCACTTCCCTCCCGCTGAGCAAAACCGAGCTGGACCAACAGTGTCCATGTGTAAAATCTCGCCGGGTCGCTTTGTCATCACCTGATTAACAGGTGGGTGAGAAGCAGCAACCATCTTCCCGTGACGACAAGGATGGCAAACAAGGTCCTTCTGAAACTTAAGCTTGGGCAATCCCTGGATTAAGCCAAGTGAGCTAAGCCTTGCAAGCAAGTCGAAGCTCAAGTGACCAAGCCTCCTATGCCACTTCCACAAATCAGAAGAAGGACCAGCCATCAAACATCTAGCAGAGCCGAAAGAGCGAGAAAAATCGGCTCTGAAAACACGACCAAAAGGATCGATCCAACAAACAAGATCTCCCCGAGGGTCTAAAACACGACTCCAACCCTTCTTATAACGCACTTCAAAATCATCCTCAAGGATTTGTGAAACAGAAAGAAAATTAAAATGCAAGTTAGAAACCAAAGCAACATCCTTAAGAATGAAGTTCCCATTGAGCCGAATAGCTCCATGAGAAACAACCTTACCTCTACTATTATCCCCGAAAGTGATGTACTCCTTGTGCACCACGGGGTCTAGGATGGAGAACCATTCTTTCTTTCCGGTCATGTGGCACGAACACCCGGAATCCATGAGCCACATGTTCTCCAACCGAAGTTCCTGCATCAATAGAAAGGCAGGAAATGAGCATATGGCACAACACTGGGGTTAGTATACTGAGAAGGATACCAGTGGTGTCATAGGCCCAGAAAAAGTGTTAGTAGAAACACCAAACTGACCTCGTCCCATGGGTGGATAGCGATCACCACCAAACTGAAAGGGTGGTCCGCTATGGAACGGAAAACCTCCAAACTCACCTACATGTCCCATTTGAGCAAAGCGATCACCACCACTCTGAAAAGGTGGTCCGCTGTGGGACTGTGCAGCAAAACCTCTTACACCCGGCTCACGATCGTATTGAGGACGACCGGAACCGCGACGGGCACGACCACCACCCCGTGGTCTAGCTGCCTAGGGCCTAGCCACCTGAGGGGGTGGACCTCCAGGTCTAGCGCCCTGCCTCTAAACTCCCCAACCTTGCACACCATGGAGAGGGTGGTTCCTAGCCTGGTTGTTCAGCTCCAACTCCTTCCTAGCGTCTCTCTTCCTTCGAAAGCAAAACTCAGCTAGGTGACCCTCATGGTGACAGTACTCGCACTCGAACCTCACCACTCTCTTGGGTTGTTGGTTCTTATGGTTGCGAGGGTTGTGCACTCTAGGCGGCTGCTTGCCTCTCGGAAGGGGATCACTAGAGACGTCAGGAAGGGTGTCAAGTGTGTTCTTAAGATGGTTAGGTTTGGGAACCCACACTTGCTTGCAAGGTGGAGCCTTGGGAGGTTCATCAAGGATTCCATCGTTGGTGATAGGCTTGGGAGGCTCAGGTGGGGTGATCTTGGTGAGCTTAGGGACAGCGGATGGCTTCTCACTCGGGTTCACTCTGCTAAACTCACCGATCTTGCCAAAGATACTAGCGCCCTTCTCACCTGAAGCAAAGCCTACTCCCGAGCAATCAGTTCCCCTCTTGAACTGACTGATCATCATGCCCAACTGTGGCTCACTGCATGACACCCAACTCAGGATGGACCAAAGGTATGTGTTTTCCTCCTCGGTTTGCATCCTGTCATGCCGACAGTTGGCAATCTCAAGCTCCATCCCCACGCATCGCTCACATAGAGCAGACAAGGTGCTAACTGAGCTGGCCTTCAAGGCTTCAACAAGCTTGGCACTAACTTCTACCTAATCAGTTCGCAAGCCTGGACAGGACTTGCACGCACCCAGCAAAGAAGACCTTGCCTTCACTTCCTCCAGCTCCTTCTTCAGGGAGGGACACTCTTTGCAATCACCCACTAAGTCTAGCCTACTCTTCAGCTCATCATACACCTCAATCAAAGAGGCATACTTGGTTTGCAGGGTGGCAAAGTTTGTCATATGCATCGTGCACTCCTCACACTCCTCCTCATTGGTCTCCTTCACCTCGGACCTAGCGAACTCAAGCTCCTTAAGTGCCTCATTCATCTTAGCCTTAAACTCATTGCGCTCTCGGATAGCTCGCTTGAGTTGCTTGTCCTGACCGAGAACTATGTCGATAAGAGAATCGCGCTCACCGGTAAGACGATCGACAAGAGAAGAGGTTGATACCTCGGAAGCGTCGTCATCGTCGTCGTCCTCAGCGGCATCGGCGTCCTTTGCCTGGCACTTGTGGTCGTCTTCGTCCAAGGCCATGGTGCAGAAGCCCTTGGAGGAGTGGCCGAAGAAGCAGAGTCCATTGAAGCGTTCTTCAGTCTTGTGCTCGGACCCGTCGTCGCTGGAGTCGCCGTCAGAGGTCTTCTTGCCGTCGCTGATGGTGGCGAGGAAGGCACACCGACCGACGTCGAAAGCCTTCTCCACGTCCTCTCGGCGGTAGCTGCCCTTCTTATTCTTCCCGGCCTTGTTCTCCGGCTTGCCCTTGCGCCTGGAGTTGCGGTTCTTGCCGGGGAAGCTCTTGTCATGCTTGGGACAGCTCGCGATGAAGTGATCCGGATCTCCACATCCGTAGCAGCCCTCACGTGCGCCACCACGCCGGCGATTCAGACGGTTGTTGTGAAACCACGAGAACTGGGTGATGATGAGGGTGAGCTCGTCATCGTCCAACGCCTCCACCTGCTCCTCAGTCACTGAAAGCAAAGAAGACAAAGCAAAGAGAGGTGGTGAAGCGTCAGCAGAGAGAATCGATCCACCCTTGCCTGAGACCAAAACCATGGAATGTGAAGATGGGTTCTTCAGCTTGGCCTGAGTGGAGTGATCGATCTCGGTGGACTTGAGCTTGCTAAACAGCTCGTCCACGGTGAGGTTGTCATAGGATGGAGACTCTATGATAGTTGACACCTTCACCTCTCATACCCTCCGATCCAGGGCGTATAGCAAATTGAGAGCCCTCTCATGATCGTCATAGGGTAGGTTAGCCCGATTAGCACGCATCTTGTTCACAATCGTTTGGAAACGAGCGAACATGGCGTCAATCGTTTCTCCCTCCAACTGAACAAAGTTCTTGTACTCTCGCTTGTAGGTCTCGAAGAGTCTGGTCTTGACCTGAGCGGTCCCCTCGTGATAGCTCTGAAGCTTCACCCAGATCTCTCGTGTCGTCTCAAGCTCAGAGACACGCTCGAACTCGGGAAGGGAGATGCTGGCCAAAAGAGCATTACGAGCCATGGAATTGGCCTCGTGCTGGTCAATCTGGATCTGACCCACACGAGCCACAAGGACTACGTACTCAGCATTCTCGCATATCTCCCAGACAGAAGATCCGATGCTATTGAGATAAGCACGCATCCGAATCTTCCAATAGGGATAGTTCATCCCATCGAAATAGGGAGCCTTGTCGTTCCCTTGATCCATGTCGCCCTTAGGATCCGAAACCGATTAAGGTAGTGTAGATCCCTTAACCGGCTCTGATACCAATTGAAGGACCGAATTGGCGACCAGAGGGGGGTGAATGGGAGCCTCAAATTTCTTCTCGAGCAATCGATGGCCCTTGTCCTAGAGAGTCAGCCCAAAAGCAAGACAAGGACTCGGTAGTGTCCACGACCCTAGATGTAGGGTGGATGCTTTCAAGAAGCACAGCGGGACACTACTCGAACTCAAAAGAGCCTCGGAGCAAATCAAAAACTGCAGTGACCAATCCTAGGAGAAAAACCAAAAGGAGTAACAAATGGTGTCCAGAATTTTTGAAATTTGAACCACAGGTACTAGACACACCCATGAAGGTCTCCAAAAAATTTCAGCTCAAAACTCCAAAGTTTAAATACCAAACACGTCCAGGATTCACACCGGACACGTCTGGTATTCACTGCTCAGACCAGTTTTGGGAGAAAAATCCAAAACCCTATCAAACGATGTCCAAAAATTATGAAATTTTAACCAGAGCTAGTAGACACCTAAGGGAAGATCTCCACAAAATTTCAGCTCGAAATTGTAAATTTAATTATACCGGACACGTCCGGGATCATACCGGACACGTCTGGTATTTGCGCTGAAGCTCCAGAAAATTCCGAATTCGAATCCAAAGCTTAACCAAATGAACTCCGAAAAATCTGAAATTTTGTAGAGGTGTTCACAACAAGGTCAGTGAGATATCTCTAAGAAAACATGGATTGAACCTAACTATAGGTTGCAGAATCAAAGAGAATCGAAGGTGAACGGGCAAAAAGGAGAAAAACGAAGAACGAACACGAATTCGACCCGATCTATGTGCTCGTGAGGTCAGAGGGGAAATCCTTCGGTGAAAAGAAGGAGCTCACGACAAAGCATGATCTGATTCAAACGGAATCGAAAGACATCTCGCAGAGAGGAAGAACGAGGCAAATCTCCGGGAGAGGAAAAACCAAAACGTGAAGAAGTCAAAAGGAAAACGTGAATCCATCCGGGATTTCAACCGTGTGTCTACCACACGAGACAATCGTGAGATTACGGTCTCACTTCCTCAAAATACCAAAGCACAGAGGTATGATTCGAGTCTCTCTGTGGATCACAGGCAGCGAGGTTTGATTAGAATCTAAGCGAGGGCTAGAGAGAGAGAGCTCAGGCAATTGTGGCTGCGAGGATGAAGGGAGAGGAGGGGTGCCTCTCTTATTTATAGCCTAAAACAATAATCCCCTTTCTACCCCTAGATACAAGAGCGAAGCGGCCAACCCTAGGGGTATCCCGGTCCAACTTTGCTGATCGTTCATCCGACGGCCACGCGCCTTCCTCATCCTTAGCTTTGCCTCGACGCAAGCCTCAGGATGCCGCCACGTGCCGCCCTGTCGACCGCAACGCCTTCCTCGCGGATAGCTGTGCCGCCGCGCCAGCCTCTCCACGCCGCCACACGTCGACCGTCCTTTTTGCGGACCTCCCCCGGTTTTGAGGCCGAAACCGGGAAACCTGGGCCTTCCCCCGGTTTGGAGGCTGAAACCGGGAAACCTGTCCTCCGGCTGAGTTTTGTGGCCCAAACTCGGAAACCCGCGAGCCCAGGTTTTGAGGCCCAAACCTGGAAACCGTCCTCGCCGAGTTTTGAGGCCCAAACTCGGAAACCGGCCACCCCGAGTTTTGAGGCCCAAACTCAGAAACCGTCGAGGGTAGTTTTTCGAGGCTCAACTACCAAACCCGCGCCGTAGACGGGATGTGGTTCACACAACCCGAGTTCCAGCACCGATGCTGGAGCATGTCCAGCCTCCACGCCAGGCACAATGCATGCCCCTTCCTTCTCAGCCTCCCGCCAAGTGTCACGACACCATCACCTTCCTCCCGACTCGGCTGATGCACCGCACATCCCCATGTGCTCTTGCCTGCCGATGCCACGTGTCAGCTACCACAGCTGGTCCTCAGGTCTCCCAGTCCATCAGTCCAAGCCTCATGTCCGCCCTTCACCGCTCCCGGTCCATCGGCTCGGCACGTCTCTACTTGACCTTCACCTCACCTTCGACCACTGTCTCCGAGCTCCACACCTGCACATCAACACAGCCAAGGGACATGTTGCCCGTTGACTGATCACTCATCACTCAGGAAGGGAACCACGTACAAGGGCACATGTCAACCTTGTGTTCGTAATCTCCCCTTTAATGAGTGCATCGTCAACTCATAGTAACCGTAATAAAAAATAAAAAGAAAGCAAAATTAGGTAGAAGGAGAAAACTCACTCGAGATGTCCAAAAGCCAAGAGAAAGGCCAAAAACGAACAAATCGAGATAAGCAAAGCTTGGTCCCCAAAGACATGGGCAACGGTTCGACACAACCAAGCAATGGATTGGAGCAACGACTCATCAAAGAGCAAAACTCGATCACAACGGAGCGAAAATCTTGGTTCCCAAAGGCATGAGCAACGGCTCGACGCAACCAAGTCAATATCAAGCTAGTCCTCAAGAAGAGGCAGAAAGGCTCAACACCACTAGCTGAAAGCTCGATACCAAATGAAGACTGCATAAAAGGCAACTACTGCTAGTCCCTCAAGATAGAGGCACAGAGGCTCAACACAACTAGCAGTAAGCTCGATACCAATCAAGAAACACCAAAGCACGGTGAAAACAGCTAGTCCCTCAAGACAGAGGCTCGACACAACTAGCTGAAACGATCGATACCAATGAAAATCAACTCGGAGCAAGGCAGAAATTGCTCCCCCTCACTCAAAGAACTCCCCCTCAACAAGTGAAGCATAAATTGCAAATTGTCACCACATCAAGACACACTCCCCCTTAGAAAAATTCTCCCCCTTGGGGGCAATTTGCAAACAAAAGGGAAGGGAAAAGAGCTCAAATAAGCAAAACGGGGCTAGGTTGTGCCTATCGAAGTCAAGCAAATGCACATGAGTCAGAAAATGCATGTTACCAGCTTCAGGTATATAATCGATAGAGTGAATAAATGCTCTAAAGAGTGCTGATCCGACTATAAAGCAGCAAGCAAAAATGCTAACAAAGGCTCAAACTGATCACCGAATACGAAATATGAATGCATAAGCCAAGTAAAGCAGTTTTAAGCCATTCTGAAAGGGTTTTCACCATCAAAATAGCACAGAACATGTATAGATAGGAAGTCAAACAAGTGCTAAACATGTATACAAGATGAACTACCCCTAGCACAGTTTGAATCATCATGCTATAGAATGAAACATAGACTTGTGTTTTCAGATTTTATCGGAGAATATGCAGCGGTTATCACACAAGTTCAATTTCAGCATGTGATTGCGAGAGGTTGAAAGCTTGTCATTGCCTAACTTTTCAACCGAGCTAAGCCTATGCATATGCAATCAGAAGCTTGAAGCATCGGTTTTGGTCTTACACTACACGGCTCAAGTTTAACTCAAGGTGCTGTGAGAAACAGTCTCGATATCGTGATGTGCTGACAAAGCAATCAATGTGGTCACGCTAATACAAGAACTGTTAAAGGTTGAGTCTATAATACAAGAACCAAAAATGTTTCCCCCATCTAAAAGGGGAAACACACACCAAGCTCACCTCTCAACCTATTAAAGGTTGATTGGTCCAAAGGCTTGGTAAAAATATCAGCCAAATGATGATGAGTATCGACATGGCGAAGGTCGATATCACCCTTCTCATAGTGGTCTCGCAAAAAATGAAAGTGCACATCAATGTGTTTAGTCTTAGAGTGCAGCACGGGGTTCTTAGCAATGCTAATAGCACTCATGCTGTCACCCAGCAAAGGAATGTGAGAAAAGCTCAGACCAAAATCACGCAAAGTGGCCATCATCCAAAGCAATTGGAACACCAGCTAGCCGCAGCAACATACTCAGCCTCTGTGGTAGACTGGGCGACACTAGACTGCTTGCGAGAAGACCACGATACAAGAGAAGAACCAATAAACTGACAAGTCCCAGAAGTGGGCTTGCGCTCAAGTCGGCAACCAGCAAAATCGGCATCAGAATAACCACAAAGGGAGAGAGTGGAGGAAGCAGAATACCAAATCCAAACTCTGGAGTGAAGCATAAGTACCTCATAATGCGCTTGACCGCCTGACGGTGAGAGGTGCGCGGCAACGACTGAAATCGCGCGCAAAGACACACCGCGAACTCGAGGTCCGGGCGTGTCACCGTCAGGTACAGCAGCGACCCGATCATACTCCGGTACTCCTTCTGATCCACAGCTTCTCCATCCTTGTCCACATCCAGGGCCGTCGTGGTCGACATGGGTGTTGGAAGAGGCTTGGCCTCACCCATAACGAAATTTCTTCAGGATATCCTTGGTATACTTACCCTGACGCACAAACGTTCCCTCTCGAGATTGCTTGATTTGCATCCCAAGGAAAAATGTCAACTCGCCCATCATGCTCATCTCAAACTCCATGCTCATAGTATCTGCAAACTTGGCAGCCAAAGCGTGAGAAGAACCAACGGAAATGATATCGTCCACGTAAATCTAGACCAAGAGAGTGTCATTGCCTTGCTTGAGGAGAAAGGGCGTTTTATCCACACACCCCATTTTAAAACCCTTAGCAAGCAAAAAGGTTTTCAACCTATCATACCAGGCTCTAGGGGCTTGTTTCAAACCATATAAAGCTTTGTGTAGTTTAAAAACATGGTTTGGAAACTTGGGATTTTCGAAACCGGGGGGTTGTTTCACATACACCTCCTCTTCTATGTAGTCATTTAGGAAAGCACTCTTGACATCCATTTGAAAAAGTGTAAACCCTTTAGATGCAGGAAAAGCCAAGAGTATCCTAATTGCCTCCAAACGAGCTATGGGAGCAAAAGTCTCCTCATAGTCTATCCCCTCCTTCTGACTATACCCCTGGGCTATAAGTCTGGCCTTGTTTCTCACAAGATGACCATCTTCTCCTTGTTTGTTTTTTAAAACCCATTTTGTTCCAATAGGGTGACACTCAGGAGGAAGAGGAACAAGAACCCAAACCCGATTTCTCTCAAAGTTTTCAAGCTCCTCATGCATGGCATTGACCCAATCCGGATCAGATAAAGTGTATCCAACATCTCGGGGTTCAAAATCAGCAACAAATGTAGAATGAGCAAAGTGAGAGATTTGTTGTGACCTTGGCTAAGTGACACGTTCGCCGAGGCTGTCGATCATCTGTTGAGGCGGGTGCTGGCGCTGAATATGTCGTGGCGCCTCCCGAGCTGAAGAAACCTCCCCCTCAACAGCAGCTGGTGCCTCCTCGGGTACGAAAGGTACAACCCGAGGTGGCGGATCCCACGGCCCCCAAGTAGTCGAAGAAGAAGGGTCGGGGCCGTGAGTGGTAGTAGAAGCCGCTCTTTGCGGAACAGTAGGTGGAGGTGGTGTTGGGTCATCCATCCCTTCAGCACCCTCGTCCTCATCATCAAAAAGAGGCTCGCCAACCTCATGATCACCTGCACGCTCAAAACGAGAAGAAGGACAAACCATGGTCTCGTCGAAGGTGACATCGGATGTCTCCATGACTCGGTTAGTATCAAGGTTAAGTACACAATATGCACGAGTATGAGTGCCATAACCCAAAAATACACCGTCAGAAGAATGAGACTCAAACTTGTCCAAGTTGCCTTTCTTAAGTATAAAACAGTGGCAACCGAAAACTCTAAAATAACTCACTTTGGGCTGTTTTCCAAAACGCAACTCATAAGAAGTCTTTTTCAAGAAAGCTCGGAGAAAAATGCGATTGGAAATGTAGCATGCAGTGCTCATATCTTCGGCCCAATATCGCCTAGGAGTCCTATGCTCATCGAGCAACATCCTAGCCATCTCTACAAGGGTCTGATTTTTCCTTTCTACAACACCATTTTGTGGCGGTGTGTAGGGGGAAGAAAACTGATGCTCTAAACCCAAAGAGTTACAAAACTTCTCAAAATCCGAGTTTTTGAACTCGGAACCATTATCACTACGGATAGCTCGCATTGTGTTCAAAGGGAACTCATTCTGAAGACGCAAAATCAAATTGCGAGCAAAAGAGAAAGTCTCAGTCTTCTCAGTCAAAAAGAAGACCCACGAATATCTCGAAAAATCGTCAACAACAACAAGCACGTACCACTTCCCCCCAACCGAGCTCACCCGAGCCGGACCAACAAGATCCTTGTGTAAAAGCTCTCCAGGGTGCTTAGTCATGACCTGAGTCACTGGATGGTGGGGAGCGGCAACCATCTTCCCATGTCTACAAGAATGGCAAACAAGATCCTTCTCCATGGACAACTTGGGCAATCCTCGGATTTGACCAAGTGAACTAAGCCTTGCAAGCAAGTCGAAGCTCAGATGACCAAGTCTCCTATGCCACTTCCAAAGATCAGAGGAGGAAGGTCCAGCCAAAAGATAACGAGAAATCCCAAACGATTCCGAGAAATTCGAACGAAAGACTTTCCCAAAGGGCGAAATCAAACAAACAAGATTGCCCTGAGGATCCAAAATACGACTGAGATTCGGCTTAAAACGAATCTCATAGTCATCATCAAAAAGTTGCGAGACAGAAAGAAGGTTAAAATGCAAGTTAGAAACAAGAGCAACATCGCGCAACACAAGGTGCTCATTAACTCGCACCGACCCACAAGACAACACTTTACCTTTGCTATTGTCGCCGACGGTGATAAACTCCTTTTCGGCGACCGGACTAAGACTGGAGAACCACTTGGCGTTTTCGGTCATGTGCCTCGAACACCCGGAATCCACCAACCAAACATTCTCCAATCGTTTTACCTACATCAATAAAAAGACATAGGGTGAGCATACGGTCCAACACTGAGGTGAGTGAAATGGGAATTATACCAGTGTTGGGCCGGCTGCTCAAAAGAACGGTTAGTAGCAAAACCATCCCTAGCGCGCCTACGGGGAAAGCGATCACCACGTATGGGAAAATGTGGTCCGCTAAGGGAAGAGCGTCCATCGCGATACTCAAAACACGGTGGGGGAAAACGCTCAACTACAAGGCCATCGCCACGGGGTCCATAGCCCACAACTGCAGGCTCCCACCGGGCACGACCTCCTCGCGGCCTAGGTCTAAGAGCTTGAGGTTTTGGACCTCTAGGCCTAGCAGCACGCCTCTGAACATTAGGCACATGTACATCATGGAAAGGATGGTACATGTCCGTGTTGTTCATCTCCTTTGCACGGCGCGCCTCTCTCTTGCGCCGAAAGCAAAACTCACTCAAGTGCCCATCTCTCCCACAGTGCTCACAATGGTACCTCACCGCTCTCATAGGGTTTGTTGGTACTCACGGTGGTGGGTATGGATCACTTTGCCTTTCTGTGGCATAAGCTCCTCTTGGATTGGTGGCATTGTGTCAAGTTTGTTCTTGAGGTGGTTTGGTTTCGGAGCCCATGATTGTTTCTTGGGTGGAGCCCTCAGAGGTTCAACAAATACTCTATCCTTGGTGTTAGGCTTTAGAGGCTCTCTGGGCGGAATCTTGGTAAGCTTGGGAGTAGTGGTGGAGTTGGGCTTCTCACTCGGGTTAAGACCACTCGACTCTCCAACCTTGCCAAAAGATGAAGCACACTCAACACCCTGAGCAAAGCCTACACCTGGACCTCCAGTAGCACGCTTGAACTGGGAGATCATCATCCCAAGCTGCGGCTCACCACAAGACGCCCATGACAAGATGGTCCGAAGGTATGTATTTTCTTCCTCGGTTTGCATCTTGTCATGCTGCACATTCGCAATCTCCATCACCAAACTTCTCAAGAGACACAATCTTGGCATTCTTCTCTGCCAACTCGGATTGCAGACCTGCACAAGACTTGCACGCACCAAGCACTGAGGATCTAGCTCTAAGCTCATCCACCTCTCCTATCAACACAGCATACTTACTTCTCAAAGTGAGAAGGTCAGTCATGTGTGTGGAGCACATCTCACACTCCTCCTCCTCAGTGACAACAACGGTGGACTTGACAGATTCAAGTTCCATCACCGTATCCTCCCACTTCTGCCTAAACTCCTTCCGTTCTCTAGCAGCACGCCTAAGCAACTTATCTTGACTAAGAAGGGCGGCAGTAAGTTTCTCAACCTCAGCAGAAAGCTCATCGGGGGTCTGAGATACCTGGGAGGTGTCGTCGTCGTCGTCGTTCCGAGGGATCTCTTCCAGCTCGCCGTCGACCTCCTTGCCAAGGGTCATGGTGCAGAAGCCCTCGTTGTCGATGAAGAAGCAGAGGTCGTTCAGCTTGTCCTCGATCCTCTTCTTCTTCTCGGACGTTGTCCAGCTTGAGGAAGCGGAGTCGTCATCTGAGTCGTTGACGTTGCTGAGAGTGGCGAAGAATGCATGCTGCTCAGCCTGGGCCTTCTCCATGTACTTCGTCTTGATGTACTCCTTGTTGAAGCCGCCCTTCCGCTTGTGCTTCGCGGGGACGTACTTCTCCTTGCGCTTGCCGGAGTCGTACTTGTGCCCATGATCCGCCTTGCCGAAGATCTGCTTGTTCTTCTTCAGGCAATTGGCGATGAAGTGGTTGGGGTCTCCGCACTCGAAACAACCCGAGCGTCCTCCTCCGCGGCGACGGTTCATGCGGTTGTTGTGGAACCGCGAGAACCGGTTGGTGAGCAAAGCCAACTCGTCATCCCCCATGAACTCCAGCTGCTCCTCTGTGACAGAAAGAAGAGAAGAGAGTGAAAAGCCTCTAGAGGGGTTAGCAGAAAAGCCAGAAAGCAAAGCCATCGATGGGCCAGAAGGATTTTCATAAGAAGCCCTTGCCATGGCGTCAATCTCACTACACTTGAGCTTACTAAAGAGCTCGTCGCATGTGAGGGTCTCATAGTTAGGTGATTCGATGATCGCTTGAACCTTCGAGTCTAGCACCGACCGATCGAGGGTATGCAAAAGCTTCAAAGCTCTCTCATGATCATCGAAAGGCAACAACTCCTTGTTAGCCGTCATCCTATTGATAATCACCTGAAAGCGAGCGAATAAACTTTCTATGCTCTCGCCAGGCATATGTCGAAAGTTCTCATACTCTCGCTTGAACAACTCGTAGAGACGGGTTTTGACTTGAGTGGTTCCCTCATGGAAACGCATGAGGGTAGCCCAAATCTCCCGAGCCGTAGCGACGTGAGAAACCCGATCAAACTTCGTCATGCTCAAGCATGAGAAAAGAGCATTACGGGCTCGGCTATTGGCATCGTGCTCATCGATCTGATGCTGAGTCACACGAGCAGCCAAGACCACGTAATCAGCAGAGTTGCAAATATCCCAGATGGAAGCACCCAAACTCTGCAGATAGGCCGACATACGTATCTTCCAATACGCATAGTTCGTTCCATCAAAAAATAGCGGTTTGCCCACGCCGCGATTGTTGACACTGGTTAACTATCAAAATTAAAGGATAAATAAATATGAAAAGGGCATGAATTCAATCACCAACAAAGGTTTAGGGTTTCAATTGACAATATTCCATGAGTTTTGGTGAATTGTGATTCTGTAGGGACTAAACCAGGAAACCAGCGCTGATTGCTTCCCCTAGAAGGAAACTGATGGGAGATAACGCAACCGCCACGTCAGGAAGATTCTAGAAGACTCCAGGGGACACCAGAAGACACCAGGAGGTCGACCACCACGAGAGGATGAAAGGTGGGACCGACCGGTCCCACCATGAGACCGGTCGGTCTCCCCCCCGGGCCCGCTGGCTTCCGTCTTCTGCAAGCTTCCTCCACCGACCTCTAGGACTCATCTCGGCCGTACCTTAAGTTGGTTTGATCTAACGACTGCGGTTGATCCCTCGGGGCTATATAAACAGGCTCCAGACCCCAGGGCAGATCAAGTTCCTCTTCAGAAAAGACTATGCCTCATTCAGAAACCCTAGAAGAGACTTCAAGAGCCAGCTATCAAGTAGAAGACTAGTTACCCCTCTAGTTTAGATGTAGAACCTAGTCTTATACTAGAACTAGAAGAGAGAGAGAGAGAGGAAGAGATCAAGAAGGAGCTCCGGCCTGTCGGATCAACTTCTTCATCTTGTACCTGCGGATTCAAGTTTATCTTCAACTTGCTTCAGCGATTGTTTTGGTAATCAACGTCTATATTTAAGTTTGAGCCATTGTCCTTATTATTCTTAAGGTTTGTGACTCTCTTTTGAGTACTTTAATTCTAGTCATTCTAGAGTTAGAGTAGTTGGATGGTGTAAGCGTGGTGCTTAGACTTGATAGCTCATAAATGCCTCCTATAACGCCGGTAGTAGTGGTTGTTCGCAAGGGTGACTCTTATAGCCTTGTTGATTCTTCTATAGTCCACTTACCCGTGTGTAGGCTCGGTAGGATTATACATTTGCATAAAAGACTCATACTCTGTTTGTGACCTTTTATGGCAACTTCCCCACTAAGAATAATATAAACATATCACTCTTAAGTTGGATTTAGATAGCCTTAGTTATCCCCTCTATGCTTCTAGATTCTTCGTCCTTGTTAGCTACTCAGGGGTTAGACCTAAAGACTTAACACTATCCATTCCTTTGGGTTCGATATTAAAACTGGGTTACTCCGGTGAAGTGCTACATCGGTAGATGTTATCTGTGCGCTTGCGGATAAAGTAGAGTGTGCGTTAATTTATACCAACAAGCATTTCTGGTGCCGTTGTCGGGGAACGGTAGATCAACTTAAGTCTCAGTTTAACCTTGTAATCATACTTTTATCTTTCCTTTTTTTGTCCCAGTCTTTTCATTATTTTTGTTTTCATTCTTATGAATGTTATTTTTGAATTCCACTCTTCTCTATCACTACCCCATGAGCACAAGCTATAACCAGTAGAATCCTTATACCCCATCATAATATCTGGTTATTAGCTACGCCTACATTTCTGCTGCACTGTCCTTGTAATGAGCATAGGAATATAATTGTGAAAATATTCCTTCGGGTATTTTGTCACTAACCTTCCCAGGTCTGGAGCAGAAAAGAACGAAGGAACAACAAACACAAGGTATGTCCAATGAATCATCATGTAACATTGAATTACATTCATCCAATCTTGATTTGTGCAAAATCTAAGCTTGAGGAATAGACTTTCTAAGAATATTTCTTGCCTTGTTGCTATGTTGGTTGTTCCTACCTTTAAGATATGCTCATACACTAATCATACTCTTTCATCACCATATGACTAAATCTCTATAATACTTTCATGCTACCCTCATTCGCTATATTATATATTTAGGTTTGGAGTACTTTCATACATCGCTTAAATTAAGCATGGTGCCTAGTTTAGGAGAGGTCATCTTGCTTTCAAAGGCTTTTAATTTAAGCAATTAAGTTAAAATGCCTTCCTAGATCAAATTAGACGTGGTGTCTAGGTTGATTTTTGAGCCGATAGTAGGCTATAGTGGATGCTGCATATTTTGTTGGACTAACCCCTGCAGGGAAACTTTCAATATCAATTTGGGAAAGTCCGGAGATGAGCTCACACTGGAGATGAAGAGACACATGAACTTCAACAACTTTGCACAATGAAGACTCAACTCATTCATCATGGATGAAAGAACTGTGAGCATCAAAATTTATTTATTTTGTCTTCTACTGCAAGTTATCTTTTGCCTTAAATCATGTTAAAGTGCAGCCTACACATTGAATACTAGTCTATGCTAAAACAATCCAAGAAAAAACATCTTTTATTAGCATAGATGCAACATACATAAGTTATGGATAACAACCCATGTTTCAAATTCTTGCAATCCTTCGGGTATATGTCCACTAACATTATGCAGGAGAGAAATTTTGTTCATCCATGGTTTGGTGTGAACATTTAAGATCCAAAACTCAAACCATAGACACACAAACATACTCTCAGGTCACAAATGGTGCTAGCCTAGCTTTGAGTCTTGCTTGGGCACTGATGACAAACAGGATGTAACTTACCTCATACGAGACAACATATGCCTGCAATCATCATTGTCCAAGACATCAAGACAAGAAGTGGGAAGTTATCCTCTTTTCTAATCAAGAGCTAGCTTTGGAGACAAGATGGTACCACTACAACAATAGCAAGATCTACAAGTCAAACACATGAACATGTTGTTGGGAGTCCATCTACATCACAAGCCAGCCTGGGAGAGAATTTCGTTGTCTAGATGTGTTTCACAATCAAAGGGAGGAAGGAGAAACCCAACTTCAAACATATTGATCTCCTACTCACCACTTTGATCAATACAAACCACTAGATGTTGTCCCAGTCAAGAAGAAGAATATGATCCACCACTCATTCTTGGAAGATCGTTCTTGAACACCATCAATGTTATCATCTATGTCAGACCTGGAGAAGTCAACTCTTGGATCTTTTGCTGATTCTTCAACAACTACATCACTTATGAGCAGCCAAAGAGAACCAAGAGAAGACGTCGAAGGGAGAACCAACTGCCAAGAATGGAGGAGGGCATCATGAAGGATGAGACCACTGCACCACAAGAGTTAGAAGATGAAGAGATTACTTGAGCTAGGAAATCAAGAAGAACAGCTGATAAGATCTCCATCATCTAGACACTGTTGAGAGGACAAGTCTCAATTGAGACATTACAAGACAAAGACTCTCATGGAGGCACTTCAGTAGCAGCTCTAAATTCAAGTCTCTTGTCAACCCAATAATTAAAGGGAAAACAAGAAAGGTTGACAAGAGAAGAATGCGGAACTGTCCCTACATCCTCATAGTATAGAATTAATACAAGAAAGAGAGACGATTCAAGTCAGCATACTCGAGGAACAATGCGCCTTCACTGATAAGTCAACACAAGAGAAGGAAGGTCAATACCTCTAAAGATGATTCCACTGTGATCTTCCTCCTCTCAATCACACTGTGAGACAAACAAGAGAAGACAAACCATTCATAATCAGCTAGACAAGAGAAGCTTCCACAAGGTGGTTCAGCACAATCACTTTCCAATGACAAAGTAACATTTCAAGGTAAGTGACCATCACTTTAAAAGATTCTTCTTGATTCTAGTATGAACATAAATAAAGAACTAAATATGTTTAAGTTGCACCTCACTTGATCCAACCTAATCAACTCAACATGTTTAGTCCTTTGATCTTTTGTCCTAGCTTTACTCTCTTGAATCTCACTGTCTTAACTAAATGAGCTAAATTGTTGAGCATCTAACCTTTGGAAGATGATATATCTCAATTATGAAAAAAAATCGACACTTTATGCATAGATTATCCTTCCTTGGGTTAAGTAATTTGATCTGTTAAATATTTTAAGATGCTACTTTTATGCTCATCCTCTGATCCTATCACTCATATTAAGATTGAATGGAACACATAAACAAAAAGTTTGTCTTGTGCAATGTGGCTAAGGTTAGAGAGGAATAAACAAAACTTTTGGTTCTATTGGTGTTTTTCCACCAACAGAGCCCATGCACTTGATCTCTACCATGTCTTTATGAGCAGGACACACTCTTGAGCAAACATGGAGAAGTTTATCACTTCCAAATTCTACAGAGTGAAGGTCCTAGATCTACAAGAACATGCACACTGAGCAAGATGCTGCCAGCTTCCACAATTAACGCTTCACTTCAAACTGCTGGACGAACGAACATGAGTGACACCATATCAAGAGGCATAAATAAGAAGGAATGATGGAATACGTCGTAGTCAGAATTAGAGGTCATGAAGTCCCCGCAGACTTCTTGATCCTCGACATGGGAGAAGACGTTGATGTCCACCTCGTCCTAGGAAGACCATTCCTCTACGCTACAAGTACAATCATCTACAAGAGGAAATCCATTTTCACTTTCCTAGAGAAAAGTCATGATGCAACTTCATCAACTATATACCCAATGAAGCACCCAAGAAGAACAGAAGTGAAAGACGCCGCCCTCAACGCCAAAGAAGACAAGCTATCAAGAATGGAGAGGCCAATCACGAAGAAGAAGCTATCGACACTGTCCCAGAAAAGAAAGAACAAAAGAAACCTCAAGACAGTGAGCCACAGGAAGTGAAGACTCAGACCAAGAAAGTATGGAAGAAAATGCCTGCACCTAAGAGGTACAATCGATAACAACTTTCTAAACGTCTGACATACCTTGGGAGGTCTGAACCAAGGGAAGGTCCATCGGACCTAAATATCCGAACCTTCGCCAAAAGGTAAAATCGGTAGTTATCCTCATATTTACTTTTCTGCATATTTCTCATATTTAATTCTTAGTCATTTATTATATCATCATATTTAATCATTGCATCATCATATTTAATTCACAAATATTTTAATTTCTACATTGCATTAGAAAAGAAAATAAAAATGTTGCAATTTTCACACTATATAATAAACCATAAAGCTCCATGTGAATAATTCTATGGTTTGTAAAAACTCACAAGGATATTCACCGTGGTGGCATAAAAATAATAAAAATAAATATGCATGCATTCATCCTGTTGCATTTTCTCTTGCATCATAAAAATATAAAAACATAAAAATATTGAGAAAGAGATCTTACTGAAATTCTGGACAACTAAGGCTTGAGTGGCCAACCACTAATGCTTGAGTGGCCAACCACTAATGCTTAATCTGTTCCACAAGTTTTATTGTCTATTTGAGTTTCACAGGATTTGAAAGGCCAATAAAAGCTGACGAGCAAGTGAATGTTCCATCCACTACTGGAGCACTGTTTCAATAACCATCAACATCAATCAAAGCTCTGATAGAGGAAGGACATATCCACTGCCAATCTGCTACATTGCAAGATCGAACGACTACGTCACATTCAGCTTGGGGGAAGGCACCCTCATGTATCCACGTAAGTATCTCTATTATCTTAAGTTTTTCATTCTATAAATAAATTCAAAAACACCAAAAATATGTGAGCACATGAAGGTTGAATCTTAAAAATGAAAACCCCAAAAATATGTGGGCACATGAAGGCTCACCCATAAAAGAAAAGAACAAAAATATGTGGGCACATGAAGGCTCACCATTAAAAAAAAGAGACAAAAATATATGGGCACATGAAGGCCCAACGCTATTAAAGGAACTAGCTTGGGGGAGACGCACCCCCCTTATCTTCGCGATTCAGGTATGTCTTTATTATTCTTACCACTACTATTAGTTTTCATTTTAAAAGGGTGTTAGATTAAATAAATAAAATAGTGTGTCTAGTTTGTTTTAAGGAGTTGATGACTAAAGAAGAACCCTCTCTCTCTAATATTTTGCATGGAAATGATGAATAGTTGCTCTATCTAATTTCTTTCAAGTACCTAGTCTTCAAAGCATGAGTTCTCCTAATTAATAATGATTCCTTAAAATAAAATTAAATGCATGGATGGCAAATACTTAATCTAAGGTCTAGGTAATTGGGATATGACATGTGATGATCTGAGCTGCTATTATCTTGTTCTAAACAACACTAAAGTTCCGAAGATTTCTAAATATAAACATAACTAATAATTGCATTGAGTTAAATTAAGCTTTGTGACCCTGTGGGAAGTTATCATGCCATTGAATTGAGATCACTTACACATTTCATCCATCTTCCGCATAAATGCTCATAATTATCTATTGCTATACTCTCTGAAGTTTGTTAGAAACATGTGGCTATGAAAAAAAAAGAAGAGAAAAAAAAGAAAAAAAAGAGAAAAGAGATCCGTGGAAATAAAAAGGGACAAGTGTCTGAAACCTCAAAAAGATAGATCCCGAGGAAATAAAAAGGGACAAGTGTCCGGAACCTCGAAGAAAAAGAAAAAAAATGTGTCAGAAAAAAATGGGCACGTGCCCGATAGTAGAATTAGCCTAATAGCCATATGTCTCTAATGAACAGAAGAGAGTGAATATATTCAAGAGAGCATCCGACTCCATTTTTCCATACACATGCACTTCTTGATTCAATGGTTGGTTGACTTTCTCTTTGGATCCATTGTTTAATTTGACAACATATGTATTAATGCTTTTGAAAATTAATTAAAACTCCGGGATTAAGGTGAAGTGAAAGAACTAGAGACATAGTGCTTGATTTGATCATTCAATCTCTCAATTATTCAAGATCTAAGGTAAGAGTAATAAGCCCCATGAAGAATAACATGATATGTTTTGGAGAATTTTTGTTTAACAGCAGGCATACTTGTTGGGAGTGAAGATATTGTAGCAACTCCTAATCCATTGTTAAGTTTTGGTTTTGCTAAGGGACTAGCAAAGGGTAAGCTTGGGGGAATTGTTGACACTGGTTAACTATCAAAATTAAAGGATAAATAAATATGAAAAGGGCATGAATTCAATCACCAACAAAGGTTTAGGGTTTCAATTGAAAATATTCCACGAGTTTTGGTGAATTGTGATTCTGCAGGGACTAAACCAGCGCTGATTGCTTCCCCTAGAAGGAAACCGACGGGAGATAACGCAACCGCCACATCAGGAAGATTCTCGAAGACTCCAGGGGACACCAGAAGACACCAGGAGGTTGACCACCATGAGAGGATGAAAGGTGGGACCGACCGGTCCCACCATGAGACCGGTCGGTCTCCCCCCGGGCCCGCTGGCTTCCGTCTTCTGCAAGCTTCCTCCACCGACGTCTAGGACTCATCTCGGCCGTACCTTAAGTCGGTTTGATCTAACGACTGCGGTTGATCCCTCAGGGCTATATAAACAGGCCCCTAGACCCCAGGGCAGATCAAGTTCCTCTTTAGAAAAGACTATGCCTCATTCAGAAACCCTAGAAGAGACTTCAAGAGCCAGCTATCAAGTAGAAGACTAGTTACCCCTCTAGTTTAGATGTAGAACCTAGTCTTATACTAGAACTAGAAGAGAGAGAGAGAGGAAGAGATCAAGAAGGAGCTCCGGCCTATCGGATCAACTTCTTCATCTTGTACCTACGGATTCAAGTTTATCTTCAACTTGCTTCAGCGATTGTTTCGGTAATCAACGTCTATATTTAAGTTTGAGCCATTGTTCTTATTATTCTTAAGGTTTGTGACTCTCTTTTGAGTACTTTAATTACAGTCATTCTAGAGTTAGAGTAGTTGGATGGTGTAAGCGTGGTGCTTAGACTTGATAGCTCATAAATGCCTCCTATAACGCCGGTAGTAGTGGTTGTTCGCAAGGATGACTCTTATAGCCTTGTTGATTCTTCTATAGTCCACTTACCCGTGTGTAGGCTCGGTAGGATTATACATTTGCATAAAAGACTCATACTCTGTTTGTGACCTTTTATGGCAACTTTCCCACTAAGAATAATATAACCATATCACTCTTAAGTTGGATTTAGATAGCCTTAGTGAACCCCTCTATGCTTCTAGATTCTCCGTCCTTGTTAGCTACTCAGGGGTTAGACCTAAAGACTTAACACTATCCGTTCCTTTGGGTTCGATATTAAAACTGGGTTACACCGGTGAAGTGCTACATCGGTAGATGTTATCTGTGCGCTTGCGGATAAAGTAGAGTGTGCGTTAATTTATACCAACAGCGATCCATGTCGCCTTCTGTGGATCTGGAACCGGCTAAGGTGGAAGATCCTTAACCTGCTCCGATACCAATTGAAGGATCGAAAGTGCAACCAGAAAGCTACCAGAGGGGGGGTGAATGGGAGCTTCAAAATTTCTTTTCAGAAACTTGTTGCTACTGTCCCAAGAATCAACCCCAAGAGCAAACCTAGAGCTTGTGAGTGTCCACGACCCTAGATGTAGGGTGGATGCTTCCAAGAAGCACAGCGAGACACTACACATCTCTAGAAACCTAATGCAAAAACCCAAAACCAAATCTGAAGTCAGACGAACAAACTACGAACGAGACAGTGCAGAAGAACCTGCATCGGACGCTGGCCTGCGTCCGATGGTGAGGCGTCGAAAGCTTCCGATGCAAAATCAACAAGTCTGGGACCTTACTGGACTAGCATCGGATGCTGGCTACAGTGGAGCCCTAGCATCCGATGTTCGACCCCCGGACGCGCCGATGGCAACGGACGTGTCGATGATCAGCGTCCCATGCTCCTTAAAAGCGCTGTCAGATGACACGTGGCATCGGATGCTTCTGATGTGATGAACACAACATCCGATGCTCCCGACATCAGCGTTCGATGCCCCCGAAACTGCACTGTTCTTCCACGGATTCAATTCGATCTCCTCTGAATCAAAAGCTCTAAGGCTTAGACTTGGTATGAGGAGTTTCAAGGAAGTTAGTGAGCTGTCCCAAAGAGATCATGGCTTGAACCTAACTCCAAATCGGTGAATCGGAAGAATTCGGGGCAAAGGGAGCAAAACTCGATTCGAAATGAAAATCGACCGATCTACTAGCTCGTGAGGTTAGAGAAGAATTCCTTCGGTGGAAAGATGCGCCTCACGATCTAGAACAACTCAGTTCAAACGGAATTGCAAAAGACGCACCGAGTAAAGAGATCGATCAATGGGAAAATCATGGAGAAAAGCAATCCGCGAAGAACAACATCAAAACACAACTCACAACCACGAATTTGCAACAATGTGGCTACCACACGCTACAATAGTAAGATTATGGTCTCACTTCCTCAAAATCTCACGAACACAGAGGTATGATTGTCTTCTCCGTGGATCTCAGTTTGCTACAGCAGGGGATTGGGAGAGCAGGAAAACCTAGAAGGCAAAGAGCAAATGACTGAGATAGGATGGGAGGTGGGTGTCTCCCTCTACTTATCCTAATTCTAATTCCCACTCTACCCCTAGTTATTTACAGAGCGAACCAGCTAAACCCTAAGGTTATTCTGGACCAACTCGTGGTAGGTGGCGATCCGACGGCCACGCCCGCACAACTGGTAGCATTGCTGTTGGTAGTTCTTAACTTCACTAAAGATAGAGCTAGGCAACTATCCCCGGTAATGGCCGAGAAATGCTTGTTGACACTTGCTAACGTCGTTACTAGGAGTAGACTATGGAGTCTATCTCTGGCAGCGGCGCCAGAAATGCTTGAAGCAAGTCCAGTCACCATACCTAAAATGGTGAAGCTAAAGCAGCTATCTACTAATGTCAAATGGGGTTGTCAATCTCGACACTAGTAGGACCTAGCTAGAGAGATTGCAATCTACCAGGAAGAGATTCTGCAAGCGCATAGAACTATTGTAGTAGCACTTCCCTGGGAGTACCAGGTGTCGATTTATTTGATCCCAAAGGAAGGCTAGGGTGGTGTATGAGTCGAGTCAAGGAGGGGATGAGAGTCAAAGAATAAGAAAAGAGAAAAGGAGGGAAAAGAAGATGAAAGGCTAGAAAGAATATGTGGGTGGATAGGTAAGGATGAAATGGATGGTAAGGTAAGGTGGATAACTAGATAGATAGATAGATAGAATGAGATAACTAAGGATAACTAACTAATAACTAACTAGTAACTATTAACTACTCTTAGATAACCACGAAGCAAGATAACTACGAAGCAAGATAGACAAATGTCAATAAAGCAACCAAGTTAAGTAATGTTTTATTCCTATCTTATCAAGTATCGAGGCGTACTAGCTTTTACCACTGACTTAGGTTGAACGCTAGCACAACGAGCCTTACTGTTAAACTGGGCCAACTACGTGGTGGAATTCAAGGCGCACAGGGCTGTCACCACCTGCTTGCTACCACAGCTATCCGGGGGTCCAGCGGTATCTGAAGGTAAGTCTATAACTAAGCACCACGCTTAATTATATTCTAACTATCTCTACCCTAGCTTTGAATTGAGACACCCTTGCGGACGTCAGAGAAAATACTTGACTTAATAAGATAAACACTAAACTAACTAAGCAACCTATTGGCAAAGATCAAACACTAAGCTCACTAGAGATTAACTACTATGGCTAAGTGAATTGATCTGTAGGATAGCTAGGCACTCAAGCAATCAATCAAGTATACTACTCAATACTGATAAGTAGATTAAAGTAATACTTGAAATGATGAACTAGAATATAGTAAAGTGCTTGAGATACAAGAGCAAAACCTGAACTGGAGATGATGGAAGACTCTTCCCAGCTCCAGGACCGATCACTCGCATGCCTCTACTCTTGAGCTAAGCCTTGAGCAGCGCTTCCGCGAGGGCAAAGATGCCTTGCTCTACTAGCTACCTACTTGCCAAAGCTTGGCTAAACCCTGAGCTATTAGCTCTCTGGCTCTAGCCTTGCTTTCTTTCCTTCCTTGCTTCTCTTGCTTGTGTGTTGCTTTGCTTTGGTGTGTGTTGGTGTGTTGCCTCAAGGGGGGTATTTATAGCCTTGTGGAGTGAGGGGGGTACTTATAGGGGGCAGCCAACCGACCTAGGGCTAACCCTAGTGGCGGGCGCCAGCCCTAGGTGGCGGCCGCCACCTCCCTCACCGTTGGATGCACCGTCATTGCTTCAACGACATCCAGGAGCTCTAGAGAGGCGGTTGCAAGGTCGATTGCATGTCCAGATAACCGTCATTGGTCATGATCCACGCCATTCCCCTCCTGAGCCATCCGATGCCACTGACCTAGTGACCAAGGGCCAAGATTTGGCCTAGGGGAGGTCACACTGATCGGTGACGTGGCAGGGAGTGGACTTGAGCCAACCCAAGTGGCGGGCGCCACCTAGGGGTGGCGGGCGCCACCCTCCTGAGGCCCAATTGGGCCCTGCTGAGTGGGCTTGGCCTTTGGTAGTTCAAATATCCAAATTTGGTTCAAATCCTGCATTCAAATCAAAATCTATGGACATGTGGAATTCGGTTAGTTTGAAACCTATTTGACTACATTTCATGCCTTTTTGGAGAATGTAAGGGTAAAATGTTGATGGTAAAACAGGTGTTTAAGGACCATCAACAAGCTCCCCCAAGCTAACCTGTTGCTCGTCCACGAGCAACAATGCGGTTTAAGCATTGAGCATGAAATAGATAGCAACTTAAGATGTATACAAGTGCATATTGTATAGTGAGAAATAACTTAGCATATATCATTAATCATAGCAATGTGGGGCTTATAGCTTTTCACTTCAAACATGCAAGAGTGAAATTAAGTAGTAGATAGGAAACTTTTATCTTGCTTAGGTTTGACTAGGATTTTGTCTGGAGGTTTTTCAAGGTTTTCAAAAGATAACAACTTGCTTAAGTCCTCCAAGATTCACTCAATCACTCAATGGTGTTTAAATCCTCACTTAGGCCAAAATGTAGCCTCTCCTATTTCTAAAGAATGATATGTGGAGTTATAGGTAGGCTAAGAATCATGAGCAATTTGCCTAATGTTTATGCTAAGCTAGACACTCAGATCATAAGGAGCAGCAAATCATAAAAATTGATCAAGATGTGCATGTGGGGTTATGTGGAAGTGTATAGAGAGATATTTCATAATCCTTCCTAGTTAATTTCTGGGGTCTAGAGCTAATGATAATTCTCTCTCTCTTTTTTTTGGATACATAGTGAGTAGACAAAAATGTGTCCTCACATTTTCTTAGGACATAGTCCTCTCTTGAGCTACTTTGCTCACTTTTTTTTTAGCTCTAGATTTCCCCCAGATTATCTATAGGAAAGGATTTTTGAAATGAGTAGGGAAAGGGAGAGAAATGCTTATCCCCAGTGTAGGAATAGCATAAGGCTAGCAATGGGACGTTTGGCAAGGTATTGCATATCTCCAGTGTAGAGAATGAGCAATTTATTTGGTGGTTGCAAACTTCCAAAGTGGAGAGTAGGCAATTTATGGTGGGTGTGTGAATCTAGATCAAAAGATATGATAAGCTTCTCTACTAAGATCTATGAGGTCTAACAAAGCTCAACACAGACAAGGCTCTTTGTGGTTTTGACTAACAAATATTTGTCTAGTGGTGGGATGTGATAAAATCCAGGAGGAACTTTTAGCAAGGTTTTCAAGTTTTTTAAAAGAAATCCTCCAGATTAGGTCCTAATTTCTCCTTAGCAAGTTTAAAGAATTACTCCATTTCTTACTAACTTTATTTACTAAGCATGATTTCAGTTAAAGCATGTGCAACCCACAAAAGCTACAACTTAGACAAGACCAGTTATTCAAACTATAACAATAGCATTTGCATGACATATTTCAAATCTTATTCAGGTTTCAACTTGTTTAAGCAGATTTCATCAATTTTATTCATGGAATGGTTACTTAGGCAAGCATATAACATTTCAAAAGATAAAGAATTTAAGAACTGAATTTAATGTGTAGGCTTAAGACATACCTTATTGGAGCAGGAGTCTCCCCCAAGCTGGCTTCTTGCTTGGTGAAGGGTCTTCATCTTTCTCGGTCGGAGCTCTTGTTCTCATTTTATTAAAAGGGAAACTATCTAATGTTGTGAAAAAGGGAAACTATCCTATGATATTTTATTGTTCTAGCTAAGTTAACATATACTTATGCATATAACTAATGATAACTGTTTTTTTTTGTTTTTTTAGTTACATGCATGACATATGTTATTTATTTAAAAAAGGGAAATTTGAAGGGAAATTTAAAAAGTAAATCCATACCTTAGATCCATGGAATTTCATCCTTATTGGGTAGATCTTCTTCCTTGGGTGCTTCTTCTTTAAGTTCTTCATCCGGTTCTTCTTCTTTTGGCACCTCTCCTTTGTCATGTGAATTACACAACTCAGGAGAAGGTGGTTCTTCCTTTCTGCTCCACCTTGTTCTTGGGCGCCTTTTCTTGGTACGAACGGGTTTTGCTTCCTGCATGTTAGCGGCATATGCGGGACCACGGGAAAAGGAGAACATTTCCTTCCTCCCTCCTAATGTCATTTGCATTTTACCACTCCCCACATACATGCAGGTATTCACAGTATTCAAGAAAGGTCTACCTAAGATTAGAGGCACATCTTTCCTATTTCCCATATCTAGTATTATGAAATCAGCAGGAACATAGGAACCTCTAATATGAACAGGTAAATCATTGACTATTCCTTCTACATAGCAAGTGGATTGATCAGCTAGCACAACATAGGCAGATGTGGATGACATGGGTGGAAAGAATGAGTTTTCATAAAAATCTTTAGATAGAATGTTCACACTCGATCCTAAATCACACATGGCATTTTTAAAGACTTCACCAAAGATTGAGAATCTAATTATGGGACTACCAGGATGACTCTTTTTAACAGTCATGGTTTGATCTTCATAATAGTTAAAATATTTTATTTCAACCATATTTGCAGTTTCCATGTCAGGTTTAGCAGGAATTTTGCCAGTTTCAAAAGATGGTATGATAGCTGCAAGTTGAGCTAATTGGGTTTCTAACATCTTATTAAAACTTAATTGATTTTTCAGAGCAGATAAGAAATCTTCCAATTTAGCATTTATATTCTCAAGGGTTTTATCATTCGACATTAATCCCTTATTCAAGAAATCAGTAGTTCTACCTTGTGAGTAAACTAAATTTTTCAAGAATGAGAAATTATCAGAATTCTGAAAATTAGAGCGGAGGAATGAATTGTTACCTTGAGAGTTTGCAGGCTGATTCCATCCTTGATTCTGTTGACGGAAACCGTTGTTGTTGGTGTTGATGAAGTTCAAATCTTCATGTAACTCGGGGCAGTGGTTCCCAGAATGTCCGGTTTCTCCACAGACTTCACAAGTCATGTAGGATTCCAGAGATTGGACACTTTCTTGTTGGTTCATCTTCTCACAGCTGTCCAACTTCTTTGCCAGCAGGTCCATCTTGGCCACGATCATGTCGGCCTCCTTAAGGGAATGTATACCTCGCTTACGGGGCTGCAGTCTCTCATCATTCCATCCTTGGTTTGACACCATCTTCTCTATGAGAGCCTTAGCATCTGCAACATTCAGAGAAAAGAATGCACCGCCGGCGGCGGCATCCAAATGGCTTCTAGAGAGTGGGGTTAGGCCATGGTAGAACTTCTGGATCAATAACCAGTCCTCCATACCATGGTGTGGACAAGCAGCGACATACTCTTGCATTCTCTCCCAAGCCTGGCGAATAGATTCCTCAGCTTGTTGCGTAAAGCTGGAGATTTTGTTGCGAAGAGCATTCGTCTTGACCATCGGGAAGAATTTGGCGAGAAAATCATCGAAACATTTGTCCCATGTGTCTATAGCATTGCGACTGGTATAGAACCATTGCTTCGCTTTTCCTAGCAAAGAGAAAGGAAAGAGACAAAGACGGATGGCTTCTTGTGTTATCCCCTTAATGGTGAAGGTGTCGTAAATCTCCAAAAATTATTGGAGGTGAGCATTGGCATCCTCATGAGCTTTGCCACAGAACGGGCTAGCTTGGACCATCGTGATCAGAGCCGGTTTTAACTCAAAATTGAGGGTGGCATCGATCACATCTGGTCCTGTTGCTACATTGGCGGCAGAAGGAGCAAAAAACTCACGAATTGTCTTATTGGCCATCGTGAAGATAGAACAAGATAAGAAAGAAAGAAGTTGAAGAAGATGAAGGAAAAAGATAAGAAGGACTAAGGAAAGAAAGAATGGGGTAAGATGGGATTCGCTAAGCGGGAGCTTAAGCGAAGATAAATTCGACACGGACTCAACTGATACACCGATTGCCTTCCCCGCCAATGACGCCAGAAATGCTTGTTGGTAGTTCTTAACTTCACTAAAGATAGAGCTAGGCAACTATCCCCGGTAACGGCCCAGAAATGCTTGTTGACACTTGCTAACGTCGTTACTAGGAGTAGACTATGGAGTCTATCCCTGGCAGCGGCGCCAGAAATGCTTGAAGCAAGTCCAGTCACTATACCTAAAGGGGTGAAGCTAAAGCAGCTATCTACTAATGTCAAATGGGGTTGTCAATCCCAACACTAGTAGGAGCTAGCTAGAGAGATTGCAATCTACCAGGAGGAGATTCTGCAAGCGCACAGAACTATCGTAGTAGCACTTCCTTGGGAGTACCATGTGTCGATTTATTTGATCCCAAAGGAAGGCTAGGGTGGTGTATGAGTCGAGTCAAAGAGGGGATGAGAGTCGAAGAATAAGAAAAGAGAAAAGGAGGGAAAAGAAGATGAAAGGCTAGAAAGAATATGTGGGTGGATAGGTAAGGATGAAATGGATGGTAAGGTAAGGTGGATAACTAGATAGATAGATAGAATGGGATAACTAACTAATAACTAACTAGTAACTATTAACTACTCTTAGATAACCACGAAGCAAGATAGGCAAATGTCAATAAAGCAACCAAGTTAAGTAAAGTTTTATTCCTATCTTATCAAGTATCGAGGCGTACTAGCCTTTACCACTGACTTAGGTTGAACGCTAGCACAACGAGCCTTACTGTTAAACTGGGCCAACTACGTGGTGGAATTCAAGGCGCACAGGGCTGTCACCACCTACTTGCTACCACAGCTATCCGGGGGTCCAGCCGTATCTGAAGGTAAGTCTATAACTAAGCACCATGCTCAATTATATTCTAACTATCTCTACCCTAGCTTTGAATAGACACACCCTTGCGGACATCAGAGCAAATACTTGACTTAATAAGATAAACACTAAACTAACTAAGAAACCCATTGGCAAAGATCAAACACTAAGCTCACTAGAGATTAACTACTATGGCTATGTGAATTGATCTGTAGGATAGCTAGGCACTCAAGCAATCAATCAAGTATACTACTCAATACTGATAAGTAGAATAAAGTAATACTTGAAATGATGAACTAGAATATAGTAAAGTGCTTGAGATACAAGAGCAAAACCTGAACTGGAGATGAAGGAAGACTCTTCCCAGCTCCAGGACCGATCACTCGCACGCCTCTACTCTTGAGCTAAGCCTTGAGCAGCGCTTCAGCGAGGGCAAAGATGCCTTGCTCTACTAGCTACCTAGTTGCCTAAGCTTGGCTAAACCCTAAGCCATTAGCTCTCTGGCTCTACCCATGCTTTCTTTCCTTCCTTGCTTCTCTTGCCTTGTGGAGTGAGGGGGGTACTTATAGGGGGCAGCCAACCGACCTAGGGCTAACCCTAGTGGCAGGCGCCAGCCCTTGGTGGCGGCCGCCACCCCCCTCACCGTTGGATGCACCGTCATTGCTTCAACGGCATCCAGGAGCTCCAGAGAGGCGGTTGCAAGGTCGGTTGCATGTCCAGATAACCATCATTGGTCATGATCCACGCCATTCCCCTCCTGAGCCGTCCGATGCCACTGACCTAGTGACCAAGGGCCAATATTTGGTCTTGGGGAGGTCACATGGATCGGTGACGTGGCAGGGAGTGGACTTGGGCAAACCCAAGTGGCGGGTGCCACCTAGGGGTGGCGGGCGCCACCCCCCTGAGGCCCAATTGGGCCCTGCTAAGTGGGCTTGGCCTTTGGTGGTTCAAATATCCAAATTTGGTTCAAATCCTGCATTCAAATCAAAATCTATGGACATGTGGAATTCGGTTAGTTTGAAACCTATTTGACTACATTTCATGCCTTTTTGGAGAATGTTAGGGTAAAATGTTGATGGTAAAACAGGTGTTTAAGGACCATCAACAGTGTCTCGACGCAACCTCACCGATTGCCGCCACGTGCTGCCACCGCTCTGCTTGTCCTTTTCCCGGACTTCGCCCTCGGTTTTGTGGCCCAAACCGGGAAACCAGCCTTCATGACCAACCCCCGGTTTTGAGGCCCAAACCGGGAAACCAGCCTTCCATCGCCTGAGTTTTGTGGCCCAAACTCAGAAACCCGCAGCGCCCAGGTTTTGAGGCCCAAACCTGGAAACCGTCCTCAGCCCGAGTTTTGTGGCCCAAACTCGGAAACCATCAGCGCCCAGGTTTTGAGGCCCAAACCTGGAAACCGTCCACTCGGTGGTTTTTCTGTGGCTCAACCACCAAACCGAGCCGTAGATGGGATGCAACGCCCGTGAACCCCGTCCACCGACACGTGTCCCCAGGTCCTCGACCCAAGCAACACCGTGCCCGCAAGTCTTCGCTCGTCGTTGTCCCAGGCTATCAGCCACCACAGCTGATCATCAGGCCACCGGTCCCTCAGTCCAAGCCTCACGTCTGCCCTTCACCGCTCTCAGTCCATCGGCACGGCATGCCTCTACTTGACCTTCACCTTGCCTTCGATCACTGTATCCGTGCTCGACACCTGCACAACACAAGCCAAAGAACATGCGCATTATCCCAGTTGACAATCACTCATCACTCAAGACTCGGCATACACCCATGTATCCGCATTATCAAGAAGCAAGTGATTGGACTTCAAGATCAGCAGTAAGCTAAGGATTGAGACAGGCAAGTGTAACAAAGTAAATCCTTGTACCTATTCAATATATAATAATTCATTCATGCATGTGTCTAATATTGAAAAGCGTATAGGGACTTACCTAGATTACTTTGTACTTTATATCCTTGTATCCTATGGGTTGGTATGCATGTTTGGATAGATGCTTCCGCGCAATACCAAGATTAATTAATTAATTTGACTAATGATTTATGCAATATGGTTTAAAATGATGCTTTTTCACAACATAGTTTGGAGGACTCTATCCTAAAGCGATAACCCAAGATTTTACCGTACAACCAAGAGGATCACATGGCTCTGATCTTAGCTAATTACTTAGATTTGTACTAGCTCGTCTGTAGCTTACTAAAAGGGCAAGTGGGGGGTACCATGTAGCTTATGGGCCCTGTCCTGCTAGGGTGAGCACTGTGTGGTTTTGGAGTGTCACCTTAGTGGAAGGTGTCTATAACTCTTGGGAGACTGAAACCTCAGCGGCTACGACTTGTTAAGGTGTCTTTGGAAAGGCTTCGTAGTGAGACCCCGCCGCACATCCTTGGTAGATGTGATATGGGAGTAATTAACCCTGGCATTTGGGAATCACGACTCACGGGTAAAGTTGTACACACTTTGCAGAGTTTGATCAAACTGTTATAATAGCCGTGCTCACGGGCACGAGCGACTTGGAGCCTTTATGATTGGGTACTACCTGGAATCTTTTGGAAATGATATTAATCCTGATTAATGATACTTCAACTTGGGATGGTTTATACACTAAAGTAGTGATTTGGGAATAATAAAATATGACCAACTAAAATTGCTAACCGCAGTCAAACCGAGTCAAGCCTTTTGAGCCTTCATAGACCCATGAGTTATACTTGCTAAGCATGGTGCGCTTACGCTTGTTTCTCTATCAATGAAAATCCCGGATGGGTACCAGATAAAGGAGTCTAGAAAGAGGACCACGGAGTTTCTAGAAGCTGAAGGTTGAGGTTCACCAGTCAACGTCCCTGTGGAATCATGGCGTTCTCCTAAAGATTAGTTTACCATTTCCATTGCGTACCTATTCAAGACTTTAAGTCTTGTTGTAATGTTTAATTATCGATATGTAATAAAGCACAACTTTTGGTATCTATCTTGTTTTGTCACTGTATGTGTGATTTGATGTCCTGGGCACACATATGGTTAGCGTTTGGTTTTATCCTTAAAATCGGGTATGACATAAATTCCTTTGGTGGAAACAATCCCCTCACAGCAAAGAACAAGTTGATTCAAACAGTTTCGTAAGAGACGCTGCAAAGAGGGAGATCAAGCGACGAGAAAATTGAGACCAAAAGCAAAATGCGAAGAACAACTTAAGAATGTGAATCACAATCTCAATTTCCAGCCGAAATTCGCCCCCACGAAAAGACAACGGGAATCTGGTCTTGTTTCCGCAAAATCCAAATACACAGAGGTATGATTCACCGTCTCTGTGGATCTTAGTAGCTACAGCAGGGATGTGGGAGAACAGGAAACCCTAAGTAAAAGTAGCAAATGGTTGAGATGGTTTGGAGGGAGGGGCTGCCTCTCCTAATATAGCCTAATACAATTATTCCCTTTCTACCCCTACTGCTAATGAGCGAGCAGGCTAACCCTAAGGGTATTCCTGACCAACTCAGAGTTGATGTCGATCCGACGGCCACGCCTACACATCAGGTAGCTTCGCCTCGATGCGACCTCACCGGATGCCGCCACGTGCCGTTCGTCCTTTTCACGGACCTCCCCCCCCAGTTTTGAGGCCGAAACCGGGAAACCAGTCGTCCATCGGCTGAGTTTTGTGGCCCAAACTCAGAAACCTGCCAGCACCCAGGTTTTGAGGCCCAAACCTGGAAACCGTCCTTAGCCCAAGTTTTGTGGCCCAAACTCAGAAACCAGCCACACCCAGGTTTTGAGGCCCAAACCTGGAAACCGTCCACTCGGTGGGTTTTCTGTGGCTCAACCACCAAACCGACGCCGTAGAGGGATGCACAGGCCGTGCACCCTGTCCACCCACATGTCTTCACTTGTCGCTGTCCCAGGCTGTCAGCCACCACAGCTGATCCTCAAGCGACCGGTCTATCAGTCCAAGCCTCACGTCCGCCTTTCACCGCTCTGGGTCAATCGGCACGACACGTCTCTACTTGACCTTCACCTTGCCTTCGATCACCGTCTTCGAGCTTGACACCTGCACAACACAAGCCAAAGAACATGTGCATCATACCAGTTGACAATCACTCATCATCTCAAGATCCGGCATACACCCATGTATCCGCAGTTAGAACACCTAAGGGCTCGTTACCTAGAGAAACCTTGCTACCCTTGTTACCCTTCTCCTTGACTTATCTGGGAGAACTAGACCAAGAGACTATAGCACACCGTTCCCTGTGGAAAATATGATACCCTGAATACTTCCGGGTGAAGTGCTACAACGGTACTTCTGTGCGCTTGCGGATCTTTTCTGCTTACGCTAAGAAATACCAACAAGCATTTCTGGCGCCGTTGCTGGGGAACGGTTGTCATCTGTAGTCTTTGAACCTAGTTCGCCCATGTATCTTTGTTTTATCTTTCTTTTCTTTATTTTTCACCTATGGAACAAAACTCTATCCAAAACCTGTCCGCTCCGCGGGCCGAGTTCTTTGAGCCACCACAATCATTGAAGCCAATCACAGCTTCCAACTATGAACTCCGTCGTGGCTTTATAGCCATGGTTCGTGAACATCCCTTCTCGGAGTCCAATAGTGAAAACCCCTACCATCACCTACAGGAGTTTGAGTTACTCTGTGCATGTCTGACGATTGCGGGCATGTCACAAGAAACATTGCGTTGGAAAATGTTTCCATTCTCTCTTTCTGAGAGGGCGAAACAATGGTACAACAATAATGTAGAAAAAGTTAACGGAGATTGGAAAGAACTGCAGAACAGATTCTGTCTCGCATTCTTTCCCATATCTCGTATTGCAAACCTACAGCATGAGTTACTCAACTTCCAACAAAAAGAGAAGGAAACATTAGATGCAGCCTGGGAGAGATTTACAACTCTTTCACGATTAGGCCCAGACTTGTCTCTACCCAACCACGTGTTGTTACAACACTTTTGGTTAGGGTTGAACAAGGAGTCTGTCCTATAGCTGGACATTTCCACTGGAGGATCGTTCATGTGCAAAACCCCAGAGGAAGGAGAAACTCTACAAGACCTTATTCTAGAGAACACTCCACCTCCTAATCCCCTCCAAGTGGAAGACGAACCCAAGCATGAGGAGGTCTCTTCGGTTAAAACCGAACCTGAGATTCAAACTCAGAGACCCTCATCGCTAATAGAACCTCTGAAGGAAGTTTTCTTCCCTTCAGATTTTCTGTTCTTCGAGGAAGAATGCCTTGATAATTACGTAGAAACCTTGAAGCCTTCATACCAGAACAAGCCTCCAGTTCTTGCCACTCCTCTTGAACCTCCTGAAGAAATCATTCATACAGAGGAGTCGACACCTTTTATAAGTAGCGATTGGGTAGAACAAGCGGAACTCTCTTCCGAAGAAATTTGGATTAGTCCCTCTTGTTCATTCATCCACGCTAAAATAGGTAGAGACTGGATAGAAGTGCTTCATGATCCAACTGTTGGGGTGAACATCATGTCCGCATCCTTTGCGAACACGTTCGTTCACGAACCCTTCACCCCAACAAAGAAGCACCTAAGGCTAGATTCAATATCAAGCGTGAATAGTCTAGGCATCCTTGACAACATACAACTTAAGTATGATAATTTCAAGTTGATGCTAAACTTTCATATCTTTGACATTCATGATTTTGATGTCTTGATCGGGCTTCCCCTACGAAAATGTTTGGACGAACCTCCAAAGACTGGGGAATTTGTTGTCAATATAAGAAGGGAAAATTTTTCCGTACCAACGGTCCAAGCCAAAAATTCCGTGGCTGAACCTCCCTCCTATACATACGAGCCCGAAACAGTTATGTCGGTACAACCTTTTGAGATCCCTGAGTCATTCTTGGAAAACGATGATGAACCTTTTATCCAAGAAAAGGACGATTTAGGCGAAACTCTTGATCCTCCCAAGGAGGAAACTCCGACGCGTCCTTGTGTGTATTCCTTTGAATATGAGGATAGTCTTTCTAGTGATGGTGACTTGGGGGACTCGTTTGAGCTTCCCAATTCAACATCCTTTTGCACTTCAAAGGAACATCAAGAACACGTCAAGGATGAGACATCAAACAAACCCATGGAGGGAGAGCAAGTTCATGAAGAGATCAATTCTACCTTCTCTCCCCTTGAAATAAGAGCTCCTGAGCATGGAAGTTACTTCCTTCCTACCACGCCAAGTCCATGCTCATTAAAAGAATTTCTCGCTTTGATCTGCAACTCCAACTTCATTTGCAAAATCTTCAAACCCCTTTTGCTCTCCATTCCTAGAATCATTAAAAGGGTCGTTGTAGATCGTTTTGTTTATCATAAATCTTGCAAATTTTGTGGTACCTTGTTATGAGTTTTGCAGATCAGGTTGGTGTTGGAGGGGAAACCACCTCATCAACATAAAAAGAATTTTTCAAAGGTTTCCCAAGGTCAAGCTTATGACCATAATCAAAGCACTACCGGGAGATACCCTAGATTATCATATACAAAAAAAACAGTTGTATTCTTTTTCAATAATTGCAAGATCATGTTGTTAGGCTAGAATGCACCCTTGGGTATTCTTGGTGAATAACCATTTCAGGTTGAAACTAAGAAGAACAAGGGACAAATGGTACACGACAACATGGAGCTACATCGACCACAATAATTCTGATGTTTTGGAACACACTCAAAAGGAGACCCCGACCCGACACACTTGACTTTTTCACAAAAGTTCAAGTGTGTGGGGGGTGGAGGACGGTAAGAATGTCACGTTCCATTTACATCAAAGGATATGCTAGCTCACCTTGCTAATATATATATAAAAAACAAAAACAAGCACCATCTTCCTTTTCACTAAAAGCAAAAACATGCTATCTCGTTTGTATGCACCTTCGGGTATTCCTGTTCGCTAACCTTACAGGTTAAGATCAAGAAGATCGGGGGAAGATACAATGACAAGGAGCATAAGAGCTACACTGCCAGTGACAGAACACTGAGTCCCTCAACATGCCACACTTTACTTTTATACAAAAGTCCAAGTGTGGGGGAGGATGTTGAGAAGTTCAGGATCCATCCATCCAAAAAGGGAAAAACTCGACCTTGCTAAAAGGAAATGGTGGAAAGAAGAGAAGGAGCTGGGTGGCGCCACATGACCTTCACAAACGCCCATGCACCTTCCATAAAAAAAGATTAAAAAATATAGTAAAAAAAAGAGAGAAAGAGAAAAGAAAAAAAAGAAGGAATAAAAAAAAGAAGAGAAAAAAGAGAGAGATATATAAAAAAATAATAAGAAAAAAAGTGAAAAAAAAGATAGAAGAAAAAAAAAGAGAAAAAAAGAGAGAAAAAGAAGAGTGGGAAGAGAGTGGTCTTATCACAGTCCACCTGACTCTACCTCGTGCATGCAAGCCTTGTGTAAGCATTTCCAACAACTTGCTAAAAATCACTTGCTAAATCTTGAGTTTTAACAAGTTACTATTTTATTTGGCAAGTCAAAAAAAGATCTCTCTCTAACAAGTTGATATTCTTACTTGGTAAAAATAGATGATGACAGATGTGACCCGCCTGTGATTGCGGTTCCCACGCGGTGAGCGCCGGCAGCTGTGACGCGTATACGCAGCCATTTTGTGTGACATGCCAAAAACCGGTAGCTGTAACAGCCATCTGTTTGCTATCGATCGACATGAATACATGATGAACTTGGCATAGGGCCGACCACAGGCGCACAGCACCAGATGTTGATGACGACCAGGAACGGCCGGATATCGACAAAACAATTTACGTGTGTCGTCAGCTAGCTCGTCACTGCACGACAAGAAAGGACATCGAGGTATGATATTTTTTAAGGCAATGGTACGGTACAACTCGGTGTGACAGCGCCGACAGCTATGACAAGGAATTCTACGGCCTGGCGCTGGCATCTGACAGCGCAGCCAGGCGAGCGGACCACGGCGCCCGGCGTATACGCGCGCCATCCGCAGTGCGGAGATATAGGCGTGCGGTAATTGTGGATAGAAAGTGGCGAGCGGACCACGGCGCCCGGCGTATACGCGCGCCATCCGCAGTGCGGAGATATAGGCGTGCGGTAATTGTGGATAGGAAGTTTGGATAAATAGCAATTTAATTTACCAAGTTGTTGGAGGGAGTTTTTTGTGGTTTTGCTAAGTTTATAAGAATAGCAAGTTGATTTAGGGAGTTGTTGGAGATGCTCTAACAACCCAAAAATCCGGACTTTTTAAAATTTTTCCTGTGATTGTGTGGAGCATGTAGTTGCGAGCTGAACCGGGAACAATTTATAAATAAATTGTTGCATTCATATAGTAAAGCTTGTAGGTGTTTGCCAGAGCTTCTCCTTCTACAACTTAAGTCTTATGTTGGAGAGCACAGACCCATAGCAAAGTCTCTTTCAATCTCTATGTCGAGTATCCACCATCATCCCTCTGGAAATCTTCCAACTCCTTCCCGAACTCCTTCAGACTCCACCCTATCTCTCTTGATCTTGAGTCCCTTTCAAATGTTTATCGGAAGTCATAATAATTCTTAGAAGAGAAAGATCCTTTCTTCTTTACCATCAAACCACTTTTTTATCCCAACTAAAATATCTTTCAAATTCCTATTTGGATCCCTCTCATATTTCCTCTAAAACAATTGGAAAATCCTCCTTCATCCTTTGGGCCACAACCTCCCTCTTTTCCTTCCATCCTCCCCAGCCGGCCCACCTTCCCTTCCTCTCTCTTTCCCACACGCTGGCCCAGCAGCCGCCCGCGCCCCCCTCTCTTCAGCCCGCACGCGCGTGGCCCAAGGCCCAAGGCCGCGCCGTCCCCTGACCTAGCCCTAGGGCGAGCACTCCTAGGCCGCCGCCGCCAGCTTCACGCCCCGAGCCCGTGCGCCCCGAGCCTCGCGTCGCGCCCTATTCTCTGGCCATGCTCGCGCACTCCTCCCTCCGCTTTTCCCCCCAAACTGCGCCGCCTTTCTCTCTCCCCCACACCTCGCCTTGCATCTCGTCGGCCGCCGCGGCAACGCCATGCCCCGGAACCACGTCCTCGCCAGGCCAAGCGTCGTCATCCACGCCACGGACTCGCCATGGCGCCACGAACCACCACCGACCTCGACGCCCCCCTGCTTCGACATCCCCGCGCCCCAAGGACGCCACCTCCGCGACGTCGTGCTCTCCTGCGGCCTCGCCCCTACCCCTGCGCTTCCACACCGAACCGCAGAGCTACGTCGACTACCTCCCAGCCATGGAGACCGGCCACACCGGACGGGATCTTCGTCGTCAAGCCAAGCAGCCAGCCACGACCGCGCCGCGACGTCGCCCACGCCGGCCGAGTCCGCCTCGGCGCCCTGCTTCCTCGCCTCCTCCCCGAGCACCGGCCTCTGCACCGCCGACCTCATCACCGAGCCTGCAACGATGCCGCGACGTCGACCTGGCCTCGCCGTCACACGTGCTCCCAGCCGCGACGTCGCGCGTCGCACGGGTCGGCGCCAGCGCCCTGCACCGCGACGCCCACGCCGGCTGGCCACCACCGAGCCTGTCAGCGCTGTGCCACGGCCACGCACGGCGGTGTGCCCCCTCCGCGTCGCTCGGAACGCAGCCGCGCCGACCTCCGGATGCGCCTCCGACTGTACCGTAACTGCATCCGCCTCGGCCTCACCCCGACTGCTTCCACAACGACCGCTCGCGACGTCGGCTTCTCCTTCCTCGCCAAGCTCCTCCACGGCGCCAAGTCCATGCCGAAGCACCAGCGCCTCGCCGACGACCGCACCTCGGTTCCTGCCTATCCACGCTGCCACCAAAACACCACGGCGCCGAACTCTTCTTCGCCGAGCCCCGGACGCCGACGCGACAACCTCGGCCACACCGAGCCTCAGCAGCACGCTCCATCCTCGCCCTCCTGATGAACGACAACGATCACGGGGGAGCCACTGTCCTCTACCAGGAAACAGCTGGACATTCAGCACCGTTTCCCCCTCGCCGACGCTCCTTGGCATCGTCGGTGGGCCTCTGAAACCAGGACCCTTTTTCCTTCTCGACGATGTCGACCATGTCTGAGTTTCGGCCTTCGTGCCGTTGTTCCTACAACTGCAGGAAAGCCGTGGGGCTCGTGACGCCTTCCCCAGAGCTCCGTAACCATCCGGCCAGACCACGTCGCTGTTCGTCAAAAGTCGCGCTGAACCTCATCATCTCGCCCGACGATCTTCCCTGCCGAATCGATGTTCGGCCGTGGAGGCGCTCGTCACCTTCAGCAACGTTCAGTCGAAGACCCCTTTTATATCCTGCACTAATCCTTGTAATACTGATTCTTATTCATCATCTTGCCTGCGCCGTGCCTTCGTGCCGGTCTAATTCGTTATCGCTAATTGATTCATGATAATCATCTATGCCTGCTCGTGCCATCGTGCCAGATACTTGTCCTCGCTATCAACGAATTCGTTATCTTGTATCAATCTATTATTATCTTCGACCGAACCTCTCCTCTTTAGGTGCACCACATGCAAAGGATGAAGGATGAGCTATGTGGATGGCACCACGACGCCAAGACTTAAACGTCGAACAACGACAACCATGATTACACGTAGAAACATGGTTAGTTAAATGTTCCTCTCTTCCAACCCCTGACCCTGCATGCCGAACGGAACGCGTAGACCGAGATCGTTTCCGACCTATGGACACTCGTGCACACACACGACCGGCCCAAGCCAAATTGAACCCCGGTGTTCCAAAAACACCAACGTGTTATTGACCGCCCTGAAAGCATGCACGTGACGAAACCATGACCGTGACGTATTTAGACCGAATGGAACGAACCCTAGTCGACATGCTGGACGACAAGGTAATTCCCTTCTCATCTCGACCGAAGGATGCCTCTCATGGAAACCGTAGCGTATGACAGTTGAGGAGACCCCATGACCCTATGTGCCGCCACCATGACCCTTTGGGACCCGTGTCATCTTATCATCGACTTACCAAACCCCCTGGAAAGTCTCTTGTATATCTATCTGCGCTCATGCTATATCTCGTTCTTATGACCACCTGTATATGCGCTTGTGATACAGGATCCATAAAACTCATGCTATGGGAATGTGCTACTCCACTTATTTGGTTCGATGTGTCTTTGTGTCGCTTTATGGTTCTTATCGTTGTACGGATGGATGTTCATGTGTTTGTCTGCATGTGCCGAGCCTTTAAGCCGGCTGAGGGAATCATACCTCGTTCGGTGTAACACCTCTGGTGTTTAGCATGTAATTAACTTGACATATCATCATCTTTAAGCATCTTGATCATGATTTCATGTGTGTCATTTTATGTGAAGTACCTCTATTGCAAAAACCCTAATTAGCCCACTTCTCTCTACTAGGGCAAAATGGTAATTTCATCTCTGTGATTAGCTTTGTGTAATTCTTGTTCCTTTGGTGTCTTGTAGTTTTGTTGTGTTGGCCAAAGTTCAAAAATCAGAATTTGATTTCAAATCCCTTTGCAAAACCCTGATTTCCAAATCCTGGATTTTATCCCTTTTTTTGTAATTCAAAAATTATTCAAAATTTGGGATTGGTCCAAAAAGCAAAGTTGTAGATCTGTCAAAGAGAAACAACTTTCGTATTTACAAATTTTCAAGTTGCAGTACAAAGTTTTGAGTTATTTCAAATTCAATCAAACTCCAGTTTTTGTCCCCTTTTCAGTTTTCAAAATGAGTTCAAAAACAAATGAGTTTCAGGAAAAGTGTATAATAGCAAAGTTGTAGGTTTTGGCAAAATGAACAACTTTCATATTTGCAGATTTTCAAGTTTTAGTATGAAATCCAGAGTAATTTTGATTTGAATCAAGTTTGAAAAAGTGTCCCCTTTACTGTTTTCAAATATTGTTCAAAAACTATTTGGAATTTGAAAATGTTCATATTGATAAAGTTGTATATATCATTTTTTTGAACAACTTTGATGTTTTGAGTTTTTGCTGCTCAGTTCAAATTTTGGGAGAAATTTGCAAAATTCAGAAACCAGCAAAGTCAAACCCTACCCCTAGCACTGTTCTTCTTCCAGCTAGGGCCAAGGGGGGGGCCCGGCCATGGCGCCCCGCCGGCGTCGCGCGCGCCGCGTGCCTGGCTGCTCCCCACGCGCCTCCAACCTGTCGCCGCTGTCCCCTTGTTCCCTCCGCGCCCGCACGCGAGCGCTGACCCTCTCTCCCGTCCCCTACAGAGCTCTGCGCGCCGCCGCCGCGTGGCCATCGCCGGCGAGCACACGCCCGAGCCCCGGCTGCACGCCATCACCCCCGCCAGAGCGCAATCGAGTGCGCACGCGCTCGCCGTGCTTATCCACACCACCTCGAGGTCTCTACCGGCCCCTGGCCGCGCCTATAAGAAGGCCGCCGGAGCCCGAGCTCCCTCACTCACCTCCGCCGCCGTCGCCAGCTCACACCAGCGCCTCCCGAGCTCAACCACCTAGCTCAGCAGCTCCGCCTTGATCTGGTGAAGCTTCCCCACCCTCCAATTTCACCTCTACCGTCCCCGTTTGCCCGGCGTAACTCGTCGTTGCCGCCTCCGGCAGAAACCCGGCGAACTCGGGTTCGTGGAATTCGCCGTCTCCGGCCTTGATCATCTCCCTCCGACCCTCGCATTCGCTTCCCTGTCTCCGTGCGACTCTAACCCGGCCATCGCGGCTCCGTTTGTTGCACAGGGTCGCCAGGACGCCTGTCGCCGCCGCGAGCTTCCCGCCGGTCACCGTCGACCTCCTCCACCGTCCATCCCCGTCCCTCACCGAGCTGCCCAATCGACTCCGGTGAGCTCCCTTATGCTCCCTGTGCTCTTGGTTTCACCCCGGACCCCCTGGCTTGGCCGGCGTGCCGAGCGCCGCCCGTTTGTGGTCGCCGGCGTCGAGCAGCGCCGCCGTGTCCTGTTTTCTTTTTTTTCTTTTCAAGATGTGAATAGTGTTCTGTTTTCTCTTTTTTGTATGATTTTCTGTAGACATCCATAAATTCTAAAATTTTTGTGGTAGACTCTTTATGCTCTGAAGTATTTTATAAAAATATGAAACTTGAGTTTTGTGCAAAAATTTGAAAATGAAAAATTCCCCTTTTAATTGAAAAATGAAGGCTTTGGCATTTTTGGAGAGTGATCTATGGCTCCAAAAATCTTGAGATAAAATTTGCAAGCTAGCTATGTCATGCTGAACCTCTGGTAAAATTTTGAAGGCATTTGGAGCAAGTTGATTTTTGAGCTTTATTTTAATTAAGGAATAGTGCCTTTTGTTAATTAAATGTCTAGATTTAATTGAGCACCTTAATGACCTCCAAAAATTATGAAATTTGTTTTGCCATATACTTGTACCCTAATGAACTTGTGTGATTAATTTGGTAATTTTTGGAGCACCTTCATAAAATGACCTTTTTATATAATTAAGAAAATAGAAAAAGGTGATTAGGGTTAGCGTTGAATGCCCTGTGATGTGACTTTTGGATTGCTTGACGTTCATAGACCCATACCCCTCTGGTCTATGATGTTTGTGATGCCTTGCTATGTCCATACTTAGGCTTAATAAAAGTTGCTTAATTAAACTTGTTAATATTGTTAAAAAGGGATAAGTAATCTATTGACCACTTTAACCACCACTCATACTTTGCAAAGCTATACCCTAGTGTTATCCTATGCACTTTGTTCATACTAGCATTCTCATGAGCATTCATCATTGCATCCGTATAGTTGACGAAGAAAGCCCTGAAGTCGAGGTAGCCACCGAAGGATCTGTCCCCGAGGCAACCCCGAGCTCCGACACCTATACCTACCCCGAGTCTGCTCTTTTTGCCATCCAAGGCAAGCCCCGGTGCATTTAACCCTTTCCTTGAATTTATAAATGTTTCCTTAAATGTCTTGAGTTAAATTATTGCATTAGGTTGATAGGAGTTGAGTGAAATCCTATCTGATGCATTATCTACCTTGACCAATGATACACCCGATACCTGCTTTTCAAAAACTGTTTGCAAAATGCTTAGTAATGCTATATGATAGTTTTGCAATAAAAATGCCAATTTCAAAAGTGTGATCACTTTAAGAATATTTATGGGAATTTCTGGTTTACTCCCACTATTGGCTAAGTATCTGATCCGTACCTAGTCAATGGGAAGGAGAGGTTGTCTTTGCGTACGGTGCCGTCATGTTGTAGTCCGGGACTCAACAGTTGACACCGACCGGGACAGGGTTGAAAAACTGACAGGACCTGTACTCTTGGGTTAGAGTCCCGAGGTGCTTGTCGCTGGCTGGAAAATTTAGGGACCACCTATATGGGGGCCTGCTGACTAAGACTTGCAACTATTCACATACTACGGAAAGCTTCGGCTCCGAGGAATCCTTTATTGGACCGACAACCGCGCACTGGGAGTGGAGAGATGGCGGAAGTAGCATGTACCCACGTGGGTTAAAGTCCCGGATTGGAGTGGTGTACTGTACTTCCGGGTGGCGTAGGACCGGGCCCAATCTTGGAGGAATCATGGTAGACGAGTTGGCATATGCAAGCTTGGGTGCTACATATGCAGTGTGGATAGGGACCCTCAGCTGAGTATTATTTATCCGGATTAACGCTGCTCCTCGGTTATGGAGACTTAGTCACTGACTGTCAACAGGGAGTGGTTCTCAACTAGGTCTGATTTGAAAAGTAAAATGAATCAAGGATTGTGATGATACAAGGAATACCTGAGTCTTTTCAAAATAAGGAACAAGGTTAGAAAAATGCTTTTCTGCAAAATACTTGAACTTGCTTTAAGCCTTACCTTGACTACCCTAAGCCTGCATTCCTGAGTCTTCTCCCTTTTCTTTAGTCGGGTAAGTCTTGTTGAGTACCTTTGTACTCAGGGTTCTTTTACCCATGTTGCAGGTATGGCAGATTCCTCAGTATGCCTTGGATCCTGCTGTGTGACTGTTGTTCAGGAAGAGGCCGATGAGGCCGATGAGTGATTATTCACCCTCGGGCTGGGTGAAGTATCTTTATCTTTTAGTTGTTGTCATATGCTACCCTGCCAACTCTATCTATTTGAACTATGGTCTGTAATAACTTCACTTTAATGTTATGTTGAACCCTGGTTTGTAAAACTATTGTTATCTAAGTCTTCCGCTATTTACTCCGATGTTATTTGTCAAAATGTTCAAGAGATTGTAACTGAATTGTGAGATGATCCTGCGGACATCGGGCACTGATGTAGCCCAGTGGCAGAACCGGTCTTAATCTCTTGGCTGTACGGATCGACTGTCAGTGATTGACAGTGATCAGTGGGCCATGGGATTAGGGCCGTTACGTCACAGAGTGGTATCGGAGCATCTCACTACGACGTTGCAATCTTTTTGCGAAAATTTCAAAAGGTTTTTAAGTCCAAAACTAAACTTGACTATTTTGAGTCCAAATTGCTTCTCTCATCTCATCTTGTCTTTGGCAACTAGTAGCAAGACAACTTGTTTAAGCCCTATGTAACCTTACCTTAGTAGTTGCATTGCCTTGTTCCGTAGGAACGAATCATGCATCATGCCATAATCACTTGAGATAATAACTTCCTCTCTAAGTCTGTTGGGTTAGTATGCCATTACCTTTTTCTTGCTAGCCTTTCTCACCTATAACCTCTTGTCCAGATATGGTCATTATCAAGCGGACTGCTCGCAAGTCGACTGGACCGAACGGTGTGCCGCGTCACCAGCTGGCGCCACGCACCGGAGAAGAGACTGGAGAATCCTCCAATGGTCGTCGTTTTCCCCGTCAGACCCGCAAACAGCTGAAGGAGGAAATCAAGAATCTGAAGGCGGAGATGGAAAACATGGAGCATGACTTCTATCTTTCCCGCATGGAGTTTTATGAGGCACGAGCTTCCCTGGAGCAGGCCAATCGGAACACGGTTCGCGCTATCGAGCAGCGCAATGATGCTTGGACCCGCGAGGACGTCACCAGAGCCCAGCTCCATGGACTGCAGCAGTACACTGCCCAGATTGAGCAGTACAATGATATGCTTCATGAGGAGGTACACCAGCTGCACAACCAGCTCCACCCCGTGATTCCACCAGTTGCTGAGGACCCCGAAGACGGAGTCGTGGAGGAACCTGAAGTAGAACATGAGCCAGACCAGAATGAAGAAGTGGAACCTGCAGAAGATGTCCATGCCGAGGACGAGGATGAGGAGGAAGAGCCCGAACTCATCATCGAAGATGAAGACGACGATGAAGACATGATCATCATCGATGACGACTAGATTCGTTGTGTCTGTGCCATCTGCTCACCTAAAGCCTTAAGTCTAGGTTTGGGTCGTTAGTTGGTCTTCTGTCTAGTCGAGTCTGTATCTTGTCCTGTACCTTTCCTTTGTCAGTCGATGGTTATCTATCGAACCTCTGTATCAGTTGTCTACCCTTGCATCAATGAATCTTATCAGTCAGTTTCGTTCAAAAGCAATCTTTGGATGCTAAGTTCCCAAATTCTTAACAGATGCCTGTGAACACCCGCGCTGGAGCCGGAAGTTCCGGAGGTGCCAACCTTCCAAACCCTCCACCAGTTCCTGCTACCCTGGCAGATGCCATTGCAGCCTTGGCCGCTGCTGCCAACGTGATGGCCCAGAACCAAGGGCAGCAGAACAACGGCAACCGTGGTCGTCGCAACAACCAAGAGACAACCTACGTGGACTTTACTGAAACCCGACCACCGGTCTTCACGAAGGCCGATGAACCTCTCGAGGCTGACGACTGGTTACGCACCATGGAACAGAAGTTCAGTCTTTTACACTGCACAGAGATCCAGAAGCCTCGGTTCGCTTCTCAGCAGCTCCGTGGTCCCGCAAGTGCCTGGTACGCCAACCTGTTGGCTGCCCAGCCTGAAGGACACCAGCTGACCTGGGAAGAGTTCCGCACCGCTTTCCGTGCACACCACATCCCGTCAGGTCTGACGAAGATGAAGCTTGATCAGTTCCTAGCCCTGCAACAGAAAGATTCCACCGTTATGCAGTACGTGGGACAGTTCAACCACCTGAGCCAGTATGCCTGCGACTATGTCAACACAGAGGAAAAGAAGAGAGATTGTTTCCTTAGGGGTCTGCACCCTAAGATTCGCAGAGGTCTATCCAACAATCTAAACGGATCCTATCATGATGTCGTTGACCGTGCTGTCGCTTTCGAGGAAAGTAACCGCCAGTATCAGGAGGAGAAGAAGAAGAAGAAGGCTGGGTTAGCAGCTTCTCCAGCAACCATAAGCGCCCAAGAATCATCTATCACCCCAGCCACCACCAAAACCGTGCCCCATACCCTCATCAGCAAGTGGTCGTTCGTACTGCGGCCACCACTCATAATGCCAACCAGCAAAGTGCCACTCAGCCGAACGCCCCAGGTGTTCGTGTCACCACCCCTCAAACAGCTTACAACCATCCATGCTACAACTGTGGCCAAGTTGGTCACTGGTCTCGCGAGTGCCCAAAACCCAAGAAAAATGCCCAACATGCACAGAAAGGCCCTGGAGGATCACAGCAGCAGCACCGTGCACCGCAGCAGCACGTCCAGAAGGGCAAGTTTGTCAAGAAGCACGGGCAAGTCTACTTCACCACCGTCAGTAACATCCCAGAAGGAGAGCCCGTCATGCTCGGTAGGTTCCCTGTTGCCAATCATCCTGCAGTCGTCTTGTTCGATTCTGGTGCATCGCATTCCTTCATCAGTCGCACTTTTGTCATCAAGCATGAGTTACCCATGGGGGAGTTAAAAGAAAGTTTTTGTATACTTTCGCCTGGAGGGCGGATAAATACTAAGGAAGTGGTCCGCAGTATACCAGTAATGTTGGGGGAACATGTCTTTCCTACCACCATGATAGTACTGCGCAATCAAGAGATAGATGTCATCTTAGGCATGAATTGGATGTGTCAGTATAAAGCCATGATAGACATCTTGAACAGAGTTGTGAGAGTGGATATTCCTAACAGCACCTCCAAACTCCTTCTCCAACTTCCTATGCCTCAAAAACCAGCAACCACCCAGTTGAATACCGCCTGTGTTCCGGAAGTCAGGGATATTCCCGTGGTTGTGAGTTCCCTGATGTCTTTCCAGAAGATTTACCTGGTCTGCCTCCCGACCGTGATGTTGAGTTTGCCATAGAGCTAAAGCCCGGGACTGCTCCTATATCCCGTAGAGCTTATCGAATGCCTCCCAGAGAGTTGGCAGAGCTGAAGACCCAATTGCAAGAGCTTTGGACAAGGGTCTCATTCGCCCAAGTTCATCTCCTTGGGGCTGTCCTGCTATCTTTGTGAAGAAGAAGGACAAAAGTCTTCGTCTGTGCGTTGACTATCGCCCGCTCAATGAGGTCACCATCAAGAATAAATATCCCTTGCCTCGCATTGACCTTCTTTTTGACCAGTTATCTGGAGCCAGAGTGTTCTCCAAAATTGATCTCAGATCTGGCTATCACCAAATAAAAATCCGTCCAGAAGACATTCCTAAAACAGCTTTCACCACCAGATACGGCCTATATGAGTATTGGTCATGTCCTTTGGCTTGACCAATGCCCCCGCTCATTTCATGTATCTCATGAACTCTGTGTTCATGCCAGAGCTCGATAAATTTGTAGTCGTGTTCATTGACGACATCCTTGTCTATTCAAGAACTCCTGAAGATCACGCCAAGCATCTTCGAATCGTCCTCTCTCGTCTCAGAGATCACCAGCTGTATGCCAAGTTCAGTAAATGCGAATTCTGGCTAGATCGAATTCAATTCCTTGGTCATGTCCTGTCCGCTGAAGGTGTGTCAGTTGACCCTGAAAAAGTGGCAGATATCTTGGATTGGAAGCCACCTACCACTGTCCGCGAAGTTCGCAGCTTCATGGGAATGGCTGGATACTATCGTCGTTTCATCCCAGATTTCTCCAGAGTCGCCAAGCCTATCACAGAGTTGTTGAAGAATTCCGTGGATTTCGTTTGGTCACCAGCCTGTGAGCAAGCCTTTCAAGCCTTGAAGAAACTGCTAACTACATCACCAGTCCTAGCTCAACCAGATATCGAGAAACCCTTCGATGTATACTGTGATGCATCTGGTACTGGTTTGGGCTGTGTTTTGATGCAAGAGGGACGAGTGATCGCTTATGCCTCACGACAGCTTAAGCGACATGAGGAAAACTACCCCAACCCATGATCTTGAGCTAGCAGCAGTCGTGCATGCCTTGAAGATTTGGCGTCACTATCTGTTAGGCAGCACCTGTAATATGTATACGGATCACAAGAGCCTAAAGTATATCTTCACTCAAGAAGAATTGAATATGAGGCAGAGAAGATGGCTTGAGCTGATTAAAGATTATGATCTCGAAGTACATTACCATCCAGGTAAGGCAAATGTAGTTGCCGATGCCCTCAGTCGCAAGTCATACTGCAACTGTCTGACGACGAAGCCCTATGATCTTTCCTTGTGCCATGAACTTGAAAGGATGGGTATCGAAATGATTCCGCAAGGAAGCTTGAACAATGTTAGCATAGAAACATCCATCAAGGATCAAGTCATTGCTGCTCAAAAGGATAACCCTGGAATCAAGCACATCATCGAAAAGGTCTAGACCGGAAAGGCTGATTGCTTCAGGATCGATGATGTAGGAGTTGTTTGGTTCAAGAACCGTCTAGTAGTTCCCAAGGTGCCTGAATTGAGACAGTTAATCCTTGATGAAGCACACTTGACCAGATTCTCTATTCACCCTGGCAGCAACAAGATGTACCAAGACTTAAAGCAGAGATTCTGGTGGACTAAAATGAAGATTGAGATTGCCCGGTATGTCGCTCAGTGTGATACCTGCCAAAGAGTCAAGGCAGTACACATGAAGCCTGGAGGAGAATTGCAACCTTTGTCAGTACCCGCTTGGAAATGGGACGACATTAGTATGGATTTTGTCAATGGACTACCCAAGACCCAAAAAGGTTTTGATTCCATTTGGGTAATCGTGGACCGGCTCACCAAACAAGCTCACTTCCTGCCAGTGAAGACCAGTTACACCGTCCCCACGTATGCCACCTTGTACAAGAACCACATAGTGAAACTTCATGGCATACCCAAGACCATTGTCTCTGACCGTGGTACCCAGTTTGTCGCTAAGTTCTGGAAAGCGTTCCATACCTCGCTTGGAACCAAGCTCTTACATAGCACAGCTTATCATCCTCAAACTGATGGACAAACGGAGCGAGTCAACCAAGTGCTGGAGGACATGTTGAGAGCCTGTGTTCTTACATTCGCAGATACTTGGGATGACTGTTTGCCTTTGGCAGAGTTCTCTTATAATAACAGTTACCAAGAGAGCATCAAAATGGCGCCCTTTGAAGCACTGTACGGCTGTCGTTGTCGTACACCCCTCAGTTGGTCTGAGCCCGGAGAAAGAGAATTCTTTGGAGTCGACCTGGTCAGAGATATGGAAGAGAAAGTCAAGCAGATATAGGAGAATATGAAGATTGCCCAATCTCGACAGAAAAGTTACGCTGACAAGAGACGTCGACCTCTGAAGTTTCAAGTTGGAGATTATGTATATCTCAAGGTCTCACCAACCAAAGGAGTCACTCGTTTTGGAGTCAAAGGAAAGTTAGCACCCCGCTACATTGGTCCGTTTGAGATTTTGGAATGTTGTGGCAAGGTAGCTTACAAGCTGAAGTTGCCCGATCATCTCTCCGCTGTCCACAATGTTTTCCATGTCTCCCAACTCAAGAAGTGTCTCAGAGTACCAGAACATGTCGTGGAAGTTGAAGGCGTTGAACTAGAACCAGATCTGTCATACTCTGAGTATCCAGTTCGCGTGTTGGACCACAAGGATCGCGTTACTCGAAGAACCACCACAAGATGGTACAAAATCCAGTGGAACCAGCACTCTGAAGAAGAAGCTACTTGGGAATCTGAAGACTTCTTAGCAAAGAACTACCCCGACTTTCTCGAATCCCTGTCTATGTAAAGTTTTGTCTTTATCCCTTCTTTGTCCTTCCTTAAGACGCAGAATCTCGGGACGAGATTTCTTTTAGGGGGGGAGGCTGTAACACCTCTGGTGTTTAGCATGTAATTAACTTCACATATCATCATCTTTAAGCATCTTGATCATGATTTCATGTGTGTCATTTTATGTGAAGTACCTCTATTGCAAAAACCCTAATTAGCCCACTTCTCTCTACTAGGGCAAAATGGTAATTTCATCTCTGTGATTAGCTTTGTGTAATTCTTGTTCCTTTGGTGTCTTGTAGTTTTGTTGTGTTGGGCAAAGTTCAAAAATCAGAATTTGATTTCAAATCCCTTTGCAAAACCCTGATTTCCAAATCCTGGATTTTATCCCTTTTTTTTGTAATTCAAAAATTATTCAAAATTTGGGATTGGTCCAAAAAGCAAAGTTGTAGATCTGTCAAAGAGAAACAACTTTGGTATTTACAAATTTTCAAGTTGCAGTACAAAGTTTTGAGTTATTTCAAATTCAATCAAACTCCAGTTTTTGTCCCCTTTTCAGTTTTCAAAATGAGTTCAAAAACAAATGAGTTTCAGGAAAAGTGTATAATAGCAAAATTGTAGGTTTTGGCAAAATGAACAACTTTCATATTTGCAGATTTTCAAGTTTCAGTATGAAATCCAGAGTAATTTTGATTTGAATCAAGTTTGAAAAAGTGTCCCCTTTACTGTTTTCAAATATTGTTCAAAAACTATTTGGAATTTGAAAATGTTCATATTGACAAAGTTGTAGATATCATTTTTCTGAACAACTTTGATGTTTTGAGTTTTTGCTGCTCAGTTCAAATTTTGGGAGAAATTTGCAAAATTCAGAAACCAGCAAAGTCAAACCCTACCCCTAGCACTGTTCTTCTTCCAGCTAGGGCCAAGGGGGGGGCCGGCCATGGCGCCCCGCCGGCGTCGCGCGCGCCGCGTGCCTGGCTGCTCCCCACGCGCCTCCAACCTGTCGCCGCTGTCCCCTTGTTCCCTCCGCGCCCGCACGCGAGCGCTGACCCTCTCTCCCGTCCCCTACAGAGCTCTGCGCGCCGCCGCCGCGTGGCCATCGCCGGCGAGCACACGCCCGAGCCCCGGCTGCACGCCATCACCCCCGCCAGAGCGCAATCGAGGGCGCACGCGCTCGCCGTGCTTATCCACACCACCTCGAGGTCTCTACCGGCCCCTGGCCGCGCCTATAAGAAGGCCGCCGGAGCCCGAGCTCCCTCACTCACCTCCGCCGCCGTCGCCAGCTCACACCAGCGCCTCCCGAGCTCAACCACGTAGCTCAGCAGCTCCGCCTTGATCTGGTGAAGCTTCCCCACCCTCCAATTTCACCTCTACCGTCCCCGTTTGCCCGGCGTAACTCGTCGTTGCCGCCTCCGGCAGAAACCCGGCGAACTCGGGTTCGTGGAATTCGCCGTCTCCGGCCTTGATCATCTCCCTCCGACCCTCGCATTCGCTTCCCTGTCTCCGTGCGACTCTAACCCGGCCATCGCGGCTCCGTTTGTTGCACAGGGTCGCCAGGACGCCTGTCGCCGCCGCGAGCTTCCCGCCGGTCACCGTCGACCTCCTCCACCGTCCATCCCCGTCCCTCACCGAGCTGCCCAATCGACTCCGGTGAGCTCCCTTATGCTCCCTGTGCTCTTGGTTTCACCCCGGACCCCCTGGCTTGGCCGGCGTGCCGAGCGCCGCCCGTTTGTGGTCGCCGGTGTCGAGCAGCGCCGCCGTGTCCTGTTTTCTTTTTTTTCTTTTCAAGATGTGAATAGTGTTCTGTTTTCTCTTTTTTGTATGATTTTCTGTAGACATCCATAAATTCTGAAATTTTTGTGGTAGACTCTTTATGCTCTGAAGTATTTTATAAAAATATGAAACTTGAGTTTTGTGCAAAAATTTGAAAATGAAAAATTCCCCTTTTAATTGAAAAATGAAGGCTTTGGCATTTTTGGAGAGTGATCTATGGCTCCAAAAATCTTGAGATAAAATTTGCAAGCTAGCTATGTCATGCTGAACCTCTGGTAAAATTTTGAAGGCATTTGGAGCAAGTTGATTTTGAGCTTTATTTTAATTAAGGAATAGTGCCTTTTGTTAATTAAATGTCTAGATTTAATTGAGCACCTTAATGACCTCCAAAAATTATGAAATTTGTTTTGCCATATACTTGTACCCTAATGAACTTGTGTGATTAATTTGGTAATTTTTGGAGCACCTTCATAAAATGACCTTTTTATATAATTAAGAAAATAGAAAAAGGTGATTAGGGTTAGCGTTGAATGCCCTGTGATGTGACTTTTGGATTGCTTGACGTTCATAGACCCATACCCCTCTGGTCTATGATGTTTGTGATGCCTTGCTATGTCCATACTTAGGCTTAATAAAAGTTGCTTAATTAAACTTGTTAATATTGTTAAAAAGGGATAAGTAATCTATTGACCACTTTAACCACCACTCATACTTTGCAAAGCTATACCCTAGTGTTATCCTATGCACTTTGTTCATACTAGCATTCTCATGAGCATTCATCATTGCATCCGTATAGTTGACGAAGAAAGCCCTGAAGTCGAGGTAGCCACCGAAGGATCTGTCCCCGAGGCAACCCCGAGCTCCGACACCTATACCTACCCCGAGTCTGCTCTTTTTGCCATCCAAGGCAAGCCCCGGTGCATTTAACCCTTTCCTTGAATTTATAAATGTTTCCTTAAATGTCTTGAGTTAAATTATTGCATTAGGTTGATAGGAGTTGAGTGAAATCCTATCTGATGCATTATCTACCTTGACCAATGATACACCCGATACCTGCTTTTCAAAAACTGTTTGCAAAATGCTTAGTAATGCTATATGATAGTTTTGCAATAAAAATGCCAATTTCAAAAGTGTGATCACTTTAAGAATATTTATGGGAATTTCTGGTTTACTCCCACTATTGGCTAAGTATCTGATCCGTACCTAGTCAATGGGAAGGAGAGGTTGTCTTTGCGTACGGTGCCGTCATGTTGTAGTCCGGGACTCAACAGTTGACACCGACCGGGACAGGGTTGAAAAACTGACAGGACCTGTACTCTTGGGTTAGAGTCCCGAGGTGCTTGTCGCTGGCTGGAAAATTTAGGGACCACCTGTATGGGGGCCTGCTGACTAAGACTTGCAACTATTCACATACTACGGAAAGCTTCGGCTCCGAGGAATCCTTTATTGGACCGACAACCGCGCACTGGGAGTGGAGAGATGGCGGAAGTAGCATGTACCCACGTGGGTTAAAGTCCCGGATTGGAGTGGTGTACTGTACTTCCGGGTGGCGTAGGACCGGGCCCAATCTTGGAGGAATCATGGTAGACGAGTTGGCATATGCAAGCTTGGGTGCTACATATGCAGTGTGGATAGGGACCCTCAGCTGAGTATTATTTATCCGGATTAACGCTGCTCCTCGGTTATGGAGACTTAGTCACTGACTGTCAACAGGGAGTGGTTCTCAACTAGGTCTGATTTGAAAAGTAAAATGAATCAAGGATTGTGATGATACAAGGAATACCTGAGTCTTTTCAAAATAAGGAACAAGGTTAGAAAAATGCTTTTCTGCAAAATACTTGAACTTGCTTTAAGCCTTACCTTGACTACCCTAAGCCTGCATTCCTGAGTCTTCTCCCTTTTCTTTAGTCGGGTAAGTCTTGTTGAGTACCTTTGTACTCAGGGTTCTTTTACCCATGTTGCAGGTATGGCAGATTCCTCAGTATGCCTTGGATCCTGCTGTGTGACTGTTGTTCAGGAAGAGGCCGATGAGGCCGATGAGTGATTATTCACCCTCGGGCTGGGTGAAGTATCTTTATCTTTTAGTTGTTGTCATATCCTACCCTGCCAACTCTATCTATTTGAACTATGGTCTGTAATAACTTCACTTTAATGTTATGTTGAACCCTGGTTTGTAAAACTATTGTTATCTAAGTCTTCCGCTATTTACTCCGATGTTATTTGTCAAAATGTTCAAGAGATTGTAACTGAATTGTGAGATGATCCTGCGGACATCGGGCACTGATGTAGCCCAGTGGCAGAACCGGTCTTAATCTCTTGGCTGTACGGATCGACTGTCAGTGATTGACAGTGATCAGTGGGCCATGGGATTAGGGCCGTTACGTCACATTCGGACGTTACGATCGCGAGACCCGTCTCGCCCTGGTCGTGATGCCGAATGTAACACGACCCCTGTTAGTGTATCTTGGGGTCGCGAGTACACCTCGTCATGACCATGGAGCTATGCTCATTTTCACTATTACAAACGCTTCTTCGTGCACAAATTCTTGTATGCTTGTACCCGTTGACCACTGCATATCTTGATTCTCGCGGTGACAACCGCACCACTACGAATCTAGAAAAGACTTAGTGCCAGAGCACCCGGTCGGGTACCTTACGAGTAGTTTGCGCACTTGCATCTTACATTGTGCCACCCCTTCCAATACCTCGTCTTCTACCATGACGTGTGCGTTGGAATGAACCTTTGACTTATACATTCGTACTCTTGCTATTCCTTTTGTTAGCAAAGCTATGGTCTATGTTGTATCTCAGGACCCCGCACGTCCACTCGATCGACCACCTAAACACATTTCTTTAGAAAGGTGCCTGAGGACATGGCATAGATGTGCTGAGCTAGCCCCGCTCTTATGAGTGACCCTGAGTCTTGGTTCCCGACGTACTGTGCCGTGTGGATCGAGAGGATTATAGACCTCCAACCCTTCTGTGCTACCGCTTTTGCCATAGCGGGCAAGCCAAGGTACTTTGGAGTCAAGTCACAACGGTGTTAACCATTCTTACGATCAGTTGACCTTTGGGATAAGGCTACAAGAGCCGAACCCCGTCGTTCTTCATTCGTTAGGCCCGTTCTCCGATTTTTGCCCTTTTAAATGTCGACCAAATCGAAGGATGCGAGCCGTGGTGTTTGCTAAGGATAGGCCTTGGTTTGAACCCTATGTCATAAAGCCGTATTGGCTTGGCCAAGACTTTAACTTGCAAATCACCACCTTGTTCTTAGCTCGAGGAAATCGGACAACCGCCGAGAGAGCTAAACCTTATGTATTTTAGTGTCTCGTTGGTGTTATTGGATCTTCCTGCGTCTTGTTGTCTTCTCACTTATGGTGTGAGTGTTCTCTTGCCTTGTGTGTCATTTGGTGGAGTAGCATAGATCGGACCAAGGGAACATGGACTACAACAAGGACTATGACATGGAGTTAACTCAGAAGGAGACGACCTCGCTGATGGAACACCAATGAGGAATAATTAACCACGACTACGACTACTTCGCAGGTGTCATGGCAGCACCCTCTTTTTAGAGAATCCTATTAGACATTGCAAATATGTAGACTTGCTAGCACTTTATATTTATTCCTTTGCTAGTATATTGATGCATGATACTACCTAAGCCATTATTACCTGAATGCAACCCACTCTACCACAACACCCTGCTTTGCGCATTCGCTCACTTATTCATGCTTACTCACCTGCTTGCTTGCATGTTTCACCATTATATTATTAACTCCACTTCGTATTATATCTGAGATGTGATGCGGGTGGTGAACCCTTGGAAATGGTTTGGCGGGTTATGCCAGACTTGGTGATGTGTGAGCGTGCTGCGTGTGTGACTTGGGTGTGTGGAGGGTGAGGGTTGTGTCGACCGAGCCGGAATATACAACGAGCCTGGTGCGAGTCTTGCCGTGGGGCATATCTGGATGCCCCTGTGGTTGTGGAACCTGTGGCGGGTTAAGTGGTGACTTGAGGTGGATCCGGGTGTGAGCCGCTGGTGGAGCCCGGATCAGGAGCGTGCTGTGGTGGCACGGATAATGAAAACCTTTGAGAAGACATTCCGGCTTAGTCACCCTAGGTGGAGCGGAAATCCTGACCACGGGGAAAAACCTTTACATGCCACTCGCTCCTTATGGACGGGGACGGTCGGACTACCTGGTGGAGCAATGCCACTACTGCTAGGCGAGAGAGTGCGAGGAAGGTACGGGCATGGGAGTCCCACACCCTTCTGAGACGATCACAGCCCCGAGCGGACTTAAGGGGACAAACGTGACTTCATAGACTTAGCCATCCCAGACTAGACTTGGGATGTTCCAGGGCTAAGAGGTAGGGTGGCACTACTCTAGGCTGGCAAGCGACCGATATCCGCCTAAGCACACCTAGGGTGCCGATGATGGCGATCTTGTGGATGTTGTAGAACCTCTGCAGAGTCTATGGTTGATCGATCGATACGTTAGCCAATTCGTTAGTTGCGGCCCTTTTCCCTGACCAGCTTTCCGACGTAGCGAGAGTTCTCTTTTCTCCCTCTGGTATGTGAGTGCCGGCCGTGAACCTGGTGTGAGGTTGCGGGCCGTTGAGACAAGGCTGGGAGGGAGCTGGCCTCTGTCGACTGAGCGGTTGAGTGTGTGAGATGAGATGAGGTGATGGTGTGGTGATGATTGGGATGGATATGGATATGGATATGGTGGATGGATGTGGATGTGTGTGAATGTGTTAAAACTTGATAAAATTATTATATTGATTACTGCTCATGCGCTAGGATGCAAATCCACAGCCAAATCTTAGGATCGCCAGATCCCTTGTTTTATCTTTTCCACTAAAGCTCATCGGTGCTGACCATGGCCTGCACACATCTGGCGGTGTGCAGATTTCCTGCTTCAGAGGTACTGACTCTAGAAGGATTAGGAGGTTTCGTGCCTACACTCAAGTTTGGTTCGGAGGATCCGGTTTATGCTGCGCTACAACAACTTTGATGATGTCCGTGAAGGAGGAGCCTTCACTTGATAGACTTCCGCTAGAATAAACTCTGTAATAGGTGATACCCCAGTGATGTAATGCTTATAACCATGTAATATTACGATGTATGACTGTGGTATCGACTGATATATGATAATATGATCAATTCCTGATTTTGTCATATTATAATTCATTCTGTGGATTTTCCCTTCGCGGAAAATTGAGGATGTTTCACCTTGGTACATTTATCATCTCATACAAGACTTGCATCGCTGCATTCCACTTCTACAAGCAAAACGAGTGCTCCTCTTCTAAAGACCTTTGCGAGCACCATCAAGGCCCACGGTTCATACACACCACCTCGTGTGTGACCTAGCCTTGCTGTTGGCCTGAGTCAGACCATCAAGCCACCACTACGCAACTTCCAAAACTCAAATCGACAGATGCCGTCAGTGAATACACTCAGGTATGCAAAGGTAATAAATGTTCATCAACCCGTTTACTCATGTTTGTCTCCTTACACCATTCAAATTCATGCATCTTTTGCTTATGTCATAAGCTCTAGTTTGGATGTTGTCATATGCTACACCCATAGGTTCTTTTAAATTAAGCATGGTGCTTAGGTTAAAATGACCTTCTTTAATCAAGTTTAAACATGGAGTTTAATTTTGATTAATGAACCGTGAGCTACTATCATAAGCAATAGAAGTAATTCTTTTGATGGAGATAAACCAAGGCTAGAGTTATACGCATGTTTTACCTTAAGCCTTGTTTGAGTTGTTTTTCAAAGATAAGAAGTTTGGTGAACAGAAAAGAAAAAAAAAGGGATCTTTTTGAAAAAAAAATATATGAAACTCTCTCTCTCTCTCTTTTAAAAATAAATAAAGGCAACCTTTCTTGATCCATGTTTTCTTAAGCTTTATGTTTTCCATTTTCCTTAAAGCATGGATATATATTCTTTCTCAATGTTGCCATAAAAAAATAATAAATAAATAAAATAAATTAATAACAATAAAATAAATCCAGGCTCCCCAGCATTCCAACTGGTAGAGCCCTTGTTGTATTTCCCTTTTTTGTTTTTCTATTAAAAATAAAAATAGGTATAAGAATAAAGTGTGGGGGAGATCTCTCAAGTTCAACAACCACACATTCGAGATCTCCCCTCCACATGTTGCAACAAACATCGATTGCCTTGACATGCAAAAGGACAACACCAATAGCTCAAGGGACGTTTGGCTGAACTTACAATTCAGCCAAACCACCTTTGAATCGTCATCAATCCTTCATCTTCAAACGATGGTTTGTGCAACACTCTCCTCAGCTTCCTAGTTCTTGAGTTTAAATATAAAACTTGACCAACTAAAATTGAACTCAATGAACCCTTGCAATAATAAAAAAAACCACACTTCATGTTAAAATTTGAAAAGTGACATGTTCATAACATCTTTGAGATATAAGCTTGCATAAAGTTTGTTCCATATACATATACTTATGCTTGTGGGAAAAATAATTTGATAGGAAAAACATGTTGACTAAGATGTTGTGAAATGTGATATAGTTCTGGCTTACGAATCCTACCGTTTCTATTCGAAGTACTTGGAGAATTTGTTTTGAAAATGATATAAAACCATAGTATCGCATACTCCTCATTTGGTGAGAAAAATCCTACCAAAGCCAAAATTGTTATCTAGCAAAAGTTTTAAGCTTTCTACATACGCTACTTGTTATTGTGTTGAGTTTGGTCAAGTCTTGTTCAGCCTTGTTGAGAGATTTATCATGTACCTGCCGCTCCTCCACTGGGAGTGCGCAAAAACATGCCTCCATTAGATCCACCAAAAAGCTCTACTCCTACATTGGGGGTAGACAAAAAAAAGTCTTTTTATACTCCATGATTTAGAATAATGATTTCTCTCTACATATATGCTTTAGAAGAAGAGACATGGGCTATGCAAATATATATATATATATATATATATATAAAAGAGGGACACATGAAGGTCCCAAAAGAAAAAAAAGAAGAAAAAAATGGGCAAGTGCCCACAGTAGAATTAGGGGTATATTCAATACCCACAAAAAAAATGATGAGCACATAAAGGCTCATCCTTAGAAAAAAAAGAGAGGAGAGATAGCCATGTCTCCAGGTAATAAGTTATAGAGAGAGATCATATCCATAGAAGGAGTATTTCTCATATCATAGTCCACACACATGCACATCTTGATCAAAGAGTATGACACTTCTCTCCTTGGATCCTCGATTTGACTTTACAATATATGCAATACAAGTATGCAATCATGTTGATCCCTACCTGAGCTCCACATAAAGCCTTTTAGAAGTAGGGACAACAAAAGAAGGCAAAAGCTTTGCTATGCCTTGGTGAGGAACCATATACCAATGAGAGCATCATCTGAGGAGTATAGAAGTGAACTATGGCTTTCTAGATAAAACCTTGAAAAACTCCAAGTTGCTAAGATGTGAATCAGGGAAGATGACTTTGCTTCGAGAGCTGTTCCACTTTTCAACATCCTAAGGAAACATGATAGATAGCACCACATATCCCACCTGTATAAGGAATGTTTTGGAATTATCTTTATAATAGTTGTATATCTCAGGATTGTTATGCTCGTGAATACTTTTATCTCTAAAGCTTTACTCAAGGATGAGCAAGGGGTAAGTGTGGGGAGTTTGTTGGCGGTCCTTAACTCATACTTTATAACCACCAAGACTCGCATAAAAGACAACACCAAACATAGAATAGGGCTTACAACTAACTATTTCCACAAGTTTTGGTGTTTGGTCAATTGCAGGAGGGCATTCATGTAAACGACCACAAACGGGCTCTAACGCATAGAACTTATGGCATGTAAATGCACCGGATATGAGCCCAAGGGGGAATAGGCCCAATACCAGGCAAATCAGGGCCCTGTCAAGAGGATAAAAAGGCTAAGACCCAAATCAAACCAACCCCAAATGGGCCAAAAGCCATACATCACCCATCTAGAGGCCCAAAGGAGGCAACCAGAGAAGAATGGGCCGGTTTGGGCCGGCTGGTGGTGCTGCCGCACCACTGGTGCGCCCGCACCATGGGCAAGGCTGTTCCCGGCCAATTTTGGCAGGTAAACTCCCACCGCCTTGCTAATGTCGGTTATGGTGGTGACCGTCCACGTTCGCTGCACCTTGAAGGCGGTTTGGCCTTTCCAAATGAGGAGGAGAGGTCCTTCACTCCCCCAAGTCACCTCCACCTATAAAAGGAGGCCTCCACCCTCCTCACAAAGCATCCAATAGCTCATCAACACATATCTCAAGAGGGATCCATGGAAGAATGAGTAGTGCGTCATATGTCTTAGCTCTAGTAGCTAACTAGAATAGGGAGCGAGTGAGTGCGAGTCGGAGAAGTACCAGAGTTGTCGGCTACCTCCGCGCAAGGAACACCGGGATCGCTGGTGTGACTCCGCTTGTACCTCTACGATCTTGTATACTTCTCAAAGTATAAAGGTTCGTGTTCATCTTTGTATTCAAGTTCTTATTGTGTTCTAGCTTGTCGCTAACTTAGTTTGCTGGACCGATCGTTCACCCTCGGGTGGATGCTCTAGTAAGAGGGTGGAAGCACTGATCGCCGCTAGAGTAGTGGCCCTTAGCGTAAACGCGGTGTTTAGGCTAAGTGGTTACAGGTAGGTTGCCTGGGTCTCCACGGTTGAGGAGGTAGGCGGCAGGTGGTGACAGCCCTGTCCGTCCTTCGTAATCCACCCACGTTCGGGATTCCAGGTAGAGCTGTATCGGCATAGACTGGGAAACCAGTTTCACCCGTTGACCGAAGCAAGCTACGCTAGTTGAGTTAGAACACCGAAGGGCTCGTTACCTAGAGAAACCTTGCTACCCTTGTTACCCTTCTCCTTGACTTATCTGGGAGAACTAGACCAAGAGACTATAGCACACCATTCCCTGTGGAAAATACGATACCCTGAATACTTCCGGGTGAAGTGCTACAGCGGTACTTCCGTGCGCTTGCAGATCTTTTCTGCTTACGCTAAGAAATACCAACAGCAGCGTTCGATGCCTATCTAGTAAGGTTTTCTCGCTGCCTGTTTCACATTGGACGTGTCAGCTAGGATCACATCGGACGCAGGCCAGCATACGATATTTTGAGTTCTACACCGTTTCGTCCGCAGTTTGTTCGTACAACTTCTGATTTGGTTTCAGGTTTTTGTGTTGGGTTTCTAGAGTTGTGTAGTGTCCCGCTGTGCTTCTTGGAAGCATCCACCCTACATCCAGGGTCGTTGTGACGGAACGGCCCTAATCTCATGGCCCACGTGTCCCTGTCAACCTCTGACAGCCGAACCCATGTTCCATGTGATTAAGACCTGTTCGCCACCGGGCTACATCAGTGCCCAATGTCCGCAGGATCATCTCACAATTCGGTTATAGCATTGCATACTTTTACAAATAACATCGGAATAAAGAGCGGAAGACTTAAATAACATTAGTTTTACAAAGCAGGGTTCCAAATAGAAATTAAGGTGCACTTATTACAAACCAAGTTCTGATAATAGAAATAGACAAAGGCAACGTAGCGGAGTACAACAGAATAAAGATACTGATAATCACCCAGCCCGAGGGTGCACAACTATTCTTCGGCCTCATCGGCCTCTTCCTGGACGATGGTCATGCAGCAGGGCGCAAGACACATCGGGGTCTCAGTCATACCTGCAGCATGGGTAACAAACCCTGAGTACTGGGGTACTCAACAAGACTTACCCGACTAAAGAAAAGGGAGAAGACTCAGGAATGAGAGGCTTAGGGTAGTCAAGGTAAGGCTTAAGCAAGATCAGGTATTTTGCAGAAAAGCATTTTGTAAACCTTATTTTATTTTGGAAAGATTCAGTATTCCTCAATTCTTCATCGTTCCTGATTCATTTTACATTTCAAAACATTCCTAGTTGAGAACCACTCTCTGTTGACAGTCAGTGACCAAGTCTCCATAACCGAGGAGCAACGTTAATCCGGATAAATAATACTCAGCTGAGGATCACTATCCACACTGCATATGTAGCACCCAAGCTTGCATATGCCAACTCGTCTACCACGATTCCTCCAAGATTGGGCCCGGTCCTACGCCACCCGGAAGTACAGTACACCACTCCTATCCAGGTACGACGACCACGTGGGTACATGCTACTTCCGCCATCTCTCCACTCCCAGTGCGCGGTTGTCGGTCCAATAAAGGATTCCTCGGAGCCAGAGCTTTCCGAAGTATGTGAATAGTTACAAGTCTTGACCAGCAGGCCCCCATACGGATGGTCCCTAAAGTTTTTCCGTCAGCAACAAGCACCTCGGGACTCTAACCCAAGAGTACAGGTCCTGTCGGTTTTTCAACCCTGTCCCGGTCGGTGTCAACTGTTGAGTCCCGGACTACAACATGACGGCACCGTACGCGCAGACAACCTCTTCTCGACAATGACCACATGCTAGCTAGGCAAGCAGTCATCGAACGGGAAGTAAAGCCAAATTCCCATAAAGATTCTTTCAGTGATCACACTTTTGAAAATGGCATTTTATTGCAAAGTCTAATTCAATAAGCATTGCTAAGCATTTTTCAAATACTTTTGAAAAGCAGGTATCGGGTGTATCAGTGGTCAAGGTGGATAGTGCATCAATTAGGATAGCACACAACTCCTATAAACCTAATGCAATAATTTAACTCAAAAGCATTTAAGGAAATCATTTTATAAATTCAAGGAAAGGGGTTAAATGCACCGGGGCTTGCCTTGAAGAGCAAAAAGGACAGACTCGGGGTCGGCAGTGCAGGTGTCGGAGCTCGGGGTAGCCTCAGGGGTAGGTTCGTCAGCGGCTGCCTCGACTTTGATTCCTTCTCCTTCGGTCACTATATGGATGTAATGATGTATGCACATGAGTATGCTAGCATGAACAATGCAACACAGGGCATACAACATGAACTCTACTTGACTTTTTTTTCCTAATTATATAAAAAGGTCATTTTATGAAGTTACTCCAAAAGGCCTCAAAAATCTACCAGAGACTAAGCATGACATAACTAGCACATAAAAATTTATCTCATGATTTTTGGAGCTACACATGTTTTTCTAAAAATCTTAAACCATTCATTTCTTAATTAAAAGGGAGATTTTTCATTTTCAAATTTTTGCACAAAGTCCAAGTTTCATATTTTTCTAAAATACTACAAGGTATAAAGAGTTAACTGTAAAATTTTCAGAATTTTTAGAGCAACACAGAAAATCATACAAAAAGATGAAATAGCAAGACTATTCAAAACTTCCAAAAAGGAAAAGAGTACTGTGCTCCTCCCTCGCAGGGCTCGGGCGAAGCGGAAACAAACGGTCGTCCGAGGCCTGGCCGGGAGGCTCGGGCGAGACGGAAAATGATCGTTTCGTCCGAGGCCTGGTCGGGAGGCTCGGGCGAGACGGAAAACGATCGTTTCGTCCGAGGCCTGGCCAGGAGGCTCGGGCGAAGCGGAGGGTGCATGCTTGCTCGAGGCTAGGCTCGGCGAAGCTGAGGGTGCGTGAGTCCGCTCGAGGCTAGGCTCGGGCGAAGCGGTGAGGGTGTGTGAGTCTGCTCCGAGGCTGGGCTCGGCGAAGTGGCGAGGGTACGTGTCTGCTCGAGGCCTGGCTCGAGCGAGTGCTTGCTCGAGGCCTGGCTCGGGCGAAGCGGAGTGGATGCAGAGACCGGGGGCTTCGAGTGCTTACCACGGGTCGGAGGCAGGGCTCGGCGGGACGGAACAAGGGTCGAAGGAGGGAGCTCGACGTGGCGGTGTTTCGGCGGAGCTCTCTCGGCGGCGAGCGGCGTGCCGGCGACCCTGTACACCAGACACGGTCACCAGGAGCGGGTTAAGAGCGCACCAAGATGAGGAAGATGAAGCAGGGGTCGGGGAGGAAAGATCACGGCTGGGGAGCGAGTATTTCTCAATCCCGTGCTTACCGGTGTTTCACCGGAGTTTGGGAAGAACTGCCTGCGCCGGTTAAAGGAAGGACGGAGGGGTGAAATTGAGAAGGGGAAAAGCTTCGCGAGGACACGGCGGAGCTTCTGAGCTAGGTGGTGGAGCGGCGGAGGCTCTGGACTGGCTTGGCCACGGTGGCGGAGGTGAGTGGAGCTCCAGCCGGCCGGCGGTCCTTTTATAGCCGCGCTCGGGGACGGATGAGCGTCGCGTGCAGGCGGATAAGCTTGGCCGAAGCGTGCGCAATCGATTGCACGCTGGCGGAAGGACGGGCGTGCGCGCAGGGACCGAGTGTGCGTTCGCCGGCGACGGCCACGCGGCGGCGACGTGCTGGGAGCAGTGGGGGACGGGAGAGAGGGTCAGCGCTCGCGTGCGGGTGCGGAATGAGCACGGGGTCAGCGGCGACAGTCTGGTGGCAGGCGAGGAGCGGCCAGGCGTGCGGCACGCGCAGCGCCGGCGGCTCGGCCACGGCCGGGGCCCCCCGTAGCTCTAGGTTGAAGATGAATAGGGCTAGGTCTAGGGTTTGACTTAGAAAGGATTTCTGTATTTTGCAAATTACTTCCAAAATTTGAACTGAGCAACAAAAACTCAAAACACCAAAGTTGTGCAGAAAAAGGAGATCTACAACTTTGTCAATATGAACATTTTCAAAATCCAAAAAGTTTTTGAATCACATTTGAAATTTGAAAAGGGGACACTTTTGGGATTTTAATAAATTCAAAATTACTTTTAATTTTTTATTGAAACTTGAAAATCTGTAAAAACCAAAGTTGTTCCTCTTGACAAGATCTACAACTTTGTTTTTTGGACCAAGTCCAAATTTTGAATATTTTTTAACTTATTAAAAGAGGGGTAAAAACCACGGTTTGGAATTTAGGGTTTTTCAAAGGGATTTGAAATCTGTTTTTGATTTTGGGTTTTGAACAACACAACAAAACTTCAAGACACTAAACTGAACAAGAAATACACAAGACTTGGCACAGAGTTGAAATTACCATTTTGCCCTTATAGGAAGATTTGGGCTTTTAGGGTTTTTAGAAAAAGGGATCACTACACACAAAATACCTTTTAGGAAAAGGTAAAGGCAAGCAACCACTAGACAAACATTAATGCATGACAAGAATGATTATGACTAAAGATGATGACATGTCAGGTTAATTACAGATTAAACACCAGAGGTGTTACAACCTTCCCTCCTAAAAGAAATCTCGCCCCGAGATTCTGCGTCTTAAGAAGGACAAGGGTAAAACCTTATATCTACAGAGTATCGAGAAAGTCGGGATAGCTCTTTGCTAAGAAGTCTTTGGATTCCCAAGTGGCTTCTTCTTCAGAGTGTTGGTTCCACTGGATCTTGTACCATCTTGTGGTAGTCCTCCGGGTAACACGGTCCTTGTAATCCAACACACGAACTGGATATTCAGAGTATGACAGATCGGGTTCTAATTCAACACCTTCAACTTCCACCACGTGTTCGGGTACTCGGAGACACTTCTTGAGTTGGGAGACGTGAAACACATTATGGACGGCGGAAAGATGATCAGGCAACCTTAGCTTGTAAGCTACCTTGCCATAACATTCCAGAATCTCAAAGGGACCAATATAGCGAGGCGCTAACTTCCCTTTAACTCCAAAACGAGTGACTCCTTTGGTGGGTGAGACTTTCAGGTACACAAAATCCCCGATCTGGAACTTCAGAGGTCGACGTCTCTTGTCAGCATAGCTCTTCTGTCGAGACTGCGCAATCTTCATATTCTCTTGTATTTGCTTGACTTTTTCTTCCATATCTTTTACTAGGTCAACTCCAAAGAATTCCCTTTCTCCAGGTTCCAACCAAGTGAGAGGTGTACGACAACGGCGACCGTACAGTGCTTCAAAGGGTGCCATTTTGATGCTCTCCTGATAACTGTTATTATACGAGAATTCTGCCAAGGGCAAACAGTTATCCCAAGTATCTGCGAAGGTGAGCACGCAGGCTCTCAACATATCCTCTAGCACTTGGTTGACTCGCTCAGTTTGTCCATCTGTTTGCGGATGATATGCCGTACTATGCAAGAGCTTGGTTCCAAGTGAGGTATGGAACGCTTTCCAGAACTTTGCGACAAACTGAGTACCACGATCAGAGACAATGGTCTTGGGTATGCCATGGAGTTTCACTATGTGGTTCTTGTACAAAGTGGCATATGTGGGGACGGTGTAGCTAGTTTTGACTGGCAGGAAATGAGCTTGCTTAGTGAGGCGATCCACGATCACCCAGATGGAATCAAAACCTTTTGCTGTCTTTGGTAGCCCATTGATAAAATCCATACTGATATTGTCCTATTTCCAAGCAGGTATAGGTAAACGTTGCAATTCTCCTCCGGGCCTCATGTGCACGGCTTTGACTTTCTGGCAAGTATCACACTGAGCGACATACCGGGCGATCTCAATCTTCATCTTTGTCCACCAGAACCTTTGCTTCAAGTCCTGGTACATCTTGTTGCTGCCGGGGTGGATGGAGAATCTAGTCAAGTGTGCTTCATCAAGGATTAACTTTCTTAACTCAGGCACTTTAGGAACTACTAACCGATTCTTAAACCATACTACTCCTGTATCATCAATCCTGAAACAATCAGCCTTTCCGGATTGGACCTTTTCGATGATGTGCTTGATTCCAGGGTTATCTTTCTATGCAGCGATGATCTGCTCTTTGATAGGGGTTTCTATTCTGATATTATTCAGAGTTCCTTGTGGAATCATTTCAATATTCAACTTTTCCAGCTCATAACACAAAGAAGAATCATAGGGTTTCCTCATGAGACAGTTGCAATATGACTTGCGACTGAGCACATCGGCAACCACATTCGCCTTACCCGGATGGTAATGCACTTCAAGATCATAGTCCTTAATTAACTCAAGCCATCTTCTCTGCCTCATATTCAGTTCCTCTTGAGTGAAGATATACTTCAGGCTTTTGTGATCAGTGTACACATTACAGGTACTGCCCAACAGATAATGACGCCAGATCTTTAAGGCATGCACCACTGCTGCTAACTCAAGATCATGGGTTGGATAATTCTCTTCATGTCGCTTAAGCTGTCGGGAGGCATATGCGATCACTCGATCTTCTTGCATCAAAACACAGCCCAAACCAGTACTAGATGCATCACAAAAGACATCAAAGGGCTTTTCAATGTTCGGCTGGGCTAGCACTGGTGATGTAGTTAACAGTTTCTTCAGAGTTTGAAAGGCTTGCTCACAGGCTGGTGACCAGACAAACTTCACAGAATTCTTTACTAACTCAGTGATAGGCTTGGCGATTCTTGAGAAATCTGGGATGAATCGACGATAATATCCAGCCATTCCCATAAAGCTACGGACTTGGTGAACAGTGGTATGTGGCTTCCAATCCAGAATGTCTGCCACTTTACCAGGGTCAACTGACACACCTTCAGCGGAAAGGACATGACCAAGAAACTGTATCTGATCTAACCAGAACTCACATTTACTGAACTTGGCATACAGCTGATGTTCTCTGAGACGAGATAGAACAATACGAAGATGTTCGACATGATCTTCAGGGGTTTTTGAGTAGACAAGGATGTCGTCAATGAACACGACCACGAATTTATCAAGCTCTGGCATGAACACAGAGTTCATGAGGTACATGAAATGAGCAGGGGCATTGGTCAAACCGAAGGACATGACCAAGTACTCATATAGGCCGTATCTGGTGGTGAAAGCTGTTTTGGGAATATCTTCAGGACGTATCTTTATTTGGTGATAGCCAGATCTGAGATCGATCTTGGAGAATACTTTGGCTCCAGCTAACTGGTCAAAGAGAAGATCAATACGAGGCAAGGGATATTTATTTTTGATGGTGACTTCATTGAGTGGGCGATAATCAACACATAGCCTGAGACTCTTGTCTTTCTTCTTTACAAAGATTGCAGGACAGCCCCAAGGAGACGAGCTTGGGCGAATGAAGCCCTTGTCCAACAAATCTTGTAACTGAGTTTTCAGCTCCGCCAACTCTCTAGGAGGCATTCGATAAGCTCTGCGGGATATAGGAGCAGTCCCAGGCTTTAGCTCTATGGCAAACTCAACATCACGGTCAGGAGGCAGACCAGGTAAGTCCTCTGGAAAAACACCAGGGAATTCACAGACCACGGGGATGTCTCTGGTTTCCAGAACATAGGTGGTATTCAAAAGTGTGGCTGCTGGTTTTTGAGGCATTGGGAGTTGGAGAAGGAGTTTGGAGGTACTGTTGGGAACGTCCACTCTCACAACCCTATTCAGGATGTCAATCATAGCCTTATACTGGCACATCCAATTCATGCCTAGAATGACATCTATCTCCTGATCACATAGCACTATCATGGTGGTAGGAAATATGTGTTTCCCCAACATCACCGGTATATTGCGAACCACTTCCTTAGTACTTATACGCCCTCCAGGCGAAAATATACAGAAACTTTCTTTCAACTCCCCGATTGATATCTCATGCTTAGAGACAAATGTACGACTGATGAAGGAATGCGATGCACCAGAATCAAACAACACGACTGCAGGATGATTGGCAACGGGAAACCTACCGATCATGACGGGCTCTCCTTCTGGGATGTCGCCGACAGTGGTGTAGTAGACTTGCCCGTGCTTCTTGACAACTTTGCCTTTCTGAACATGCTGCTGCTGGACACGGTGCTGCTGCTGCTGCTGAGATCCTCCAGGATTCTTCTGAGTATTCTAGGCATACCTCTTGGGCTTTGGGCACTCACGAGACCAGTGACCAAGCTGGCCGCAGTTGTAGCAGGGATGGTTGTAGGCTGTTTGTGGAGTGGTGATACGAACACCTGGGGCATTCGGCTGTGTGGCACTCTGCTGGTTGGCATTATGGGTGGTGGCCGCGGTACGGACGACCACTTGCTGGTTGGGGTAAGGTAGGCGATTTTGGTGGTGACTGGGGTGGTATATGATCCTCTGGCGCTTGTGACCGCCAGAGAAACTGCTGGATCCTGCTTTCTTCTTCTTCTTTTCCTCTTGATACTGACGGTTGCTTTCTTCATATGCAACAGCACGATCAACGGCATCATGATACGAACCGGTCAGGTTATTGGACAGACTTCTGCGGATCTTAGGATGCAGACCTCTAAGGAAACAATCCCTCTTCTTTTCATCTGTGTTGACATACTCTGAGGCATACTGGCTAAGATGGTTGAACTGACCCACGTACTGCATCACTGAGGAGTCCTTCTGCTGCAGTGCCAGAAACTGATCAAGCTTCATCTTCATCAATCCGGAAGGGATATGATGTGCACGGAAAGCGGTGCGGAACTCTTCCCAGGTCAACTGATGACCTTCTGGCTGGGCAGCCAACAGGTTGGCATACCAAGCGCTTGCTGGACCACGAAGCTGCAGGGAAGCAAACCGGGGCTTCTGGTTGTCGGTACAGCGGAGAAGACTGAACTTTTGCTCCATAGTGCGGAGCCAATCATCAGCTTCCAGGGGTTCATCTGCTTTGGTGAAAACTGGTGGACGGGTCTTGGTGAAATCCACATATGTAGTCTCACGGTTGATGTCGTGACGACCACGGTGACCATTGTTCTGTTGCACTTGGTTTTGAGCCATCAGGTTAGCAGCGGCTGCCAAGGCTGCAATGGCATCTGCTAGCGTAGCAGGAACAGGTGGAGGGTTTGGAAGGTTGGCATCATCAGAACCTCCAGCTCCAGTGCGAGTGTTCACAGGCATCTGTTAAGCAACTTGGAACTTAGCATTCATAGATAGGGTTCTGAAATCAACAGACTGATAGCTTCTTCTGATACAAAGACTGATAGATTGATAAAGATGACTGACAGATAGCGACTGACTGATAAGGAGAAAAGGTACGAAAAGAAAGATACAGACTGACTTAACAAAAGACAGACTAACGCTCCCAAACCTAGACTAAGGTTTTAGGTAAGCAGGTGGTACAGACACACGGGATCTCCATCTCCTAACGACGAGCCTAATCCTCATCGAAGATGATCATGTCGTCGCCGTCGTCTTCTTCGAGGATGAGCTCAGGCTCTTCCTCCTCGTCCTCGTCTTCAGCGTGGACGTCCTCAGCAGGTTCAATTTCTTCGTCCATGTCTGGCTCTTGTTCCACATCGGGTTCTTCCACTACTCCGTCCTCAGGGTCTTCCATAACCGGGGGTACCAAGGGGTGGAGTTGATCATACAGCTGATGCACTTCCTCATGAAGCATATCATTGAACTGTTCAATCTGAGCTGTGTACTGCTGCAGTCCGTGGAGCTCGGCTCTGGTGACGTCCTCGCGGATCCAAGCATCATTGCGCTGCTCGATAGCGCGAACCGTGTTCCGGTTGGCCTGCTCTAGGGAAGCTCGTGCCTCATAAAACTCCAGGCGTGAGTGGTAGAAGTCATGCTCCAAGTTCTTCAGCTCAGCCTTCAGATCCTTGATCTCCTCCTTCAGGTTCTTACGGGTGCGGCGGGGAAAGCGACGACTGTTGGAAGATTCTCCAGTCTCCTCCCCAGCGCGTGGTGCCAGCTGGTGGCGTGGCACACCATGCGGTCCAGTCGACTTGCGGGCGGTCAGCTTGATGCGAGCAATGTCTGGATAAGAGAAGATGGATGAGAAAGGCTAGCAAGAACAGGTAAAGGCATACTACCCCAACGAACTTAGAGAGGAAGTTAACTTAAGTGATTATGACATGATGCATGAGTCTTTCCTACGGAACAAAGCAATGCAATAAATAAATAAGGTACATAGGGCATAAAACATGTTGTTCCACTAGCTAGTGTTGCCATATGAGAGACAATATGAGAGAAGCAATTTGGACTCAAAATAGTCAAGTTTAGTTTGTTTGGACTCAAAAGGTCTTTTGAAGTTTTCGCAAAAACGAACACTGCAACGTTAAAGTGAGATGCTCCGATACCACTCTGTGACGGAACGGCCCTAATCTCATGGCCCACGTGTCCCTGTCAACCTCTGACAGCCGAACCCATGTTCCATGTGATTAAGACCTGTTCGCCACCGGGCTACATCAGTGCCCAATGTCCGCAGGATCATCTCACAATTCGGTTACAGCATTGCATACTTTTACAAATAACATCGGAATAAAGAGCGGAAGACTTAAATAACATTAGTTTTACAAAGCAGGGATCCAAATAGAAATTAAGGTGCAGTTATTACAAACCAAGTTCTGATAATAGAAATAGACAAAGGCAACGTAGCGGAGTACAACAGAATAAAGATACTGATAATCACCCAGCCCGAGGGTGCACAACTATTCTTCGGCCTCATCGGCCTCTTCCTGGACGATGGTCATGCAGCAGGGCGCAAGACACATCGGGGTCTCAGTCATACCTGCAGCATGGGTAACAAACCCTGAGTACTGGGGTACTCAACAAGACTTACCCGACTAAAGAAAAGGGAGAAGACTCAGGAATGAGAGGCTTAGGGTAGTCAAGGTAAGGCTTAAGCAAGATCAGGTATTTTGCAGAAAAGCATTTTGTAAACCTTATTTTATTTTGGAAAGATTCAGTATTCCTCAATTCTTCATCGTTCCTGATTCATTTTACATTTCAAAACATTCCTAGTTGAGAACCACTCTCCGTTGACAGTCAGTGACCAAGTCTCCATAACCGAGGAGCAACGTTAATCCGAATAAATAATACTCAGCTGAGGATCCCTATCCACACTGCATATGTAGCACCCAAGCTTGCATATGCCAACTCGTCTACCACGATTCCTCCAAGATTGGGCCCGGTCCTACGCCACCCGGAAGTACAGTACACCACTCCTATCCAGGTACGACGACCACGTGGGTACATGCTACTTCCGCCATCTCTCCACTCCCAGTGCGCGGTTGTCGGTCCAATAAAGGATTCCTCAGAGCCAGAGCTTTCCGAAGTATGTGAATAGTTACAAGTCTTGACCAGCAGGCCCCCATACGGATGGTCCCTAAAGTTTTTCCGTCAGCAACAAGCACCTCGGGACTCTAACCCAAGAGTACAGGTCCTGTCGGTTTTTCAACCCTGTCCCGGTCGGTGTCAACTGTTGAGTCCCGGACTACAACATGACGGCACCGTACGCGCAGACAACCTCTTCTCGATAATGACCACATGCTAGCTAGGCAAGCAGTCATCGAACGGGAAGTAAAGCCAAATTCCCATAAAGATTCTTTCAGTGATCACACTTTTGAAAATGGAATTTTATTGCAAAGTCTAATTCAATAAGCATTGCTAAGCATTTTTCAAATACTTTTGAAAAGCAGGTATCGGGTGTATCAGTGGTCAAGGTGGATAGTGCATCAATTAGGATAGCACACAACTCCTATAAACCTAATGCAATAATTTAACTCAAAAGCATTTAAGGAAATCATTTTATAAATTCAAGGAAAGTGGTTAAATGCACCGGGGCTTGCCTTGAAGAGCAAAAAGGACAAACTCGGGGTCGGCAGTGCAGGTGTCGGAGCTCGGGGTAGCCTCAGGGGTAGGTTCGTCAGCGGCTGCCTCGACTTTGATTCCTTCTCCTTCGGTCACTATACGGATGTAATGATGTATGCACATGAGTATGCTAGCATGAACAATGCAACACAGGGCATACAACATGAACTCTACTTGATTTTTTTTATTTTTCCTAATTATATAAAGAGGTCATTTTATGAAGTTACTCCAAAAGGCCTCAAAAATCTATCAGAGACTAAGCATGACATAACTAGCACATAAAAATTTATCTCATGATTTTTGGAGCTACACATGTTTTTCTAAAAATCTAAAACCATTCATTTCTTAATTAAAAGGGAGATTTTTCATTTTCAAATTTTTGCACAAAGTCCAAGTTTCATATTTTTCAAATATACTACAAGGTATAAAGAGTTAACTGTAAAATTTTTAGAATTTTTAGAGCAACACAGAAAATCATACAAAAAGATGAAATAGCAAGACTATTCAAAACTTCCAAAAAGGAAAAGAGTACTGTGCTCCTCCCTCGCAGGGCTCGGGCGAAGCGGAAACAAACGGCCGTCCGAGGCCTGGCCGGGAGGCTCGGGCGAGACGGAAAACGATCGTTTCGTCCGAGGCCTGGCCGGGAGGCTCGGGCGAGACGGAAAACGATCGTTTCGTCCGAGGCCTGGCCGGGAGGCTCGGGCGAAGCGGAGGGTGCATGCTTGCTCGAGGCTAGGCTCGACGAAGCTGAGGGTGCGTGAGTCCGCTCGAGGCTAGGCTCGGGCGAAGCGGTGAGGGTGTGTGAGTCTGCTCCGAGGCTGGGCTCGGCGAAGTGGCGAGGGTACGTGTCTGCTCGAGGCCTGGCTCGAGCGAGTGCTTGCTCGAGGCCTGGCTCGGGCGAAGCGGAGTGGAAGCAGAGACCGAGGGCTTCGAGTGCTTACCACGGGTTGGAGGCAGGGCTCGGCGGGACGGAACAAGGGTCGATGGAGGGAGCTCGACGTGGCGGTGTTTCGGCGGAGCTCTCTCGGCGGCGAGCGGCGTGTCGGCGACCCTGTACACCAGACACGGTCACCAGGAGCGGGTTAAGAGCGCACCAAGATGAGGAAGATGAAGCAGGGGTCGGGGAGGAAAGAGCACGGCCGGGGAGAGAGTATTTCTCAATCTCGTGCTCACCGGTGTTTCGCCGGAGTTTGGGAAGAACTGCCTACGCCGGTTAAAGGAAGGACGGAGGGGTGAAATTGAGAAGGGGAAAAGCTTCGCGAGGACACGGCGGAGCTTCTGAGCTAGGTGGTGGAGCGGCGGAGGCTCTGGACTGGCCTGGCCACGGTGGCGGAGGTGAGTGGAGCTCCAGCCGGCCGGCGGTCCTTTTATAGCCGCGCTCGGGGACGGATGAGCGTCACGTGCAGGCGGATAAGCTTGGCCGAAGCGTGCGCAATCGATTGCACGCTGGCGGAAGGACGGGCGTGCGCGCAGGGACCGGGTGTGCGTTCGCCGGCGACGGCCACGCGGCGGCGACGTGCTGGGAGCAGTGGGGGACGGGAGAGAGGGTCAGCGCTCGCGTGCGGGTGCGGAATGAGCACGGGGTCAGCGGCGACAGTCTGGTGGCAGGCGAGGAGCGGCCAGGCGTGCGGCACGCGCAGCGCCGGCGGCTCGGCCACGGCCGGCCCCCCCCGTAGCTCTAGGTTGAAGATGAATAGGGCTAGGTCTAGGGTTTGACTTAGAAAGGATTTCTGTATTTTGCAAATTACTTCCAAAATTTGAACTGAGCAACAAAAACTCAAAACACCAAAGTTGTGCAGAAAAAGGAGATCTACAACTTTGTCAATATGAACATTTTCAAAATCCAAAAATGTTTTGAATCACATTTGAAATTTGAAAAGGGGACACTTTTGGGATTTTAATAAATTCAAAATTACTTTTAATTTTTTATTGAAACTTGAAAATCTGTAAAAACCAAAGTTGTTCCTCTTGATAAGATCTACAACTTTGCTTTTTGGACCAAGTCCAAATTTTGAATAGTTTTTAACTTATTAAAAGAGGGGTAAAAACCAGGGTTTGGAATTTAGGGTTTTTCAAAGGGATTTGAAATCTGTTTTTGATTTTGGGTTTTGAACAACACAACCAAGCTTCAAGACACTAAACTGAACAAGAAATACACAAGACTAGGCATAGAGTTGAAATTACCATTTTGCCCTTATAGGAAGATTTGGGCTTTTAGGGTTTTTAGAAAAAGGGATCACTACACACAAAATACCTTTTAGGAAAAGGTAAAGGCAAGCAACCACTAGACAAACATTAATGCATGAAAAGAATGATTATGACTAAAGATGATGACATGTCAGGTTAATTACAGATTAAACACCAGAGGTGTTACAGTCGTGGACACTATCAAGCTCTAGGTTTGCACTCGAGGCTGATTTTGGGACAGAGGCTATAAGTTTCGGAAAAAAAATTTGTGGCTCCCGTTCACCCCCCTCTGGTCGCCTTGGTGTAGCATTCTCGGTCCTTCAGTAGCTATTTAGAAGAGGGAGTGAGTGAGTGCAAGTCGAAGAAGTGCCAGAGTTGTCGGCTACTTCCTCAAGTGTATATCTACACTTAGCGGAAGGAATACCGGAATCGCCGGTACGACTTCGCTTGTACCTCATCACCATGCATTTTGGAGAATTAAGGTTCATGTTTATCTTCGCTTATGCATTCTTTTCGTGTTCTAGCTTATTGCTTTCGTAGCTAGCTGGACCGGTCGTTCACCTTCGAGTGGGTGCTTTAGCGAGAGGGCGCAAGTCCTAGCTACCGCTAGAGTAGTGGCCCTTAGAGTAAACACGGTGTTTAGGCTAAGTGGTTACAGGTTGGTTGCCTGGGTCTCCATGGTTGAGGAGGTAGGCGGCATGTGGTGATAGCCCTGTTCATCCTTCGTAATCCACCGACGTTCGGGATTCTAGGTAGATCTGTATCGGCATAGATTGGGAAACCAATTTCCACCCATTGACCGAAGCAGGCTACGCTTAGCTAGAGCCTAGATCACTTAGGAATACGTTGCCTAGAGAAACCTAGTTACCCTAAGGTCGTTCTTCTCCTCATCTTAAGCCGGGAGATCTATACCCAAAGAGTATAGCACACTGTTACAAGGTCCAAATTGGCTAGAGGGGGGGGGTGAATAGCCTAATTAAAAATCTACAAAAATTACTTAAGCAAACACTATTAGTATAACAAAAAGGCGAAGCTTTTTGCGCTAGCCTAATAGTGTGTTGCAAGCCACCTATCCAATAATTCTACCTCATAAAACTATAGCACACAAGCAATTAGAGCTAGAAACTAATGCGGAATAAACTAGCTCTAGCACAACTATTGTCAAGAAGATACAAGGAAAACAAGTGTGTGCAAAGAATGAACTATGTAATCTAATCACAATATCGCTACACAAGGTATACAACAAAAGATATACTACAAGTGATAGTAAGTACACAAATAAATAGCTTGATGTAAATACACAAAGTAAATGAGCTAGATAGAAGAGATTTCACCGAGCCTTCAGGATCGTCTAGAAGAAAGAACATCACCGGTGGAAACCACTTGTGAAGCCAATCACCAAGAAGAATTCACAACCACAATAAGCACACGGGACACCAAGATTTATCCCGAGGTTCACGTGCTTGTCGGCACGCTACTCCCCGTTGTGTCGACCAGCACTAGGTGACCCGGTGGCTAATCGGCGCAAAGCCAAGCTCACAAAGAGCGCCACAAGAATCTACCACTAGTGAGGTAGCTCAATTACACGAGCAATCCACTAAGGATACCTCTTGCCGCTCCAGCGAGGTGAGGCTCCAAAACCTCTTACAAACACGAACGGTGGTGGCCAAGAACAATCACCAATCTTGCCAACGACCACCTCAACGCCTCCAAGCCGTCTAGGCACCGGCAAATGCCAAGAGTAACAAGAAAACTCAATGTCGATGCGAAGAACTAGTGCCACTAGATTGAACTCTTTCAAATCACGCACTAGATCACTCAATCTCACTTGATTTGATCAAATCAACTTGGGAGATGAGTTGGGAGGCTTGCCAATGCTCACTAGTATGCTTAGGAATCAAAATGTACAAGAGAGATACATAGCAAGCCGGCCAAGCCCCTTAAATAGGCCACACAAGTTGGCCTAGCCGTTGGGCCCGAAACAGAGGCATCGGACGCGCCGGTGTCGGGGCCATCGGACGCTCCCCCAGCGTCCGATGCTTCGATGAGCACCACGTGTCCCCTTGTTATGAATTCAGCCCGTTAGATCCCAACGATCATATTCCTTCGCGCCATGGTTAAAGTGACAACGGACGCGCCGACGCCAGGCATCGGACGCTTCGATGCCACTGCTCGATTCGGTTCATATCTGCGCCACATCGGACGCGCCGGCACACCTGCATCGGACGCTCAACCCCTGCGTCCGATGACACAACAGAAAGGTTCCAGAACGCTCCAAAACACATCGGACGCGTCCGATGGATCGGCATCGGACGCAGCCCAGCGTCCGATGCTTCCTGGAAAGCAAGCTCGCGCCACGTCATAACCATCGGACTCTGCAATAGTGTTTAGCCAGCGTCCGTTGCCAGCGTCCAATGCTCCTTCAACAAATGTCAGTGGTTAGGGTTTGCCACCGGACGCTTGGCCCAGCGTCCGATGCTGCCGCCAACAGCGTCCGATGCCCCTAACACAGCACCTTTCAATTTCTAACTTCTACCCTTGCTTCCATGTGCCAACACCAAAGTGTTTCATCACTTGTGTACGTGTGTTAGCATTTTGCAAAGCGTTTTCCAAGGGTTTAGTTAGTCACTCACTAGGTCTATATCATCGATATGTTAGAGAACACCTAGTGGCACTTGAACACTGCATAAGCCGTGAATAATCTCCTCTTAATAGTACGGCTATGTATCCTAAATGTGATCACACTTACTAAGTGTCTTGATCACTAAAACAAAGAGCCCTATAGGTTATACCTTTGCCTTCAGGCTTCTTTGCTCCATCTCTTCTCTTCTTTGTTTCACCAATGGTAGAGCACTTGATCTCTTGAGTGCTTGTGGCTATCACCATCCTCCATGGTTGCCACCTTGCTAGCTCTACCACTTGGCTTGGTCACAATCCTTTCTTATAAGCTACACACATGCTTTAACAATAGGATTAGACCAAATAGGTTTCATCAATTAACCAAAACCAAACTAGGGCTTTCAATCTCCCCCTTTTTGGTAATTGATGACAACCTATACAAAGATATGTATTTTAAATTTGAGTAACCATATTGATAGTATTAGCTCCCCCTACATATGTGCTATAGAGTTTGGTTCTAGATTTGGCACATATGTATGGATATGAAATGTGGGTGAGCAATACTACCAATCATGATGCTAAGGCATAAGAATGGACCTTTGAAGCGTGATACCAATCGGAGTGCACATGTTAAACCATCCTTAGCATCTTTTGTCACTAGACATACATCAAAACTCAAGAACCCCGTGAGACCAATATTATAATAAGGTTCTTGAACCACTTGAAAATGCGAAAATACAAGAATGTCTAGCTTAATCATATCATCCTATTCATGCTAGTGAGTCATATCATCAATCATGTTCTAACACTAGCATTCACCACAAAAGCATGAATATCAATATAAATAGCTTATGTATTGCAATAAAACATATGAATATGCACATTTCAAATGCAACAAACATGTTTATGAGCTTGCTCCCCCTATTTGTATGCTCTGATCCCATTTGAAGGTTTCATTAGCATGTTTCTTTTATCTTAGCATTTTCTCCCCATTTCCGCATATCTTTGTCATTATTTTCTCCCCCTTTGTCAACAATTATCATAAAAATGGGTCAAGTTTTAATGAAGTGAGGCAAATGTTGCATTAAGAGATTCACATGTAAGGATCAAACTAAGTCAAGTCATGGTTTAATCTAGCTTATGAGCATAGGATTTTTAACACGGTTTGCTCTAGAGTAAGCTTCTTCACACATCTTACAATGGTTATCTTACTCACGTTGGTTAAACACCTATTGCTCACATACTAGATCAAACACTAGAGTTACAAGCTCACAAACAAGTTATATGCTACCACTAGATCAAGTCAATCATAGAAGCAATAGTGGTACCATATACACTTCAAAGTTTATTTGATTTACCATGAGTGAGCCTAAATAAGTAATGTGATGGCTATATGAACTAGATCACAACCTAATAGGAATGAATGCACATGCCACACACAATTTCCCCTTTGCTTTCTTAGAGGAGAGGCATGGCATAAGTGGGGGTGCATTCAACTCATGTTGGAGAAGTCTAGGATATTCAATTCATTCCTTAGCTTGCAAAACCTTCTCTCATCTAGTGGCTTGGTGAAGATATCAGCAAGTTGATCATCGGTGCCCACACTTTCAATAGATATATCTTTCATGGCTTGATGGTCTCTAATGAAGTGATGCCTTATATCAATGTGTTTTGTCCTTGAGTGTTGAATCGGGTTGGTGGCTATTTTGACGGCGCTCTCATTATCACATAGCAATGGTACTTGTCCAAACTTGATTCCATAATCTTGCAATGTATCTTTCATCCATAACAATTGTGCACAACAACTACCCGCGGATATGTATTCGGCTTCGGCGGTAGAGAGTGCAACACTATTTTGCTTCTTTGATGACCATGAGACAAGTGATCTTCCAAGCAATTGACAAGTGCCCGATGTGCTCTTCCTATCCACCTTGCATCCCGCATAATCGGAATCCGAGTATCCAATTAATTCAAATTGAGAGCCCTTGGGATACCATAGTCCAACATTAGGAGTGTGCTTCAAATATCTCAATACTCTTTTGGTTGCCTTCAAATGACTTTATATTGGTGAAGCTTGGAACCTTGCACACATGCACACACTAAACATGACATCCGGCCTTGATGCGGTCACATAGAGTAGGCTTCCAATCATTGAACGATATATATTTTGATCCACCATGTCACCACTAGAATCACTATCCAAATTTCCATTTGTGCCCATTGGAGTGGTTATTGCTTTTGCTTCATCTAACCCAAACTTCTTGAGCATGTCCTTGATGTACTTGCCTTGACTAACAAATGTGCCTTTCTTCATTTGCTTGATTTGTAGACCAAGGAAGTAACTAAGCTCTCCAATCATAGACATCTCAAACTCTTTAGCCATCATCTCTCCAAACTCTTCACAAAAGTCTTGGTTGGTTGATCCAAATATGATGTCATCCACATAGATTTGCAACACAAACAAGTCACTTCCAATTTTCTTGGTGAAGAGAGTGGTGTCAACCTTCCCAATCTTGAACCCTTTAGCTAACAAGAAATCCCTCAATCTTTCATACCATGCTCTTGGTGCTTGCTTTAACCCATAAAGTGCCTTCTTGAGTTTGTACACATGGTTGGGCTTCTTCAATTCTTCAAACCCAGGAGGTTGCTCAACATACACTAGCACATTGATGAATCCATTGAGAAAAACACTCTTGACATCCATTTGATAGAGCTTGATGTTATGAGAACAGGCGTATGCAAGTAAGATTCTAATTGCCTCCAATCTAGCAACCGGTGCATAGGTTTCTCTAAAGTCAATGCCTTCCATTTGAGTGTAACCTTGTGCTACCAATCTTTCTTTGTTTCTTATAACAATGCCATTTTCATCTTGCTTGTTTCGGAAGACCCATTTTGTACCAATAACATTTGTGTTCTTTGGTCTTTCCACTAACTCCCAAACATCATTGCGGGTGAAGTTGTTTAACTCTTCATGCATTGCATTCACCCAATCAACATCCATCAAAGCTTCATCAATTTTGGTTGGCTCAATAGATGATACAAATGAGTAGTGTTCACAAAATGAAGCCAATCTTGATCTTGTTTGCACACCTCTTCTTATGTCACCAACAATTTGATCTAAAGGATGATCTCTTGCAATATGTGTAGGTTGGAGTACTTGTTCCAATTGAGCACTTGCACTTGTACTAGCATCAAGTTGACCTTGAGAACCACTAGAGCTTGCAACATCATTGTCATGCATGGTTGGAGGGGAGAGCACTTCATCTTTGTTATTTTCTATGTCAATCACTTGCTTTGGCCTTATATCACCAATGTCCATGTTCTTCATAGCTTCCACCAATTGTGTTCCTCTCACATCATCTAGGTTATCTTGTTCTTCATGTGAGCCATTGGTTTCATCAAACTCAACATCATGGACTTCTTCAACTATTCTTGATATGTTGTTCCACACTCTATAGGCCTTGCTTGTAGTGGAGTAACCAAGTAGGAACCCTTCATCACACTTCTTTTCAAACTTGCCAAGTCTTGTGCCCTTCTTCAATATGTAGCACTTGCACCCAAAGACCCAGAAATAAGCAATGTTGGGCTTTCTATCATTGAGGAGCTCATATGGTGTCTTCTTCAAGAGGGGGTGACAATAGAGCCGGTTGCTATAATAGCATGTCGTGTTGATTGCTTCGGCCCAAAAGGAATCACTCACATTGTATTCACTAAGCATAGATCTTGACATATCAATGAGTGTCCTATTCTTCATTTCAACTATTCCATTGGATTGAGGTGTATACTTGGCCGAGAATTGATGTTTGATTCCAAACTCATCACATAGCTCATCAACTCTTGTGTTTCTAAACTCACTTCCATTGTCACTTCTCACTTTCTTGATTCTTCTATCAAAGTCATTTTGACTTCTCTTGACAAAGGTTTTGAATATGCCAAATACTTCACTCTTGTCAACGAGAAAGAAGACCCATGTGTATCTTGTATAGTCGTCTACTATCACAAAGCCATACTTGTTTCCCCCAATACTTGCATATGTAGTTGGTCCAAACAAGTCCATGTGTAACAACTCAAGTGCATGTGTAGTGCTCATCATTCCTTTGTTTGGATGAGTGTTTCCAACTTGCTTTCCCATTTGACATGCACTACAAAGCTTGTCCTTTTCAAAGTGAACATCTTTTAGTCCTCTAACCATGTCATGCTTCACTATCCTCTTTAGTTGCTTCATTCCAACATGCCCCAAGCGCCTATGCCATAGCCAACCCGTACTTGATTTGGTGAATAAGCATGTTGTCAATGGAGCTTCACTAACATCAAAGTCCACCAAGTAAAGGTTCTCATATCTAAATCCTTTGAACACCAAGTCACTTCCATCAACACTCACTATCTCCACATCATCAACCCCAAATATGCATTTGAATCCCAAATCACATAATTGTGCCACGGACAACAAGTTGAAGTTGAGCGATTCCACTAATAGCACATTGGAGATGCTCAAGTCATTGGATATTGCAATCTTGCCCAAGCCTTTGACCTTGTCTTTCTTGTTGTCACCAAATGTGATAGCATCCGCATGATCATTGCCACTAGCGTTGATTGATTTGAACATTCTTCCATCTCCAGTCATGTGTTGAGTGCACCCACTATCAAGCACCCAATGCCTTCCTCCTGCTTTATAGTTTACCTACAAAAGAGATCAATTCTTTTTAGGTACCCAAACCTTTTTGGGTCCTCCAAGGTTAGTCACCAAACTCTTGGGCACCCAAATTTCCTTCTTCTTTGGGCCAACCATGGGTGCACCAATATACTTAGCCTTTACACCATTAGTGCCCTTTGTAAGCATATAACAAGATTGAAGTCTAATGGATGAAACATGAGCATTGTTCTTGTTCTTGTTCTTGTTAAAGCAATTTTGCTCTATGTGCCCGGATTGCTTGCAATTATGGCAATACCGACCATTGCTCTTCACAAAACTAGTCTTGTGAGGAGCAAAAGCGGCCTTGCCCTTCTTGGGGGTATAGCCAAGTCCCTCCTTGTTGAGTGGACATCTTTGGCTACCCAAGCACTTAAGCAAGCGGGCATCTCCACCATAGGCATTGCCTAAAGCGTGAGTGAGCTCATACACCTTGTTCTTAAGGTTTTCATTTTCTACTACTAATGATGAATCATATGTAGTAGAAGTAGACAATTTAGTTGAGATAGATGATGATGATGCATTGGTGGGAGCAACAATAATGGGATCATAAAAAGATTCATCAAGAATATCACATGTTACTCCTATGTTGCATGTCTGTACAACATCCTCAATCTTACTTTGATCAAGGAGGGAGGAGTGGGCTTCCTTAAGCCTAGTGTGAGCTTGGTCAAGCTTCTCATGGGCTTCCTCTAGCCTCTCATGAGTAGACTTGAGCTCATCAAAGGATTGCTCAAGAGCCTTGTTGGCCTTGCGCAATTCTTTGCACTCCTTCCTCTTAGTCTCAATGTAAGAGTGAGCATCTTGTAGCATGCTCATGAGGTCCTCCTTTGAGTACTCCTCATCATCATCACTCTCACTCTCACTTTCATTCTCACTCTCATCGGATGATACCTTAGTGGCCTTAGCCATGAAGCATGTCGATGGAGTGTTGAAGATAGAAGGCTTGCTTGAGATAGCTAGACTAGCCATAGCCTTCTTCTTGGTGGTCTTCCTCTCATCATCACTAGAATCATCATCATCACTTGAAGAAGCATCACTATCCCATGTGACAACATAGGAACCACCCTTCTTCTTTTCCTTCTTCTTCTCTTTCTTTTCTTTCTTTTCTTTCTTGTCCTTCTTCTTGCTCTTCTTGCGGTCATCATCATCTTCATCACTAGAATAAGGAAAATCCGCAATGAAGTGATCCTTGCTCTTGCATCTATAGCATCTCTTGGTCGTGCTCTTGGTTGTATCCCTTCTCTTTCTTGCTCCATAGCCCTTCTTCTTCATGAATTTGCCAAACCTTTTCATGAAAAGAGCCATTTCTTCTTCATCTATCTCACAACCACTTGAGCTTGCTTCATCATCACTTTCCTCCTTCTTTGCTTTGACCTTGCTCTTGCTCTTGGAGGATGAAGCCTTGAATGCAACAGTTTTCTTCTTCTTTTCTTCCTCTTGGGCTCCCCCATCCCGTTCCACACGGTATGTGTCTTGTGTGACCACATCACCTAGTACTTGGTTTGGGGTTACCGTGTCCAATCCTTCTCTTACTAAGATAGTCACCAAAGTATCAAATCTTGGTGGCAAGCATCTCAAGAATTTGTGAGAAAAGTCCTTGTCCTCTACCTTCTCTCCCAAGGCCTTCAAGTCATTGATAATGACTTCCAACCGGTGAAACATCTCCGGTATGCTTTCATCATCTTGCAACTTGAACATGGCGAGCTTGTCCTTGAGAATGTATAGCTTGGCACCCTTGACCGCCTTGGTGCCCTCATATGTTTCTTCCAATCTTTCCCATATTTCATTTGCTCTTTCAAGGTCCTTGATTTGCTCAAACACCTTTGTGGCAAATGCTTCATAAAATAAGTTGATTGCCACATCATTCCATTGAAGCTTCTCTTCTTCTATTGGAGTGGTACTTGCGGGGTCAATTACCGCAAAATCATTCTCAATCACTTCCCGAATCTTTCTATTCATTCCTCTTATGAATGCACACATCTTCCTCATCCAACAATCAAAGTTGGTGCCATCAAAATGTGGTGGCTTCCCCATATAGTTGATTTGAGCCATTTTAACACCGGAGGATGTTAAGCCTCAAACAAACGGTGACCACGGCTCCGATACCACTTGAAAGGTCTAAATTGGCTAGAGGGGGGGGGGCTGAATAGCCTAATTAAAAATCTACAAAAATTACTTAAGCAAACACTATTAGTATAACAAAAGGCGAAGCTTTTTGTTCTAGCCTAATAGTGTGTTGCAAGCCACCTATCCAATAATTCTACCTAATAAAACTATAGCACACAAGCAATTAGAGCTAGAAACTAATGCGGAATAAACTAGCTCTAGCACAACTATTATCAAGAAGATACAAGGAAAACAAGTGTGTGCAAAGAATGAACTATGTAATCTAATCACAATATCGCTACACAAGGTATACAACAAAAGATATACTACAAGTGATAGTAAGTACACAAATAAATAGCTTGATGTAAATACACAAAGTAAATGAGCTAGATAGAAGTGATTTCACCGAGCCTTCGGGATCGTCTAGAAGAAAGCCAATCACCGGTGAAAACCAATTGTGAAGCCCATCACCAAGAAGAATTCACAACCACAATAAGCACACATGACACCAAGATTTATCCCGAGGTTCACGTGCTTGCCGGCACGCTACTCCCCGTTGTGTCGACCAGCACTAGGTGACCCGGTGGCTAATCGGCGCAAAGCCAAGCTCACAAAAAGTGCCACAAGAATCTACCTAGTGAGGTAGTTCAATGACACGAGCAATCCACTAAGGATACCTCTTGCCGCTCCAGCGAGGTGAGGCTCCAAAACCTCTTACAAACACGAACGGTGGTGGCCAAGAACAATCACCAATCTTGCCAATGACCACCTCAACGCCTCCAAGCCGTCTAGGCACCGGCAAATGCCAAGAGTAACAAGAAAACTCAATGCCGATGCGAAGAACTAGTGCCACTAGATTGAACTCTTTCAAATCACGCACTAGATCACTCAATCTCACTTGGTTTGATCAAATCAACTTGGGAGATGAGTTGGGAGGCTTGCCAATGCTCACTAGTATGCTTAGGAATCAAAATGTACAAGAGAGATACCTAGCAAGCCGGCCAAGCCCCTTAAATAGGCCACACAAGTTGGCCTAGCCGTTGGGCCCGAAACAGAGGCATCGGACGCCGGTGTTGGGGCCATCGGACGCTCCCCCAGCGTCCGATGCTCCGATGAGCACCACGTGTCCCGTTGTTATGAATTCAGCTCGTTATATCCCAACGGTCATATTCCTTCGCGCCATGGTTAAGTGACAATGGACGCGCCGACGCCAGGCATCGGACGCTCCGATGCCACTGCTCGATTCAGTTCATATCTGCGCCACATCGGACGCGCCGGCACACCTGCATCGGACGTTCAACCCCTGCGTCTGATGACACAACAGAAAGGTTCCAGAATGCTCTAAAACACATCGGACGCGTCCGATGGATCGGCATCGGACGCAGCCCAGCGTCCGATGCTTCCTGGAAAGCATGCTCGCGCCACGTCATAACCATCAGACTCTGCAACAGTGTTTAGCCAGCGTCCGTTGCCAGCGTCAGATGCTCCTTCAACAAATGTCAGTGGTTAGGGTTTGCCACCGGACGCTCGGCCCTGCGTCCGATGCTGCCGCCAGCAGCGTCCGATGCCTCTAACACAGCACCTTTCAATTTCTAACTTCTACCCTTGCTTCCATGTGCCAACACCAAAGTGTTTAATCACTTGTGTACGTGTGTTAGCATTTTGCAAAGCATTTTCCAAGGGTTTAGTTAGTCACTCACTAGGTCTATATCATCGATATGTTAGAGAACACCTAGTGGCACTTGAACACCGCATAAGCCGTGAATAATCTCCTCTTAATAGTACGGCTATGTATCCTAAATGTGATCACACTTACTAAGTGTCTTGATCACCAAAACAAAGAGCCCTATAGGTTATACCATTGCCTTCGGGCTTCTTTGCTCCATCTCTTCTCTTCTTTGTTTCACCAATGGTAGAGCACTTGATCTCTTGAGTGCTTGTGGCTATCACCATCCTCCATGGTTGCCACCTTGCTAGCTCTACCACTTGGCTTGGTCACAATCCTTTCTTATAAGCTACACACATGCTTAACAATAGTATTAGACCAAATAGGTTTCATCAATTAACCAAAACCAAACTAGGGCTTTCAACCGTTCCCTATGGAAAATAGGATACCCTAAAATACTTCCAGGTGAAGTGCTACAACGGTGCATGATGTGTATCTTCTCTAAAATGATTGAGGAAATCATGGAAGTCTTCATGGACAATTTCTCCTTATATGGAAAAACTTTCAACGATTGTCTCGAGAAATTAAACAAAGTCTTGCAAAGATGCTGGGAGAAGAACCTAGTACTTAACTAGGAAAAGTGTCACTTCATGGTTTGGGAAGGCATCATCCTCGGGCATCTAGTGTCCGAGAGGGGGATTGAGGTAGATAAAGCAAAAAAAGAAAGTAATTGAACAACTACCTCCCCCGGTGAACATTAAAGGGGTTCGCAGTTTCCTAGGTCATGCAGGGTTCTATTGGCGATTCATAAAAGATTTTTCTCATATCGCCAGACCCCTCACAAACCTGTTAGCCAAAGATGCACCCTTTGAGTTCACAGATGAGTGCCTTAATGCCTTTCATACCCTCAAGAAGGCACTCACAACAACGCTAATCATCCAACCTCCAGATTGGACGCTGCTGTTTGAGATCATGTGTGATGCTAGTGACTATGCTGTCAGTTCAGTTCTCAGCCAAACCAAAGATAAGAACCATCACACGATCGCTTACGCTAGCAAGACACTGATAGGAGCTCAGCTTAATTAGGCCACCACCAAAAAAGAGCTCCTTGTTGTTGTCTTCGCTATAGACAAGTTTCAGTCTTACTTAGTAGGAGCCAAGATTATCGTTTTTACCGATCATGCTGCTTTAAAATACTTTCTCACTAAGAAAGATGCGAAACCTCGTCTTATAAGATGGATTCTGCTGCTACAAGAATTTGATCTAGAAATAAAAGATAAGAAAGGTGTAGAAAATACAGTAGCAGATCATCTTTCGCGTACGCAAGTCACTAACCTGCAGGAACCACCTATTAATGACTTCCTACACGATGACATGCTACTCAAGGTGACGGACACCACCCCATGGTACGCAAATATTGTGAATTTTATGGTTGTAGGATACGTACCATCAGGGGAGGACAAAAGAAAACTCCAGATTGAAAGTCGTCGTCACCTTTGGGATGACCCATACCTGTACTGGATATGCTCTGATGGGCTGCTGAGGAGATGTGTGCCCATAGCAGAAGAGATGTAGATCATCGAGAAATGCCATGCTGGACCATACGGAGGCCAATACAGAGCTTTCCGCACCCAGGCCAAAATCTGGCAGTGCGGATTCTTCTAGCCGACGATGTATGAAGACACAAAGAGTTCATCAGAAGATGCAGGAAGTGTCAGTTCCAGGGCAGTATCATAGCTCGCAACGCCATGCCCCTACACTATAACCTTCAAAAAGAAATATTTGATGTGTGGGGCATAGACTTCATGGCATTCCCAAAGTCGCAAGACTGCGAGTACATCCTAGTTCTTGTGTACTATGTGTCCAAGTGAGTGGAAGCTCTGCCATGTCGGTCGGCGGATTCCAAGCACGCTCCGAAGATGTTCCACGAGATAATCTTCCCGTGCTTTGGAGTACCCCGCATGGTAATCAGCGACGGGGGGTCACACTTCATCGACAGGAAGTTTCGAGTTTTCCTCAAAGAACTTGGGGCTAACCACAACATCACTACCCCTACCATCTACAGACGAGCGGTCAAGGTGAAACATCCAATAAGCAGATAAAGAGCATTGCGGATGCACAAGTTATGATCCGGGTCTTGTAATGAGTGATTGTCAATGGAGTTGATGCACATGTTCTTTGGCTTGTGTTGTGCAGGTGTCGAGCTTGGAGATGGTGATCGAAGGCAAGGTGAAGGTCAAGTGCTGGAGTGTCGTGCCGATGGACCAAGGGTGGTGAAGGGCGGATTCGGACTTGCACTGATGGATCGGTGGCTGGAGGATCAGAAGTGGTGGCTGACATGCTAGGACAACGTCGAGCGGAGACTTGCGGAACACAGTGTGGTTCGGGTCGTGGAGCTGAGGACACGTGTCGGCGGACGGGGTGCATGGGCGGTGCATCCCTCTATGGCTTCCATTTGGTGGTAGAGCCCAGGAAAAACCATCGGATGACCGGTTTTTGAGTTTGGGTCTCAAAACTCGGGCTGACGGATGGTTTCCAGGTTTGGGCCTCAAAACCTAGGCTCTGCTGGGTTTTCGAGTTTGGGCCACAAAACTCGGGGAGGATGGTTCGCTGGTTTGGGCCTCAAAACCAGTGGCGGAGGTCTCGAGGAGATCTGTTGGGCGGCGACTTCACGTGTGAAAGGTCCTAATTGGCTAGAGGGGGTAGGGGTGAATAGCCTAAATAAAAAATTCTACAATCCCCCTAGAGCAAAGTATTAGTATTACAAAAGGCGAAAATACGATTTGCTCTAGCTCTAAATATTAGGCAAGCCACTTATGTGCAATTCTAGTAATCTAATATCTCTATAGCACACAAGCTATGTCTGTACTTTATCTAGTTAGAGAGCTAGCAAGATAAATAATTTGCTCAACAATATGTCACTACTTTTACACTAGAGAGCAATCTAGAGAGCAAAATAAATCAACTAAATATGTTATGTTACTCTACTTGCAATTTATCACTACTACTACACAAGGTATATAAATAGCAAGTATGGAATAGATATAAATAATTTCAATACCGACGGTGAAGAGTAGCGGATGATGCCAATCATCAAATAATTAATTCCAATAATAAATATTTCAATTAATCCAATTCTCCGGGAGACCAGATATGACACAATTAATTTTTCTCCCTAGGTTCACTTGCTTGCCGGCAAGCTAGTCCCCCTTGTGTCCCTCTACACCACGTGGTTTGGTGGCTAATCGATATGACACATCAAGCTTCTCACTAGGCGCCACAAGAACCTACCAATGGAGAGAAGTTGAATGGCACGAGCAATCCACTAGAGTTGGAATTTGGCACTCCGTCGGGGAACCACAACAATCCCTCACAAATATCAGCTTGATTAGGGGTGGACACAATCACGAAATCCCCTCACCAATCACAAATCCACTAACCGTCTAGGTGGCGGCAACCACCAAGAGTAATAAAAAATCCACAATCACCTAGTGTCAAGAAAATGAATCACAAATGCATGCACCTAGGGTTTCCCAAATCCTCTCATGAATAAGCATCCACTATGGAAATGGAGAGGAAAGGAAGAAGATCCTCTTGGATCTCTCAAATCGATCTCTAGCATTTTCTCTCACTTGATTAGGGCTCAAAGCTTGGGAGTGTGAGGGAGGAGCAAGAGCTTTTATTTCTCTGTTCTTGTGGAGAAGAACGAATGAGGAACCAGAGAGCAGAGAACGAGTCCAAGGAAAAGAAGCCAAACCAGTCAGGCTTATCCTGACGCCGCTCGTTCCCAACGGGCAAGCGAGACGCAAAGGGCGGCCAGGGCGGGCCCACGCGCCGAGCGCCCTCATGCACACCGCGCCCGCAACCTAGCGATCTGAGCAACAACAGCGATTTTTCACATTAAAAACTCCAGGCTGGTGGGCCCCGTAGGGACCACCGGACATCAGCTGTGGCAACAGAACGAGCAGCCGTAGGCCAGCGGGACTGGCTCCTGGCCAACAGACCCAGCGCAAGCAGCGCCTCCGCGCGAGCGCACGGACATGCAGCAGCGGCCACAGCAAAACTGCAGCGAGCAAAGCCTAGCAAAGGTTCGGACGCACAGACGCACGACACTAGGCGTTTTTCCTTTCTTTTTTTTATAAAAAAAATAGCCACAACAGGGAACACTCGAGCACAGTGACGACCAAGAGAAGCAGCAGCGATTTCCACTTCCACGCACACACACGTGCAAGCATTTTCTAATAAACCACCGTGGGTCCCACTAAAGAAAGTTCACGTCACTTTCTCAAGGCTTATATGATTTTTCTTTGAGTTAAATGCACCGGAGGCCCTCGAACTTGTAAGCGTGTGTCACATAGGCCCCTGAACTTTGAAAATTTATTTCTGGTCCCCTAAACTTGTTAAGTGGTATACATAAGCCCCTTAACTTTAAAAATGCATTTCTGGCCCCCTAAACTTGTTAAGTGGTACACATAAGTGACACACGCGGAAGCATCGCCAATGCCCAGGGTCGTGCATTGTGCCATACACCATGGCGCCACCTCACACTCCACCTGCTGATGGTCCCCTAGTTGTCCTTCCTTACGACGAGCACCTCTGAATGGAGGCGGCTCCCGTGACGATGACGGTGACGCTGATTGGGTTTCAAGCGGATTGGTGCATATTTTTTACCACGTAGCAACGTCACATCAACAGAAAATACCCGTCTAGTAAGTATTGGCCAGTGGTGTACCACATAATAAGCTTAGGGGGCTAGAAATGCATTTTTAAAATTCAGGGGCTTATGTGTACCATAATAAGTTTAGAGGCCAGAAATGCATTTTCAAAGTTCAGGGGCCTATGTGTACCACTTAACAAGTTTAGGGGGTCAGAAATGCATTTTCAAAGTTCAGGGGCCTATGTGACACACGCTTACAAGTTCGAGGGCCTCCATGCATTTAATTCTTTTTCTTTTTCCTTTCAAATATAGCACCACATTGTAAGCCTAAAAAAAGCATTTTCTAAAAGATATTTATGGGCTTTTCTCATACTTTTATCACATCCCTAAGCGTATGCATATGCAAAAGAGACTCACACTTAGTGGCACTACATAACCATTGCAATTAAAGATTTCTCCCTTTTATAGTACGATTATCTATCCTAAACCCGGTCACACTCTCTATAGTGTCTTGACCGGCAAAATAAATATCCTATTTTTATACCTTTGCCTTGAGCCCATAGGATATTATTTTTCTCTTTATTCTTTTCTAAGATAGAGCATATGGATATCATCTTTTTGGTCACCTCCATCGCCATGACAATTCTCTAGCTCCATCACTTGGTGTGCACCAACCTATCTCATACTAGAACACTCATTGCAATAGTTAGTACACATAGGTGTCATCTATTATCCAAAACCAAACTAGAGCTTTCAATCTCTCCCTTTTTGTTAATTGATGACAATCATCACAAAGACATGAAATAAATTTAATTTGTGAACTTGAGATGTTTGCCTATGCATTTAGATCATGAATAAGAGTTGGACAAGCATTTCAAATTCGGTTTTGATAGTACTATCTCCCCCTACATATGTGATATATGAGTTTGGTACAATTGTTCACATATGCATAAATAGGAATTGTGGGTGAGCTACTACTATCAAATGATGCTAAAGTATATAGAATGAACCTTTAAAGCGTGATACCATTGGAGTTGCGAATAAATACCATCTTTAGCACCATAGGTAACTAGACATACATCAAAAACTCAAGTATCCCATGAGATCAACATTATAAGTAAAGAGAGTACTTGATTCACTTCAAAGTATGAAAGTCTAGTTACCAACCTATGCATACTAGTGTTTCAATCACCATACAATTTGTAGTACTAGCATACACCAATCAAGCATGTAGATTGAATTTAAAGTTTACAATTTACCATTCACTACTAAAAAAAGGCCTTTAGCCCCGGTTGAAATGGGCTTTTAGCCCCGGGTATCCCAACCGGGGCTAAGAATCCGGGACTAAAGGTCCCGGCCTTTAGTCCCGGGTGCTTTGAACCGGGGCTAAAGGTCCATGGAGGAAAAATAAATATGTGTTATGTGAGATTCCAACTCAGCACATCTCGCCTTAGGCACGCTTACCAACTGAGTTACGCAACCCACGTGATGTAGTTCTGGACGTTTTCCTTTTGAATCCACTCGTGAAGGACATTTAGCCCCGGTTGCTAATACCAACTAGGGCTAAAAGGACCTTTAGTCCCGGTTGGTATCACCAACCGGGGCTAAAGGCACCCTTTAGCCCCGGTTCGTATTACCAACCGGGACTAAAAGTCTTTAGCCCCGGACGCAAATTTTTACCGAGACTAAAGCTCAGTTGATAGATCGTCCAAAGGTCTGTTCTCTAGTAGTGATTTCATATAAATATGCACATACAAATGCAAACAACTTATTTATGAGCTTGGTCCCCCTATTTGTGTGCTCAAATTTTAATTTTTAATTTATCCCTTTCCATTAGCATATCTATCTTTGTGACTTATTTCTCCCCCTTTGTCAACAATTGCTCAAAATGCACATTTTAGTTGGAGAGAAATACCACGTAGAAATAGCAAGTTCATTTGATTTGGAAAGAAAGTTATTTCACATTGGTTCAATCTAGATTACTTGCCTAGAATATGTAACTAGGTTTGATCCAAGGGCAAACTTTCGTCACACCTCGCAAGTAGGAGGGATATCTTGACCTTGTTAGGTTACACATCTTGAGCTCATATTGTAGATTCAACACTAGGTTTGCAAGCCCACAAACATGTCATATGCCACCACTAGATCATGTAAACATAGAAGGCAATAGTGGTAACATATATACATCAATTTTTTTTGTTTCCATGAATGATCCTAAATTATCACTTGTATGTCTATATGCACTAAACATGTCCTTACAAATGTATGAATGCTATGTCAACCAACTTTACCTTACGTTGTCGAAGGAGAGACATGTCATATATATGTGGGGGGTGTGCTCAACCCATATTGGAGAAATCAAGAATGTTCATTCATTTCTCAACTTGCAAAATCCCTTCTCATCAAGTGGCTTAGTGAATATATCCGCAAGTTGATCATCGGTGCCAACACTCTCAATTGATATATCCCCTTTTTGTTGGTGATCTCTAATAAAATGATGTCCAATGTCAATGTGCTTGGTTCTAGAATGTTGAACCGGGTTGTTGGTAAGCTTGATTGCACTTCATTATCACATAGCAATGGAACTTCCTTGAACTTGATCCCAAAATCATCCAAAGTAGCTTTCATCCACAACAATTGAGCACAACAACTATCGGCACTAATATATTCAGCTTCGGCGGTAGAGAGTGCCACACTATTTTGCTTCTTTGATGACCATGACACAAGTGATCTTCCAAGTAATTGACTTGTGCCACTAGTGCTCTTTCTATCCACTTTGCAACCCGCATAGTCGGAGTCCGAATATCCAATTAATTCAAAGTTTGACCCCTTGGGATACCACAATCCAACATTTTGTGTATGCTTCAAGTACCTCAAAATTCTCTTTGTAGCCTTCAAATGACTTTCTCTTGGAGAGGCTTGAAATCTTGCACACATGCACACACTAAATATGGCATCCGATCTAGAAGCGGTAACATATAGCAAACTTCCAATCATAGACCGATAGAGCTTTTGATCAAACATGTTGCCACTTGCATCACTATTTAAATGACCATTGGTGCCCATAGGTATACTAATTGATTTAGCATCTTGCAAGCCAAATTTCTTTATCATGTCCCTTATATAATTTCTTTAACTAATAAATGTGCCACTCTTCATTTATTTAATTTGGAGACCAAGGAAGTAGCTAAGTTCACCAATCATAGACATTTCAAATTCATTTGCCATCATTTTCCCAAATTCTTTACAAAAATCTTGATTTGTTGAGCCAAATATAATATCATCAACATATATTTGCAACACAAACAAGTCACTTCCAATCTTTTTTAGTGAAGAGAGTAGTGTCTACCTTTCCCATTTTGAACCCTTTAGAGAGCAAGAAATCTCTCAATCTCTCATACCATGCTCTAGGTGCTTGCTTTAAGCCATACAAGGCCTTCTTCAACTTGTAAACATGGTTGGGCTTCTTCTCATCTTCAAAATCGGGAGGTTATTCGACATACACTAGCTCATTTATGTAGCCATTTAAGAATTCACTCCTCACATCCATTTGATAGAGCTTAATGTTGTGGGCACAAGCATAGGCTAGTAAGATTCTAATTGCCTCCAATCTTGCAACCGGTGCATAAGTCTCACCAAAGTCTAGACCCTCAATTTGAGTGTAACCTTGAGCAACTAGTCTTGCTTTGTTTCTCACTACTATGCCATCTTGATCTTGCTTGTTTCTAAACACCCATTTGGTACCAATTACATTATGATTCTTTGGTCTTTCTACCAATTCCCAAACTTGGTTTCTTGTGAAATTATTTAATTCTTCATGCATAGCATTTACCCAATCAACATCTTCCAAAGCTTCATCTATTCTTGTAGGCTCAATGGATAATACAAATGAACAATGTTCACAAAAAGATGCCAATCTTGATCTTGTTTGCACACCACTTGTAATATCACCAATTACACGATCTAGGGTATGATCTCTTGCAATATGAGTGGGTTGGAGCACTTGAACTTGTTGACTTGCATTAGCTTGCACATTGGATTGAATCATTTGAGATGAACTAGCACCATCATCTTTTCGATCTTGCACTAGAGAACCACTAGTTTGCACAATAGGAGAAGAGAGCACTTGATCTTTGTCATCTTGAATATCAATCACTTGCTTTGGCCTAATATCACCAATGTCCATGTCCTTCATAGCATTCACTACTTGAGTTCCTCTCACATCATCAAGATTTTCTTCTTGTTCTTGTGACCCATTGGTTTCATCAAATTCCACATCATGAACTTCTTCCAATTGACCACCTCCCAAATTCCATACTCTATATGCGTTGCTAGTTGTAGAATAACCAAGCAAGAAACCTTCATCACAATTCTTCTCAAATTTGCTCAATCTAGTGCCCTTCTTGAGAATATAGCATTTGCAACCAAAAACCTGAAAGTATGCAATATTGGGCTTTCTTCCATTCAAGAGTTCATATGGGGTCATTTCCAACATAGGATGGCAATAGAGTCTATGGATGTAGTAGCAAGCTGTGTTGATTGCTTCGGCCCAAAAAGAATGACTAACATCATATTCACTCAATATTGATCTAGCCATATCAATAAGAGTTCTATTCTTCCTCTCTACCAAGCCATTGGATTGAGGTGTGTACTTGGGAGAAAATTGATGTTTAATGCCATATTCATCACATAATTCATCAACTCTAGTGTTCTTGAATTCACTACCATTATCACTTCTAATTCTCTTGATAGTTGTTTCAAATTCATTGCAAACTCTCTTGACAAGAGATTTGAAAGTTGAATATGCATCACTTTTATCACTAAGAAAGAACACCCAAGTATATCTAGTGAAATCATCCACAATGACAAATCCATATTTGTTACCTCCAATACTAGTGTAAGTAGTTGGTCCAAACAAGTCCATATGTAACAATTCAAATGCCTTGCAAGTACTAATGATGCTCTTTTTAGGATGAGTGTTTCCAACTTGTTTGCCGGCTTGACATGCACTACATAACTTGTCTTTTTCAAATTCAACATCTTTCAAGCCACTAACCAAGTTATGCTTCACTAGCTCATTTAATTGTTTCATGCCAACATGACCAAGCCTTCTATGCCAAAGCCAACCCATACTAGATTTAGTGAGCAAGCATGTTGATAATTGAGTTTCACTAGCACCAAAATCAACCAAGTAGAGGTTCTCATATCTAAAGCCTTTGAATATCATGTTAGAACCATCTACACTTATGATCTCTACATCATCAACACCAAATATGCATTTGAAACCAAGGTCACAAAGTGGAGCTACCGACAATAGATTGAAGTTCAAGCTCTCTACTAGTAGCACATTTGAGATATTCAAGTCATTTGATATTGCAATCTTACCAAGTACCTTTACTTTGCATTTGCTATTGTCACCAAAAGTGATAGAATCATAGTCATTGCCACTTGATGAGATAGAATTGAACATTTTACTATCACCGGTCATGTGTTGAGAGCACCCACTATCAAGAACCCAATGCCTCCCTCCGTCTTTATAATTGACCTACAAAACAATTTAATGTTTCTTAGGTACCCATACTTGTTTAGGTCCTCCAAGGTTAGTGACCAAGCTTTTGGGCACCCAAATAGCCTTCTTCTTTGGGCCAACCATGGGTGCACCGATGCACTTGACCTTGATACCATTCTCACCTTTAGTAATCATATAGCAAGAATCAAACACAATGGAAGATGCAAAAGTTTGTTTCTTCATGTTGTTCTTGCAATGGTTTTCTACGTGCCCAACTTGCTTGCACCTAGAGCAAGACCGACCATTGTTCCTCACAAAGCTAGCTTTATGAGTAACAAAAGTTGCCTTGCCTTTCTTGGGGGTGTAGCCCAATTCCTCTTGCATGAGAGAACCTTTGGCTACCCAAGCACTTTAGCAAGCGGGCATCACCACCATATGCATTACCTAAAGCAATAGTGAGCTTATCTACCTCTTTCTTTAAGTTATCATTCTCTACCATTAATGTAGCATCACAAGTAAAATCATCACTAGGTGAGGTAGAAGTAGACATTGATGTGCTACATGAAGGATTAGAAGGTGACATAACAATAGGTTTATAAAAGTATTCATCAATTATATCACAAGTTAATCCCACATCACATGATACAACAACCTTTTCCTTATTTTCACTAAGGAGCAAGAAGTGAGCTTTTTCAAGCTTAGTGTGAGCCTTCTCAAGTTCCTCATGGTCTTCCTTTAGACTCTCATGAGATGCACTTAGCTCATTAGAGGATTGTTCAAGATCTTTTAACTTCTTGGACAATTCTTTACACTTCTTGCTTTTAGAGCTAATAAGGTATTCGGCTTGTTCTAGCATGTCCATAAGTTGTTCTATACTAGGTTCATCATCATCATCACTAGTATTAGCATTATCATTATCATCTCTATCATCATCATCACTATCATCATATTTTACCTTAGGGCTCTTGGCCATGAAGCACTTGTTGTTGGTGAGTCAAATAGAGAAGACATGTTGTTGGTGAAGGTAGCCAATGCTTTCTTTTTGGATAACTTGTCATCATCATCATCATTATCGGTAGAGGCATCACTATCCCATGTAACAACGTATGAACCACCCTTCTTCTTTTTCTTGAACACAATTTTCTCCTTTTTGTCTTTCTTCTCATTCTTGCCTCTCTTTTTTATCTTCTTCATTATCACTAGCATAAGGGCAATCCACAACAACATGATTTGGGCTCTTGCATTTGTAACATAACCTTACAAAGTTCTTGTTCTTAAAGTTGTCTCTTCTCTTTGTTGCGCCATAGCCCTTCTTCTTCATCATTTTGCCAAACTTGCGAATGAAAAGAGCTAGATTCTCATCATCACTATCCATGGTAGAGCCTTCACCTTCACTTGATTCTTCTTTCTTTGCCTTGCCCTTGTCCTTGTTCCTGGAGGAAGAAGCTTTGGTTTTGAAAGCCACACTTTTCTTCTTTTTGTCTTCATCCTTCTTCTTTTCATTCTCATCATCACTATCCTTGTTCTACTCCTCCTCGGTCATGACATCTCCAAGTACCTCATTTGGAGAGAGGCCCTTCAAGCCTCCTCTAAACATGATAGTTCTCAACATCTTGAATTTCTTGGGCAAGCACATCAAAAATTTGTGAGAGAAATCTTCATCTTTTGTCTTCTCACCCAAGGCCTTGAGATCATTAATAATCACTTACAAGCAGTAGAACATCTCTGGAATGCTCTCATCATCCTTCATCTTGAAATTAGAGAGTTGATGCTTGAGCATATAAAGCTTTGCCGTCTTCACGGTTGTAGTACTCTCATATGTTTCTTCCAATCTTGTCCACACTTCACTTGCTCTCTCAAGATCTTTTATTTGTTCAAACACTTTTGAATCCATACCATTGTACAAAGTGTTGAGAGCCATAGTATTGCATTGCAAGTTCTCTTGCTCTCTTGGTGTAGTTGAGGCGCCATCAAGCACAACAAAATCATTTTTGGTGACCTCCCATATTTTATGATGAATTGAACCAAGATACATTTTCATCTTTCTCTTCCAATAATCAAATGAGCTTGTGCCATCAAAGAATGGTGGTTTGCCCCCCACATGGTTAAACACTATTTGAGCCATTTCTTGACACCGAGGTTGTTAAGCCTTGCTAATTATGGTGACCATGGCTCTCATACCACTTGAAAGGTCCTAATTGGCTAGAGGGGGGGGTGAATAGCCTAAGTAAAAATTCTACAGTCCCACTAGAGCAAAGTATTAGTATTACAAAAGGCGAAAATACGATTTGCTCTAGCTCTAAATGTTAGTCAAGCCACCTATTTGCAATTCTAGTAATTTAATATCTCTATAGCACACAAGCTATGTTTGTACTTTATCTAGTTAGAGAGCTAACAAGATAAATAAATTGCTCAACACTATGTCACTACTTTTACACTAGAGAGCAATCTAGAGAGCAAAATAAATCAACTAAATATGCTTTGTTACTCTACTTACAATTTATCACTACTACTACACAAGGTATATAAATAGCAAGTATGAAAGAGATATAAATAATTTCAATACCGACGGTGAAGAGTAGGGGATGATGCCAATCACCAAATAATTAATTCCAATAATAAATATTTCAATTAATCCAATTCTCCGGGAGACAAGATATGACACAATTAATTTTTCTCCCGAGGTTCACTTGCTTGACGGCAAGCTAGTCCCCGTTGTGTCCCTCTACACCACGTGGTTTTGCGGATGCACAGGCTGTGATCCGGGTCTTGTGATGAGTGATTGTCAACGGGTTTGATGCGCATGTTCTTTGGCTTGTGTTGTGCAGGTGTCAAGCTTGGAGACGGTGATTGAAGGCAAGGTGAAGGTCAAGTGCTGGAGTGTCGTGCCAATGGACCAAGGGCGGTGAAGGGTGGACTCGGGCTTGGACTGATGGACTGGTGGCTGGAGGATCAGCCGTGGTGGCTGAAATGCTGGGACAGCGACAAGCGGAGACTTGCGGGACATGGTGTGGTTCGGGTCGTGGACCTGAAGACACGTATCGGTGGATCTACGGCCTCGGTTTGGTGTTAGAGCCTCAGAAAAACCACTGGATGGCCAGTTTCCAAGTTTGGGCCTCAAAACTTGAGCTGACGGACGGTTTCTATGTTTGGGCCTCAAAACCTGGGCGCTGCTGGGTTTCTGAGTTTGGGCCACAAAACTCGGGGTGGACGGTTTGCGGGTTTGGGCCTCAAAACCAGCAGTGGAGGTCTCGAGGAGATTTGCCGGGCGGCGACGACACGTGGCGGCATCTGGTGAGGTCGCGACGAGGCGAAGCTACCGGATATGGGGGCATGGCCGTCGGATCAACATCAACTTCGAGTTGGTCCAGAATAGCCTTAGGGTTTAGCTGGTTCGCTCACTGTATTAGTAGGGGTAGAGTGGGAATAATGTTAGCTTAAGTAGAGGGAAACATCCACCTCCCTCCTCATCTCAGTCATTTACAGTTTTCCACCTAGGGTTTCCTGTCTTCCCATTCTTCTGCTGTAGCTACTGAGATCCACAGAGTGCTACAATTCCTCTATGTTTTTGGATTCAAGGAAACGGGACCGTAATCCCGTTATCTTCTCGTGGGGATGATTTTCGGCTAGAATTTTGGAGTGGATTTCATGTTCTTGTTGTGTTCTTTGCGTCCCTCTTTTCTCCCTGACTTCCCATGGCTTGATCTCTCTCTACGGTTTTTTCGATCCATTTATTTTTACTTGATCTTTGTCGTGAGAGCATCACTTCCACCAAAGGAATTTGTCTGAATCCTCATGAGCAAGTAGATCAGGTTGTTTCAAGTTTCATGGAGTCTTCTTGTTCTTGCACCAATCCCTTCGGTTTCCTAGAGTTTGAGATTGTTTGAGCGGTTGATTTTCTAGGATTAGTCTTCCAACTACCTAGAGATCATCTTCTCCAAGTTTTGGATCGAGTGGTTTCAATTTGAGGGAGATCGAGTCAAATCAGTGGACAAACAGGGCTGGATCACGGTGACCGGACGCTGCTCAATAGCGACCGGACACACCCTGTTAGAGTCCGGTCCTTGAATACCAGCGCTGTCCAGTTCGCTCTTGGTAACCGGATGCTAACGTGGAATCGACTGGACGCACTCGTTGTAGAGTCCGCTCAGTTCCAGAGAGTTCTTTGAATGACTGGACGCGCCTGTTGCGCTGAGACCGGACTCGCTGCTCACACTGTTCATTGCACAACTGTGACTGCACGCTAAAATTGGGTTGACCAGACGCTCCCTCCTGTAGAGTCCGGTCCAATACAGACAGGTTCAGTAACAGGTTTTGTCTGACCGGACGCATCTGATCCTCATTGACTGGACGCTGCCAGTGTCCGGTCAGTGCAGTCAGTGCACCTTTTTCATTCACGGTTTCTTCGCTTTGCTCCCGATTTGCGTTCCGGCTTTTGCATTGGTTTCCCGGCTTCCGTGCTCTACAGAAATTGAGCTTCTCGTTTTGCCAAAAGGCCTGAATCCCCTTTGCATTGCTCGGGGGAGGTTGAGATTACCCAAAGTTCACCCTGTAACTAGTTGACTTGCGGGAACTTGGGTGAAGGAGTTCTTGTGGTGTCCTGCTGTGTTCCTGGGGAACATCCACCCAATCGCTTGGGTCGTGGACATCACGTGTGTCGGCTTTGCTCTTGGGGTAGATATTGGGACAACGACTGTGGATTCTAGAAAAGAATTTTAAAGCTCCCATTCACCCCCCTCTGGTCGCCTTTTCGGTCCTTCAATTGGTATCAGAGTGGGTTAAGGATCTTACACCTTAGCCGGTTCTAGATCCATAGAAGGCGACATGGATCGCGGTGTTGGAAAACCACTGTTCTTCGATGGGATGAACTATGCATATTGGAAGATATGTATGTCGGCCTATCTTCAGAGTTTGAGCGCTTTGTTTTGGGAGATTTGCAATGTCGCTGATTGCGTTGTCCTGGCTGCTCGTGTGACTCAACAACAGATCGATGAGCACGATGCCAATAGCCGGGCACGTAATGCACTTTTCTCTTGCTTATGCATGTCTGAGTTTGATCGCGTTTCTCACCTCACCACGGCTGAGGAGATTTGGGAGACTCTCATGCGTTTTCATGAGGGAACCACTCAAGTCAAAACCCGTCTCTACGAGTCACACAAGCATGAGTATGAGAACTTTTGACACATGCCTAGCGAGAGTATAGAAAGTTTATTCGCTCGCTTTCAGGTGATTGTCAACAAGATGCGTGCTAACAAAGAGCTTTTGTCGTACTACGATCATGAGAGAGCTCTCAAGCTACTCCATACTCTTTATCGGTCGGTGTGGGACTCCAAGGCTCAGGTGATCATTGAATCACCTAACTATGAGACTCTCACTTGTGATGTGCTCTTTAGCAAGCTAAAGTCGAGTGAGATTGACGCCATGATGAGGGCATCTTATGAGAATCCTTTTGACCCATCTATGGCTTTGGTTTCTGGCTCTTCTGCTAACCCGGCTGGTGGCTTGGATCTTTCTTCGCTTCTTTCTGTGACACAGGAACAACTGGAGTTCTTGGGGGATGATGAGTTGGCTTTGCTTGCCAACCGGTTCTCGCGATTCCACAACAATCTCATGAATCGATGCCGCGGAGGAGGAAAAGCTAGATGCTTCAAGTGCGGCGACCCCGACCACTTCGTCGCCAACTGCCCCAAGCGGAACAAGCAAGCTTTCGGCAAGGGCGACCACGGCTACAAGTATGACTCCGGCAAGCGCAAGGAGAAGTACACCCCCGCTAAGCACAAGCGGAAGGGTGGCTTCGACAAGGACTACATCAAGCGCAAGTACTTAGAGAAAGCCAAGGCACAGGAGCGCGCCTTCCTCGCCTGGCTCAGCGACCTTGACAACAACTCGGATGACAACTCCATGGCATCAAGCGACGACGAGTCCGAGAAGAGGAAGGTCGAGGACAAGCTGAATGGACTCTGCTTCTACGTCGACACTCTGGGCTTCTGCACCATGGCCCTTGGCGACGAGGTCGACAGCAAGCTAGAGGAGATTCCTCACGACGATGACGACACCTCGCAGGTATCACAATCTATTAATGATCTTGTTGCTGAAGTTGAGACTCTTAGTGCCGCTCTAGTGAGTCAGGACAAGTTGCTGAAACTTGCTGCTAGAGAGATGAAGGAGTTTAGGCAGAAGTGGGAGAATGTGGTGAAGGAACTTGAGTTTGCCAAGTCCACCATTTTAGTCACTGGGGAGGATGAGTGTGAGATGTGTGCTAAGCACATGACTGATCTTGTCACCATGAGAGGGAAGTATGTGGCTTTGGTGGGAGAGGTGGATGAGCTTAGAGCTAGACCCACGTTGTTCGGTGCGTGCAAGTCTTGTGTAGGCTTGCAATCTGAGTTGGCAGAGAAGAATGTCAAGATTGAGTCTTTTGAGAAGGCCAACTCAGGTAGCACTTGTGTGGCTAGGTGTGCTTTGTGTGAGGGCTTGGAGATGGAGATTGCGAACTTGAAGCATGACAAGATGCAAACCGAGGAAGAAAACACATACCTTCGGACCATCTTGTCATGGGTTTCTAGTGGTGAGCCGCAGCTTGGCATGATGATTGCTCAGTTCAAGCGTGCTGCTGGAGGTGTAGGTGTAGGTTTTGCTCAGGGATCGGAGAGTGCTGCTTCTTTTGGTAAGGTTGCCGAGTTTAGTGGTCTCTACAGATACATGGGTGTATGCCGAGTCTCTGAGTGATGAGTGATTGTCAACGGGTTTGATCGCATGTTCTTTGGCTTGTGTTGTGCAGGTGTCGAGCACGGAGACAATGATCGAGGGCAAGGTGAAGGTCAAGTTGAGACGTGCCATGCCGACGGACTGGGTGCGATGAAGGATGGGCGTGCCGTGCGGCGGACGTGCCATGCTGATGGATCGAGCAGTGAAGGGCGGACGTGAGGCTTGGACTGAGGGACCGGAGTGCCTGAGGATCAGCTGTCGTGGCTGGCAGCCTGGGACAGTGACGAGCGGAGACTTGCGGGGCACGGTGTTGCTCAGGTCGAGGACCTGGGGATACGTGTCGGTGGACGGGGTGCACGGGCGGTGCATCCCCTCTACAGCTTCGGTTTGGTGGTAGAGCCAGGGAAAAACCATCGGATGGACGGTTTCCAGGTTTGGACCTCAAAACCTGGGCGTGGACGGTTTCCGAGTTTGGCCACAAAACTCGGGCTGAGGTTTTCCGAGTTTGGCCACAAAACTCGGGCTGAGGACGGTTTCCAGGTTTGGGCCTCAAAACCTGGGCGCTGAGGGTTTGCTGAGTTTGGCCTCAAAACTCAGAAGCTGGTGGGCTGGTTTCCCGGTTTGGGCCTCAAAACCGGGGGATTGCTGGAAAAGGCTGGTTTCCCGGTTTGGGCCTCAAAACCGGGGGTGCAGAGCGAGGGCGGCACATGGCGGCAATCGGAAGGTTGCGTGGAGGCAACGCGGACGAGTTGTGCAGGCGTGGCCGTCGGATTCACCTACCTCTTCGAGTTGGTCCAGAATAACCCTATGGTTTAGCTGGTTCGCTCTGTAATTAGAATAGAGAGGGGTAGAGTAGGAAATAGACTTAGTCTAGAATAGGTTAAGTAGTCAGGGGAGACACCCTCCTCCCCTATCTCAGTTTTAGCCATCTCATTTCCTCTTGCTTCCTAGGGTTTCCTGCTCTCCCATCCCCTGCTGTAGGTAGCTGAGATCCGCTGAGAAAACTTGAACTCTGTGTACTGTTGATCTTGAGGAAAGGAGGCCGTAACCTCCTTGTCGTAGCGTGTGTTTGCGCTTCGGCTTGCAATTTGTGGGTGTGATTCGCGTTTTGTTCGTGTTCTTCGCGGAATCCTTTTTCTCCATGATTTTCCCGTTGCTTGATCTCTTTGCTCGGTTCATCTTTTGCAAATCCGTTTGAACCAAGTTGTTCAAGATCGTGAGGCACTTCTTTCCATCGAAGGAATTCACCTCTAACCTCACGGTCTAGGAGAAATTCACCTCTAACCTCACGGTCTAGGAGATCGATCGATTTTCGTTTCGGGTCAAGTTTTTCTCTTTTCCCCCGAAATTCTTCGATTCACCGATTTGGAGATAGGTTTGAGCCATGATCTCTTAGAGATAGCTCACTATACTCCTTGTAACTCATCTCACCAAGTTTGATCCCTAGAGGATTTGTTTTGGGTGAGATCGAGGCAAATCGGTGGGCGAACAGTGCAGTCACGGAGTGACCGGACGCTGGGCACGGACTGACCGGACGCTGACCCAGTGCGTCTGGTCGTTGAATACCCAGCGCATCTCTCCCGTGACTTGACCGGACGCATCGTTTCTCTTCTGACTGGACTCGTCTTTGGCACTGTTCACCGGGCTTGTTCTTGTCTGACCGGACGCACTGCTAGTGACCGGACGCTCCAGGACAGTGAGTCCGGTCACAAACAGAGAGCTCCGAAAATAGTATCTGCACGACCGGACGCGTCTGGTGCTCAGTGACCGGACGCAGGCAGAGTCCGGTCAGTGCAGGTTCAGCACGTTTTCGTTCGCAGCTTGCTCGTTCGTTGTCGGATTCGATTTCCGTCTTTTGCGTTGGCTTTCTAGAATTGTGTAGTGCCCTGCTGTGTTTCTTGGAAGCATCCACCCTGCATCTAGGGTCGTGGACACTAGCAAGCTCTAGGGTTTGTCTTTGGGGTTGTTTTTGGGACAGTGGCATTGAGTTTCCAGAAGGAAATTTTGAAGCTCCCATTCACCCCCCCCTCTGGTCGCTTTCGGGTAGCTTTCTCGGTCCTTCAGTCTCAAGCCGAGTGAGAAGCCCAACTCCACCGCTACTCCCAAGCTAACCAAAATCCCATTCAAAGAGCCTCTCAAGCCCAACACCAAAGATTGAGTGTATAAGGAACCTCCGAGAGCACCACCAAAGAAACAAGTGTGGTCTCCTAAGCCCAACCACTTGAGAAACAAGCTTGATACTATGCCACCTACCCGAGAGGAGCTTTTACCACAAAAGAACCAAGTGATCCACACCAAATACCGTGAGTACCAACAACCCCCAATGAGAGTAGTGAGGTACCATTGTGAGCATTGTGGTAGAGATGGACACTTGAGTGAGTTTTGCTTTCAATGTAACAGAGAGCAACGCTGTCACACCCCAATTTTGAGAACAAAATTGGAGCACAATATATGTATGCCAGGATCAATTTTCATACATATATCGGCATCATAGTAAATATCAAAACAATGCTTTTATTAATTTATCAAACATTATTACAAAAATGACCCTCAGGTCCAAAAGAAAAGTACAGACTCTCATGTAGACTCTAATGTAGACTCACGGAAACTGGACGCTATCTCCACAGGAAGGTCGACTGGGGGCTGTGCCATCCTAGTACAAGTTGTTGGAGTCGAATCCACCGTCTTCTGGGTACTCCTGCTCCTCGTCGTAGACTCCAACGTCTAGGTGGGGTAGAAGGGGGTTCAAAGAGGAAGGGTGAGTATATCGAAATGTACTCCGCAAGTGTAGAAAATATATGCTTATGAGGCTATTAACAAAGGTAGGCTGATTCTATTTGACTCAAGCACCTAAAGCAACACATCCTATTAATCCTATGCACTTATTTACTAGGTTATAACCTCAGTCTCCAACAGTAACAATAACCACACTCAGAGTCGCACCGAGCAAACCACACTCGGAGTCACACCGAGCAACCAACACTTGGAGTCACACCAAGCAACCGCACTTGGAGTCGAACCAAGCAAACCCACACCTGAAGTCCATCAGGCAACCGCACCTGAAGTCCATCAGATGACCCAAACTAGTAACTAGTAACCAACTAATCTCGAAGAAGTCCAAGCCGCTCGTGACCATGAGCACGACTGATATATCAGTTTTACACTCTGCAGAGGTTGCACATCGTTACCCATGAGTCATGCGTTCCCCGTCACGCTAAACACTGCCAGGCTGGATAGCGAGGTCACACTACAAGGCCTTTATAAAGCCCCTCCAAGCCTGTGTTACACGTACTCTAAGGTTTCTCCCCTGTCCATAAGTCTACGACCCCAAGGGACCCCTCTTGAGCCACTAAACAAACCCCGTGTAGCATAACTTGGAGGAAACCAATTAATTAGCCAGGTTCATCCCATTCCAAACCTCATGATTGCGCTGTTAAGCCAGGTTACAGGCTTCGAGAACCGGGTCCTAGGGATCTAGGCAGGATAAATCTAGCACGAGCCCAGAACCAAAAACCAAATCCAGCTGCCGAGTCCCACGGCACAAAAACCACCAATACGGTCCATCCTGCCGGATTTTCCTACTCACCATACTACAACATTACCAATCCACATGTTCCATGGTTCATTAATCAGAATTAATATTTAACCACCATCCCATCCCAAGACAGCAGGGCTAAGCATGACTTCTACCCAACATATCCCAAACCAGGTGTCAAGGAAAATATCAACAAAACAAGTAAACCCTAACATGGGATTCAATGTAATGACAAGCATGCATCTACTGGATCTAATCTACTCTAATACCAAAAGTAAAATAAAGTAGGTGCAAGATGTTCAAGGACACTTGCCTGTGGGCTGGGTAGAATCTGCAGGGTCACAGTAAGGGTTGGGAGCATCCTCGAATTCCGCACTCTCTGGCCTAAGCAACATACATGGCATAATACATTGCAAATAAATAACAGTACACCAACAGTAATAAAACAACATATAAACAGATCTATCACGTAGGAACGAAATTATGAATCTAACGCAAGCGGAATGGGTCAAAACAGTCTTAAAATGAGCAAGTTATGGGCTTTTGAAATCGGTTGGCAAAACTGTAAATAGACTGAACTCATTTTCGTATTTAAATTAAATAAAAACAAAAAAAGAAAGAGCGGTGGACTAGGCCTCATTGTCCTGAAAGCTCAGGGGCTAGGGTGCAAGTTCCGCGAGACTCAATCAACAGAGAAGTTGGACTACGGGTTTATTTCAACAAAACTGAGGGGGTTCTCTGAGAAATCGCCAGAGTCGGTCAGCGTTGTCCACGTTGCGGCCGACGTGGCGCTACACGACACGATCTGGTTGGGCCGGCGCACCACATTGCGGTGGGAGTGCTGGCGTGGCCACGGTGGACGAGGTCCACGACATGGTGGATCTGGCCCATACCTGTTCGGTTTTAGGCTTCTAATCTGGGCCATCTGAGGTGTGGACGGCGGCTGACCGGCATTGTGCGCGGCGGCGCACCATGGCAGGGATGCGGAGCTCACCGGTGCCGGTACTGGAGGACGCTACAGGCTACGGGAAACCAAGGGGAGAGGTGAAATAGAACGGGGACCTCACCACAGGTGCGAAGGTGGGGTCGATGTCGACGTTCGGGCTCTGAGAGGGGGTGCGACGCGGAGGGCGGCAGCCAGTTCTCTGGAGCTCCGGCGAGGGCGGTAGAAGAGGTTTGCAGTCCCGTGATGATGCTGCAAAGTGGCGCCGAGTCCTTGTGGTGGCGCTGCGAGTTCGTAACCAGTGGTGGGAGGGTTCGGTTGAGGGTGGAGTGGGGAAACTCGAGCTCGGCAGGAGCTCGCTAATGGTGGTGGCGATGGCAGTGCTAATCTAGGGCAGAGGATGAGGGAAGGGCGCTAGGTTATAAAGTGTTGGCGGGGTGACAGGGTGGTTCTATGGATCCGCTCTCGAGGGAGAGGAAAGAAGGCCCAGTCATTCAGATCGATCTGCTTGGGGTGGAGTTGTTGGCTGAGGAGCGAGCAAAACTCAGAGGTGGGAGATGACATGTGGGACCTGCGTGTCGGCGACTGGGAGAGGAGGCACGGGCGCCATCGCGAGCAGTCGACAGGAGGGGCCCGTAAGTCAGCCAGAGAGGGAGAGGGTGCCGGGACGCGCGCGAGGCGGGCCGGCTGCGGAGTGCGCGGCGTGGGCTGGAGGGGTGCGGGGCGCTGGGCCACAGTGAAGTGCGCTTGCGGACCTAAGCGGAGGGAGCTAGGTGCAGGCTAGGGGAAGGAGGGAGTGCGCCTGAGCGCAGGAAGAGAGGTCAGGTGGGCCGAGAGGCAGGAGAGCGCTGTTGGGCCGGTCGCGCGGCTTGGGCCGAGTGAGGGAGGAGAGGGAGGTGGGCGCGGGAGGAGTAGCGCGGGCTGGCCGGAGTGGAGGTGGGCGCAGGGAAAAAGAGAAAGGGAGGGAGGCTGGCAGGCCGGGCTGAAAGAGGAGAGGGGAGGGATGAGGAGAGGCCCTTGCCTTTTTCTTTTTGTTTTTCTTTTCTTTCCAAATCTTTTTGCAAATTCATTTCAAATGCAATTTCAAATTAGTTTGAAATAAAACAAATTTGAAAAGTTTTGAAAACATTTTCCCTAGGGTTTTCAAATAAAACTTTGAGTTTCATTTTGTAAAATTTTCATAAATTTTTTATTTGTTTTCTAAATAGAATAAATCCGATTCGCCCTAAATGGGTTTAACAAAAATTCTTTTTCACCCAATAAAAAATGTGCAATGGTATGCATGCAACAAACACCTGGTTAGAACTTTCCTCCATCTAAGATTTTGTCTATTTCCTAATTAAATTCTAATTTATTTTAATTAATTAGACACCGGGGTGTTACAAACTCCGTGCAAGGGAGATGAACAACTCGGACAAGTATCATCCTCACCATGATATACATGCGCTGAATGTTCAAAGGAGGGTTGCTAGGCCTAGAGGTCCAATGCCTCAAGGTCCTAGGCCACGTGGAGGTTTTGCCCGGCGGGATCCTAGCTTTGTAGACTACGGACCCCGTGGTGGTGACTTTGGTTTTGAGCGTTTCCCTCAACCGCGTTTTGGCTATCGCGGTGAGCGCTCTCCTCCCAGCGGACCATGTTTTCCTTTTCGTGGTGGTCGCTTCCCCCGTAGGCGTGCTAATAATGGTTTTTCTGCTGACCATTCTTTTGAGCAGACGGGACAACACTGGTATACTTCTCACTTTACTCACCCCAGTGTTGGACCGTATGCTCACCCTATGTCTTTTTATTGATGTTGGTTGAAGGACTGGAGAACATTTGGTTGGTTGATTCCGGATGCTCAAGACACATCGGTAATTCCAAGTGGTGCTCCAGCCTTAGTCCAATCGTCGGAAAGGAGTTTATCAGCTTCGGTTACAATAGCAAAGGTAAAGTTGTATCGCGTGGTTCTGTGCGAGTGAAAGATGTTGCTCTGGTATCGAACTTGCACTTCAATCTTCTTTTTGTATCTCATCTTTTGGAGGACGGCTATGAGGTTCATTTTAAACTGAACCTAAGTCGTATTTTGGACTCCTAGGGGGATCTTGTGTGTTTGATATCACCTTTTGGAAAAGTTTTTCGCGCAAACTTCTCGGAGTCTTTTGGCACTTCTCATTGTCTTGTGGCCAGATCTTCTTCTAAGATTTGGAAATGGCATAGGTGACTTGGCCATTTGAGCTTCGACTAGCTTGCAAGACTTAGTTTACTTGGTTTGGTCCAAGGATTGCCTAAGTTACACATGGAGAAGGATCTTGTTTGCCACCCATGTAGACACGGGAAAATGGTTGCTGCTCCCTACCCACCGGTGAATCAAGTTATGACTAAGCATCTCGGTGAGCTTTTGCATATGGACACTGTTGGTCCAGCTCGGGTTAGCTCGGTTGGTGGGAAGTGGTATGTGCTTGTGATTGTTGATGACTACTCGTGATATTCGTGGGTTTTCTTTTTGGCTGAGAAAAGTGAGACTTTCCCTTTTGCACGCAATTTGATTTTGTGTCATCAAAACGAGTTCCCTAAGAACTTGATGAGAGCTATTCGTAGCGATAATGGTACCGAGTTCAAAAACTCGGACTTTGAGAAGTTTTGTAACTCTTTGTTGCGAACACAAGGTTGATAAGTGCCCTTGTGGTTCCTTTCCTGAGTGATGAGCGATCGGTCAATAGACTCACGGAAGGGGTGAGTGGCAACGTGTGTCTCTTGGCTGTGTTGATGTGCAGGTGTGGAGCTCGAAGACAGTGGTCGATGGCGAGGTGAAGGTCAAGTAGAGACGGGCCATACCGATGGACCGAGAGCGATGAAGGGCGGACATGAGGCTTGGACCGACGGACCGGGACGACGGAGGACCAGCTGTGGTAGCTGGCACGTGGCATCAGCGAGCAAGAGCACATGGGGATGTGCGATGCAGAGACCGAGTCGGGAGGAAGATGATGGTGTCGTGACACTTGGCAGGAGGTCAGACATGGACTTGCGTGCGACACAAGTTCCATTGGCCAACTCAAGGAGGAAGGCGAAGGCGTTGTGCCTGGCGTGGAGACTTGACATGCATCGACATCGGTGCCGGTGGTCGGGGTGTGCGAACCACACTCCGTCTACAGCACGGGTTTGGTAGTTGATCCTCAAAAAACTACCCTCGACAGTTTTCGAGTTTGGGCCTCAAAACTCGAGGTGGCTAGTTTCCGAGTTTGAGCCTCAAAACTCGGGGTGGACGGTTTTCCAGGTTTGGGCCTCAAAACCTGGGCTGGCGGGTTTCTGAGTTTAGGCCACAAAACTCAGCCAAGGACATAGGTTTCCTGGTTTCGGCCTCAAAACAGAGGGGAGGTTCCAAAAGGAACAATCGACGTGTGGCGGCGCCGAGAGGCTTGCGTTGCGGTGAAGCTATCAGTGAGGAAGGCACGACGGTCGACGGGACGGCACGTGGCGGCATCCTAGAGCTTGCGTCGAGGCGAAGCGAAGGATGAGGAAGACGCGTGACCGTCGGATCAAGACTTGGTGGAGCTGGACCGGAATACCCTTAGGGTTAGCCTGTTCGCTCTATGTTTCTAGGGGTAGAAGGGGATAAGTGTATTAGGCTATAAATAGAGAGGCAGCCCCTCCTCTCATTAGATCCTTGCAGCATTTCATTCTCTTAGCCCTCACTAGATTTTCTTCCACCTTGAAAGGACCTTGATGTCGCCTAGAGGGGGGAGGGGTGAATAGGCCTGTTAAAAATAACAGCTCAAAACTTTGATAGTGATGCCCGACACTACCGCCCTGAGCACGGCACTGCCACACCATGGCACTGCCACTCAAAGCCCGGCACTTCCGCTCGGCGCAAAGAGCACACAAACAGTTATGCCTTCGGTTATAGCTTAAGGCCAACATGGATATGTGTTTGGAGATTACTAGCAGCAAGTCCACTAATTACCTGCACTCACAAACACTCACAACCTAGTAGATCGAGTGGAACACAAATATTGCAATTCAAAACATAGAAGACAAGACACAAGATTTATCCCGTGGTTCAGCTCGCCACCAAGGCTTGCCTATGTCCACGTTGTTGAGGTATCCACAAATGATTGGCTCACCCCCAAGGCTGCCTTCCCTCGTTCTCAAATCAAGAGAGTGAACTCTTGAAGTGAGGGGTGATTCCACTAGCTGCACAAGAGGATTACAAACTTCCCGCTGCTCACCACAAGCACGGGAGCTCGCCGGGCGACGCCTAGCCATCTAGGAGGCATCACCTCGAAGAGTAAAAGATGCACAACGAAGATCAACGAAGCCTGACAAGTGCTCATGGTTTGGAATGCTTTAATCTGCTCTCTAGCTCTTAATCACATAGCCCCAACACATAATCACACACTAAGTGCTTTACTCTCACAAAGAGAGGGTTGGGGAGAGCTCTCAAATGGCTTGGGAATGGTTGGGAGTGAAGTGAGCATCAGCAACAACACCTAGAGGCGTGGGAAGGGTATATATACCCCCCACACTCCAAACTAGCCGTTAGAGGTCAAAAACTAGCCGTTATTGGCTATACAGGCCCGGTACTGCCGCATTCAGCCCGACACTGCCGCAGCTCCCTGAGACAGCACAGGTGACCTCACGAAAAGCGCCATAACCTTTTACTCCGAACTCTGATTTTGGTGATCTTGGACATTTCGGAAATCTTATTTCGAGGGCTATCCAACCCTGCAGAAAACAAGCCCAATATCAACAAGTGCGGGTGCAGTGCTAAGTGTTTTCTCTCATGTTAGCACTCGGGTTCGATTAGTTTGAGCACTTGAGACTTGTCTATGATTCGTATTGCATCCCCCTTGATAGTACGACATAACTATACTCAAGATAAAGAAAATATAACCATTTTAACCACTTGAGTCTTTAATGTCTTCATATGCCATTTCTTCTTGATATCACTTCAAAAGGGGTTGCAATCATCTTTGTCTCCTTTCTTGGAGCAAGCATACCTTGAGCATGTGACTTGAACCATTTCCACACATATGAGTTCAATCCATGGCTTCAAGTCACTTCCACTAATGATTTGATCCTTAACATAATATGACTCCTTATAGCTTGATCAGTGCCTCGACTCAATGCAAGTACTCTCTTCTTCACCCTAGCCATAGTACCTCGGTCTCCTTGACCTTCACCTTCGCTTAGTACCTCAAAGCCCTTTCCTTGCTATCTTCACCTTATCAAGCCACACTCAAGTCACATCATATTAAGCATCCATTGAAAACCATTTCTTCAATATTCTGATCTTTGCTTGAATATCTTCTAGATATGAATGTTGAGATCAATCAAGCTCTAGTTAGATTCACATAGATATAGTCAAGCCAATTCACGATTCCTTATATCCTCATCATTTTGGCTTGACACTCCTAACACTCTGTTGACACAAAAATCCGGTCGGTAGCGCCAACACACTCGAACGCAAGGTCCTCAGAGGGCTTACGGAACAAGGTCCTGACCTCCTGAACCTTCAACAAATGGCGGTGCCAAATCTTGGTGAGATTGACCTCGGACGTGCCAGTCAATTTGACCTGCCATTGACAAGGAAAAGAAAAAGTTATCAAATTGTGGAACCTGCAAGTTTGCTGTCAGACAGTTCCAAATTATATGGCTCTGATATAGCCATTATTAATTGGATATCGACTACAAAGTCAACTCCCAAAAGATTGCATGAACGCATTGATAAAGATATAAAGCAAAACAACTATGATATATGTAAAGAAAAATTCGGGACAGATAAACACCCGATAAGCTTAAACATATTAGGAAAATAAAAATCTATGTGTACGTCTAAACGGCGTGAAATCAACGTATCGACTAATTGCACAGACAGTTCTATCTGTTAACAGTGGAGTGTTTCCATGCAACCATAATAACAAATAGATTGATAAAATAGCTTAAACATCAACAGTGGGGTGTCTCCATGCAGCCTTAATGATGACCAAACTAGATCACGTCCAATGCAACAAGTAGATCCATTGATTCTAAGCAGCCTAAAAGCATACATTATGAAGAAAGCGTAACTGGATCTATCCGCTAGAACCATGATTCAATTTAAGATCAAACAAATCTAATCTACCATGTATATCAGTGGGGTTCGGAAATACGACCATAATAAACATGCTAGATCAAATCTACTTGTTCTTAGATCAAAAACCTGGTTTTATCGGATATCTCGAACGCACAACATGTAACAATCAAGATTAACAAAATAGTCGATGAAAGGCTTGAATCAGCTATTTCCTTCATTATGAGCGTGCAAGGCCTTGGGATAGCCAAAACTAGACATCTTTTAGATTTAGGCTACTTTGTCAATCTTGATTGGGCAAGATATTGTTTAAAACATAAAGAAAAATGTTAAAACATAAACAACATTGATAACTTAATGAATCTATTGGTTTGCCAAAACCAATAGAGCTGATAACTAGTCAAGATCGACTAAAGCAAGAGATTGATCAGAGTTAAGACAGTCTTACAAAAGGCGATCTTAAACTGATAACTAGCCATGTCATAGCTTAACAAGAGTTTGGTCGATGCCAAATACAGCCTTATTGTACAATGACATGAGCCATTGGTGAAACTTACAAGCAAACCGGAGGTCGGTCGAAGCCGATGTAGCCCTGCCTGGTTGAAGGTTCCGCCGAGTTCTACGTTACTCCTACTCCTAGGGTTTTGGCCGGTGGCCGATGTGTTGATTGATTGGATTCCCCTCACAAAATCTGGGTTTCTAGCTATTTATAACCCGGTTGACTCCTGTCCTAACATGACTAGGTTACATGAAGATAAAACAAAAGATGACCCAAACTCAACCTCTTCGGCCGAACCCAATATGTCTTTGAAGCTTGTCACGTCTGGTCCACACAAACTTTGGTTGTGTCCGGGTCAAAGCATATATTTTATTTTTTCAGGCTGATTTCTTTGCTAACAAAATCACCCGTTTGCGCTCACAAAACAATAATCCTTTCAGTTCAAAATCTAGTGTAAACACATGCCCCCCAATTTTGGGATGAAATTTATTTTATTCCAAAAATGCTATTTCCTTCCTTGGGGTCCGATCGACTAACTTCCCTTTAGCTGATCAGCCGAGTTTTGTTCCCAACCGTCACTCCTTTTTGGCATCTCAAATGGCCCGAACAGTATCTTGACGATCAATGCGAGACGGTTGTTCTTCTCTTGAAAACCGCGTTACGATTTAACATCCCACTCGAGTACTCTGCGCACATCGTACGAAGCGGTATCTTTTCCTCTTCGGAGACTCAATCTTCTAATATAAACTTCTCCTCCGTCCCCATCTTCCGTCACACTCAGAACGCATTCTCTGCTTGCTTTTGCCTTCTATCCAAAAAACCCTCTTTCTCACCAAAAGTTCTTTCTTCTCTTCCAAAAACTTCTCTCTTCCCCCTCCGATGGCAGATAACAATCGCGGCAAGCGTCCCACAGAGGAGGAAGTGAACGCTCACCGTCTCCCTCAGCGCCGTGTTAGGCATGCTTTCCCTTCACGTTAGTCGATTCTGATATTTCACCATCATTTCTTTCAGATCTTGATTCAATTCCTTTTATCGTTTTCATCCAGGGTTGACGCAGGTCCATCCAATGCCGCCGCTGCTCTGGCGCCTCCTCCTGGAATGGAGTCGGTTTCCGAAACGCCTCCTCCAGCAGCTCTGAGTCGACGGCCGCTTGCCACTACCGTCAGATGATGGAAATGTGGAATCTTCACTCGGAGGCTACCATCAGGAACTGCCTCCTCGAAGATCAGATCGCCCAACTCCAAAAGGCGCTGGAGGATGCAGAGGCGAGAGCCTCTCGGGTGGTTCAACAATGCGCTGAGTCCGATGCATGCGTCGCCGGTATTTCTCTTTTTCCTCCGAAGAATTTTCACTTAATTGAATCTCTTGTGCTTAATCTTTGATGTGTTTTGTTTACTTCGCAGACTTGACCATGCGCCTGGAGGCCCTTCAGGAAGTGGGGAACGAGGCGGCCGACTCTGTGAACGCTACAGGCGATAGCGTCGTAGAGAGGGTGACCAATATCCCTGCAAGGGTGCACGAGGTCGCCCTCCATGGTGTCCGTCATGGTGCTGCCATGGCTCTCGGGGCTGCCCAAGCCTACCCCGGCCAAGACTTGGGTGGCCTTGAGATTACTCCGGAGTTAAGCCACGCCGTGGAAGTGAACTTCGATGGTGTCGACGGAGCAACCGAGGAGATAGCAGAGTCCACCCCCTCTGTAATCATATTAGATAAAGTCTTCGAGTAGTCTATTAGGATTAAACTACTGTATAAGAAATCCACTTATGAATATTGTTGGTAGTTCTTAGTTTACTAAAGATAGAGCTAGGCAACTATCCCCGGTAACGGCCCAGAAATGCTTGTAGACACTAGCCAACGTCGTTACTAGGAGCAGACTATGGGATCTATTCCAGGCAACGATGTCAGACGTGCTTGAAGCAAGTCCGGTCACTATACCTAAAGGAGTGAAGCTAAAGCAGCTATCTACTAATGCCAAGCGGGGTTGTCAATCCCGACACTAGTAGGAGCTAGCTAGAGAGATTGCAATCTACCAAGAGGAGATTCTGCAAGCGCACAGAACTATCGTAGTAGCACTTCGCCTGGGAGTACCAGGTGTAAATTTATTTGATCCCAAGGGAAGGCTAGGGTGGTGTATGAGTCGAGTCAAGGAGGGGATGAGAGTCGAAGAAAAGAGAAAAGGAAAAAGGGAGAAGGGAAAAGAGAGGATGGAAGGCTAGAAAGAATGTATGGGTGGATAGGTAAGGATGATATGGATGGCTAAAGTAAGGTGGATGGATAGGTAGATAAGGGGAATAGGATAACTAAGGGTAACTAAGATAACTAACTACTAACTAATAACTACACCTAGATAACCACGGAGCAAGATAACTACGAAGCAAGACAGTTACGAAGCAAGGCAGGCAAAAGTCAATAAAGCAACTAAGTTGAGTATAGTTTTATTCCTATATTGTCAAGAATTGAGGCGTACTAGCCTTTACCACTTACTTAGGTTGAACGCTAGCACAACGAGCCTTACTGTTAAACTGGGCCAACTACGTGGTGGAATTCAAGGCGCACAGGGCTGTCACCACCTGCTTGCTACCACAACTATCCGGGGGTCCAGCCGTATCTGAAGGTAAGTCTATAACTAAGCACCACGCTTAACTATATTCTAACTATCTCTATCCTAGCTTTGAACAGAGACACCCTTGCGAACGTCAGAGCAAATACTTGACTTAGTAAGATAAACACTAAACTAACTAAGCAACCTATTGGCAAAGATCAAACACTAAGCTCACTAGAGATTAACTACTGTGGCAAAGTGAATTGAACTGTAGGATAGCTAGGTCACACTCAAGGTACTTGATAAAGTAATACTGTAAGTAATACTGAAAGTAATGCTTAAAGTAATACTGCGATAAAGATAAGTGTACCTGAGATACAAGAGAGCAAACCAGACCAGAGACGCCGGGAAATCAACCGACCTCCGATGCCAGTCGCTCGCACCCGCTTCTCTCTTAGCAAGCTCTACGCTCCTTTTACCAAGAACTTAGGCTGAGCTGTGCTAAAATAAGAGCCGCGCTATAGCGAGGGCACTAGAGCTATACTCTCTCTACTAGCTAACCTACCTGCCTAAGCTCTCTGATCTTCTAACCTAACTCTCACTTGCTTCTCTTGCTTCTTGGTGTGGTATATGATGGTATATCTGGGATATGAATGAAGTGATGCCTCCGGGGGGTATTTATAGACTTGTGGAGTGAGGGGGGTACTTATAGGGGGCAGCCAACCGACCTAGGGTTAGGTCAGGTGGCGGGCGCCACCCCCTACTGGCGGCCGCCAGTCCCCTGGCTGTTGGATGCATCATCACTGATCCTACGACCTCCAGGTGGTTGTCCAAGGCGGTTTGGAGGTCGGTTGCATGTCCTTGCAACCGACTTAGGTCATGATCCACGCCACTCCCCTCCGTAGCCCTCCGATCAAACCGACCTAGTGACCAAGGGCCAAGATTTGGCCTTGGGGTGGTCACATGGATCAGTGACGTGGCAGAGGGGATGGTTTGGGCCAACCCAAGTGGCGGGCGCCACCTAGGGGTGGCGGGCGCCACCCCCCTAAGGCCCAATTGGGCCCTGCTGAGTGGGTTTGGCCTCTGGTGGTTCAAATGGCCAAATTTGGTCCAAATTCCTGCATTCAAGTAAAAATCTATGGACATGTGGAATTTGGTTAGTTTGAAACCTATTTGACTACATTTCATGCCTTTTTGATGAATTTTAGGGTAAAATGTTGATGGTAAAACAGGTGTTTAAGGACCATCAACAAGCTCCCCCAAGCTAACCTGTTGCTCGTCCTCGAGCAACAATGCGGTTTAAGCATTGAGCATGAAATGGATAGCAACTTAAGATGTCTGCAAGTGCATATTGTATAGTGAGAAATAACTTAACATATATCATTAATCATAGCAATGTGGGGCTTATAGCTTTTCACTTCAAACATGCAAGAGTGAAATAAAGCAGTAGATAGGAAACTTTTATCTTGCTTAGGTTTGACTAGGATTCTGTCTGGAGGTTTTTCAAGGTTTTCAAAAGATAACAACTTGCTTAAGTCCTCCAAGATTCACTCAATCACTCAATGGTGTTTAAATCCTCACTTAGGCCAAAATGTAGCCTCTCCTATTTCTAAAGAATGATATGTGGAGTTATAGGTAGGCTAAGAACCATGAGCAAATTGCCCGATGTTTATTGCTAAGCTAGACACTCAGATCATAAGGAGCAGCAAATCATAAAAATTGATCAAGATGTGCATGTGTGGTTATGTGGAAGTGTATAGAGAGATATTTCATAATCCTTCCTAGTTAATTTCTGGGGTCTAGAGCTAATGATAATTCTCTCTCTCTTTTTTTTTGGATACATAGTGAGTAGACAAAAGATGTGTCCTCACATTTTCTTAGGACGTAGTCCTCTTTTGAGCTACTTTGCTCACTTTTTTTTCAGAACATAGTCCTTTCTTGAGCTACTTTGCTCATTTTTCTCTCTCTTTCTCTTTTTTTAGCTCTAGATTTCCCCAGACATCTATAGGAAAGGATTTCAGAAATGAAAAAGGGGGAAGAGGGAGAAATGCTTATTCCCTGTGTAGGAATAAGCATAAGGCTAGCAATGGGATGTTTGGCAGGGTATTGCATATCTCCGGTGTAGAGAATAAGCAATTTATTTGGTGGTTGCAAACTTCCAAAGTGGAGAGTAGGCAATTTATGGTGGGTGTGTGTGAATCTTGATTCAAAAGATATGATAAGCTTCTCTACTAAGATCTATGAGGTCTAACAAAGCTCAACACAGACAAAGTTCTTTGTGGTTTTGACTAATGACTAACAAATATTTGGCTGGTGGTGGGATGGGATAAAATCCAGGAGGAACTTTTAGCAAGGTTTTCATGATTTTTAAAAGAAATCCTCCAGATTAGGTCCTAATTTCACCTTAGCAAGTTTAAAGAATTACTCCATTTCTTACTAACTTTACTCACTAAACATGATTTCAGTTAAAACATGTGCAACCCACAAAAGCTACAACTTAGATAAGACTAGTCATTCAAACCATAACGATAGCATTTGCATGACATGTTTCAAATCTTATTCAGGTTTCAACTTGTTTAAGCAGATATTATCAATTTGATTCATGGAATGGTTATTTAGGCAAGCATGTGACATTCAAAAGATATAGAATTTAAGAACTGAATGTAAAGTGTAGGCTTGAGACATACCTTATCGGAGCGGGAGTCTCCCCCAAGCTGGCTTCTTGCTTGGTGAAGGGCCTTCATCTTTCTCGGTCGGAGCTCTTGTTTTCATTTTATTAAAAGGGAAACTATCTAATGTTGTGAAAAGGGAAACTATCCTATTTTGATATTTTATTGTTCTAACTAAGTTAACATATACCTATGCATATAACTAATGATAACTGGTGATATTTTTTTAGTTGCGTGCATGACATATGTTATTTATTTGAAAAAGGGAAATTTGAAGGGAAATAAAAATTAAAAGCAAAACCATACCTTAGGTCCATGGAGTTTCATCCTTATCAGGTGGATCTTCTTCCTTGGGCACTTCTTCTCTTAGTACTCCATCGGGTTCTTCTTCTTTTGGCACCTCTCCTTTGTTATGTGAATTACACAACTTAGGAGGAGGTGGTTCTTTCTTTCTGCTCCACCTTGTTCTTGGGCGCCTCTTCTTGGTACGAACGGGTTTTGCTTCCTGCATGTTAGCGGCATATGCGGGGCCTCGGGAGAAGGAGAATATTTCCTTCCTCCCTCCTAATGTCATTTGTATTTTGCCACTCCCCACATATATGCAAGCATTAACAGTATTCAAGAAGGGTCTACCTAAGATTAGAGGCACATCTTTCCTATTTCCCATATCTAGTATTATGAAATCAGCAGGAACATAGGAACCTCTAATATGAACAGGTAAATCATTGACTAATCCTTCTACATAGCAAGTGGATTGATCAACTAGCACAACATAGGCAGATGTGGATGACATGGGTGGAAAGAACGAGTTTTCATAAAAATCTTTAGATAGAATGTTCACACTCGATCCTAAATCACACATGGCATTTTTAAAGACTTCACCAAAGATTGAGAATCTAATTATGGGACTACCAGGATGACTCTTTTTAACAGTCATGGTTTGATCTTCATAATAGTTAAAATATTTTATTTCAACCATATTTGCAGTTTCCATGTCAGGTTTAGCAGGAATTTTGCCAGTTTCAAAAGATGGTATGATAGCCGCAAGTTGAGCTAATTGGGTTTCTAACATCTTATTAAAACTTAATTGATTTTTCAGAGCAGATGAGAAATCTTCCAATTTAGCATTTATATTCTCAAGGGTTTTATCATTCGACATTAATCCCATATTCAAGAAATCAGTAGTTCTACCTTGTGAGTAAACTAAATTTTTCAAGAATGAGAGACTATCAGAATTCTGAAAATTAGAGCAGAGGAATGAATTGTTACCTTGAGAGTTTGCAGGCTGATTCCATCCTTGATTCTGTTGACGGAAACCGTTGTTGTTGTTGTTGTTGATGAAGTTCAAATCTTCATTTAGCTCGGGGCAGTGGCTCCCAGAATGTCCGGTTTCACCACAGACTTCACAAGTCATGTAGGATTCCAGAGATTGGACACTCTCTTGTTGGTTCATCTTCTCACAGCTGTCCAGCTTCTTTGCCAGCAGGTCCATCTTGGCCACGATCATGTCAGCCTCCTTAAGGGAATGCATACCTCGCTTACGGGGCTGTAGTCTTTCGTCATTCCATCCTTGGTTCGACACCATCTTCTCTATGAGAGCCTTAGCATCTGCAACATTCAGAGAAAAGAATGCACCGCCGGTGGCGGCATCCAAATGGCTTCTAGAGAATGGGGTTAGGCCATGGTAGAAGTTCTGGATCAATAGCCAGTACTCCATATCATGGTGTGGACAAGCAGCGACATACTCTTGCAACCTCTCCCAAGCCTCGGGAATAGATTCCTCGGCTTGTTGCGTAAAGCTGGAGATTTTGTTGCGCAGAGCATTCGTCTTGCCTAACGAAAAGAATTTGGCGAGAAAAGTATTGGAACACGTGTCCCATGTGTCTACAACATTGCGATTGGTATAGAACCATTGCTTCGCTTTTCCTAGCAAAGAGAAAGGAAAGAGATGAAGACGGATGGCTTCTTGGGTTATCCCCTTAATGGTGAAGGTGCTGCAAATCTCCAAAAATTGTTGGAGGTGAGCATTGGCATCCTCATGGGCTCTGCCACGGAATGGGCTAGCTTGGACCATCGTGATCAGAGCTGGTTTCAACTCAAAATTGAGGTTGGCATCGATCACGTCTGGTCCTATCGCTATATTAGCGGCAAAAGGAGCAGAATATTCACGAATGGTCTTGTTGGCTATCGTGAAGATAGAACGAGATAAGAAAGAAAGAAGTTGAAGAAGATGAAGGAAAAAGATAAGAAGAACTAAAGAAAGAAAGAATGGGGTAAGATGGGATTCGCTAAGCGGGAGCTTAAGCGAAGATAAATTCGACACGGACTCAACCGACACACCGATTGCCTTCCCTGGCAACGGTGCCAGAAATGCTTGTTCGTAGTTCTTAGCTTTACTAAAGATAGAGCTAGACAACTATCCCCGGTAACGGCCCAGAAATGCTTGTTGACACTAGCCAACGTCGTTACTAGGAGCAGACTATGGGATCTATTCCAGGCAACGGTGTCAGACGTGCTTGAAGCAAGTCTAGTCACTATACCTAAAGGAGTGAAGCTAAAGCAGCTATCTACTGATGCCAAGCGGGGTTGTCAATCCCGACACTAGTAGGAGCTAGCTAGAGAGATTGCAATCTACCAAGAGGAGATTTTGCAAGCGCACAGAACTATCATAGTAGCACTTTGCCTGGGAGTACCAGGTGTCGATTTATTTGATCCCAAGGGAAGGCTAGGGTGGTGTCTGAGTCGAGTCAAGGAGGGGATGAGAGTCGAAGAAAAGAGAAAAGGAAAAAGGGAGAAGGTAAAAGAGAGGATGGAAGGCTAGAAAGAATGTATGGGTGGATAGGTAAGGATGATATGGATGGCTAAAGTAAGGTGGATGGATAGGTAGATAAGGGGAATAGGATAACTAAGGGTAACTAAGATAACTAACTACTAACTAATAACTACTCTTAGATAACCACAGAGCAAGATAACTACGAAGCAAGACAGTTACGAAGCAAGGCAGGCAAAAGTCAATAAAGCAACTAAGTTGAGTATAGTTTTATTCCTATCTTGTCAAGAATCGAGGCGTACTAGCCTTTACCACTTACTTAGGTTGAACGCTAGCACAACGAGCCTTACTGTTAAACTGGGCCAACTACGTGGTGGAATTCAAGGCGCACAGGGCTGTCACCACCTGCTTGCTACCACAGCTATCCGGGGGTCCAGCTGTATCTGAAGGTAAGTCTATAACTAAGCACCACGCTTAACTATATTCTAACTATCTCTATCCTAGCTTTGAATAGAGACACCCTTGCGGACGTCAGAGCAAATACTTGACTTAATAAGATAAGCACTAAACTAACTAAGCAACCTATTAGCAAAGATCAAACACTAAGCTCACTAGAGATTAACTACTGTGGCTAAGTGAATTGAACTGTAGGATAGCTAGGTCACACTCAAGGTACTTGATAAAGTAATACTGGTTGTAATAGTGAAAGTAATGCTTAAAGTAATACTGCGATAAAGATAAGTGTACCTGAGATACAAGAGAGCAAACCAGACCAGAGACGCCGGGAAATCAACCGACCTCCGATGCCAGTCGCTCGCACCCGCTTCTCTCTTAGCAAGCTCTACGCTCCTTTTACCAAGAACTTAGGCTGAGCTGTGCTAAACTAAGAGCCGCGTTGTAGCGAGGGCACTAGAGCTATACTCTCTCTACTAGCTAACCTACTTGCGTAAGCTCTCTGAGCTTCTAACCAAACTCTCACTTGCTTCTTGGTGTGGTATATGATGTTCTATCTGGGATATGAATGAAGTGATGCCTCCGGGGGGTATTTATAGCCTTGTGGAGTGAGGGGGGTACTTATAGGGGGCAACCAACCGACCTAGGGTTAGGTCAGGTGGCGGGCGCCACCCCCTACTGGCGGTCGCCAGTCCCCTGGCCGTTGGATGCATCATCACTGATCCTACGGCCTCCAGGTGGTTGTCCAAGGCAGTTTGGAGGTCGGTTGCATGTCCTAGCAACCGACTTAGGTCATGATCCACGCCACTCCCCTCCGTAGCCCTCCGATCAAATCGACCTAGTGACCAAGGGCCAAAATTTGGCCTTGGGGTGGTCACATGGATCAGTGACGTGGCAGGGGGGGATGGTTTGGGCCAACCCAAGTGGCGGGCGCCACCTAGGGGTGGCGGGCGCCACCCCCCTAAGGCCCAATTGTGCCCTGCTGAGTGAGTTTGGCCTCTGGTGGTTCAAATGTCCAAATTTGGTCCAAATTCCTGCATTCAAATAAAAATCTATGGACATGTGAAATTTGGTTAGTTTGAAACCTATTTGACTACATTTCATGCCTTTTTGGTGAATTTTAGGGTAAAATGTTGATGGTAAAATAGGTGTTTAAGGACCATCAACAAATATAATGAAGCTTCTGCTCCTTTATGATCTCTCTGTGATAAGACCCATCGAGGTCCTTTAATTTCAGAAGTCTCCAAAATTGCATTTTTTTGTGCTGAAGGCGATGCCTCATTGGCATCGGCTATTTATTTTACTTCCAGAGGTGATATCACACATACCGGCTATGCTTCCTTTTTAGTCTGAAGGCGATATAATCATATCGGCTATTGGCCATATTGCTTAATCATAACAGATCCACCCAGACACTAGGATAATACTTCTTATATTTTCCATTAACTGCTCTGAAATATTCGACACCTTCTAAAGTTTCATAGAAATAAGCATTGCGAGGTGCACATCTTGTAATCCGATAAGGTCCCTCCCAATTTGGAGACCATTTGCCATATTTGTTATCCTTAGTTCCAATAGGCAAAATAACCTTCCAAACTAGGTCTCCTTCATTAAACTTTTTCTCTCTGACCTTTCGATCATAATACTTGGCAACTCTTAACTTTTGAGCTCTAATATTCTCAAGAGCTTTTAGCCGATGAAAATTCAAATCATCAAGGTTATCCATCATGAGATGTTTATACTCATCGGCTTTCAGATTATCTTGCTGTGACACCCTTCTGGACCCCATATGGATTTCTAAAGGTAACACAGCTTCATGACCATAGACCAACTCATAAGCCGAACACTTAGTCGCACCATGACAAGCCATGCTATAGGACCACAATGTTTCACTGAGTATTGAATGCCACTTCTTATGATGCTCCTTGACCTTTTTCTTAATAATTTTGATCAAAATTTTGTTAGAAGCTTCGGCCTGTCCATTAGCTTGGGCATAATATGGTGATGAGTTAATCAACTTAAAGCCTGTGCTAGCAGCAAAATCCTCAAACTCTTTTGACGTAAACATCTTCCCTTGATCCGTAGTAATGGTTTGAGGAACACCGAATCTGTAAATGATATGTTCCTTGATGAACTCAATTACGGTAGCTGATGAAGCCTCCTTCAAAGAAATAGCTTCAACCCACTTAGTGAAATAGTCAGTTGCTACCAACACAAATTTGTGCCCTTTACTAGATGCCAGGAATATTTGGCCAATCAGATCTATTCCCCATCCTCTAAATGGCCATGGCTTTGTAATTGGATTCATAGCTGATGCTGGAGATTTCTGAACATTACCGAATCTTTGACATTCTTGACATCCTTTGTAGTATTTAAAACAATCTTCCAGAATAGTTGGCCAAAAATATCCTGCTCTTCTGATCATCCATTTCATCTTATGAGCAGACTGATGTGCACCACAAACTCCTTCGTGGATTTCTCCCATCAAAACCTTGGCCTCTTCCTGGTTGACACATTTAAGGAGCACACCATCGATTGTTTTGTGATAAAGCTGATCATCAAGAAAAACAAACTTTGTAGCTTTATATCTTAGCATTCTGGATACTTGTTTCGATGGATCTTTTAAGTACTCGATAATTTCAACCCTCCAATCATCACTATCAGCAATCTCATCGGCTAATATTTCAACGATTTGCCGATATCCAGAAGCACTTTGAGCTAAACGATTAGCTTCTTGATTCTGGCATCTAGGAATATGTTTTATGATAACAGAAGAAAAAGAATCAAGTAATTCAAGACACTTCTCATAATGCTTCCTTAAGATGTCATCCTTGAATTTATATAGGTCGAGCAATTGATTAACCACTAACTGAGAATCTCCAAAAATCTCAACTATTTCGGCCCTTACCTCACACAAAAGCTGAAGTCCCTTGAGAAGTGCTTCATACTCAGCTTGATTATTAGTAGAGGTTGGATCAATTGAAAAGGCATACTCAAAACTCCTTCCTTGAGGAGAAACGAGGACAATACCAATACCCCCACCTTGTTTGCAATTGGAACCATCAAAGAACAATGCCCGTGGGGTAAAATCCAGAGTCTTAACTCCTTGTTCATGATGATGAGTAACAAAATCGGCTATCACCTGGCCCTTAACTGCTTTAGCCGATTCATACATCAAATCGAATTCTGATAATGCAAGAATCCACTTACCAATCCTCCCATTCAGAATAGGCATGGATCACATGTGCTTTATCACATCAAATTTTGATACTACCGTACATTCAGAAGATAACAAGTAATGCCGAAGTTTGGTGCATGAAAAGTACAAACACAAGCATAACTTTTCAACAGGAGAATACCTTGTTTCTAGATCGAGTAATCTTCTACTAAGATAGAACACTACTCTTTCTTTCCCTTCAAATTCTTGCATTAAGGCTGACCCAATTGTATGATCATTAGCCGAGACATACAATTTAAAAGGTTTATCTCTTTGAGGAGGAATCAAAACTGGTGGAGACTTCATATATTCTTTGATTTCATCAAATGCTTTCTATTGTTCATCTCCCCATTTAAATTCCTGGTCATCTTTTAATTTCAACAAAACTAAAAATGGCAAAATCCTGGCTGACAAATTTGAAACAAACCTTCTGATGAAATTGATTTTGTCGATCAAAGATTACAGCTGAGTCTTTGTAGTTGGTGGTACTGCTTTGTCAATTGCATCATAACTCTTTTGACCAACTTCAATCCCTTTTTCATGTACCATAAACCCCAAAAACTATCCAGCGGATACTCCAAATGCACACTTGTGAGGATTCATCCTTAGACCATGCTTTCTTGCGCATTCAAGAGTATCTCTAAGATCCTTAAGATGCCTTTGATAATCTCTGGACTTTACAACCGCATCATCAATGTAAATCTCCACAATCCTGCCGATCAACTCATGAAAGATATAATTCATAGCCCTTTGATAAGTTGCACCGGCATTCTTAAGCCCAAAAGTCATAACTACCCATTCATATAGACCTATAGTGCCTGGACATCTGAAAGCAGTTTTATGTATATCTTCCTTTGCCATAAAAAAATGGTTATAACCAGCATTGCCATCCATAAAACTGATCACCTTATGTCCTGCTGCTGCATCGACTAACATGTCTGCCACTGGCATTGGATAAACATCTATCAGGGTGGCTTTATTCAAATCCCTGAAATCAATGCAACTCTCATTTTTCCATTTTTCTTATACACAGGGACCACACTAGATATCCACTCGGCATATCTACATTGCCGAATGAAATTAGCTTCATAAAGTCGAGTGATTTCTGTTTTCACGTCAGCCATAACTTCTGCTCTAATCCTCCTCGGAGCTTGTTTTACAGGCCGACTCCCATGTTTGATAGGTAGTCGATGCTCAACCAACAATCGATCAAGGCCATGCATTTCAGAATAATCCCAAGCAAAACATTCTTTATATTCTTTTAACAACGTAATAAGCTCTTGTCTAAACTCGGGATGCACCTTGGCACTGATATATGTCAACCTTTGTCTATCACCGTCTCCAATATCAACTGCTTCCAGTTCGTCAGCCGACGTGAAACCTTTACCCATCTTACTCTCATCTTCATTGATCGTACAATCCATTAAATATATTTTTTGAAGCTGACTTCTTGGATCAGCTGTTGGCTATCATTAGATGTTTTGAGAAGACTTCTTTGAGAGTCTTCCCAGAAAAGCACTCCACATTATCAAAGTTCCAAACATCAGGCTCTGAATAAGCAATGCTAATAGTTGAATCGACTGTTACTACTTCCACAGTGTCGCGGATCCATTGAATCACATTCTGATGCATGGTAGATGGAACACAACAATTGGTGTGGATCCAATCCCTTCCAAGAAGCACACTGTATGACCCTTTTGCATCGACTACGAAGAAAGTAGTCGACATACTTTTGCTACCAACTGTCAATTCGACACACACAACACCCTTAGTAGTTGATACATTGCCAGCAAAATAAGTTAACCCCTCGTCGGTCTGAGTCAAGTCTTCTGCAGTCTTGCCAAGCTTTCTGAAGGTAGCAAATGGCATCAAATTAATAGCTGCACCTCCATCAACTAACATCCTGTTCAGAGGCCTTCCATCGACAAACCCTTTCAAATATAAAGCTTTTAGATGTGAATGTTTTTCGGGCTTTTGAAATGTGGCCTCTTCTGCTTGATAGATCCACTGAGAAATTGCTTCTTCATCATCAGACTCTTCTTCATGATTAAAGGATCTAAACTTAGCAGGTAGCATGAACAGAGCAGCTATATTAGCCGATGACTCTCCTTTATCGGCTACTTGCTTTACTTGCTAGACTTTGGGTTTCTTTTTCTGAATCTCATCATACCTTAGTCTTTGAACCCGTCATTTCTGTCTTTTGGTTAAGCCACCAGGACACCATTGTCCTTCATGCCAAGGATGATCATGATCGGCTAGCCTCACTCCAAGCCGATTATGAACATTTTTCATTTTTTATGCGCCGATCTGTCTTTTCAAATTTTAACCTTTCATGTATAGATTAGCGGTTGTCTCTCGACTGCCTATATCCCCAATACTGCTCACTGCATTCTAGGCAATTACAAAGAGTAGGAAGTTTCAAACCTTCATTCCAACAATGTCTGAAGAAAGGGCAGTCCCAATGACTCTTTTCTTCATCTCTGACACGCCTTTCTTCTTCACGAGATCTTTTAAACTCCTCCTCTTCAAGCCACTCTTGATATTCTTGCTCATCTCTTTCTCTTTGCAATTGATTTCTTTCCTTCTGACGTTGCCATTTGTTTAACAAGATTCTGACAATTGGACGCCTTCTTGCCTCACCAACCTTTGAGGGTTCAGGTTGATCATGTTGATCAGTATTCTTCTTTCCTTTCATCTCCGGATACTCCTTGGCTGTGAGTTGTTTCTTTGGATCGACCGTCCCAGCTGCCTTGGCTTTGTCAGAAGTCAACACTTTGATCTCACTCCGAGGTGCAGGAGCCACCATGTTCTATAGAAAAGGATGGCCATTGATGCTTATACCCTTGGCCTTTTCTAAGCCAATCCTTCCTTTGACAATAGCCCTTTGGATCATATCTCTGAAAATTCGGCAATCATTAGTAGTATGAGTACCAGAGTTATGAAATTTGCAGTACCTTTTATTTTTGAGCTCTTCAGCCGATGGGATACTGTGATTCCTAGTTAACTTGATTTGACCCTTCTCTAGCAAGTAGTCAAATATCTTGTCGGCTTTAGTGATATCAAACCTATATTTTACATCTTTCTCGGTACTCTTAGCCTTTGCCCAAGGCATGTATTCGTTGTTTTTCCAAGCCCAGTCCAGAGCAGCCACTTAATCTTCACTTTCATCACTTGAATTATTATTTTCTTCGTGCAAGAAGAAATGACTTTCTGCGTTATAGGCTTTCTTGGGCTTAAAGACTTGGTTGTACCGATTCTGAGCATCAATATTCGCCATCTTTTTAGTCAAATCGGCCATATTGTTACAACCAAAGCTGTTTTTTTCTCTGATGGCATGTATCAGCCCTCGAATTGCAATGCTAACAACCTCTGAATCTGGCAATGATAAGGTATAGCACTGATTTTTAACCTCTCTGAATCTCTGAAGATACTGGCATCCAGTTTCATTACTTCCTTGCCTCGTATAAACTAAGTCCACGAGGCCTTTTTCCAATATTCCAGAGTCAAAATATTTATGGAACTTGTCTTCCAAATCCTCCCAGCTCTGAATGGAGTTGGATGGCAGAGATGAAAACCATGAAAAAGCTGAACCAGATAGGGATAAAGGAAACAATCTGACTTTAAGTGCTGATTCATCACCAACTTCCGCGAGCTGGACTAAAAATTGAGTTATATGTTCCATGGTCATCACTGAGTCGGTTCCTGTGAATTTGGTAAAATCATGAATTCTATATCTTGGAGGAAAAATAACCTGATCAAACCACTCTGGATATGGCTTCTTGTAGCCAGTCATTGTAGACTTTGGCGTTAAGCCAAATTGCTTTTGAATCAAGTCAGTGACCCGACTCATTAGCTGATCAATTTGATTCACCGGCCCTTGATAGCCGATGTTCTACCCCCCAAAGGCATTGCCATGATATCCCGGGTTCTCCTGAGCATCCAAGGTATAAAAATCCGAAACATAATGATATCCAGGAGGAATATCAGCTGGTGCCACATTCCCTTTATACGGTGGTGCATTGAAATCTCTGGTAATACGTCTTGCATGGGGAGCTATTTTTGTAGCCGATGAGTATATGTTATTACTCATATTCGGCTGTTGCATTGGTTGCGGCATCATCCCCCAGGGTTGACAATCATTTGGTTTCCATTGCCATTAGGGCCATTGATCTCTGGTCCACCAGAAGTTCCAGCTCCTTGATTGTTTGTAACGGTATATGTTGGACCTCTCCTATCATTGCCTAAGTTGAAGGCCTCCTTAATGGCATTCGTGAGACTGTTGAAAAAAACTTCATTGTGATTCATTAGAGTAGCAGACATTGTTTTCCTGATCACTTCTTGCATGGCATTGTGTTGGACCTTGACCATTGGATCAACATGTCCATCTAGAACCACCCTTGGAAGATGAGACTTCTCGATAATCTTCTTATCCCTGTTTCTACTGAAGCTCAACAGACACATGTAACGATATTGTTCAACAGTTTCTTCTATCATGGGTCGAAGCTCATCTGGAAGCTCCTCCATTGTCACGTTCAACACGTCTTCGTTACTGATTGTCATGATCAGACGATTGTGTCCCACCGGGCGTCCCAAAAGAATGTGTTGACACAAAAATCCGGTCGGTAGCGCCAAGACACTCGAACGCACGGTCCTCAGAGGGCGTACAGAACAAGGTCCTGACCTCCTGAACCTTCAACAAATGGCGGTGCCAAATCTTGGTGAGATTGACCTCGGACGTGCCAGTCAATTTGACCTGCAATTGATAAGGAGAAGAAAAAGTTATCAAATTGTAGAACCTGCCAGTTTGCTGTCAGACAGTTCCAAATTATACGGCTCTGATATAGCCATTGTTAATAGGATATCGACTACAAAGTCAAATCCCAAAAGATTGCATGAAGGCATTGATAAAGATATAAAGCAAAACGACTATGATATATGTAAAGAAAAATTCGGGACAGATAAACAGCTGATAAGCTTAAACATATTAGGAAAATAAAAATCTATGTGTACGTCTAAACGACGTGAAATCAATGTATCGACTAATTGCACAGGTAGTTCTATCTATTAACAGTGGAGGGTTTCCATGCAGCCATAATAACAAATAGATCAATAAAATAGCTTAAACATCAACAGTGGGGTGTCTCCATGCAGCCATAATGATGACCAAACTAGATCACGTCCAATGCAACAAGCAGATCCATTGATTCCAAGCAGCCTAAAAGCATACATTATGAAGAAAGCGTAACTGGATCGGCTATTTTAGCCGATGCAGGGTCCTTGAGGCACGAACAAGATCTATCCGCTAGAACCATGATTCGATTTAAGATCAAGAAAATCTAATCTACCATGTATATCAGTGGGGTTCGGAAATACGGCCATAATAAACATGCTAGATCAAATCTACTTGTTCTTAGATAAAAAATGTGGTTTTATCTGATATCTCGAACGCACAACATGTAACAATCAAGATTGACAAAATAGTCGATGAAAGGCTCGAAACGGCTATTTCCTTCATTATGAGCGTGCAAGGTGTTGACTCTTGCTAACGTCGTCACTAGGAGTAGACTATGGAATCTATCCCTGGCAACGGCGCCAGAAAGGTTTGTTGATACTTCTTAATGTAAGAAGTATAACTAACTATTCGTATGACTATTGGTAGGTTCCGCAAGCGCACAGAATAAGTCTATTGTAGCACTTCACCTGGGAGTAACCAAGTATCGTATTTATTTCCACAGGGAAGCTACTATGGCAGAACTAACACTAGGACTGCTATGAACAACTAGTGATTCTAGCAGGGTTGATCGAGATGTGTGAATGGGGGTTGGTTTCTAGTACTCCTAAAAAGAAAAGAAAGACTAACTATTACTAACCTAAATCGGCGGGGTCTGGCCAATGAACAGATTAATGTTTTCCTAAACACTTACGATCATAACTAACTTAGCAATAAAGAGTTTATCTAGTTCTTCGAACCGTACACACCCTCTGGACTATTTACCTCAGATGTGCACAACGAGGTTTATGATTTAAGAACTAACCCAAGTACGTGGTGGAATTCAAGGCTCCCAGGGCTGTCACCACCTGTTTGCTACCACCGCTATCCGGGGGGCTAGTCACAAACTAAGGTATAACTAGTCTAAGCACCGCGCTTACACTAATATATACTACTCTAATCTTGCGTCCAAAACTAGAGCACTGATTACTCAGCGAAGAACCCAAACTAGATACAAACTAAATACTAAGTTATCTATGATCGAAAGCACTCAACAAGAACAATAAGTAAAGAACTTAAAGTAAATGCTGAAAGTAGAAGAACACTAAGATAAATGAAGAAAGACTTGGAATTTTACCAGAGACTTGGAAGATCCTCTATTACAACTCCAGCTCTTCTCTTCTACACTCTCGCTCTCACTCTAAGTCTCTCAACTAGAGTGTTCCTTCACCAGAGCTTCGCTTACAAGAGAGTGGGGCAAATGAGGTGAGGTCTGAGTACAAATGAGCTCAGGGGGTCCTATTTATAGCCTAAGGGACCAAGGGGGGTACTTATGGACCTTGGGTTAGGTCAGGGGGGTGAGTGTGGTGGCGGGCGCCAGCTAGGGGTGGCGGGCGCCACTCCCCTTGCCCTTGGATCCACCGCCTCTTCACCAACGGCATCCAGGAGGTCCTCCAAGTCAGTTTGGGGTCGGTTAGGGTTGTCCAATAACCGTCAAATGGGCAATTAGGCAATGATCCATGTGACGCTGCTTCTTAGCCCTTGGATGAACAGACTTAGGTGAGCAACGGCTGCCAATGAGTGTGGGGTGCTTCCCCTGGATCAGTGACATGGCAGGGGGGAGTTTGGGCTTCTCCCCCCTGGCGGCCGCCAGCTAGGGGTGGCGGGCGCCACCCCTCCTTGGCCCAAAGTGAGCCCAGGTAAGTGGGCTTGCTTCCTGGTGGGTCCATTTGGTCATTTTGCTCAAAAACCCTGCAATTTCCTACATTCAAATAAAACTCAAGGACAAGTGGAAATCGTTAGTTTATAAAAGGTTTTTGGTTGATTTTAGGCCCTTGTGTTGTGTTATATGACTTTGTTGATGCTAAGAATATGACACTTAGTGAGCGTCAACAAGCTCCCCCAAGCTTACCTCTTGCTCGTCCTCGAGCAAGCATGGACTTGAAATAATCTTGGAAACTCTATGTTTTTGTTGTGTATGCCCATATTATTTTCATCACCATGGAATTGGTAGCCTTCCCTGCACTCAAGATTAGAACAAAAGACCAGCAAGAAAGAAGGTTTGTCTTTCCCTTGCCTATTTTGCTAATCAAGATATGTGGAGTTTTTGCAAGTTTTGTTCAAAAGAAAGTATGCTTAGTAACTTCTGTGGCTCACTCGATCACTCATATTTGTATGTGGAAATGGAAGAATTATCCTCTAACTAAGACTTTATGTGGGGTTTAATGGGTAGGATAAAAGTGAGCATGCAATGCTAGCATAATTTTGCTAAGTTAGACAAATGGAGCAAAGGAGCAACAAGTCATAGGTTCAGACCAGGAATGTGCAAGTGTGTGGTATTTATTCTGGCTACTACTTTCATGGCACTTCTCCTTTCTATCTCTATTGTGGGATCATGGCTATGAATGAGAGCATTTGCTCTTTTGGATATTCTCTTCTTTCTAGAGCACTTGCTCTTTTGAATTTTCTTTCTAGAGCACTTGCTCTTTTGAATATTTTATTTTTTTCCTTTCTAGAGCACTTGCTCTTTTTTTTTGATGAATGAATGATTATAGCCATGTCCCTGAGATTTCATTATGGAGCATGATATTTTGCCATGAAGTATTCCTAACAATGAATGGAAATAAAGGCATGTTGTGTGCGTATTCTCAGTGTAAGAATAGCACTATATAGGTGGGTGCAAGTGAATTCCTTGGTCTAAAGATATGACAAGTTTCTCTACCATAACTATCAACAAAAGTCTAACTAGCTCAACACTAACATGCAGCGAGTGGAAGCTCCTACTCTAAGAGTAAAAATTATTTGGCTTTGGTAGGACTTTCTTTGCCACAGAAGTACTTAGAGCAAGTTTTTAAATTTTTTAAAATAATTACTCCACAAACTTGACTTGCTCAAGTCAGAGTAGAAACTTACTTCCCCTTTAGTTAGTCTAATGCTCATGTCACAAGTTTAGTTCTAGCATACGTTTTCCCATGATAACTCTAATGCATGGCATACATTTTTATTTATTAGAAAGACTTACGATGAGAGCGTTTCATTTATTGCTATTTATTTATTTATTATTATTTTTTTTAATTGCAAATTAACTAAGATAAAACTCAATTTAAATTACTGAAATAAAAATAAAACTGACATAAATAAAGATGGCAGTGATACTTACCTCGATGACGGGGGTCCTCCCCCAAACTGGCTTTTGGCGTGGTTGGGTTACATCCATCCCTGACGACGGTACATGTCGTTCCAGTTCTGCTGGTTCTGCTGTAGCAGAGAAGAAATATTAACCAGTTGTCCACTAGTTTCCTGGCGGAATTCCTGGAAATTTTGATTCAAGTGGTTCAAGTCCTGACAGATTTCAGCAGTATCCATGGTAAGTCCATTCATCTGGTGCTGCAGATATCCCATATCGCGCATCCACTCGTCCTGATGAAAGGACGAATGGCGAGCGGCCTGTGGCGAGATTCCCCTATGGAAGAACTCATCACCACGGCCAGTGTACCGGGTGGATCCTCCCAAGGAATGGGTTAAACTCCCCAACTGGGATGAGTGAAAGGACGCCTCCTGGCCGTATTCCCACCGCGGATGTTGCGGTTGTTGCCAATTCGATCCTCCTGCTTGGTGCGAGCCAGGGGGTGTCAAATGACCATAGTGTGCTGCTCCTTCATACTGCCCTGCATGGAAAGGGTCAAACTCCTGTGCCGCTGCTGCTGCTCTTGCGGCCTCTTCTGCTGTGCGGGTCTGCGCTCGCGTCCTCCTCTTGGGAACCTGCATGATGTTCTCTCGGGCCAACCTGCGGTTTTGCTTTGCCTCGGTTTCTAGGGCCAAAAGTAATGTTTGTGCATTCACCAACCAAAGTGACATACCAGGAAGAGCGATTTTATTCACATAATCTTGATAGATCATGTGAATCTCACCGGTCTCCTAGTTCTCACGCAAGAGGTATCCTTGCGAGAAGTGCTCCATTGTCAAAAGGTCTCAGTCACTAGGAATGTAGGAGTATATAGCGGTGTTCAGCAGACCCATGTTAAAAGCCAGTCTAGTTATCCATGATGTCATTTCCATATTTCCAGTGCGTTGATTAAATTTAGACCAGTAGTCTGCCATGGCCTTGGCGGGTGATACTTTTATGTGGTTAACTAGAGCATAAAGCAGCAACATTTCAGGCTTTTTAATTGGTCTCAAGTCAGGTCTTGGGAAAAGTGTGATACTAATATATTTGTGGAAAAACCTGAACCTGGGGTTATGGACATTACTTGTATGGGGCAAGCCTGGGTCTCTGTTCCCAGCAATGCTTTTCCAAAAATCATTTCTATTAAAACTCGTACAAGCAGACTCCAGGTTTAGCAAGCATGAATCATCAAAATTTAAGTGCTTGCTGAACTGCCCCCACGAAAGAGTGTGCTCTTCATTAAAAAGCTGGAAAGTTATGTGAGTAGCAGACAATTGCATGGTAGCTAGAAATTCCATTGTGAGGGGAAGGATTCCCTCCTCATTAACCATCCATGCATCTTCCCATCCCAGGGTTCAAGAAATATAGAGAAACTCACTGTCCATACCAGTGCGATGTAGCAGGTCGTCGTTGATGCGGCGGGTGTGAATGAACTCCCTCTCACTGAGGATGTTCCGGGCCTGCCGTTCCCGGTCACTCTGCCAGATGATATCATTGACGGAGTTCAGGATGCGGATGGTCGGTCCGGCCTGGTGTGTGAACGGAGAGTTCCGATCCACCGACATTTCGTTGGTGGATGGAGTACCCCACCCGGCGCTCTCCTCATCACTCCCAGCAAAGCGAATGTGGGTGTTTGCTCTCGACGAACTTTCCTCACCCTTACTCTTTTTCTTCTTGCCGGTGAAGAAGTTCTTGAGAGGGCCCATGACTTCCTTGCTAGTGCTCAAGATGGCTGATGTTTTTGTGTTTTGAGTAAGTTGTGAGAACTTACATGAGGTGTGGGTAGTATTTATAGGCTGAGGATGGAAGGGGGAAGGCTGTGAGTTCCTCCCACCTGGCGGGCGCCACCAATAAGTGGCGGGCGCCACCCCACATTGCCCATTTTTGCCTGTAACCAACACATGAGGTTTCCCTCGTAATGTCCACTGAAATTCCAGGTGGGGAATAAAGTGGTTGGTCGGTGCAAAGTGAAAAGAGTGTAACCTCCAAAATGGGGCAAGTGAGCTGGAAATTTCAGAGATCAATTCTTCATCCTGGTCATACTTTATGCCAAGGATGGTGGGAAACTTACTCGGGAGCAGTTTTGTACCGAAATGTGGAAATAGAGGTGGCGGGCGCTAGGAAAATGTGGCGGGCGCCACCCTCTTGGCTGAAATTTCACTCCAACTCACCCTCCTTTCTCCTAGTGCTCTCCTTGTCACTCTCCATCACATGTGCACCAGAATTTTTGGGTGGAGATGTGTCCAAAAGGTGGAGTGAAGAGGGGGAGACATGGGGAGACATGGAATTGAGTGATTGCATTGAAATGAGCAAAGCCATGGGTCTCCCTTGGTGTTATTTGGGACTAGGAGGTCGGTGTAATAGTCTAGAGATTGGCTAGTGCTCCCTAGTGCACACTAGGGTGGCGGGCGCCACCCCTATGGCTGCCATAAGCCCCCTAGGTGCCACCTAATCACTCTAGTAAACATCTACTATGCAGAAAATTAATTTGCTTAAGTAAAACGAAAAATTAAATGAGGGGATAAAGACTTACCTTAGCCTAACTTACCTTGGTTAGCCGCTATGGATTCCCGATTAGTGTCGCTTTCACGGTGGTTGTGGTGGAGTGTCGGCACCGACGAACCTTGATGACGGGTGTTTTTCCGGTCGCGGTGTGAACTCGAATTTCTCCTCCTTTCCACTGATGTGGAGCTGAATTTCTCCAGCTCCTACATCAATGGTGGCTTTTGCAGTGCTCAGAAATGGCCGTCCCAAGATCAATGGCGTCCGGTGGTCGGGATTAATATCCAGAACCACGAAATCCACCGGGACAAAGAGATTCCGGATTTTCACCTGAATATTCTCTGCTATTCTCGCGGGATATCAGAGCGATTGATCGGCTAGCTGCAAACACATAGAAGTAGGGGACAAGGTATGATGTTTTAATTTATCATATATTACCTTGGGCATGACGCTGATGCTTGCTCCCAGATCACAGAGTGCATGCTCGAAGTGCTGCTCTCCAATTGAACATGCGATCGTTGGGTTTCCTGGGTCCTTCTTCTTTTCTGGGAGTTGGTTTAAAATGACCGCACTACAATCTTTGGTCAATTTAACCACATCCCTACTTGGAATTGGTTTCTTCTTATTGAGCATGTCTCTCAAATATTTTGCATAAGTTGGAACCTGCAGAGTGTCAATAAATGGCACATGTATATATAATTTTTGAATTACCTCGACGAATTTCTTGAATTGGTCGTCTTCCATCGGATTTCTGTTTCGATCTGGAAAAGGTAATACATGTGTATCATAGAATTCATGAGGAGCAGTTCGTACCTTGGATGAAGGTTCAGCTGGGGTCTCCTCTTCTTCGTCTTCTTCAACATTAACAATATTTTTCTTTGTAGAAGCATTACTATTAGGAACTAAATTAGGATGAGGTGGATCACGAGTGGATTTACCACCTCTCGTGGTTACAGCTTTTAATTCTTCATAGCATTTAATTTGAGATTTAATGTTATCTACTTTTTGCTCTAATCTCTTATTAAAATTAATTTGTTCCTTAAATGCTTCAGAAAAATCTTTCAGTTTGGCATAAATTCCTTCTAACATTTTATCATGTTCAATTAATTTATTATTTATGCTATCATTAATTCTACCTTGATTAGAAACTAATTTTCTAATAGGAGAATTAAATACGGAGGTTTGAGGCATACCTTTATTATTCCATTGTTTGATCATTGGAATTGGAGGTTCTCCGTAGCCACCATTATTAAGAAGGGATTTGGCATCCTCTTTCTTAATTTCTTCTTGGCCTTCACTTGACGAAGTGGCTCTTTGCTTGGCGTAGTACTCCTTCGCAGCCCGATCTCTCTTTTCATTTATTCTTTGCTCTAGCAATTTTACCAAAGTTTGCAGGGTAACAGAATCAGCTTGCTTAATTTCAGACATACCTCTAGCATGTTTTTCTGTCCATCCTTGATTCGCCACCATTGTCTCGATCAGTTTGTTTGCCTTCTCTACAGTGAGAGAGATATGCACCTCCGGCGGCAGCATCAATGTGTTGTCGAGATTCTTGCTGGAGTCCATTGTAGAAGCTCTGGATCAAGTACCAGTCTTGCATACCATGGTGAAGACAGTATTCAACATACTCTTGTAGTCTCTCCCAAGCTTCAGTGATTGTTTCTTCGTCTCCCTGTCCAAAGATGGAAATCTTGCTACGGACAAGAATAGTCTGACTTATCGGGCAGAACTTGTTGAGGAATTGATCCGCGCATCTCACCCACGTCAGCAGGTGTCCAGAGTTGAAGAGGTACCACTGCTTCGCTTTTTCCACTAATGAAAATGGAAAAAGACGAAGTCTGATGGCATCCTGCGAAACTCCCTGCACAGAAATTGTACTACATATCTCCAGAAAATTCCGGAGGTGAGCGTTGGCATCCTCGGAAGGTTTGCCATTAAATGCAATAGCTTGAGCCATACGTCTTAAGTGAGGTTTAAGCTCAAAATCTATATTACTAGTAGAAGGTAACACTGGAATGTGAGCAAGAGTAGGCATGGAATACTCACAGAGTGTTTTGGTCGACGTCGATGTTGATTGATCGTTGGAGCAGCTTGGTTCGTCGGTCACTTTTGACTGAGATTCTTGTCTCGACGAACTCCTCTCACGAAGCTCCAGGTTCTTCCTCGGAGGAGTGAGATTAGCTCTCGCTCTCCTAAGAATGGCCTCAGGATCTTCTTGATAGTCGCTCGGAAGATTGAATCCGGCCATGACTACTTGAACGAACAACGAATATATATACCAACTAGAACTACGGGGGTTAATTCAATAGAAATCACAAAGAATTAATTCTAGCCAATTGCTTCCCCGGCAACGACGCCAGAAATGCTTGTTGACTCTTGCTAACATCGTCACTAGGAGTAGACTATGGAATCTATCCCTGACAACGGCGCCAGAAAGGTGTGTTGATACTTCTTAATGTAAGAAGTATAACTAACTATTCGTATGACTATTGGTAGGTTCCGCAAGCGCACAGAATAAGTCTATTGTAGCACTTCACCCAGAAGTAACCGAGTATCGTATTTATTTTCACAGGGAAGCTACTATGGCAGAACTAACACTAGGACTACTATGAACAACTAGTGATTCTAGCAGGGTTGATCGAGATGTGTGAATGGGGGTTGGTTTCTAGTACTACTAAAAAGAAAAGAAAGACTAACTATTACTAACCTAAATCGGCGGGGTCTGGCCGATGAACAGATTAATGTTTTCCTACACACTTACGATCACAACTAACTTAGCAATAAAGAGTTTATCTAGTTCTTCGAACCGTACACACCCTCTGGACTATTTACTCAGACGTGCACAACGAGGTTTATGATTTAAGAACTAACCCAACTACGTGGTGGAATGTAACACCTCAGGTGTTTACATGAATAAAATGTTGTCATGTCATCGTAAGCATTTCATAGCAACATGTGCTAGCTCTCGTTGAGATGCATTCACTAAAATAAGTTTAATCCCTAATATGTGAGCATCTTTGTTTATATGCTTGTGATGCAACTCAAAAACCTAATTTAGAATGTCATTATGAAGTAACTTGTGTTCATTCCCATTTGACTAAAGTCATGTAAAGGAATGAATCCAAGTTCAACAATTCAAAAGAATATAAAATTTATTTAGCTTAAAAATGGGAAAATCATTAAATTCCTATATAAGTTAATTAGCCCTTTCTAGTTAACTCCAAATCTGTGCATAATTAGGGATTGACCCTAAAAGATTTTTGGTAGATCTTGAAGAGAGGTACAACTTTTGTATTCAAAGTTTTCAAAGTTTCTGTACAAAATTTAAAGTAATTTTGAATTTACTCAAACCCTGGAAATGGTCACCTTTTGACTTTAAACTTGCATTTCAAAAACTATTTGAAATCTGAGTTTGAGATCTACATCAAAGTTGTAGAGAATTTTAAAATGAACATTTCATACATTGACCATTTTTCAAGTGTCAATGCAAAATCAAAAGTAATTTTGCTTTTACTGTAAAACCCTAACTCTGTCCCCTTTTCAAATTTCAAATTTGAAATCGGTTTGAGCTGTTTTGATCAAATTGACCTACTTCCAGTTGAAATCAGCCAAAGAGTGTTAAAGCAAAGTTGTACAACTTTTCAAACTCTACATTTCATATTTTGACAAATCTTGAAATGTATTTCAATTTTCAAAGGTAATTTTGAAAATTGAGGGAAAGGGGAGAGAAGCAAGGAACAGTGCCAAGGGGGGAGCATCTGGAGCTCGGCCAGCGAGCAGCTTCCCCTGTGCAGAGTTCGCGCTGGGGCGCATGCGCTGCGCCAGCGAGCTGCCTACTAGCTTTGCGCGCGCGTGCAACACCCCGCAACCCTCTCCTTCGTCCCTCTCGTCCCTCAGAAGCGCCGCGTCTCGTCTTTCTTCTCCACTCGCTCGCCGCCGCCGTCTTTCCTCTGCTCAGCTACGCCGGCCGTGTGAGAGCTCGCCCGCTCCGTTTGACCGCACCAACAAGCTCGCCTTGTCGTTGCGGAGCTATAGATCTAGGTCGCAGCCCCTCTCGCCCCCACAACAGCCCGACGTAACCGTCGTCTTCGTCTCTTGTCCCGGACGCCGCCATCGACGCCGTCACCGTGGTCAGCGAACTCGGAATCTGTTCGTCCTCACCCGAGCCTCGTTCTCGCTTTCTCATCCCTTCCTGATGCTCTAACACCAGGTCCTTGACCTTTTCTCCCTCTGTCGCAGCCGGAACAGACCGTCGCCGTCGAGCCGCACCGCTAGAACTCGCCGTCGTCGTCCTCCTCACTGTTCGGAGCCGCGTCAGCCTCGGAGATCTAGCTCGCTAGAGTCGTGGTGAGCCTCTGGTGCTGATGTGCACGTTCGCGGGCTCGGTAGAGCTCCCAGTTGGCCAGCGTGCCGCCGCGTCCGCCGGTGTCGTCGTCGGAGTAGAGAGAGAGGTCGAGGGAGGGAGTTTGAGGGTTCAACAGAGCCGTGAGGGCCAGGGGAAGGTGCTGAGCCGGTTGGTTTGGCTGGAGGAGGTCCCGTTGCTTCAGCGTGCGCAAGCCGAGCTCGCCGCCGTCTGCCGCGGAGTCAGGGACTTGTTGGTTGGAATTCGACTAAACCCGAGGGCCTAGGTGCAAAGTCCATGACTCAGTTGAATAGTGCTCAACAGTGTCAAAGGCTTAGTTGTAGTTTGGTTAAAGCCGGAGGGTTTTTCTGCAGAACTGGCTGTGCAACGCGGGCAAGCCCGAGTTGGGCCGGTTTGCGTGCGAGTTGGGCCGAGCTGGGCGGTTTCGGCCTAACAGGGTTGTTTTTATTTAAGTACAGCAATCAATTTTTTGTTTATGTGAATGCAAATGCTGATTTTGATAATTTTGTATGAATTAATCTGTTGATCCAAAAATCATGGAAAGATTTGTACAATTTCTCTGAGATGTGTAGTTTTTATGAAAAATATAATGTATGCATGTTTCTGTATACTGATCTGCAGTAAAAATTGTTCCTTTTAATTCTTGAATAATTGTTCAATGATTTTTATAAAATTGAGTTTAACTCCAAAATTGCTGAAATTTATTTTGTGCACTGTTTGGTACATAACCAATCTGTGTAAAAAGTTTGAACTAGTTTGAGCATAGTTTGCTTTACAACTTAATTTCATGCTAATTAAATTGCTTTCTTTATGAATAAGTAATGTTGTAAAACATGAAAACCTAAGTTTCTTTATGGTAGATTTGAAGGTTAAGTTAAGTGAATTATCTTGATCTACTGAGTGAATTGTCTTGATCTGCTGCTTGATGAAGGCAAGCGTCACTCATGTAAACCATGTATGTTTATGCAAGTGGGTTTTGTTGGCTTGCAACATTACCGTGAGGGAAAGTTGTTACAAGTCAAATGTTTATAACTTAGTAATTTTCCATCTTTACCATGATCATGACATGAGCATCTCATCAAGCATGCACTCTTTTATCGTGTAGTTTCCGAAGGGGTCGATTGTCCGGACGAGGTTGGTCCAGGGAGTTCGGAGTGTCCTGTTGATCCGGAATATCAGGAGTTCCCGACTTTTTCGGTCAACGAAGGCAAACCCCGGTTCATTTAACCATTTCGTTGGATTTACAATTACACTTACTTTCGATAACCTGGTGCATTAGATTTTTATCAAATAAATGCTTTAAACCTGTTGATGCATGATCAACCTTGTTATCGATATATCATTCCTTGATACCTGCTTTATGCAAATGATAGAAATGCTTAGCCTTGCTTTATGAAGCTTTTGATAAATGTTTTCGATACTTATCGTTTTGGAATGATAATGAGAAAGAATGATGGTTAAGACCAGACGGGCACATGCATCGAACCTTGGGTTGGTGTAGGGTGACCTGGATGTGTCGGGTTAGGGTTAACCGTTGTTGGCCTGCTAGATTGAGAAACTGTGAAGTACCGATCATATGCTACGGTAAGCCCTACTTTGGTGGTTCTTAGATGAGAACGGCTACTCGCGCACTGGGAGTGGAGAGATGGTGGGAGTACTAGCTACCCTCGTGGGTTAAAGTCCCGGATTGGAGGTGTACAAGTACTCTCGGGTGGCGCGGACCCGGTCTTGTTTGGAGGATCCGAGGTTGGGGTTCATATATGTGTGATCGGGGGTCTACATATATCGTATGATCGTGGAAAACTCCCAGATCTGGTTTAATCGGTTCGAATCGTCGTGCTCCTCAGTTAAGGAGACTCAATCTTTCGACCCGCATCGTAGAATAAAATGGAACTTGTTTAAGAAAGAATGATAATGATATTTCACTAGTGTTCACTTTCAGTTCTTACCATGTACTTAAATGATTAAGTAAAATTTGGATCTAGGATTACTTTAGTAAGCTTTTATGCAAATGAAAAGCACTGTTGAGCCTACCCAAACCAGCATACCTTTTCCTTCTCCTTTCTTGTCGGGTAAGCCTTGTTGAGTACCTTTGTACTCAGGGTTGTTAACCCCTGTTGCAGGTGACGTTCACGAGCAGCCTTGCTGTGAGGCTTGTTGCGTGATCGTCATTGAGGAGGACGTGTCCGGGGAGGAGTAATGCAACCCTTAGGCGGGGTTGTTTGTGTGAAATACAGTTATATTAATGTTGCTTCCACTACCTAGGGTGAAGTTTGAAACTATAGTTTGTAATAACGACGCGAGTTTGAACAACTGGTTTGTAAAACTTATGGTGTAATATTTCCGCACTTTTATCTCTGATATATATTATTTGTGAATTGTTATAATACTGCAATGACTCTTGCAATGATCCTGGGAGTGTAAGGAAACGTGGATGAGTCGGGTTACGCGATGACATGTGATGGGTCTTTTGGGTTATTGGGCACAAGGTATGACTGTCTGAGGTCTGTAGGACAAGGACAGGTACACGTGGGCCTTAATAATTCAGGAGGTTCCATCACATCTGGTATCAGAGCGATCATTGCAGCAGTCTTGGAGTATTGTTGCAAAACTTCAAAATGATTTGAGTCAAAACTAATTGAAATTTAGTTTGATTCAAAATGCTTTTGACTTACCCTGTTCATGCTATTCGTTCTATATTCTGTCTTAAGTAGTAGATCGTTGATTGTTAAGTGGAACAGCATGTTAAGTTAAGCCTTAATTTGAAATTGTTGTTAAATTTCTACTCTTATGTAATGGAGTATAATTTAAATTTTATATATGCTTTATGCGTAAGTACGTTTCATGCATCATGCTTAATCAACTTATGATAAATGGTATAGTTGGGTTAGGGTTAGAATCCAATCCTTTCTTGCTATCCAAAAAGTATTTCCTTTATCTGCCTAATTCAAAATCTTATCTCACTAGGATGCCGCGCAACAGGCAGACCCCTCGCAAGAGTACGGGTCCTCATGGTGTACCCATGCACCAACTTGCATCCCGCAAGGAGGAAGGGTCCAGCAGTAGTCAGAGGATCAATGAGGACTTACGGGCAGAGGTCCATGCGCTGAAATCCCAGTTGGCTGCCACCTCTCGGGAGAAGAGCTTGGCACTTGCCAAAGCTGGAGGTATGAAAATCAAGCTGGAAGAGGCCAACAGAAGCGTGGTCCATGCAGAAAAAGCCATGACTGACGTGCTTGGAGAAAGGAACACAGCTTGGCAGCGAGAAGATGACGCTTTAGCCCGTTTGCATGCTTTGGAGGCGTATGTGACAGATATAGAAGCATTCAATGACCTGTTGCATGAGGAAGTCCATGTGTTGTATGATCAACTCCATCCACCTCCACCTCCAGATGCAGCTGAAGATGAGATAAGTACGATCATTGATGATGGAGAGGTGGATCGGCAGAGTGAGGAAGATCCTGATATGGTTGAGTCTGCTGATGACAGCGATAGTGAGAGTGAGGGTGACGAGTGAGTCGTCTCCCACCAGAGTGTCAGGCATGGATCTTGAACCCTAGGGGGTAGGGGCTGTGTAATAGTTTAGCTTAACATAATCCTAAGCCCGTTGAACCATGTATCTGTTCTGCTATGCATGAATAATGTAACATAAGTGTGTATGCAGTTACTGTTTTTGTATCATAACCCAGAAATCAATAAAGTTTGGTTTGTTTATGAACAGATGCCTCGTACCCGTTCTGCTGATGGGGCTGGTTCGTCTCATGATGGGGAGGATGCTCCCAACGCACCCCCAGTTCCACCAACACTGGCAGAAGCCATTGCTGCACTCATGCATGCCACAACAGAAAATGCACGTCTGCTACAGGGCCTAGTTCAGAATGCACCACATGGGCAGCGTGGCCGACATCATCAGCAGGGCCAGAAAAGTACTTATCAGGATTTCACAGAAACCAGGCCGCCGGTATTCACAAAGGCTGATGAGCCTTTAGAAGCTGCAGATTGGCTCCGTACTATGAATCAGAAGTTTGAGCTAATCCACTGCACTGAAACTCAGAAGCCATCCTTCGCAGCCCAGTAGTTGAGGGGATCTGCGGGGACTTGGTGGGCAAACTTTGTAGCTGCCCAAGCTCCAGGACACCGCATTACCTGAGATGAGTTCTGGAGAGCTTTCAAAGGTCACTACATTCTAGCGGGTGTGATGTGGATGAAGGCCGAAGAGTTCTTAGCCCTCAGGCAGGGGGATCAGCCAGTACAATAGTATATTGGCAAGTTTAATCATCTGTCTCAGTATGCTCTGGATCACGTGAACACTGATGACAAGAAGCGCAGTTGCTTCATGAGGGGGCTGAATACGAAGATGCAGAAGATGCTGGCATTGTGTGACGATAATATATCCTTCAATGATGCGGTGAATAAAGCGATATCTGCAGAAGAGAAGCATTTCAAGCATCTTGAAGCTAAGAAGAGGAAGGGTGGGAGTTCGACCGGATCGTCTGGTGGCAATAAGAAGCGCCAGCGTATCATATACCACCCAGTCCAGCATAACCGTCCACCGTACCGTCCACCCCAGCAACAACAAGCCAGCTCACAGCAGTCATCTGCTAGAACTGTTGTGAACCCTAACTATCCACGACAGCCGAATGCCCCTGGCATTCGAACCCAGACTCCCCAGAACCACAACTACCCATGCTATAACTGTGGGAAACCGGGTCATTTCTCCCGTGAATGCCCGTATCCCAGGAAGAGTACTCCAAATACTCCGCAAGGACAAGGTAGTCAGAATTCCCAGCAGCGGCCACAGCAACAGCCACAGCAGAATCGAGGCCGCAATGATAATCAGAAGAATAAGACCGTCCAGAAGACTAGCCGGGTGTATTATGCGCAAGCGGCAGATATTCCTGAAGGGGAACCCGTCATGATGGGTATGTTTTCAGTCGCTCACCATCCTGTCGTATTACTATTTGATTCTGGTGCATCGCATACCTTTATCAGTAAGAGTTTTGTTGAAAAACATCATATATCAACTGGGGAAACACAAGAAAATTTCCTTATACACACACCTGGAGGTCGTTTATGCACAAAAGAAGTGGCGCATCAGGTGCCCGTAGAGTTTGCCGGGCATACTTATCCTACTACTATGATAGTAATCAAGGATCAGGATATAGATGTGATCCTAGGGATGAACTGGATGTACCAGCATAAGGTAGTATTAGATGCCTTGCATAGAACAGTCAGGTTGATCATACCTAATAGTACTTCTGAACTCTTTATCCAACTTCCTATTCCAAAGAGAACCATTGACCAGATGTGTGGCAGCGTCTGTGCAGCAACAGTTAAAGAGGTTCAGGATATTCTAGTAGTCTGTGAGTTCCCGGATGTGTTTCCTGAAGACTTGCCGGGGTTACCACCAGACCATGATATTGAGTTCAGCATAGAGCTAAAGCCAGGAACAACACCAATATCTCGACGAGCCTATAGAATGCCACCTAAAGAACTGGCAGAATTGAAAGTTCAGTTGCAAGAATTACTTGATAAGGGTTATATCAGACCTAGTTCATCACCATGGGGCTGTCCTGCTTTGTTTGTCAAAAAGAAAGACCAAACATTAAGGCTATGTGTGGACTATCGTCCGCTCAATGAAGTAACAGTGAAGAATAAGTACCCATTACCGCGGATTGATCTTCTGTTTGATCAACTCGCGGGCGCCGAGGTATTTTCCAGGATAGATCTGAGATCTGGGTATCACCAGATAAAAATAAAGCCTGAAGATATTGCTAAAACTGCTTTCACCACCAGGTATGGCCTGTATGAGTACTTAGTCATGTCCTTTGGGTTGACCAATGCTCCAACTCACTTCATGTACCTGATGAACTCCGTATTCATGCCTGAGCTAGACAAGTTTGTAGTGGTATTCATTGATGATATTCTGATATATTCCAAGAATCCACAAGAACATGCTGAACACCTCAGAGTAGTGTTGGGCCGTCTAAGAGACCATCAGCTATATGCAAAGTTCAGTAAATGTGAGTTCTGGCTAGACAGAGTTCCATTTCTGGGTCATGTGTTATCGGCTGAAGGTGTAGCTGTGGATCCAGGCAAGGTACAAGAAATCCTTGAATGGAAGTTCCCCAGGACTGTCCATCAAGTTCGCAGTTTTCTGGGTATGGCAGGTTATTACCGCAGGTTTATTCCAGACTTCTCCAAAATTGCCAAACCTATAACTGAGTTGTTAAAGAATGAAGTCAAGTTTGTCTGGTCAGATAAATGTGAAGAAGCTTTTCAGAAGCTAAAGGAATTTTTGACTACAACTCCAGTCTTAGCCCAACCCAATATTGAGAAGCCGTTCGATGTGTATTGTGATGCTTCTGGTATCGGGATTGGTTGTGTTTTGATGCAAGAGGCAGAGTAATAGCTTATGCATCCAGGCAGTTGAAGCGTCATGAAGAACACTATCCAACTCATGACTTAGAGTTAGCAGCAGTTGTCCATGCGTTAAAGATTTGGCGTCATTACCTCTTGGGCAACACATGTCACATATACACCGACCACAAGAGTCTGAAATATTTTTTCACTCAGTCAGAGTTGAATATGCGACAACGGAGATGGTTAGAGCTAATCAAAGATTATGATTTTGAAGTGCATTACCATCCCGGAAAGGCAAATGTTGTAGCCGATGCTCTTAGTCGGAAGGTTTGTTGCAACAGTACCACTGTCAGACCAGTAGATCTTGCTCTCTGTTCCGAGTTAGAAAAACTAGGATTTTAGATGATCACTCAGGGCAGTTTGTCTAATATATCAGTTCAGTCATCTATCAAAGACCAGATTGTAGCTGCTCTGAAAGAAAACAAGGGTATTGTTCACCTCAAAGAGAAAGCCAAGGCAGACAAAGCTTCTTGCTTCCGAGTTGATGAAGCAGGAGTGGTCTGGTTCAAAGACACACTAGTCGTTCCGAAGAATCCTGAGTTGAGAAAGCAAATTCTTGATGAAGCTCATCTTACCCCGTTTGCGATTCATCCGGGGAGTACAAAAATGTACCAGGATCTTAGACAAAGATTCTAGTGGACTAAGATGAAGATCGAAATTGCAAAGTATGTAGCCAGATGTGATACTTGTCAGAAAGTCAAAGCCATTCATCTTAAGTCAGCTGGTGAACTGCAGCCATTGCCAATTCTTGCTTGGAAATGGGAGGACATCAGTATGGACTTTATTGTTGGTTTGCCAAGAACATCCAAGGGCTACGACTCTATTTGGGTTATAGTAGATCGTCTGACCAAGGTTTCGCACTTTATACCAGTCAAGACCGTCTACCTGGCATCAACATATGCCAAGATATACTTTCAGAGGATTATGAGTTTGCATGGAGTTCCGAAGACTATTGTCTCAGATAGGGGTACTCAATTTGTTTCAAAATTCTGGGAAAGTCTACATGAGTCTCTGGGCACTAAACTCTTACACAACACAACTTACCATCCACAGACAGGGGGTCAGACTGAAAGAGTAAATCAGATATTAGAAGATATGCTCAGGGCATGTGCTCTTAACATTCCATTTAAGTGGGATGAGTGCTTACAATTAGCGGAGTTCTCATACAACAATAGCTATCAAGAGAGTATCCGTATGACACCATTTGAAGCTTTGTATGGCAGAAGGTGTCGGACTCCTTTACATTGGTCCGAATCTGGTGAAAGATGGTTCTTTGGTGTCAATCTAGTTCAAGAGACCGAATAGAAAGTCAAACTCATACAAAGTAATCTGAAGATAGCACAATCCCGACAGAAAAGCTATGCAAACAAAAGGCGTAGGCCTTTGACGTTCGCCAAAGGAGATTTTGTGTATCTGAAGGTGTCACCCATCAAGGGTGTTTATCGTTTCGGGGTCAAAGGAAAGCTTGCTCCCCGTTACATCGGACCATTTCAAGTCCTGGCCAAGTGTGGCAAAGTGGCATATCGTATTCAACTACCAGCTCATCTGTCAGAGGTTCATAATGTGTTTCACATCTCTCAGCCTGAAGAAGTGTCTGTGAGTTCCTGACCAAGTGATTGATGTTGAAGGGGTACAACTTAAGCCTGATATGACTTACTCAGAGTATCCCATCAGAATTCTCGATCAGCGAGATAGAGTGACTCGACGACACACTAACAGGTTCTATAAAGTTCAATGGAGTCAGCATTCTGAGGAAGAAGCGACTTGGGAAACCGAAGAATTTCTGATAGAGCAGTTTCCTGAATTCTATGCAACCATACAGTCAGGACAGTGAAAGAGGTTGACAAATAGAACATGTTCCTAGTTTTTGTAAAAAGTCTGTAATCTTTATCCCCGTATCCCACACCTTTAGTAGTTGGTTTGGTTTGTGGTTATATCTCGGGTCGAGATTTCTTTTAGGGGGAAAGGATGTAACACCTCAGGTGTTTACATGAATAAAATGTTGTCATGTCATCATAAGCATTTCATAGCATCATGTGCTAGCTCACGTTGAGATGCATTCACTAAAATAAGTTTAATCCCTAATATGTGAGCATCTTTGTTTATATGCTTGTGATGCAACTCAAAAACCTAATTTAGAATGTCATTATGAAGTAACTTGTGTTCATTCCCATTTGACTAAAGTCATGTAAAGGCATGACTCCAAGTTCAACAATTCAAAAGAATATAAAATTTATTTAGCTTAAAAATGGGAAAATCATTAAATCTATGCATAATTAGGGGTTGACCCTAAAAGCTTTTTGGTAGATCTTGAGGAGAGGTACAACTTTTGTATTCAAAGTTTTCAAAGTTTCTGTACAAAATTTAAAGTAATTTTGAATTTACTCAAACCCTAGAAATGGTCACCTTTTGACTTTAAACTTGCATTTGAACAACTATTTGAAATCTGAGTTTGAGATCTACATCAAAGATGTAGAGAATTTCAAAATAAACATTTCATACATTGACCATTTTTCAAGTGTCAATGCAAAATCAAAAGTAATTTTGCTTTTACTGTAAAACCCTAACTCTGTCCCCTTTTCAAATTTCAAATTTGAAATCGGTTTGAAATGTTTTGATCAAATTGACCTACTTCCAGTTGAAATCAGCCAAAGAGTGTTAAAGAAAAGTTGTACAACTTTTCAAACTCTACATTTCATATTTTGACAAATCTTGAAGTGTAGCTCAATTTTCAAAGGTAATTTCGAAAATTCAGGGAAAGGGGAGAGAAGCAAGGAACAGTGCCAAGGGGGGGAGCATCTGGAGCTCGGCAAGCGAGCAGCTTGCCCTGTGCAGAGTTCGCGCTGGGGCGCATGCGCTGCGCCAATGAGCTACCTACTAGCTTCGCGCACGCGTGCAACACGCCGCAACCCTCTCCTTCGTCTCTCTCGTCCCTCAGAAGCGCCGCGTCTCGTCTTTCTTCTCCACTCGCTCGCAGCCGCCGTCTTTCCTCTGCTCAGCTAAGCCGGCCGTGTGAGAGCTCATCCGCTCCATTTGACCGCACCAACAAGCTCGCCTCGTCGTTGCGGAGCTATAGAGCTAGGTCGTAGCCCCTATCGCCCCCGCAACAGCCCGGCGTAACCGTCGTCTTCGTCTCCGGTCCCGGACGCCGCCATCGACGCCGTCACCGTGGTCAGCGAACTCGGAATCCGTTCGTCCTCACCTGAGCCTCGTTCTCGCTTTCTCATCCCTTCCTGATGCTCTAACACCAGGTCCTTGACCTTTTCTCCCTCTGTCGCAGCCTGAACAGACCGTCGCCGTCGAGACGCACCGCTGGAACTCGCCGTCGTCGTCGTCCTCACTGTTCGGAGCCGCGTCAGCCTCGGAGATCCAGCCCGCTAGAGTCGTGGTGAGCCTTTGGTGCTGATGCGAACGTCCGCGGGCTCGATAGAGCTCCCAGTTGGCCGGCGTGCCGCCGCCGGGCCGCCACGTCCACCGGTGTCGTCGTCGGAGTAGAGAGAGAGGTCGAGGGAGGGAGTTTGAGGGTTCAACAGAGCCGTGAGGGCTAGGGGAAGGTGCTGAGCCGGTTGGTTTGGCTGGGGGAGGTCCCGTTGCTCCAGCGTGCACGAGCCGAGCTCGCCGCCGTCAGTCGCGGAGTCTGGGACTTGTTGGTTGGAATTCGACTAAACCCGAGGGCCTAGGTGCAAAGTCCATGACTCAGTTGAATAGTGCTGAACAGTGTCAAGGGCTTAGTTGTAGTTTGGTTAAAGCCGGAGGGTTTTTCTGCAAAACCGGCTGTGCAACGCAGGCAAGCCCGAGTTGGGCCGGTTTGCGTGCGAGTTGGGCCGAGCTGGGCGATTTCGGCCTAACAGGGTTGTTTTTATTTAAGTACAGTAACCTATTTTTTTTGTTTATGTGAATGCAAATGCTGATTTTGTTAATTTTGTATGAATTAATCTGTTGATCCAAAAATCATGGAAAAATTTGTACATGTTCTCTGAGATGTGTAGTTTTTATGAAAAATATAATGTATGCATGTTTCTGTATACTGATCTGCAGTAAAAATTGTGCCTTTTAATTCTTGAATAATTGTTCAATGATTTTTATAAAATTGAGTTTAACTTCAAAAATGCTGAAATTTATTTTGTGCACTGTTTGGAACATAACCAATCTGTGTAAAAAGTTTGAACTAGTTTGAGCATAGTTTGCTTCACAACTTAATTTCATGCTAATTAAATTGCTTTCTTTATGAATAAGTAATGTTGTAAAACATGAAAACCTAAGTTTCTTTATGGTAGATTTGAAGGTTAAGTTAAGTGAATTATCTTGATCTGCTGAGTGAATTGTCTTGATCTGCTGCTTGATGAAGGCAAGCATCACTCATGTAAACCATGTATGTTTATGCAAGTGGGTTTTGTTGGCTTGCAACTTTACCGTGAGGGAAAGTTGTTACAAGTCAAATGTTTATAACTTAGTAATTTTCTATCTTTACCATGATCATGACTTGAGCATCTCATCAAGCATGCACTCTTTTATCGTGTAGTTTCCGAAGGGGTCGATTGTCCAGACGAGGTTGGTCCAGGGAGTTCGGAGTGTGCTGTTGATCCGGAATATCAGGAGTTCCCAACTTTTTCGGTCAATGAAGGCAAGCCCCGGTTCATTTAACCATTTCCTTGGATTTACAATTACACTTACTTTCGATAACCTGGTGCATTAGATGTTTATCAAATAAATGCTTTAAACCTGTTGATGCATGATCAACCTTGTTATCGATATATCATTCCTTGATACCTGCTTTATGCAAATGATAGAAATGCTTAGCCTTGCTTTATGAAGCTTTTGATAAATGTTTTCGATACTTATCGTTTTGGAATGATAATGAGAAAGAATGATGGTTAAGACCAGACGGGCACATGCATCGAACCTTGGGTTGGTGTAGGGTGACCCGGATGTGTCGGGTTAGGGTTAACCGTTGTTGGCCTGCTAGATTGAGAAACTGTGAAGTACCGATCATATGCTATGGTAAGCCCTACCTTGGTGGTTCTTAGATGAGAACGGCTACTCGCGCACTGGGAGTAGAGAGATGGCGGGAGTACTAGCTACCCTCGTGGGTTAAAGTCCAGGATTGGAGGTGTACAAGTACTCTCGGGTGGCGCAGACCCGGTCTTGTTTGGAGGATCCGAGGTTGGGGTTCATATATGTGTGATCGGGGGTCTACATATATCGTATGATCGTGGAAAACTCCCAGATCTGGTTTAATCGGTTCGAATCGTCGTGCTCCTCGGTTAAGGAGACTCAATCTTTCGACCCGCATCATAGAATAAAATGGAACTTGTTTAAGAAAGAATGATAATGATATTTCACTAGTGTTCACTTTCAGTTCTTACCATGTACTTAAATGATTAAGTAAAATTTGGATCTAGGATTACTTTAGTAAGCTTTTATGCAAATGAAAAGTACTGTTGAGCCAACCCAAACCAGCATACCTGTTCCTTCTCCTTTCTTGTCGGGTAAGCCTTGTTGAGTACCTTTGTACTCAGGGTTGTTAACCCCTGTTGCAGGTGACGTTCACGAGCAGCCTTGCTTTGAGGCCTGTTGCGTGACCGTCATTGAGGAGGACGTGTCCGGGGAGGAGTAATGCAACCATTAGGCAGGGTTGTTTGTGTGAAATACAGTTATATTAATGTTGCTTCCACTACCTAGGGTGAAGTTTGAAACTATAGTTTGTAATAACGACGCGAGTTTGAAAAACTGGTTTGTAAAACTTATGGTGTAATACTTCCGCACTTTTATCTCTGATGTATATTATTTGTGAAATGTTGTAATACTGCAATGACTCTTGCAATGATCCTGGGAGTGTAAGGAAACGTGGATGAGTCGGGTTACCCGATGACACGTGATGGGTCTTTTGGGTTATTGGGCACAGGGTATGACTGTCTGAGGTCTGTAGGACAAGGACAGGTACACATGAGCCTTAATAATTCAGGAGCTTCCGTCACATGGAATTCAAGGCTCCAAGGGCTGTCACCACCTGTTTGCTACCACAGCTATAAGGGGGGCTAACCACAAACTAAGGTATAACTAGTCTAAGCACCGCGCTTACACTAATATATACTACTCTAATCTTGCGTCCAAAACTAGAGCACTGATTACTCAGCGAAGAACCCAAACTAGATACAAACTAAATACTAAGTTATCTACGATTGAAAGCACTCAACAAGAACAATAAGTAAAGAACTTAAAGTAAATGCTGAAAGTAGAAGAACACTAAGATAAATGAAGGAAGACTTGGAATTATACCAGAGACTTGGAAGATCCTCTATTACAACTCCAGCTCTTCTCTTCTACACTCTCGCTCTCACTCTATGTCTCTCAACTAGAGTGTTCCTTCACCAGAGCTTCGCTTATAAGAGAGTGGGGCTAATGAGGTGAGGTCTGAGTACAAATGAGCTCGGGGGGTCCTATTTATAGCCTAAGGGACCTAGGGGGGTACTTATGGACCTTGGGTTAGGTCAGGGGGGTGAGTGTGGTGGCGGGCGCCAGCTAGGGGTGGCGGCCGCCACTCCCCTTGCCCTTGGATCCACCGCCTCTTCACCAACGGCATCCAGGAGGTCCTCCAAGTCGGTTTAGGGTCGGTTAGGGTTGTCCAATAACCGTCACATGGGCAATTAGGCCATGATCCATGTGACGCTGCCTCTTAGCCCATGGATGAATCGACTTATGTGAGCAACGGCTGCCAATGAGTGTGGGGTGCTTCCCCTAGATCAGTGACGTGGCAGGGGGGAGTTTGGGCTTCTCCCCCCTGGCGGCCGCCAGCTAGGGGTGGCGGGCGCCACCCCTCCTTGGCCCAAAGTGAGCCCAGGTAAGTGGGCTTGCTTCCTGGTGGGTCCATTTGGTCATTTTGCTCAAAAACCCTACAATTTCCTACATTCAAATAAAACTCAAGGACAAGTGGAAATCGTTAGTTTATAAAAGGTTTTTGGTTGATTTTAGGCCCTTGTGTTGTGTTATATGACTTTGTTGATGCTAAGAATATGACACTTAGTGAGCGTCAACACAAGGCCTTGGGATAGCCGAAACTAGACATCTTTTAGGTTTAAGCTACTTTGTCAATCTTGATTGGGCAAGATATTGTTTAAAACATAAAGAAAAATCTTAAAACATAGACAACATTGATAACTTAATGAATGTATTGGTTTGCCAAAACCAATAGAGCCGATAACTAGTCAAGATTGACTAAAGCAAGAGATTGATCAGAGTCAACAGTCTTACAAAAGGCGATCTTAAACTGATAACTAGCCATGTCATAGCTTAACAAGAGTTTGGAGATAAAACAAAAGACGACCCGAACTCAACCTCTTCGGCCGAACCAAATATGTCTATGAAGCTTGTCACGTCTAGTCCTCAAAAATTTTGGTTGTGTCCGGGTCAAAGCATCTATTTTATTTTTTTGGCTGATTTCTTTACTAGCAAAAACAGCCGTTTGTGCTCACAAAACAATAATCCTTTTAGTTCAAAATTTGGTGTAAACACACTCACTTCCATATCTATCTTCATACTTCTAGCTTGATCAAAGCAATGCAAAGTGATTTCCCAAATCTTTATCCATACAAGCAAACCAAAGTAGAGAACGACTTATATCCAATATGAGTTGTGTCCTTTGTCATTTCAGCTTTGCTTGCCATTTCTTCACATATGTATTCTTATTCATTCTTCATCCTTGATCAAAGCTAATCCACTATCAAACTCTTCTTGTTCATGAAAAGCAAGCCATTATTGAGACCAATCCAATTCATCAACTCATGTCTCATTTGTCACTTGTCAAATATGCTTGCTTTCTCATGATGCCATGATATCCCACAACATAGAAGCCATATCATCAACTCTATTTGCATTGTTGTCTTTTGCTTGAACAAGATTGTTTCCATGATCTTCCAATACAACAATATACAATTTTGGCCTTCATTTCAACACTATGTGGAATACCATCAAGTTTGCTTTTCTTGTTGAACCTTTGATATACTTAGCAAACTTGTTAGACCTTTAATTATGTTCTCACTCAATTCACCAAAACCCACTAAGGGCTAGATGCACTTACAATCTCCCCCTTTTTGGTGATTGATGACAACACAATTAAAGCTTACAAGAGATTGATAAACATTAAGATTTTGAATCCTATGATATAGTGAGCTCCCCCTAAATGTGTGCATTGAAAGGAATTTCAAATTTTTGCCTCAAATGCCAAATGCACATATTTAAGAGAAAGTGTGGAAAGTCTCCTATATGTTAGCATTCGTGGGGTGCAAGGTGTTAACATGATAACCGTGATGCTTATGACAGTTAATGCATTCAAAGATTGCTGACCAGCAGAGGGCGGCACTGCCGCACCTGCCTGAACAACACTAGAGAATACAAGCACCACTCAAGGCATGAATGTCACACTAGCATAAATTGTCCTTATCAAGAGCATCAATTTAAACTATCCTTGCACACACCACACAATTTTGAAAAATCTTATATGCCTCTCCTTTACCCATTTCCATCCTTATATCAATCTCTCTTCCCTTACATTCTCCCCAAAAATTTCTACCCCTTTGGCATTAATCGCCAAAAAGGATTTCTCCACCAAAAGGAAGAAATGATGGTAGACAAGTGAGGGCAAGAGGTAGGTAAAAGTTTAGCATATAGGATTTCTCTCCTATATTTTCTAGCAAACAAAGTATGCAACAATTTAAGTCAAGATTCTTGAGAAGTTAGCATATTTAGCTCATACCTCACTTAGATGACATTTAACATGAGACAAACTCACGACATCACCACAAGAGGTATCAACCAAATATCTAAGAATTCTCTAATCGTCACCATAAGAACAAACTCATGGTGTGACTCAAAGTATTGCATACACATGCACATTCTAGCATGTAAGGGCCTAGATGCACAAAGGTAATACAAATGTTCAAAGAGCTATATACCTTTGTTCTAAGCCTCATAATCTCCACCATGAAGATGATTTCAATAGTTGGATTTAGTGCTTTGATGGGACTAGTACTTCTTTATGCAAGATTATTTCATTCGTGCCCATCTCTCTTGATCATCATCATCTTCAACGAGATATCACAAACTTGTGCTTGATTTTGGTTGAGAGTCCATTACTAGCTCTTGTCATCATTTTGAGATACCCATTGAAGATATATTTCTTGGTATACCAAATTGAAAGATTATCCACCAATACCACTTGAAATATGATCTTCACAATTTTGACACCAATTGAAGGATTCTTCACAAGTTGATGCCAATTGGAATGGATACTTGTACCTCACCTAGGTATCACCTAGGAAATGCTCACAAACACAAGAGATAGCATTAAATTGCACAAGCTAGAGTTTCACAACTAGTGACCATTTTAGATGGGGAAGGCATGTATATCACTAATTGCAAAATCTCATAACATAGACTAAATTCCCCCTTTTTGATAGTGCATACATATATATGTGGAAGGCAAGAGCATATGCACTTTTGGTGCATTAAGTCCAAACAAGGGAATTTAAGCTATATTATGGAGAGTAGCTACATAAGAGTTAAAATTGCAATCCAAATGAATACGAGAGATAACTTTACCAATTTGGATTGAGTTAATGTAGCATACCCATGAGAAACTCATTCTCACCAAGAGACTACACAAGTTCACTTAGAAGAAAAGGTTAGTCTCAAAAGACACATGACATAGAATAGACTCCCCCTTAATATGTGCATCAAGTACTCGAATTACTTGTGAAATGCACTTGGATCGGTTTAAGAGTCTAGAGGAGTTCATCCTTTGGTCAAGGCACACCAAACTTTCAACAATTGAAATTATGCCAAAGGAAACATACCGCCACTAAGGTAGAGAGATCACCACATAAATTTTGATTGACATGACCATCACATAAGTAAGATTTCAATGATTTGGATGGCCATAGTTTTCTTTTGATGAAATGTGGTGAACTAGAGCTTTTGTGATCATCCAAGATCCAAATTAAGTTCCTAGTTCTTTCTTTACCTAAAGCAACTCACATAGAAAGCAAAAGGTAAAGTTCATGAAATTTGCAAATTATGAACTAGGAGTTACCACTCTTTATTGACAAGGTCTTGGTTGATCAATCAGATGAATCCATGTGACTTGATGAGCTTTAGAAGGAGAATTAGCAATGAACATGCAATCTTCACTTATTTTCTCCAACTCACATAAATATAGTTACTCTAAAGAATCGGGGCATCCGACAACAAAACTAGGAGCATTCAGTTTATAAAGACTGAGACCTCCAAGAATAATCTTTGGAGCACCCAAAGAGTCCATTGGAACAATCCATCCTCCTTTGAAGTTCTTCTTTCTCCAATGTTTGAGATTACACAATATGAGCTTGAGAGAAGGCATTTTGTCTCATGAGATAGAAAGTAAACTCCCCCTCAATTTGTGCATACAAGAGTACACAAAGCACACTTATGCACATCAGCAATATGAGGTCAAGGAGAAGTCTACACTATGTTCCAACTCATTTCAAACTCGTTCAAGCTGCTTGCAATCTAACTTTTTAGATTCTGTGTTTCTTGGAGAAAAATTCATATCTCTCAGACCATTAAGCCCATATACATGAAATTTGGTACAGAGCTGCATCTATAAGTCCTTTAACTGCTGTAAAAATTTTAGCTCATTTGGAATCCATTTAGTTAGTCAAATCAATTTTTCACTAAAATTGCTCAAGTCTGAAACTGCATTGCTGAAACTGACATAATTCAACCAAAAATTTATGTTCTTCTCTATCAATCTCCATGAAAACTGTACAGCAGCAAGTACTAGATCTGTATAGCATGCTCACAAAATTTTAGGCCAAATTATTAACATTTGAATCACCAAATCCATGCTTGAAGGCAGCCAACTCAGATTTCAATTTTCTGGACAGATTTGATAATTCACAATTCTTCTCTTCTTCTTGTCCCATTCTTGAGGTGATTTTGATTGAGAATACTCGAAAGACATTATTTCCATTTAGTCCTCTTATCAATATTTGTAATATTATGAGTTCTTCCAATATAGCATATCCAACTCAACCTGAACATCATGCTCTAAGTCCACAAAATGGACTGTTGTCAGCTGCTGTGTGTGGATGTGTGCAACAGTGCTACTCACGGCGCAGCAGTGCTGCTCATGGCCCGGCAGTGCTGCCCGCTGAGCGGCACTGCTGCTCGCACATCAGCAGTAGGTTGTAGATTATCTCCGACATGAGGAGCCTCCACATCTTGAGAGTGAGTCAACACACTCTAACTTCTACCAACCTCATCTTGCTTTAGGTGAAGAGTAACCTTTGGATTTGTGTTTTATCCAACTAAATAAGCACAACCTCTTCTCATTAATTTTTCTGTAAATGAGCTCAACAAAAGAGGTATTAGTAACACAAGCACTAGTTTCTCATTTAGCAATCATTTATGTGTGGAAGGCAAGTGGGCTACCAAAATAGAGAAACCTCATAACAAAGATTAAATCTCCCTTGATCTCTCATGCACACTCTTTTGAGTGGAATGGAAATGTAAATGTGCATGGTTGGTCAATTAAGTCCGAAGGGTAGATTTATGTCATATTATGTTGAGTGGCTATCATAGATGAAGCAATTCCAAAATAGCTACAGAGAATACATCACATAGTTTTGGAATGATGACATTGATATGATAACACACTTCATTTGAAAAACACATTCTCATTTAGTGAGACTACATAAACCACTTAGAGAAATGGTCAGTCTCACAACTCTAGTCATAGAGTAAATTCCCCTCACTACTACAGAGACGAATTTCCGCAGCGTTGCTCTTCTGTCCTCCGCGGCGGACTCTTTTTTTGCCCGATGCGGTAAATCCCATGATTTATTGCAGCGGGCACTTTTTATTTACCTGTGGTGGGCACTTTTGCCCGCTGCGGTAAATCGATTAACCGCAGCGGGCATCTTAAGGTGTTCGCTGTGGAAAATACCATATTTATCGCAGCGGCCATCTTAAGATGCCCGCTGCGGTAAATAGGGTATTTTCCGCAGCGGTCTTCTTAAGATGCCCGCTGCGGTTAATTGATTTACCGCAGCGGGCATCGTATAAGGCCCGCTACGGTTAAGACCGAGGCCTAAACCGCAGCCGCAACCTGGCCACCGCCACTGCATCATATAAATACAAGGACTTTGGGTTCTCATTCACTTCTCCCGCAGCCGCAGCCCAAGTCACCGCCGCCGCTTCCTCCTCCCTCTCCCCTTCACCTCCCGTTGCCTGACGGCCACGCCCTATGACGGAACGACCCTAATCCCATGGCCCACGTGTCCCTGTCAACCTCTGACAGCCGAACCCATGTTCCATGTGATTAAGACCTGTTCGCCACCGGGCTACATCAGTGCCCAATGTCCGCAGGATCATCTCAAAATTCGGTTACAACATTGCATACTTTTACAAATAACATCGGAATAAAGAGCGGAAGACTTAAATAACATTAGTTTTACAAAGCAGGGTTCCAAATAGAAATTAAGGTGCAGTTATTACAAACCAAGTTCTGATATTAGAAATAGACATAGGCAACATAGTGGAGAACAGCAAAGATACTTATAATCACCCAGCCCGAGGGTGTACAACTATTCTTCGGCCTCATCGGCCTCTTCCTGGACGATGGTCACGCAGCAGGGTGCAAGACACATCGGGGACTCTGTCATACCTGCAGCATGGGTAACAAACCCTGAGTACTGGGGTACTCAACAAGACTTACCCGACTAAGAAAAAGGGACAAGACTCAGGAATGAGAGGCTTAGGGTAGTCAAGGTAAGGTTTAAGCAAGATCAAGTATTTTGCAGAAAAGCATTTTTGTAAACCTTATTTTATTTTTGAAAGATTCAGCATTCCTCAATTCTTCATCGTTCATGATTCCTTTTACATTTCAAAACATTCCTAGTTGAGAACCACTCTCCGTTGACAGTCAGTGGACCAAGTCTCCATAACCGAGGAGCAACGTTAATCCGGATAAATAATACTCAGCTGAGGATCCCTATCCACACTGCATATGTAGCACCCAAGCTTGCATATGCCAACTCGTCTACCACGATTCCTCCAAGATTGGACCGGTCCTACGCCACCCGGAAGTACAGTACACCACTCCTTTCCAGGTACGACGACCACGTGGGTACATGCTACTTCCGCCATCTCTCCACTCCCAGTGCGCGGTTGTCGGTCCCAATCAAGGATTTCTCGGAGCTAGAGCTTTCCGAAGTATGTGAATAGTTACAAATCTTGACCAGCAGGCCCCCATACGGATGGTCCCTAATTTTCCAGCCAGAACTATACCTTGGTTATATCTCACCCAAGCGTAATAGTCCCGTCAGTTTTTTAACCCTGTCCCGGTCGGTGTCAACTGTTGAGTCGCGGACTACAACATGACGGCACCGTACGCTCGGACAACCTCTCCTCGCTATTGACTAGGTACGGATCAGATACCTAGCCAACAGTCGGGGAGTAAGACCAAATTTCTATAAACATTCCTTAAGTGATCACACTTTGGAAATTGGCATTTTATTGCAAAGTCTAATTCGATAAGCATTGCTAAGCATTTTTCAAATACTTTTGAAAAGCAGGTATCGGGTGTATCAGTGGTCAAGGTGGATAGTGCATCAATTAGGATAGCACACAACTCCTATAAACCTAATGCAATAATTTAACTCAAAAGCATTTAAGGAAAACATTTTATAAATTCAAGGAAAGGGTTAAATGCACCGGGGCTTGCCTTGAAGAGCAAAGAGGGCAGGCTCGAAGGCGGCAGGGCAGTTGTCGGAGCTCGGGGTAGCCTCAGGGACAGGTTCGTCGGTGGCTGCCTCGATCTTGACGCCTTCTTCGGTGACTATACGAATGCAATGATGCATGCTCATGAGTATGCTAGTATAAACAATGCAACACAGGGCAACAACATGAAACTTAATCACCTTTTCTGCTTTTCTTATTTATTTAAAAAGGTCATTTTATGAAGTTGCTCCAAAAATTACCAACTTAATCACATAAGTTCATTATGGTGTAGATAGATGGCAAAACAAATTTCATAATTTTTGGAGGTCATTAAGGTGCTCAAATAAAATCAGACATTAATTAACAAAGACACTATTTAACAATTAAAGATAAATGCTCAAAAATCAACTTGCTCCAAAAGACTTCAAAATTTCACCAGAGACTAAACATGGCATAGGAAGCTCACAAAAATTTATCTCATGATTTTTGGAGTTATAAATAATTTTCTAAAAATCCAAAACCATCCATTTATTAATTAAAAGAGGGATTTTACATTTTCAAATTCTTGCAGAAAAGTCAAGTTTCATATTTTTCTAAAATACTACACAGTGCATGGAGCATACCATAATTTTATCAGGATTTAAGGAACAACAGATTAATTCAAACAAAAAAAAGAAAACAGAACACTATTCACACTCTTTCGAAAAAAGAAAAAGAAAAGAGCGCTGTGCTCCTTCCTCGCAGGGGCTCGGGCGAATCGCGGCGAGGCGGACAGCAGGGCTCGGGCGAGGCGGAAACAAGCGTTTCGTCCGAGGCCTGGCCGGGAGGCTCGGGCGAAGCGGAGACAAGCGTTTCGTCCGAGGCCTGGCCGGGAGGCTCGGGCGAAGCGGAGACAAGCGTTTCGTCCGAGGCCTGGCCGGGAGGCTCGGGCGAAGCGGAGACAAGCGTTTCGTCCGAGGCCTGGCCGGGAGGCTCGGGCGAAGCGGAGTGGAAGCAGAGACTGGGGGCTTCGAGTGCTTACCACGGGTCGGAGGCAGGGCTCGGCTGCTTCGAGGGAGCGCGGTTCGCAGGCGTGCTCGAGGGTGTGGCTCGGGAACGTGCTCGAGGGTGAGGCTCGAGGGTGAGGCTCCACACGTGCTCGAGGGTGAGGCTCGAGGGTGATGTGGTCAACAGTTTCTTCAACGTTTGAAAGGCTTGCTCACAAGCTGGTGACCAGACAAACTTCACAGAATTCTTTACTAACTCAGTGATAGGCTTGGCGATTCTTGAGAAATCTGGGATGAATCGACGATAATATCCTGCCATTCCCATAAAGCTGCGGACTTGATGAACAGTGGTAGGTGGCTTCCAATCCAGAATGTCTGCCACTTTACCAGGGTCAACTGACACACCTTCAGCGGAAAGGACATGACCAAGAAACTGTATCTGATCTAACCAGAACTCACATTTACTGAACTTGGCATACAGCTGATGTTCTCTGAGACGGGATAGAACGATACGAAGATGTTCGGCATGATCTTCAGGGGTTTTTGAGTAGACAAGGATGTCGTCAATGAACACAACCACGAATTTATCAAGCTCTGGCATGAACACAGAGTTCATGAGGTACATGAAATGAGCAGGGGCATTGGTCAAACCGAAGGACATGACCAAGTACTCATATAGGCCGTATCTGGTGGTGAAAGCTATTTTAGGAATATCTTCAGGACGAATCTTTATTTGGTGGTAGCCGGATCTGAGATCGATCTTGGAGAATACTTTGGCTCCAGCTAACTGGTCAAAGAGAAGATCAATACGAGGCAAGGGATATTTGTTTTTGATGGTGACATCATTGAGTGGGCGATAATCAATGCACATTCTGAGAGTCTTGTCTTTCTTTTTTACAAAGATTGCAGGACAGCCCCAAGGAGACGAGCTTGGGCGAATGAAACCCTTGTCCAACAAATCTTGTAATTGGATTTTTAGCTCTGCCAACTCTCTGGGAGGCATTCGATAAGCTCTGCGGGATATAGGAGCAGTCCCGGGCTTTAGCTCTATGGCAAACTCAACATCACGGTCAGGAGGCAGACCAGGCAAATCCTCAGGAAAAACATCAGGGAATTCACAAACCACGGGGATGTCTCTAGTTTCCAGAACATAGGCGGTATTTATTTGAGTGGCTGCTGGTTTTTGAGGCATTGGAAGTTGGAGAAGGAGTTTGGCGGTACTGTTAGGAATATCCACTCTCACAACTCTATTCAAGATGTCGATCATGGCTTTATACTGACACATCCAATTCATGCCTAGGATGACATCTATCTCCTGATCATGAAGTACTATCATGGTGGTGGGAAATACATGTTCCCCCAACCTTACTGGTATACTGCGAACCACTTCCTTAGTACTTATACGCCCTCCAGGCAAAAATATGCAGAAACTTTCTTTTAAAACCTCAATTGATATCTCTTGCTTGATGACAAAAGTACGACTGATGAAGGAATGTGATGCACCAGAATCAAACAACACAACTGCAGGGTGATTGGCAACAGGAAACCTACCGATCATGACGGGCTCCCCTTCTGGTATATCGCTGACAACGGTGTAGTAGACTTGTCCGTGCTTCTTGACAATCTTGCCCTTCTGAGCATGCTGCTGCTGTGCACGGTGCTGCTGCTGAGATCCTCCAGGATTCTTCTGAGTATTCTGAGCATACCTCTTGGGCTTTGGGCACTCACGAGACCAGTGACCAAGCTGGCCGCAGTTGTAGCAGGGATGGTTGTAGGCGGTTTGTGGGGTGGTGATACGAACACCTGGGGCGTTCGGCTGTGTGGCACTCTGCTGGTTGGCATTATGGGTGGTGGCCGCGGTACGGACGACCACTTGCTGGTTGGGGTAAGGTAGACGATTGTGGTGGTGGCTGGGGTGATAGATGACTCTCTGGCGTTTGTGACCGCCAGAGAAGCTGCTTGACCCTGCTTTCTTCTTCTTCTTCTCTTCCTGGTACTGGCGATTGCTTTCTTCAAAAGCAACAGCCCGGTCAACAACATCGTGATAAGACCCAGTCAGGTTATTGGACAAGCTCCTGCGGATCTTTGGGTGCAGTCCTCTGAGGAAACAATCCCTCTTCTTCTCATCTGTGTTGACATACTCTGAGGCATACTGGCTAAGATGATTGAATTGACCCACATACTGCATGACTGTGGAGTCTTTCTGTTGGAGAGCCAGGAACTGTTCAAGCTTCATTTTCATCAATCCGGAAGGGATGTGATGAGCACGGAAGGCAGTGCGGAACTCCTCCCAGGTCAACCGATGACCTTCTGGCTGGGCAGCCAACAGGTTGGCGTACCAAGCACTTGTCGGACCACGAAGCTGCTGTGAAGCGAACCGTGGCTTCTGGATGTCGGTGCAGTTGATAAGACCAAACTTCTGCTCCATGGTGCGGAGCCAATCATCAGCTTCCAGGGGTTCATCTGCTTTGGTGAAAACTGGTGGACGGGTCTCGGTGAAATCCACATATGTAGTCTCACGGTTGATGTCGTGACGACCACGGTGACCATTGTTCTGCTGTCCTTGGTTTTGAGCCATTAGGTTGGCAACGGCGGCCAAGGCTGCAATGGCATCTGCCAGGGTAGCAGGAACAGGTGGAGGGTTTGGAAGGTTGGCATCATCAGAACCTCCAGCTCCAGTGCGAGTGTTCACAGGCATCTGTTAAGCAACTTGGAACTTAGCATTCATAGATAGGGTTGTGAAAACAATAGACTGATAGCTTCTTCTGATACAAAGACTGATAGATTGATAAAGATTTCGGACAGACACAACTGACCGATAAGGAAAAAAAGGTACGAAAAGAAAGATACAGACTGACTTAACAAAAGACAGACTAACGCTCCCAAACCTAGACTAAGGTTTTAGGTAAGCAGGTGGTACAGACACATGGGATCTCCATCTCCTAAAGACGGGTCTAGTCCTCATCGATGATGATCATTTCTTCGTCGTCGTCTTCTTCGAGGATGAGCTCAGGCTCTTCCTCCTCGTCCTCGTCTTCAGCGTGGATGTCCTCAACAGGTTCAATTTCTTCGTCCACGTCTGGCTCTTGTTCTACATCGGGTTCTTCCACTACTCCGTCCTCAGGGTCTTCCATAACCGGGGGTACCAAGGGGTGGAGTTGATCATACAGCTGATGCACTTCCTCATGAAGCATATCATTGAACTGTTCAATCTGAGTTGTGTACTGCTGCAGTCCGTGGAGCTCGGCTCTGGTAACGTCCTCGCGGGTCCAAGCATCATTGCGCTGCTCGATAGCGCGGACCGTGTTCCGGTTGGCCTGCTCCAGGGAAGCTCGTGCCTCATAAAACTCCAGGCGTGAGTGGTAGAAGTCATGCTCCAAGTTCTTCAGCTCAGCCTTCAGATTCTTGATTTCCTCCTTCAGGTTCTTGCGGGTGCGGCGGGGAAAGCGACGACCATTGGAAGATTCTCCAGTCTCCTCCCCAGCGCGTGGTGCCAGCTGGTGGCGTGGCACACCATGCGGTCCAGTCGACTTGCGGGCAGTCAGCTTGATACAGGCCATGTCTGGATAAGAGAAGATGGATGAGAAAGGCTAGCAAGAACAGGTAAAGGCATACTACCCCAACGAACTTAGAGAGGAAGTTAACTTAAGTGATTATGACATGATGCATGAACCGTTCCTACGGAACAAAGCAATGCAATAACTAAATAAGGTACATAGGGCTTAAAACATGTTGTTCCACTAGCTAGTGTTGCCATATGAGAGACAAGATGAGAGAAGCAATTTTGGACTCAAAGTAGTCAAGTTTAGTTTGTTTGGACTCAAAAGGTCTTTTGAAGTTTTCGCAAAAAACGAACACTGCAACGTTAAAGTGAGATGCTCCGATACCACTCTGTGACGGAACGACCCTAATCCCATGGCCCACGTGTCCCTGTCAACCTCTGACAGCCGAACCCATGTTCCATGTGATTAAGACCTGTTCGCCACCGGGCTACATCAGTGCCCAATGTCCGCAGGATCATCTCACAATTCGGTTACAGCATTGCATACTTTTACAAATAATATCGGAATAAAGATCGGAAGACTTAAATAACATTAGTTTTACAAAGCAGGGTTCCAAATAGAAATTAAGGTGCAGTTATTACAAACCAAGTTCTGATATTAGAAATAGACATAGGCAACATAGTGGAGAACAGCAAAGATACTTATAATCACCCAGCCCGAGGGTGTACAACTATTCTTCGGCCTCATCGGCCTCTTCCTGGGTGATGGTCACGCAGCAGGGTGCAAGACACATCGGGGACTCTGTCATACCTGCAGCATGGGTAACAAACCCTGAGTACTGGGGTACTCAACAAGACTTACCCGACTGAGAAAAAGGGAGAAGACTCAGGAATGAGAGGCTTAGGGTAGTCAAGGTAAGGTTTAAGCAAGATCAAGTATTTTGCAGAAAAGCATTTTTGTAAACCTTATTTTATTTTTGAAAGATTCAGCATTCCTCAATTCTTCATCGTTCATGATTCCTTTTACATTTCAAAACATTCCTAGTTGAGAACCACTCTCCGTTGACAGTCAGTGGACCAAGTCTCCATAACCGAGGAGCAACGTTAATCCGGATAAATAATACTCAGCTGAGGATCCCTATCCACACTGCATATGTAGCACCCAAGCTTGCATATGCCAACTCGTCTACCACGATTCCTCCAAGATTGGACCGGTCCTACGCCACCCGGAAGTACAGTACACCACTCCTTTCCAGGTACGACGACCACGTGGGTACATGCTACTTCCGCCATCTCTCCACTCCCAGTGCGCGGTTGTCGGTCCCAATCAAGGATTTCTCGGAGCCAGAGCTTTCCGAAGTATGTGAATAGTTACAAGTCTTGACCAGCAGGCCCCCCATACGGATGGTCCCTAATTTTCCAGCCAGAACTATACCTTGGTTATATCTCACCCAAGCGTAATAGTCCCGTCAGTTTTTCAACCCTGTCCCGGTCGGTGTCAACTGTTGAGTCCCGGACTACAACATGACGGCACCGTACGCTCGGACAACCTCTCCTCGCTATTGACTAGTTACGGATCAGATACCTAGCCAACAGCCGGGGAGTAAGACCAAATTCCCATAAACATTCCTTAAGTGATCACACTTTTGAAATTGGCATTTTATTGCAAAGTCTAATTCGATAAGCATTGCTAAGCATTTTTCAAATACTTTTGAAAAGCAGGTATCGGGTGTATCAGTGGTCAAGGTGGATAGTGCATCAATTAGGATAGCACACAACTCCTATAAACCTAATGCAATAATTTAACTCAAAAGCATTTAAGGAAAACATTTTATAAATTCAAGGAAAGGGTTAAATGCACCGGGGATTGCCTTGAAGAGCAAAGAGGGCAGGCTCGAAGGCGGCAGGGCAGTTGTCGGAGCTCGGGGTAGCCTCAGGGACAGGTTCGTCGGCGGCTGCCTCGATCTTGACGCCTTCTTCGGTGACTATACGAATGCAATGATGCATGCTCATGAGTATGCTAGTATGAACAATGCAACACAGGGCAACAACATGAACCTTAATCACCTTTTCTGCTTTTCTTATTTATTTAAAAAGGTCATTTTATGAAGTTGCTCCAAAAATTACCAAATTAATCACATAAGTTCATTATGGTGTAGATAGATGGCAAAACAAATTTCATAATTTTTGGAGGTCATTAAGGTGCTCAAATAAAATCAGACATTAATTAACAAAGGCACTATTTAACAATTAAAGATAAATGCTCAAAAATCAACTTGCTCCAAAAGACTTCAAAATTTCACCAGAGACTAAACATGGCATAGAAAGCTCACAAAAATTTATCTCATGATTGTTGGAGTTATAAATAATTTTCTAAAAATCCAAAACCATCCATTTATTAATTCAAAGAGGGATTTTACATTTTCAAATTCTTGCAGAAAAGTCAAGTTTCATATTTTTCTAAAATACTACACAGTGCATGGAGCATACCATAATTTTATCAGGATTTAAGGAACAACAGATTAATTCAAACAAAAAAAAGAAAATAGAACACTATTCACACTCTTTCGAAAAAAGAAAAAGAAAAGAGCGTTGTGCTCCTTCCTCGCAGGGGCTCGGGCGAATCGCGGCGAGGCGGACAGCAGGGCTCGGGCGAGGCGGAAACAAGCGTTTCGTCCGAGGCCTGGCCGGGAGGCTCGGGCGAAGCGGAGACAAGCGTTTCGTCCGAGGCCTGGCCGGGAGGCTCGGGCGAAGCGGAGACAAGCGTTTCGTCCGAGGCCTGGCCGGGAGGCTCGGGCGAAGCGGAGACAAGCGTTTCGTCCGAGGCCTGGCCAGGAGGCTCGGGCGAAGCGGAGTGGAAGCAGAGACCGGGGGCTTCGAGTGCTTACCACGGGTCGGAGGCAGGGCTCGGCTGCTTCGAGGGAGCGCGGTTCGCAGGCGTGCTCGAGGGTGTGGCTCGGGAACGTGCTCGAGGGTGAGGCTCGAGGGTGAGGCTCCACACGTGCTCGAGGGTGAGGCTCGAGGGTGAGGCTCGACACGTTCGAGAGATGCGGCTCGAGGAAGGAGACGGCCGGGGCGGCACTCCGGCGATTCGGCGATCCTGCGCAACACACGAGACCGCAAGGGCCTGGTTAGAGTCGCGCGGAGCCAAGGAAGCTGACACAGGGGTCAGGGGAAGATGATCGTGGCCGGAGAGGTAGTATTTGACGAACCCGAGTTCGCCTGGTTTTCGCCGGAGATGGGAACGGCGAGCTACGCCAGGCGATAGGAGGCGGGGGAGGTGAAATTGAGGGGCTGGGAAGCTTCGCGAGCTCAAGGCGGAGCTTTCGGGCTAGGTGGTTGAGCGGCGGGAGCTTCGGAGTGGGCTGGCGACGGCGGCGGAGACGAGTGAGGAGCTCGGATTCCGGCGGTCCCTTTTATAGGCACGGTCGGGGACGGTAGAGAGCACGGGATGGTGTGGATGAGCTCGGCCGAGGCGTGCGCACTCGATTGCAAGCCGGCGGGAGGACGGGCGTGCACCCAGGGCCTGGGCGAAGGCTCGCCGGTGACGGCCACGCGGCGGCGCTGTGCAGGGAACAGTGGGGGACGGGCGCGGAGGTCAACTGGCGCGCGCGTGCAGATAAGAATGATGGCGCTGTTCTGAGGGCGACGGGGCGGGGTGGTCAGGCGGCTGCCAGACGCGTGGCGCAAGCGGCGCTGGCGTGCGGCCATGGCCGGGACCCCCTAGCTGTAGGTTGAAGACGAACAGGGCTAGGTCTTAGGGTTTGACTATGGGCTGATTTCTGAATTTGCAAATTACTTCCAAAACTTGAACTGAGCAGCAAAAACTCAAAACATCAAAGTTGTTCAGAAAAAAGAGATCTACAACTTTGTCAATATGGACATTTTCAAAATCCAAATAGTTTCTGAACTATATTTGAAATCAGAAAAAGGGACACTTTTGAAATTTGAATAAATTCAAAATTACTTTGGATTTTAAAATGAAACTTGAAAATCGGCAAATGTGAAAGTTGTTTCTTTTGTCAAAACCTACAACTTTGCTAATACACACTTTTTCTGAAACTCATTAGTTTTTGAAATAATTTTGAAAACTCAAAAAGGGACAAACACTGGAATTTGAATGAATTTGGATTTACTTCAAACTTTGTACAGAAACTTGAAAATTTGTAAATACCAAGTTGTTTCTCTTGGCCAGATTTACAACTTTGCTTTTTGGACCAACCCCAAATTTTGAATAATTTTTGAATTACAAAAAAGAGGGATAAAATCCAGGGTTTGGAAATCAGGGTTTTGCAAAGGGATTTGAAATCTGATTTTTGGTTTTTGAACTTTGGCCAACACAACAAAACTTCAAGACATCCAACTGAACAAGAATTACACAAAGCTAGGCACAGAGGTGAAATTACCATTTTGCCCTTATAGGAAGGTTAGGGCTTTAGGGTTTTTGAAAAGAGATTGCTACACAAGTACTAAGCAAACATAAATGGAAGGCAAGAATGATTAATGACTAATGATGATGACATGTCAGGTTAATTACATATTAAACACCAGAGGTGTTACACGCCCCCTCCAGGTTTAGGGGTTCCTTGTCATGCTAATCTGGGTCATGGCGCCGTCGGCCCCCGCAGCGGCGGCGGCCAGGACCATCGCGGTAGACACCTCCTCCTCCCCCGACAGCGAGCTGAAGACGGTGATAGTTCGCGACCTCGCCACGGGGAAGCAGATGGTGCTCTTCGTCGTCCCCGGCGCGTTCACCGCGGGGAAGAAGCCCGGTGAGCTCCATGCCAAGGGCGTCGATGTCGTCGTCTGCGTCTCCATCAACGACGCCTTCGTGATGCGCATGTGGAAGGAGAGTCTCGGGGTTGCGGACGAGGTGCTGCTACTATCCGACGACAACGGGGAGCTGGCGCGCGTCGATGGAGAGCCTTGGGGTCGGGGACGAGGTGATGTTGCTGTCCAATGGTAAGGAGGAGCTAGCGCGCGCCGTAGGCGTCGAGCTCAACCTCTCTGATTAGCCTGTGGGGCTCGGCGGCGCTAGGGTTTCGTCAGCGGTGCCGGGATCTAGGCCCAGATCCAAGCCCATACGATGCCCACTGCGGTGCTGGGTTTCGTCAGCTTTTCTCTTTTTTTTATTTATCCAAATTATTTACCGCAGCGGGCATTCTAATATGCCCGCTGCGGTAAATCGATTAACTGCAGCAGGCATTCTAATGTGCCCGCTGTGGTAAATCAATTAACCGCAGCGGGCAAAGCGGCCAGCCGCTAGAAAGCCATGATTTACCATGGCGATGCCACCGCAACGGACACGTTTGTCCACTGCGGTAAAGGCAAAACGCCCGCCACGGTAAAGATTTGTGGCGTAGTGCCTTTTTATAAGTGCTCTAAGTATTTGAATTTTTCACATAGCACTCTATTCATTTAAGAACATGGAAGTTTACTCTATGTCTAGGTCATGGCAACAATAGAATAATCAAATTTAACTTATGCCAAGAAATACTCAAAACCATTTGAGCATGTAGATGATCATAAGATAAGAATGAGAATTTGTCAATCTACCATATGACAAGATTCCTTCAAGTAGAGAGTTCTTGAGATTTGAGTGATAAGTGCTTCTACTTGAGCTTTCTTAAAATTCTTGGTTTAAGGTCCACAAAGAACACCAAGTCATGTATGTTGCTTGTTGTGATTGATCAATTCAATTCCAATCATACTTTTCTTCCATGACCAATAAACAATACATATCCTCAAGTGCTTTCTTTCCCTAAGTGACTACACAAGACACTAAGAGATAAGATTTGAAATAAATTGCACTTGAGATTTAGATGTTACCACCCTTCTTGAAACATAATGGATGAGGTGGCTTCTTCATCTTCACTTTGCTTATCATCATGTTGTAGACTTCATCCATTGCTTGGACTTATCTCAGCCACTACTGTCTGCATAGGGGCGGCACTGTCGCTCTGAGGGGCGGCACTGCCGCTCTAAGGCATGGCACTACCATATCAGAGATGTCAGCGGAATTTGGTGCGACAGTAGCTTGAGGATCTCCTATCTCTATATCCAGAACTTCTTGTGGTCTTATATCACCAATGGCATTTCTTGATTGTATCACAAGGTGGTTCCTCATTACCTACAACATGAATAAGATCTTGCTCTACTAGAGAGCCATTAAAAGCATCATATGAAAGATGATTCATTTGAACTCAAAGTACTCTAGCCACTCCTAATAATTCACAGGCATACACATATTTGTGAACTACTAGAGACTACACAAGTCAAGTGGCTAGCTAGCAAGGGTTAGGTACTTGTTACCGAGATGAGTATGAAGTTAGAGATATATCCATCAATTCATCCTTGGGTCAATCTTGATAGAATAGTCAATATGAATAAGATTGATAGCTTGAGATGATATTTTCAATAAAACTTGCTCAAGCACCCCAAGGCTTCATATCACCTTCAAGTACCTACAACACTTATTAAGCACAATTTGGTACACATACCAAGATGGGTCCATCAAAGTTAGTCTCAAGAGACTTAGGCACCCAAATGGCCTTTGTGCTAGTATGTCGTAAACCAATCACCTTTCTAGCAAAAGTGTCATTTTTGGGTCTCGTAAGCAAGTTTAAATCAATTGATGAGTTGAGCTTAGGAGTGTTACCCATGGGACAATCCATGCTTAGATGCCCCTTTCCTCTGCAAGTGTAGCATAGGCGTGTCTTGTTATTCTTAGTCTTGTCATCTTGCAATTTGCTTGCTACCTTGCTACTGAGCCTCTTTCTTGATGATATCATGCCTTTGTCCTTCATGTAGGGGCATGATGCAATTTCATGACCCTTCTCATTGCACTCATAACAATTCCTCTTACTTCTTCTCATCTTCTTGTTTGGAAGTGTGGCTTGGTCATTAACCTTGTTGGAACACATCGAGGCATTTTGTCCCATGTTGGAGCACTTGCCATGAGCCATCTTTTTCTTCTCTTGAATGTTGCTCATGACCTTCGCTTCTTTCTTCAAGGAGCAATCCCTTACATGGTGACCCTCTTTCTTGCACTTGAAGCAAGTGATGAGAGTCTTCTTTGCTTTCTGGGGCTCTTGCTTTGATTTGGAGACCTTCTTTATGAGCTTGACCAGACCATGGGCATAAGTGGTAGCCTTCCCTTTTCTGTGGGGGGCGGCACTACCATCCTTCATAGCGGCACTGCCACCGTTGGGTGGCTGTGCTGCTCGGGGATGTTGTTGTGCCACCATCTGTGCAGGCTGATCTGTACCAACTTTGCCATTGATCATGGACTGAGCACACTCAGAGCTATTTTCCACCTTCTTGCCACTGTTTTGAGTCTTGCCATCCATGCACTCTTTTGCTATGATCTCATTGAGCCTAGCAATCTCTTATCTCAGCCTCCATATTAGCAAGGTTAGTGGCATAAATATTCAAATCAAGATTAAAGCATTTTCCACAACCTTGACTAGTGGAGGGAGTAGAGACATCACTTGCCTTGGAAGGATGTGACTTGCTCTCCCAAAGAAGGCTATATTGCTCTTCAAGTTCTTTGTGCTTGCCATTCAATCTACAATACTTTTGCTTGAGTGTAATATGATCCTTCTTTAGGAGAGCATGGACATCTTGCTCTTTGGCCAAAGCCTTGTGCAAGGTGTCCACCTCACTTCTCTCCATTGCAAGAGCTTCCTCGCTAGCAATGTATAGATCCTCTTGTTTAATTAGAGTCTTTTCTCTAGATTCTAGCTCAACTTGTGTTGCCTCGAAGTCTTCCATTAGCTTTGAAATAAATAACTTGGTCTTTCTTTCCAAATTTTTAGTTATGTTATTTATTTCTTCATCACTAGAATCATCATCACTATAAGTATCACTAAGATCACTACTAGAGATGTCACTAGGAGGTGGAGAAGGTTTGGCTTTTGATTTTACCTTCTTACCATTTGCCATAAGACATACATGAGAAGTGGCATGAATAGTTGAGCACATTGGTGAAGTGGATTCATCACTTGGCCTCCACCGATCACAAGCTTCTTCTTCCTTCAAAATGTTAGTCTCACAAGAACTATAGGAAGTAGAAGTACCACATGTATAATCCTTGTTCTTACCAACCATTTTATTACCTTCCACATATGTCGGTGAGGGAGTGGTTGTGCCATGATCACTTTGGCATTTTGAGAGAATCACTTGAGGCTCTTCAATTGTTGGTGAAGTTGAGCACTCCTCAAATGGTTCCTCCAATGAGAGCAACTTCTCATCACATTTGGACTTGTCATATCTTTCCTTGAGTGTGGTCCAAATGATATGAGCATCCTCAAGAGGTTCACAATCTCCAAATATGACGGCATAAAAAACATCTTCACTCAAAGCACTAAATAAGACATTAGAGGCTTGAGCATTATGTTGTAAGCATTTCACTTCCTCTTTAGATAGATAGGTCAAATCATCACTAGGAGGTGAAATGCTCACATCAGCAATCCGCTCGATATGAGGACCCATGGTCCTAAAAACAATAAGCATGCTAGCGGACCAAGATTCATAATTTGAGCCATCTAAAAGTAGAAGCTCTAGAGATACCTCCTCACTTGTCGACATCATCTCTCAAGGCGGTTAAGCCCGTAATTGAGAGCCCAGACTCTGATACCAATTGAAAGGACCTTGATGTCGCCTAGAGGGGGGGTGAATAGGCCTTTTAAAAATCACAGCTCAAAACTTTGTTAGTGATGCCCGGCACTACCGCCCTAAGCATGGCACTGCCGCACCCTGGCACTACCGCTCGAAGCCCGGCACTGCCGCTTGGCGCAAAGAGCGCACAAACAGTTATGCCTTCGGTTATATCTTAAGGCCAACTTGGATATGTGTTTGGAGATTACTAGCAGCAAGTCCACTAATTACGTGCACTCACAAACACTCAAAACCAAGTAGATCGAGTGGAACACAAATATTGCAATTCAAAACATAGAAGACAAGACACAAGATTTATCCCGTGGTTCAGCTCACCACCAAGGCTTGCCTATGTCCACGTTGTTGAGGTATCCACAAAGGATTGGCTCATCACCAAGGCTGCCTTGCCCTCGTTCTTAAATCAAGAGAGCGAACTCTTGAAGTGAGGGGCGATTCCACTAGCTGCACAAGAGGATTACAAACTTCCCGCTGCTCACCACAAGCACGGGAGCTCGTCGGGCGACGCCTAGCCGTCTAGGAGGCTTCACCTCCAAGAGGAAAAGATGCACAATGAAGATCGACGAAGCCCGACAAGTGCTCAAGGTTTGGAATGCTCTAATCTGCTGTCTCTAGCTCTTAATCACACAGCCCCAACACTTAATCACACACTAAGTGTTTTACTCTCACAAAGAGAGGGTTGGGGAGAGCTCTCAAATGGCTTTGGAATGGTTGGGAGTGAGCATCAGCAGCAACACCTAGAGGCGTGAGATGGGTATATATACCCCCCACACTCCAAACTAGCAGTTAGAGGTCAAAAACTAGTCGTTACTGGCTGTACAGGCCCGGTACTGCTGCACTCAGCCCGGCACTGCCGGGGAGCGGCACTGCCGCTCGACAGAGTGGCACTGCCGCAACTCCCTGAGACAGCACAGGTGACCTCACGAAAAGCGCCATAACTTTTTACTTCGAACTCCGATTTTAGTGATCTTGGACATTTCGAAAAGCTAATTTCGAGGGCTATCCAACCCTATAGAGAACAAGCCCAACTTCGAGGTGTTTTCTCTCATGTTAGCACTTGAGTTCGGTTAGTTTGAGCACTTGAGACTTGTCTATGATTCGTATTGCATCCCCCTTGATAGTACGACATAACTATACTCAAGATAAAAAAATATAACCATTTTAACCACATGAGTCTTCAATGTCTTCATATGCCATTTCTTCTTGATATCCCTTCAAAAGGGGTTGCAATCATCTTTGTCTCCTTTCTTTGAGCAAGCATACCTTGAGCATGTGACTTGAACCATTTCCACACATATGAGTTCAATCCATGGCTTCAAGTCACTTCCACTAATGATTTGATCCTTAACATAATATGACTCCTTATAGCTTTCCTAAACGGGTATATATAGGAAGAGGTCTATGTGAGACAGCCCCCGGGTTTCGAGAATCCCAAGTTTCAAAACCATGTGTTCAAACTTTCAAAAGCTTTATATGGTTTGAAATAAGCCCCGAGAGCATGGTATGAGCGTTTGAAAACCTTTTTGCTTTCCAAGGGTTTTAAAATGGGACGGGTAGATAAGACTCTTTTTCTCCTCAAGCAAGGCAATGACACCCTTTTAGTTCAGATTTACATGGATGATATCATCTTTGGTGGCTCCTCACATGCACTTGTTGCCAAGTTTGCAAATGTTATGAGCAGGGAGTTTGAGATGAGTATGATGGGTGAGTTGACCTTCTTCCTCGGTTTGCAAATCAAGCAAATCTGAGACGGGACGTTCGTGCATCAAGGTAAGTATACAAAGGACATCCTGAAGAAGTTCGACATGGGCAAGGCCAAGCCTCTTACGATGCCCATGGCGATGACTATTGCGATGGACGCAGATCAGGAAGGAGAGCTCGTGGACCAGAAGGAGTACATGAGCATGATCGGATCCCTCCTGTACTTGACGGCGACGAGGCCAGACATACACTTTGCAGTGTGTCTGTGCTCTCGTTTTCAGGCGTCCCCTCGGACTTCCCACAAGCAGGCAGTCAAGTGCATCATGAGGTACCTCCGATACACTCCTGAGTTTGGACTATGGTACTTTTCTTCTTTGACCCTTTCGCTTTGTGGTTACTCCGATGCGGATTTTGCCGGCTGTCGGCTTGAGCGCAAGTCTACTTCTGGGACTTGTCAGTTTCTTGGTTGTTCGCTTGTTTCATGGTCTTCTATCAAGCAGTCTAGCGTAGCCCAGTCTACCACCAAGGCCGAGTATGTCGCTGCCGCTTCTTGTGCTTCACAACTTTTGTGGATGGTTGCTACTTTCTGTGATTTTGGTCTTGATTTCAGTCGAGTTCCTTTGCTTTGTAATAGCACGAGTGCTGTTAGTGTAGCAAAGAACCTTGTTCTTCACTCCAAGACCAAACACATCCATATTCGCTTTCACTTTCTTCGTGATCACTACTGTAACACCCCAGGTGTTCGCCGTCAGTTGAGCAGTCAGTTGAGCACGGACATGATATATCAAGCGATGATGAAGAACTAAATTCAAGTGTGGTCAGTGATGACAGAGGTTTTGGTATCAATCTCAGAGATGGAACTCCAGTTTGAATTATTCGGGAAATAATTAACAGAGCCAGTTAATAATGATTGCCAATTTATGAATATTCAGGATTAATGCTAAACATGGATTTTCATGTTCCCTACATCAGTTCCTGTCTACAGTGACTGGCAAAAAAAATTCGTGAAGTTTGGAATAAAAAAGTCACATGAAATGACGAGTCACAGATTTGCCTGTAGTAACTGATTAATTGAAGAAAATCATTTGGGCTTAACCAAGTGTCACAATTATGCCCAATCAACTATATATGGACTCACGACCAAAAGTTATGAAAATTCCATGTTGAGCAGACGATCGAAAAATGTTCCGACCAACGAGAAACCCTGATTCGGATCCTACCGGGTGACTACTTTGACCGGCGTTGAACGGTATTTTTGATTGTTCGCATGTCAGTGCGCCTTAAACAAAAGTTGTAGTACAGACCGAGAGGAACAAATTTTGTTTTTTGGCCGAGACCTGGATCGGTGCCGAAAATGGTGAAAACAAGCTCGCAAGATGTGATACAACGCGGTTTTCAGGTTTCAGAAATCAGTTAAGTCTGTATTGCGAAATTGGAATTTCGGTCACCACGAAGCTGCCGTCCACGATCGTTACCGGACAAACGATTGAGAATTTGACTGAGTGCCTGTAACAAAAGTTGGAGTACTCGGCGGGATGATGACATCAAAATTGGTTTCATCGAAATCGGAGTCCGTTTGAGCAGTGTTTGCAATTTTGGAGTTTGACTGAAAGTTTCCGGAAACATGCCATTTTGGGAAAGAAATTCGAAAATAAAAATTGTCGAGCTCCTTTTGCCGTGCCAATAAAAGGGGCCGAGCCTGGCCTCTTCTCTCCGGTGTCCTCCCCGTTCTCCCTTCACGCAAAAAGAAAAAAGAAAACAGCGAGCCCGAGCTCGTTCTTCCGTTGTTCCATCGTCCTCTCCCTCCATGGCCGGCACAGAGCAGCAGCAGCGCTCCCTTACCTGCAGCTCCTTCTCCTTCTCCAAGCTCGGCGGCAAGAGGCAGAGCGCCTCCTTCTTCCTGGCGCCCTCCTTTTCCCTTTCTGCTTCGGTCCCCCTGCGCGCGCTCCCGGGCAGATCGCGCAGAGTCGCGACTTCACGCGGCTCTCTGGTCGTGGCCGCGAGCTGTGTCGGTGAGCAGCCGATGGGCGAGCAGCAGAGGCCGCGTCCAGCCCAGCAGCAGCGCTGACCGGCAGCCCCAAGCCCCAACCCTAGCCAGTCATCTTCCTCCCTGAAGCTCGACTTCTCCCCCATGGTTTCCCGAGCTTTCCCGTGAATCCATGGTGAAAGCCCCATCTAGTAAAGCTGAAACTCTTTTTTGGGTTTTTGTGTAATGTGCCATGACTCAATGTGTTTGCTAATAGATCCTCTAATGTTTTGTGTAGATCTGGAGGGCCCAAGTGAAAAACAGTTTTTGTTTTTCATTTTTGGTTAAATAACAATTGTGGCTGAAAATGGTAAAATACATAATAAATTGTGGGTTTGTCCAAAAATTACAAGTGAACACTTTTTAGAATCCTTGTGAGTAGATCTGTCCAGTGAATGTATAATATATTGGGTGTTAGTGGATGTTTTGTGATGTGATGATTTATTTGTGTTAAATAGGATTAAATAGTGAGAAAATGATATCTGCTGTTGCCTTGCTTGAAATGATGTGAAATATTTATAGTAGGCTCCACTGGTCATGTGTGTGCTATGATAAAAATTTCAGATTTATCGGTGGATGTATGAATTAGTTATGAATTTATCTTTCTTTTAGCTCATTAAATGAATTAAAATAATTTGTGGTAAGTGTTTGCATGTAAAAATATAATTGGTGGTTCCACTGCCTTTCTATGGTATTGCTGTAGCTTGGATAATTTTATCATGGTGATGGGATTGCTGAAAATATGTTTTGTAGATTTATCTTGCTCTCACATGCATTTTCGTGAAATAAACTTGGCATGTTTTTAATAAATAATCTATAATACCTGAGCATGTAATATTTTATAGTAGCTATATTTTGATGTCATCTATCACAAATAAAGATATGAGCTCCAAATTAGATGTTTATAACATCACTTAAAAATAATGCCTATGTTTGTTAATTATCTAATTAATAAAAGCATAGTGATAAATGAAAGTGTATATATGTTTGAATGATTGACTTTGTGCATATTGATCTGAGATAGGTGTTGTGTGCTTACATTTATAAGTGTTTGATGTTGCCCATAGCTCATATATGTGCTCTCATGTTCACCCAAGAAGTAGTGAAGTGAGTTTGTTAATTTGCTGAATGGCTGCACGCATAGTTTCTGTTTTGGTGATTAGTTCGTAATGTAAATAATGTTTTCTGTAGATTTAGTGTATACAAAAGTTGTAGATAACTTCTTCATCTTTCTTGTTCTAAAATTGCATGATTTTAGGCGAAGTGGTTTAGTAGTTATAGATTTTAGAAGTTTGCTGTCAGGTTTTCGATGCTTTCTGTGCAGATCTAAAAGAGTGAACTGTTTGGCTAACTTAACTTGTGAATCATGTGTTGATGTTAATAGAAGAGTTGTAGTGCTTTTAATAAGCTTTGTAAATTGTCTTGGATCACTATTTTTGGTGATATAGATCTTCAGATACACATGTTTTAATTTAAAGTTCAGAATCTGTCCAAGTCTGGACAGATTTCCTTGTTTGCATTGTTTGACCTTGATAACTATTTAATAAACTTGATATGATAATAAATAAGTTGTAGGCAACTTAATAACATTTCTAAAAAGTCTTATATTAATTCTTTTGGTGATCTAAATCTCTGGTTATGGCTGTTTGAATGTACAAGTCATATTCTGTCCAAAGTTTGGATAGAACTGCCTTGTATATAATATTTTACCTTTTTAAGTGCTGAATCACGTTTAGTGAATAATAACAAAGTTTTAGATAGTTTCATAAGCTTTCCAGAAAGTCTAAGATCATCTTGTTTGGATGTGTGTAGCTCCAGTTATGATTAAATTGAGTGCTTGCTATGTGCTGTCCAAACTGTGCAAATAAACTAAGTTGCTTGTTATAAGTCTGAGATTGTTTATGTGATACTTGATGCTATGTCATGCCTTGTTAATAATTACCTTGTGCAAACCATGTTGCTAAATTAATCTACCTAATGTAGTATATAAATATGCTAACATAATATTGGTTAACATGCTTAGCGAAAGTAGAAGCTATATGTGCATGCATGTGTTTAGTGGGTGAGGTATGTAGCATAGTCTTGATTGATTAACCTCTATACATGCCTAATGAACCTTGTGCAACACCGTAGTATAACCATCACCTACTGAAGTGAATGTGTTATGTGCGTCCTAAGTGAATAATTAAGCTAATAAAAGAATTTCAAATCTTTTTGTTTGTCTAAAAGATTCAAATCAAAATTCAAAAGGAATTCAAATTTGTTTTGGAAATGTTTTGAGAATCCTTTTGGAAAATCAAATCAAAAAAAGAAAAGCCTTTCTCCCCTCCCTCCATCCATTTTGGCCCGGACGGCCTGTTTCCTCCTCTCCCTTCACTCACCCGCTCGGCCCAGAGACGACCCAGCGTCGACCTGGTTCCCTCTCCTTGCACTGGCGGCCCGCACCACCCTCTCCCCCCTTTCTCCCGCATCAGGCCGGCCCTCTTTCCCAATCGCGCGGCCCACGTCGATCCGGTCAACCGGCCCAGCTCCCCAACCATGCCGCCAGCCTAGCAGCGCCAAGCGCTTGCAAGCACGCTCGCGCTCCCCTCCCCCGCTGACGTTGAGGCCCACGCGTCAGCAGCCAAAGGTCCTGCACGCTCTCTCCTTCTGTCGCTTACAAGTGGGGTCCACCTGTCATCCCCCTCCTCACGCCGTGCCCGAGTAGGACTCGATCCTGAGCTCGACTCCGCCTCCTCTACGCATCCTCCTTGCCTTCCTGCACAAGCCAGTGCCCCCATAAAACGCCCCCAGAGCCGCCGCCTCTCCTCCTTTTGGAATCACGAACTCTCGTGCCCTATTTCGCCCAAACCGCGAGCGCCGCATCCACCGAGATCCCGCCGCCACCGTCCTTGCTCACCGCCGCTCAACCGTCGCCACGAGGTCCATCCTGAGCTTCGTTTTGATCTCATGAGGTCGTAGAACCCCTCACCCCTCTCTGTTGCCCTCGGTTTCATCTAACGCAAACTCGCCGGACTTGCAGGCTAGCCTCCGCCGCCTCGCCGCTCACCACGCCGTCTAGGAACCCCGGACGGCTTCATCATCGCCCTAGGTGAGATCCTCATAAGCTCCTGATCCCTTATGTACCTTCCCCGTGCCCAACCGAGCATCCTAACCCTAGAACCGTGAAGCGCCACCGTCTCCGGCGATGGCGCCGCCAGGAACCGCCGTCCCCTGCTCCAACTCCGGCGCCAGCACAGCCTCTCCCTCCCCGATCTAGTCTGCGCCGTCCGTTCAAGATCTGACGGCCACCATCTCCCTATACCCCTTCGTTGCGATCTTTGCAGAAAACACCTTATAACTTTATAATCATAAACCCGCAGTCCAACCCATCGTATTCATTGAGTCTGCGAAAACTTTCAATCTAGCCCCTGCACTTTCTCCATAATGAGGCACAGTCCAGCATATTTTCTATTTTCGTTTTATTTATTTTAAATCTGCAAATTCAAGTTTGGTTTATTTACAAAACTGCCACCAGATTCAAAAGCCCATATCTTCATTGTTTTAACTCCGATTTAGTCCGTTCAACTTGCGTTAGATTCGTTTCAAAAAGTTCTTTCAAAATATATAACTTTCACCACTGTTTTCTGTAATTAAAATTTGAGTTAAATCTAATCTAGTAATTAGTGTCTTTAATCTTGTTTAGTTCATATCTTTTCCGTTAAAACTCCGTTTAGCGTGATTTTCGCGTCTGTGTGTTCGTAGCGAATCGTAGATCAGTTTTCAAAACTCTTTATTTATTTATTTATTTATTTATTTATTGGTGTATTGTTCTAATCATAGGCTATGTTTGCTTTGCATGACTGCCTTTGGATGCTTGTGTGGTGTCCTATGATCGTATGTCCAGTCTGTGAGTTTACGTTGGTGATCAAGAGGAAGAGTTAGTGATCAAGAGTTCAACATCAAGAGTCAACCTTTGGAAATCTACAAGTCAACAGAAGAAGGATCTTGAGTTTAAGGCAAGTATAGCATGGGATCCTCCTTGATGTCCTAATAACCTTAATTCATCATAATTTTCATATTGCATGTGTCTACCTTGATGCCTATATAGACTTATCCTAGATGTTTGATCTTATGCCTTGATAACCATGGGTATGCATTGGATAGCTTGATGCTAGTGCTCAACTCAAACTATGATCATGTAAATTTATTTTAATGTTATATGTGACATGTTAAAATTTGGCTTTTATAGCAACATGGTTTAGGAACTACTATAAGGGATCACCCGGGACAACAGTGCAACCATGGGAGTTATATGGCTCTGACCTTAGCTTAGTATGAGGACCTTTTCTAGCTTGTTAGTGGTTACCCGAAAGGGCGCATAAGGCGCTTGCCGAGATGGGTATAGTGCGGCTTCTGTCCACGTGTGTATAGGCTGCGTGTTATTGTGCCACCTGGAAGGAGGGCTCTACATCCCCTTGCCTTAAGACCTAGCGGCCCTAACTTGTTAGACAAACTTTTGAAAGGCTGCGTAGTGAACCTTGCCGTGCACCTTGGAAGTGTAATGTGGGCCTTGCATACCCCGGCATATGGGAATCGCGACTCATCGGGAAAAGTGTACAACCTCTGCAGAGTGTAAAACTGATATATCAGCCGTGCTCACGGTTACGAGCGGCCTGGAATTCTTATGGTATAGTTGTTGCTATAAATGATGGTAATAATGATGATGATATTTATTCAATGGATACATGTTTATTTGATCATATGTTTAAATTGGGATGGTTATACTTTGATGCTACTTAATGCTAAAATTATGCCAACTAAAAGCTAATGCAGTTAAACCAGTGTCAGCCTTTTGAGCCTCATGAACCCCATGTTATATTTGTTAAGTACGAGATGTACTTATGCTTGTTTTACTTTTCAACACTTTGGAAAAATCCCGGATGGGTACCAGACTGCAAGAGTTGGAGAAGTTAGGCTTGTGATCAACCAGTCAGCTGTCCCTGTGAAGTTGGTGTCTCCATCTGAAGATCGGAGTGTCTTTCCGCTGTCTGCTCTTTAAGGTTATGTTCTTTTGTTTTATGTACGTTATATAAGAGCATTGTGTTTTGAAATTACCCTTTATTTGTGGCTATATGTGAGATTTGACTTCCTGGGCTCACATATGGTGTATACCTGGTTTTGTTCATAAAACCGGGTGTGACAAAGTGGTATCGGAGCAATGCTGACTGTAGGACGCAAGCCTAGTTAGAAATTGGTCGTTTTAAACTTTTGAAAATTTCTATAGAACCTTTGTTCTATCAACCTTGGTATTTTCTTATCTATTATATCTTCTACCCTTGTTATTTGTCTCCTCCTTGTTGCTTAAATTTTAAAGGTTGCTCTCACCTTCACTCCTTGCCTTGAATTGCTTTTGAAAACTTCCCTCTATCTAAGTAGACGGATCGTTGACCAAGCTATGTCGTCTCTGACCGCAGTTAACAAACGGAAGCTGATCGCTATGCAAAGTCAAGACCTGGGAAGAATGACGCAACAGCAAGACGCAACACACGGACCAACCAACATGGAAGGAAGCCATAAAGAACAGTTACAAGGTGATGAAATGGAGCAAGATTACTTTTACGGAAAATTGAGGCATGTGGATATGACTACCATTCATGGAGCAAAGAAAGCCGTGTATGGCATGATCCCAGTCAATTCAGTACCTGCTATGGTTCTTTTTGACCCTAGTGCCTCGCACTCGTTCATCTCTGCCAAGTTTGTAGCTCGCCTAAAGATAAGGGAATGGCCAACAAAGAAGCTCATAGTAGTTCGCACACCAACTAGAGAAATTGAGACAAACCATGAATGCCGAGATGTTAGAGTCCAGATAAAAGAGAGTGAGTTCATAGTGAAGCTGAATGTTTTGGAACTCTCAGGAATCGATGTTATCCTTGGACATGGATGGTTAAGGAGTCGTAAAAGTGAGGTCAATTATTCCCGACGTTCAGTGTTTTTAAGAACACCATCAGGTGAAAGGATTGAATATCGAGGTATGCCATTATCACCCAATGAATGTCAAGCAAGTCTGTTGGAAGATAGCAGCAGTAAGATGCAAGAGGTTCAGGATCGATGTCTTTGTTGCAAGCATTATGGGAATTCTTGTCTTCAAGAGAAGTCAACCAAGGATGAGGTCAAACCGAACCCAAGTGGTGTAGTCAAGGAAGATAAGAAAAGGAAAGCAAATTCATTCGAGCCACCGTTGATACGTCACCAACAATTGAGTTCTACCCCAGTATCACATCCAGTTTCGACCCTTGTTCAGACAAGCCTAGATCAGCAGCATTTAGGAGCTCCTCCAATTAAGAACTTTCCACATGAGGTTTGCATAGATGGTTGGACAATCACCTACAAAGAGTTCCAACCACGGAAGCGAGTTAAGAAGCAGAATAAACTGGTAAAAGTCGATCCTCTGAGTCAGCAAGATGGCAGCACATCAAACAACACTTCTACCGCAGCAGATCCAGCTAAAGGAAGATGTTATCATTGCCAACAGGAAGGACATCATGTCAGATCTTGCCTCAAAAAGATCAACAGTCGACTCATGGAAGTAGCCCGAGCCCAGTCACTACAGAGTAGCCATCAACATGTGATATCAGTGGCTGATGCAAAGGAAGTCCCCTGATAGCAGTTGACAAATAAAGAGTGTACAAGAAAAGCTACCCTTGATGTTCTTGCAGATGTATCGTGTTCTAGTAGTTCTTGAGCCCTTATGTAATGAAACGTTAGTAACGAAGTTAGTCAAGTCTTTGGCCCCTGTGTGGCTTGTGAACCTGTGATGTTTGTTGTTTGTCCTTATGATAATGTTTGTTTTGCATCTTTGTAATGAGTGCAATGATTTTGTGGGTTTCCTCACAATCTCATTTAGGTTTAGTTGATAGGTTTCGTGCATAGAAGGTTGGGTTCCTGTTTCATCTGTTCCCTCTATCCTATCCTTCCGGAGCAGTTTGTCTTTATCAGCTTATATCTCTGTTTATAGATGTTCAAAAAAATCATGGAACAATTCTGGACACAAGTAGACTTCATGATCTTTCTCTGAGCACAAGAACCACCCTGATAGCTATTATGGTTTTGGAGTTATGAAATTCACAAGTTGATACATCCGTGCTGTCTGGAATCTGGAATAGTTTCTGTTGTCTGCTATTTTCGACGACCTTAACTACAGAATCTGGAAAAGTGTTCTACATGAAAGTTGTAGAGGATTTCATAAGATTTCCAGAAAAGTAAGCTGCAACTTCATTGGATAAACAGAGCTCGAGTTATGGCTGTTTTACTGCACTGCTGTTTTGCTACTCGCGAGAAATTTCAGAAATTCTTGTTCTTACCTTTACATATGAGTTTCTCTGAGATATCAGAAGTTGGTTATGCCTGTCAACATGCTGAAAATAATATGCAAGCTACCCTTATATGTTCTCTAGTTTGTCCTTTCTTAAGGGGGGTAGTGTTTTGATCAACAGATGTTGAAGTTGTGAGTTGTCTCTCATGGTACTTCATGAGTAAGAACATCTATCCTTGCTCATGTTGCTTTTGTTGGTCACCTGATGACAGGAAATGTGGCACACTGTGAATCATGATCCCTACATGCCACCTCTCTCTGATGATCACGAGTACAATGAAGCTGAGCACTATCAAAACAACAATGTTGAAGTTCGAGCTAGGAGTGATCCGAGCCAGAATCCACAACAACGAAAGCGAAAAAGGAAAGCCAAAAAGAAGCTTACTGAAGCAAGTAGAGCACAGCACAATTATGTCAATGGAAGGTTGAGCAATATGGATATAGATAACATTCAAGGAGCTACAAAAATGGTTGGTGGTTCCATTCAAGCGAGCTCAACACAAGCTTTTGCTTTGTTTGATCCCAGTGCTTCGCACTCTTTCATCTCTGCCGAGTGGTTAGAGAGGAACAAGATGGCGAAGTGTCCAACAAAAAGGCCCTTGATAGTTCATACCCTAGTTGGAGAAATACAGGCAGATCAGATATGCCCGAACGTCAGTCTCATCATAAACAAGGAAAACTTTACGGTAACCTTCATTGTTTTGGAGTCACTCGATATTCCTATGGTTCTTGGTAATGGATGGTTGTGTGCGCACAAAGGAGTAATTCATGGTACTCAGTGCATAATGTTTCTAACTGCACCGTCCGGGAAAAGAATCGAGTATCGCGGTTGTCAACTTCAATCTGAGAAAGCTGATGACTTGTACAATGGAATGCAGACTAAGGATGCTATCATGGATAATGATGAGTATATAGCTAAGAACACAGATGGGCAAACATCTTCAGTGGAAGTTGATACACCAGACCATCTGGCGAATGCAGGATATCCGGTCAAGATTCTGGAAACAGTTTGGAAAACTTTTAATGGAAGAAGGTTTTAAGTATGTAAGGTTCAGTGGAGTAACCTAAGTGAATAAGAAGCAATGTGGGAAACCGAGGAACGACTGCAAATCAAGTTTCCATATCTCTTTGAGTTGTAAGCCAATCAAGTTAGCAATCAAGACAAGTTTGGGATAATCAAGTGTAATAATCTTTTCATGGAACTTTGTTCACAAGTTATGGTCATGAAACATCAGTGGTTTGATAAGCTTGGTATACAAGTGTGAACTGAAAGTGTTATCAAGATCTTTTCTCGTTTCTCTCCTGTGCTCTGAGTCTCTTCCGAATCTCGGGACGAGATTCTCTTAAGGGGGGTAGATTTGTCACACCGTGAAAGTTGCATTTCTTAAATTAGAGTTAAAATGATTTATTTATGAATTTTTGTGCTCATAAAATATAGGGAAATAAAAACTTTTCTATAAATTAAAATTTATCCTAGGGTTTAGAAACATGTTTGTGCATTCATGTTGGTGCATTTGAGATTTTGTGATGTGTGGTTTTGACTAAATTTCAAATTGAGATTAAAGGGTTTTGAAAATAAAGGTTTCTTTTGTTTTTCAAAAATTTTGGAAAAGTAAAGAATTTCAAATCTTTCTGTTTGTCTGAAAGATTCAAATCAAAATTCAAAAGGAATTCAAATTTGTTTTGGAAATGTTTTGAGAATCCTTTTGGAAAATCAAATCAGAAGAAGAAAAGCCTTTCTCCCCTCCCTCCATCCATTTTGGCCCGGACGGCCTGTTTCCTCCTCTCCCTTCACTCACCCGCTCGGCCCAGAGACGACCCAGCGTCGGCCTGGTTCCCTCTCCTTGCACTGGCGGCCCGCACCACCCTCTCCCTCCTTTCTCCCGCATCAGGCCGGCCCTCTTTCCCAATCGCGCGGCCCATGTCGATCCGGTCAACCGGCCCAGCTCCCCAACCATGCCGCCAGCCCAGCAGCGCCAAGCGCTTGCAAGCATGCTCGCGCTCCCCTCCCCCGCTGACCTTGAGGCCCACGCGTCAGCCGCCAAAGGTCCTGCACGCTCTCTCCTTCTGTCGCTTACAAGTGGGGTCCACCTGTCATCCCCCTCCTCACGCCGTGCCCGAGTAGGACTCGATTCTGAGCTCGACTCCGCCTCCTCTACGCATCATCCTTGCCTTCCTGCACAAGCCAGTGCCCCCATAAAATGCCCCCAGAGCCACCGCCTCTCCTCCTTTTGGAATCACGAACTCTCGTGCCCTATTTCGCCCAAACCGCGAGCGCCGCATCCACCGAGATCCCGCCGCCACCGTCCTTGCTCACCGCCGCTCAACCGTCGCCACGAGGTCCATCCTGAGCTTCGTTTTGATCTCATGAGGTCGTAGAACCCCTCACCCCTCTCTGTTGCCCTCGGTTTCATCTAACGCAAACTCGCCGGACTTGCAGGCTAGCCTCCGCCGCCTCGCCGCTCACCACGCCGTCTAGGAACCCCGGACGGCTTCATCATCGCCCTAGGTGAGATCCTCATAAGCTCCTGATCCCTTATGTACCTTCCCCGTGCCCAACCGAGCATCCTAACCCTACAACCGTGAAGCGCCACCGTCTCCGGCGATGGCGCCGCCAGGAACCGCCGTCCCCTGCTCCAACTCCGGCGCCAGCACAGCCTCTCCCTCCCCGATCTAGTCTGCGCTGTCCGTTCAAGATCTGACGGCCACCATCTCCCTATACCCCTTCGTTGCGATCTTTGCAGAAAACACCTTATAACTTTATAATCATAAACCCGCAGTCCAACCCATCCTATTCATTGAGTCTGCGAAAACTTTCAATCTAGCCCCTGCGCTTTCTCCATAATGAGGCGCAGTCCAGCATATTTTCTATTTTCGTTTTATTTATTTTAAATCTGCAAATTCAAGTTTGGTTTATTTACAAAACTGCCACCAGATTCAAAAGCCCATATCTTCTTTGTTTTAACTCCGATTTAGTCCGTTCAACTTGCGTTAGATTCGTTTCAAAAAGTTCTTTCAAAATATATAACTTTCACCACTATTTTCTGTAATTAAAATTTGAGTTAAATCTAATCTAGTAATTAGTGTCTTTAATCTTGTTTAGTTCATATCTTTTCCGTTAAAACTCTGTTTAGCGTGATTTTCGCGTCTGTGTGTTCGTAGCGAATCGTAGATCAGTTTTCAAAACTCTTTATTTATTTATTTATTTATTTATTGGTGTATTGTTCTAATCATAGGCTATGTTTGCTTTGCATGACTGCCTTTGGATGCTTGTGTGGTGTCCTATGATCGTATGTCCAGTCTGTGAGTTTACGTTGGTGATCAAGAGGAAGAGTTAGTGATCAAGAGTTCAACATCAAGAGTCAACCTTTGGAAATCTACAAGTCAACAGAAGAAGGATCTTGAGTTTAAGGCAAGTATAGCATGGGATCCTCCTTGATGTCCTAATAACCTTAATTCATCATAATTTTCATATTGCATGTGTCTACCTTGATGCCTATATAGACTTATCCTAGATGTTTGATCTTATGCCTTGATAACCATGGGTATGCATTGGATAGCTTGATGCTAGTGCTCAACTCAAACTATGATCATGTAAATTTGTTTTAATGTTATATGTGACATGTTAAAATTTGGCTTTTATAGCAACATGGTTTAGGAACTACTATAAGGGATCACCCGGGACAACAGTGCAACCATGGGAGTTATATGGCTCTGACCTTAGCTCAGTATGAGGACCTTTTCTAGCTTGTTAGTGGTTACCCGAAAGGGCGCATAAGGCGCTTGCCGAGACAGGTATAGTGCGGCTTCTGTCCACGTGTGTATAGGCTGCGTGTTATTGTGCCACCTGGAAGGAGGGCTCTACATCCCCTTGCCTTAAGACCTAGCGGCCCTAACTTGTTAGACGAACTTTTGAAAGGCTGCGCAGTGAACCCTGCCATGCACCTTGGAAGTGTAATGTGGGCCTTGCAAACCCCGGCATATGGGAATCGCGACTCATCGGGTAAATTGTACAACCTCTGCAGAGTGTAAAACTGATATATCAGCCGTGCTCACGGTTACGAGCGGCCTGGAATTCTTATGGTATAGTTGTTGCTATAAATGATGGTAATAATGATGATGATATTTATTCAATGGATACATGTTTATTTGATCATATGTTTAAATTAGGATGGTTATACTTTGATGCTACTTAATGCTAAAATTATGCCAACTAAAAGCTAATGCAGTTAAACCAGTGTCAGCCTTTTGAGCCTCATGAACCCCATGTTACATTTGTTAAGTACGAGATGTACTTATGCTTGTTTTACTTTTCAACACTTTGGAAAAATCCCGGATGGGTACCAGACTGCAAGAGTTGGAGAAGTTAGGCTTGTGATCAACCAGTCAGTTGTCCCTGTGAAGTTGGTGTCTCCATCTGAAGATCGGAGTGTCTTTCCGCTGTCTGCTCTTTAAGGTTATGTTCTTTTGTTTTATGTACGTTATATAAGAGCATTGTCTTTTGAAATTACCCTTTATTTGTGGCTATATGTGAGATTTGACTTCCTGGGCTCACATATGGTGTATACCTGGTTTTTGTTCTTAAAACCGGGTGTGACAGTTCTCCAGCCTTAGTCCTGTTGCCGGAAAGGTGTACATAACCTTCGGCGACAATAGCAAAGGTAAGGTGTTGTCTCGTGGGTCGGTGCGAGTTAATGAGCACTTTGTGTTGCGCGATGTTGCTCTTGTTTCTAACTTGCACTTTAACCTTCTTTCCGTTTCGCAACTTTTTGACGACGACTATGAGATTCGTTTTAAACCGAATCTCAGTCGTATTTTGGATCCTCAGGGCAATCTTGTATGTTTGATTTCGCCCTTTGGAAAAGTCTTTCGTGCGAATTTCTCGGAGTCTTTTGGCACTTCTCGTTGTCTTGTGGCTGGATCTTCCTCCTCTGATCTTTGGAAGTGGCATAGGAGACTTGGTCATTTAAGCTTCGACTTGCTTGCAAGACTTAGCTCACTTGGCCTAATCCGGGGATTGCCCAAGCTGTCGATGGAGAAGGATCTTGTTTGCCACTCTTGTAGACATGGGAAGATGGTTGCCGCTCCCCACCATCCAGTGACTCAGGTCATGACCAAGCGCCCTGGAGAGCTTTTGCACATGGACCTTGTTGGTCCGGCTCGGGTGAGCTCGGCTGGGGGGAAGTGGTATGTGCTTGTTGTTGTTGATGACTTTTCGAGATATTCGTGGGTCTTCTTTTCAGCTAAGAAGACCGAGACTTTCTCCTTTGCTTGCAATCTGATTTTGCGTCTTCAGAACAAGTTCCCTTTGAACTCGATGCGAGCAATTCGGAGTGATAATGGTTCCGAATTCAAGAATTCGGATTTTGAGAAGTTTTGTAACTCTTTGGGCTTAGAGCATCAATTTTCTTCCCCCTACACACCGCCACAAAATGGTGTTGTAGAGAGGAAGAATCGGACCCTTGTAGAGATGGCCAGGACGATGCTCGATGAGCATAGGACTCCTAGGCGATATTGGGCCGAAGCTATGAGCACTGCATGCTACATTTCCAATCGCATTTTTCTCCGAGCTTTCTTGAAAAAGACTTCTTATGAGTTGCGTTTTGGAAAACTGCCCAAGGTGAGTTATTTTCGAGTTTTTGGTTGCCATTGTTTTATACTCAAAAAGGGCAACTTGGACAAGTTTGAGTCTCGTTCTTCTGACGGTGTGTTTTTGGGTTATGACACTCACACTCGAGCCTATCGTGTACTTAACCTTGACACTAACCGAGTCATGGAGACATCAGATGTCACCTTCGACGAGACCATGGTTTGTCCTTCTCGTTTTGAGCGTGCAGGTGATCATGAGGTTGGTGAGCCTCTTTTCGATGATGAGGACGAGGATGCTGAAGATGACCCAGCACCACCTTCACCTGCAGTGCCGCAAAGAGCGGCTTCTACGACGACTCACGGCCCCGACACCTCTTCTTCCTGGGGGCCGTGGGATCCGCCACCCCGAGCGGTACCTTTTGTACCCGGGGAGGCACCAGCTGCTATTGAGGGGGAGGCTACTTCAGCTCGTGAGGCGCCACGACACATCCAGCGCCAGCACCCCCCTCAGCAGATGATCGGCAACATCGACGAACGTGTCACTCGATCCAGGTCACAGCACATCTCTCACTTCGCTCATTCTGCTTTTGTTGCTAATTTTGAGCCCCGAGATGTTGGACACGCTATGACGGATCCGGATTGGGTCAATGCCATGCATGAGGAGTTAGAAAATTTTGAGCGAAATCGGGTTTGGGTTCTGGTTCCACCTCCTCCAGACTGTAAGCCTATTGGGACAAAATGGGTTTTCAAAAACAAGCAAGGAGAGGATGGACACGTTGTTAGAAACAAGGCCAGGCTTGTAGCGAAGGGTTACAGTCAGAAGGAGGGGATAGACTATGAGGAGACGTTTGCTCCTGTAGCTCGTTTGGAGGCAATTAGGATACTCTTGGCTTTTGCTGCATCCAAAGGTTTCAAACTTTTTCAAATGGATGTCAAGAGTGCCTTCTTAAACGGCTACATAGAAGAGGAAGTTTATGTTGAGCAACCCCCCGGTTTTGAAAATCCCAAGTTTCCAAACCATGTTTTTAAACTCCACAAAGCTTTATATGGTTTGAAACAAGCCCCTAGAGCCTGGTATGATAGGTTAAAAACCTTTTTGCTTGCTAAGGGTTTTAAAATGGGATGTGTAGATAAAACGCTCTTTCTCCTCAAGCAAGGCAAAGACACTCTCTTGGTCCAGATTTACGTGGATGATATCATTTTCGGTGGTTCTTCTCACGCTTTGGTTGCCAAGTTTGCAGATACTATGAGCAGGGAGTTCGAGATGAGCATGATGGGCGAGCTGACATTCTTTCTCGGGTTGCAAATCAAGCAATCCCGGGAAGGGATGTTTGTGCACCCGGGCAAGTACACCAAGGACTTGCTGAAGCAGTTCGATATGGGTGAGGCCAAGCCTCTTCCAACACCCATGTCGATGACGACTGCCCTGGATGCGGACAAGGATGGAGAAGCAGTGGACCAGAAGGAGTACCGAAGCATGATCGGGTCGCTCCTCTACCTGACGGCGACACGCCCGGACATCCAGTTCGCGGTGTGTCTGTGCGCGCACTTTCAGGCGTCGCCGCGCACTTCTCACCGTCAGGCAGCGAAGCGCATATTCAGGTACCTCCGTTTCACACCTGAGTTCGGGATTTGGTATTCTGCTTCCTCCACCCTTTCCCTTTGCGGTTATTCCGATGCCGATTTTGCTGGTTGTCGCATCGAGCGCAAGTCCACTTCTGGGACTTGCCAGTTTATTGGATCTTCTCTTGTTTCATGGTCTTCTCGCAAGCAGTCTAGTGTCGCTCAGTCTACCACAGAGGCTGAATATGTTGCTGCGGCTCGCTGCTGTTCCCAGTTGCTTTGGATGATGGCCACTTTGCGTGATTTTGGTCTGAGCTTTTCTCGCGTGCCTTTGCTTTGTGATAGCACGAGTGCTATTAGCGTTGCTAAGAACCCCGTGCTTCACTCGAAGACCAAACACAATGATGTGCGCTTTCATTTCTTGCGAGACCACCAGGAGAAGGGTGATATCGACCTTCGCCATGTCGATACTCATCACCAACTGGCTGATATTTTCACCATGCCTTTAGACAAATCAACCTTTAATAGGATGAGGGGTGAGCTTGGTGTGTGTTTCCCCTTTTAGATGGGGGAAACATTTTGGATCTTGTATACTAGATTGATTCTTTTCGTTTGTCTTTCTTTTCTTTTGCATTTTAGCATACGCATTTATATTCTGAGCTTCATGTTTATATTCACCAGAATGTACCTATGCTCTATGTAGTATGCTCCGATGCTTATATTGATGCTTGTAGCTTATGCTCTTTCTGATCACTAGTACATGTTGTGAGCTGAGCTATTTTGGAATGGTGAATTTGCTTAATGCATATAAATCTGAAAATGTTCACCATTGAGATATGCAACTAGCATGTGTAGGGTGTGTTGAGTCCATTCCTGCTTTTCATATATGCTAGGTTGCTATGTCTCTAGTTCTGAGTCATTCACTTGCTTGGTCTATTCATATCATGTTTAAAATTTGAACCAAGTTTTAGTGAATTGAAAAGATCGAGATGGGATTGCTTGTCAACACCTCACGGTATCGAGACTGTTTCTCATTGCACTTTGAGTTAAACTTGAGCCGTGTGGTGTATGACCGAAACCGTAGCTTTAAGCTTCTGATTGCTTTGGCATAGGCTTCGCTCGGTTGAAAAGTTAGGCAATGACAAGCTTTCAACCTATTGCAATCACATGCTGAATTTGAACTTGTGTAATTTCACCGCTGCAAATCCGATATTAAAACTGAAATCACAAGTATGTTTCATTCCTATGCATGATGATTGAACTTTGCTAGGGGTAGTTCACCTTGTATATATGCTTAGCACTTGTTTGGATTCCTACCTATACATGTGGAGTGCTATTTTGATGGTGACTATCTTTTTGGCTAAAAACTGCTCACTTGCTCATATGCTTCATATTTTGTATGTGTGATCAGTTTGAGCCTTCGCTATTTGATTGCTTAGTTGAGTCATTGGAGCTATACTGTTTAGAGCATCTTTGCACTCTTTTGATTATATGCACGAAGCTCCTAACTTGCATTTCTGACTTCATATGCATTTTCTAAGGGAGAGATTTCGTTGAGGGAAGGATTTTGAATGGTTCCTGTACTTGATAAGTGCATTTTCAACTAAGGGGGAGAATTTTTGCAAATCATATGTCTCCCGGTGTTCAACTAAATGAGAGCTTTTGTTAAGGGGGAGATTTTCAAATATTTGTGCTCTTCTAATGTTGGACCTAAGGGGGAGTCCCTGGTTGCTTGCACTTGTCGAGGGGGAGTTTGCTAGTTGTGTTGAGCCGCTGCCTCTGTCTTGAGGGACTAGCAAACATTTTTCCTCATTTGGTGTCAAGTTTGATTTCAATTGGTTCGGAGTGGTTTTTCTTGCTAGTTGTGTTGAGCCTCTGTGCCTCTATCTTGAGGGACTAGCACTTTGCCATTTTATGCCATTTTATGCTCTGATTTTCGATTGGTATCTTGCTAGCGGTGTTGAGCCTGTTCTACCTCTTCTTGAGGGCTAGCTTTGCTTTGCTTGGTCGCGTCGAGCCGCTGCCCATGTCTTTGGGGACTAAGTTCTTTCGCTCTTTCCACTTGACCTTCTTCGGCTTTGCTATGCTTTTGGGTCATTTGGTCGAGTTTTCTCTCCTTCCTCCTTCTTCCTTCTTCTTTTCATTATGATTTGTGTGAGTAGTTGACAATGCACTCATCAAGGGGGAGATTGCGGATACATGGGTATATGCCGGGTCTCTGAGTGATGAGTGATTGTCAACTGGGATGATGCGCATGTTCTTTGGCTTGTGTTGTGCAGGTGTCGAGCATGGATGCAGTGATCGAAGGCAGGTGAAGGTCAAGTTGAGACGTGCTATGCTGACGGACCGGGTGCGGTGAAGGATGGGCGTGCCGTGCGGCGGACGTGCCATGCCGAGGTACCGAGCGGTGAAGGGCGGACGTGAGGCTTGGACTGAGGGACCAGAGGCCCGAGGATCAGCTGTGGTGGCTGGTAGCCTGTGACGACGACAAGTGAAGAAGTACGGTCATGTGTTGCCTGAGTCGTGGACTCGGGGACACGTGTCGGTGGACGGGGTGCACGGGAGGTGCATCCCATCTACGACGTCGGTTTGGTGGTAGAGCCAGAGAAAAACCATCGGATGGACGGTTTCCAGGTTTGGGCCTCAAAACCTGGGCGTGGACGGTTTCCGAGTTTGGCCACAAAACTCGGGCTGATGGTTTCCGAGTTTGGCCACAAAACTCGGGCTGAGGGTTTCCGAGTTTGGCCACAAAACTCGGGCTGAGAACGGTTTCCAGGTTTGGGCCTCAAAACCTGGGCGCTGAGGGTTTGCTGAGTTTGGCCTCAAAACTCAGAGGCTGATGGGCTGGTTTCCCGGTTTGGGCCTCAAAACCGGGGGTTGGCTGGAAAAGGCTGGTTTCCCGGTTTGGGCCACAAAACCGGGGGTGCAGAGCGATGGCGGCACGTGGCGGCAATCGGAAGGTTGCGTGGAGGCAACGCGGACGACTTGTGTGGGCGTGGCCGTCGGATACACCTACCACCGAGTTGGTCCAGAATAACCTTAGGGTTTAGCTGGTTCGCTCTGTAAGTAGATTAGAGAGGGGTAGAGTAGGAATTGTACTTAGACTAGTTTAGGATAAATAGTCAGGGAGACTCCCTCCTCCCCTTATCGCAGTTAGTCTTTTGCTCTTGCTTCCTAGGGTTTCCTGCTCTCCCATCCCCTGCTGTAGCTAGCTGTGATCCGCAGAGAGACTCACCTCTGTGTACTGTTGATGTTGAGGAAGTGAGACCGTAATCTCACAGTTGTGCAGTTGGTGGTTGTGATTCGCGTTTCATTCGTGTTCTTCGCGGAATCCTTTTTTTCCACGATTTTCCCGTCGCTTGATCTCTTTGCTCGGTTCATCTTTTGCAAAACCGTTTGAACTAGTTGTTCTAGATCGTGACGCACTTCTTTCCACCGAAGGAATTACCCTCTAACCTCACGGTCTAGGAGATCGGTCGATTTTTCGTTTCGGGTCAAGTTTTCTTCCCTCCCCCGAAATTCTTCGATTCACCGATTTGGAGATAGGTTCGAGCCATGATCTCCTAGAGATAGCTCACTATCCTCTTTGTGACTCATCTCACCAAGTTTGATCCCTAGAGGATTTGTGTTGGGTGAGATCGAGGCGAATCGGTAGATGAACTGCTCAGTTTCGGGGTGACCGGACGCTGACACGGGCCGACCGGACGCTAGGGCAGTGCGTCCGGTGGTTGAAGGTTTGCTGTGTTCGGTTTTTGTATTGACCGGACGCTCGGACAGAGTCCGGTCATTGAATGTGTTGAACGCATCTCTGTTTCAACTGACCGGACGCTGGTTCATTCGTGTGACCGGACGCTCTGTCAATACAGTGATCGGACGCACCGAGGTTTCTGTTCATCTATTTTGTGTCGTTTGACCGGACGCTTAGTGATCGATCAGACGCTGGCACACAGTGCGTCCGATCCAACACAGAGAGGTCCAAAATCGGACTTAGCCTGACCGGACGCGTCCGGTGCTCAGTGACCGGACGCAGGCAGAGTCGGGTCAGTACTGTTTCAGCGCGTTTTCGTTCGCAGCTTGTTCGTTCGTTGTCAGATTTGGTTTCCGTCTTTTGCGTTGGCTTTCTAGAGTTGTGTAGTGTCCCGCTGTGCTTCTAGGAAGCATCCACCCTACGTCTAGGGTTGTGGACATTAGCAAGCTCTAGGGTTTGCTTTAGGGGTTGATTCTTGGGACAGTGGCTACTAGTTTCCGGAAGGAAAATTTGAAGCTCCCATTCACCCCCCCCCCCTCTGGTCGCTTTCTAGTTGCTTCTCGGTCCTTCACGTTGTCCTCCCACTATAGTTATCTAGTTATCATTGAATTATCCTTTATGTGCTTCATTTATTATCATATCATATATCATTCACTCTTGCTTTAGTCTAATAAGTACTCTGAGTTAGTAGATGAATGACAGTGAGTTATTAGATTCTTGACCCTAGCTTCCTTGTGGGAAAATATAAATAACGATCCTGGAATACTCCTGGTAAAATGCTATAATGGTGTTCTGTGCGCTTGCGGAATCTTTCATATTCTATTTGCACTAACAAACGTCAACAAGCATTTTTGGCGCCGTTGCCGGGGAAGCAATTGGTGTAAAGATTTTGATAATGATCTTGATGTCTGCTAATTTTGTGTACCACTAGCTTTAGTAGGATTACCCCTTGTTCTGTTGAGTGTGGAATAGACAAGACATTATACGCCGTTTCGACCTTATGGCAAGCTTCCACAAGATTGAAGAACCCAGGGTGCCTGAACATTCAAGATCCATCATTAATTCTGGAACCCTGCCATCTCACAGGTTTGTGCATACATATATATTATTCTAACCATATCTAGATTGGAGAAAAGGTCGCCATCACAACAAATCAACTCTCATCCCATGTGACGGATATTTACGCTGCACCACTCACAAGTCCAAGTTGTGAGTCATGGTAAGTATGATCAAGGTGAGACAGTCTTGCTCATGGACTTTAATCTTTTTGAGTAGTTATCTTTTTAATTTCTTGCATTCCACTGCATGTTTACTTTTAATCATTCATCCACTCCATTTAGTTTATGTTTTCTCATATCAAGTTCCTTGCATGCATTCATGTCATCTGCATTTAAAAAAAATAATAAAAATCCTCACTGTGATCATACTCTTTCATCTCTTTTTGGATAAATCTCTTTTATGCTTTCATGCTACCTTTGTTTATGCTAGTATATTTTGGTTTGAAGGTACTTCCCTAGGGTACTTTCATAGGCTTTTTAAATTAAGCGTGGTGCTTAGGTTAAATAGCCTACCTTAATCAAATTAGACACGGAGTTTGGTTTGATTATTGATCTAAAATTACCTTGTGTAGACATTGGATATTTTGTTGGACTAACCCCTGCAGAGAACTCTAAATACATTTTGGGAAAGTCCTGAGATGAATTCACATCAGAGATGAAGCAAGGCATACGATGAACTGCATAATGAAGACTCAGCTCATTCATCATGGATGAAAAAAAACTGTGAGTATCAATGTTTATTTCAATTTATCTTCTACTGCAAGTTATCTTGTGCCTTGAACTATGTTAAAATGCAGCCAACATATAAATTGCTAATCTATGCTAAAGTAATCATAAAATCATCTTTTCATTAGCTTGGATGAATAACACATAAGTTATGGATAACAACCCATGTTTCAAATTCAGTGCAATCCTTCAGGTATGTGTCCACTAACATTTTGCAGGAGATGAGATTCGCTTATTCATGGTGTGAACTTGAAGATCCAAAACCCAACCTGTGGATAGACAAAACTCATCATCAGACAAGTCACTAGTGATGTCGAAGGTAGCCAAGCTTTGAGCCATCCCAAGGCCTAAGCCAGGACACTTATGACGAGTAGGATGCAACTCATCCCTTAAGGGTCAATCTATGCCTACGCTCATAATTGTCGAAGACAACAACATCGACACCAACAACAAATATCAGGGTGACGATATGCCACTACATTATAACATCTGTGAGTCATCCGAAGGAAGTCTATTGGTGGTTCACTATGAAGACAAGCAGTGGAAGTTCTCCTCACTTCTAATTATTTCAACACAAGAGCTAGTTTGGGGGATGAGGTGGAAGAACTTCAACAACAACAAGACCTACAATTTCAACTCATGAACATGTTGTTGAAGAAATATCCACCTACATCACAAGCTAGCTTGGGGGAGACACGATTCTGTTGTCCAGATCTGCTTCACGATCAAGGGTAGGAAGGAGAAATCCAGCTTCAAAACACTTTGACCTCCTACTCACCACTTTGATTAGTACAAGCCACTAGACGCTGCCCCAGCCAAGAAGAAGAATATGATCCATCACTCATTCTTGGAAGAACATTCTTGAACACCACCACAGTTTTCATCTATGTCAGACCTGGAGGCATCCACTTTTGGATCTTCGATCAAAAGGATTGCTCCTTCATCAACAACTACACCATTTATGAGCAGCCGAAGGAAACCAAGAGAAGACGTTGACTCAACCGACAAAGGAAGAACTGACTACCAGGAATTGAGGGGGACATCATGAAGGATGAAGCCACTGCACTACAAGAATTCAAAGATGGAGAGATAGTACCCGAGCCTAAAAATCAAGAGAATAGTTGACAAAGTCTCCATCGTCTGGACCTGTTGAGAACAAGACTCAGCTGGCCCACTGTGAGATTGGCAAGAGAAGACAAGCTAGTCATGAACAACAACCAGCTAAACAAGAGAAGCTTCCACAAGGTGATTTGACACTGTTGGTATTTCTTAACATCGCTACTAAGAATAGAGTTTTAATCTATCCCCAGCAATGGCGCCAGAAATACTACACTCCTCAATGGAATCACTCTAAGAATGAGCCACATAAAATAATAAACTAGTGAAGGCACTAAAGAGTGTATGGGACACTACTAACTTCACTTAACGTCAAGTTGTCATCCCCAACATGAAGCTAGCAATGTAATTATATCAGGGCACTGGATTTAAAGATAAATATTTACCCGCAAGCGCACAGATAAACATACCCGTTGTAGAAGCATTTCACCCAAGTTAGTCTCAGGTATCGTTATTTATATTTAGCCTAGAGACTAATCAATTCAAGGTATGATGGTATTATAAGGACTTAACAGCATTTAATATGGCACACACTTATAATAAGACTGATAACACACTAATTACTTCAGACAAGAATCAAGTTACAGAGTAAATGATAATGATAAATGGTAACAGAGAAAAAATCAATCAAGGACAATCCTAGAACAGTACTACCTAGCAAGTGATAATTAGAACAGGTATTAATAAGAAACATTCCTAAGTTATTCTAATTACAAGTCATAGCATACATTGATTGGTGCAATTATATTTGGCAATCATTGGCTAGGTCACATCATATTTATAATCAAGAGGCAACTCCATAGTAAAGGTGTCAAACAGAGTAACCCCTAAACCATGAGTTAACTGAGCCATACTGAACACTACATTCGGGAGGTGGAATACAGAGGACTCAACAGGGCTGTCACCCCCACGATCTACCACTCTATCCGGAACATAGGACGCATTCGCAGATAAATATTGTATAGGCACCACGCCTACACAGCATCTATCACCCACCCATTGTACTTTAAGATGAGCGCTATATGAACATGAGTATAAACATAAAGATGAACTATCTATGCCAAATATATAATCAAAGCAGACTATAAGCATTATAACTAAGAATATAATAGTTGATGTCTTAATCATATCAATTTATTGCTATCTAGAACATGAAGATGAACAATAAGGTGAATTAGATCATCGAGAAGAACTAAAGTACGAACTAGAACATGAACTAGAAAAATATAATGAACTAGAAGATGAACATGAACTAGACGATGAACTTGAACATAAACAATGAAGAACAATGATGAACTAGAAGAGCAATTATGAAATAGATCCATAATGTTAATACAAGAGAGAAGATCTTGGGTTTACCGAGCCTTCTCGTGACTAGATCAGGAATCCAAGCGAAGCTTGCCTCCTCTAATCCTATTCTATCTACTAATCTAGGTGGATGTAGTTCTAGGGCTTCCGATTGATCTCCTTCTGAAGCTCTGATTGATGATGTCTAATGATGAATCCCTGATTGATTGCTCTGGAGAGGGGGGTCAGGGGTTGTTTATATAGCCCTGGGCGATGAACCGTGGCCCTTGGATCAAACCGACCAAAGGTACGGCCGAGATGCATCCTAGAGGTCGGTGGAGATAGCTTGCAGAAGACGGAAGCCAGCGGGCCCAGGGGGGACCGGTCGGTCACCTGGTGGGACCGGTCGGTCCCACCAGTCGGCTTCTCGCGGTGGTCGACCTCCTGGTGTCTTCTTGCATCCTCTGGAGTCTTCTAGAATAATCCTGACGTGGTGGTTGCGTTATCTCCCGTCGGTTTCCATCTATGGGAAGCTATCGGTGCTGATTTCCTGGTTTAGTCCCTGCAGAATCATAGTTCACCAAAACTCGTGGAATATTGTCACTTGAAACCTAAACCTTTGTTGGTGATCAGATTCTTGCCCTTTTTATATTTATTTATCCCTTAATTATGGTAGATAACCAGTGTCAACAACTCCCCAAGCTTACCTTTTGCTAGTCCCTTAGCAAATATTCATGATGAATCAGGAATTGCTACTATGCTTTCATATTTCAATGGTACATATGTTCAAACAAAAATCTTCCATTGGATTAGAGTTAACTATTCTGACTTTCTCATATTACCTTTAACTATGGAGCTTTTGCCTTCACCTGGGTCCTTAAACAATTGAGAGATAGAACAATCAAGTTAAGCACTGTATCTCTAACTCTTTTCTCATACTTTTATCATAACTCTTTTTCTTTCTCTTTTTTTTTCTTTTCGTTGAGGTAGTCGGACACTTGTCCCTTTTTATTTCCTCCTTTTATACTTTTGCATAGCCCATGCCTCTAACACAATACTACTTCGGAAGAGTGAATCTTTTAATAAAACATTCTTGATCTCTAGAGCATGATAAATTTCTCAACCATAGCTAAAAACTTAGAACAAAGCAAGTAGTCTTATCTTAAAATCATATTAATGGCTCTGGGTAGGAATTCATGTTATGTCATACAGGATCTCATCATGTGTTTTTAATCTTTTCAAAATGTAAATCTCTAGAACTCTAGTATCTCTAGGAATTAGATAAACAGTAGCTCAAACCTTTTTATATCATATCTCACAATTATATAGACTTTGGATTAAGCATTTGCCATTCACATGTTTTAGGTTCAGAGTTTATTCAGAATAGCTTTCTCTAAAACTCAAGAAAATTTAAATTCGAACAGTAGGTACTTAGAAAAGGCAGAGCAATTGTTCATCATGAGCAAAATTAAGTTTATATCCACCTAGATATTTATTCATTATATAATATCTTTATTTATTTTTGTATAGTTATTCATCTTTTTAGGGGTTTCTAGATTTATTAACCTGATCTAATTAAACTGAACTAAGAGTAATAGATAAAAGGACGTGATACTTATCGTGATAACTGAGGGTGCTCTCCCCCAAGCTGGATCTTGACGTATTCTTTTTCCAGAAGACGTGTAGACTGTTAATGATTTGAGTCCTTCTCTTCTTCTCTTCTTGCTAAATTCAAAGATAGACAACACAACTAGTGGAACTTGATTAAGTGTTAGTGATAAATATTCCTCCATTTGTCTAGTTGTCTTAAAGCTCTTAAGATTATTTATGTTCTTCCTTTCCACTAAGCAGAGTTTCAGCAGAGTTACATAGTATCTCTTTTTAGATTTTTTTTATATGGATGTATGCAATGCAGAAGTAAATATGCAAATGTGTATATATTTTTATTTTTATGCCTTCACAGAAAGTATACTACTCTCATGGGGCTTAGAGTTTCTTTATATATATATATATATATCTTTATGTTTTCTAATGCAGTTATAATTGCTAGGAAGTAAATATGATACTAATAGTAAAATGATCATACTAAATCTAATTATGCAATGATGAATTTAATGATAATGATTTTGGATAACTACCGAGTTACCTTCCGGCGAGGATTCGACGTTTATAGTCTATCGAACAAGACTCCTTGTATGCTCTTTATTCTTCCTTGGGTGCATCAGCGGATCCTGAGGAGGACCTTGATGATTGCACTTCTGTAGAGCTCTCTTTCTTTTTCCATACTTGTTTGACTGGTGGACTTGCTTCCTTTACTTCATTGTCATTCATTTCCTTTAATGGGATATCCTCACTCCTGGTGACTTCTCCTTCATAGTCAGCCCATCCATCCTTGATTGGTCGACTCTTGTTGCGTTGGGATGTGCGGCGCCTCCTTTTTGATTGATTCTTCTTTCCCTGTACATTAGTGGCATAACTATTGAAGTAACAGTGTACCTTCTCTCTGAAGAACTGGAAGTGGATCTCTCCGGATCTCATGTAGATGATGGCGCCAGTGGAGTTGAAGAAGGGTCTTCCTAGGATGATGTGAATATCGTCTTCTCTTCCCATGTCTAGTACTATGAAGTCGGTGGGAACATAGTGGTCTTTAATTTGGATCATCACGTCCTTTACTATTCCCTCCGAAAATTGATAAGTTTGGTCCATCAGCTGCAGCTGCACATATGTTTGATACATAGGTCTATTTTTATATAAGTGTTCATATGTTACCTTAGACATTATGTTGACACTTGAGCCGATGTCGCAGAACGTCTTGTGGAATGTACTTCCCTCAATCTTGCAATCGATGGTGGGTACACCTAGGTCATCTCTCTTGGCGAGGTATGGTGATGGAAGAAGGTGGTCATATTCTGTTTGGACAGAGTTGACCATCCGCACTATGTCTTGATGCGGTTGTGTAGCCTTGTTCTTCCTTCTTCTGCTCCTATTCTTCTTCTTTGATGATATAGTGTTTGTGTCTTCATAGGGCATCTGGGGGTGGACTTTGGTAGTGAGTATACGTCTCTTGAAACTGAATCTTTCTTTGTTGCCTGTGATTGTGAAACAGATCTTGGCGCTGTCCGCGTAGATGATGGCTTTCGTTGAGCTTAGGAACGGGCGTCCAAGAATGATGGGTGCTCTTTTGTCTCCACCTGTTTCAACGATCATAAAGTCTGCACACACATACGAGCGTCCCACTCGTATACAGATATCTTCTAGAATTCTCAATGGGTAGCACAGTGTCTGATCTGCAAGCTGCAAACACATACTTGTATATAATAGTGGTGCACCATGTATTTGTTCGTATATTACCCTTGGCATAATGTTGACGCTTGCTCCAAGGTCGCAGACTGCTTCTTCAAAACTGTGAGGTCCAATATGGATTGGAATCACAGGTCTTCCTGGATCTCCTTTCTTCGGGGCAATGGAGTCATCCATCCATTCCTTTGAAAGTTTCGGTATGAGGTGTCCTGCATCAAAGATGTCTACAAGATTTGCAGTCTCTAGATCTTTCGGACTTCCTGGAATCTTACCTTTTTCTGCCATAGGGACTGAAGCTGCTAACTGAGATAACTGAGATTCTATCATTTTATTAAAGCTATGTTGATTCTTTATAGCAGAAGTAAAGCTATCCATTCTAGTATTAATATTTTCAAGCAGTTTATCATTGGAAGCTATCTTCTTAGACATATTATCAATAATTTTGTTTTGATTAGATATCATCTCTCTCAAAGGTGGTTGGTTAAATGTATTACCTTGGTAGTTACCTGAGTAGTTACTTGAGTAATTAGGTCTTGATTGCTGGTTCCATCCTTGAGTTTGTTGAGGACGATAGTTGGTGTTGTTATTGATGTACTTTGTATCCTCTTGAATCTCAGGGCAGTTGCTCCCTGAATGACCAGTGCCTCCACACTCTTCACATGTCATGTAGATTTGCTTGACGTCTTCTTTCTTGGGAGTGTGTTCATCGAACTTCTTCATAAGTAAGTCTAGTTTGGCAGACAGCATGCCTACTTCCTTTAGTTGATGTATTCCTCCCCTCTTCCGTGGTTGAGAGCGTTCCTCATTCCATCCTTGGTTAGAGGCCATCTTTTCTATGAGTGTAGTTGCATTGTTGATTGTGAGTGATAAGAATGATCCTCTAGCAGCGGCATCCACATTCTCACGGGTACTCGAAGTGAGCCCGTGGTAGAAGGTCTGCATGAGTAGCCAATTCTCCATCCCGTGGTGAGGGCATTCTGATATGTAGTCTTGAAAGCGTTCCCAAGCCTCTAGGATTGATTCATCGTATTGTTGCTGAAAAGTTGAAATCTTGGCACGGAGGGCATTCGTCTTGCCCACTGGAAAGAACTTTGCTAGGAAGGCAGTTGAACAGATCGCCCATGAGGTGTTTCTGTCTTTGTTGGCGTAGAACCATTGTTTTGCTTTTCCCAAGAGTGAGAATGGGAACAAGCGAAGTAGAATGGCGTCCCTTTCGACTCCTTTGATGGTGAAAGTGCTACAAATCTCCAAAAAATGTTGGAGATGAGCGCTTGCATCTTCATGTGCCTTTCCGCAAAACTGATTAGCTTGCACCATGTTGATCAAAGCTGGCTTGAGCTCAAATCCGTTGTCTCCCACATTGATTGTTGGTCCAGTCCTGATGTTGGCAGTGGTTGGTGCAGAGAACTCGCGGAGTGTCTTGTCGTCCATGGTGTCCAGCACTGGTGTTAAGCTTCTTCTTATCTGGCTAACTTCTAGTAGTGGTGCTGAGGGTCTCTTGAGTTTGCGTCTTGTTTTCCTTAGTAAAGCTTCGGGATCCTCAATGTAGTTTTTCGGAAGTTGGAAACCAGTCATACATCAAACCCTGCATAAGATAAAAATAAACAAAGCGAGGGTAATCCTGTTTGAGTAAAAGTAAATAATCAGTGCATTATCACAAGTGTGTAAGTAAAATGATATGTTCTAGCTACCGTTTTAAAATGCTGCTAAAGCAATGTCCTTATTAGTGTTCATAAAGATTTAATGAAAAACCCTAGGTACCATCCCTAATTGAATTGATATGGTCCCCGGCAATGGCGCCAGAAATGCTTGTTGGTATTTCTTAACGTCGCTACTAAGAATAGAGTTTTAATCTATCCCCAGCAATGGCGCCAGAAATACTACACTCCTCAATGGAATCACTCTAAGAATGAGCCACATAAAATAATAAACTAGTGAAGGCACTAAAGAGTGTACGGGACACTACTAACTTCACTTAACGTCAAGTTGTCATCCCCAACATGAAGCTAGCAATGTAATTATATCAGGGCACTGGATTTAAAGATAAATATTTACCCGCAAGCGCACAGATAAACATACCCGTTGTAGAAGCATTTCACCCAAGTTAGTCTCAGGTATCGTTATTTATATTTAGCCTAGAGACTAATCAATTCAAGGTATGATGGTATTATAAGGACTTAACAACATTTAATATGGCACACACTTATAATAAGACTGATAACACACTAATTACTTCAGACAGGAATCAGGTTACAGAGTAAATGATAATGATAAATGGTAACAAAGATCAGATCAATCAAGGATAATCCTAGAACAGTACTACCTAGCAAGTGATAATTAGAACAGGTATTAATAAGAAACATTCCTAAGTTATTCTAATTACAAGTCATAACATACATTGATTAGTGCAATTATATTTGGCAATCATTGGCTAGGTCACATCATATTTATAATCAAGAGGCAACTCCATAGTAAAGGTGTCAAATAAAGTAACCCCTAAACCATGAGTTAACTGAGCCATACTGAACACTACATTCGGGAGGTGGAATACAAAGGACTCAACAGGGTTGTCACCCCCGCGATCTACCACTCTATCCGGAACATAGGACGCATTCCCAGATAAATATTGTATAGGCACCACGCCTACACAACATCTATCACCCACCCGTTGTAATTTAAGATGAGCGCTATACGAACATGAGTATAAACATAAAGATGAACTATCTATGCCAAATATATAATCAAAGCAGACTATAAGCATTATAACTAAGAATATAATAGTTGATGTCTTAATCATATCAATTGTATTGCTATCTAGAACATGAAGATGAACAATAAGGTGAATTAGATCATCGAGAAGAACTAGAGTACGAACTAGATCATGAACTAGAAAAAGATTATGAACTAGAAGATGAACTAGACGATGAACATGAACTAGATGATGAACTAGAACATAAACAATGAAGAACAATGATGAACTAGAAGAGCAATTATGAAATAGATCCATAATGTTAATACAAGAGAGAAGATCTTGGGTTTACCGAGCCTTCTCGTGACTAGATCAGAAGTCCAAGCGAAGCTTGCCTCCTCTAATCCTATTCTATCTACTAATCTAGGTGGATGTAGTTCTAGGGCTTCCGATTGATCTCCTTCTGAAGCTCTGATTGATGATGTCTAATGATCAAACCCTGATTGATTGCTCTGGAGAGGGGGGTCAGTGGCTGTTTATATAGCCCTGGGCGATTAACCGTGGCCCTTGGATCAAACCAACTTAAGGTACGGCCGAGATGCATCCTAGAGGTCGGTGGAGATAGCTTGCAGAAGACGGAAGCCAGCGGGCCTAGGGGGGACCGGTCGGTCACCTGGTGGGACCGGTCGGTCCCACCAGTCGGCTTCTCGCCGTGGTCGACCTCCTGGTGTCTTCTTGCGTCCTCTGGAGTCTTCTAGAATAATCCTGATGTGGTGGTTGCGTTATCTCCCGTCGGTTTCCTTCTATGGGAAGCTATCGGTGCTGATTTCCTGGTTTAGTCCCTACAGAATCATAGTTCACCAAAACTCGTGGAATATTGTCAGTTGAAACCCTAAACCTTTGTTGGTGATCAGATTCTTGCCCTTTTTATATATATTTATCCCTTAATTATGGTAGATAACCAGTGTCAACAGACACCATCACTCTTCAATGATAAGCAACATTTCAAGGTATGTGACCATCACTTTAAAAACTTCTCCTTGTTTCTGGTCTGCGTATACATAAAGAACCAAACACGTTTAAGTTGCACCTCACTTGATCCAACCTAATCAACTCAACATGTTCAGTTCTTTACTCTTTGTTCTTAGCTTTACTCTCTTGAATCTCACTATCTTAATTAAATGAGCTAAAATGTTGTGCATCCAACCTTTGGAAGATGATATATTAGAATCATGAACACATTATGCATAGATTATCCTTCCTTGGGTTAAGTAATCTGATATGTTAAATATTTTATGATGCTACTTTCATGCTCATCTTTTGATTCTATCACTCATGTTAAGATTGAATAGAACACATAAATAACAAGTCCATCTTGTTCGATGTGCCTAAGGTTAGAGAGGAATGAACAAAACTTTTGGTTCTGTTAGTGTTTTTCCACCAACAGAGCCCATGCACTTGATCTCTACCTTGTCTTTATGAGCAGGACACACTCTTGAGCAAAACATGGAGAAGTTTTTCACTCCCAAATTCTACAGAGTGAATGTCCTAGATCTACAAGAACATGCACACTGAGCATGATGCTGCCAGCGTCCACATTTAATGCTTCATTTCAAACTACTGGACGAACAAATAACATGAGAGGTATAAACAAGAAGGAATGATGGAAGACGTCGTAGTCAGAATTAGAGGTCATGAAGTCCCCACAGACTTCTTGATCTTCGACATAGGAGAAGACGATGATGTTCACCTCATCCTAGGAAGACCATTCCTCTATGCTACAAGTGCAATCATCTACAAGAAGAAATCCATTTTCACTTTCCTGGAGAAAAGGCACGATGCAACTTTATCAACTACATACCCAATGAAGCACCCAAGAAGAACAGAAGTGAAAGACACCGCTCTCAATGCCAAAGAATACAAACTATCAACAATAGAGAGGCCAATCACGAAGAAGAAGCTATCGAAACTGTCCCAGAAAAGAAAGAAGAAAAACCTCAAGACAGTGAACCACAGGAAGTGAAGACTCAGACCAAGAAAGTATGGAAGAAAAAGTCTGCACCTCAGAGGAACAATTAATAACAACTTTCCAAACGTCTGACATACCTTGTTTCGTCCGACCTAAATATCCGAACCTTCGCCAAAAGGTAAAAATTGGTAGTTATCCTCATATTTATTTTCCTGCATATTTCTCATATTTAATTCTTAGTTATTTATTGCATCATCATATTTAATCATTGCATCATCATATTTAATTCATAAACATTTTAATTTCTGCATTGCATTAGAAAGGAAAATAAAATTTTGCATTTGTTACACTACATCGTAAACTATGAAGCCCCATGTGAGTAATTCTATGGTGTGTAAAAACCCACAGGAATGTTCATTGTGGTGGCATAAAAATAATAAAAATAAATATGCATGCATTCATCCTGTGCATTTTCTCTTGCATCGAAAAATATAAAATACAAAAATATTGAGAAAGAGATCTTACTGAAATTCTAGACAACTAAGGCTTAAGTGGCCAACCACTAACGCTTAATCTGTTCCACAAGTTTTGTTGTCTATTTGAGTTTCATAGGATCTGAAAGACCAAGAAAAGCTGACAAGCAAGTGGATGTTCCATTCACTGTTGGAGCACTATTTCAACAAACATCAACATCAATCAAAGCTCTGACAGAGGAAACACATTTCCACCGCCAGTCCGCTACATGACAAGATCGAACGACTACGTTAGCATTCAGCTTGGGGGAAAGCACCCCCGTGTATCCAGGTAACTGTCCTTATCAACTTAAGTTTTCATTCTATACGTAAATAAAATAAAATGAAAAAAATATGGGCACATGAAGGCTCGCCATTAATTAAAAAGAAAAAAAATATATATGAGCACATGAAGGCTCAACGCTACTGAGGGAACCGGCTTGGGGAAGACCAACCCCGTTATCTTCGTAATCCAGGTATGTCTTATTCACTATCTTAGTTATTTATAATAAGTGTGTGTTAGATTAAATAAATAGTGTGTTAAGCTTGTTTTAAAAAGTTGATAATAAAAGAAGAACTCTCTCTTTAATCTTTTACATGGAAATGATGAATAGTTGCTCTATCTAATTTCTTTCAAGTACCTAGCCTTCAAAGCATGAGTTCTCCTGATTAATAATGATGCTAAAAAATGAAATTAAATATATGGGTAGTAAATGCTTGATCCAGAGTATAGGTAATTGACAGATATGATATGTGATAATCTGAGCTACTGTTATCTTGTTTTAAAATAATACTAGAGTTCCGGAGAGTTTCCAATATTAATATGACTAATAATTGCATTGAGTTAAATTAAGCTTTGTTGACCCTATGAGAAGTTATCATGCTATTGAATTGAGATCACTTACACATTCCATCCATTTTCCGCATAAATGCTCATGATTATTTGTTCCAATCCTCTCAAATGTTTGTTGGAAGCATGTGGCTATTGAAAAAAACCGAGAAAAAAAATCCGAGGAAATAAAAATGGACAAGTGTCCAAAACATCAAAAAGAAAGATCCCGAGGAAATAAAAAGGGACAAGTGTCCGGAACCTCGAAAAAGAAAAAACTATTAAAAAAATGGGCACGTGCCCGATAGTAGAATTAGCTCGATAGCCATGTGTCTCTGATAGACAGAAGAGAGTAATATATATTCAAAAGAGCATCCGACTCCATTCTCCATACACATGCACTTCTCGATTCAATGGTGTGGTTGACTTTCTCTTTGGATCCATTGTTTAATTTGACAACATATGTCATTAATCTTTTCTGAAAATTCATAAAACTCCGGAATAATAGTGAAGTGAAAGAACTAGAGACATAGTTCTTGATTTGACCATTCTATCTTTCAATTACTCAGGATTCAAGGTAAAGTACTAAGCCCTGTGATGAATAATGTGATACTTTTTCCTATTCCATACGAGAACTTCTATTTGAATGCTTGTGTACTTGTTGGAAGTGAAGATATGGCAGCAACTCCTGATCCACCATTGAGTTTGGCTTTGCTCTGGACTAGCAAAGGGTAAGCTTGGGGGAACTTGTTGACGCTCACTATTGCTCATAATTAACCATCAACTAATGCATGAAATGACACTAAATGAATCACAAAGCATAGTTGTAGGGTTTGAAACTAACAAGTTCCATGAGTTTTGGTGCTCTCACTTGTTTTGTAGGACATCCATATTTTTACCATATAAAAGTATCTCAAGTGATGAAACAGAGCACACCATTGCGAAGACCTCGTTGAGACGATCGAAACGGACATATGATTTGTTATATTTGGAGTCCCGGAGCGAGAGTCCTCGATGGATACGACTTTGAAGATTCTAGAACATTCCCGAACATTCCAGAAGACACGAGAAGGCGACCCAAGGAAGGCGGGGCCCACCTGTCATATAGGCAGACCGACCGGTCTCCCCCCTAGACCGTCCGGTCTGGTGTGGTGCCCAAACTCGCCCCCCTTCGCGTGACGCACTCCAACCGACCTCTTCGACGCGTTTTGGCCCATTAAGGCCCATGTGCATATGGCGAAGGATTTAGTCCCACATCGCTTGCCCAAGGTGGAGGGGAGGCCAGGAGCCCCTATATAATAAACCCAGGACCCCCCTGAACAACATCATCATGGAGTTGTACAGGCGTCCCTCGAATGGATAACCTCTCTTCTCTATGTAATTAGGTTTAGATTTTCCAATGTAATAGCTTAGCTCTAGTCGGGAGTTAGGGAGAGCGGAGCTGCGCTCTGGTTCCGGAGGAGTCTTCAGAGTTTTGGTATGTCTTTGTATATTTTCTTTGTAAGACTTATGCTTTAATATATTTATCTTCTCTATTTACTTTGTGCTTTATTATATGATTAGTATAGTTGCTATATCTTGGCATGGGATCTTTGTTCGTATTGAGTGCTCTAGTTATTCGTGGTAATTAGAGTAGTAATCATTAGTGTAGACGTGGTGTCTAGGCTAGTGTTTACCTGAGTTTGCGCCCAATCCTCCGGTTAGTTGTGGTAGCTACAGGGGTGACATCTTTGTAGATTGTTATAATCCACCACGTTAGGATTGGTGTTCCGTAGAGCTTTTGGCAGCCTTCCCCTGACTACTTTCTTCCCAATCTTTTTTGAGAGTCAGAAAGGTACTGTTGCTCCAAAGTGCCAATGTGTATAACTGCTATATCTTTTCATCTTTGTTGCCTTAGAACCCAAGTAATAGAGAAATATATAGGAACCTTGATCTCTCCCGTTGTCCTCCCACTATAGTTATCTAGTTATCATTGAATTATCCTTTATGTGCTTCATTTATTATCATATCATATATCATTCACTCCTGCTTTAGTCTAATAAGTACTCTGAGTTAGTAGATGCATGATAGTGAGTTATTAGATTCTTGACCCTAGCTTCCCTGTGGTAAAATATAAATAATGATCCTGGAATACTCCCAGTAAAATGCTACAATGGTGTTTTGTGCGCTTGCGGAATCTTTCATATTCTATTTGCACTAACAAACGTCAACAAACGACACGTTGACACAAAAGGTACGTGTGATGACCGCACTATGCTACCCTGTGGTCGAATGTTGGAGGTAGCCCTCACATATGATGTACTCATATATGTGGGGTAGTTGAATTTATTTTTTTGCAACGTCACACCTACGCTCAGGTAAGTGTGAGTTGTGAGAGCATGACCAAACAACCGTTGGTCTAGGGAAGAGCTAGTTTGGCACTGGAACTTGTACTCGTCAAGAACACGTGTACAAGTCAAGGTATTTAATTACGGGAGTAATATTATTCTGATGGGTGCATATACTACTTACGTGTATACTGGGTATGCACCTAAGTTAGTATCTAGATTTAAATTCCTGCAATATATTTATATCTGTTGTGGGAATAGGCTGAAATGAGATTTTCTATAGGTACGCTAACCTCGTATGCGTATGCATAGTTGACGACTAGCTATATCGAGAGTGCGTGTTATGCCACCGACCTAGAACGTGATTGCCGCCACAGGTTGGCAATTTGTGAGAACGTATAGGATGACCATACATTTTTTTGTGCATTGATCAAGAACATGCTTCTCTCACATTTGTTCTAATAATAAATAATTTATTGTCAAGTGTGAATAATATAAGGCTAAAAATATAATGGTTGTTTGTGCATCAAAATGCTTCCCCACCTTTGTTCCTGTAATGATGAAAGTTTGTTGTGAACTAGTGCTTCAATGTGACATGCAAGATTGCTTGTAGAAGTTCGAGATAAAATGTTCTGTTTGATGTTACATGTTGCTCTAAGCTAGATGTAATATGGTCTTGTTCTTGTTGTTTGGTAGTGTGCAATGTTCTATATGAGTGCTTTTGTGAGTAGCTGAATAAGTGATTGCTTGTTATAGGCTGGAAGTAAATACCCTATATGCTGTTGTTTGAATAACCCTGCAAGTTCATTATGACTCTATGTTGTCTTGCCCTGCTTCATGTTTGTTTACTAGAGTAGTTAGACAATAAAGTTTCTAATGGTTAGCAGTTATCCCCTATGCTAAAATGCTTTGTTGTAGCCAAATGTTGGTAATGATCTTATCCTACTTGTGTGACAACTATGCCAAGTTTGTAATTCCATATTTTGAGTTAGGAAACTCCCTTTTGGGTGAAACCAATTGGGTTAGTTTTGTTTTGAAATACTCTACCTAAAGAAACAATAAAACTTGTTGTTTGAGACTATTTGTATACAGTTTTGTTTGGGTTTACCGAGTGCTTCCTAAACCTATAATTCGGGTTTTGTTAGCTTTTTATTAACATGCTTTAGCAAGGAAATATACTAAAACCACCTGTTGTTTAATTGCTTTTCTATTCTATAATCATGTAATCTTGTTTCTTGCTTGTTTCTTGCCAAAAATGAGAACTTGAGTTATATGAATTAAAAGTTTGTGAAACTAATTTTCACACCTTGCTAGTATCATGTTGCTACAAGAAAAATGTAAAACCTGCTGTTAACAACATTAAATAGCATAAACTTGTTTAAGTTGTTATAAGCATGTCTGCTTACTAGAATTGTGTAGGTTGTTTTACTTGCTCAAAATTCTGAAATACTTGTAATAGTTTGCTAAATGCATGAGTGAGCTGCAATAATCTTCCTAGAATTCTTTGGGAGTAGATTGAAACAGCTCTATGTCTCACCTTGCTCAAGTAGGTAAATTAATAAGTGCATGTGAGAAATTTAATTTGGATAAACCATGAGCTTCTCTAACATGTTTGATATGTATCTGAACTCTTTTTATACATGGTTATGCCTAGAATTATGTTTATATGTGCACCATGTTTTATAACTGCTCTCTAATCTAGCACTAATCTTTACTAGTCATATGCTTGTAAGAACTAAATGCTTGCAACTAATTTAAGTGGAGGTAATATTAGCTTTCCTAACATATGTAGAATGTTTTAAACTGTTGTTATACTTGATTATACCTTAAAATCAAGTTGTTGTATGTTACTTGTTAGTTGTTGTTACCTAGTGTTTGTTATTCCTTTGTGGAATGTAGACTATGCAAGAGTTTGTTGCTTGTTTGTAAGTTTCATATGCTAAATAAGTGAGTTGTTAACTTGAAATTATAAACTGCTTATAGTTAACAAACAAGTATGCCCTAGTTCGCTTGGTATGTTTGCTTCTAGATACCGAGTTGTGCTCCAATTTAGTAAATAGGAAATAAAATAATGACAACATTTGTTAGCCATGTTTTACATGTCTATGTTTGCTTGTGTGCTATAGATACATGCTTTTCTGGTTTGAGCTTGGTGATTAGTGTTGATTGCATAAGTTGATTGTTGGTGTGTTTCAAATGCTTGTTAAGGCTGTGTGTAGATGTTTTGTTATCTAGGTGGTACCCTAATGAGTCAAACCTTTGTCCTCGGTGAGTACATGAGTGGTTTGTTCAGCCTTCGGTTACACTCGTGCCCCAGCCCTCTCAACCTTCCGAGATGCCTTTAATAGATCCATGTTGCTTAAAGACCTATGTTTGTGTGTCTAGTTCTGATGCATTAGAATGCTTGTGCCTAGAACCTGAACCTAGGCCTGTCCATGCCTTTTCGTTGGACCAGTTAGCCCTCGTTAACCTTCCAAAAATCCTAGTTCCAAACCATGGCATGCCCATGCTTGTTGTGTAGCCATGCCTCTAACCAACCTGTTGATCCAAGTTTGGTTTTAAGTGTTGCCTAAGCCATAGATGTTTGTACCCTTTGCTTTGAAGGCCCTTGTTGTTTAACCAGCCAAGTTAAGCTCTTGTTAACCCTAGCTTTGACCATAGTTTGTCTTGCCTAGTTGTGGAGTCCAGACCCAAACCCATGTATCCCCTCGGTTGCCTTTTGTTGCTGCTTGGCCAAATCAAGTTCATGAAATCTTCCGTCTTGTCATGACCTTGATGTACACCAGATGAATCCTTGTTGTCTTGTGTCATGTTTTGTCCTTGAAATCACCTCCTTGTTGGTTTCTGAACCTTGTGATCATCCTTGTTTTGCTAGCTTATGCCTTGCATGTGATGCCTATCCATGCGAGATTTATCTGCATCATGATGGATTTCTCACTGGTTGTGGATTCAATAACTGTGTCTTGGTTAAGAACTAATGGTGCCGCGATGAAACCGAGAGCCTCCTGTGGCTGCAGACACATGGTTGTGCTGCTCGGCACGCGCTGGTATCGTGGTTTATAATCAAGATCTATTAGAGAACTATGCCAATGTGTTATCTTTCGTGAAGCTTCTCCTATATTCCTTCAAAAAAAATCCTTTTGTCGGCTCAGATGTGGCAGTGTTTCTTTCTGAAAATTGCAAAGAGGATGACCTTTTTAAGAATCAGTGAGTAATGAAAGCAGTAACAAACTGTAAGAGGTGGTAGACAAAGGACTCTATTTGAACAATAGCAAAGACCGAGCAATATATACAGTCATAGTGAAGCAAAGTGGCACAAAATTCTTAAAATGGACAAGTATCAGCTGAAAAATGAGTAATAGAAATGGTGTGTTATTGAACCAGATACCTAAGGTCCAGAAGTTTTCTGTCAGAACTTAATACATATATCTACATGATGATCTCGTAGTCAACACAATCCTCCTAGATGTGTCTGATTCTCTGCTGATTTTGGTGGTGGCTATGTGATTTGATATCCGACAATTCTTGCAGTAAAAGCTGAAACTTTGGAGCTTTTTAGTGTAGAGAGACAACTGATTAGTTTATACCATTGAAAGCCAATCTCCAGTTCAGAAATGACTCTTTGGTGTCTATGAAGGCTATGTCTTGCAGAACAATGTTATGCCTGAAGTCTGTAAACCAACTAATATGGTTTGTGGCACTCGTATTTCCAAGTCTCTGTCTTGTTCCAGTTAACTCTATCCTGGAAAAATTTAAATGGTAATACAAGAAGGTACGCCAGTCTAGTAACTCAGTCAGAATTATAATCGGATAAGGACAGACTAATGATACATCTTGGTACTATGAAAAGGTTATTCCAGATTATTTTGGAAGAAGCCAGAAAGGACATTTAGAATCAGTCCCTTATTCTTGAGCAGTCAAGGTGTCCTACCAAAAATCAACTCTTAAAAGTGCAGATTAATGGCAAATTGAGGTGTCAAATAACATATTTCAGATTATGTTCCTGCTTTGTTGAGTGAATTTAAGAAGATTACTCTATGACCCAAGTAGTTCAACAAGTCAGTTCCGCTGAGTTGCAACCGCACCATGAGAAGAATGATGTTAACCTGCTCAGTAGTAGTGAGATTTAGTAATTTGGTATTCATACCCAAGAGGTTGCATCAAATTCAACCTTGGTGACTATCACAGCTTAAGAGATAAGAATTTCTGTAAAGAAGGATCAGTAAAAACGTGGAATTGGTAGGGTCAGCTATCACATTCACCGCTCTCTTATCAGGTTCAGATAATACAGTGTTGTCATCATAGAAAGAGAATTGCACCACATGAAACCTTATGTAGCTCTCTATCGACTGTTATCTGGTTGAACAGACATTTACGGTAGTATAGAAAGTGGTTACAGTCAGTCAGTCCTGACCATCTCAAGGGATGTATATTTGCTATAGTCTCAATCGGACGAAGATTCAATTTTTGCAGAAATATTATCTTGGATTTTTCCCAAAGCAACAATGCAATTTTGGATTTTCCCTGTCTATCTGACAATGTTGTCTTGAGTGCACCTCAGTGTTCAATGGAAATTAGTGAAGAAAACTCTTCTGACAAGAGCAAGTAATTGGAAAATGACATGAAAGATCAGAAAGTTTTTCTTTCCATAACAGTTTATGTTCTGTTAAAGAGGTCAGTATGTTGAGCGGCCAATAGCCGGTGATTCAGAATGAGTGCTATACTTCTCTTCTCCTGGAAAAGTCTTTCGTCCGGAATCTCGGGACACGATTCTTTTAAGGGGGGAGGGTTGTAACACCCTAGGTGTTCGCCGTCAGTTGAGCGGTCAGTTGAGCACGAACATGATATATCAAGCGATGATGAAGAACTAAATTCAAGTGTGGTCAGTGGTGATAGAGGTTTTGGGATCAATCTCAGAGATGGAACTCCAGTTTGAATTATTCGGGAAATAATTAACAGAGCCAGTTAATAATGATTGCCAATTTATGAATATTCAGGATTAATGCTAAACATGGATTTTTCATGTTCTCCACTTCAGTTCCTGTCTATAGTGACTGGCGAAAAAGTTTCGTGAAGTTTGGAATCAAAAAGTCACATGACATGACGAGTCACAGATTTGCCTGTAATAACCGATTAATTGAAGAAAATCATTTGGGCTTAACCAAGTGTCGCAATTATGCCCAATCAACTATATATGGACTCACGACCAAAAGTTATGAAAATTCCATGTTGAGCAGATGACCAAAAAATGTTCCGACCAACGAGAAACCTTGATTCGAATCCTACTGGGTGACTACTTTGATCGGCGTTGAACGGTATTTTTGAGTGTTCGCATGTCAGTGCGCCTTAAACGAAAGTTGTAGTACAGAGCGAGAGGAACAAATTTCGTTTTATGGCCGAGACCTGGATCGGTGCCAAAAATGGTGAAAACAAGCTCGCAAGATGAGATACAACGCGGTTTTGAGGTTCCAGAAATCAGTTAAGTCTATACTGCGAAATTGGAATTTCGGTCACCGCGAAGCTACCGTCGACGATCGTTATCGGACAAATGATTGGGAATTTGACTGAGTGCCTGTAACGAAAGTCGGAGTACTCGGCGAGACGACGACATCAAAATTGGTTTCATCGAAACCGGAGTCCGTTTGAGCAGTGTTTGCAATTTTGGAGTTTGACTGAAAGTTTCCAGAAACATGCCATTTTGGGAAAGAAATTCTAAAATAAAAATTGCTGAGCTCCTTTTGTCGTGCCAATAAAAGGGGCCGAGCCTGGCCTCTTCTCTCCGGTGTCCTCCCCGTTCTCCCTTCACGCAAAAAAAAAAACAGCGAGCCCGAGCTCCTTCTTCCGTTCTTCCATCGGCCTCTCCCTGCATGGCCGGCACAGAGCAGCAACAGCGCTCCCTTCCCTGCAGCTCCCTCTCCTTCTCCAAGATCGGCGGCAAGAGGCAGAGCGCCTCCTTTTTCTTGGCGCCCTCCTTTTCCCTTTCTGCTTCGGTCTCCCTGCGCGCGCTCCCGGGCAGACCGCGCAGAGTCGTGACTTCACGCGGCTCTCTAGTCGTTGCTGCGATCTGTGCTGGTGAGCAGCCGATGGGCGAGCAGCAGAGGCCGCGTCCAGCCCAGCAGCAGCGCTGACCGGCAGCCCCAAGCCCCAACCCTAGCCGGCCATCTTCCTCCCTGAAGCTCGGCTTCTCCCCATGGTTTCCCGAGCTTTCCCGTGAATCTTTGGTGAAAGCCCCATCTAGTAAAGCTGAAACTCTTTTTTTGGGTTTTTATGTAATGTGTCATGACTCAATGTGTTTCCTAATAGATCCTCTAATGTTTTGTGCAGATCTGGAGGGCCCAAGTGAAAAACAGTTTTTGTTTTTTGTTTTTGGTTAAATAATAAATGTGGCTGAAAATGGTAAAATGCATAATAAATTGTGTGTTTGTCCAAAAATTACAAGTGAGCACTTTTTAGAATCCTTGTGAGTAGATCTGTCCAGTGAATGCATAATATATTGGGTGTCGGTGGATGTTTTGTGATGTGATGATTTATTTGTGTTAAATAAGATTAAATAGGGAGAAAATGATATATGCTGTTGCCTTGTTTGAAATGATGTGAAATATTTATGGTAGGCTCCTCTAGTCATGTGTGTGCTATGATAAAAATTTCAGATTTATCTGTGCAAGTATGAATTAGTTATGAATTTATCTTTCTTTCAGCTCATTAAATGAATTAAAATAATTTGTGGTAAATGTTTGCATGTAAAAATAGAATTGGTGATTCCACTGACTTTCTATGGTATTGATGTAGCTTGGATAATTTTATCATGGCCATGGGATTGCTGAAAATATGTTTTGTAGATTTATCTTGCTCTCACATGCATTTTCGTGAAATAAACTTGCCATGTTTTTAATAAATAATCTATAAGACCTGAGCATGTAATATTTTTATAGTAGCTATATTTTGATGTCATCTATTACCAATAAAGATATGAGCTCCAAATTAGATGTTTATAACATCACTAAAAAGTAATGCCTATGTTTGTTAATTATCAAATTAATAAAAACATAGTGATAAATGAATGTATATATATGTTTGAATGATTGGCTTTGTGCATATTGATCTGAGATAGGTGTTGTGTGTTTACATTTATAAGTGTTTGATGTTGCCCATAGCTCATATATGTGCTCTCATGTTCACCCAAAAAGTAGTGAAGTGAGTTTGTTAATTTGCTGAATGGCTGCACGCGTAGTTTTGGTTGTGGTGATTAGTTCGTAATATAAATGATGTGTTCTGTAGATTTGATGTATACAAAAGTTGTAGATAACTTCCTCATATTTCTTGTCCTAAAATTTCATGATTTTAGACCAGGTGGTTTAGGAGTTATAGATTTTAGAAATTTGCTGTCAGGTTTTCAATGCTTTCTGTGCAGATCTGAAAGAGTGAACAGTTTGGCTAATTAACTTGTGAATCATGTGTTGATGTTAATAGAATAGTTGTAGTTCTTTTAATAAGCTTTCTAAATTGTCTTGGATCACTATTTTTGGTGATCTAGATCTTCAGATACACATGTTTTAAGTTAAAGCTCAGAATCTGTCCAAGTCTGGACAGATTTGCTTGTTTGTGTTGTTTGACCTTGATAACTGTTTAATAAACTTGATATGATAATAAATAAGTTGTAGGAAACTTAATAGGATTTCTAAAAAGTCTTATATCAAGTCTTTTGGTGCTCTAAATCTCTGGTTGTGGCTGTTTGAATGTAAAAGTCATATTCTGTCCAAAGTTTGGACAGAACTGCCTTGCATGTAATATTTTCCCTTTTTAAGAGCTGAATCATGTTTAGTGAATAATAACAAAGTTGTAGACAGTTTCATAAGCTTTTCAGAAAGTCTAATATCACCTTGTTTGGATGTGTGTAGCTCCAGTTGTGATTAAATTGAGTGCTTGCTGTGTGTTGTCCAATCTGTGCAAATAAACTAAGTTGCTTGTTATAAGTCTGAGATTGTTTATGTGATACTTGATGCTATGTCATGCCTTGTTAATAATTACCTTGTGCATACCATATTGCTAAATTAATCTACCTAATGTAGTATATAAATATGCTTACATAATATTGGTTAACATGCGTAGCGAAAGTAGAAGCTATATGTGCATGCATGTGTTAAGTGGGTGAGGTATGTAGCATAGTCTTGATTGATTAACCTGTATACATGCCTAATGAACCTTGTGCAACACCGTAGTATAACCATCCCCTGCTGAAGAGAGTGTGTTATGTGTGTGCTAAGTGAATAATTAAGCTATGTCTTCTCTTATATAGTTGTCATGATTGCTTATGTGAAATAGTTAGTAATCCTTGTGTTGTTTCGTAAGTGTTTGCCTTGCATTCATATGCTTGCATTATGCATCTCATTTAGGTGTGGTAGATACGCCGTGAAGGACGAGATGGTGAAGCTAAACCCGAAGATGGTTTTTGTTGGAGGGTCCCGAAGATGCAGAGCTAAGCAAGTGCCAGAAGTGGAGATGCTTGCCAAGCAAGTGTCACTTAACACTAACCTAGTGTTGGTTCCCAGGCAAGCCCCGGAGCATTCTAAGTCTCCTACCCACTTCTTTTATAAATGCAATTGAGTTAATATAATGATTGTTGCATTAAGTTATAGGAGTTGTGTGAAACCGTTGTTGCATTACTTATCCTTACCTTGATTACCTGAGATATACACCCTTGTTACCCTGCTAGGTCTAGGCTCGACTTACATGCTTAGCCATGCTTAGACCGGTAGAAGTCGGGCAACCTTCATGTTACCCGTGAGCAGTAGGTGGTTACTTGATCTTTTAGCGGGAAATTTCCAAAATGTGCAATAACCGAGTGTTGTGAATATGGAAACCGACAGATTCCTGTAGTATCGGACTACAGTATTTCTTGCCGTGTCGCTCGGAAACCAGTATCACCTTATGATGGACCTCTTGTCATGTTGAACGCATGCCCCACATTTAGCTGGAAGGATAACTCGTTCCGACCGTGAAGCCGCACATTTTTCCGGGCCGGTTCTCGGGTCCCACGCATCTGCCAAAGCCACGAAGGGGGTAGTGGGACGCGGGGGCGCGAAGAGTAAGACCCGGGGGATGGTGGTTAAGTCCAACCCCTTGGCAGTGGGGCTTGCCTCCGGGTATGATGGTGGCGGTTGAGGCCGCGGCTTCTTGGAACAGTGTTGCGGTTATTTGTAGCTCACCTTAGTAGGTGAGTGTGGTTTGTGTGGGGAATAAATCACCAGCTGGTTAGGAATCGATTATAATCGCCATCGCTCCTGGACAGTGAGCACTTGACTTGAACTCCGATCGGTTTTGATACTGAAGGTAAAGAACACAGAACGGTTATCGGCACTGTGGCAATAGCTAATTGATCTACTTGTTATTATATTGTGGTGATTTCTCAATCACTACTCATGATTGTTTTAGACAGGTGCTAATCTAGTTGGATAGGTTAATTATTGATCTAAAACCTGCAGCTAGTAAATAAAAGATAATGATACTTTATTACTTATGCTTTTATGCAAAACTATGTGTCATACCAGCTCCACTGATTATATCAGCCTTGCATACTCCTTGGTGTCACTTATTTCTGGTTTACAATGGGTAAGTCTAGTTGAGTACATTAGAGTACTTAGGGTTTATCCCACCATGTTGCAGGTGAAGGTTAGGCCTACCGAAAGGTGATGGCCAGTGCCAGTGGGCTCGGCAGTTCCCTACTTCTTCTCTTATGCTGTTGTCGGAGGATGTCACTTAAGCTAGCAAAGTATTTGAACTTATGTTATGGTATTCATTTCAAAGCTATGTTGTTTCTTCTAAATTAAGTGGAATCCAACTTGTATCTTTATTTGTGAACTCTATTGTATATTATTTCCGCTGCAAAGCTCCGTGGACATGATTTGTATTTGCTTGACCATGCGATCTTGGCTGAGATGTTGAAAAAGTTTGAAATCCCTCAGGATTTCACGGACTACCGGGTTTATATGGGCTCAAGTGTGCTAATTCAGCTGCTTCGGCAGAGGTTTTCGCACTTGTGCTCTTATAAATTGGACGGTTTTGTTACAACTACGAGAAAGGCGACATTGACCTTAGGCATGTAGACACCCACAACTAGCTTGTGGATATTTTCACCAAGCCTTTGGATCCCTCAACATTTGCTAGGTTGAGAGGTGGGCTTGGTGTGTGTTTCCCCTTTTAGATGGGGGAAGCATTTTGCTTGTTGTACCATAGTTTGACTTCTCTGATACCCTTTCTCTTTGGGTCTTCCTGTTTTAGACTAGTTTTAGCTCCGACTTCTTCTAGACTAGTCTTTGCATGCATCTCATCATGTACATCTTACATTCTCGAGCTTCATGTCTATATTGTTTAGAATGAAATTATGCTCGGAGTAGTTCTGTTCTGATGATATATGATGATGCTTATAGCTTAGGCCCTTTTTAATCACATTATACATGTTGTGAGTTAAGCTGTTGTTTTCTGAATGGTGAATATGCTTAATTGAACATAAAACTTGAAACATGTTCACCATTGAGACTAGTACTAGCATGTTTAGAATGTGTTGAGGTCACTTGTGCTAGTTCATATATGCTAGGTTGCTATGTCTCTTGCTCTGAGTCATTCACTTGCTTGGTATGTTAATATTCTGCTTAATTTGAACCAAGTGTAAGTGAATTTGAAAAGATCGAGATGGGATTGCTTTGTCAGCACATCACGGTATCGATACTGTTTCTCATTGCACATTTGAGTTAAACTTGAGCCGTGTTGTCTAAGACCAAAACCGATGCTTCAATATTCTGATTTCTTATGCATAGGCTTAGCTCGGATGAAAAGTTAGGCAATGACAAGCTTTCAACCTCTCGCAATCATATGCTAAATCTGAACTTGTGTTAATAACTGCTGCAATTCTCCGATAAAATTTGATCAACACAAGTTTATGCTTCATTCTATAGCATGATGATTGAACTTTGCTAGGGGTAGTTCACCTTGCATACATGCTTAGCACTTGTTTGACTTCCTGTCTATACATGTTCGGTGCTATTTTGATGATGAATCCTCTTTCTAAATGGCTTTAAACTGCTCACTAAGCTTATATGTTCATATTCCGTATTCTGTGATCAGTTTGAGCCTATGGTGACATTTTTGCTTATTGCTAAGTTGTCGAATCAGCACTCTCTAGAGCATTCTTTCACTCTAACGACTATATACCTGAAGCTGCTGACTTGCATTTTAGGCTCAGATACATGTTTCTTGCTTCGATAGGCATGACCTAGCTCTGTTTCACTTGTTTGAGCTCCATTTCCCTTCTTGGTTGGTTGCAATTGTCCCCAAGGAGGAGAATTTTTTATGTATGGTGACAATTTGCAATTTTGTGCTTCACTTTTCGACGGGGAGTTCTTTGTGCTTCACTTATCGAGGGGGAGTTCTTTTAGCGAGGGGGAGTTTCTGGCACATGTTTAGGGGGAGTTTTCTACTTTGCTGCTCCTGCTCCTTTGAGTGCTTGAGTTTCGATTAGTTTGGAGCTTTCTGCTAGTTGTGTTGAGCCTTTGTGCCTCAATCTTGAGGGACTAGCAGTTTCGCATTCTCATGCGCTTTCAGGTTCAGTTGGTATCGAGCTTTCAGCTAGTGGTGTTGAGCCCTTTCTGCCTCTTCTTGAGGACTACCTTTATTTATGACTTGGTTGCGTCGAGCCGTTGCCCATGTATTTGGGAACCAAGTCCTTGCCTTTGTGGTCGAGTTTTGCTCTTTGTTGAGTTGTTGCTCTGATCCTTTGCTTGGTTGTGTCGAGTCGTTGCCCATGTCTTTGGGGACCAAGCTTTGCTTATCATAATTTGTCCTTCTTCGGCTTTTATCTTGGCTTTTGGACATTTTGAGTGAGCTTCTTCTTCTATCTACTTCTATTTCTTTTTATTTTTGATTACTGGATACTCTTTGTTGACGATGCACTCATCAAGGGGGAGATTGCGAACACAAGGTTGATATGTGCTCTTGTGGTTCCTTTCCTAAGAGATGAGCGGTCGGTCAATAGGCTCACCGGAAGGGGTGAGTGGCAACGTGTGTCTCTTGGCTGTGTTGATGTGCAGGTGTGGAGCTCGTAGATAGTGGTCGATGGTGAGGTGAAGGTCAAGTAGATACGGGCTGTGCCGATGGACTGGGAGCGGTGAAGGGTAGACGTGAGGCTTGGACCGACGGACCGAGAGGCCGGTGGACCAGCTGTGGTAGCTGGCACGTGGCATCGGCGAGCAAGAGCACATGGGGATGTGCGATGCATCGGCCGAGTCGGGAGGAAGACGATGGCGTTGTGACACTTGGCGGGAGGTCGGACACGGACTTGCGTGTGGTGCAAGTGCTGTCGGCCGAGTCAAGGAGGAAGCGAAGGCATTGTGCCCGACGTGGAGGCTGGACAAGCATTGACATCGGTGCCGGTGGTCGGGGTGTGCGAACCACACTCCGTCTATGGCGCAGGTTTGGTAGTTGAGCCTCAAAAAACTGCTCTCGACGGTTTCCGAGTTTGGGCCACAAAACTCGGGGTGGCCGGTTTCTGACTTTGGGCCTCAAAACTCGGGGTGGACGGTTTTCCAGGTTTGGGGCTCAAAACCTAGGCTGGCGGGTTTCAGAGTTTGGGCCACAAAACTCTGCCAAGGACACAGGTTTCTTGGTTTCGGCCTCAAAACCGGGGGGAGGGTCCAAAAGGAACGGTCGACGCTTGGCAGCGCCGAGAGGCTTGCGTTGCGGCGAAGCTATCGGTGAGGAAGGCGCGACGGTCGACGGGACGACACGTGGCTGCATCCTAGAGCTTGCGTCGAGGCGAAGTGAAGGATGAGGATGGCGCGTGGCCGTCGGATCAAGACTTGGCGGAGCTGGACCGGAATACCCATAGGGTTAGCCTATTCGCTCTATGTATCTAAGGGTAGTAGGGGAGTAAGTGTATTAGTCTATAAATAGAGAGGCAGCCCCTCCTCTCATTAGATCCTTGCAACATTTCATTCTCTTAGCCCTTGCTAGGTTTTCTTCCACCTGCTGCCTGTGATCCGCAGAGTTAGATATAATACCTCTATGTACTTGAGTTTTTGAGGAAATGAAACCGTAATTTCATTTTCTCCTCGTGGGGATGAGATCCGACTGAAATTGTGATCTATTCGTGTCTTGGTGTTGTGTTCTTCGCATTTCGGTTTTTGCCTTCTCGGAGATTTGCCTTGTTCTCCCTGTCCGAGAGATGTTTCTCGATTTCGTTTGAATCAGATAGTGCTATACCGTGAGCTCCTTCTTTCCGCCAAAGGATTTCTCCTCTAACCTCACAAGCACATAGATCAGACTGATTTCACGTTCATTCTTCAGATTTCTCTCATTTGATTTGGTTAGGTGCGATGATTTCCTAGGATTAGCACCCCAATACGTTGAGGAACACTTGGGAGAAGTTTGATCAAAGCCCTGTTTGATTTGTTGAAGATCGAACCAATTTTGTGTTTGAGTCGTGCTGTGTTTTGCCTTCTTTGGGCATTGGCAGACAGTCCACGCATCAGGCTTTGGTCTGAGCAGTCAGGTGCAGTTCCCTAACTATTCACGGTCTGGTGACCGACGGACAGTCCGCAGTACAAACCCGTGGACAGTCCGGGGCCTGTCCAGGGCTGTTTCAGAACAGTCATTTTTCGGAAGTTTTGCCTGCGCACAGTCCGGCCCTCACCGGATAGTCCGGGATCAGAGTACCAGACAGTCCGGAAACCTGCTGTTTGTGCAGATTTGTTTCGTTGCTTTGGCGCTTGGTTTTCGGCTTTCTCCGGTAGTTCCGCTGTACCACTAGGACATCTCCTAGGGTATCCACCTACTCTTAGGTCATGAACTTACCGCTCGTTTGAGTCGTTGTGTTTTGGTGTGATTTTCCGGGACAAGGGCCATCATTTATCGAGAAGAAATTTGAGGCTCTCATTGACCCCCTCTTGTCGCCAATTTGGTCCTTCTTTTGGGTTTCGAGCATCAGTTTTCTTCCCCTTACACACCCCCTCAAAATGGTGTGGTTGAGTGGAAAAATTGGACCCTTGTTGAGATGGCTAGGACGATGCTCGATGAGCATAGGACTCCTAGGAAGTATTGGGCCAAGGCTATAAACACTATATGCTATATCTTCAATCGCATTTTCCTCTGTGCTTTCTTGAAGAAAACTTCTTATCAGTTGCGATTTGGGAGATTGCCCAAAGTGAGTTACTTTAGAGTGTTTGGTTGCCACTATTTTATTCTCAAGAAGGCAACTTGAACAAGTTTGAGTCTTGTTCTTCTGACGGTGTCATTTTGGGTTGTGGTAATCATACTCATGCATATCGTGTGCTTAACCTTGACACTAACCGAGTCATGGAGACTTCTGATGTCATCTTCGACGAGACCATGCATTGTCTTTCTTCTAGATTTGAGTGTGCAAGTGATCACGAGGTTGGTGAACCTCTCTTTGATGAGGAGGAAGACGGTGCCGAATAGATTGATGATCCAAAACTTCCTCTACCTGTTGTACCGATAGGATCTGCTACTACTACTACATCGACTCACAGCCCCAATCCTTCTACGTCTACTACATGGGGGCCGGTCGATCCACTACCTCAGGGTGTGCCAGTTATACCTGAGGAGGCACCAGCTACTGCTGAGACGGAGGTCACTTCAGCTAGAGAGGCGCCCCAACATATCTAGCACCAGCACCCTCCTCAGCAGATGATCGACAACATCAACGAACGTGTCACTCGGTCCAGGTCACAACAGATTTCTCACCTTGCTCATTCTTGTTTTGTTGCTGATTTTGAACCCCGAGATGTTGGACATGCTTTGTCTGATCCGGATTGGGTCAATGCCATGCATGAGGAGTTAGAAAATTTTGAAAATCGGGTTTGGGTTTTGGTTCCACCTCCTACTATTTGTCATCCTATTGGGACAAAATGAGTTTTCAAAAACAAACAAGGTGAAGATGGCCATATGGTGAGAAACAAGGCCAGACTTGTAGCCCAGGGTTATAGTTAGAAGGAGGGGATAGACTATGAGGAGACGTTTGCTCCTGTAGCTCGTTTGGAGGCAATTAGGATCCTCTTGGCATTTGCTGCATCCAAAGGTTTTAAACTTTTTCAAATGGATGTCAAGAGTGCCTTCCTAAACGGCTACATTGAAGAAGAAGTGTATGTGAAACAACCCCCCGGCTTTGAAAATCCCAAGTTGTCAAACCATGTGTTTAAACTCCACAACACTTTATATGGTTTGAAACAAGCCCCTAGAGCATGGTATGAGCATTTGAAAACTTTCTTGCTTGCAAAGGGTTTTAATATGGGTAGTGTTGACAAGACGCTCTTTCTCCTCAAGCAAGGCACTGATTCTCTCTTGGTACAGATTTACGTGGATGATATCATTTTCGGTGGTTCTTCTCATGCTTTGGTTGCCAAGTTTGCAGATACTATGAGCAGGGAATTCGAGATGAGCATGATGGGCAAGTTGACTTTCTTTCTTGGGTTGAAAATCAAGCAATCTCGAGAAGGGACGTTCGTGCACCAGGGCAAGTACACGAAGGATATAGTGAAAAAGTTCGATATGGGTAAGGCTAAGCCTCTTCCAACGCCCATGTCGACTACGACGGCCCTGGATGTGGACGAGGATGGAGAAGTTGTGGACCATAAGGAGTACCAGACTATGATCGGCTCGCTACTGTATCTGACGGCGACACGACCAGACATTCAGTTCACGGTGTGTCTTTGCGCATGCTTTCAGGCGTCACCGCGCACTTCTCACCATCAGGTAGTCAAGCGCATTATGAGGTACCTTAGTTTCACACCTGAGTTCAGATTGTGGTATTCTGCTTCTTCCACCCTCTCGCTTTGCGGTTATTCAGATGCTGAATTTGCTGGTTGTCATCTTGATCGCAAGTCCACTTCTGGGACTTGTGAGTTTTTGGGCTCTTCTCTTATTTCTTGGTCTTCTCGCAAGCAGTCTAGTGTCGCCTAGTCTACCACAAAGGCTGAGTATGTTGCTGCGGGTAGCTGCTGTTCATAGTTGTTGTGGATGGTGGCCACTTTGCGTGACTTTGGTCTGAGCTTTTCTCGAGTGCCTTTACTTTGTGACAACATGAGTGTGATTAGCGTTGCTAAAAACCCCGTACTTCATTCTAAGACCAAACACATTGATGTGCGCTTTCATTTTCTGTGAGATCATTATGAGAAGGGTGATATCGAACTTAGGCATGTTGACATTCATAATCAGTTGGCCGATATCTTAACGAAAGATGTCAACGGGACCCCGTTCCACGATTCCCCGTGGGGAATTCACCCATTAGGGGATGGGGATGGCATCATATCTTCCCCCATGGGGAGTTAAATGGGCACAATCTTATCCCCGTCGGGGATCACGGGGACGAGGATGGTATGAAGGCCCCCATCCCCTCTCCCCGCGGGGACCCGATTGCATGCTTGAGGGACCGAGAAAGCACTAGCAAGGCGACCAGAGGGGGGGGTGAATGGGAGCCAACAAAATTTCTCTCGAAACTTTGGCTAAATGTCCCACGATCAACCCCCAAAAGCTACGACTGAAACCGTGATGCCCACGACCCTTGGAAGAGGGTGGATGATCCCTAGGATCACAGCGAGGCACCACAAAGCGTTAGCGAACCAAACACAAAAAGCTCCGGCACAAGTTCGACCCTTGAAAACCGAGTCCCGAATGTAGATAGAAGGCTACATCGAGAAATCCCCAAATACCGATGCCAACAAGTAGCAAAGATACCTAGAGAGGTTCCTTGGTCAACTACAAGGCCAAACGAGAAGTCCAAAATCCAAGCGAGGAAGCCGGGAGAGCAAACGCACAAAACCGGAAGGGGTGAGTGGCAACGTGTGTCTCTTGGCTGTGTTGATGTGCAGGTGTGGAGCTCGTAGACAGTGGTCGATGGCGAGTTGAAGGTCAAGTAGATACGGGCTGTGCCGATGGACTGGGAGCGGTGAAGGGCAGACGTGAGGCTTGGACCGACGGACCGGGAGGCCCGTGGACCAGCTGTGGTAGCTGGCACGTGGCATCGGCGAGCAAGAGCACATGGGGATGTGCGATGCATCGGCCGAGTCGGGAGGAAGACGATGGCGTTGTGACACTTGGCGGGAGGTCGGACACGGACTTGCGTGTGGTGCAAGTGCCGTCGGCCGAGTCAAGGAGGAAGCGAAGGCGTTGTGCCCGGCGTGGAGGCTGGACATGCATTGACATCGGTGCCGGTGGTCGGGGTGTGCGAACCACACTCCGTCTATGGCGCAGGTTTGGTAGTTGAGCCTCAAAAAACTGCTCTCGACGGTTTCCGAGTTTGGGCCTCAAAACTCGCGGTGGCCGGTTTGTGAGTTTGGGCCTCAAAACTCGGGGTGGACGGTTTTCCAGGTTTGGGGCTCAAAACCTAGGCTGGCGGGTTTCAGAGTTTGGGCCACAAAACTCTGCCAAGGACACAGGTTTCCTGGTTTCGGCCTCAAAACCGGGGGGAGGGTCCAAAAGGAACGGTCGACGCTTGGCGGCACCGAGAGGCTTGCGTTGCGGCGAAGCTATCGGTGAGGAAGACGCGACGGTCGACGGGACGACACGTGGCTGCATCCTAGAGCTTGCGTCGAGGCGAAGTGAAGGATGAGGAAGGCGCGTGGCCGTCGGATCAAGACTTGGCGGAGCTGGACCGGAATACCCTTAGGGTTAGCCTATTCGCTCTATGTATCTAAGGGTAGTAGGGGAATAAGTGTATTAGTCTATAAATAGAGAGGCAGCCCCTCCTCTCATTAGATCCTTGCAACATTTCATTCTCTTAGCCCTTGCTAGGTTTTCTTCCACCTGCTGCCTGTGATCCGCAGAGTTAGATATAATACCTCTGTGTACTTGAGTTTTTGAGGAAATGAGACCGTAATTTCATTTTCTCCTCGTGGGGATGAGATCCGGCTGAAATTGTGATCTATTCGTGTCTTGGTGTTGTGTTCTTCGCGTTTCGGTTTTTGCCTTCTCGGAGATTTGCCTTGTTCTCCCTGTCCGAGAGATGTTTTTCGATTTCGTTTGAATCAGATAGTGCTATACCGTGAGCTCCTTCTTTCCGCCAAAGGATTTCTCCTCTAACCTCACAAGCACATAGATCAGACTGATTTCATGTTCATTCTTCGGATTTCTCTCATTTGATTTGGTTAGGTGCGATGATTTCCTAGGATTAGCACCCCAATACGTTGAGGAACACTTGGGAGAAGTTTGATCAAAGCCCTGTTTGATTTGTTGAAGATCGAACCAATTTTGTGTTTGAGTCGTGCTGTGTTTTGCCTTCTCTGGGCATTGGCAGACAGTCCACGCATCAGGCTTTGGTCTGAGCAGTCAGGTGCAGTTCCCTAACTATTCACGGTCTGGTGACCGACGGACAGTCTGCAGTACAAACCCGCGGACAGTCCGGGGCCTGTCCAGGGCTGTTTTAGAACAGTCATTTTTCGGAAGTTTTGCCTGCGCACAGTCCGGCCCTCACCGGATAGTCCGGGATCAGAGTACCAGACAGTCCGGAAACCTGCTGTTTGTGCAGATTTGTTTCGTTGCTTTGGCGCTTGGTTTTCGGCTTTCTTCGGTAGTTCCGCCGTACCACTAGGACATCTCCTAGGGTATCCACCTACTCTTAGGTCATGAACTTACCGCTCGTTTGAGTCGTTGTCTTTTGGGTTGATTTTCCGGTACAAGGGCCATCATTTATCGAGAAGAAATTTGAGGCTCTCATTGACCCCCTCTGGTCGCCAATTTGGTCCTTCTTTTGGGTTTGGAGCATCAGTTTTCTTCCTCTTACACACCCCCTCAAAATGGTGTGGTTGAGTGGAAAAATCGGACCCTTGTTGAGATGGCTAGGACGATGCTCGATGAGCATAGGACTCCTAGGAAGTATTGGGCCAAGGCTATAAACACTATATGCTATATCTCCAATCGCATTTTCCTCTGTGCTTTCTTGAAGAAAACTTCTTATGAGTTGCGATTTGGGAGATTGCCCAAAGTGAGTTACTTTAGAGTGTTTGGTTGCCACTGTTTTATTCTCAAGAAGGCAACTTGAACAAGTTTGAGTCTCGTTCTTCTGACGGTGTCATTTTGGGTTATGGTAATCATACTCATGCATATCGTGTGCTTAACCTTGACACTAACCGAGTCATGGAGACTTCTGATGTCATCTTCGACGAGACCATGCATTGTCTTTCTTCTAGATTTGAGTGTGCAAGTGATCACGAGGTTGGTGAACCTCTCTTTGATGAGGAGGAAGACGGTGCCGAACAGATTGATGATCCAAAACTTCCTCTACCTGTTGTACCGATAGGATTTGCTACTACTACATCGACTCACAACCCCAATCCTTCTACGTCTACTACATGGGGGCCAGTCGATCCACTACCTCAGGGTGTGCCAGTTATACCTGAGGAGGCACTAGCTACTGCTGAGAGGGAGGTCACTTCAGCTAGAGAGGCGCCCCGACTTATCCAGCACCAGCACCCTCCTCAGCAGATGATCGACAACATCAACGAACGTGTCACTCGGTCCAGGTCACAACAGATTTCTCACCTTGCTCATTCTGCTTTTGTTGCTGATTTTGAACCCCGAGATGTTGGACATGCTTTGTCTGATCCGGATTGGGTCAATGCCATGCATGAGGAGTTAGAAAATTTTGAAAATCGGGTTTGGGTTTTGGTTCCACCTCCTACTATTTGTCATCCTATTGGGAAAAAATGAGTTTTCAAAAACAAACAAGGTGAAGATGGCCATATGGTGAGAAACAAGGCCAGACTTGTAGCCCAGGGTTATAGTTAGAAGGAGGGGATAGACTATGAGGAGACGTTTGCTCCTGTAGCTCGTTTGGAGGCAATTAGGATCCTCTTGGCATTTGCTGCATCCAAAGGTTTTAAACTTTTTCAAATGGATGTCAAGAGTGCCTTCCTAAACGGCTACATTGAAGAAGAAGTGTATGTGAAACAACCCCCCGGCTTTGAAAATCCCAAGTTGTCAAACCATGTGTTTAAACTCCACAACACTTTATATGGTTTGAAACAAGCCCCTAGAGCCTGGTATGAGCGTTTGAAAACTTTCTTGCTTGCAAAGGGTTTTAATATGGGTAGTGTTGACAAGACGCTCTTTCTCCTCAAGCAAGGCACTGATTCTCTCTTGGTACAGATTTACGTGGATGATATCATTTTCGGTGGTTCTTCTCATGCTTTGGTTGCCAAGTTTGCAGATACTATGAGCAGGGAATTCGAGATGAGCATGATGGGCAAGTTGACTTTCTTTCTTGGGTTGAAAATCAAGCAATCTCGAGAAGGGACGTTCGTGCACCAGGGCAAGTACACGAAGGATATAGTGAAGAAGTTCGATATGGGTGAGGCTAAGCCTCTTCCAACGCCCATGTCGACTACGATGGCCCTAGATGTGGACGAGGATGGAGAAGCTGTGGACCATAAGGAGTACCAGACTATGATCGGCTCGCTACTGTATCTGACGGCGACACGACCAGACATTCAGTTCACGGTGCGTCTTTGCGCACGCTTTCAGGCGTCACCGCGCACTTCTCACCATCAGGTAGTCAAGCGCATTATGAGGTACCTTAGTTTCACACCTGAGTTCAGATTGTGGTATTCTGCTTCTTCCACCCTCTCGCTTTGCGGTTATTCAGATGCTGAATTTGCTGGTTGTCATCTTGATCACAAGTCCACTTCTGGGACTTGTGAGTTTTTGGGCTCTTCTCTTATTTCTTGGTCTTCTCGCAAGCAGTCTAGTGTCGCCTAGTCTACCACAAAGGCTGATTATGTTGCTGCGGCTAGCTGCTGTTCATAGTTGTTGTGGATGGTGGCCACTTTGCGTGACTTTGGTCTGAGCTTTTCTCGAGTGCCTTTACTTTGTGACAACACGAGTGTGATTAGCGTTGCTAAAAACCCTGTGCTTCATTCTAAGACCAAACACATTGATGTGCGCTTTCATTTTCTGTGAGATCATTATGAGAAGGGTGATATCGAACTTAGGCATGTTGACATTCATAATCAGTTGGCCGATATCTTTATGAAAGATGTCAACAGGACCCCGTTCCACGATTCCCCGTGGGGAATTCACCCATTAGGGGATGGGGATGGCATCAAATCTTCCCCCATGGGGAGTTAAATGGGCACAATCTTATCCCCATCGGGGATCACAGGGACGAGGATGGTATGAAGGCCCCCATCCCCTCTCCCCGCGGGGACCCGATTGCATGCTTGAGGGACCGAGAAAGCACTAGCAAGGCGACCAGAGGGGGGGGTGAATGGGAGCCAACAAAATTTCTCTCGAAACTTTGGCTAAATGTCCCACGATCAACCCCCAAAAGCTACGACAGAAACCGTGATGCCCACGACCCTTGGAAGAGGGTGGATGATCCCTAGGATCACAGCGAGGCACCACAAAGCGTTAGCGAACCAAACACAAAAAGCTCCGGCACAAGTTCGACCCTTGAAAACCGAGTCCCGAATGTAGATAGAAGGCTACGTCGAGAAATCCCCAAATACCGATGCCAACAAGTAGCAAAGATACCTAAAGAGGTTCCTTGGTCAACTACAAGGCCAAACGAGAAGTCCGAAATCCAAGCGAGGCAGCCGGGAGAGCAAACGCACAAAACTGGAAGCTTCAGGCAATTCCCGGACTGTCCGGCCTACTGCGGACTGTCCGCGAGCAGGTGGCGGACTGTCCGCCGGCTGAAAGTGCAAAACTGCACAACTGCTGAAGTCTCCTAGACTGTTGCCGGACTGTCCGCGGCTTTGAACTCCGGACTGTCCGCCGGTCAACCAAAACCAAATCAGCCGAAGAACACAGCCACTGATTCGGCTGCTCCCCGACGCCCGGACTGTCCGCCGGTCAGGTGGCGGACTGTCCGCGGCTGTCCAGTGAGGGCGATTTTGATTGCCCTTCACCCAAATCACTCCCAAATAGATTCAAACCAAAATCCCTTGATCCCAAACTTGGAGAGGATGATCACGAGGTAGTTAGGAGACTATCCCCAAGAAATCATCCGCTCAAATCAACTCAATCAACGGGAAATCGAAGGGGAAGGTGTATGAATCGAAAAAGTGCCACAAAAACGAAATCAACCCGATCTACTAGTTCGTGAGGAGTTAGATGAATTCCTTTGGTCGAAATGACCTCCTCAGTATAAAGAACAAGTTTATTCAAACGGATTTCGCAAATACATAATAGAGAGGGAGATCGAGTGACGGGAAAATCGTGGAGAAACGAAGAACGCGAAGAACACGAACCAAAACGTGAATCAACACATCGATCTGCAACCGTGTGGCTACCACACGCTACAACAGTGAGGTTACGGCCTCACTTCCTCAAAATCTCTAGTACACAGAGGTATGGTTCTCTGCGGATCTCAGCTAGCTACAGCAGGGGATTGGGAGAGCAGGAAACCCTAAGTGCAAAGAGCAAAATGACTGAGATAGATAGGGAGGTGGGTGTCTCTCCCTACTTATCCGAATTCTAACTATTCCTAATTCCCACACTACCCCTAACTACTTACAGAGTGAACAAGCTAAACCCTAAGGTTATTCTGGACCAACTCGATGGTAGGTGGATCCGACGGCCACACCCGCACAACTGGTAGCGTTGCCTCGACGCAACCTCACCGATTGCCGCCACGTGCCACCACAGCTCCGCGTCCTCTTCACGGACTCCGCCCCTGGTTTTGTGGCCGAAACCGGAAAACCAGGCCTTCACGTCCACCCCCGGTTTTGAGGCCCAAACAAGGAAACCAGCCGCCCATCGCCTGAGTTTTGTGGCCCAAAGTCAGAAACCCGCCAGAGCCCAGGTTTTGTGGCCCAAACCTGGAAACCGTCCTCAGCCCGAGTTTTGTGGCCCAAACTCGGAAACCCGCAGCACGCCTAGGTTTTGTGGCCCAAACCTGGAAACCGTTCATCCGATGGTTTTTCCCTAGCTCTACCACCAAACCGAAGCTGTAGAGGGGATGCACCGCCCGTGCACCCCGTCCACCGACACGTGTCCCCAGGTCCTCGACCTGAGCAACACCATGTCCCACAAGTCTTCGCTCGTCGTTGTCCCACGCTGCCAGCCACCACAGGTGATCCTCAGGCCACCGGTCCCTCAGTCCAAGCCTCACGTCCGCCCTTCACCGCTCCCGGTCCGTCGGCACGGCACGTCTCTACTTGACCTTCACCTTGCCCTCGATCACTGTCTCTGTGCTCGACACCTGCACAACACAAGCCAAAGAACCTGCGATCAAACCTGTTGACAATCACTCATCACTCGAGACTTGGCATACACCCATGTATCCGCAATCTCCCCCTTGATGAGTGCATTGTCAACTACACACACAAATCATAATGAAAATAGAAGGAGAAACAAGGAGAAGAGAGAACTCGACCAAATGACCCAAAAGCATAGGAAAGCCGTAGAAGGTCAAGTGGAAAGAGCAAAACAACTTGGTTCCCAAAGACATGGGCAACGGCTCGACGCAACCAAGCAAAGCAAAGCTAGCCCTCAAGAAGAGGTAGAACAGGCTCAACACCGCTAGCAAATACCAAATGAAAAATCGAAGCAAAATGCTAGTCCCTCAAGATAGAGGCACAGAGGCTCAACACAACTAGCAAGAAGGCTCGACATCGACTGAAAAGCTCGATACCAACTGAACCCAACTGAAACAAAGATGCGACTACTAGTCCCTCAAGATAGAGGCAAAAGCTCAACACAACTAGCAAAGCGCTCCGAACCAATTGGAGATTTCAAAAATTCAGCACGAGTAAACTCCCCCTGGCATGGTGCATACAACCGATTCCTCTCCCCTTAGTGAAACATGGGAGGCATGATTTGTCCAAATTTTCTCCCCCTTAGTTGAAAATGCACCATCAAGCAACAGGAACTGAAAACAAGTTTCTCCCCCTTAGAAAATGCACCATCAAAAGTGCCAACAAGAATAGTTCTCCCCCTTCCAAAATGCACATGAGTCATAATGCAAGTTAGCAGCTTCAGGAATATAGTCAAGAAAATGCAAGGATGCTCTAAACAGTATAGCTCCAACGACTCACTAGAAAGCATACATGCTAGCGAAGGCTCAAACTGATCACCAAATATGAAATATGAACATATGAGCAAAGTGAGCAGTTTTTAGCCAAAAAGGTATTCACCATCAAAATAGCACAAAACATGTATAGACAGGAAATCAGTCAAGTGCTAAACATGTATACAAGGTGAACTACGCCTAGCATAGTTCAATCATCATGCCATAGAGTGAAACATATCTTGTGTATCCAAATTTTATCAGAGTTGCAGCGGTTAAGATTACACAAGTTAAAATTTCAGCATGTGATTGCGAGAGGTTGAATGCTTGTCATTGCCTAACTTTTCAACTGTTGCCGATCATCTGCTGAGGGGGGTGTTGGCGCTGGATGTCTCATGGCGCCTCCCGTGCAGATGTGATCTCCCCCTCAACAGCAGCTGGTGCCTCCCCGGGTACAAAAGGTACCGCTCGGGGTGGCGGATCCCACGGCCCCCAGGAAGAAGAAGTGTTGGGGCCGTGAGTCGTAGTAGAAGCCGCTCCTTGCGGCACAGCAGGTAGAGGGGGTGCTGTATCATCCATACCTTCAGCACCCTTGTCCTCGTCATCAAAAAGAGGCTCACCAACCTCATGATCACCTGCACGCTCAAAACGAGAAGAAGGACAAACCATGGTCTCGTCGAAGGTGACATCGGATGTCTCCATGACTCGGTTAGTGTCAAGGTTAAGTACACGATAAGCACGAGTGTGAGTGCCATAACCCAAAAACACACCGTCAGAAGAATGAGACTCAAACTTGTCTAGGTTGCCCTTTTTGAGTATAAAACAAAGGCAACCAAAAACTCAAAAATAACTCACCTTGGGCAGTTTTCCAAAACGCAACTCATAAGAAGTCTTTTTCAAGAAAGCTCGAAGAAAAATGCGATTTGAAATGTAGCATGCAGTGCTCATAGTTTCGGCCCAATATCGCCTAGGAGTCCTATGCTCATCGAGCATCGTCCTGGCCATCTCTACAAGGGTCCGATTCTTCCTCTCTACAACACCATTTTGAGGTGGTGTGTAGGGAGAAGAAAACTAATGCTCTAAACCCAAAGAGTTACAAAACTTCTCAAAATCCGAATTCTTGAATTCGGAACCATTATCACTCCTAATAGCTCGCATCGAGTTCAAAGGGAACTCGTTCTGAAGACGCAAAATCAGATTGCGAGCAAAGGAGAAAGTCTCGGTCTTCTCAGCTAAAAAGAAGACCCACGAATATCTCGAAAAGTCGTCAACAACAACAAGTACATACCACTTCCCCCCAACCGAGCTCACCTGAGCCGGACCAACAAGGTCCATGTGCAAAAGCTCTCCAGGGCGCTTGGTCATGACCTGAGTCACTGGATGGTGGGGAGCGGCAACCATCTTCCCATGTCTACAAGAATGGCAAACAAGATCCTTCTCCATCGACAACTTGGACAATCCTCGGATTAGGCCAAGTGAGCTAAGTCTTGCAAGCAAGTCGAAGCTCAAATGTCCTAGTCTCCTATGCCCCTTCCAAAGATCAGAGGAGGAAGGTCCAGCCAAAAGACAACAAGAAACTCCAAATGACTCCGAGAAATTCGCACGAAAGACTTTTCCAAAGGGAAAAATCATACAAACAAGATTGCCCTGAGGATCCAAAATACGACTGAGATTCGGTTTAAAACGAATCTCATAGTCGTCGTCAAAGAGTTGCGAAACAGAAAGAAGATTAAAATGCAAGTTAGAAACAAGAGCAACATCGCGCAACACAAAGTGCTCATTAACTCGCACCGACCCATGAGACAAAACCTTACCTTTGCTATTGTCGCCGAAGGTGATAAACTCATTTCCGGCGACCGGACTAAGACTGGAGAACCACTTGGCATTTCCGGTCATGTGCCTCAAGCAACAGGAATCCACCAACCAAACGTTCTCCAATCGTTTTACCTACATCAATAAAAAGACATAGGGTGAGCATACGGTCCAACACTGGGGTTAGTGAAGTAGGGAGAATACCAGTGCTGGGCCGGCTGCTCAAAAGAACGGTTAGCAGAAAAACCATTCCTAGCACGCCTACGGGGAAAGCGATGACCACGCTGAGGAAAATGTGGCCCGCTGGGGAAGGAGAGCTCACCGCGATACTCAAAACGTGGTGGAGGAAAGCGCTCAACTACAAAGCCACCGCCACGGGGTTCATAGCCTACAACTGCAGGCTCCCGCCGGGCACGTCCTCTCCGCTGCCTAGGCCTAGGAACTTGAGGTTCTGGACCTCTAGGCCTAGCAGCTCTCATTGGAGCTCCCCTCTGAACATTCGGCACATGTACATCGTGGAAAGGATGGTACATGTCCGGATTGTTCATCTCCCTAGCACGACGCGCCTCTCTCTTGCGCCGAAAGCAGAACTCACTCAAGTGTCCATCTCTCCCACAGTGCTCACAATGGTACCTCACCGCTCTCAAAGGGGGTTGTTGGTACACACGGTTTTGGGTGTGGATCACTTTGCTCTTCTGTGGCATAAGCTCCTCCTGGATAGGTGGCATTGTATCCAGCTTGTTTTTCAGGTGATTGGGTTTAGGAGCCCATTGCTGGTTCTTGGGTGGAGCTCGTGGAGGTTCTTCAAACACCCCATCCTTGGTGTTAGGCTTGAGAGGCTCTTTGGGTGAAAGCTTGGTAAGTTTGGGAGTAGTGGTGGAGTTGGGCTTCTCACTCGGGTTCAAACCACTCGACTCTCCAATCTTCCCAAAAGCAGAAACATCAACTCCCGGAGCAAAACCTACACCAGGACCTCCAGCAGCTCGCTTGAATTGGGAGATCATCATCTCGAGCTGTGGCTCACCGCTAGACACCCATGACAAGATGGTCCGAAGGTATGTGTTTTCCTCCTCGCTTTGCATCTTGTCATGCTTCACATTAGCGATCTCCATCTCTAAACCCTCACACAAAGCGCACCTTGTCACACAAGTGCTACCCGAGCTGGCCTTCTCAAGAGACTCAATCTTGGCATCCATCTCTGCCAACTCGGTTTGCAAGACTGGACAAGACTTACATGTACCCAACAACAGGGGTCTAGTCCGGAGCTCATCCACCTCTCCAACCAAAGCAGCATACTTACCTCTCAAGGTGAGAAGGTCAGTCATGTGCTTGGTGCACATCTCACACTCAGCCTCCTCAGCAACGACCACGGTGGACTTAGCAAACTCAAGCTCCCTCACCGTGTCCTCCCACTTCTACCTAAACTCCTTGCGCTCTCTAGCAGCACGCCTGAGCAACTTATCTTGACTAAGCAAGGCGGCAGTAAGCTTCTCGACCTCAGCAGAAAGCTTGTCGTGGGTGAGAGATACCTGAGAGGTGTCGTCGTCGTCGTCGTTCCGAGGGGTGTCCTCCAGCTTGCCGTCGACATCATCACCAAGGGCCATGGTGCAGAGGTCGTCGTCGTCGGCGAAGAAGCAGAGACCGTTCAGCTTGTCCTCGATGTTCTTCTTCTTGTCGGACTCGTCATCGCTTGAGCAAGCGGAGTCGTCATCCGAGCCGTCGACGTCAGTGAGCGTGGCGATGAATGCACGCTGCTCAGCCTGAGCCTTCTCCAAGTACTTCTTCTTGATGTACTGCTTGTCGAAGACGCCCCTCCGCTTGTGCCTCGGGGGGACGTACTTCTCCTTGCGCTTGCCAGAGTCGTACTTGTGCCCATTATCACCCTTCCCAGATGTGTGCTTCCTCTTGGGACAGTTGGCGATGAAGTGGTCGGGGTCGCCGCACTCAAAGCATCCTGAGCGTCCTCCTCCGCGGCGACGGTTCATGCGGTTGTTGTGGAACCGCGAGAACCGGTTGGCGAGCAATGCCAACTCGTCATCCCCCAAAGACTCCAGCTGGTCCTCTATGACAGAAAAGAGTGAAGAAAGTGCAAATCCTCCTGAGGGGTTAGCAGAAGAGCCACAAACTAAAGCCATAGTCGGGCCAGAAGGATTTTCATAAGAAGCCCTCGACATGGCGTCAATCTCACTAGACTTGAGCTTACTAAAGAGCTCGTCACAAGTGAGGGTCTCATAGTTAGACGATTCGATGATCGCCTGGACCTTTGAGTTCCACACTGACCGATTAAGAGTGTGCAAAAGGTTCAAAGCCCTCTCATGATCGTCAAAAGGCAACAACTCCTTGTTCGCTCTCATCTTGTTGACAATGACCTGAAAGCGAGCGAATAAACTCTCTATGGTCTCGCCAGGCATGTGTCAAAAGTTCTCATACTCCCGCTTGTGCGACTCGTAGAGACAGGATTTGACTTGAGTGGTTCCCTCATGGAAACGCATGAGGGTCGCCCAAATCTCATGAGCCGTGGGGAGGTGAGAAACGCGATCAAACTCGGACATGCTCAAACAGGAGAACAGAGCGTTACACGCTCGGCTATTGGCATCGTGCTCATCCATCTGAAGCTGAGTAACACGAGCAGCCAAGACAACGTAATCATCCCTGTTGCAAATCTCCCAGACAGAAGAGCCCATGCTCTGAAGATAGGCCGACATGCGTATCTTCCAATACGCATAGTTTGTCCCATCAAAGAACGGCGGTTTGCCCACGTCGCGATCCATGTCGCCTTCTGTGGATCTGGAACTGGCTAAGGTGGAAGACCCTTAACCCGCTCCGATACCAATTGAAGGACCGAGAAAGCACAAGCAAGGCGACCAGAGGGGGGGGGTGAATGGGAGCCAACAAAATTTCTCTCGAAACTTTGGCTAAATGTCCCACGTTCAACCCCCAAAAGCTACGACTAAAACCGTGATGCCCACGACCCTTGGAAGAGGGTGGATGATCCCTAGGATCACAGTGAGGCACCACAAAGCGTTAGCGAACCAAACACAAAAAGCTCCGGCACAAGTTCGACCCTTGGAAACCGAGTCGCGAACGTAGATAGAAGGCTACATCGAGAAATCCCCAAATACCGATGCTAACAATTAGCAAAGATACCTAGAGAGGTTCCTTGGTCAACTACAAGGCCAAACGAGAAGTCCGAAATCCAAGCGAGGAAGCCAGGAGAGCAAACGCACAAAACCGGAAGCTTCAGGCAATTCCCGGACTGTCCGGACCTGGGGTCCCGGACTGTCCGGCCTACTGCGGACTGTCCGCGAGCAGGTGGCGGACTGTCCGCCGACTGAAAGTGCAAAACTGCACAGCTGCTGATGTCTTCTGGACGGTTGCCGGACTGTCCGCGGCTTTGAACTGCGGACTGTCCGTCGGTCAACCAAAACCAAATTAGCCGAAGAACACAGCCACTGATTCGGCTGCTTCCCGACGGCCGGACTTTCCGCCGGTCAGGTGGCGGACTGTCCGCGGCTGTCCAGTGAGGGCGATTTTGATCGCCCTTCACCCAAATCACTCCCAAATCGATTCGAACCAAAATCCCTTGATCCCAAACTTGGAGAGGATGATCACGAGGTAGTTAGGAGACTATCCCCAAGAAATCATCCGCTCAAATCAACTCAATCAACGGGAAATCAAAGTGGAAGGTGTATGAACCGAAAAAGCGCCACGAAAACGAAATCAACCTGATCTACTTGTTCGTGAGGAGTTAGATGAATTCCTTTGGTCGAAATGACCTGCTCAGTATAAAGAACAAGTTGATTCAAACAGATTTCGCAAAGATGTAATAGACAGGGAGATCGAGTGACGGGAAAATCGCGGAGAAATGAAGAACGCGAAGAACACGAACCAAAACGTGAATCAACACATCGATCTGCAACCGTGTGGCTACCACACGCTACAACAGTGAGGTTACGACCTCACTTCCTCAAAATCTCTAGTACACAGAGGTATGGTTCTCTGCGGATCTCAGCTAGCTACATCAGGGGATTGGAGAGCAGGAAACCCTAAGTGCAAAGAGCAAAATGACTGAGATAGATGGGGAGGTGGGTGTCTCCCCCTACTTATCCGAATTCTAACTATTCCTAATTCCCACTCTACCCCTAACTACTTATAGAGCGAACCAGCTAAACCCTAAGGTTATTCTGGACCAACTCGATGGTAGGTGGATCCGACGGCCACGCCCGCACAACTGGAAGCGTTGCCTCGACGCAACCTCCCCGATTGCCACCACGTGCCGCCACCGCTCTACGTCCTCTTCACGGACTCCGCCCCTGGTTTTGTGGCCGAAACCGGGAAACCAGGCCTTCACGTCTACCCCCGGTTTTGAGACCCAAACCGGGAAACCAGCCGCCCATCGCCTGAGTTTTGTGGCCCAAACTCAGAAACCCGCCACAGCCCAGGTTTTGAGGCCCAAACCTGGAAACCGTCCTCAGCCCGAGTTTTGTGGCCCAAACTCGGAAACCCGCAGCATGCCCAGGTTTTGTGGCCCAAACCTGGAAACCGTTCATCCGATGGTTTTTCCCTGGCTCTACCACCAAACCGAAGCTGTAGAGGGGATGCACCGCCTGTGCACCCCGTCCACCGACACGTGTCCCCAGGTCCTCGACCCGAGCAACACCATGTCCCACAAGTCTTCGCTCGTCGCTGTCCCAGGCTGCCAGCCACCACAGCTGATCCTCAGGCCACCGGTCCCTCAGTCCAAGCCTCACGTCCGCCCATCACCGCTCCCGGTCCGTCGGCACGACACTTCTCTTCTTGACCTTCACCTTGCCCTCGATCACTGTCTCTGTGCTCGACACCTGCACAACACAAGCCAAAGAACCTGCGATCAAACCCATTCACAATCACTCATCACTCGAGACTCGGCATACACCCTTTTATCCGCAACGCTAAAGGCCCACAAAGGCCCAACATCTATACATATATATATACAAGCAACTTTGACCTATTCCTCATTTCCTCAGCCTCCAGACCTCGCTCTCCAACTCCTGCAGCCACCGCAGGCCCTCCATAGTCCCCCCCCCGTCCCAACTCACCTCTGCCCCTAAGTCTCCACTGCTCCACTCATTCCTCACAATTGCAGTTCGTGCAAATCCAGCACCAGTCGATCTACATGAGCACACCACACGGAGACAGCGAGAGGCGGATGCGGGAGGCCGAGCACCTGTACGTATGTTGGAGCTGTAGATCTGCATTAATAGGAGCCCAGGAGCAGCACCAGTTGTTGCAAGAAATCATCAGTGGTAAGCATACTACCCCTCCATCTCTAGCTATTTGGTTTCTCCTCTCATGTGTATATTTTTTTAGTCGATTGGAGCTTGTTGCGGCAAGGCATATGATGCACAATTTGATTGAAGCTTTAAAGCATGGTCGTGAGGACTTTATGGCGGATCGGTTCCCTTTGGTTATTGATGTGTTGATTAATAAATTTGTGATGTCTGTATCATGAATTTGTTCATATACCAATGTGAATTTATACCAATATAAATTTGTGAACACGAATGGTTGACATCAGGTTGAACTTACATGAACTGATGCGGGTATGGGGAGCCCCGTGGGGATTAATTCCCTGCACGGGGACGGGAATGGGGAGAAAATCTGCCCCGTGACACTTGACGGGGACGGGGATGGGGAGAAAATCTCCCCAACGGGGACGGGGATGGGGAGGCACTTTGCCAAGCCTTTGGACCAATCAACCATTGCTAGGTTGAGAGGTGAGCTTGATGTGTGTTTCCCATTTTAGATGTGGGATCACTTTGTTGTATCATATGTTTGCCTGATGTACAGTCTAGGTTCTTTCATAACTTTTTGCATAGCATATGTATCATACTTGCATTTTGAGCTTTAATTATATTCTGTCTAGATTGATACTATACTTTGTTTTCACATGCTTGTTTTTGACACCTAATGTGCCAAACGAGTAAACCGCAAGCATACGATTATCAATGTAGCCTTCACCGGGAGTATTCAAGGTATTGTATTTTCCACAGGGAACAAGAAGTGAACTAACTAGAATCAAGGTTGTCCTATAATATCCAATGTCTAGTATAGCAAAAAAGTATATGCGGCGTTCTCCACCCTTGCTCACTGGGGGCGGCAGTTGCAGCTGAAGCCCGTGCAAGCAGCCCAACTCCCTTACTCAGCCCTACTTTTTAAGAACTTGCCTATAAACACATGGTGGACTCCAAAGACCAGATTCAGGGCTGTCACCAACCGCTGGCTACCACTATTTATCCGTGCGACAAGCAGCATATACTGGTAAGATATAGCTTGAACACCACGTTTACGCTACACTTACTACTCTAACCCGGATCCTAAGGTTAAAGCACTCTACTAATAGAACAACATACCAATGAAACACAAGTATATAACTTAATGCTAAACCAGATATTGAATATTAAAGAAGATCTAGGATGTTTACTTACAAAGAAGAGCGCATCAGCTGAGGTACACCGCAGAGGAGACTCCCGACAGGCCTGAGGCTTCCTCCAGATGACTCCCTCACTCTCTCCTCACTCGCATAGCACTACGCCAGAGCTTCGCTAATGCTTCTCAAGTGTAGCTAACACTACTATGTCATAAATGAGAGAGGGGGGGGGGTAAGGGGGTATTTATAGTGGTGGTGGAGTAGGGGCTCCTCCACCGCCATGTCATCGATCTGTGTGATCCCCTCTCTCCACCATTGGGTTGTAACTAACTTCAAATGAATGGCCACCGTACTTGGATGTTGATTCACCATGAAGGAATGTAGATTCCCCGTGAAGGAACCTTGGGAGGCTCATCCACAGGTCGGGCGACCCATAGGGGGGTTGGGCGACCCCCCTATGACAGGTGGGACGTCCCATGTTGTGCGCAAATGTTGTCCTCACTTGTCATTTGGTGTTTGTCACGTTGAAATGTGTCTTGATAACTTTGGATGCTTCCTTGTGGGCCCATTGATCCAAGTGACTTCCATTTCCACCGTTGAGAGAAAACACGTGTGATCCAAGAGTGGAAATGTGCTCTAGGAGGCTTCTCATGTATCATGCCACATGGGCAAAACCTAGTGGGGTCATAGGGAGGTCGGGTGACCCCCTTATGTGGGTCCCATTAGGTGTCGGACGACCCCCTTATGTGGGTCCCACAAGTTGATTTTTCCACATTTCTTTATAACCTACATGAAAATACTTCCAAGTACAAGTGGAGCTAGTTATTGATAAAATGTGTTGATGTCATGTCTTTATTCCTTGAAACCGACCTTGTTGATGGGGTTTGGAATATGTTATTTTGGGTAATATTCCACCGTCAACAAGAATCCCCCACACTTAGCTCTTTGCTCATCCTCGAGTAAAGGTTAAGGGTAACAGAGACTATGGCTATAACAGTCCTGAAGATAATCAACAACTTTAAGCATCATTCAAGACATACTCTACACATGTGGGATATGTGGCATTGTCTAACATCTATCCTTTAGATATTGTAAGATGGAACAACTTATGAAAAAGTCATCTTTCCTATTCCACATCTTAATGACTTGGAGTTTTTAAGTTTTCACAAAGAAAGCAAAGTTCACTTATACTCCTCATATGGTACTCTCAAATCGCTCAATGGTGTATGATTCCTTACCAAGGCATAACACTATTCATCTCCTACTTCTAGAAGGCTTATGTGGAGCTCAGGTAGGGATAAATATGATAGCATACTTGTATTGCATATTTGTAAAGTCAAAACAAGGATCCAAGTAGAAAAATGTGATAATCCTAGATCAAGATGTGCATGTGTGTGGACATAATATGTTTGGCACATGATACTCCTTTAGTGACATGATCTCTCTTTCTTACTTATTTTTGAGACATGGCTATCATAACTCTTCTTTTTTCATGAGCTCTAGCATGCTCATCTCTCTTTTTTTATATATCCTAGACCTTCATGTGTCCATTTTTTATTTCTTTTTCTCATACTTTTGCGTAGCCTCTATCTCTTCTACTAGACTAAACTAGAGAGATCATTCTTTTAGAACATGGAGTATTTATTTGGTGGACATGAAAGGCATGTTGTTGCACACTTCCAATGTAGAAGTGGCGTGTATAGGTGCAGTGTACGTGATCTTGATCTTGGGAGCATGATAAATTTCTCAACAAGGGTCAACAAGGTTTGACTGAACTCATAGCAATAACAAGTAGCGTAACATAGTTTTGAACATGTAAGGACATTATATTTGGCTTTTGTAGGAATTTTCTCATCATTGAGTATGTGACACTATGGTTTTATGGCATTTTTATCAGAAACAAAATTTTCAAGCACTTTGAATAGAAAAGGTAGGATTCCTACGACAAAGCTATATCACATTTCACAATATCTTAGTCAATATGATTTTCCTATCAAGATATTTCTCTGACAAGCATAGACATGTACAAGAATTAAACTTTAGGAAGCTTTTATCTCAAAGATGTTATAACATGTCACTTTTCAAGATTAAGTTGTATTGGGATGAGAGTCTTCTATTTTATTCAAAATGAAAGAAATGAAAATTAATATATGAATGAAGAGGGTAAGCATGGCAAACCTGTGGCAGTTTCGTAATACCAGTGTTGTGACTGACCAGTGGGTCCAGGGGTCCATGGTGGGGTTGGCTGACCCCACCATGGGGTTTCTGCCCACTTTGGTGTGTGCCATTGATCTCCCATCTTCTAACAGTCTGTTCTGCATTCGTGGTTTTTGATGTTGTGTTCATTTGGACGTCGCCCGACGTCAAAATGTAGCCATTGGGGTTCAAATTGTTCGGGTAGCGTCACATTGTCGTGTCAAGCTCTGTTCTGCACTTGGTTTTGTAAATGGATGCAGTTGGGGGTCGGGCGACCCCCACACTTAGTCTCAACAGAAGCCTGAAACTTGACATAGTGGCAAAGATCAAATGCATGGGTTCTGCGTTGGAAACACACCAGCAGAACCTAAATGACTTCTATTCAAATTCAAATTTTTCTAGGCACCAGTTACAATAGATGAAATTCAAATTCAAATTTTTCTAGGCACCAGTTACAATTATTCTAACTATAACTAAGCTAAGGAGAGGGTGGATACAAAAGATCATTTTGCCCTATCCCTTCCGCGAAGCGCTTTGACTTCGCATTGTACTAATGCGAAGCGCGTGGAAGTTAACCTCTAGTTCTAAGCGTGCCATCCTCTCTTCCGCGGCGCGCTCTTCTAATTCCTGATTGCTCTTCCTGAGGTTGGCTACTACTTTCAGGAGCATCTCATGTTCACTCTTTGAGGGCTGGTCTTCATCTTCAAAGTGACCCGGCGGCCCGTTGATAGATGGCGGGTCGCTGGTTCGCCAGATGGTCTTCTGGGCCGAGATTGATTCTCGAGACTCCAACAGTGCCCTCCGCTCATTGGAGGTGATCGAGGGTACGAACACCTTGCCGCGCCCCGGACCACCGCCAACAATCTTGCGATTCTTCATCCAAGTAGGTGTCGACAGTGTGTACAAGGTGGTGTTCTCCATTGTGCTCGACACGTGGATGACATCTTCGACGGCACCTCTCTTTGGTACCAACTGCCCCGTCCGACCCCTTGGCGGCCCCCGGTAGTCTCCCGACGGTGGCAGCAACGCCAACGGCTTGATGTCGAGCATATCGACAGCCATAAGGGTCATTGGTTGATCCGGATTGGTGTTGGACGAACCTTCGTTGAATGGGATCATGGGCATCTTGCCAGGATTTCTGGTTGGGGCCATGGGGATCTCACTGGTGAGGTGGAAGAACACAAAAGGAGAAGAGAGGGTTGATGGTGTTGAATGGAATGAATGGGAGGAGGAAGAAGAAGGGGAGGTGAGTATAAAAAGTGGTGTGTGAATGTTCATAAGCCCTGTTTAGAGAAGGCTCCCCAAGGGAAGAAGACTATGGAACTAGGCTGAGAACAGAAATTTGAACAAGAAAGGCTAGATGCATAGTCAGTATAAAAAGTGAATTCTACCATATCAATTTCTTGTTCTATAGGTTCATGTTCATGAAAAACTTTAAGTCGTTGACCATTTACCCTAAATATGTTGCCATCTTCGCTTTGGATTATTACTGCCCCATGTGTGGCAGCGTCGACGACGAGGTATGGTTCGTCCCATTTGCTTTTTAATTTCGCGTGGCCAAATAACTTAACCCTAGAGTTGAACATGAGCACTTTTTCTAGTGTTCTTCGGATTTCTCATGGATTAGTTGGTTTGAAGCGATGATATTCTAGGATTAACTTCCCAACACGTAGAAGAACACTTGGGAGAAGTTTAGTTGCAGCCCCATTTGATTTGGTGAGGATCCAATCGATTTTGGTTTGGTCTCATGGCGTTTTTGGGCATTCTAGGCAGTGGCGGACTGTCCGCCCCCCAGCCGCGGGCAGTCCGCGAGTCGGGGTTCCAGCCGGTGCAGTGGCTATTTGCCTCGGTGCTTTTCCCCTCGGATGACCGGCGGACAGTCCGCTAGTGACAGCCGCGGACAGTCCACGAGTCGCGCAGGGGCGTCCAGCAGCGTTGCTGTTTTTGTCCTTTGACCGGCGGACAGTCCGGCCCCCGTGTGGCGGACAGTCCGGCCTTCACCGGATAGTTCGGGAGCCTGATGGCGGACTGTCCGGGATTCTGCAGCTTGTGTAGTTTTAGTGCGTTGGACCTCCCGGCTTTTCCGTTTCGTTTCCTGACTTCTCGTTTGCTCCTAGAGTTCACCTAGGAACCTCTCTACATATCTTTGCTACGCGTTAGCATCGGTATTTGGAGGAATCCCGTCGTAGCCCTTTATCTACGTTTGGGAGTGGGTCTTTTAGGCATGAACTTGACTCGGAGTTTTGAGAGTTTTGGTTTGCTCTCTTGTGTGGTGCCTCGCTGTGATCCTAGGGATCATCCACCTTCTTTTCGAGGGTCGTGGGCATCACGTTTGAGTCCGAAGTATTTGGGGTTGTTTTTGTTGGCACAGAGGCCAGGATTTTGAAAGAAATTTTTAGGCTCCCATTCACCCCCCCTCTGGTCGCCTTACTTTAGCATTTTCGGTCCTTCAATGGGAGGAGGAAGAAGAAGTGGAGGTGAGTATAAAAAGTGGTGTGTGAATGTTCATAAGCCCTGTTTAGAGCAGGCTCGCCAAGGGAAGAAGACTATGGAACTAGGCTGAGAACAGAAATTTGAACAAGAAAGGCTAGATGCATAGTCAGTATAAAAAGTGAATTCTACCATATCAATTTATTGTTCTATGGGTTCATGTTCATGAAAAACTTTATGTCGTTGACCATTTACATTAAATATGTTGTCGTCATCGCTTTGGAGTGTTACTGCCCCATGTGTGGCAGCGTCGACGACGAGGTATGGTCCGTCCCATTTGCTTTTTAATTTCCCGTGGCCAAACAACTTAACCCTAGAGTTTAACAGGAGCACTTTTTGTCCAGGGTGGAATTCCTTATGTTTAATTCTTTTATCGTGACACCTCTTGGTTCTTTCCTTGTAGATTCTAGAGTTATGATAACCTCTCTCTCTCCATTCCTCTAGTTGGGATATCTGCATTTTTCTATGGGTTCCTGCAGGTTTTAGGTCCATGTTCCATTTTTTGATGGCCCAGTATCCTCCGAATTCTAGTTCTACGGGCAAATGGCAGGTTTTTCCATAGACAACTTGGTAAGGTGACATACCAATTGGGGTCTTATATGCAGTTCGATATGCCCACAGTACATCGGGTAATTTATCTTTCCAACTTGTTCCCATCTCATCGACGGTCTTTATGCAGAATGTTTTTGATTTGCTTGTAAGATGTTTCAGCTTGGCCACTTGTCTGGGGGTGATAGGGGGTTCCAACATTATGTTTTATTCCTAAATCATTCAAGGATTTTTGGAACCTCTTGTCAATGAAATGTGACCCTCCATCACTTATCACCATTCTTGGAGTGCCAAACCTTGGGAGAATGACCTTTTGGAACATTCTACGGGAGGATGCGGAGTCTGCTGATTTGCATGGAAAGGCTTCTACGCATTTGGACACATAGTCTACCACCACTAAGATATATTCACAACCCTTCGATTTAGGGAAATGTCCCATAAAATCGATACCCCATACATCGAATAGTTAGACATGCAGATTGTTTGTGAGTGGCATCGTGTCTCGGCTGTTGATGTTTCCATGTTTTTGACATCTTGGGAATTTTTTAACATAGTCTTGAGTGACCTTGTACATGGTTGGCCAGTAAAAACCACTTTGCCAAATCTTAGCATGGGTTCTAAATGCTCCGTAATGGCCTCCATATTTTGCCCCATGACATTTTCCATGATTTTAAGCGCGTCTCTCATAGGTACACATCTCCTTAGCATACCGTCACTACAAACTCGGTAAAGGTATGGTTCCTCCCAGAGGTGGACTTTACTTTCTTTTATTAGTTTCTTCTTGTCTACCCCTGGCGGTACATGCGCCGCCACTATAAAGTTAACGATGTTTGAGTACCATGGGTTGGAGTCTGTTAGTTTGAGGAGTGTGTCGTCTCTAAGGAAGTCGTTAATGGGCATGTCTTGTGTATCTTTGAATTGTATTCTAGACAAGTGGTCGGCTACGAGATTTTTTACTACTTTTCTATCTTTTATTTTGATATCAAATTCTTGGAGTAGCAAGATCCATCTTATTAACTAAGGCTTAGCATCTTTCTTAGTGAGCAGATATTTTAATGCAGCATGGTCAGTATAAACTATTACCCTGGCTCCAACTAAGTAGGATCTAAACTTGTCTATAGCAAAGACTACAACTAAAAGTTCTTTTTCAGTAGTTGCATAGTTTAGCTATGGTCCAGTTAAGGTTTTACTAGCATATGAGAATGCATGATGTTTCTTATCTTTGGATTGGCCTAGAACGGCACCAACGGCAAAATCACTTGCATCACGTATTATCTCAAAAGGAAGCTCCCAATCAGGGGGTTGAATGATTTGAGCAGAAACAAGAGCTTTCTTAAGGTAGTAGAAAGCATCTAGGCATTCATCAGTAAAGTCAAAGGGTACTTCCTTAGAAGCAAGTTTGTTAAAGGGCGAGCAATTTGAGAGAAATATTTTATAAATCTCCTATAAAAACCAGGATGCCCAAGGAAACTACGGATACCCTTGACATTCGTAGGAGGTGGAAGTTGTTCTACGACTTCTATTTTTGCTCTATCCACTTCTATCCTGTTAACACTAGAATTTCGCACGCATAAGCAGATGACAAGAGGACCCAGCCAGCAGTGAAGGGAGGATTCGGCAAAATGATTGGGCGACTATTTGGTCCTCAGAGTTTTGGTGAATGCCTATGCGGTCAGCTGTTTTTGCGAAGCGGCGGCTCCATTCGGGAAATGGATGTAGCAAGTAGAACCGGCTTGCGCGAGAAGATATGTAACAATGGAGGGCGCCGAGAAGAATAGGATTAGGATTTGTATCTTTCCAAATTTCATTGTGTAAGTCATAATCGTCTAGGACTCATGTTTTTGCCCAGGGTATAAATATAAACCCCCGGCCATTGTAAAATTGTTCACAACCATATCAATACAAACCGGCCCCGTGCCACCTTCGAGTCCTTAGTCGTGTCGTCGAGTTCTTCAAGAGGAATCATCGATCCGTCGACCTCCGTATGTTCCGGCAACCTTGTTATCATGTCTAGTATCATGCGGTGGATTTAGATATGATGCAAGTAGTCTTGCTTTTTTTCATTGGTCGTGCGGGGACCCTTGTTAGCGATCAAGAAGTCTTGCTATGCATGTTTATGGGAGATACCGTGCGGCAGGCGTTTATTCATATGTTTAGCAGAAGCGAGATAGTTATCAGCTCTGTTAGATTTAGCAAATCTGATAGATTCATTAAGTTATCATGTGTTGCATTGTTTATTTAATTTTGTAACACACTTCTGCCAATCTAGATTGATTTGTTCGGCCCCTGCTCTTCAAGTTTGCTTGTGTCTCTTAATCGCAAGATCATGATGGCCGAGTAACTTTCAATCTAGATTGTCACATGTTGCGGGTTCATGCATGTCAACCACAATTAGGCTTTAGTAAAACTGGGTATCGTGCGGCAGATGCAGGTTCTAGTTTAGTTTAATCGTGTTTGTTTGTATGTTCCTTCCTCATGGACCCCAATTCGGCTAGCTTGCCGATCTTGGTCAAGCTTACGCGAGTAATAAGTTTTTTATAGATCTGTTTGGATACATGCATGCTTTTAGCTTCTTATAATTATATTGTATCATGCGGTGGATTAATCTAATTATAAGGAGTGGTGTAGACTTAGTTTATGCTTGACGGGTTTTACGAAGACTTGACGTGCGGCAGACTAGTTGGAGTAGCCTATGCATGTGTTGTTTGAATAGATTTATATTTACAAGTTGCCTGCTTACAATTCGCTATGTTTTTGACAATGTCTGTTGTTTGTTTAAGCATGCTTTTTCCTCATACATGTATTCGACAGTTGATATACTTACATGCTTTCTTTTCTTATTAGCCGAATAATTCTATAAACATGCTTGGACAGACAGCTTCTATAGCTGTGTGCCGTTGTGATTGGCTTTCAAAGCCGTACATATGGAACTGTCTGGTCCCACGACATGTTCCAGTGGTATTCTCACAGTTTTATCCCTTGTTGGTTTTCAGGTCAAACCGACTGGCACGTCTCCGAATTCTAAACCGTCTGGGCACCCGATTGAAGCTAAGCTTTTCGGCTTGCCGTGTGTTAGGTGCGGTGTGTCACGTTTTGCGCCAACACACTTTTTGGCATGCCCGGTGGGACCGAATAGCTGATCCAAGTAGTTAACTCTCGAAGCAATTCTTGAGATGGACAACCCAATTGATGGAAACGAAGGAAAGTTGCGACAAGGTTTCATGTCGGCTGGTAAGTTAGAAGAAATAAATATCGGTAATGAAGCTGAAACAAGACTGATATATGTCAGTACCAATTTGAGTCCAGAGTATAGGTCAAAATTGATAAGTCTTTTAAAGGAGTTCAGAGATTGTTTTGCATGGGATTACACAGAGATGCCCGGACTAGATCGCTCCATTGTTGAACATCGACTACCGATCAAACCTGGGTATCGCCCCTACAAGCAACCTCCTCGGAGATTTTAAGGAAGAAGTGTTAGCCGACGTGAAAAAAGAAATTGAGAGATTATTGAAAGAAAATTTCATTCGGCCGTGCAGATATGCGGATTGGATTTCGAGTATAGTTCCAGTATATAAAAAGAATGGAAAGATGAGGGTCTGCATTGATTTTAGAGATCTCAATAAAGCTACTCCAATGGATAGTTACCCGATGCCGGTTGCCGAATTACTTGTTGATGCAGCAGCTGGTTACGAGGTCATCAGTTTTATGGACGGTAATGCTGGATACAATCAGATCTTTATGGCAGTGGAAGATATATCAAAGACAGCTTTTAGATGTCCTGGTCATATTGGTTTGTTTGAGTGGGTTGTTATGACATTCGGATTACAAAATGCCGGCGCAACTTATCAAAGAGCTATGAATTACATCTTCCATGAATTGATCGGCAAGATTGTAGAAATTTATATTGATGATGTAGTCGTGAAGTCCAGGAATCATGAAGAATATTTGGCTGATTTGAGGAAGACTTTGGAATGCACAAGGAAGCATGGTTTGAGGATGAATCCGAACAAATGTGCTTTGGAGTTTCGGCAGGAGAGTTTTTGGGGTTTCTGATCCATAAAGGAGGAATTGAAGTCGGAAAGAAAAGCATGGAGCCAATAGATAAAGTTGTCCCTCCAACCAACCTCACAGAGTTGCAATCGATACTTGGCAAGATTAATTTTGTGAGGAGGTTCATATCTGGCTTATCGGAAAGAGTTTTTCCTTTTTCTCCATTGCTGAAGCTTAAGAAGGATAAAAAATTCGTATGAGATGACGTACAATAGAAAGCTTTTGATGAAATTAAAGAATATATGAAGGCACCACCAGTATTGATACCTCATCAGCTTGGTAAACTTTCAAATTGTACGTGGCAGCTGATAGACTAACAATAGGATCGGCTCTTATGCAAGAATTTGAAGGAAGAGAAAGAGTAATAGCTTACATTAGCCGAAAATTGTTAGACCCAGAGATGAGATATTCGACTACGGAGAAGCTTTGTTTGTGTGTGTATTACTCATGCACTAAGTTTCAGCACTACTTATTAGATGCGAATGTGTAATAGTTTCTGAATTTGACGTGATAAAGCACATGCTATCAATGCCTATTCTAAATGGAAGGATCGACATGTGGATTTTAGCACTGTCAGAGTTTGATTTAAGGTACGAATCGGCAAAAGCAGTAAAAGGTCAAATTATCGCCGATTTTATTACTCATCATCGAAATCCTTCTGCTAATATGATAGATATTGCACCTTGGACATTGCTTTTCGAGGGCTCATCTTGCAGTAAAGGTGGTGGTATCGGTATTTTCTTGATTTCCTCGCCAGGATTGACTTTCAGATACACTATCCCCATTGAGTTTTATGTTACTAACAACCAAGCGGAGTATGAAGCCTTACTCAGAGGACTTCGACTTCTTATAGAAATAAAAGCTGTCGCTGTCGAGATCTTTGGGGATTCTGAGTTAGTCATCAACCAATTGACCGGCCAGTATGAATGTAAAAATGATATATTGAGGGGGTATTATGAGGAATGTCAAAGACTTTTGAAAATTTTCAGATGGCAACCTTACATCATATCCCTAGGGGGCACAACGAAGAAGCGAATAAACTAGCTCAGGCTGCTTCTGGATACTGGGAAGTTCAAGAAGTTTTTGCCTTGGATGAAGATCGTGTGGTTAATGACTGGAGAAAAGAAATTGTCGATTATTTGAAAAATCCATCACAGAAGGTTTCCGAAAGCTTAGGTATAAGGCTATTAAGTTACACTTCTTGATGATCAGTTGTACTATAAATCCATAGATGGAGTGCTCTGAAATGTTTAAGTCAAGAAGAAGCCAAGAATTTGATGTATGAAGTACATGAAGGATTATGCGGAGCACATCAATCAGCTTACCGAATGAAATGGATAATAAGAAGAACTGGTTGTTTGGCCAATTATGCTCGAAGATTGTTTTAAATATTATAAAGGATGTCGAGATTGTCAGAGATTTGGCAATATTCAAAGAGTTCCGGCAACGGCTATGAATCCGATTGTCAAGACATGGCCGTTTAGAGGATGGGCTATAGATTTGATTGGCCAAATTCATCCTCCTTCTAGCAAGGGACATAGATTCATACTATTGGCTACAGATTACTTCACCAAATGGGTTGAAGTTGTACCTTTGAAGAAGGTTACGTCAGAAAACATGATTAGTTTTGTTAAAGAACATATAGTTCCCAGATTCGGGATCCCTCAAACTATAACAACAGACCAAGGGACTCAGTTTACGTCTTCCGAATTTTGTGATTTCACTGAAGAAATGGGAATCGAGTTATATAATTCTTCTCCTTATTATGCACAAGCCAATGATCAAGCCGAAGCGTCAAATAAAATTATGATTAAGATTATCTAGAAAAAGATTGATGAGAAGCCAAAGAAATGGCATTTGGTTCTTAATGAGGCATTATGGGCTTACCGAATGGCATGTCATGGGTCTACTCAAGCATCTCCCTACGAGTTGGTTTATGGACATTATGTTGTGTTGCCATGGGAGTTGCAATCGAGTTCGTGACGAGTTATATTACAGAATGAGTTAAAGGGGGAAGATTATAAAGGTTTAATGATGGACGAACTGGAAGATTTGCACTTGATTCGTCTTAAGGCACTGGAAAATATAGAGAAGAACAAAATTGCCTGTTGCCAAGTATTGCAATAAAAAGGTCAAAGAAAAACACTTTGAAGAAGTGGATTTGGTTGGAAACTTGTATTGCCAATCAAAATGAAAGACAAAGCATTCGGTAAATGGTCTCCAAATTGGGAAGGTCCTTTTCGGATAGTAAGACATGTGCCTGGCAATGCATACGTTTTGAAGACCTTGCTGGGAGAGGAGTTTTCAAGAGCTATTAATGGGAGATTTCTTAAGAGGTTTCAACCTAGTGTGGAAGTCGGTACATGAGTGGGTTTGAAATTTGTATGCAATAAGTTAGCCAATGAGAAGCATCGCCTTTAGCAGAAAAAATGCTCCAGAAGTTTGGAGAACAGCCGACATGACATGTGTCGCCTTTAGAGCAAAAATACTAATCTAACCGATTAGGGACAGTATCATACGGGAATTCCGCTTTCGGAAATTCAGATAGGAGGAAACAGGAATCATCAGCGAGTGTATCACAAAAGCAGATGTTTCATAAAGGAAGCAGTTTTATCACAAAGAGTTCCTAGGTACAAACTATTCATCAAACAATCTATTCAAAATAGATTGAGTGCCAGAAGCCTAGGCGAGCACGGTCGCATGATCTTCATAAGTTTCCAGAAGATCTTCGACATCCTCTGGGAGCTCACCACCACGGAAGCCAGTCGGCATGACAGAGAAGTCCTCACGCGTCTGAGTGGACATCGCCGCTAGCCCTAAGGCAACGCCATGGTGTACACCGTGAATGGCGACTTGATCGACACGACCGTCCGCATCATCAAGACGCGCCTCCACGGTTTCTCCCTGGGCATTCACTTTGTCGACCACTCTGGTTCCCGCAATCTTCAAGTGCTCGACTTCTGCAGATAATGCTAGATAGGAAAGAGAATGCATCAGGCGAACGGGTCCGATTAGAAGAAGGGGGAATCGGGCGAAGATTTTCACTGACGTGAGATTGCATCGCAAAATTGTTTCCGCTGATCCTCCCAGTCAAGCTGGTCGATGCCATACTGTTTGGAGACCTCGCTCAGCTCCTCTCGGGCCTTGTCCCTTTCCTCCTTGAAGCGGCAAGCATCGCGGTGGTTCGACCAGTTGGAGTAGTAAGAATCTGAAGAGGAATCCGAGGAGTCGGAAGAGCTGGAAGATCCGGAAGATAGAATTCAGGGCTGGGGAAGAAGATGACTTTGACTGGTCGAGATGAATCTTATCCTGGTAAGTGATGGAAAAAATCAAAATCAAAACAATGGAAGAACAGGGGAATAAAAAAATTGCAAGGGGGCAGAACGGAACCGATTCTTACCCATGGCGCCGGCGTTGCGATGCTCGGCTGCCCTCCGCTTCTCCTTCAGCAGGTCGCTAGCCGCGGTCGTCGCCATTCGCCAATGTTACGAGAACTAGGATTTTCTTCCGAGTTTGAATCGGCAAGAGGAAGTGAAAAGGCGGAAGCAAGAATGCGTAACTGCAAGTGCTAGTCGAGGTTGCAGAGAAAAATTATTTATAAGCCGAAAAGTAGTCGTGGCGAGTTCTACGGAGTATGAAGCAGGGATACCAAGCGACAAAGTAGGGTTTTCCCCTCTCGGCTGGGCCGTTATTGGGCTGGGCCAGGCTAGTTTAAGTTAAGCGTCGTTCAGATGTCTTCTTAGTTCTTTAAGTCAAGGTTTATTTGACTATCGGAGTATGAAAGCAATCGGCTATGTCTTGACACAAAAAATTTAAGGGAAGAGGGGCCGATTGTATTCTCAAGCAAATGAGGGCATGAAAACACAAGGACAGTTTTATGAAGACAGAGTATATTACACTTGGTTTATTACAAGATCAATGTTTACTCGTTCAAAAGTTGATTGATTGTCTTTATAGCCTCGGCTCTGATTCGGTTGACGTTATCTATCACTTTTTGGTCTTCATCTCCAGAGTTTTGGATTTAGGATAGTTTGGCTTTGATTTGTTGATCTTCTTTAAGGGCCGAAGTTATCCTTGATGAAGCTGCTTCTATGTTCTTCGGCAGATCGACTATATGAGCCCTGTGGGACTGAATCTTGATATTCAGATTAGCTAGCTGAGCTTCTAACTTGCTTTTGTCCTCCTCCATGGCTTTCAGTTCAGACTCCAAGGTCGCCAGGGAATTTTTTGCGGTTTGAACGTGGGAATGCAAATCTTTAAGCTCTAGCTTCTTTGAAGACCTATCATTCTGCAAGGCAGCCCTGGATGATATATTTTTAGTCGCCCTCCTTACCATTCCAAAGAAGTTATCAAGGAAAGCTGCAGATTCTAAATGGATCGAAAGAGCCGGGGGAATATCTTCATCAATAAGCTCAAGAATGTCTCGTATCTGATCTGCATCCTGAACCAAATTGATGATATCTTTGTTCAACAGAGTGATCACTTCCCTCAGCTGAGCTTGATTTTCTGTTGATAGAACATGTCGGGAAGTATTTTCTTCACCCTTCTCGATGATGTAATCTTCGGTAGGGAAGGAGTAACTCATGGTCGGCTCATTGGTATTTTTCTAAGAAGGGGGAAAGGAGTGTTAGCCGATTGAGTGAATTTGGTAAAAGCAATATGGTTCGAAAACAAAACTTTGCCTATTGAGCTGATTGTTCATCAGGGGGCACTGTGTCCTGGCTTGCTCGAGGACTTTGTCGGGTGTTCAGAGGAGGTGGACTTGGAGTATGATCAGGAAGTGACTCTTCTTCCAGCTTCCTTAAAATTTCGTCTGTTTCAAGTTGTAATATGAGTATATAGCAGCAGAAGGGAGGATAGCCGAATGTATCACCTATAGTTTCATCGGTTTCTTCGTTTCTTGAACCTTCAGGAGTTTTTGGATCTTCAGCTTCATCTTGAGTCTCTTTTGTAGAAGCTTCAAGAGATGGTTTTGTAGTTGCTGAAGTACTGCCTAATTTTGGGACTTTGACTTGTGACTGCAATAGAAGTGATGGGTATGAGATTGGTCAAATTTATTGCCAAATAAAGTTGCTTAACACAGAATGAAAGATTCATGCCTTGAGAGATAGTTTAGCCCTTTTGGTCCTTGGTTTCTTGGATAAAGAGACATTCTCTAGTGCCTTTCTTTTGCTCTTTCCTCCTGAAGATGCAGTAGTTGAAGTTCCAGGGATCTTCATGAAAGCACTCAAACTTGGAGCGTTAAACCCAGGGCAGGATTGGGTCCAGCTAGGTAATATTGGATCACCTTGACAGGGGGTGCAGGCTCAGGATCCTGTGTATAGCCGAATGTTAAAGAGAAGAGTGAATTCAAGAATGGGGAGCGATAAGTATAGTAAATTACCTCACTGTCAGAAGAAAAGTCAGGTTGCAAGTTTTGACATAGAGGATGAACTGATACGTTGAAGAGATTTGCATGCCATTCTTTCCACCACGAAGTGAAGAAAGGGTGAGCAATGTCTATTATCCCAAATGGGGACGGTTCATATGTTGGCAACTCCCATCCTAGTTCAAAGACTTTTTTGGCTACTATCCGCTCTACGATTACTTCTCTGGGCCTTCATGTTGTTGAGAAGAAAGGTCTTGAGGGAAATTGACCACACCCTAATTGTCTGGCTACCATGATTGGATAATAGAACTCATAGGTGGACTGCACTAATCTTCCATGATGGAATTCGGCTGGCAGAATGCAAGGTTTGATGAAAGAATTGAAGATGTTAATGGATGTTTTATCTACACAGCCGGATTCATAGTTAAACTTACAAGGAAGAGTCAGATTTTCATTCTCTCTGTAAGGAAGCCAAAGTACATTGTCAAAGCCTTTGAAGAACAGTTTGAAGAGATGACCGATGTCCATGTCGATGCTGATAGATGCTGCTGCTTCACCATAAGTCTGACAGGCTTTGACCTTTGCTGCGCTGCCTTCAGCATAATTGATTGAAGGGAAACTCAGGTTGAGAAGGCTCACAGAAACTATCTGATGCATATATAATTGGAGCCACATCTGGACTAGCCACCAGGGGCCATTCACACAGGAAATTTCTCTGCCTATGTGCATCTGAAGGGTGATCTGATCCATCATATGATAAATAGACCCCAGAAGGTATTTGCCTAGTGGGATTTGAGTACCTCCAGATAGGTCTTCAGCCATCACCATATGGTTCAGAGTGGGTTCATTGGATTTTCCACAGAAGTTGAATCTGCATAGCCACATATTCATAAAGGCTTTCAACTCTTTATCAGAGACAGTACCGGATGACTCCATATAAGTCTGAATGTATTTGGCCCATCCACATCCGGAACTGACAGCTCTTTGGTTACTTTTATTCTTGTATTTGTAACGATACACTAGTAGTGTCACATTCAGGCCAGTCATCATAAAAACGTCAGCTAAGGTGATAGTCATCATAACATGGCCGAAGATGAAAGCATTGATGGCGTCAGACAAAAAGTGAGAAGCTGCTATCAGAAGAAAGTTGTTTCTGGGTGTTTCTGATAAAGATAATTCTTGACAATGGCCAATGTCTTGATTTTCCCAGTGACTGCTGCTTTTTTCGAACATCCTCCGATACCAATTTCGCCATCCAGCAATTGGGGGGAGAGGCCAGTTCTTGAAGGTATTTGGCCATTGATTCGGTGAGGTAATTCCAGATTTGAAGAGGATTCTTTGGGTTTCCTTCTCAAAAATCTCCGTTGGGTCGGAATTTCCCATTGGACCAAGGAGATAGGAGTCGGGATTGGTAGCGTAAGGAATCAGAATCTGGTTCTTATATTCCTTCAGAAGATTACAAATTGGAGGAGAAAGTGAACTGAAAGAGGAATGAAACTGGCAAGAGATTACTTAATATATGAGGGAAAATGGAGTTTACCTCTGGAATCTTGTCTTGAGTCGCCATTAGGGATTCGAAGTGAAAATCGAGTTGCACTGAAGATTTGAATTTCATAGGCGGCGGCTACAGTGCCGAAAAGTGAAAACCTAGAAGAAGCTTGCAGGCAATTTCGAAATAAAATTAACTTTTATCGCGAAATTGAGGGGGCATGTGTTAACACTAGAATTTCGCATGCAGAACCTGATGACAAGAGGACCCAGCCAGCAGTGAAGGGAGGATTCGTGAAGGACCGAGAGTGCAACCAGAAAGCGACCAGAGGGGGGGGGGGTGAATGGGAGCTTCAAAATTCCTTTCAGAAACTTGTCGCTACTGTCCCATAAATCAACCCCAAGAGCAAACCCTAGAGCTCGTAAGTGTTCATGACCCTAGATGTAGGGTGGATGTTTCCAAGAAGCACAGTGGAACACTTCACGACTCTAGAAACCCAACGCAAGAGCCGGAAATCAAAACCGACAACAGACGACGAACCGCGGACGAAACAGCGCAAAATAGCACTGACCGGACTCACTGGAGCGGCCGGTCGACAGGCATCGGATGTGTCCGGTCGAGCTGATTCGGTTCTGGACCCTCTCTGTTTGTGACCGGACTCTGAGAGAACGAGCGTCCGGTCAGGTCTTGACAAAAACCGTGAATAGTGGAAACGCCGAGTCTGGTCACAAAATAGAAGAAGCGTCTGGTCAGTCCCAGAAGAACTTCGCGAGAGTTCAACGACCAGACGCACTGTGCTAGCGTCCGGTCAGCCCGACACCAGCGTCCGGTCGCACCGACTCAGCACCGTTCGTCCACCGATTTGACTCAATCTCACCCAAAACAAATCCTCTAGGGATCAAACTTGGTGAGAAGAGTCACAAGGAGGATAGTGAGCTACTCCTAGGAGATCATGGCTCGAACCTATCTCCAAATTGATGAATCAAAGAATTTCGGGGGAAAGGGAAAACACTTGACCCGAAACGAAAATCAATCGATCTACTAGCTCGTGAGGTTAGAGGTGAATTCCTTCGGTGGAAAAAAGTGCCTCACGATCTAGAACATCTTGGTTCAAATGGATTTGCAAAAAGCGCACCGAACAAAGAGATCGATCGATGGGAAAAACGTGGAGAAAAGCAACCCGCGAAGAACAAGAACAAAACGCGAATCACAACCACGAATTTGCAACCGTGTGGCTACCACACGCTACAATGGTGAGATTACGGTCTCACTTCCTCAAAATCTCACGGGCACAGAGGTATTGTTCTCTTCTCTGTGGATCTCAGTTCGCTACAGCAGGGGATTGGGAGAGCAGGAAACCCTAGAAGCAAAAGAGCAAATGACCGATCTACTAGGTCGTGAGGTTAGAGGAGATTTCCTTCGGTGGAAAGAAGTGCCTCATGATCTAGAACAACTCAGTTCAAATGGATTTGCAAAAGACGCACCGAGTAGAGAGATCGATCAACGGGAAAAACGTGGAGAAAAGCAACCCGCGAAGAACAAGAACAAAACACGAATCACAAACACGAATTTGCAACCGTGTGGCTACCACACGCTACAACAATGAGATTACGGTCTCACTTCCTCAAAATCTCAAGGTACACAGAGGTATGATTGTCTTCTCTATGGATCTTAGTTTGGTACAGCAGAGGATTGGGAGAGCAGGAAACCCTAGAAGCAAAGAGCAAATGACTGAGATGAGATGGGAGGTGGGTATCTCCCTCTACTTATCCTAACTCTAATTCCCACTCTCTACCACTAACTAATTACAGAGCGAACCAGCTAAACCCTAAGGTTATTCTGGACCACCTCGTGGTAGGTAGTGATCTGACGGCCACGCCCACGCAACTGGTAGCGTTGCCTCGACGCAACCTCACCGATTGCCATCACGTGCCGCCACTGCTCTGCTTGTCCTTTTCCCGGACTTCGCCCCCGGTTTTGAGGCCCAAACCGGGAAACCAGCCTTCACGACCAACCCCCGGTTTTGAGGCCCAAACCGGGAAACAAGCCTTCCATCGCCTGAGTTTTGTGGCCCAAACTCAAAAACCCGCAACACCCAGGTTTTGAGGCCCAAACCTGGAAACCTTCCTCAACCCGAGTTTTGTGGCCCAAACTAGGAAACCATCAGCGCCCAGGTTTTGAGGCCCAAACCTGGAAATCCACCACTCGGTGGTTTTTCTGTGGCTCAACCACCAAACCGAGCCGTAGATGGGATGCAACGCCCGTGCACCCCGTCCACCGACACGTGACCCCAGGTCCTCGACCCAAGCAACACCGTGCCCGCAAGTCTTCGCTCGTCGCTGTCCCAGGCTGTCAGCCACCACAGCTGATCCTCAGGCCACCGGTCCCTCAGTCCAAGCCTCACGTCCGCCCTTCACCGCTTTCAGTCCATCGGCACGACACGTCTCTACTTGACTTTCACCTTGCCTTCGATCAGTGTATCCGTGCTCGACACCTGCACAACACAAGCCAAAGAACATGCGCATTATCCCAATTGACAATCACTCATCACTCGAGACTCGGCATACACCCATGTATTCGCAGGGGTCGAGCCCCAGAGCTCGCAGCAGGGGCAGGCAGAGGCCGAGGAAGCTGAGGTTGAGGCAGCAGAGGCAGAGGCAGAGGCCGAGGCAGAGGAGGTACCTGAGGAGGTTCCCCGGCGCCAGTCCACTCATCGCAGGATAGCGGTGCCACCCCGGCCCGACGTCCCTCTGCGGGGAGCACGTGCTTCGTCGAGGCATGCGCCCCCGCCGATCCCGCGACTGGACCTCCGGACAGCCACTTGTTCTCAGATCCAGACACTCAGGCTCATCCCAGTCGAGCAGTGGTTCCCCAGGGAGAGGCAGCAACAGGCAGGGCCCGCTTTCTATACAGTGCTGCAGGAGGACTTTTATCAAGGATACAGGAACGCCGGCATCTGCTTGCGTTCGCAGTGTGTCTGTCCTCTGGTGGCCGTAGTCACCGCAGCAGGACAACAGATCTGCCCCACACTGACCTATCTACCTGGTCTTGCAGACCTTCTGGGGCGGTCTGGCTCGTATATTGAGGACTGGGTCTTTCAGTTCTACGCTTTGCTTTGGGTGCACCCGGACAGGGAGACTATTGAGTTTGCTTTTGAGGGAGAGCACTACAGACTGTTCTCGTCTGAGATCCAGAGTTGGTTTGGCCTGAGACACTCACAGACCCAGATCCACGACCTGTGCTACGACAGGACGGAGCCACCCCGCCGCCCTCATGGTGGTGCACAGCCGTCGACTGACCTGGTTCGCCCCTGCTTCACAGAGCCCTTCGGTGAGGGTTCGAGTCGTGCGCCTAGGGGTCTCACCCCTACGACTCAAATCCTCAATGAGGTTCTTCGGCGGACCTTGCTTCCCAGGGTTGGCTTCCGAGAGGTACTATAGCGTCTGCAGCTGTGGTTACTTGCGTATATGGTCAGGCAGCAGGAGTTCGACGTCTGGGACGTCATTCTGTGTGAGATGGAGGACACTGTTGCAGAGGGCATCAAGGCCCACAGGCAGCTACCTTATGCCCATTGGATCTCCTTTATTCTGTGGAAGGTAGTTGCCACTACTGGTTCTCACCCCAATCAATCTCTCACTTGTTCCGCGAACATGTTCCCCGAGTACAACATGAGTCAGCTATTGGGACACGGTCTGGATCGCAGGAAGCAGGAGCAGCAGGCACCGTCCAGTTCACACCAGAGACCTGAGCTCCCCGAGTCAGCTCAGGAGCAGGACAAGACAGTCCGGGCCCTCATCGAGCAAGAGCTAGCAGAGTTAGAGGGTGGTGACACGTTCGTCGCAGACGACCCCACCGACAGCTCCGACGAGGACTTCCAGCTCCCGCCCCGCTTTCAACCGAGACCTCACGACTCACAGGCCGGGCCGTCTAGTACTGCCTCCTCTGACCCAGCGCTACTTGCTATCCTTGCACGTATGGAGGAGCAGCAGAGGACAGTGACTCAGGACGTACAGAGGTTAGCCCAGGAGCAGCAGCGTCTGGCTCAGCAGCAGGCTCTCGCTCAGCAGCAGGCTTAGGAGCGCTCAGACGCCCTGCAGAGACAGATGATGACACTTCAGCAGCAGACACTTAGCTTCATGGAGCGTCTAGAGAGCGGACCTCCTCAGTGGCAGTGGCAGCAGCCCCCTCCCCAGCACCAGATCTAGTGGCAGCCACCGGTTCCTCCGCAGTCGCAGCAGCAGTTGTTTCAGTAGCAGTAGTCCTTTGGCCAGAGCTCCTCTCAGTTCACCTCCTTTACCACTCTGCCTGGAGGAGCCCTCGTCTTTAGTCCTTTGCACACTGATTCACGCCACGTCCGACAGAGTCTCTGAGCTCACCGGTTTTCCTACTCCAGATCTTCCGGATCTAGCTCCGACGTCGACGGCTCCTGTGACCTCCACCACAGAGACCTTACCGAGTTCCGTCGCGTCCTCAGAGCAGACCGAGCCGGTTCAGTCCGAGACGACCACAACAGTACAGCCTGAGTTGTCAGTTATTCACGAGCTTCCGCACTCTGAGACTCAGGTGGACACCACTACGGAGACTCAGACTATGACAGAGTAAGAGCAGCCCGAGCAAACTGAGCCGTCAGTGCCAGAGCCGACCCGGACCGCTTCACCACTACGGAGACTCAGACTGTGACAGAGTCAGAGCAGCCCGAGCAAACCGAGCCGTCAGTGCCAGAGCCGACCCGGACTGCTTCACCACAGCTTCCAGCTCCAGAGGGTCCACAGGCTACCGGCGTCTCTTCTTCCGACTCTAAGGAGTTTCTTCAGTAGTTTGAGTTTACTCAGCGCACTCCGGAGATGGCACCTGACTCGTCTGCACCACCTCCGCCCTCTGAAGCTTAGTTTGACGCTTGATTCCAAAGGGGGAGAGTGGCCGAGTATAGCGATATGGGGAGCGATGTGAGAGGGTCTTTGATCTTTTGATGTGTTATGTTTCACATACGCTCTTTACTTATCGCATCTTTTGGCACTTTGGTTTGTTATATTCTTGTGCTTTGGATCTCATGACATGTTTGTGCTCTCTATGATATTTTATATGTCATGTCATTTTGTTTCGCTCATTACTTGCACTTAATTCTCACTTGTTATGTATATGAGCTCTTTTACTTCTGCACTTGCTATTCACTCTAACTTGTTGAGTGCAGGATGATGGCATGATATGTATGAGCTTGCCTCTAATCACTTTCTCTTATTCTTTGCAAGTTCATACATGTCATGATTTAAAAACATCTTCTATCTATACTCGATCCCGTGTTGTCATCAATCACCAAAAAGGGGCAGATCGAACGCATCTTGGCCCCTAGTGGGCTTCGGTGATTGGATGAAACACAGATTACTGTGACTACGTGTGTTTTGGCAGAAACAGGATTAAGTTAGGTCAAGGTAATGGCGACGATACAGGCATATGGAGTTCATGTCCCCTGGCGATGGATATCATTTCGGTTTTCAAAGGACGGTCGACGAAGACGGTGGTAGACTAGGCTAAGTGTCATATGATGGTGGAGGACACTTAGGTAGTCTTAGGTCTTTGTTTTTCCTTTGGCCGTACTATAAAGGGGAGCGTGAATCAGTAGCTTGACCTAGATGAGTCTATTGAGGTAGGTGTGGTGCACACTCGTTATTTCATAGCCCTAGGTAGCTCAGAGAGATGCCTTATGTCGAGAGGATCAAAAGTCATTATGGTCGCGTCGCGATCCGAGTTGAGTTTGCCCATATAATGGGCATCGGACGCTGGCCAGGTGGGCATCGGACACGTCCGATGCTCACCCCGACTAGGGTTTAGTCTGGTGCGTGGCATCGGACGTGCCGATGTGTTTACATCGGACGCACCCGTGCCACTGTTTGCTTGCGAGTGAACTGAGGGTTGCATCGGACGCTGGCATCGGACGCTGAGGGCCAGCGTCCGATGGCCATCCAGAGAGGTTCCAGAGAGTGTAAATCCACATCGGACGCGTCCAATGTGGTGGCATCGGACGCTGCCCAGCGTCCGATGCTCCTTTAACAGGTCTGACAAGAGGGTACAGTCGACCGTTGGTCGAGGTCATCGGCGCGTCCGATGCCCAGCATCGGAGCGTCCGATGCCCGCGCAGTGAGCCCTGTTTGGTGCTCTTTTGGAGGACCGGTTGGGGGAGTATTTATACTCCATCCCCTCATCCTTTAGAGTGTTATTGCCACTTCCATCTACTGAGAGACACATTGTGAGTGTGAGTGAGTGCAAGAGCCCAGTGGAGGGTTGAGTGAATTGCTAATTGAGAGAATTAGTGACCTCCTAGTGAGAATTGAGTAGCAAGTGTGCATCCTCCATCTCTTTGGTTCCTTGTCATGGTCAAGTGAGAGTTCTAGCTTGTTACTCTTGTGATCGGCATCACCTACACGGCTGGTGGTGTTCGAAGAGCTTGGTGATCATCCGGAGGCTTTGTGGATGACCAAGTCAAGGTGTGACCGGTAGCGAGCGATTCCCCGGGCCGGAGTGGCGAAGAGTCAGCTCGTATGAGCACTTGATCATTGCGGGATCAAGGGGAGCGATACACTTACGCGGGTGCTCCAACGAGGACTAGGGGGGTGTCCGACACCTCGATACCTCGGCAAAAAGATCGTCGTGTCATCTCTACTCTCTTTACTACGCATTTACCTTTCAGCAATTCAATTCCGCATTTACTTGCTCTTTCATAAGTTGAATTGCCATGCTACAGTAGAATTGGTTTAGCGATAGTCTTTTGTGCGGTTGATTCGAGTCAAACACACTTCTAGGCACTAGGGGGTTAATTGGGGCTTGATAGGTTTTAATTCTTGCAAGAAGTTTTAGAGAAGCCCAATTCACCCCCCCTCTTGGGCATCATGATCCTTTCAATATCAAGGCTGGTATAAGAGTGGAGCTGGTATGACACACAGTTTTGCATAAAAACATAAGTAATAAAGTAGCATTATCTTTTTACTTACTAGCTGCATGTTTTAGATAGATAATTAACCTATTCAACTAGATTAGCACTTGTCTAAAACAATCATGAGTAGTGATTAAGTAATCACCATAATATAATAACAAACAGACCAATTAGCAATTGCCAACAGTGCCACGCTAACTGTCACGTGTTCCTTACCTTCAGTATCAAGACAGAGCGGTGTTCAAGTCAAGTGCTCACTATCTAGGAGCGATGACGATTGTAATCGATTCCTAATCAGCTTGTGATTTTATTCCCCACACAAACCACACTCACGGATCAGGTGAGCTACAGATAACCACAACACTGTTCCAGGAAACCGCGGACTCAACCGCCACCATCAGACCAAGAGTCAAGCCCGACTGCCAAGGAGTTGGACTTAACCACCATCACCCTGGTCTTACTTTTCGCGCCCCTGCATCCCACTAACCCCCTTGGTGGCTTCGGCTGATGCGTGGGACCTGAGAACTGGCCTGGAACAATGAGCGGCTTTGCGGTCGGAACGAGTTATCCTTCCAGCTAAATGTGGGGAATGCGTTCAACAAGAAAGAGGGCCTCTTATATCATGATACTGTTTTCCCATACTTCCCATACGACAGGCTAGAATACTGTAGCACAACACTACTGACTGAATCTGCCGATCTCCACTATCCACAACTCTCCGCTATCTCACATACTGGCCATTTTCCGCTAAAAGATCAAGTAACCACCTATTACTCGTGGGTAACATGAAGGTTGCCCGACTTCTACCGGTCTAAGCATGGCTAAGCATATAAGTCGAGCCTACACCTAGCAGGGTAACAAGGGTGTATATCTCAAGTAATCAAGGTAAGGATAAGTAATGCAACAATGGTTTCACACAACTCCTATAACTTAATGCAACAATCATTATACTAACTCAATTGCATTTATAAAAGAAGTGGGTAGGAGACTTAGAATGCTCGGGGTTTGCCTGGGAACCACCTAGGTTAGTGTTAAGTGACACTTGCTTGGCAAGCATCTTCACTTCTGACACTTGCTTAGCTCTGCATCTTTGGGACCGTCCACCAAACACCATCTTTGGGTTTAGCTTCAACATCTCGTCCGTGGTGTATGTATCTACCGCACCTAAATGAGATGCACAATGCAAGCATATGAATGCAAAGGAAACGCTTATGAAGCAAACATAAGACACACACACAAGCATTACCAGCTATTTCGCATAAGCAATCAAGACACTATATAAGAGAAGACATAACTTAATTATTAATTTAGACACACCATAGCACACTCACTTCAGCAGGTTATGGTTATATTAAGGTGTTACACAAGGTTCATTATGCATGTAGACAGGTTAACCAATCAAGACTATGCTACATACCTCACCCACTTGACACATGCATGCATATACAACTTTTCCTTTAGTTAACCAATATTATGTAAGCATATTTATATACTACATTGGATTGATTAATTTAGCAACATGGTATGCACAAGGTAACCATTAACAAGGCATATAACATCAAAGATCACATAAGCAACATCAAGCTATAACAATCAATCATGGGTTTATGCACATAGTTTGGACAGCATATAGCAAGCAATCAATTTAATCACAACTGGAGCTACACACATCCAAACAAGGTGATCTTAGACTTTCTGGAAATCTAATGAATTATCTAAAAGTTTGCTATTATTACCTAACATGATTCAATAATTAAGAAGACCAAACATTACATGCAAGATAGTTCTGTCCAAACTTTGGACAGAATATGACTTCTACATTCAAACAGCCATAACCAGAGATGTATAGCCCCAAAAGACCTGATATAAGACTTTTTGGAAAGCTTATTAAGTTTTCTACAACTTATTTATAATCATCTCAAGTTTATTAAGCAGTTGTCAAGGTAAAACAATACAAACAAGCAATCTGTCCAGACTTGGACAGATTCTGAACCTTAAATTTAACACGTGTAATTCAAGTTCTAGACCACCAAAAATAGTGATCAAGACAATTTAGAAAGCTCATGAAAAGCACTACCACTCTTCTATTAACATTAATACATGATTCATAAGTTAAATAGCCAAACAGTCCACTGTTTCAGCTCTGCACAGAAAGCAATGAAAACCTGACAGCAAAATTCTAAATCTATAACTCCTGCACCACTTAGCCTAAAATCATGAAATTTCACGACAAGAAAGATAAGGAATTTATCTACAACTTTTATATAGAACATATCTACATAAAACATTATTTACATTACGAATTAATTACCAAAACAGAAACTGTTCTAGCAGCCATTTCAGCAATTAATAAACTCACTTCACTACTTATTTGCTGAATATGTGAGCACACATTGAGCTATAAAAACACTTCTAACACTCATGAACATGATCATACATCATTCATCTCAGATCAATAGCAACAAGACAACATATCAATATATACATATTGATCTATTACTATACTTCTATTAATTACCTAATTATTAAACATAGGCATTATTTTTAAGTGATATTGCAAACATCCAATTTGAAGCTCGTATTTTTATTGATAATAGACCATGACAAAATATGACTACTGTATAAACATCACATGCTCAAACATTATACATTATTTATTAAACATGACAAGTTTAATTCACAAAAATGCATGTTAGAGCAAGATAAATCTATAAAACATATTTTCTGCAAACACATGACCATAATAAAATTCCCTAAGCTACAACATCATAGGAATGCAGTGGAACCATTATTTCTATTTTTTACATACAAACATTTACCATAAATCATTTTAATAATCCATTTAATGAGCTGAAGCAAGATGAAATTATAACTAATCATACTTGCACCAACAAATCTGAACTTTTTATCACAGCACACACAAGACCAGAGGAGCCTATACCATACATTTCACAGCAAACTAACTAATACAACAGCAGATATCATTTTCTCCCTATTTAAACCTATTTAACACAAATAAAACATCAGAACACAAACTTTACACTAATAGCCCACATATTATGCAACCACTATACAGATCTACTCACAAGGATTCCAAAAAGTGCTCACTTGCAATTTTTGGATAAACATATAATTTTTTACGCAATTTCAAAGTTTCAGCCACATTTGCTATTTAATGAAAAACGAAAACAGAAAACCCTTTTGCACCAGAGACCCTCAGATCTGCACAAAACGATTAAGGACTTGTTAGTAAATCTAATGAGTCATGCCACTTAACACAAAAACCCAACCAAAAGCTTCAGCTTCGCTAGATGGTTCTCACCATGGATTTCAGGGAAGAAATCGACGGAAACGAAGGGGGAAAGCCGGGCTCGTGCAGGAAGGAGGCCGGCTAGGGTTGCTGGGGCTACCGCCGGCCGGCCAGCTGCTGGCGCTGGCGCTGGCCGCTCCTGCTGCTGCCTTCCCTGCGCTGTTGCTGAGCAGCGACCAGTAGAGAAGCCGCGGGTCTGGGAGTCGCGCAGAAAAAGACGGTCGCGGTCAGTAAGGGAAAAGCGAAGAAGGAGGGAGGAGAAAGGGGAAACCGGTCTCGGAGGAGGAGCTGCCGACGCACTTCGCTAGGGAGGAGCAGGGACCTGCTGCCTACTCTGCTCGCCATGGAAGGAGGAGGACGAGGGAGTGCCGAGGAGGAGCGAGAGAGAGACCGGAGGGAAGGAGCTCGGGCTCGTTCTCTCTCTTTTCTTTTGCGTGAAGGGAAAGACCGAAGGGAGGGGGCTGGCCTCGGTCCTCTTATAGACGCACACAACAGATGGAGCTCGACACATTTTTTTCTAGAATTTCTTTCCCAAAATGGTATGTTTCTGAAAACTTTCAGTCAAACTTTAAAATTGCAAACACTACTCAAACGGATTCGGATTTCGATGAAACCAATTTTGTCGTCATCGTCTCGACGAGTACTTCGACTTTCGTTAAAGGCACTCGGTCAAATTCCCAATCCTTTGGCTAGTAACGAACGTCGACGGCAGCTTCACGGTGACCGAAATTCCAATTTTGCAGTACAGACTTAACTGATTTCTGGAACCTGAAAATCGCGTTGTATCTCATCTTGCTTTCACCATTTTTGGCTCCGATCCAGGTCTCGGCCATAAAACAAAATTTGTTCCTCTCGGTCTGTACTACAACTTTTATTTAAGGCGCACTGACATGAGAACATCCGAAAATACCGTTCAACGCCGGTTAAAGCAGTCACCTCATAAGATCCGATTTAGGGTTCCTCGTCGGTCGGAATATTTTCTGGCCATCTGCTCAACACAAAACTTTCATAACTTTTGGTCATGAGTCCATATACAGTTGATTGGGCATAATTGCGACACTTGATTAAATCCAAATGATGTTCTTCAGTTAATCACCATTATAGGTAAAGCTGTGACTCCTCATTTCACGTGACTTTTTTATTCCAAACTTCGCGAAACTTTTTCACCAGGCACTATAGATAGGAACGGAGGTGGGTCACATGAAAAGTCATGTTTAGCTTTCATCTTGAATATTCATAAATTGGCAATCATTATTATCTAGCTCTATTAATTATTTCCTCAATAATTCAAACTTCTGTCATCACTAATCACTCTTGAATTTAATTATTCATCGTCACTTAATATACCATGTTTGTGCTCAACTTGACTGCTCAACTGACGGCGAACACATGGGGTGTTACACTTTTGACCGGCGGATAGTCCGCCAGGAGCCCGCGGACAGTCGGAGACAGGGGGTGCCGATAGTCCGGGCCCCTGCTGCTAGTCACTATTTAGTGCGTTTGTTCTCCTAGCTTTTCGGTCTTGTTTCTGGACTTCTCGTTTGCTCCTAGAGTTCACTAATGAACCTCTCTAGGTATCTTTGCCACCCGTTGGTATAGGTATTTAGAAAATTCCCGACGTAGCCTTTGAAGGACCGGATTGGCGACCAAAGGGGGGTGAATGGGAGCCTCAAATTCAACTCGTGAATTAAATGGCCCTTGTCCCAGAAAATCACCCAAAAATGAAGACTCAAATTGATGGAAGAGTTCACGACCAACGAATAGGTGGATACACTAGGAGATGTCCTAGTGGTACAGCGGAACCCCCGGAGAACGCCCGAAACCAAGTACAAAAGCCCAAAGCAAAACAGCACAGTCTGCAGATTCACGGACTGTCCGGGGTCAGGGTCCCCGACTGTCCGGTGAACGCCGGACTGTCCGACACTAGGATTCCGGACTGTCTGCCGGCAAAGGATCAGTAACAGAACTGATCTGATACAGTTCTCGACGAGTCCTGGAATGTCCGCGGGTTTCTACTGCAGACTGTCTGCCGTTCACTCGACAATGAACAATCAGGGGGCTGCGCCTGACTGACTCTGCAAAAACCCGATGCGCGGACTGTCCGCCAACACCCAGAAAGCACAAAACTGCTCGGGTTCAAAACCAAATTCGATTCTATCTCAACCAAATCGAAAGGGACTTCGATCAAACTCTCCCCAGATGTTCCTCTACGTATTGGGGTGCTAATCCTAAGAAATCATCGCACCAAACCAAGTCAATCGCAAGAAATCCGATGATCACCGGAAAAGAGGAAGAACGAAGAACGAACGCGAAATCAGTCCGATCTATGTTGTTAAGAGGTTAGGGAAGAATTCCTTCGGTGAAAAGAAGGAGATCATGACATAGAACAATCTGATTCAAGTGGAATCGAAAATCATCTCACAGAAAGGGAGAACGAGGCAAATCTCAGGAGATGAAAAGCCAACGCGAAGAACACAAACACAAACACGAACGATTCGATCATTCACAGCCAAAAGAAATCCGAAATTCCCCCACACGAGGAGACAACGAGAATACGGTCTCGTTTCCTCAAAAGATCCAAATACACAGAGGTATGATTCTCATCTCTGCGGATCATAGGCAGCAAGGTATGCTATAAACCTAAGCGAGGGCTATAGAGAGAGAGAGCTCAGGAAACAAGTGCTGCAAGGATGAAGAGAGAAGGGGGGCGCCTCTCTTATTTATAGCCTAATAAAAATAGTCCCCTTCTACTCCTAGATACAAGCGCGAAGCGGCCAACCCAAGGTGTATCCGGGTCCAACTCTGCTGATTGCCGATCCGACGGCCACGCACCTTCCTCAACCTTAGCTTCGCCTCGACGCAAGCCTCAGGATGCCGCCACGTGCCGCCCTGTCGACCGTCACACCTTCCTCGCGTATAGCAGCGCCGCCGCGCCAGCCTCTCCACGCTGCCACGCGTCGACTGTCCTTTTTGCGGACCTTCCCCCGGTTTTGAGGCCGAAACCGGGAAACCTGGGCCTCCTCCCCGTTTTGAGGCTGAAACCGGGAAACCTGTCCTCTGGTTGAGTTTTGTGGCCCAAATTCAGAAACCAGGCGAGCCCAGGTTTTGAGGCCCAAACCTGGAAACCGTCGAGGGTAGTTTTTCAAGGCTCAACTACCAAACCCGTGCTATAGACGGGATGTGGTTTGCACACCCCGGGTTCCAGCACCGATGCCGGAGCATGTCCAGCCTCCACATCGGGCACAGTGCATTCGCCTTCCTTCTCGGCCTCCCGCCAAGTGTCACGACACCATCACCTTCCTCCCAACTCGCCGCCGCACCGCACATCCCCATGTGCTCTTGCTTGCCGATGCCACGTACCAGCTACCACAGCTGGTCCGCAGGTCTCCCGGCCCGTCGGTCCAAGCCTCACGTCTGCCCTTCACCGCTCCCGGTCCGTCAGCACGGCACGTCTCTAGTTGACCTTCTCCTCACCTTCGACCATTGTCACCGAGCCCGCACCTGCACACCAACATAGCCAAGAGACATATTGCCCGTTGACCGATCACTCATCACTCAGGAAGGGAACCACAAGGGCACATATTAACCTTGTTCTCGCTGCCCTCTATCTATGTTTGGGGGTAGGTTTTTGGGTTTGAACTTGACTCAGTGCTTGTGAGTTTTGGGTTGCTCTTTGTGGTGGTGCCTCGTTGTGATCCTAGGGGTCATCCTCCCTCTTTCTGAGGGTCGTGGGCATCACGTCTGTGTTCGAAGCATTCGAGATTGATTTCTGGGACAGAGGCCAGAGTTTTGAAAGAAATTTTTAGGTTCCCATTCACCCCCTCTCGTCGCCTTGGTATAGCATTCTCGGTCCTTCATAAGGAGGTGGTTAGGGCAATTGAAAGCTCTAGATTTGCCCCTAGATATCCATGGAGATACCCGTCATGATACCCGTTAACGAGTTTCAAGAGGGGGTGTCCAATTAGCACGTCGAATTCCTCTATGTCAAAAATAAAGAAATTCAAGAGGATGTTGATTCTGCTAATTGTGGTCGGGATGATTTGTGTGATCCCGCAGCTCTGAACTAGTTGTCCAGAAGGCAGTTTTAGGTACTTTCTGGTTGGAACCAGTGGTTCTTCTCCTAGGAGAGCACTACATAGAGATTTAGACAAAATGCTTACTCCCATAGAGGGATTAGACAAGGTGTCTAATTTTATGTGGTTTATGGTGCATGGGATGCTAGATGATGGCGTGTGTATTTGGATTACTTCGGATGAAGCTTCGGCCTCCTTAAGCCATTCATCGCTCAAAATTGATGAAAGCTCTTGAACAGTATCCTTCAGTAGTGTTCCTCAAGCAGAGTTGGGATGTGTTGGTTTGGGGCTTTCGGAGCAGCAGATTTCCTTTGCACTAGATGGTCTAAAGCATTCCCATAGTCGGAGAACAGGTCGTCCTCAACAACAAAAGGGAAACCCAATTCTTGTGGCGTCTCTTCTTTAGACGACACACAGGTTTCTGGTTCATGATCGATAGTGGGCTCTACTATTGGGGTTTCTATTTCTACCTTAGGTATGGGTTCTTCCTCTATGGGAGCTTCATCATAGACATTAGTGTAGTGGATGTTCTCGAGAACTTTCGCAAGAACACTTCACCCTTCGCTAATGGGGTGATGTAAGAACACACCCCTTGACGCTAGGTCAAGGAATAGAGTAGAATCCTGTCTAAGGCCGGTATAGAAATGTTGGAATAGTGTTGGCTCAGTTATCCCCAGATCAGGAATTGAACGGGTGAGATCGGTGAAATGAGCCCAAGCCGCACCTAGAGATTCCTTCTCTTCTTGTTTGAAGCTTAGAATATCTAGTCGGAGATGAGTCTCTCCGTGAAATAGGGAAGAATGTTAGACAAAACTTGGATTGAAGCTTCTCCCATTCACCTTCTACACTTTCTACGTGGCGAGAATACCATGTTTGGCTACTCCCATCAAAGAAAACGGGAATAGCTTGGACTTAAGGGTATCTGGCCTCATACCTTGGATATGGATGCACGAACATAATTCTTTGAAGTCACACAGATGCGTGTATGGGTTCTCTTGATCGTCTCTAGAAAAGGCTTTTTCCTGAACCATCACTATGAGACTTGGGCGAAGCTCATAACAAACAGCCAGAATGGCTTTAGAAGATCTAGGCAGCTCCAATCTAGCGCCCACTGGAGCAGCGAATTCGAAGATAGGTGTTTGATCCATAGTGGTAAAGAAGTGAGAGTGTTTTGGTCAAACAATATAACATGAGCAACTCGATTCTAATTAAGACAGCTACCGTTACCCAGCGACGGCGCCAGAAAGCTTGTTGACACCTAATGTGGGAAATGGGTAAACCGCAAGCATACGTTGTCAATGTAGCCTTCACCAGGAGTATTCCAGGTATCGTATTTTCCACGGGGAATGTGAAGTGAACTAACTAGAATCAAGGTCGTCCTATGATGAGATAGAAGAGTCTATGAAAGCTCGGTAGAGCGGATCTTTATAATATCCTATGTCTGGTATAGCAAAAAGGTATATGTGGCGTTCTCTACCCTTGCTCACTTGGGGCGGCAGTTGCAGCTGAAGCCCATGCAAGCAGTCCAACTCTCTTACTCAGCCCTACATTTTAAGAACTTGCCTATAAACACATGGTGGACTCTAGAGACCCGATTCAGGGCTGTCACCACCCACTGGCTACCACTATCTATCAGTGCGACAAGCAACATATACTAGTAAGATATAGCCTAAACACCCCCGGATCCTAAGGTTAAAGCATTCCACTAATAGAACAACATACCCATGAAACACAAGTGTCGGTGTTTTGACCCCGGGGGTATGACACCAACTAGTAATATGATCGCGTGCTCCCTTCCTGGATGCTGGTGCAAGATGACACAAGGGTTTATCCTAGTTCGGGCAAAGAAGGCCCTACGTCCAGCGTGGGGAGGAGGTTCTTGTATTACTTGCACCTAAGTGCTTGTACAGGGGCAATACAAGCTCAACGAGCGTGGACGAGAGTCTGGACTCGTGTGTGTGTCGTGTGGACCCGTATCCATGGAGGGCCCTGGTGTCCTCTTTTATAGAACAAGAGGAGGCCAGGGTTACACAGGAGTGACATGTACAACGCCCAATACGGCGAAGGGTTGGAATTCTGTCTTGTCGAGGTCACTGGAGCCAGCGTGGAGGTTGCTGTTGAGGCGTCCTTGAAGCGTGGCTCCCATCCCGGGCGCAGACGTGGAGGCGTGGCGACGTGGAGGCCGTGCAGCACCCATTCTGGCACGTACAGGACGTGGCAGGGTCCCTCCGGGTCTTGGGGTACCTGTCCTCCAATAGCATGAAAGCAGTCAGGGCTCGAGGGGCGCAGGGCCGGCCTCGAGGTGGCGCCTACGGGGGGCTGGAGCTCCCGCAGGTATGGGCAAGTTCTGGAAAACCCGGCCGTACAACGGGAATCCAGGTCTCGAGATGTTGCTCGAGTGTGCTACAGTGCAGGGTATGGCCTAACAGTGTTGTACTTTTACCTTTTTGCCCATGCTTGTGGTGAAAACGAGGTTTGACTCTGGCCCTGGTTCACTGTGGCATACGTCGTGTACCAGAGGATGTGACCGGAGTAGGTGGACGCATTAAATGCGCAGTATGGGGCTGGTATCCGATGTCTGGAGCTGCTTGAGGGAGGTATGATGTGTCTCGAGGGATAGGTTACCGTGTTAGAGAGGCTCGAGGTCCCCACGTGGGGTCTAGAGGAACGGTGTACGGGTGTAGTGGGCTCAAGGCCTATGTGCCGGGGCTCGAGAGGTAGGCTACCATGAGGCGGTCGGTAAGGCTTTGGCGGACCCGGGCTTCCTGGCGGTGGGCCGGCGTTGTAGGCCTCGAGGGTTGGTTTTTTAGGGGGTTAGACTAGTTAGGTCTCTTATTAATTGGAGGTGCTCTAGGTTTTAACCTATTTGTTTTGCGTTGTTGGGGGTACCCCCTTTTGTGGTCCCCCGACAGTAGCCCCCGAGCCCTTGTTCGAGTGCTAGCACTCGAGCAGGGGCTCCCTACCGGGATCTCGAGGGTTAGCTAACTGGTTCTTGAGGGTTTGGTTGTTTTGATTCCGCGGATGTCGCGCGAGCGACACCTGCAGAAGTAGCCCCCGAGGCCACGGGGGAGTGGTTAGGACTCCCTCGTGGGCTTTTTCACGAGTGTGAGTGTTAGTTACGTTTTTTAGGTTCGGGAGTGTCGAGCCCCCGAGTTCTTCGACCCTCTTTCGTCGAGGGGTGCCAGGCTGAACCGACCGACCGGCTCTTCGAGCTGTCCGGCACGCCAGTTGCCCTGGCTGTCATCCCGCGAGTCCTTTCGATCGGATGCGAGGGGGGATGCCTCGTACTACCACGAGCGCGGCGAGTATCGAGGTTCCCGGTGAGCTGGTAACGGGGGAATCCAAGTGAGACCTCGTGCCCCGTTCGATAGGGTCAACTGAAGCCCGGAGGCGATCTCATAAAGCATGGGCGCTCGGTCTGCAAAAATGCCGGGTCCATTCGATAGGACCTGGTGGCTCGATGCCTCCCTCGAGGGGATCTCACTGCATGTCGTGCGCCCTGCCTTGGATACACGTGAGGGGCCTCGAGGGCTTGGCCCTCGAGCGATGCTGCGAGTGGCGCCCCTTGGTGTCCCTGACTCAGGTGCTCGAAGCTGGCTGTCGAGCCCTCTTCGAGGGCCAGCCTTCGCTACCTCGAGACTTGGAAGGGCCGGGACCCGTTTTTACCTTCTTGAAGAAGCCTCCGTCGTTTGGAATCCTTCTGCCCGTTGGGCGCGCCTTTTTGGGCGGAAACTGTCAGGGAGTGGAGATCGTGGCGCCAGGGGGACGGACATGAAGTCGGAGCGGCAGTCATGGTGGGCCCTGGTAGTGGAGCGAATGGCGAGTTGTCGCGTGTACCTATCAACCGGCTCGAGACGTGGTTAGGTGGGCGCATTAATTGTGTGCGGTTACCTTTCCTCTACCGTGTGAGACCCCGCGCGTCGGGGTTTTCTTTTATAAATATCGAGTGAGGGGTGAGGGACTCTTTACTTTGCCTTTGCCTCACAGCCGCCGCAGCTCCCACAAGCTTTCTCCCCATGCTAGCGATTGGTAATCTTCCCGGTCGTCCGTCCGCCGCTCAGATCCGCGCTGTCGCCGCCATGGCCACCCAGACCCAGGTGCTGCGCCCAAAGACTGGCGCCCGACAAAGACGTCGCGGCTTGAGCTGGAGTCGCTGGTGACCAGGGGCTTCTCCGCCCTAACCCGCGGAGGGGCCCGCGTGGTGGATTCTCCTGTCGGCGGACCACCAGGAGCCGCACCCGCCGAGGGGTATGTGGTGAGCTTCACGCGCTACCATCGCATGGGGCTTGGCGTTCCGCCAAGCCGCTTTATGCGGGGGCTGGCTCACCACTTTGAGGTGGAATTGCAGCACTTCTCCCCCAACTCAATCTCGCACGCCGCCATCTATGCCGCGGTGTGCGAGGGATACCTGAAGATCGAGCATCATTGGGAGATGTTCGTCCACCTCTTCCGGGGCGAGCTCTTTCATACGGTCGTGAAGCCGAGCGGGAGGCGGCTCGCGCGCGCGGGCTCCCTCACCATCACCGCGAGTACCGGTCCCTGGTCGGCCAACGTCCCCCGTCACTACCTCCACTACAAGCTTTCCTCCAACAAGGCGGGGTGGGACGACCACTGGTTCTACCTGCGGAATGAGGACGGGCTCCTTCCGCAGTACACCGGCAGGATCATCACCAAGTGCCCTGAGAAGTGGAATTGGGGTGTTGTGGCGGACAGGCAGCGCCACCTGATGCCGCTGATGAATACGATGTGGTCGCTGGTGGAGGAGAAGGGACTGACCGTCCAGGCGGTCATTTGGGCGTTCCATCAGCGGAGGGTCCTTCCTCTGGCGGACCGCCCCCTTCTCATGTACGAGATGGGGCCAAATGCCCCGCTCGAGGAGCTGAACAGGTCGAGGATGGCCGAGGAGAGGCTGCCTTAGAACGAGGGTGCCTCCCGGGTGACGGTCACGATCCACGGGCCGTTCCGCCCTGAGGAGACCAACCCTGATCGCCATGGCACCCGACGCGGGTGTCTCGACCCGGTAAGCCTTCCTCAAGCTAGGCTGTTTCGAGCCTCCCCTCCTTTCTCTTTCTTCGAATCTTGTTTACTCTCCTTGTGGTTTTTCTCATCAAGTTTCTTTTTGTAGGGGGCATTCACATATCACGCATTGAGGCCCCTGGTGAAGGAGGACGGAGACGCCGAGAAAGACAGGTGAGGCGCCTCTCTGCTCAGAAAGATAAGGAGAGTAAGGATGCAAAGAAGAAGAAAGAGAAAGAGAAGAACTTGCTTCGGGTGGACCGGGATCAGAGGCTAGCGAAGGCTCGTCGTAACCGGCAGCCTGGAGAGGAGTCCCTCGAGCTCAACTACACGAGCTCGGAGGAGGAGGATGACGATGAGGAGGCGAGCGACGATGAAGGGATGGATGCGCGTCTGAGGCGCGCGGGGGTCATCGACATCAGGGCTGACTGCTCTTCTGTGCAGGAGAATATCCTGGAGATCCCCTCGGCGAAGGGATCACGCGGGACGCAGCAGCGGAAGGCCACGCCAGGCCCTGCCTCATCAGAGGCTCAGGGCACGTCGAGCTCCGTGCTGGATGTGCCCCCTGACGTGAAGAGGCCTCGAACTCGGGGCGCCATCGCCGCGGCGCAGAAGGAGGCCACGACCGCGTCGACCCAGGCGGGGGGTTTCGAGAAGGGCCGGATCTCGAGAAGTGGTCAACACGCCGAGAGGGACTCCGGGCCCGACCGCCGCAAGTCGTCGAGGATGACATCGAGCCCGAGGAAGAGCGGGCAACATGAGGGGGCATCGAGCCCCCGCCACCATGACCGTCGAGGGGGAAGCTCCCGGTCGCCTCGTGACGGGAGTCACGAGCGATCCCAGAGCCCATCGCCGCACTGTCGCCGGGAGAAGGAGGCAGACGCGGGGGGGGGGGTGCGATCGCCGGTAGGAGCGCTGGAGCAGGTCCCAGAGCCCGGGCAAGGAAAGGCGCCAAGATGACCGCTTGAAGGAGACACGGTCGTCCCCCCGGGACAAGAGACAAAAGGAGAGCTCCCCGTCGGGGTTGAGCCACGGGAAGCACCGGGAGCCTTCCCCCCATCTGAGCCACACGGAGACGGCTCGGGGGCATGGCTCGAGCCATGGGGCGGGCTCGAAGCCCCCGAGCGTCCGGCGACTCGGGGAAGAAGTCCCACCGCGCTTTGGGTAAGTAACGTTTCTCAATTCCGTTGGTAGTGAAGCTTTACCTTTTTACCTTTGGTGATGTGTGTCATTTCTGGTTTTTCAGGGAAAAGCGCTACCGCACGAGGCGGACCCCGCGATGTCCAAGCGGGTCAAGACCTCGAGCTCTGCTGAGGACCAAGCACCTCGAGGTATGGCTCCTTCTTCCGCTGAAGTGGCCGCTTGGCTGGTGAAGGCTCGAGCGCCATGGCTCGGGGAAGTCAGATGGCCGCCACGGATCTTGGTGAGGCCGACGCCGTCGACCACGGGGGTCGAGGCTTGTCGGTGTTTCGAAACCGGGGGTATGACACCAACGAGTAATATGATCGCGTGCTTCTCTTCCTGGATGGTGATGCAAGAGGACACAAGGATTTATCCTGGTTTGGGCAAAGAAGGCCCTACGTCCAGCGGGGGGAGGATGTTCTTGTATTACTTGCACCTAAGTGCTTGTACAGGGGCGAATACAAGCTCAGTGAGCGTGGACCGGAGTCCGGACTCGTGTGTGTGTGGACTTGTGTCTTAACGTGTCTGTCCCCGAGAGAGGGAATGAGGGCCCTGGTGTCCCCTTTTATAGAGCAAGGGGAGGCCAGGGTTACACAAGGGTATTACAGGTGTCGGGGTGTATTGTGTCCCTTACGAAGAAGGGTAGGAACCCTGTCTTGTCGAAGACATTGTAGCCGACGTGGGCGTTGTTGTTGAAGCGTCCTTGAAGCGTGGCCTCCATCCTGGCGCGGACGTGGAGGCGCGGCGAGGTGGAAGCCGTATAGCACCCATCCCGGAACGTACAGGACGCGGCGGGGTCCCTCCGGGTCTTGGGGTACCTGTCCTCCAATAGCATGAAAGTAGTTAGGGCTCGAGGGGCGTGGAGCCGGCCTCGAGGCGGCGCCTACGGGGGGCTCGAGTCCCCGCAGGTATGGGCAAGTCCCGTGAAAATCGATTGAGCGGCAGGCATCTGGGCCTCGAGGCGTGGCATGGACGTGCCACAGTGTAGGGAGTGGGTTAACAGTGCTTCACTGGTGCCTTTTCGCCCATACTTGTGGTGAAAACGAGACTTGACTCTGCCCCAGACCACTGTGGCACACGTTGTGTTACAGAGGACGTGACTGGACTAGGTGGATGAATTAAGTGCGCGGTATGGGGCTGGCATCCGATGTCTGCGCCGCTCGAGGGAGGCATAACGCGTCTCGAGGGATAGGCCGCTGTGCTAGAGAGGCTCGAGGTCCCCGCGTGGGGTCTCGAGGTGTGGAGTTCGGCTGTGGGGGGCTCGAAGGGTAGTGGAGCGCTTGCCCGAGGCTGACGTGGAGGGCTCGGGCGAGACGGAAAACGAGCGTTGCCCGAGGCCTGGCTTGGAGGGCTCGGGCGAGACGGAAAACGAGCGTGCGCCCGAGGCCTGGCTTGGAGGGCTCGGCTCGGTGGGCCAGCGTTGTAGGCCTCGGGGGGTCGGCTTTTTAGGGGGTTAGACTAGTTAGGTCTGTTATTAACCGGTGTTCTAGGTTTACCCTATTTGTTTGCGTTGATTGGGGGTACCCCTTTTGCGGACCCCCGACAGTAGCCCCTGAGCCCTTGTCGAGTGCTTGCACTCGAGCAGGGGCTCCCGACTGGGATCTCGTGGGTTAGCTAACTGGCCTCGAGGTTTTCGTCGATTTGATTCCGTGGGTGTCGTGCGAGCGACACCCGCGGGTGTAGCCCCCGAGGCCACGAGGGAGAGTGTTAGAACTTCCTCGTGGGCTTTTTGCGAGTTTTAGTTGCGATTTTTAGGTTCGGGGGTGTCAGGCCCCCGAGTTTTTAGACCCTCTTTCGTCAAGGGGTGCCAGGCTGAACCGGCGGCCGGCTCTTCGAGCTGTCCGGCGCACCGGTTGCCCTGGCTTGTCATCCCGCGAGTCCTTTCGATCGGATGCGAGGGGGGATGCCTCGTACTACCCCGAGTGGGCGAGTATCGAGGTTCCCGGTGAGCTGGTAATGGGGAATCCAAGTGAGAGCTCGTGCCCCGTTCGATAGGGGTCGACTGTGGCCCGGAGGCGGTCTCATAAAGCATGGGTGCTCAGTCTGCAGGAGTGCTGGGTCCATTCGATAGGACCCGGTGGCTCGATGCCTCCCTCCGAGGGGATCTCACTGCATGTCGAGCTCCCCGCCTTGGATACACGTGAGGGGCCTCGAGGGCTTGGCCCTCGAGTGATGCCGCGAATGGCGCCCCTTGGTGTCCCTGACTCGGGTGCTCGAAGCCGGCTGTCGAACCCTCTTTCGTCGAGGGCCAGCCTTCGCTGCTTCGAGACTTAGGGCCGGGCCTGTTTTTGGGTGCTCGAAGCCGGCTGTCGAACCCTTTTTCGAGGGCCAGCCTTCGCTGCTTCGAGACTTAGGGCCGGGGCCCGTTTTTTACTTCTGGAAGAAGCCTTCGTCGCTTGGAATCCTTCTCCCGTTGGGCGCGCCTTTTAGGCGGAAACCGCCAGGGAGTGGAGATCGTGGCGCCAGGGCGGCGGGCGCGAAGTCGGAGCGGCGGCCGCAGAGGGCCCCGTAGTTGAGCGAACGGTGAGCTGCCGCGTGTTCCCTGCATCCGGCTCGAGACGTAGTTAGGTGGGCGCATTAAATGCTATGCGGTTACCTTTTACGTCGTGGGAGACCCCGCCCGTCGGGGTTTCCCCTTATAAATATCGAGAGAGGGAAAGGAACCCTTTACTTTGCCTTTGCCTTCACCGCCGCCGTAGCCTTCACGCGCCCTCTCCTTCGAGCTAGTTGATTGGGGATTTTCCGGCTGCCCGTCCGCTGCTCGGGTCCGCGCCGCGCCACCGCCATGGCCGCCCAGACACAAGTGCTGCTGGCCGAAGACTGGAGCTCGTCGAAGGTGACGCAGAGCGAGATGGACTCGTTGGTGGCCCAGGGGCTTCTGCGCCCCAACCTGGAGGAGGGACCCGCGTGGTGGGTTATCCCGTCGGCGGAGCACCAGGAGCCGCACCCGCCGGAGGGGTACGTGGTGAGCTTCACGCGCTACCACCGTATGGGGCTCCGCGTCCCGCCGAGCCGCTTCATGCGGGGGCTGGCCCACCACTTCGAGGTGGAGCTGCAGCACTTCTCCCCCAACTCCATCTCGCACGCCGCCATATTCGCCGCAGTGTGCGAGGGGTACCTGAAGATGGAGCCGCACTGGGAGATGTTCGTCCATCTCTTCCGGGCGAGCTCTTCATCAAGGCCCTAAAGCCCAGCGGGAGGCGGCTCGTGCGCATGGGCTCCCTTGCCATCACTGCGAGGGCTGGGACCTCGTCGGCCAACGTCCCCCATGAATACCTGCGATACAAGCTTTCCACCAACCAGGCTGGGTGGGACGACCATTGGTTCTATCTGTGGAATGAAGATGGTCTCTTTCCGCAGTACACCGGCAGGGTCCTCGCTCAACGCCCGGAGAAGTGGACCTGGGGCGTCGCGGCGGACAGGCAACACCACCTGGCCCCGCTGATGAAGATGATGAAGACGCTGGTGGATGAGAAGAAGTTGACCGTGCAAGCGGTCATTTGGGCGTTCCACCAGCGAAGAGTTCTCCCCGCTGGCGGACCGCCCCCTTCTTATGCACGAGATGGGCCGGAGGCCAAGCTCGAGGCGCTTAATCGATCGAGGATGGCCGAGGAGAGGCTGTCCCGGAACGAGGGCGTCTCCCGGGTGTCAATCACAATCCAGGGGCCGTTCATCCCTGAGTACACCCACCTGGTCCTGGTCGCCATGGCACCCGACGAGGGGTGTCTCGACCTGGTGAGCCTCCCTCGAGCTGAGCTATTCCGAGCCCCCTCCCCCTTTCTCCTCCTTCGAACCTTTTGCATTCTTCTTGTGGTTTGTCTCGTCACGCTTCTTCTTTTTCAGGGGGCGTTTACTTGTCGCGCGTCGAGGCCCCGGTGAGGGAGGACGCCGCGGATACTCAGGTGAGGCGCCTCTCTGCTCAGAAAGACAAGGAGAGCAAGGATGCCAGGAAGAAGAAAGAGAAAAACAAAAACCTGCGTCGCTTGGCTCGGGAGCAGAGACTGGCGAAGGCTCGTCGCAACCGTCAGCCTGGAGACGGGTCCCCCGAGCTGAGCTCCTCGAGCTCGGAGGAGGAGAGCGGTGATGAGGAGGAGAGCGACGACGAGGGGATGGATGCGCGCCTGAGGCGCGCGGGGGTCGTCGATGACAGGGCTGACCGCTCCTCTGTGCAGGAGGGTATGCTGGAGGTCCCCCGGCGAAGGGACCGCGCGGGACGCAGCCGCGGAAGGCGGCGCCGATCCCTGCCTCGTCGGGGGCCCGAGGTCCGTCGAGCTCTGCGGCGGACGTGCCCCCGGTCGTGAGGAAGCCCCGAACCCGGAGCGCCTCCGCCACAGCACCAACGGAGGCCGCCCCCGCGCCAGCCCAGGCGGGAGGTCTGGAGGAGGGCCGGGCCTCGAGAAGCGGCCGATAGGTCGAGAAGGATTTCGGGCCCGACCGCCGCGAGCCGTCAAGGGCGCCGTCGAGCCTGCGGAGGAGCGGGCGTCAGGAGGAGGCGTCGAGCCCGCGCCATCACGAGCTTCGGGAAGGGAGCCCCCGGGCGTCTCGTGACCAGGGGCGTGAGCGTCCCCGGTGTCCGTCGCCGCACCGCCGCCGGGACACAGAAGCGGACGCGGGAGGGCGCGACCGCCAGCGCGAGTGCCGGAGCGGGTCCCGGAGCCCGCGCCGGGGCGGGCGCACTACGACAGCACAGAGAGGGAGGTACGGTCGCCTCCCGCGACGTGGGGCGGAAGGAGGGCTCTCCCTCGAGGTCAAGCCACGGGAGGCGTCGGGAGCCCTCCCCCCATCCCAGCCCTGCGGAGATGGCCCAGGCGCAGGCTCGAGCCGTGGGGTGGGCTCGAAGCCCCCGAGTGGGTCCGGCGATTCGGGAAGAAGCCCAGCCGCCGCTTTGGGTGAGTAATTTTCTTGGACCTCGTCGGCAGCGAGGCTTGACCTCTTTACTTTTGATGATGCATGCCATCTCTGGTCTCTCAGGGGGAAGCGCTCCTACCCGGAGGTGGACCTTGCTGCGTCTAAGCGGGCGAAGGCCTCGAGCCCCGTCGAGGCACAAGCACCTCGAGGTATGGCACCCTCCTCCGCTAGAGAAGCCGCTTGGCTGGAGAAGGCTCGAGCTGCCATGGCTCGAGGTGGTCAGATGATCGTCGCGAATTTTGGTGAGGCCGTCGCCGTCGACCGCAGGGGTCGAGGCATTCCTCTGATTCTGATATCAATGTCATCTCGTATTGCAGGGGCCTCAGCTCACGGCATCGAGCCCGCCGCTACCATGCTTACTGAGGCACTGTCGTCTCCCCCTTCTCCTCCTGCGATGGCGTCTGTCGGGAGCGCCACCCCTCCCCCGCTACAACGGCTGTTCTGGGGGAAGCGCCTGGGGCGAGCACGGCCCCGCCGGTGTTTGGGGCCGAGGAGACTGCGCCCCTCGAGGCCCCGACGGGGAGGACCTCCTGAACGAGCTGGAGCAGGGGCCGCCCCTCGCCGCGGGCTTGCCGATGGTGGAGGCGCCCGAGGCGCCGGCCAGTGCTGACGAGACGCAGGAGGGCCGGCCAGGGAAGAGCCGGGCCCGTGCCGTCGGGCGGCGGCCGCAGCTGGTGCAGCTCGGGACGGAGGAGGATCAGCCCGACATCGAGCTCGACCGACCAGTATGGCCGTTTCCTGACGCGCCAAGCCCGCCCCTTGCCATGGTCCACGTCGAGCGACCGGTCCAGCGGGGGGCTCCGCGCGAGGTGCGGGCCATCTTTCGGGAGGTGGCCGAGCTCATGGCGGAGGCGGAGCGGTCCTGCTCCGAGGAGGCGGGCCGGTCCGCACAGGTGTCGGCCGCCCTCGCGAGGGCTGAGGCGGAGCTTCAAGATCTCCGCGCTGAGCTGAGCCGGAACGCCCAAATGGCGAGCCGGCTCAACGAGGCGGAGGCGGAGGTCCGGGCGGCTCGAGGTGAGGTCGCTCGATCCAAGGAGGAGGCCGCCGCCGCGCTTCGAAGCGTCGAGGAAGGAGGCCGCGGACGCCGAAGCGAGGCCACCTCCGCCCGGGCTGAAGCCGAGGCGGCGAAGCAGGAGGCCGCTGACGCCCGTGGCGAGGCCGCCGCCGCCCGAACCGCAGCGGAGGCGGCGAGAAAAGAGGCCGAAGACGCCGAGATTGGTGTCGCCACCGCCCGAGCTGCCGAGGGGGCGGCGCGGCAGGAGGTGATCCGCAAGGATCTGGCCCTTGTGGAGGCGGGCCGGCTGATCGAGGACCTTAGGTCCGAGAGGCTCCTCATGTTGGCCGAGAAGCGCAGGCTTGAGCAGCGTGCTGAGGGCCTGACCAGCGACCTCGCCGCACTGGGGAAACATTGCGACGGTGAGGCTTACACCTTGTTCTTGTTTGGGTCTCGAAGTTTTTTGTTACGCCGCAGTCTCACTCTTCCTTGTTCGTTGCGCAGGGGTCGAGAAGACGGTCGAGGAGCTCCGCGGGACGAAAACCAGGCTCTCTTGGACCAACTCCAAGACGAGACGATGGTGGCGGAGTGGGCTCGCACCTCCCTCCACCGGCTTGGCCCATGTGGGGTGCTCCTCCAGTGGCTGCGGCAGAAGGTGCGGTGGCCGAGGCGACGCCTTGGTCGACGCCTTGTGCTTCTTCGACGCAGCGGCGCGGGACCGTGTCCGGCAGCTCTCCATCATGGCGTCAAGCAGACGCTCGCGGTCGTTCGCTCCGGTTTCCGCTTTCCCGGTCCACGTTGTCGCCAACGGCTTCATCGAGATCGAGGGGAAGGACGAGGAGTGGAACAACCGCCGTGTCGACAAAATTTTGGAGAAGATGGAGAGGCCGGGGACATCGCTTGCCAAGATTTTTGAGGAGGACGTGCTGCCTCCTGACGCCAGCAGCAGTGTCGAGGGCCCTCCTCCTCCTAGCTTGGGTGTCGAGGCTGAGCCCGTCGTGGAAGACCTCGGGGAGGAGTACCACACTGACAAAGATTAGGGCCTGCGTGCCAAATTTGGGCGTCAAGGCCCTTTTAAGAATTTTATGGCATGGATGAGGGTTCGTCGAGACCGATTTGTATATATGACTTGTTGTTTAAAGGTGTTGTTTTCTTTTCAAATGCGTTTGACCACTTCTCTTTGTTGCAAGCTCGAGTTTCTGCTAACTTAGTCTGTTCTCCTTTGATACGTCGCGAGCCCCTCGAGGGGAGGCGTAGGTAGGGTACCGTAGCCCGGGGGGGTAGGTGGCCGTCTACGTCGATGCCTCCCGACCTTGGAGGCTCGAGGTATTTTGGGATTTAGACGTCGCTAGTTCACTCGAGGCACGAGTCGAGACGAGGGTCGAATTTTTTGAAAAGAAACATGCATTTTTTAGGAGTCTGGGGGCGGTTACCCCCTGTCAGCCCCCGAGGGAGGCTCGACCCTGAGCAAGGCAGGGTCGAGGCTACCTTATGCTGCTAAGCAAAATGAAAGACAACACACGAGATTGTTATTCATATTTGACTGTTTGTACAAAGCAACAAAATGAACAAGGCCTTGAGGCCCTTAAGGATAGAAGCGACGTAGCTGAGATATGTTCCACGCGTTTCGCCAGGATTCTGCCTTGATCGTCGTAGAGCTTGTATGTTCCTGGCTTGAGCACCTTAGCCATGGTGTATGGGCCCTCCCATGGAGGGTGAGCTTGTGGCGCCCTCGGTTGTCTGAAGCCGTCGAAGCACGAGGTCCCCACTGCTAGGTCTCTTTTGCGCACATACTTGTCGTGGTAGCGTCGAAGTGATTGCTGGTAGCGTGCGGAGTTGATGAGCGCCACATCTTGGGCCTCCTCGAGCTGGTCCTTAACGTTGGCAAGCCTCCGTCGTTGTTTTTGCTCGTTGTAGGCTCGAAGTCGAGGGGAGCCGTACTCGAGGTCCGTAGGCAAGACTGCCTCGCGCGTAGGTTAGAAAAAACGGAGTGAACCGGTGGCCGACTCGGCGTAGTCCTGAGGCCCCACAGCACGAGGGGGAGCTCTGCGGCCCATCCCTTTCCGAAATTTTGAGAGTCTTGAACAGCCTCGGCTCAGCCCATGGAGTATCATGCCGTTGGCGCGTCGACCTGCCCGTTGCATTGAGGGTATGCGACCGAGGCCCAGGTACGCGAATGTTGTTGTCATCGCAGAAGTTGGTGAACTTTTTGCCGTGAATTGGGTGCCATTGTCGGTGATGATGACGTTAGGCACTCGAAACCGGTACATGATGTCGGCGATGAACTCGACAGCCTTCTCGGAGGTGGGGTCTCCTATCGGCTTAGCCTCGATCCACTTGGTGAACTGTCGATGGCCACGAGCAGTGTGTGTACCCCCCACTTGTCCCTTTGAGGGGACCCACGAGGTCGAGCCCCCAAACGGCAAATGGCCAAGTGATTGGGATCATCTACAGGGCGTGTGCGGGCTGGTGCGTTTGCTTGGCGTAGAATTGACACCCATGGCATGCTCGGACAAGCGCTTGGCGTCCCAATGGCGGTCGGCCAATAGAAGCCTTGACGGAAGGCGTTCCCAACCAGGGCCTCGGGCGCTGCGTGGTGGCCGCAAGCCCCGAGTGCATGTCGTCGAGGAGCTTGCGTCCTTCCTCAAGGGGGATGCAGTGCTGAAGGATCCCGGTCAGGCTTCGTCGGTATAGTTCCCGTTCGTCGCCATAGGTGACGTAGGTCTTGTCCCTTCGAGCGATGCGTCGAGCCTCCGTCTTGTCTTCCGGTAGCACGCCTTGCGTTAAGTAGTCGAGGTAGGGCGTCCGCCAGTCGAGGTGTCGTGGTGAAGAAGAGGCGGTCGCCTCGACCTGCATCGCCTCAGCGGATGTCCAGGGGTCATTCCCGAGGGGTGGCGTTGAAAGTCGAGCCCCCGTGTCTAGCTCGAGGGGTGGCGTCGAGGGGCCAGCCCCCGGGTCGATTTCGACGGATGGCTCGAAGACGTCCCTCGAGAAGACGTCTGGTGGTACCGTGCCACGCGTGGACGCCAACTTTGCCAGCTCGTATGCGGCCTCGTTGTACTTTCGAGCTATGTGGTTGAGCTCGAGGCCGTAAAACTTATCTTCCAGCTTGTGCACCTCCCCGCAGTATGCCTCCATCTTGGGATCGATGCAGCTTGAAGCCTTTAAACCTGGTTGATGACGAGCTGCGAGTCTCTCGGGCGTCGAGGCGCCGGACCCCGAGCTCGAGGGCGATGCGCAGCCCATTGACGAGGGCCTCGTACTCGCCTTCCTGCAACGCCGTAGGTCCCAGGGGTTGCCTGGCCGCACGCACGTCCCCTGAAATCCCATCGAAGACCCTGACTAGGTCGGCCCAGTCGTCGATCCGATCCGGCGGGAGCCCTCGAGCACCGGCGGGCGGTGTCCGAGAGGTAAAGTGGGAGTTGGCGTATGATCACACGGTCGTCATTCTTCGCTCTGCCCAGTTGGCAGCCTAGGCGGAAGTCCGAGAGCTAGAGCTTGGGCTCGACCTCCCCGTCATACTTCACGATGTTGGTCGGCGGTCGGAAGCGGTCGGGGAGGGTTGAGCTGCGAATGGCTCGGCTGAAGACTCTGGGGCCCGGGGGCTCGAGGACTTGCCAGTCCTCGTCGCTGTCGTAGCGCCCCCCCTCGATGGGCGCTATAGCCACACTCCTGGGCCCCCATGTCCTTGCGCCGGCGGTTGATGTCGTTGTGGGCGTCGTTGGGGTCTCGAGGTGGCCGGTTGTCGATGATCCGTTCGTGGACTGGCCTAGCTCGAGAGGCGTCAGGTTGGTGGATGGATGCCTCGCGCTCGTTGCAGGGCGTTTCCGCCGGCTTCCCCGAGGCTGCTCCGTGTCGTCGTGACGCCGAGCTCTCGGCTTGCTGCACAGCGGCTGTCTCGAGGAGGTTCTTCATTTCCCCAAGCATGCGCCTGGCGTCAGGGTTGGAGACGGCGGGCAGATCGTGGAGCAGCATCGCCGCCGCCACCACGTTCTGTCCCGCTCGCGGGAAACGCACCTCGGGGCGTGCTGGCGCCCCGTCCTCGAGGATCTGCCGGGGACCTCTCGAGCTCGGCCACGAGCGCCGGCACCTCGAGGCTGGGCTGGTTCTTGTGCTAGGGTTTTCTCGAGCTGCAGCAGGCGTTGTCGGTCCTCCTCAGCCTTGGCAATGGCCTCCCGCAGCTGCGCGAGCTGCGCCGCTCGGTCGTCGCTGTGCTGGGATGGGAAAAACGGTGCGGGGGTTCGTTCCTCCCGTGAACACGTGACCGCCTGCCGCAGCCACGTCTCCGGGCCCTTCGAGGTTGAGCGCCGGCCTGCCGTCGTCGCCCTCATCCTCGGTGTCGCATACGACCCCTTTGAGTTGGAAGCACTCCCTGGTGGGATCCCAGAGGTCGGGGTTGTGGTAGTCGTATTCGTCGTAGTCGGAGCTGGTGATGCCGCGCCGCCTTGGCTCGTGCCGGGGCTGCAGCTCGCGGTACCACTCCCCGAAGGTGGCTTGACGAGGTGGCCTGACGGCTCGTGAGAGGCCGCGGTTGACGCGTGCGGGGTGGACAATCTCCAGGTTGGCCATGGCCTGTAGCAGCACGCCCGGGCGTTCCTCCTGCTCCGCCGGCTGTCGGCCCCGACTGCGCTCGTTGAGCTGGCGGGCGTAGGCTGCGCGGAGCTGTCGAGGCCGAACGGGAACTGCCGGCGTCGATCGCGGTACACCCCGTGCGGGAGGAGGCTGGGCGGCGTCAACGGTGCACGGCTCGGAGGCCTCTGGCCTGGCTCCTGGTCCGTGCGCATGATGAACGCGAAGTCGCTGGGCGGGGGCGGCGCGCCTGGGAAGTCTCTGGCCGTGCGCCGGGAAAGCTCCTCCTTGGGAACTCCGCGCCGGCCGCGGGGAAGTGGGTGTATGCCGCCGGCACCGCCTGTGCCTGGCGACGATGATGACGACGGCGCCGCTCACGGGGTGGCGACGCGTGATGGTGTGGGCGACGTGCCATGCTCCTCGCACGGGGCGGCGCGACACGCCCTCCACTCGGGCCCTCCGTGGAGAGCAAGGTCAGCTCGTTGCCGTTTTCAGTGGCCAGGAACTCGAGGCTCCCGAACCAGATGACGGCACCGGTAGAGAACGAAGGAGTCGAAGCAGCCATCCAGGAAACGGCGAGAAACGACTCGACACGCGAAGGCCCCTACCTGGCGCGCCAACTGTCGGTGTTTTGAAACCGGGGGTATGACACCAACGAGTAATATGATCGCGTGCTTCTCTTCCTGGATGGTGATGCAAGAGGACACAAGGATTTATCCTGGTTCGGGCAAAGAAGGCCCTACGTCCAGCGGGGGGAGGATGTTCTTGTATTACTTGCACCTAAGTGCTTGTACAGGGGCGAATACAAGCTCAGTGAGCGTGGACCGGAGTCCGGACTCGTGTGTGTGTGGACTTGTGTCTTAACGTGTCTGTCCCCGAGAGAGGGAATGAGGGCCCTGGTGTCCCCTTTTATAGAGCAAGGGGAGGCCAGGGTTACAAGGGTATTACAGGTGTCGGGGTGTATTGTGTCCCTTACGAAGAAGGGTAGGAACCCTGTCTTATCGAAGACATTGTAGCCGACGTGGGCATTGCTGTTGAAGCGTCCTTGAAGCGTGGCCTCCATCCTGGGCGCGAACGTGGAGGCGCGGCGAGGTGGAAGCCGTACAACACCCATCCCGGAACGTACAGGACGCGGCGGGTCCCTCCGGGTCTTGGGGTACGTGTCCTCCAATAGCATGAAAGTAGTTAGGGCTCGAGGGGCGCGGAGCCGGCCTCGAGGCGGCGCCTACGGGGGGCTCGAGTCCCGCAGGTATGTGCAAGTCCCGTGAAAATCGATTGAGCGGCAGGCATCTGGGCCTCGAGGCGTGGCTTGGAAGTGCCACAGTGTAGGGCGTGGGTTAACAGTGCTTCACTGGTACCTTTCGCCCATACTTGTGGTGAAAACGAGACTTGACTCTGCCCCAGACCACTGTGGCACACGTTGTGTTACAGAGGACGTGACTGGAGTAGGTGGATGAATTAAGTGCGCGGTATGGGGCTGGCATCCGATGTCTGCGCCGCTCGAGGGAGGCAAACGCGTCTCGAGGGTAGGCCGCTGTGCCAGAGAGGCTCGAGGTCCCCTCGTGGGGTCTCGAGGTGTGGAGTTCGGCTGTGGGGGGCTCGAAGGGTAGTGGAGCGCTTGCCCGAGGCCTGACGTGGAGGGCTCGGGCGAGACGGAAAACGAGCGTTCGCCCGAGGCCTGGCTTGGAGGGCTCGGGCGAGATGGAAAACGACCGTGCGCCCGAGGCCTGGCTTGGAGGGCTCAGCTCGGTGGGCCCGCGTTGTAGGCCTCGGGGGGTCGGCTTTTTAGGGGGTTAGACTAGTTAGGTCTGTTATTAACCGGTGTTCTAGGTTTACCCTATTTGTTTGCGTTGATTGGGGGTACCCCTTTTGCGGACCCCCGACAAGGCTTTTTCCTGATTTTGACGACGTTGTTCTCTTTTTCAGCCGGACCGCGGCCCTGGCGCCAAGCCGCCGCCACAGCGTCCATCGCAGCACCACCACACCACCTCCTCCTCCTCCCTCCTCCTTTCCTCGGTGGCGCCTACCGAGAGGGCCACTACTCTCCCCGTCGCGACGACCATCTCGGGGGGAGCACCCGAGACAGGCGCCGCTCCGTCGGCGTCTGGGGTTGAGGGGACAACAGCCCTCGAGACCCCAGACGACGCGAGCCGGCCTGCTGGATAGGATCCCCTACCGACGGGGCCTCGCGCGCCGCAGAGAAGGAGAAGGAGGGGGAGGCGTCGGTGGAGAAGATACCGATGGGGAGGAGCTCCTGGACGAGCTGGAGAGGAGCCGTCCCCGGTCAAGGGCTCAGCGCTAGAGGGGGCGCTAGAGGCACCGGCCGGGGACGACAAGACGCCAGAAGACCCAGTGAGGGAGGAGAGGCTCGTGGGGCCGCACGATGACGGTGAGGGGCGGAGAGAGCCGCAGCCAGTGCCGCCGGTTGGTGGACCGCAGCTGGTGCTGCTCGTGCCGGATGAGGAGAACCTGCTCATCGCCGAGTCCGGTCGATCAGTGTGGCCAAAACCTGACGCTTGCGAGCCCGCGGGGGAGGGCTCGTCCAGCGCCGTATCCCCGTCGAGCGGTCGATCAGCAGGGGGTTCTAATGGGAGGCGCGGTCGAGCTTCAAGGAGGGAAAAGGCTCGTGGCGCGGAGAGAGGCTCGTGGAGGAGGCGACAAGTCGCGGGGTGGCGGATGCCATCGTGAGGGCGGAGGGGGGCTCCAGGAGCTCCACGACTGAGCTGGGCCGGAACGGCGATGGCGGGTTACTAACGACGCTCAGGCGGAGCCCAGTGTGGCGGAACGGCCCTAATCCCATGGCCCACCGGTCCCTGTCATCCACTGACAGCCGAACTGATGTTCCGTGTGATTAAGACTGTTCGTCACTGGGCTGCATCAGCGCCCATCGTCCGCAGGATCATCTCACAGTTCGGTTACAGCATTGGATACTTTTACAAATAACATCGGAATACAGAGCGGAAGACTTAAATAACATTAGTTTTACAAACCGAGGTTCCAGATAAAATTAAAGGTGCAGTTATTACAAACCAAGTTCGGAGATAGAAATAGAAAATAGAAAATAGGCAACGTAGCGGAGTACAACAAAATAAGATACTTGCAAACACCCAGCCCGAGGGTGTACACTTTACTCTTCGGCCTCATCGGCCTCTTCCTGGACGATGGTCATGCAGCAGGGCGCAAGACACACCGGGGACTCAGTCATACCTGCAGCATGGGTAACAAACCCTGAGTACGGGGTACTCAACAAGACTTACCCGACTAAAGAAAAGGGGAGAAGACTCAGGAATGAGAGGCTTAGGTAGTCAAGGTAAGGCTTAAGCAAGATCAAGTATTTTGCAGAAAAGCATTTTGAAATCCTTGTTTTATTTTTGGAAAGATTCCAGTATTTCTCAATTCTCCATTGTCATGATTCATTTTACCTTTCAAAAACATACCTAGTTGAGAACCACTCTCCGTTGACAGTCAGTGACCAAGTCTCCATAACCGAGGAGCAACGTTAATCCGGATAAATAATACTCAGCTGAGGATCCCTATCCACACTGCATATGTAGCACCCAAGCTTGCATATGCCAACTCGTCTACCACGATTCCTCCAAGATTGGGCCCGGTCCTACGCCACCCGGAAGTACAGTACACCACTCCTATCCAGGTACGACGACCACGTGGGTACATGCTACTTCCGCCATCTCTCCACTCCCAGTGCGCGGTTGTCGGTCCAATAAAGGATTCCTCGGAGCCAGAGCTTTCCGAAGTATGTGAATAGTTGCAAGTCTTGGCCAGCAGGCCCCCATACGGATGGTCCCTAAATTTTTCCGCCCGACAAGCACCTTGGGACTCTAACCCAAGAGTACAGGTTCTGTCGGTTTTTCAACCCTGTCCCGGTCGGTGTCAACTGTTGAGTCCCGGACTACAACATGACGGCACCGTACGCTCGGACAACCTCTCCTCGCTGTTGACTAGGTACGGATCAGATACTTAGCCAACAGGCAGGGAGTAAAGCCAAATTCCCATCAAAATTCTTTAAGTGATCACACTTTTGAAATTGGCATTTTATTGCAAATCTATTGTATAGCATCGCTAAGCATTTTGCAAATAGTTTTTAAACAGGGCAGGTGGATTTTCTGGTGGAGGTAAATAGTGCAGGTAATAGGTCATCACACAACTCCTATAACCTAATGCAGTAGTTTTAACTCAAAAGCATTTAAGTAAACTTTTGTGAAAACAAGGAAGGGTTAAGATGCACCGGGGCTTGCCTTGAAGAGCAAAAAGGACGGGCTCGGGGTCGGCAGTGCAGGTGTCGGAGCTCGGGGTCGCCTCGGGGGTAGGTTCGTCAGCGGCTGCTTCGACTTTGACGCCTTCTCCTTCGGTCACTATACGGATGCAATGATGTATGCTTATGAGGATGCTGACATGAACAATACAGCACAAGACAAAACCACTGATTCTAGAGTACAACTTTCTATCGTGTAATTAACTTCTAGAACAGACACAAAGTTACTTATCTTGATCTCTAAGCAAAATTAATCAACCTATTAAGCATCATTTATCCGACCTAAACAAAACAAGCATGGCATCACAAACATCATAGACCAAAGGGGTGGGGGTCTATGAACAGCAAACAATCCAAAAGTCACATGACAGGGCATACAACATGAACTCTACTTGATTTTCTATTTTTCCTAATTATTAAAAAAAGGTCATTTTATGCAGTTGCTCCAAAATTTACCCAATTAATCTCATAGGTTCATTATGGTATAAATAGATGTCAAAACAAATTTCATAATTTTTGGAGGTCATTAAGGTGCTTAACAAAAATCAAACATTTAATTAACAAAAGGCGCTATTTAACAATTTAAATAAATACCCAAAAATCAACTTGCTCGAAAAGGCCTCAAAATTTCACCAGAGACTAAACATGACATAACTAGCACATAAAAATTTATCTCATGATTTTTGGAGCTACACATGATTTTCTAAAAATCTAAAACCATTCATTTCTTAATTAAAAGGGGATTTTCATTTTCAAATTTTGCACAAAGTCCAAGTTTCATATTTTTCTAAAATACTACATGGTATAAAGAGTCTACCATCAAATTTTCAGAATTTTTGGAGCAACACAGAAAATCACACAAAAAGAAGAAAAAGGAACACTATTCACATCCTTAAAAAGGAAAAAGAGCACTGTGCTCTTTCCTCGCAAGGCTCGGGCGAAACGGGCTCGGGCGAGACGGAGACGATTGCTTCGTCCGAGGCCTGGCTTGGAGGCTCGGGCGAGACGGAAACGACTGCTTCGTCCGAGGCCTGGCTTGGAGGCTCGGGCGAGACGGAAACGACTGCTTCGTCCGGGCCTGGCTTGGAGGCTCGGGCAGACGCAGGCGAGGCGCGACGACGGACCGGCCCTTCGGGGCTCGCGCTGGAAAGCCGAGGGTGGGGAAAGGTTCGCGGGCTCACCGTGAGTCGGGAGGGAGGCTCGGCGAGGCGGTGCAGGGTCGGAGGAGGGAGCTCGACGTTGGCGGTGCTTCGGCGGAGCTCTCTGGCGGCGAGCGGCGTCCGGCGGCTCTGTCCACCAAAAGGGATCACCGAGGTGCGGTTAGGAGCGCACGGAGGTGAGGAAGAGGGCAGGGGTCGGAGGGAAAGAGAGAAAACTCACGGCGGCGAATTTCTCGCTTAGCCGAAACCGGCCGTCGCCGGGGTTGGGGACGAAGCTCCTGCGCCGGCGAGAGGAGGGCGGAGGGGTGAAATTGGTTGCTCGGGAAGGTGGAGCGGCTCAAGGCGAAGGCAACGGCGGGCTCGACGGGCGCTGGGGAGGTCCGGTGGTGCGGGGCGCCGTGGTGGCGGCAATGGCGGAACTCGGCGGCTTCTTATAGCCGCGGGCGGAGCTGGGGAGGGGTCCGGGCGAGGGGTGAGAGCGCTCGCGCGACATAAAGGAGGTAGGGAACATGGTAGGGCGGCTCGGTGCGGGCGGGGAACGCGCGCGCGGCGGGGCGGCTTGCCGGCGGCCGGCAACTGCGCGCTGTCCGCGGCCGAGGGGAAAGAGGAGGAGGGTAGGGGATGGGGAGGCGGCGGTAGGTAGGGGCCGAGAGGAAAAACGAGCGCCAGCGCTTGGCCGCGCGCGGCACGGGCGCGGGTCAGCCGGGCTCGGCATGGGCGGCGAGGCTCGCGCGCGGCGCGGCGGCCTTGCCGGTGGCCGGGGCCCCCTGGCTTTAAGGCTCGTGCACAGTGACGATTTTTAAAGCAAAGCTTCCCCTTTCTGAACTTTTGAAATTACTCCCAAAACTTGAACTACACAAGGAAAACTCAAAACACCAAAGTTGCTTAAAATTTTGAGATCTACAACTTTGCCAATGTATAACTTTTTCTGAAACTCAAAAGTTTTTGAGATAATTTTGAAAACCGAAAAAGGGACAAAATTGCAGTTTGAAAGAATTAGAAATTACTTCTGATTTTGTATTGAAACTTGAAAATCTGCAAACACCAAAGTTGTTCCTCTTGACAAGATCTACAACTTTGCTAAAAGGACCAACCTCAAATTTTGAATAGTTTTAAATTAATAAAAGAGGGGTAAAAACCAGGGTTTGGAAATCAGGGTTTTTCAAAAGAATTTAATTCTATTTCTGATTTTTAACTTTGATCAACACAACAAAACATCAGGGCACAAAACTGAACAAGATTTACACAAAGCTAGACACAGAGATGAAATTACCATTTTGCCCTTAAAGGAAGATTTGGGCCTTTAGGGTTTTCGAAAAGAAAGATCACTACACAAGTCACCTCAGAAAAAGGTAAATGCAAAACAAGCATTAGGCAAACATAAATGCATGGCAAGAAAGATTAATGACTAAAGATGATGACATGTCAGGTTAATTACATATTAATCACCATAGGTGTTACAGCCTTCCCCCTAAAAGAAATCTCGTCCCGAGATTCTGCGTCTTAAGAAGGACAAAGGCAAACCTTACATCTACAGAGTATCGAGAAAGTCTGAAAGGTCTTCGCTAAGAAGTCTTCGGATTCCCAAGTGGCTTCTTCTTCAGAGTGTTGGTTCCACTGGATCTTGTACCATCTTGTGGTAGTCCTCCGGGTAACACGGTCCTTGTGATCCAACACACGAACTGGATACTCAGAGTATGACAGATCGGGTTCTAACTCAACACCTTCAACTTCCACCACGTGTTCGGGTACTCGGAGACATTTCTTGAGTTGGGAGACGTGAAACACATTATGGATTGCGGAAAGATGATCGGGCAATCTTAGCTTGTAAGCTACCTTGCCACAACGTTCCAGAATCTCAAAGGGACCAATATAGCGTGGTGCTAACTTTCCCTTGACTCCAAAACGAGTAACTCCTTTGGTGGGTGAGACCTTCAGATACACATAATCTCCGATCTGGAACTCCAAAGGTCGACGTCTCTTGTCAGCATAGCTTTTCTGTCGAGACTGCGCAATCTTCATATTCTCTTGTATTTGCTTGACTTTTTCTTCCATATCTTTTACTAGGTCAACTCCAAAGAATTCCCTTTCTCCAGGTTCCGACCAACTGAGAGGTGTACGACAACGGCGACCGTACAGTGCTTCAAAGGGTGCCATTTTAATACTTTCTTGGTAACTGTTATTATATGAGAATTCTGCCAAGGGCAAACACTCATCCCAAGTATCTGCGAAGGTGAGCAACACAGGCTCTCAACATGTCCCTCTTAACACTTTGTTGACTCGCTCAGTTTGTCCATCCGTTCTGGGGACTGTATGTCTGTGCTATGCCCAAAAGAGTTTGGTTCCAAGTGAGGTATGGGAATGCTTTCCAGAACTTTGCGACAAACTGAGTACCACGATCAGAGACAATGGTCTTGGTTATGCCATGGAGTTTTACTATGTGTTCTTGTACAAAGTGGCATAATTGGGGACGGTGGTAGCTGGTCTTGACTGGCAGGAAGTGAGCATTCTTAGTGAGGCGATCCACGATCACCCAGATGGAATCAGAACCTCTTGATGTCTTGGGTAGCCCATTGAATAAAATCCATACTGATATCGTCCCATTTCCAAACAGGTATAGGTAAAGGTTGCAATTCTCCTCCAGGCTTCATGTGCATAGCTTTGACTTTCTGGCAAGTATCACATTGAGCGACATACAGGGCGATCTCGATCTTCATCTTTGTCCACCAGAATCTCTGCCTCAAGTCTTGGTACATCTTGTTGCTGCCGGGGTGGATGGAGAATCTAGTCAAGTGTGCTTCATCAAGGATTAACTGTCTCAACTCAGGCACTTTGGGAACTACCAGTCGGTTCTTGAACCAAACTACTCCCGCATCATCAATCCTGAAACAATCCCTTTTCCGGCTCGGATCTTTTGATGATGTGCTTGATTCCAGGTTATCTTTCTGTACAGTGATAATCTGTTCCCTGATAGGGGTTTCTATCCTGATATTATTCAGAGTTCCCTGCGGAACCATCTCAATACCCAGCTTTTCCAATTCATAACACAGGGAAGAATCATAGGGTTTCATCACCAGACAGTTGCAATACGACTTGCGACTGAGCGCATCGGCGACCACATTCGCCTTCCCGGATGGTAATGTACTTCGAGATCATAGTCCTTAATTAATTCAAGCCATCTTCTCTGTCTCATATTCAGTTCTTCTTGAGTGAAGATATACTTCAGGCTTTTGTGATATGTGTACACATTGCAGGCACTACCCAACAAATAATGACGCCAAATCTTTAAGCGTGCACCACAGCTGCTAACTCAAGATCATGGGTGGGATAATTCTCTTCATGTCGCTTAAGCTGCCGTGAGGCATAAGCGATCACTCGGCCTTCTTGCATCAAAACATAGCCCAAACCAGTACCAGATGCATCACAATAGACATCAAAGGGCTTTTCGATGTTCGGCTGGGCTAGCACTGGTGACGTGGTTAACAGTCTCTTCAATGTCTGAAAGGCTTGTTCACAAGCTGGTGACCAGACAAACTTCACAGAATTTTTTACTAACTTGGTGATAGGCTTGGCAATTCTGGAGAAATCCGGAATGAAACGGCGATAATACCCAGCCATTCCCATGAAGCTGCGGACTTCATGAACAGTGGTAGGTGGCTCCCAATCCAGAATGTCTGCCACCTTTCCGGGATCAACTGACACACCTTCAGCGGATAGAACATGACCAAGGAACTGTATCTGATCTAGCCAGAACTCACATTTACTGAACTTGGCATAGAGCTGATGATCTCTGAGACGGGATAGAACGATACGAAGATGTTCGGCATGCTTTTCAGGGGTCTTTGAGTATACAAGGATGTCATCAATGAACACGACCACAAATTTATCAAGCTCTGGCATGAATACAGAGTTCATGAGGTACATGAAGTGGGCAGGGGCATTGGTCAAGCCGAAGGACATGACCAAGTACTCATACAGGCCGTATCTGGTAGTGAAAGCAGTTTTGGGAATGTCTTCGGGACGTATTTTTATTTGGTGGTAGCCAGATCTGAGATCAATTTGGAGAATACTCTGGCTCCAGCTAGCTGATCAAAGAGAAGGTCGATACGAGGCAAGGGATATTTATTTTTGATGGTGACCTCGTTGAGTTGGCGATAATCAATGCATAACCTGAGACTCTTGTCTTTCTTCTTCACGAAGATTGCAGGACAGCCCCAAGGAGATGAACTTGGGCGAATGAAGCCCTTATCTAGCAACTCTTTAACTAGATTTTAACTCTGCCAACTCTCTGGGAGGCATTCGATAAGCTCTGCGGGATATGGGAGCAGTCCCGGGCTTAAGCTCTATGGCAAACTCAACATCACGGTCAGGAGGTAGGCCAGGTAAGTCCTCTGGAAAGACATCAGGGAATTCACAGACCACGGGGATGTCTCTGGTTTCCAGAACATAGGTGTATTCAATTGCGTGGCTGCTGGTTTCGGAGGCATTGGGAGTTGGAGAAGGAGTTTGGAGGTACTGTTAGAATGTCCACTCTCACAACCCTATTCAGGATATCCATCATGGCTTTATACTGACACATCCAATTCATGCCTAAAATGACATCTATTTCCTGATCACGAAGCACTATCATGGTGGTAGGAAATACATGTTCCCCCAACATCACTGGTATATTACGAACCAATTCCTTAGTACTTATACGCCCTCCAGGCGAAAAATATGCAGAAATTTTCTTTCAAATCCCCAATTGATATCCCATGCTTAGAGACAAAAGTACGACTGATGAAGGAATGCGATGCACCAGAATCAAACAACACAACTGCGGGATGATTGGCAACGGGAAACCTACCGATCATGACGGGCTCTCCTTCTGGGATGTCGCCGACAGTGGTGTAGTAGACTTGCCCGTGCTTCTTGACAACTTTGCCTTTCTGAACATGCTATTGCTGGACACGGTACTGCTGCTGCTGAGGTCCTCCAGGACCCTTCTGAGCGTTCTGAGCATACCTCTTGGGCTTTGGGCACTCACGAGCCCAGTGACCGACTTGGCCGCAGTTGTAGCAGGGGTGGTTGTAGGCGGTTTGTGGGGTGGTGATTTGAACACCTGGGGCGTTGGGCTGCGTGGCACTTTGCTGGTTGGTGTTGTGGGTGGTGGCCGCAGTACGGACGACCACTTGCTGGTGGGGGTAAGGTGGGCGATTTTGGTGGTGGCTAGGGTGATAAATGACCCTCTGGCGCTTGTGACTGCCAGAGAAACTGCTGGATCCTGCTTCTTCTTCTTCTTTTCCTCTTGGTACTGGCGATTGCTCTCCTCAAAAGCAACAGCCCGGTCAATGACATCATGATATGAGCCGGTCATGTTATTGGACATACTTCTGCGAATCTTGGGGTGCAGTCCCCTAAGGAAACAGTCCCTCTTCTTCTCGTCCGTGTTGACGTACTCCGAGGCATACTGGCTAAGGTGATTGAACTGACTTACATACTGCATCACTGTGGAGTCCTTCTGCTGTAGTGCCAGAAACTGATCAAGCTTCATCTTCATCAATCCAGAAGGGATATGATGTGCACGGAAAGCGGTGCGGAACTCTTCCCAGGTCAACTGATGACCTTCAGGCTGGGCAGCCAACAGGTTGGCATACCAAGCGCTTGCTGGACCACGAAGCTGCTGAGAAGCGAACCGGGGCTTCTGGGTGTCGGTGCAGTGAAGAAGAGCAAACTTCTACTCCATGGTGCGGAGCCAATCATCAGCTTCAAGGGGTTCATCGGCCCTCGTAAAGACCGGTGGACGGGTTTCGGTGAAATCCACATATGTGGTCTCATGGTTGATGTTATGGCGACCACGGTGGCCATTGTTCTGCTGCCCCTGATTTTGAGCCATCAGGTTAGCAGCGGCTGCCAAGGCTGCGATGGCATCTACTAGCGTAGCAGGTACAGGTGGAGGGTTTGGAAGGTCGCCCTCCTGAGAACATCCAGCTCCAGTGCGAGTGTTCACAGGCATCTGTTAAGAAACTTGGAACATAGCATCCATTGATTTAAGTTCTGATAACAACTGACTGATACTTCATTGATACAAAGGTAGATCACTGACAGATAACACAGACTGATAAGGGGAAAAGGTACGAAAAGAAAGATACAGACCCGACTAAACAAAAGACCGACTAGCGCTCCCAAACCTAGACTAAGGGTTTAGGTAAGCAGGTGGTACAGACACACAGGATCTTCATCCTCTAACAACGGGTCTAGTCTTCGTCGATGATGATCATGTCCTCGTCGTCATCTTCTTCCTCGAGGATGAGCTCAGGCTCAACCTCCTCGTCCTCGTCTTCAGCGTGGATGTTCTCGGTAGGTTCAATCTCCTCGTTCATGCTTGGCTCCTGCTCCATGTCCGGCTCTTCCACTATTTCGTCCTCAGGGTCCTCGACAACCGGGGGAACCATGGGGTGGAGTTGGTCGTACAGCTGGTGTACCTCCTCATGAAGCATATCATTGAACTGTTCAATCTGAGCTGTGTACTGCCGCAGTCCATGGAGCTCGGCTCTGGTGACGTCCTCGCGTATCCAAGTGGCATCGCACTGTTGGATGGCGCGGATCACGTTCCGGTTGGCCTGCTCCAGGGAAGCTCGTGCCTCAGTAGAACTCCAGACGTGAGTGGTAGAAGTCATGTTCCAAGTTCTCCAGCTCAGCCTTCAGGATTCTTGATCTCCTCCTTTAGGTGTTTGCGGGTGCGACGGGGAAAGCGATGACCGTTGGAGGCTTCACCAGTCTCTTCTCCAAGTGCGTGGTGCCAGTTGGTGACGTGGCACACCATTGGGTCCAGTCGACTTGCGAGCAGTCAGCTTGATGCGGGCCATGTCTGGATAAGATAAGATTGGATGAGGAGTGAAAAGGCTAGCAAGAAAAGGTAATGGCATACTAACCCAACTGAACTTAGAGAGGAAGTTATTATCTAGCTTAAGGTGAATATGTACATGATGCATGAATCGTTCCTACGGAACAAGGCAATGCACTAAATAAATAAGGTACATAGGGCTTAAAACATGTTGTCTCGCTAACTAGTGTTGCCATATAGCAAGACAAGATAAGAGAAGCAATTTGGACTCAAAATAGTCAAGTTTAGTTTGTTTGGACTCAAAGATCTTTTGAAGTTTTCGCAAGAACACAGCAACGTTATCGTGAGATGCTCCGATACCACTCTGTGGCGGAACGGCCCTAATCTCATGGCCCACCGGTCCATGTCATCCACTGACAGCCGAACTGATGTTCCGTGTGATTAAGACTGTTCGTCACTGGGCTGCATCAGCGCCCATCGTCCGCAGGATCATCTCACAGTTCGGTTACAGCATTGGATACTTTTACAAATAACATCGGAATACAGAGCGGAAGACTTAAATAACATTAATTTTACAAACCGAGGTTCCAAATAAAATTAAAGGTGCAGTTATTACAAACCAAGTTCGGGAGATAGAAAATAGAAAATAGAAAATAGGCAACGTAGCAGAGTACAACAAAATAAGATACTTGCAAACACCCAGCCCGAGGGTGTACACTTTACTCTTCGGCCTCATCGGCCTCTTCCTGGACGATGGTCATGCAGCAGGGCGCAAGACACACCGGGGACTCAGTCATACCTGCAGCATGGGCAACAAACCCTGAGTACGGGGGTACTCAACAAGACTTACCCGACTAAAGAAAAAGGGGAGAAGACTCAGGAATAAGAGGCTTAGGTAGTCAAGGTAAGGCTTAAGCAAGATCAAGTATTTTGCAGAAAAAGCATTTTGAAATCCTTGTTTTATTTTTGGAAAGATTCCAGTATTTCTCAATTCTCCATTGTCATGATTCATTTTACCTTTCAAAAACATACGTAGTTGAGAACCACTCTCCGTTGACAGTCAGTGACCAAGTCTCCATAACCGAGGAGCAACGTTAATCCGGATAAATAATACTCAGCTGAGGATCCCTATCCACACTGCATATGTAGCACCCAAGCATGCATATGCCAACTCGTCTACCACGATTCCTCCAAGATTGGGCCCGGTCCTACGCCAACCGGAAGTACAGTACACCACTACTATTCAGGTACGACGACCACGTGGGTACATGCTACTTCTGCCATCTCTCCACTCCCAGTGCGCGGTTGTCGGTCCAATAAAAGATTCCTCGGAGCCAGAGCTTTCCGAAGTATGTGAATAGTTGCAAGTCTTGGCCAGCAGGCCCCCATACGGATGGTCCCTACATTTTTCCGCCAGCGACAAGCACCTTGGGACTCTAACCCAAGAGTACAGGTTCTGTCGGTTTTTCAACCCTGTCCCGGTCGGTGTCAACTGTTGAGTCCCGGACTACAACATGACGGCACCGTACGCTCGGACAACCTCTCCTCGCTGTTGACTAGGTACGGATCAGATACTTAGCCAACAGTCAGGGAGTAAAGCCAAATTCCCATTAAAATTCTTTAAGTGATCACACTTTGAAATTGGCATTTTATTGCAAATCTATTGTATAGCATCGCTAAGCATTTTGCAAATAGTTTTTAAACAGGGCAGGTGGATTTTCTGGTGGAGGTAAATAGTGCAGGTAATAGGTTATCACACAACTCCTATAACCTAATGCAGTAGTTTTAACTCAAAAGCAAATAAGTAAACTTTTGTGAAAACAAGAAAGGGTTAAGATGCACCGGGGCTTGCCTTGAAGAGCAAAAAGGATGGGCTCGGGGTCGGCAGTGCAGGTGTCGGAGCTCGGGGTCGCCTCGGGGGTAGGTTCGTCAGCGGCTGCTTCGACTTTGACGCCTTCTCCTTCGGTCACTATACGGATGCAATGATGTATGCTTATGAGGATGCTGAAATGAACAATACAGCACAAGACAAAACCACTGATTCTAGAGTACAACTTTCTATCGTGTAATTAACTTCTAGAACAGACACAAAGTTACTTATCTTGATCTCTAAGCAAAATTAATCAACCTATTAAGCATCATTTATCTGACCTAAACACAAAACAAGCATGGCATCACAAACATCATAGACCAACGGGGTGGGGGTCTATGAACAGCAAACAATCCCAAAAGTCACATGACAGGGCATACAACATGAACTCTACTTGATTTTCTATTTTTTCCTAATTATTAAAAAAAAGTCATTCTATGCAGTTGCTCCAAAATTTACCCAATTAATCTCATAGGTTCATTATGGTATAAATAGATGTCAAAACAAATTTCATAATTTTTTGGAGGTCATTAAGGTGCTTAACAAAAATCAAACATTTAATTAACAAAAGGCGCTATTTAACAATTTAAATAAGGGAGAATTAGCTCTGGGACATTCCGAAAGGCCTAAATTGGCCGGTGCACACATCCACTTTGAATATTTGCCAGAAGACACTATGGTTTCGTGTAATTGGGCCAATAGACATCGACCCTCATCCAATATTTTTATAAAATAGATATAAAATTATATAAGTGCCAAAAAATTATAATATAATTTTTTCGACACTCTACATGATAAGAACTACATACTAAAAATATTATTTTGCACTAAAATGATCATTTTGCCTCTCTTCATGAATAGACAAAGATAACCATGGTTAATTTGCTTATATGATTGTAGGTCACTACAAATCTTGGGACAAATCATAGAATGCGTACATCAACAAATCTTGACAATGCTAAAAATATTAGCTCAAAATAATAAAGTTTATAGTGACATATTTAGCATGACTGAATTATAGATTTATCTCTTGTGGAGCTTAATTGATATATTAAACTTTGTTATTTTGATATGATATTTTTATGATAGACAAGATTTGGTGATGTATGCATTCTGTGATTTTGTTAGTATTTTTAATATATTACAAATAAATTAACTAATTAATCATGGTTATCTTTGTCTATTCATGAAGAGAGGCAAAATTATCATTTTAGTGCAAAATAATATTTTTAGTATGTAGTTCTTATCATGTAGAGTGTCGAAAAAATTATATTATAATTTTTTGGCACTTATATAATTTTATATCTATTTTATAAACATATTGGATGAGGGTCGATGTTTATTGGCCCAATTACACGAAACCATAGTGTCTTCTGGCAAATATTCAAAGTGGATGTGTGCACCGGCCAATTTAGGCCTTTCGGAATGTCCCAGAGCTAATTCTCCCTTTAAATAAATACCCAAAAATCAACATGCTCGAAAAGGCCTCAAAATTTCACCAGAGACTAAACATGACATAACTAGCACATAAAAATTTATCTCATGATTTTTGGAGCTACGCATGATTTTCTAAAAATCTAAAACCATTCATTTCTTAATTAAAAGGGGGATTTTTAATTTTCAAACTTTTGCACAAAGTCCAAGTTTCATATTTTTATAAAATACTACATGGTATAAAGAGTCTACCATCAAATTTTCAGAATTTTCGGAGCAACACATAAAATGACACAAAAAGAAGAAAAAGGAACACTATTCACATCCTTCCAAAAAGGAAAAAGAGCACTGTGCTCTTTCCTCGCAAGGCTCGGGCGAAACGGGCTCGGGCGAGACGGAGACGACTGCTTCGTCCAAGGCCTGGCTTGGAGGCTCGGGCGAGATGGAAACGACTGCTTCGTCCGAGGCCTGGCTTGGAGGCTCGGGCGAGACGGAAACGACTGCTTCGTCCGAGGCCTGGCTTGGAGGCTCGGGCGAGACGCAGGCGAGGCGGACGGCGGACCGGCCGTTCGGGGCTCGCGCTGGGAAAGCCGAGGGTGGGGAAAGGTTCGCGGGCTCACCGTGAGTCGGGAGGGAGGCTCGGCGAGGCGGTGCAGGGTCGGAGGAGGGAGCTCGATGTTGGCGGTGCTTCGGCGGAGCTCTCTGGCGGCGAGCGGCGTCCGGCGGCTCTGTCCACCGAAAGGGATCACCGAGGTGCGGTTAGGAGCGCACGGAGGTGAGGAAGAGAGGGCAGGGGTCGGAGGGAAAAGAGGAAAACTCACGGCGGCGAATTTCTCGCTTGACCGAAACGCGGCCGTTCGCCGGGGTTGGGGACGAAGCTCCTGTGCCGGCGAGAGGAGGGCGGAGGGGTGAAATTGGTTGCTCGGGAAGGTGGAGTGGCTCAAGGCGAAGGCAACGGCGGGCTCGATGGGCGCTGGGGAGGTCCGGTGGTGCGGGGCGCCGTGGTGGCGGCAATGGTGGAACTCGGCGGCTTCTTATAGCCGCGGGCGGAGCTGGGGAGGGGTCCGGGCGAGGGGTGAGAGCGCTCGCGCGACATTAAAGGAGGTAGGGAACATGGTAGGGCGGCTCGGTGCGGGCAGGGAACGCGCGCGCGGCGGGGCGGCTTGCCGGTGGCCGGCAACTGCGCGCTGTCCGCGGCCGAGGGGAAAGAGGAGGAGGGTAGGGGATGGGCGAGGCGGCGGTAGGTAGGGGCCGAGAGGAAAAACGAGCGCCAGCGCTTGGCCGTGCGCGGCACGGGCGCGGGTCAGCCGGGCTCGGCATGGGCGGCGAGGCTCGCGCGCGGCGCGGCGGCCTTGCCGGTGGCCGGGGCCCCCTGGCTTGAAGGCTCGTGCACAGTGACGATTTTTAAAGCAAAGCTTCCCTTTTCTGAACTTTTGAAATTACTCCCAAAACTTGAACTACACAAGGAAAACTTAAAACACCAAAGTTGCTTAAAATTTTGAGATCTACAACTTTGCCAATGTAAACTTTTTCTCAAACTCAAAAGTTTTTGAGATAATTTTGAAAACCGAAAAGGGGTCAAAATTGCAGTTTGAAAGAATTAGAAATTACTTCTGATTTTGTATTGAAACATGAAAATCTGCAAACACCAAAGTTGTTCCTCTTGACAAGATCTACAACTTTGCTAAAAGGACCAACCTCAAATTTTGAATAGTTTTTAAATTAATAAAAGAGGGGTAAAAACCAGGGTTTGGAAATCAGGGTTTTTCAAAAGGAATTTAATTTCTATTTCTGATTTTTTACTTTGATCAACACAACAAAACATCAGGGCACAAAACTGAACAAGATTTACACAAAGCTAGACACAGAGATGAAATTACCATTTTGCCCTTAAAGGAAGATTTGGGCCTTTAGGGTTTTCGAAAAAGAAAGATCACTACACAAGTCACCTCAGAAAAAGGTAAATGCAAAACAAGCATTAGGCAAACATAAATGCATGGCAAGAAAGATTAATGACTAAAGATGATGACATGTCAGGTTAATTACATATTAATCACCATAGGTGTTACACCCAGGCGGCTCGAGACGAGGCCGCCCAAGCTAAGAGGGAGACCACCACCGCTCTGTCCGCGGTGGAGGCGTCGAGGAAGGAGGCTGCCGACGCCCGAAGCGTGGCCGCCACCGCCCGGTCTGCAGCGGAGGCGGCGAGGAAGGAGGCCGAGGAGGCCAAGAGCAAGGCCGCCACCGCCCTGGCTGCGGCGGAGGCAGCGCTGAAGGAGGCCCAGGAGGCCTTAACTGCCGCGTGCTCGAGGATCCAAGGCCTCGAGATCGACATGGATCAGGCTCTCAACATAGCTAATGACCTGTCGCTCAAGCTCAAGGCCGCTCGGCAGTAGGTGATAAAGAAGGATCTAGGCCTTGCGCAGACGGGCAAGCTGGTCGAGGAGCTTAAGGGCCAAAAACTTGACGTCCTTTCCCAAAAGCATACGCTCGAGCAGCGCGTCAGGGTCCTTACCAGCGACTTTGACGCTCTGGGCGTGCGCTGCCAAGGTACTGTCGTAATCTTCGGGCTTTGTCTTGCTTTGATTTCATGATTCTTGCCATGCCGCGGACTTACTCTTTTCTGTTTGTTGCACAGATCTGGAGAAGACCGCCGAGGAGCTCTGCGAGATGAATCAGACTCTCGTGGAGCAACTCCAGGGTGAGACCATGGTGGCGGAGCGGGCGTGCAGCTCCCTCGACAGGCTCTGCTCCACGTGGGGTGCCGACCCGGTGGCCACGGCAGAGGGCACGGTGGCTCGAGGCGATGCCCTGGTCGATGCCCTGTGCTTCCTCGACGTGGCCGCGCGGGACCGCGTCAAGAGCGCTCTCCACCACGGCGTAAAGCAGGCGCTCGCGGCCGTCCGCTCCGGCTTCCGCTACCCGGTCAACATCATCGCCAAGGGCTTCGTCGAGATCGAGGGGAAGGACGAAGAGTGGAACGATCGCCGCATCGACAAGATCCTGGAGAAGGTGGAGAGGCCGGGGGCGGCGCTCGCAAAGCTCTTCGAGGAGGACGTGCTGCCTCCCGTTGCAGACTGTGGTGTAGATGGCTCCCCTCCTCCTGGCCCGGACGTCGAGGCTGAGCCCGTAGTAGAAGATCTTGAGGAGGAGTTCCAGACTGATGAGGAATGAGGCCTGCGTGCCAAATTTGGGCGTCGAGGCCTTTGTAAAAATTCATGTCATGACTTATGGCCCGTCGAGGCCAATATATGCGTATGACTTTTTTGTTTAAAGAAGCTGTTTTCTTTTCAAATTTATTCGATCATTTCTCTTTGTCGCTAGCTCGAGTTTCTACCGGCTTGGTCTATGTTCTTTCGATACGCGTCACGAGTTCCTCGATGGGAGGCATAGGGAGGGTACCGTAGCCCGGGGGCGTGGGTGGTCGTCTACGTCGATGCCCCCCGCCTCTTGGAGGCTCGAGGTATCTACGGACTTAGACGTTGCTAGTACGCTCAAGATACGAATCGAGATAAGGGTCGAATTTTTTTGAAAAGAAAAGCGCATTTTTTCCGGAGTCTGGGGGGGTCCCTCCTGTCAGCCCTCGAGGGAGGCTCGACCCTGAGCAAGGCAGGGTCGAGGCTACCTTAAGTTGCTAAGTAAAATGAAAGACAGTGCACGAGTTTGTTCATTCATATTTGACGTGTTTGTACAAAGCAACAAAATGTATAAGGCCTCGAGGCCCTTAAGGGTAGAAGCGACGTAGCTGAGATATGTTCCACGCATTCGCCAGGATCCTGCCTTGACCGTCGTAGAGCTTGTATGTTCCTGGCTTGAGCACCTCAGCTACAGTGTATGGGCCCTCCCGTGGAGGGGTGAGCTTGTGGCGCCCTCGATTGTCTTGCAGTCGTCGAAGCACGAGGTCCCCCACCGCCAGGTCCCTTTTGCGCACGTGCTTGTCGTGGTAGCGTCGAAGTGTTTGCTGGTAGCGCGCGGAGTTGATGAGCACCACGTCTCGAGCCTCCTTGAGCTCGTCATTGGTTTGCTCGTTGTAGGCTCGAAGTCGAGGGGAGCCGTACTCGAGGTCCGTAGGCAAGACAGCCTCGGCGCCGTAGGTTAGGAAGAACGGAGTGAACCCGGAGGCTTGACTCGGCGTAGTCCTGAGGCCCCACAGCACCGAGGGGAGCTCTGCAGCCCACCTCTTTCCAAAATTCTTGAGGGTCTTGAACAGCCTCGGCTTCAGCCCGTGGAGTATCATGCCGTTGGCGCGCTCGACCTGCCCGTTGCATTGAGGGTATGCGACCGAGGCCCTGTTCACGCGGATGTTGTTGTCGTCACAGAAGTTGGTGAACTTTTTGCCCACAAATTGTGTGCCATTGTCGGTGATGATGACGTTAGGCACCCCAAACCGGTACATGATGACGGAGATGAACTCGACGGCCTTCTCAGAGGTGGGGTTGCCTATAGGCTTAGCCTCGATCCACATGGTGAATTTGTCGACGGCCACGAGCACATGCGTGTACTTTCCATTTGTCATCCTGAGGGGACCCACGAGGTCGAGCCCCCAGACGACAAACGGCCAAGTGATGGGGATCATCTGCAGGGCGTGCGCGGGCTGGTGCATTTGCTTGGCGTAGAACTGACACCCTTGGCAGGCTCGAACCAGGCGCTTGGCGTCTCCAATGGCGGTTGGCCAGTAGAAGCCTTGGCGGAAGGCGTTCCCCACCAAGGTCCTTGGCGCTGCGTGATGGCCGCAAGCCCCCGAGTGCATGTCGTCGAGGAGCATGCGTCCTTCCTCGAGGGGGATGCAGCGCTGAAGGATTCCTGATGGGCTTTGATGGTACAGTTCTCATTCGTCGTCGTAGATGACGTAGGTCTTGGCCCTTCGAGCAATGCGTCGGGACTCCGTCTTGTCTTCTGGTAGCATGCCTTGCGTCAGGTAGTCGAGGAAGGGCGTCCGCCAGTCGAGGGGTCGTGATGAAGAAGAGGCGGGTGCGTCGATCTGCATTGCCTCAGCGGATGTCGAGGGGTCGTTCTTGAGGGGTGGCATTGAAGGTCGAGCCCCCGTGTCCGGCTCGAGGGGTGGCGTCGAGGGGCCAGCCCCCGGGCTGATTTTGACGGATGGCTCGAAAATGTCCCTCGAGAAGACATCTGGTGGGATGGTGCTGCGCATGGATGCTAACTTAGCCAGCTCGTCTGCGGCCTCGTTGTACTTTCGAGCAATGCGGTTGAGCTCGAGGCCATAGAACTTGTCTTCTAGCTTGCGCACTTCTCCGCAGTATGCTTCCATCTTGGGATCGATGCAGCTCGAGGCCTTCATGACCTGGTTGATGACGAGCTGCGAGTCCCCTCGAATGTCGAGGCGTCGAACCCCAAGCTCGAGGGCGATGCGCAGCCCGTTGACGAGGGCCTCGTACTCAACGACGTTGTTGGAGGCGGGGAAGTGCAAGCGCAGCAGGTAGCGCATGTGGACTCCGAGGGGTGAGATGAAGAGCAGGCCTACGCCTGCCCCTGTCTTCATGAGGGACCCGTCGAAGTACATAGTCCAGAGCTCGGCTTGGATTTGTGCCAGCGGGAGCTGGGTGTCGGTCCACTCAGCAACGAAGTCCGCCAACGCATGCGACTTGATGGCTTTTTGTAGAGCGTAGGTGATGGCCTCCCCCATCAGCTCGGCAGACCACTTGGCGATGCGCCCCGTGGCCTCCCGATTGTTGATGATTTCTCCGAGGGGGAAGGACGATACCACCGTCATGGGATGAGCGAGGAAATAATGCTGGAGCTTGCGCCTCATGATGATGATGCCGTAGAGCAGCTTCTGGATTTGTGGGTACCGGACCTTGACCTCGGAGAGCACCTCACTGATGAAGTACACTGGCCGTTGGACTGGTAGCGTGTGACCTTCCTCGTGTCTCTCGACGACTACGACCGCGCTGACCACCTGGGTGGTTGCGGCCACGTAGAGGAGGAGAGGCTCGGGGGGATCGTCACCCTGGGCTGGTCGTGGTGGCACGAGAATTGGCGCAGAAGTCAGCAACCCCTTCAACTTGGTTAGGGCCTCCTCGGCTTCGACGGTCCACGCAAAGCGTTTCGTTTTCTTCAGCAGGCGGTAGAGGGGTAGCGCCTTTTCAACTAGCCTCGAGATGAACCTGCTGAGAGCGGCTAGACAGCCTGTCACTTTCTGTACGCCCTTGAGGTCTCGAATTGGGCCCATCCTCGTGACTGCTGAGTTCTTTTCGGGGTTGGCCTCGATCCCCCGTTGTGAGACAATGTAGCCAAGTAGCATGCCTCGGGGTTGAGTTTCACATTCTTGGCCCAGAGGCACTCGAACGTGGTCTCAAGATCGCTGATGAGGTCCCCGACTTTCTTGGTCTTAACCACGATGTCATCGACGTAGGCCTCGACGGTTTTCCCTATGTGTTCGCCAAAGACATGCTGCATACAACGCTGATATGTTGCCCCGGCGTTTCGAAGGCCGAAGGGCATTGTAACATAGCAATACATACCAAAAGGCATAATAAATGAGGTAGTGAGCTCGTCGGATTCTCTCATCTTAATCTGGTGGTAGCCGGAATACGCATCGAGAAATGAAAGTACTTCACACCCCGCAGTGGAATCGACAATCTGATCAATTCTGGGTAAAGGAAATGGAACTTTTGGACATGCTTTATTCAAACCAGTGTAGTCTACACACATCCGCATTTTTCCATTTTTTTTCCTAACTAGTACAGGGTTAGCTAGCCACTCCGGGTGAAATACCTCCTTGATGAATCCAGCCGCCAAAAGCTTGTGCACCTCCTCGCCAATGATCCTACGCTTCTCCTCGTCGAAGCGGCGCAGGCGTTGCTTCACCGGTCTGGACCCGGCCTGGATCTCCAAGGCGTGCTCGGCGACTCCCCTCGGTATGCCTGGCATGTCCGAGGGGCTCCATGCAGACATGTCGATGTTTGCGCGGAGAAAGTCGACGAGCACTGCTTCCTATTTAGGCTCGAGGCTGGCACTGATAGCCAGCGTCTTGCCGTCGGTCGAGGTCGGGTCGACGGGTATCTGCTTGGTGTGCTCTGCCGGCTCGAAGGTGTCGGCGTGGCGCTTTGCTTCAGGGGCCTCGGTGGCCAGGGCAGCCAGAGCCTCGAGCGAGTCGACTTGGACGTTGGCCTCCCCACGCTCGACGCACTCCACGTCGCAGTGGTACGCGTGTTCGTAGGAGGTGTCGACGGTGATGACCCCTTTCGGCCCCGGCATCTTAAGCTTCAAGTATGTGTAGTTGGGGACCGCCATGAACTTGGCGTAGCCAGGCCTGCCGATGATGGCGTGGTAGGTCCCTTGGAACCCAACCACCTCGAAGGTGAGCGTCTCCCGGCGGAAGTTGGCCGGCGTGCCCAAGCAAACAGGTAGGTCGATGCGCCCGAGGGGGTGGGCCTTCTTCCCTGGTATGACTCCGTGGAACCCCCCGACGCTGGGTCGGAGCTGGTCCCTCGAAATCCCCAGGAGGTCGAGGGTCTCGAGGTATATGATGTTGAGACTCGAGCACCCATCCATCAACACCTTGGAGAACTGTACGTCGACGATGACGAGGTCGACGACGAGGGGTACGCCCCCGGATTTACGACATGGTCCGGATGGTCGTCACGGTCGAACGTGATCGGCGCATCAGACCAGTCAAGATACCGGGGGGCGTCGTGGCAGAGTGCAAAGACCTCCCGGCGCTCCTTCTTTCTCTCTCGAGCTGAGAGCCCGATGGTTGGGCCCCCGTAGATCATGAAGCAGTCGCGCACCGGGGGGAAGTTGCCGTCCGCGTCCCCGTCGTTGTGTCGATTGTTGTCCTTGCCCTTAGGCGCGTCTTCCTTCTTGTCGCCGAGCTTGGAGTAGAAGCCCTTCATCATTCGGCAGTCCTTCAACTTGTGATTCGTGGGACCCTTGTGATAAGGGCAGGGGTCCTCGAGCATTTTGTCAAAGACAGCCCCGTTAGGGGGGCCTCGAGGCTTCTTATGCTCGAGGGCGCCCACGAGCACTTCTTCATCGTCGTCGTCATCGGCGTCGCGCTTCGCCTTCTGACCTTTGCCTTTGTTCTTCTTCTTTTTGTTGTTGTTGTTGCGGTTCTTGTCGTTGTTGCCCTTGCTCGAGCCCTCCGGCGTGGCCACCGCCTTGCCTTTGTCCATGGAGCGGCCAAAGAAGGCCCCCACTGCCTCGTCGCCTGAGGCAAAGCTGGTGACACGATCCATCAGATCCTCGACCGTCCTGGGACGGTAGCGCCCTAGCTCGTGGACTAGCTCTTGGCATGTCGTGCCCGCGAGGAACGCTGAGATGACATCCTCATCAGGCACGTGGGGGAGCTCGAGGCGCTGCTTCGAGAATCGCCGAGCGAAGTCGTGGAGGGGCTCGTCCGCTGTCTGCCTGCAACGTCGTAGATCCCAGGGGTTGCCTAGGCGCACGCAAGTCCCCTTGAAATTCCCATCGAAGACCCTGACTAGGTCGGCCCAGCCGTGGATCTGCGGATACATGGGTGTATGCCGGGTCTCTAAGTGATGAGTGATTGTCAACTGGGATGATGTGCATGTTCTTTGGCTTGTGTTGTGCAGGTGTCGAGTAAGGATACAGTCACCGAAGGCGAGGTGAAGGTCAAGTAGAGACATGTCGTGCCGATGGACCGAGAGTGGCGAAGGGCGGACGTGAGGCTTGGACTAAGGGACCAGAGGCCCGAGGATCAGCTGTGGTGGCTGGCAGCCTGTGGCAGCTACAAGTGAAGACTTGCGGTCATGTGTTGCCTGAGTCGTGGACTTGGGGACACGTGTCGGTGGACGGGGTGCATGGGAGGTGCATCCCATCTACGACGTCGGTTTGGTGGTAGAGCCAGGGAAAAACCATCGGGTGGACGGTTTCCAGGTTTGGTCCTCAAAACCTGGGTGCTGAGGGTTTCCCAGTTTGGCCACAAAACTCGGGCTGAGGACGGTTTCCAGGTTTGGGCCTCAAAACCTGGGCGCTGCGGGTTTGCTGAGTTTGGGCCTCAAAACTCAGATGCTAGTGGGCTGGTTTCCCGGTTTGGGCCACAAAACTGGGGGTTGGCTGTGAAGGCTGGTTTCCCGGTTTGGGCCTCAAAACCGGGGGTGCGACGTCCAGGAAAAGGACGCGCAGCGGTGGCGGCACGTGGCGGCAATCGGGAGGTTGCATCGAGGCAACGCTACGAGTAGTGCGGGTGTGGCCGTCGGATCTACCTACCACCGAGTTGGTCCAGAATAACCTTAGGGTTTAGGTGGCTTGCTCTGTAAGTAGAGAGGGGTAGAATAGGAATAGAGTAGGCATTAGGAATAGGTTAAGTAGAGGGAGACACCCTCCTCCCCAACTATCTCAGTCATTTGCTCTTTGCTTCTAGGGTTTCCTGCTCTCCCAATCCCCTGCTGTAGCTAGCTGAGATCCGCAGAGAACCATACCTCTGTGATGAGGACATTAACACCAGCGATACATCCTCTCCGACACAACCTATAGCTGGCCCTCTTACTCGTGCTCGTGCTCGTCAACTTAATCATCAAGTGAGTTCCATGATAAGCTCTTGTCCATCTTGTTTAGACAATGGAAACGCGTGCACTCTTGTTTTGATTAGGAACCGAGGAGAAGACCGAAAGGGAGAAGGACTCGCGGTAGCTGGATTCGGACTGCAGCAAAGCGCCAACTTGTGACCGCCACCACGGTTGCATACGGATTCGGATTCAGGCGCTTCAGGACTTGTTGGAAAGCTTATCAAGTTTACTTTCATATGAATCAAGCCCCACGTCAATATCTGTTTGGCAGCAGCGGCAATGATCCAATTACCGTCGACAGGTCTTGCTGTCCAGGGTGCTGCGTCACCTCATTTTGGGCTTATGGCCCATGTATCAAGTTGGGTCCATTAGGGACGCGTCCTAGGGTTGGAGGATGACCCCAACACTCTTTTGGTCGTCAATCCATCTACTTATATCCCTCTATAGCCGCCATGGTCGGTTTGGGTTTTGTTTAGATCAAGTTTAGCCTTAGCTACTTGCTTGTAGGCGCGCGTGCAGGATCAGCCGCCCGTCTCCTTGTCTTCGGAACCCCATTGTAGATTAAGATTCAGTTTGAAACCTTCAATTTCATCTTGCAAATTCAGTGCTTGTTTCCTCGTTCTTGCTAGTTCTTCGATTGCTTGCAGGACGGGAGCCCTAGGGGCTGGTTGTCGCGCTCCAAAAGATCGTGACGGCTATTGGACGTGGTGTATCGGTTGCTAAGGCGCGGTCTTGAGGGTTGTAGTCGGGCCGTGAACGTCATCTCCATCCACCAATCGAGTTATCCCCGTTTCTCATCGAAAGATCGGGCAAAAACCCTAGCGGGTTCGCATCAGTTGGTAATCAGAGCAAGGTTCTTCGGCGAGAGACTTCTAATCCATTGCTGTTTTTAATTAATTTCCTATAGTCCAGAAAAGCCAAAAAAAATATAGTAGATTAGTTTTTCCATAATCCTATTAAACCTTTGTGCCTTGGCTAGTACCGTTTAGTTAGGGCTTGTTGAATTTGCGTTGCTTCGGTTTGTGTCGAGTTGCTGGTCTTAGTGTCTAGTCCTTTAGAGTTTCGAGTTCTTGTCACCATCTATACACAGCCGAGTATTACCATATCTTCTCTCTGTCCAATCTGTTGTGAAGTCCGAATTGAACTGTCTGTGGTCTTGGTCCGGATCGAGTTGAGTTCCAATCTGAGTTCCACCAACGTGATAAAAAAAAAGGAAACCGAGTAGAACTCGGCAATAGGTGGAATCCGTTTGTGGTTGGTTCTGAGTGGAAACCGAGTAGAACTTGGAGTCCGCTTGTTAATATATTCTGAACTCCGTCTACGTGAGTCTTTCTGTGATCCAAAAGAAAGATAACTCCATACTTGTTCGGCCTTACTCTAGAGAGAGAGAGAGAGTTTGTATTCTTACCGGAATACCCCTGTACTTTCGGAAAAAGTGTGTGTACCGAATTGCTCCTTTGTATTCTTTTGTTCATATAATCAGTTTTTGAGGTTGCCCAAAAAAAAAGAAAAAAAAAGAAAAAAAAAAGAAAAAAAAGAGAAAAGATTCAAAAGAAAAGGGGCTGTTTTTCATATTGATTTTAGGTTTGTTCCACCTTGTTTTCAGGGGTGTGCTGTGGTTTTCCTTTGTGTCCAGGCTTGCGTCTCTAGCACGGTCTAGCCTAGGACCAGCACAGTACCGTCGTCGAACGTTTATTCAGCTCGCCTTTATAACTAACGTGGTGCTAGTTCGTTCCTTGTTTCAGCCCACCTATAGCTCCACATACTCTACAGCTTGACAGGTCTTGTGCCGCAGCACCGATACACTTCATCCATTGCTGAAGACTTGTTGGTAGACAACCCCTCCTGTCAAGCAAGGTAAGAATTGGTAAGAACTTGTGTAACAAGTTGAGTGTGAGAGACTTGCTGTAGCTACATCCTAGTAGTTGTAGGGCTTTTATTTCTTCACTTGCCTTTCTTGTTGTCTTTGTTTTTGAACCATGACAGGGGGAGATGATGACAACGAAACACTACATACACCTCGCACTAAGGGCATCATACAGCATTTTGAAAGGAAAGTGAAGCTGCACACAGAGGGACTTGATAATGACTTGCAGGTGACAAATGAAAAGCTGGGGCAGTTGGAGGCTACGTAGATTGCCACAAACAACAAGCTTACAAGTTTGGAGGAATCCGTTGCTAGTGTGGACAAAAGCCTTGCTGCTCTCCTAAGGCGATTTGATGACTTCCACACCGAAGATAAAGAGAAGCATAAAGAAGAAAAGGAGGGAGATCGAGAGCACGGTAGTCATGAAGATGACTACACTGCTGATACTGAGCATGATGATCAAGACGCTCGTGATCGACGACGCCTACGTCACAACCGTAGAGGTATGGGTGGCAACCGCCGACGCGAGGTACACAATAATGATGATGCTTTCAGTAAGATTAAATTTAAGATACCTCCTTTTGATGGTAAATATGACCCTGATGCCTACATTACTTGGGAGATTGCTGTTGATCAAAAGTTTGCATGTCATGAATTTCCTAAGACTACACGTGTTAGGGCTGCTACTAGTGAGTTTACAGATTTTGCTTCTGTTTGGTGGATAGAATATGGCAAGAAAAATCCTAATAACTTACCTAGAACTTGGGATGCGCTGAAACGAGCCATGAGAGCTAGATTTGTTCCATCTTACTATGCCCGTGATATGATAAATAAGTTGCAGCAATTGAGACAAGGTGCTAAAAGTGTAGAAGAATATTATCAGGAATTACAAACGGGTATGTTGCGTTGTAACCTAGAGGAGGATGAGGAACCGGCTATGGCTAGATTTTTGGGTGGGTTAAATCGGGAAATTCAGGACATCCTCGCTTACAAGGAATACAATAGTGTAACCCGTTTGTTTCATCTTGCTTGTAAAGCTGAAAGGGAAGTGCAGGGACGACGTGCTAGCGCAAGGACTAATATTTCTACAGGGAAGGCTAATTCATGGCAGCAACGCATGACTACAACTCCATCTACACGTATGTCTACTCCATCATCTAGTGACAAGACTCGAGCTGCTCCCACAAATTCAGTTGCAAAGACGATGCAAAAGCCTGCTGCGAGTACTTCATCCGTGGCATCGACGGGTAGAACAAGCAACATACAATGTCACCGGTGCAAGGGATATGGACACATGATGCGTGACTGTCCAAACAAGCGAGTTATGATTGTCAAAGATGATGGTGAGTGCTCATCTGCTAGTGATTTTGATGAAGACACGCTTGCACTGCTTGCGACTGACCATGCAGGTAATGAAGAACAAATAGAAGAACATATTAATGCAGGTGAAGCGGACCACTATGAAAGCTTGATCGTGCAGCGAGTGCTTAGTGCACAACTGGAGAAGGCGGAGCAAAATCAGCGACATATTTTATTCCAAACAAAGTGTGTCATCAAAGAGCGTTCCTGCCGCATGATCATTGATGGAGGTAGCTGCAACAACTTGGCAAGCAGCGATATGGTGCAGAAACTTGCCCTCAACACCAAACCACACCCGCATCCCTACTACATCCAATGGCTGAACAATAGTGGTAAGGCAAAGGTAACTAGACTTGTGAGAATCAATTTTTCCATCGGATCCTACAAAGATATTGTTGAATGTGATGTTGTGCCTATGCAAGCTTGTAACATTCTGCTAGGTAGACCTTGGCAATTTGATAGAGATTCTATGCATCATGGTAGATCAAATCAGTATTCTTTTCTATACCATGATCGCAAAATTGTGTTGCATCCTATGTCCCCTGAAACTATTATGCAAACTGATGTTGCAAGGGCTACTAAAGCAAAGAGCGAGAGCAATAAAAATGATAAATCTGTAATTGGTAACAAAGATGAGATAAAACTGAAAGGACGTTGTATGATAGCTACCAAATCAGATATTAATGAGTTCAATGCATCCACTTCTGTTGCTTATGCTTTGATATGCAAGGATGCTTTGATTTCAATTGAGGATATGCAATGTTCTTTGCCCCCTACTGTTGCTAACGTTTTGCAGGAGTATTCCGATGTGTTTCCAAGTGCGGTACCAGCGGGGCTGCCACCACTACGCGGGATTGAGCACCAAATTGATCTTATTCCTGGTGCATCTTTGCCAAACCGTGCGCCATACAGGACAAACCCGGAAGAAACAAAGGAAATTCAGCGACAAGTGCAAGAACTACTGGACAAAGGTTATGTGCGAGAATCCCTTAGCCCTTGTGCTGTTCTAGTAATTTTAGTGCCTAAGAAAGATGGAACATGGCGTATGTGTGTTGATTGTAGAGCTATTAATAATATCACCATTCGATATCGACACCCTATTCCACGATTAGATGATATGCTAGATGAACTGAGTGGTGCTGTTGTGTTTTCAAAAGTTGATTTACGTAGTGGGTACCACCAGATTCGTATGAAATTGGGAGATGAATGGAAAACTGCTTTCAAAACTAAGTTCGGTTTATATGAGTGGTTAGTCATGCCTTTTGGGTTAACTAATGCACCTAGTACTTTCATGAGATTAATGAACGAGGTTTTGCGTGCTTTCATTGGGAAATTTGTTGTCGTATATTTTGATGATATATTAATTTACAGCAAATCATTGGATGAACATCTTGATCATTTACGTGCTGTTTTTAATGCACTACGCGAGGCACGCTTATTTGGTAACCTTGAGAAGTGCACCTTTTGCACCGATCGAGTGTCTTTTCTTGGTTATGTTGTAACTCCACAGGGAATTGAGGTTGATCAAGCCAAGGTGGAAGCTATACAGGGATGGCCTGTTCCAAAGACTATCACCCAGGTGCGAAGTTTCCTAGGACTTGCTGGATTCTATCGCCGTTTTGTGAAGGATTTCAGCACCATTGCTGCACCATTGAATGAGCTTACCAAGAAGGGGGTGCCTTTTGAGTGGGGCAAAACACAAGAGAATTCATTCGACATGTTGAAAGATAAGTTAACTCACGCGCCTCTCCTACAACTTCCTGATTTTAATAAGACTTTTGAGCTTGAATGTGATGCTAGTGGAATTGGTCTGGGAGGTGTTTTGTTACAAGAGGTAAAGCCTATTGCATATTTTAGTGAGAAATTGAGTGGGCCTGTTCTCAATTATTCTACTTATGATAAAGAACTCTATGCTCTTGTTCGAACATTAGAGACATGGCAGCATTATTTGTGGCCCAAAGAGTTTGTTATCCATTCTGATCATGAATCTTTAAAACATATTCGTAGTCAAGGAAAACTGAATCGTAGGCATGCAAAATGGGTTGAATTTATTGAATCTTTTCCTTATATTATTAAACACAAGAAAGGGAAGGAGAATATTAATGCTGATGCTTTGTCACGGAGATATACTTTGCTGAATCAACTTGATTATAAGATCTTTGGGTTAGAAACAATTAAGGACCAATATGTTCACGATGCTGATTTTAGAGACGTGTTGCTGCATTGTAAAGATGGAAAAGGATGGAACAAATTCATCGTTAGTGATGGGTTTGTGTTTAGAGCTAACAAGCTATGCATTCCAGCTAGCTCTGTTCGTTTGTTGTTGTTGCAGGAAGCACATGGAGGTGGCTTGATGGGACATTTTGGAGCAAAGAAGACCGAGGACATACTTGCTGGTCATTTCTTTTGGCCAAGGATGAAGAGAGATGTGGAGAGGTTTGTTGCTCGTTGCACAACATGTCAAAAGGCAAAGTCACGGTTAAATCCCCACGGTTTGTATCTACCTCTTCCTGTTGCTAATGCTCCTTGGGAGGATATATCTATGGATTTTGTGTTGGGTTTACCAAGGACTAGGAGGGGACGTGATAGTGTGTTTGTGGTTGTTGATAGATTTTCTAAGATGGCACATTTCATACCATGTCATAAAACTGATGATGCTACAAATATTGCTGATTTGTTCTTTCGAGAAATTGTTCGCTTACATGGTGTGCCCAACACAATTGTTTCTGATCGTGATGCTAAATTTCTTAGTCATTTTTGGAAGACTTTGTGGTTTAAATTGGGGACTAAGCTTTTATTTTCCACCACTTGTCATCCCCAAACTGATGGTCAAACTGAAGTTGTGAATAGAACTTTATCCACTATGTTAAGGGCTGTTTTAAAGAAGAATATTAAGATGTGGGAAGAATGTTTACCTCATATTGAGTTCGCTTATAATCGTTCATTGCATTCTACTACAAAAATGTGTCCTTTTGAGATTGTCTATGGCTTCTTGCCACGTGCTCCTATTGATTTAATGCCTTTGCCAAGTTCTGAAAAAATGAATTTTGATGCTAAGCAACGTGCTGAATTAATGTTAAAATTGCATGAAGCCACTAAAGAAAACATAGAGCGCATGAATGCTAAGTACAAATGCGCTGGAGATAAAGGTAGAAAGCAATTGATTCTGGAACCTGGGGATTTGGTTTGGTTGCATTTGCGAAAAGATAGATTTCCAGAACTGAGAAAATCCAAATTGATGCCTAGAGCTGATGGTCCTTTTAAAGTGCTGCAACGAATTAATGAGAATGCATATAAGCTTGATCTTCCTGCAGATTTTGGGGTTAGTCCCACATTTAACATTGCAGATTTGAAGCCTTATTTGGGTGAGGAAGATGAGCTTGAGTCGAGGACGACTCAAATGCAAGAAAGGGAGGATGATGAGGACATTAACACCAGCGATACATCCTCTCCGACACAACCTATAGCTGGCCCTCTTACTCGTGCTCGTGCTCGTCAACTTAATCATCAAGTGAGTTCCATGATAAGCTCTTGTCCATCTTGTTTAGACAATGGAAACGCGTGCACTCTTGTTTTGATTAGGAACCGAGGAGAAGACCGAAAGGGAGAAGGACTCGCGGTAGCTGGATTCGGACTGCAGCAAAGCGCCAACTTGTGACCGCCACCACGGTTGCATACGGATTCGGATTCAGGCGCTTCAGGACTTGTTGGAAAGCTTATCAAGTTTACTTTCATATGAATCAAGTCCCACGTCAATATCTGTTCGGCAGCAGCGGCAATGATCCAATTACCGTCGACAGGTCTTGCTGTCCAGGGTGCTGCGTCACCTCATTTTGGGCTTATGGCCCATGTATCAAGTTGGGTCCATTAGGGACGCATCCTAGGGTTGGAGGACGACCCCAACACTCTTTTGGTCGTCAATCCATCTACTTATATCCCTCTATAGCCACCATGGTCGGTTTGGGTTTTGTTTAGATCAAGTTTAGCCTTAGCTACTTGCTTGTAGGCGCACGTGCAGGATCAGCCGCCCGTCTCCTTGTCTTCGGAACCCCATTGTAGATTAAGATTCAGTTTGAAACCTTCAATTTCATCTTGCAAATTCAGTGCTTGTTTCCTCGTTCTTGTTAGTTCTTCGATTGCTTGCAGGACGGGAGCCCTAGGGGCTGGTTGTCGCGCTCCACAAGATCGTGACGGCTATTGGACGTGGTGTATCGGTTGCTAAGGCGCGGTCTTGAGGGTTGTAGTCGGGCCGTGAACGTCATCTCCATCCACCAATCGAGTTATCCCCGTTTCTCATCGAAAGATCGGGCAAAAACCCTAGCGGGTTCGCATCACTCTGTGTACTGGAGATTTTGAGGAAGTGAGGCCGTAACGTCACTGTTGTAGCGTGTGGTAGCCACACGGTTGCAGATCGATGTGTTGATTCGCATTTTGATTCGTGTTCTTCGCGTTCTTCGTTTCTCCGCGATTTTCCCATCACTCGATCTCCCTCTCTAGTGCGTCTTTGCGAAATCCGTTTGAATCAACTTGTTCATATTTGAAAGGAGATCATTTCCACTGAAGGAATTTATCTATCTCCTTACGAACAAGTAGATCAGGTTGATTTCGTTTTCATGGTGCTTTTTGGTTCATCCTCCTCCCCTTTTGATTTCCCGGTGATTGACTCGATTTGAGGGGATGATTTCTTGGGGATAGTCTCCTAACTACTCCGTGATCATCCTCTCCAAGTTTGGGAACGTGGGATTGTGAGTTGATTCGATTTGGGATTGATTTGAGTGAAGGGCGAAAAAAATCGCCCTCCCTGAGTGACCGCGGACAGTCTGCCACTCAGGGCGCGGACAGTCCGCGCGTCGGGGCTGGTCCAGTCCAGCCGCGACCAGTCTCTGCTGTTTTTGGCTCAGGTCACCGGCGAACAGTCCGCCGTGCTAAAGTGCGGACAGTCCGGGACCGAGCAGTGGGTTTTCATCAGCAGTGCGTTTTTGCTCACTTGACCGGCGGACAGTCCACCACCAGAGCGCGGACAGTCCGCGGTAGGGCGGACAGTTCGAGACCCCAGGGCCGGACAGTCCGGGAACATGTTGTGTCTTCCGGTTTAGTGCATTTGCTCTCCCAGCTTGTACGCTTGGTCTCCGGACTTCTTGTTTGGCCCTAGAGTTGACCAAGGAACCTCTCTAGGTATCTTTGCTACTTGTTAGCATAGGTATTTAGGAGTTTCTCGACGTAGCCGACATTCTACGTTCGGGACTTGGTTTTTGGGGTTGTGTTCGAGCCGGAGCTTTTGGCATTTGGTTTGCTATCTTCTTGTGGTGCCTCGCTGTGATCCTAGGTATCATCCACCCTCTTCCAAGGGTCGTGGGCATCACAGTTTCGGTCGCAGTTTCTCAGGGTTGATTTTTGGACATTTGGCCAAAGTTTTGAGAGAAATTTTTGAGCTCCCATTCACCCCCCCCCCCCTCTGGTCGCCTTGCTAGTGTTTTCTCGGTCCTTCAATTGGTATCGGAGCGGGTTAAGGATCTTCCACCTTAGCCGGTTCCAGATCCACAGAAGGCGACATGGATCGCGGCGTGGGCAAACCGCCATTTTTCGATGGGACGAACTATGCGTATTGGAAGATACGCATGTCGGCCTATCTGCAGAGTTTGGGTGCCTCCATCTGGGATATTTGCAACTCTGCCGATTACGTGGTCTTGGCTACTCATGTCTCTCAGCTTCAGATCGATGAGCACGATGCCAATAGCCAAGCCCGTAATGCTCTTTTCTCATGTTTGAGCATGAGTGAGTTTGATCGCGTTTCTCACCTCGCTACGGCTCGGGAGATTTGGGCCACCCTTATGCGTTTCCATGAGGGAACCTCTCAAGTCAAAACCTGACTCTACGAGTCGTTCAAGCGAGAGTATGAGAACTTTAGACATATGCCTAACGAGAGCATAGAAAGTTTATTCGCTCGCTTTCAGGTGATTGTCAACAGGATGAGGGCTAACAAGGAGCTGTTGCCTTTCGACGATCATGAGAGAGCTTTGAAGCTTCTGCATACTCTTGATCGATCGGTGTGGGATTCCAAAGTTCAGGCGATCATCGAATTACCTAACTATGAGACCCTCACGTGCGACGAGCTCTTCAGTAAGCTCAAGTCCAGTGAGATTGACGCCATGGCAAGGGCTTCTTATGAGAATCCTTCTGGCCCGACTATGGCTTTGGTTTCTGGCTCTTCTAACCCCTCTGGAGGTTTTGCTCTTTCATCTCTCTTTTCTGTCACAGAGGACCAGCTGGAGTCTTTGGGGGATGACGAGTTGGCAATGCTCGCCAACCGGTTCTCGCGGTTTCACAACAACCGCATGAACCGTCGCCGCGGAGGAGGACGCTCAGGATGCTACGAGTGCGGCGACCCCAACCACTTCATCGCCAATTGCCCGAAGAAGAACAAGCAGACCTTCGGCAAGGCGGACCATGGGCACAAGTACGACTCCGGCAAGCGCAAGGACAAGCATGTCCCCCCGAGGCACAAGCGGAGGGGCGGCTTCGACAAGGAGTATATCAAGGCCAAGTACTTGGAGAAGGCCCAGGCTGAGCAGCGTGCATTCTTCACCACGCTCAGCGACGTCGATGGCTCGGATGATGACTCCGCTTGCTCAAGCGACGACGAGTCCGAGAAGAAGAAGAGGATTGAGGACAAGCTGAACGGCCTCTGCTTCTTCGCCGACGACGACGGCTTCTGCACCATGGCCCTCGATGGCGAGCTGGTGATCTCCCCTCAGAATGACGACGACGACACCTCCCAGGTATCTCTGACCCACGATGAGCTTTCCGCTGAGGTCGAGAAACTTACTGCCGCGCTCCTTAGTCAAGATAAGATGCTTAGGCGAGCCGCTAGAGAGCGCAAGGAGTTTAGGCAGAAGTGGGGGGATACGGTGAAGGAACTTGATTCTGTCAAGTCCACCATAGTTGTTTCTGATGAAGAGGAGTGCGAGGCGTGGACCACGCACATGACTGATCTTCTCACTTTGAGAAGTAAGTATGTTGCGTTGGTAGGAGAGGTGGATGAGCTCCGGGCTAGGCCCATGCTGTTGGGTGCGTGCAAGACTTGTCCTGTCTTGCAATCCGAGTTGGCAGAGAAGAATGCCAAGATTGTGTCTCTTGAGGAGGCCAGCTCGGGTAGCACTTGTGTGTCTAGGTGCGCTTTGTGCGAGGGTTTGGAGATGGAGATTACCAATGTGAAGCATGACAAGATGCAAACCGAGGAGGAAAACACATACCTTCAGACCATCTTGTCATGGGTCTCTTGTGGTGAGCCACAGCTCGGGATGATGATTTCCCAATTCAAGCGAGCTGCTGGAGGTCCCGGTGTAGGCTTTGCTCAGGGTGTTGATCTTTCTGCTTTTGGGAAGATTGGAGAGTCGAGTGGTCTGAATCCGAGTGAGAAGCCCAACTCCACCACTACTCCCAAACTTACCAAGCTTCCACCCAAAGAGCCTCTCAAGCCTAACACCAAGGATGGGGTCTTTGTTGAGCCTCCGAGAGCTCCACCCAAGAACCAACAATGGGCTCCCAAACCCAACCACTTAAAGAACAAGCTGGACACAATGCCACCTATCCAGGAGGAGTTGCCACAGAAGGGCAAGGTGATCCACACCCACAACCGTGAGTACCAACAACCCCCTTTGAGAGCGGTGCGGTACCACTGTGAGCACTATGGGAGAGATGGACACTTGAGCGAGTTCTGCTTTAGGCGCAAGAGAGAGGCGCGCCGTGCTAGGGAGATGAACAACCCGGACATGTACCATCCTTTCCATGATGTACATGCGCCGAATGTTCAGAGGAGAGCACCGAGACGTGCTGCTAGGCCCAGAGGTCCAGAACCTCAAGTTCCCAGGCCTAGGCAGCAGAGAGCTCCGAGGAGAGACGCTAGGCCTAGAGGTGTTGAGCCTCAAGTCCCTAGGCGTAGGCCTCGTAGAGAGCGTGCCCGGCGGGAGCCTACAGTTGTAGGCTATGGACCCCGTGGCGGTGGCTTTGTAGTTGAGCGTTTTCCCCCACCGCGTTTTGAGTATCGCGATGGACGCTCCTTCCTTAGCGGACCATGTTTTCCTCAACGTGGTGATCGCTCCTCCCGTAGGCGTGCTAGGAATGGTTTTTCTGCTAACCGTTCTTTTGAGCAGTCGGTCCAACACTGGTATTCCCCTTACTTCACTAACCCCAGTGTTGGCCCGTATGCTCATGTATGTCTTTTTATTGATGTAGGTAAAACGATTGCAGAACGTTTGGTTGGTGGATTCCGGGTGTTCGAGGCACATGACCGGAAATGCCAAGTGGTTCTCCAGTCTTAGTCCGGTTGCCGAAAAGGAGTATATCACCTTTGGCGACAACAGCAAAGGTAAGGTGCTGTCTCGTGGGTCTGTGCGAGTTAATGAGCACTTTGTGTTGCGCGATGTTGCTCTTGTTTCTAACTTGCATTTTAACCTTCTTTCTGTTTCGCAACTTTTTGATGATGACTATGAGATTCGTTTTAAACCGAATCTCAGTCGCATTTTGGATCCTCAGGGCAATCTTGTATGTGTGATTTCGCCCTTTAGAAAAGTCTTTCGTGCGGATTTCTCGGAGTCATTCGGAATTTCTCGTTGTCTTTTGGCTGGACCTTCCTCCTCTGATCTTTGGAAGTGGCATAGGAGACTAGGTCACCTGAGCTTCGACTTGCTTGCAAGGCTTAGTTCACTTGGCTTAATCCGAGGATTGCCCAAGTTATCCATGGAGAAGAATCTTGTTTGCCATTCTTGTAGACATGGGAAGATGGTAGTCGCTCCCCACCATCCAGTGACTCAGGTCATGATTAAGCGCCCTGGAGAGCTTTTGCACATGGACCTTGTTGGTCCGGCTCGAGTGAGCTCGGTTGGGGGGAAGTGGTATGTGCTTGTTGTTGTCGACGATTTTTCGAGATATTCGTGGGTTTTCTTTTTAGCTGAGAAAACTGAGACTTTCTCCTTTGCTAGCAATCTGATTTTGCGTCTTTAGAATGAGTTCCCTTTGAACTCTATGCAAGCAATTCGGAGTGATAATGGTTCCGAATTCAAGAATTCGGATTTTGAGAAGTTTTGTGACTCTTTTGGATTAGAGCATCAGTTTTCTTCCCCCTACACACCGCCTCAGAATGGTGTTGTAGAAAGGAAGAATCGGACCCTTGTAGAGATGGCCAGGACGATGCTCGATGAGCATAGGACTCCTAGGCGATATTGGGCCGAAGCTATGAACACTGCATGCTATATTTCCAATCGCATTTTTCTTCGAGCATTCTTGAAAAAGACTTCTTATGAGTTGCGTTTTGGAAAACTCCCCAAGGTGAGTTATTTTCGAGTTTTTGGTTGTCATTGTTTTATACTCAAAAAGAGCAACTTGGACAAGTTTGAGTCTCATTCTTCTGACGGTGTGTTTTTGGGTTATGGCACTCACACTCGAGCTTATCGTGTACTTAACCTTGACACTAACCGAGTCATGGAGACATCAGATGTCACCTTCGACGAGACCATGGTTTGTCCTTCTTCTCGTTTTGAGCGTGCAGGTGATCATGAGGTTGGCGAACCTCTTTTCGATGATGAAGAAGAAGGTGCTGAAGGGATAGATGACCCAGCACCTCCTCCACCTGCTGTGCCGCAAAGAGCGGCTTCTACGACGACTCACGGCCCCGACACCTCTTCTTCCTGGGGGCCGTGGGATCCGCTACCCCGAGCGGTACCCTTTGTACACGGGGAGGCACCAGCTGCTGTTGAGGGGGAGGCCACATCGGCAAGGGAGGCACCACGACACATTCAGCGCCAGCACCCGCCTCAGCAGATGATCGGCAGCATCGACGAACGTGTCACCCGGTCAAGGCAAATCTCTCACTTTGCTCATTCTGCATTTGTTGCTGATTTTGAACCCCGGGATGTTGGACACGCATTGACGGATCCAGATTGGGTCAATGCCATGCATGAGGAGCTTGAGAACTTTGAGAGAAATCAGGTTTGGGTTCTAGTGTCTCCACCTTCTGAGTGTCATCCAATTGGGACAAAATGGGTTTTCAAAAACAAACAGGGAGAAGATGGCCATGTTGTGAGAAATAAGGCCAGACTCGTAGCCCAGGGATATAATCAGAAGGAGGGGATAGACTATGAGGAGACATTTGCTCCTGTAGCACGTTTGGAGGCTATTAGGATACTCTTGGCTTTTGCTGCATCCAAAGGTTTCAAACTTTTCAAATGGATGTCAAGAGTGCCTTCTTAAACGGCTACATAGAAGAGGAGGTGTATGGTAGACAACCCCCCGGTTTCAAAAATCCCAAGTTTCCAAACCATGTCTTTAAACTTCACAAAGCTTTGTATGGTTTGAAACAAGCCCCTAGAGCCTGGTATGATAGGTTGAAAACCTTTTTGCATGCTAAGGGTTTTAAAATGGGATGTGTTGATAAAACGCACTTTCTCCTCAAGCAAGGCACTGATACTCTCTTGGTCCAAATTTACGTGGATGATATCATTTTCGGTGGTTCTTCTCACGCTTTGGTTGCCAAGTTCGCAGATACTATGAGTAGGGAGTTCGAGATGAGCATGATGGGTGAGTTGACGATTTTCCTCAGGTTGCAAAACAAGCAAACCCGGGAAGGAACGTTTGTGCACCAGGGCAAGTACACCAGAGATATCCTGAAGAAGTTCGACATGGGTGAGGCCAAGCCTCTTCCAACACCCATGGCGAGCACGACGGCCCTGGATGCGGACAAGGAGGGAGAAGCAGTGGACCAGAAGGAGTACCGGAGTATGATCGGGTCGCTGCTGTACCTAACGGCGACACGCCCGGACATCCAGTTCGCGGTGTGCCTCTGCACGCGCTTTCAGGCGTCGCCGCGCACCTCTCACCGTCAGGCGGTCAAGTGCATTATGAGGTACTTATCCTTCTCTCCAGAATTTAGGATTTGGTATTCTGCTTCCTCCACCCTTTCCCTTTGTGGTTATTCCGATGCAGATTTTGCTGGTTGCCGTATTGATCGCAAGTCCACTTCTGGGACTTGCCAGTTTATTGGTTCTTCTCTTGTTTCGTGGTCCTCTCGCAAGCAGTCTAGCGTCGCCCAGTCTACCACGGAGGCTGAGTATGTTGCTGCGGCTAGCTGCTGCTCCCAGTTACTCTGGATGATGGCCACTTTGCGTGATTTTGGTCTTTGCTTTTCTCGTGTTCCATTGCTTTGTGACAGCACGAGTGCGATTAGCATTGCTAAGAACCCCGTGCTTCACTCGAAGACCAAACACATTGATGTGCGCTTTCATTTTCTGCGAGACCACTATGAGAAGGGTGATATCGACCTTCGCCATGTCGATACTCATCATCAGCTTGCTGATATTTTTACCAAGCCTTTAGACCAATCAACCTTTAATCGGTTGAGAGGTGAGCTTGGTGTGTGTTTCCCCTTTTAGATGGGGGAAACACTTTGGATTTTGTATGATACACTGACTTTTTGGTTTCAGTTGTTTTTGCTTCTTTTTGATTTCTTCATGCATCTTTTGCATTTCAGCATACGCTTTTACATTCTGAGCTTCATGTGTATAATCTGAAGAATGTAACTATGCTTTGTGTAGTTTTTGCTCCGATGCTTTATGTTGATGTTGTAGCTTATGCTCCTTCTTATCACTAGTGCATACTATGAGCTAAGCTATTTTTGAATGGTGAATTTGATAATGAACTTAAAACTTGAAAATGTTCACCATTGAGATATGCAACTAGCATGTGTAGGATGTGTTGAAGTCACATGTGCTTTTCATATATGCTAGGTTGCTATGTCTCTAGTGTTGAGTCATTCACTTGCTTGGTATGTCATATTCTATTTAAAATCTGAACCAAGTTAAGTGAATTGGAAAGATCGAGATGGGTTTGCTTGTTAGCACCTCACAGTTTCTAGACTGTTTCTCATTGCACTTTGAGTTAAACTTGAGCTGTGTAGTGTATGACCGAAACTGTTGCTTTAAGCTTCTGATTGCTTATGCATAGGCTTCGCACAGTTGGAAAGTTAGGCAATAACAAGCATTCAACCTCTCGCAGTCACATGCTGTTTTCTGAACTTGTGTAATTTCACCGCTGCAACTCCGACTAAAATCTGAAATCACAAGTATATGCCTAAATTGATATCAGCGTGATGTTTGAACTATGCTAGGGATAGTTCACCTTGTATACATGATTAGAACTTGTTTGACTTCCTGTCTATACATGTCTGTGCTATTTTGATGGTGAATACCTTTTCGGCTACAAACTGCTCTTTTGTTCTCATTTCAGACTTAGTGATCAGTTTGAGCCTTTGCTAGCATTCTGTGCATTTTTCTGAGTCATCGGATTTGAACTCTATAGAGCATCCTTGCACTCTCTTGACTATACTTCTGAAGCTCCTAACTTGCATTCTGACTCATATGCATCTTGGAAGGGGAGAAATCTGCGTGTTAGCACTTTGTGCTGCATTTTCTGAGGGGGAGCTTTGACTCTTGACAAGTGCATTTTCAACTAAGGGGGAGAAATTGCAAATCATATTTCCTGGTTGTTTGCACTATTCGAGGGGGAGTTTGTTTCCGGTTGAGTCTTTGACATTTTCAATTGGTTTGGAGCGGTTTGCTAGTTGCGTTGAGCCTTAGCCTCTTTCTTGAGGGACTAGCATTTGTTTTTCAGATTTTCAATTGGTGTCGAACTCTTTTTGGTAACAGTCGGTATCGAGCTTTCTTTGCTAGTTGTGTTGAGCCTCTGTGCCTCTATCTTGAGGGACTAGCATTTTGCTTCGATATTTTCGATTGGGATTTGCTAGCGGTGTTGAGCCTGTTCTACCTCTTCTTGAGGGCTAGCTTTGCTTTGCTTGGTTGCGTCGAGCCGTTGCCCATGTCTTTGGGGACCAAGTTCTTTCGCTCTTTCCACTTGACCTTCTTCGGCTTTGCTATGCTTTTGGGTCATTTGGTCGAGTTCTCTCTTCTCCTTCTTCCTTCTTCTCTTTCTATTATGATTTGTGTTGGTAGTTGACAATGCACTCATCAAGGTGGAGATTGCGGATAAATGGGTGTATGCCGGGTGTCTGAGTGATGAGTGATTGTCAACTGGGATGATGCGCATGTTCTTTGGCTTATGTTGTGCAGGTGTCGAGCACGGATACAGTGATCGAAGGCGAGGTGAAGGTCAAGTAGAGACGTGCCGTGCCGATGGACCGAGAGTGGCGAAGGGCGGACGTGAGGCTTGGACTGAGGGACCAGAGGCCCGAGGATCAGCTGTGGTGGCTGGCAGCCTGTGGCAGCTACAAGTGAAGACTTGCGGTCATGTGTTGCCTGAGTCGTGGACTTGGGGACACGTGTCGGTGGACGGGGTGCACGGAAGGTGCATCCCATCTACGCCGTCGGTTTGGTGGTAGAGACAGGGAAAAACCATCAGGTGGACAGTTTCTAGGTTTGGGCCTCAAAACCTGGGTGCTAAGGGTTTCTGAGTTTGGCCACAAAACTCGGGCTGAGGACGGTTTCCAGGTTTGGGCCTCAAAACCTGGGCGCTGCGGGTTTGCTGTGTTTGGGCCTCAAAACTCAGATGCTGGTGGGCTGGTTTCCTGGTTTGGGCCACAAAACCGGGGTTTGGCTGTGAAGGCTGGTTTCCAGGTTTGGGCCTCAAAACCGGGGGTGCGACGTCCAGGAAATGGACGCGGAGCGGTGGCGGCACATGGCGGCAATCGGGAGGTTGCGTCGAGGCAATGCTACGAGTTGTGCGGGTGTGGCCGTCGGATCTACCTACCACCGAGTTGGTCCAGAATAACCTTAGGGTTTAGCTGGCTCGCTCTGTAAGTAGAGAGGGGTAGAATAGGAATAGAGTAGGCATTAGGAATAGGTTAAGTAGAGGGAGACACCCTCCTCCCCAACTATCTCAGTCATTTGCTCTTTGCTTCTAGGGTTTCCTGCTCTCCCAATCCCCCGTTGTAGCTAGCTGAGATCCGCAGAGAACCATACCTCTGTGTACTGGAGATTTTGAGGAAGTGAGGCCGTAACCTCACTGCCGTAACCTCTACGCGTTTTGATTCGTGTTCTTCGCGTTCTTCGTTTCTCCTCGATTTTCCCGTCACTCAATCTCCCTCTCTAGTGCATCTTTGTGAAATCCGTTTGAATCAACTTGTTCATATTTGAAAGGAGATCATTTCCACCGAAGGAATTTATCTATCTCCTTATGAACAAGTAGATCGGGTTGATTTCGTTTTCGTGGCGCTTTTTGGTTCATCCTCCTCCCCTTTTGATTTCCCGGTGATTAACTCGAATTGAGGGGATGATTTCTTGGGGATAGTCTCCTAACTACTCCGTGATCATTCTCTCCAAGTTTGGGAACGTGGGATTGTGAGTTGATTCGATTTGGGATTGATTTGAGTGAAGGGCGAACAAAATCACCCTTCCTGAGTGACCGCGGACAGTCCGCGCGTCGGGGCTGGTCCAGTCCAGCCACGGCCAGTCTCTGCTGTTTTTGGCTCAGGTCACCGGCGGACAGTCCGCCGTGCCAAAGTGCGGACAGTCCGGGACCGAGCAGTGGGCTTTCAGCAGCAGTGCGTTTTTGCTCACTTGACCGGCGGACAGTCCACCACCAGAGCGCGGACAGTCCGCGGTAGGGCGGACAGTCCGAGACCCCAGGGCCGGACAGTCCGGGAACCTGCTGTGTCTTCCGGTTTAGTGCGTTTGCTCTCCCGGCTTGTACGCTTGGTCTCCGGACTTCTCGTTTGGCCCTAGAGTTGACCAAGGAACATCTCTAGGTATCTTTGCTACTTGTTAGCATAGGTATTTAGGAGTTTCTCGACGTAGCCGAAAATCTACGTTCGGGACTTGGTTTTTGGGGTTGTGTTCGAGCCAAAGCTTTTGGCATTTGGTTTGCTATCTTCTTGTGGTGCCTCGCTGTGATCCTAGGGATCATCCACCCTCTTCCAAGGGTCGTGGGCATCACGGTTTCGGTCGCAGTTTCTCGGGGTTGATTTTGGGACATTTGGCCAAAGTTTCGATATAAATTTTTGAGCTCCCATTCACCCCCCTCTGGTCGCCTTGCTAGTGCTTTCTCGGTCCTTCAGGATCTGATCCGGCGGGAGCCCCTCGAGCCACCGACGGGCGGTGTCCGAGAGGTAGAGTGGGAGCTGGCATATGATCACGCGGTCGTCGCTCTTCGCCCCACCCAGTTGGCTGCCCAGGCGGAAGTCGGAGAGCCATAGCTTGGGCTCGACCTCCCCGTCATACTTCACGATGTTGGTCGGTGGTCAAAAGCGGTCGGGGAGGGTTGAGCTGCGGATGGCCCAGCTGAAGACCCTGGGGCCCGTGGGCTTGCCGATCCTCGTCACTATCGTAGCGCCCCCCTCGATGGGCACTATAGCCACGCTCCTCGGCCCCTTTGTCCTTGTGCCGGCGGTTGATGTTGTTCGGGCGTCATTGGGGTATCGAGGTGGCCGGTTGTCGACGATCCGCTCCCGGATTGGCCTGGCTCGAGAGGCGTCGGGCTGGTGGACGGACGTCTCACGCTCATTGCGGGGCGTGTCTGCTGGCTTCCCCAAGGCCGCTCCGCGCCGGCGCGAGGCTGAGCTCTCGGCCTGCTGCAGAGCGGCTGTCTCGAGGAGGTTCTTCATTTCCCTGAGCATGCGCCTGGCGTCAGGGTTGGAGATGGCGGGTAGATCGCGGAGCAGCATCGCGGCCGACACCACGTTTTGCCCGGCTCACGGGAAGCGCACCTCGGGGCGTGTTGGTGCCTCATCCTGGAGGATCTGCCGGTGGACCTCTCGAGCGCGGCCACGAGCGCTGGCGCCTCGAGGCTGGGCTTGTTCGTGCACAAGAGTTTGCTCGAGCTGCATTAGGCGTTCTCGGTCCTCCTCAGCCTTGGTGATCGCCTCCCGTAGTTGCGCGAGCTGCGCCGCCCGGTCGTCGTTGTGCTGAGGTGGTGCATCCGGTGCCGGGGGATCGTTCCTCCCCCGGACGTGTGGTCCGCCCGCTGCAGCCACGTCGTTGGGCTCTTCGAGGTTGAGCGCCGGCCTGGCGTCGTCGTCCTCGGCGTCGCCCACGACCCCCTCGCACTGGAAGCACTCCCTGGTTGGATCCCAGAGGTCAGGGTCGTGGTAGTCGTACTCGTCGGAGTCGGAGCTGTTGATGTCGCGCCACCCTGGCTCGTGCTGGGACTGCAGCTCGCGGTACCACTCTCCGATGGTGGCTCGCCGGGGTGGCTCGACGACTCGTGAGAAGCCGTGGTCGACGTGCGCGGGGTAGACGATCTCCAGGTCAGTGGTGGCTCATAGGATCACGCCCGGACGTTCCTCCCGCTCTGCCGCCGCCCGGTCCTGACGGCGCTCGTCGAGGTGGTGGGCGTAGACGGCTGCGGAGTTGTTGAGGCCGAATGGGGGCCGCTGGCGTCGAGCGCGGTACACCCCGTGCGGGAGGAAGCCAGGTGGTGTCGACGGAGCACGGCTCGGGGTCCTCTGGCCAGGCTCCCGGTCCGTGCGCATGACGAACGCGAACTCACTATGAGAGTGCGCACGCGCCCTAGAAGTCTCCGGCCGCGCGCCAGGCAGGTTTCTCCTTGGGGACTCTACGCCGGCCGCGGGGAAGTGGGTGTACGCCGCGGGCACCGCCTGTGCCTGGCGACGATGGTGACGACGGTGCCGCTCACGAGGTGGCGACGCGTGGTGGTGCGGGTGACGCGCCACGCCCCCCGCGCGGGGTGGCGTGACACGCCCTCCGCTCGGGCTCTCCGTGGAGAGCAGGGTCAGCTCGTTGCCGCTGCCGGTGGCCAAGAACTCGAGGCTCGCGAACCAGATGACGGCACCAGCAGAGAACGAAGGAGTGGAAGAAGTCATCCAGAAAACAATGAGAATTCGACTCCGACACGCGAAGTCCCCTACCTGGCGCGCCAACTGTCGGTGTTTCGACCCCGGGGGTATGACACCAACTAGTAATATGATCGCGTGCTCCCTTCCTGGATGGAGGTGCAAGATGACACAAGGGTTTATCCTGGTTCGGGCAAAGAAGGCCCTACGTCCAGCGGGGGGAGGAGGTTCTTGTATTACTTGCACCTGAGTGCTTGTACGGGGACAATACAAGCTCAACGAGCGTGGACGAGAGTCTGGACTCGTGTGTGTGTCGTGTGGACCCGTATGCATGGAGGGCCCTGGTGTCCTCTTTTATAGAACAAGAGGAGGCCAGGGTTACACAGGAGTGACATGTACAACGCCCAATACGGCGAAGGGTTGGAATTCTGTCTTGTCGAGGTCACTGGAGCCGGCGTGGAGGTTGCTGTTGAGGTGTCCTTGAAGCGTGGCTCCCATCCCGGGCGCAGACGTGGAGGCGTGGCGACGTGGAGGCCGTGCAGCGCCCATTTCGGCATGTACAGGACGTGGCAGGGTCCCTCCGGGTCTTGGGGTACCTGTCCTCCAATAGCATGAAAGCAGTCAGGGCTCGAGGGGCGCAGGGCCGGCCTCGAGGTGGCGCCTACGGGGGGCTCTAGCTCCCGCAGGTATGGGCAAGTTCCGGAAAACCCAGCCGTACAGCGGGAATCCAGGTCTCGAGATGTGGCTCGAGTGTGCTACAGTGCAGGGTATGGCCTAACAGTGCTGTACTTGTGCCTTTTTGCCCATGCTTGTGGTGAAAACGAGGTTGGACTCTGGCCCCGGTTCACTGTGGCATACGTCATGTACCAGAGGATGTGACCGGAGTAGGTGGACGCATTAAATGCGCAGTATGGGGCTGGTATCCGATATCTGGCGCTGCTCGAGGGAGGTATGATGTGTCTCGAGGGATAGGTTACCGTGTTAGAGAGGCTCGAGGTCCCCACGTGGGGTCTCGAGGAACGGTGTACGGCTGTAGTGGGCTCGAGGCCTATGTGCCGGGGCTCGAGAGGTAGGCTACCATGAGGCGGTCGGTAAGGCTATGGCGGACCCGGGCTTCCTGGCGGTGGGCGGGCGTTGTAGGCCTCGAGGGGTTGGTTTTTTAGGGGGTTAGACTAGTTAGGTCTCTTATTAATTGGTGCTCTAGGTTTAACTTATTTGTTTTGCGTTGATTGGGGGTACCCCTTTTGTGGTCCCCCGACAACAAGTATATAACTTAATACTAAACCAGATATTGAATATTAAAGAAGATCTCAGATGTTTACTTACAAAGAAGAGCGCATCCGCTGAGGTACACCGCGGAGGAGACTCCCGACAGGCATGGGGCTTCCTCCAGACGACTCCCTCACTCTCTCCTCACTCGCATAGCACTACACCAGAGCTTCGCTAATGCTTCTCAAGTGAAGCTAACTCTACTATGTCATAAATGAGAGAGGGGGTAAGGGGGTATTTATAGGTGGAGGTGGAGTAGGGGCTACTCCACCGTCACGTCATCGATACGCGTGATCCCCTCTCTGCACCGTTGGATTGTAACTAACTTCAAATGAATGGCCACCATACTTGGAGGTTGATTCAACATGAAGGAATGTAGATTCCCCATGAAGGAACCTTGGGAGGCTCATCCACAGGTCGGGCGACCTCCTTATGACAGGTGGGACCTCCCATGGTGTGTGCAAATATTGTCCCCACTTGTCATTTGTTGTTTGTCATGTTGAAATGTGTCTTGATCACTTTGGATGCTTTCTTGTGGGCCCATTGATCCATGTGACTTCCATTTCCACCGTTGAGAGAAAACACAAGTGTGATCCAAGGGTAGAAATGTGCTCTAGGAGGCTTCTCATGTATCATGCCACTTGGGCAAACCCTGGTGGGGTCATAGGGAGGTCAGGCGACCCCCTTATGTGGGTCCCATTAGGGGGTCGGGCGTCCCCCTTATGTGGGTCCCACAAGTTGATTTTGCCACATTTCTTTATAACCTGCATGAAAATACTTCCAAGTACAAGTGGAGCTAGTTATTGATAAAATGTGTTCATGTCATGTCTTTATTCCTTGAAACCGACCTTGTTGACGGGGTTTTGAACATGTTATTTTGGGTAATATTCCACCATCAAGAAGAATCCCCCACACTTAGCTCTTTGCTCGTCCTCGAGTAAAGGTTAAGGGTAACAGAGACTATGGCTATAACAGTCCTTAAGATAATCAACAACTTTAAGCATCATTCAAGACATACTCTACATAGGTGGGATATGTGGCATTGTCTAACATATATCCTTTAGATATTGTAAGATGGAACAGCTTATGGCGAAGTCATCTTTCCCATTCCACATCTTAGTGACTTGGAGTTTTTTAAGTTTTCACAAATAAAACATAGTTCACTTATACTCCTCATATGGTACTCTCAAATCGCTCAATGGTGTATGATTCCTTACCAAGGCATAACACTATTCATCTCCTACTTCTAGAAGGCTTATGTGGAGCTCAGGTAGGGATAAATAAGATAGCATACTTGTATTGCATATTTGTAAAGTCAAAACAAGGATCCATGGAGAAAAATGTCATAATCCTAGATCAAGATGTGCATGTGTGTGGACATAATATGTTTGGCACATGATACTCCTTTAGTGACATGATCTCTCTTTATTACTTATTTTTGGGACATGGCTATCATAACTCTTCTTCTTTTTTTCACGAGCTCTAACATGCTCATCTCTCTTTTTTATATATCCTGGACCTTCATGTGTCCATTTTTTTATTTCTTTTTCTCATACTTTTGCATAACCTTTATCTCTTCTACTAGACTAAACTAGAGAGATCATTCTTTTAGAACATGAAGTATTTATTTGGTGGACATGAAAGACATGTTTTTGCGCACTTCCAATGTAGAAGTGACGTGTATAGGTGGAGTGTACGTGATCTTGATCTTGAGAGCATGATAAATTTCTCAACAAGGGTCAACAAGGTTTGACTGAACTCAAAGCAATAACATGTAGCATAACATAGTTTTGAACATGTAAGGACATTATATTTGGCTTTGGTAGGAATTTTCTCATCATTGAGGAGTATGTGACATGACACTTTGGTTTTATGGCATTTTTATCAGAAACAAAATCTCCAAGCACTTTGAATAGAAAAGGTAGGATTTCTAAGCCAAAGCTATATCACATTTCACAATATCTTCATCAATATGATTTTCCTATCAAGATATTTCTCCCACAAGCATAGACATGTACAAGAACTAAACTTTAGGAAGCTTTTATCTCAAAGATGTTATATAATGTCACTTTTCAAAACTAAGTTGTATTGGGATGCGAGTCTTCTATTTTATTCAAAATGAAAGGAATGAAAATTAATTTATGAATGAAGAGGGTAAGCATGGCAAACCTGTGGCAGTTTCGTAATACCAGTGTTGTGACTGACCAGTGGGTCCAAGGGTCCATGGTGGGGTCGGCCGACCCCACCATGGGGCTTCACCGCACTTTGGTGTGTGCCATTGATCTCCCATCTTCTAACAGTCTGTTCTGCATTCCTGGTTTTTGATGTTGTGTTCATTTGGACGTCGTCCGCCGTCAAAATGTAGCCATTGGGGTTCAAATTTTTCGGGTAGCATCGCATTGTCATGTCAAACTCTGTTCCGCACTTGGTTTTGTAGATGGATGCAATTGGGGCTCGGGTGACCCCCACACTTAGTCTCAACAGAAGCCTGAAACTTGACACATTGGCAAAGATCAAATGCATGGGTTCTACGGTGGAAAAGCACCAGCAGAACCTAAATGACTTTTATTCAAATTCATATTTTTCTAGGCACCAGTTACAATAGATGAAATTCAAAGGGAATAAAGGTTGTGCCCAATTATTCTAACTTGAACTAATCTAAGGAGAGGGTGGATACAAAAGATCATTCCGCCCTATCTCTTCCGTGAAGTGCTTTAACTTCGCATTTGTACTAATGCGAAGCGTGCGAAAGTTATCCTATAGTTCTAAGCGTGCCATCCTCTCTTCCGCGGCGCGCTCTTCTAATTCTTGATTGCTCTTCCTGAGTTTGGCTACTACTTTCAGGAGCATCTCATGTTCACTCTTTGAGGGCTGGTCTTCATCTTCAAAGCGACCCGACGGCCCGTTGATAGATGGTGGGTCGCTGGTTCGCCGGATGGTCTTTTGGGCCGAGATTGATTCTCGGGACTCCAACAGTTCCCTCCGCTCATTGGAGGTGATCGGGGGTATGAACACCTTGCCGCGCCCCGGACCACCGCCAACGATCTTGTGATCCTTCATCCAAGTAGGTGTCGACGGTGTGTACGATGGTGTTCTCCATAGTGCTCGACATGTGGATGACGTCTTCGATGACACCTCTCTTGGGTACCAACTACCCCGTCATGGGTCTTATTGGTGTGGCAGCTCGGGACGAGGTCTTCGACAGGCTCTTTCATGGGGACAGAGGTCGTGCCGCGGCGCGGGAGTGCTCGGGGCTAGGGCATGGGTCGCCCGACCCCTAGATGGGTCGCCCGACCCCTTGGCGGCCCTCGGTGGTCTCCCGACGGTGGAAGCGACACCAACGGCTTGATGTCGAGCACATCGACAGCCATAAGGGTCATCGTTTAATCTGGATTGGTGTTGGATGAACCCTCGTTGAATGGGATAATGGGCATCTTGCTGGGATATCTGGTTGGGGCCATGGGGATCTCACTTGTGGGGTGGAAGACCACAAAAGGAGAAGAGAGGGCTAATGGTGTTGAATGGAATGAATGGGAGGAGGAAGAAGAAGTGGAGGTGAGGATAAAAAGATGTGTGCGAATGTTCATAAGCCATGTTTTTCGCATGGATTGCGACCAGGCGTGAAGTGACCGTTTGTGCACGTTCAGAATGAGCCGTTTGGCTACCCCTTGCCGTCGCTCAACCCCTTGGTGTGGGCTTCGACTACAATAGGCCACGTGGCATTGACCTAACTCCCCCTACTGGTCACTTGCAAAAATTGGGGGCGTTTGGCTCCAAAAAGGCGTCGACCGACCCCTTTCTGTGGGTTTCGGGGCCCAAAATTTTAGAGCAGGCTCCCCAAGGGAAGAAGACTATGGAACTAGCTAAGAACAGAAATTTGAACAAGAAAGTCTAGTTGCATAGTTAGTGTAAAAAGTGAATTCTACCATATCAATTTCTTGTTCTATGGGTTCATGTTCATGAAAAACTTTAAGTCGTTGACCATTTACCTTAAATATGTTGCCGTCATCACTTTCGAGTGTTACTGCCCCATGTGTGGCAGCGTCGATGACAAGGTATGGTTCGTCCCATTTGCTTTTTAATTTCCCAAGGCCAAATAAATTAACCCTAGAGTTGAACATGAGCACTTTTTGTCCAGGGTGGAATTCCTTATGTTGAATTCTTTTATCGTGTCACCTCTTGGTTCTTTCCTTGTAGATTCTAGAGTTATGATAAGCTCTCTCTCTCTCTCCATTCCTCTAGTTCGGATATTTGCATTTTTCTATGGGTTCCTGCAGGTTTTAGGTCCATGTTCCATTTTTTGATGGCCCAGTATGCTCTGAATTCTAGTTCTGAATGACCGAGAATGCTACCAGAAAGCGACCATTGGGGGGGTGAACGGGAGCCTAAAAATTTCTTTCGAAACTTTGACTTTTCTCTCACAAATCAACCCCCAAAAGCTTCAACCGAAATGTGATGCCTATGACCCTTGGAAGAGGGTGGATGATCCCTAGGATCACAGCGAGGCACCACCAAATGAGAGCAAGCCAAACACCAAAAGCTCCGGCTTGAGTTCAACCCCAAAAACCGACTCCCGAACGTAGATGGACGGCTATGTCGGGAAGTCTCCAAATACTTATGCTAACAAGTAGCAAAGATACCTAGAGAGGTTCCTTGGTGAACTCTAGGACCAAACGAGAAGTCTGAAAACCAAGCGAAAAACCTGGGAGAGCAAACACACTAAAACTCAACACACAGCAGGATCCCGGACTGTCCGTGGGTACGGTCCCGGACTGTCTGCTCTATGTCGGACTATCCGTGCCCTGATGGCAGACTATCCACCGGCCAAAAGAGCAAAACAGCACCTCTGCTAAACCAGCTCTGGACAGTCCTGGACTGTCCGCGGGTTGCAACGGCGGACTGTCCGCCGGTCAACGTGGACACAAACAGCCGAGACTCGCAGCCACTGATCTGGCCAAATCCCGATGCGTGGACTGTCAGCGAGCACAGCGGCGGACTGTCCGCAAGTGCCCAGAGAGGGCGATTTTGGTCGCCCTTCACCCAAATCTCCCCAAATCTGATCCAAATCAAAATCCCTTGATCCCAAAATTGGAGAAGATGATCACGAGGTAGTTGGGAGAATATCCCCAAGAAAACATCCGCTCAAATCGACTCAATCAACGAGAAATCGAAAGGGAAGGTGTAGGAATGAAAAAGTTGCCACGAAACATGAATCGACCCGATCTACATGTTCATGTGGGTAGAGTTAAATTCCTTCGGTGGAAATGTTCTCCTCACATCAATGAACAAGTTGATTCAAGTGGATTCGAAAAAGACGCAGCGAGGAGGGAGATCGAGTGATGGGAAAATCATGGAGAAACAAAGAACGCGAAGAACAAGTTCAAAACGCGAATCACAATCACGATTGCCAGCCGAAATTCGTCCCCATGAGGAGACAACGGGAATCCGGTCCCGTTTCCACAAAATCAAAATATGCAGAGGTATTGTTCACCTTCTCTGTGGATCTCAGTAGCTACAACAGGGATTGGGAGAGCAGGAACCCTAGAATGAAAATAGCAATGGCTGAGATAGTCTGGAGGGAGGGGTGGCCTCTCCTTATATAGCCTAATACAATTATTCCCCTTCTACCCTTACAGCTAATGAGCGAGCAGGCTAACCCTAAGGGTATTCCTGACCAACTCGAGGTTGATGTTGATCCAATGGCTACGCCCGCACATCAGGTAGCTTCGCCTTGACGCGACCTCACTGGATGCCGCCACGTGCCGCCACTGCGTCGCTCGTCCTTTTCACGGACCTCCCCCCGGTTTTGAGGCTGAAACCGGGAAACCTGGGCCATCCCCCGGTTTTGAGGCCAAAACCGGGAAACCTGTCGTCCGTCGCCTGAGTTTTGTGGCCCAAACTCAGAAACCCGCCAGCGCCCAGGTTTTGAGGCCCAACCCTGGAAACCGTCCTCATCCCGAGTTTTGTGGCCCAAACTCGGAAACCGGCGGCACCCAGGTTTTGAGCCCCAAACCTGGAAACCGTCCACTTGGTGGTTTTTCTGTGGCTCAACCACCAAACCGACACCGTAGAGGGATGCACCGCCCGTGCACCCCGTCCACCCGCAAGTCTTCACTTGTCGCTGTCCCAGGCTGTCAGCCACCACGGCCAATCCTGAGGCCACCGGTCCGTCAGTCCAAGCCTCACGTCCGCCCTTCACCGCTCCAGGTCCATCGGCACGGCACGTCTCTACTTGACCTTCACCTTGCCTTTGATCACCGTATCCGAGCTCAACACCTGCACAACACAAGACAAAGAACATGCGCATCATCCCAGTTAACAATCACTCATCATCTCAAGATCCGGCATACACCCATGTATCCGCAATCTCCCCCTTGATGAGTGCATTGTCAACTACTAACACAAATCATATGAAGATAGAAGAAAGAAGGAAGAAGAAGTAAGCGAACTCAACCAATCGACCAAAAGCGAAGCAAAGCCAGAAGAAGTCGAAATGGAATGAGCGAGACAACTTGGTTCCCAAAGACAAGGGCAATGGCTCGACGCAACCAAGCAAAGGAAAGCTAGCCCTCAAGAAGAGGTAGAACAAGCTCAACACCACTAGCAAGAAGGTAGTCGAAGCGAAAGAGACAAAGACAGGCTAGTCCCTCTAGAAAGAGGCAAAGGCTCAACACAACTAGCAAAACCACTCCAAACCAAATGAAAAACCACACAAGCTGAAAATCGCTCCAAATCAATTGAAAAAAACAGCTTTGAACCAATTGACCAACAAAACTTGTCAAATAAAACAAGCACGCAAACTCCCCCTACAATAGTGCACACAACTAGGGACATGATTTGTCAAATTTCTCCCCCTTAGTAGAAAATGCACACAACAAGGCAAATGCATATTAGTTACAATTGCAGGTTAGCAGCTTCAGGTATATAGTCGATAGAAAGAATAGATGCTCTAAAAAATGCTGATCCAACGATTCAACAATAAGCATAAGTGCAAGCAAAGGCTCAAACTGATCATAGAATACGGAATATGAACATATGAGCAAAGTGAGCAGTTTTAAGCCATTCAGAAAGGGTTTCACCATCAAAATAGCATCAAAACATGTATAGACAGGAAGTTACACAAGTGATAAACATGTATACAAGGTGAACTACCCCTAGCAAAGTTCAATCATCATGCTCTAGAATGAAACATAGACTTGTGTTTTCAAAATTTTATCGGAGTTGCAGCGGTGATTACACAAGTTTGAAGTTTTAGCATGTGATTGCAAGAGGTTAAAAACTTGACAGTGCCTAAGTTTTCAACCGAGCAAAGCCTATGCATAAGCAATCAGAAGCTTGAAGCAACGGTTTTGGTCTTACACTACACGGCTCAAGTTTGACTCAAAATGCAATGAGAAACAGTCTCGATACCGTGATGTGTTGTCAAGTAATCCCATCTTGATCTTTTCAATTCACTTAGACTTGGTTCAAATTTTAATTGAATATGAACACACCAAGCAAGTGAAGGACTCAAAAATAGAGACATAGCAACCTAGCATATATGAAAAGCAATAGTGACTTCAACACCTTCTACACATGCTAGTTGCCAAACTCAATGGTGAACATGTTTCAATTTTTATGTTGAATTATGCATATTCACAGTTCTGAAAAATAGCTCAGCTCACAACATGTATTAGTGATCAAAAATAGCCTAAGCTACAAGCATTGTCATATATCATCAGACCATACACTAATCAGAGCATAGATTCATTTTATATATTATATACATGAAGCTCGAGAAGATAAAGATGCAAAAATGAAGAAATGCAAAAGCCAAAACAAGAATAAAATAAAAGAAGTCAGTCTATGATACAATGACCAAAATGTTTCCCCTAATTAAAAGGGGAAATACACACCGAGCTCACCTCTCAAGCTAGCAAAGGTTGATTGGTCCAAAGGCTTGGTGAAAATATCTGCCAACTGAAGATGAGTATCAACATGGTGAAGGTCGATATCACCCTTCTCATAGTGGTCTCGCAAGAAATAAAAGCGCACATCAATGTGTTTGGTCTTAGAATGCAGCACGGGGTTCTTAGCAACGCTAATTGCACTCGTGCTGTCACAAAGCAATGGAACTCGAGAATAACCCAGACCAAAATCACGCAAAGTGGCCATCATCAACAATAACTGGGAACAGCAGCTAGCCGCAGCAACATATTCAGCCTCCGTAGTAGACTGTGCGACACTAGACTGCTTGCGAGAAGACTAAGATACAAGAGAAGAACCCAAAAACTGACAAGTCCCAGAAGTGGACTTGCGCTCAAGTCAGCAACCAGCAAAATCGGCATCAGAATAACCAGAAAGGGAGAGGGTAGAATAAGCAGAATACCAAATCCTGAACTCAGGTGTGAAACATAAGTACCTCATAACATGCTTGACCGCCTGACGGTGAGAGGTGCGCGGCAACGACTGGAATCGCGCGCAAAGACACACCGCGAACTGGATGTCCGGGCATGTCGCCGTCAGATACAGCCGCGATCCGATCTTACTCCGGTACTCCTTCTGGTCCACAGCTTCTCCATCCTTGTCCGCATCCAGGGCCGTCGTGGTCGACATGGGTGTTGGTAGAGGCTTGGCCTCACCCATATCGAACTTCTCCAATATATCGTTGGTGTACTTGCCCTGGTGCACAAACGTCCCTTCGCGGGATTGCTTGATTTGCAACCCAAGGAAAAACGTCAACTCACCCATCATGCTCATCTCAAATTCTCTGCTCATAGTATCAGCAAACTTGGCAACCAAAGGATGAGAAGAACCACCGGAAATGATATCATCCACGTAAACCTGAACCAACAAAGTGTTATTGCCTTCCTTGAGGAGAAAAAGCATTTTATCAACACATCCCATTTTAAAACCCTTAGCAAGCAAAACGGTTTTCATCCTATCATACCAGGCTCTAGGGGCTTGTTTCAAACCATACAAAGCTTTGTGAAGTTTAAAAACATGGTTTGGAAACTTGGGATTTTCAAAACCGGGGGGTTGTTTCACATACACCTTTTCTTCTATGTAGTCATTTAGGAAGGCACTCTTGACATCCATTTGAAAAAGTTTGAAACCTTTGGATGTAGCAAAAGCCAAGATGATCCTAATTGCCTCCAAACGAGCTACAGGAGCAAAAGTCTCCTCATAGTCTATCCCCTCATTCTGACTATACACCTGGGCAACATGTCTGGCCTTGTTTCTCACAACATGGTCGTCCTCTCCTTGTTTGTTTTTGAAAACCCATTTTGTCCTTATAGGGTGACACTCAGGAAGAGAAGGAAGAAGAACCCAAACCCGATTTCTCTCAAAATTTTGAAGCTCCTCATGCATGGCATTGACCCAATCTGGATCAGATAAAGCGTGTCCAATATCTCGGGGTTCAAAATAAGCAACAAATGCAGAATGAGCAAAGTGAGAGATTTGTTGTGACCTCGACCGAGTGACGCGTTCGTGGATGTCGCTGATCATCTGTTGAGGAGGGTGTTGGCGTTGAATGTGTCATGGCGCCTCCCTTGCTGAAGTAACCTCCCCCTCATTAGTAGCCGGTGCCTCCTCGGGTACAAGCGGTACAGCCCGAGGTGGTGGATCACACGGCCCCAATGTAGTAGAGGAAGAAGGGTCGGGGCCACGAGCTGTCGTGGTTGAAGTCGACCCAATCGGCACAGCAGGTGGAGGAAGTGTTGGATCATCAATCCCTTCAGCACCTTCTTCCTCATCATCAAAAAGAGGTTCGCCAACCTCGTGATCACCTGCACGCTCAAATCTAGAAGAAGGACAATGCACGGTCTCATTGAAGGTGACATCGGATGTCTCCATGACTCGGTTAGTATCAAGGTTAAGTACACGATATGCACGAGTATGATTACCATAACCCAAAAATACACCGTCAGAAGAACGAGACTCAAACTTGTCCAAGTTGCCTTTCTTAAGTATAAAACAGTGGCAACCAAAAACTCCAAAATAACTTACTTTGGGTTGCTTCCCAAATCGCAACTCATAAGAAGTTTTCTTCAAGAAAGCACGGAGAAAAATGCGATTGGAAATGTAGCATGCAGTGTTAATAGCCTCGACCCAATACCGCCTAGGAGTCCTATGCCCATCGAGCATCGTCCTGGCCATCTCTACAAGGGTCCAATTTTTCCTCTCTACAACACCATTTTGTGGCAGTGTGTAGGGGGAAGAAAACTGATGCTCTAAACCCAAAGAGTTACAAAACTTCTCAAAATCTGAGTTCTTAAACTTGGAACCATTATCACTACGAATAGCTCTCATCGAGTTCTTAGGGAACACGTTCTAAAGTCACAACATCAAATTGCGAGTAAAAGCAAAAGTCTCAGTTTTCTCAGCTAAAAAGAAAACCCACGAATATCTCGAAAAATCGTCAACAACAACAAGCACATACCACTTCCCCCAAACCGAGCTCAGCCGAGCCGGACCTACAAGGTCCATGTGTAAAAGCTCTCCAGGGTGCTTAGTCATAACCTGATTCACCGGATGGTGGGGAGCGGCTACCATTTTCCCATGTCTACAAGAGTGGCAAACAAGATCCTTCTCCATGCACAACATGGGCAATCCTCGGATTAAGCCAAGTGAACTAAGCCTTGCAAGCAAGTCAAAGCTCAGGTGACCAAGTTTCCTATGCCACTTCCAAAGATCAGAGGAGGAAGGTCCAACCAAAAGACAATGAGAAATTCCAAACGACTCCAAGAAATTCGCACGAAAGACTTTCCCAAAGGGCGAAATAAAACACACAAGATTGCCCCGAGGTCCCAAAATACGTCTGAGATTCGGCTTAAAATGAATCTCATAGTCATCATCAAAGAGTTGCGAAACAGAAAGAAGGTTAAAATGCAAGTTAGAAATAAGAGTAACATCACGCAACACAAAGTGCTCATTAACTCGCACCGACCCTCGAGACAACACTTTACCTTTGCTATTGTCGTCGAAGGTGATAAACTCCTTTCCGGTAACTGGACTAAGACTGGAGAACCACTTGGCGTTTCCAGTCATATGCCTTGAGCACCCGGAATCCACCAAACAAACGTTCTCCAATCGTTTTACCTACATCAAAAAAACATAGGGTGAGCATACGGTCCAACACTGGGGTGAGTAAAATGGGAAGTGTACCAGTGTTGGGCCGGCTGCTCAAAAGAACGGTTAGTAGCAAAACCATTCCTAGCACGCCTATGGGGAAAGAGATCACCACGCTATGGAAAACATGGTCCGCTAAGAGAAGAGCGTCCATCGCGATAGTCAAAACGCGGTGGGGGCTAACGCTCAACAATAAAGCCACCGCCACGGGGTCCATAGCCTACAAAAGCAGGATCCCGTCGGACACGTACTCCTTGCGGCCTAGGGCCTTGAGGTATTGGACCTCTAGGCCTAGCAGCTCTCCTTTGAACATTCGGCACATGTACATCATGGAAAGGATGGTACATGTCCGAGTTGTTCATCTCCTTTGCACAGTGCTCCTCTCTTTTGCGCCGAAAGCAAAACTCCCTCAAGTGTCCATCTCTCCCACAGTGTTCACAGTGGTACCTCACCGCTCTCATAGGGAGTTGTTGGTACTCACGGTAGTGGGTGTGGATCACTTGGCTCTTTTGTGGCATGAGCTCCTCATGGATTGGTGGCATAGTGTTTAGTTTGTTCTTGAGGTGGTTTGGTTTTGGAGCCCATGTCTGTTTCTTGGGTGGAGCTCTTGGAGGTTCCACAAACACTCCATCCTTGGTGTTAGGTTTGAGAGGCTCTTTGGGTGGAATTTTGGTCAATTTGGGAGTAGTGGTGAGTTGGGCTTATCACTCGGATTAAGACCACTAAACTCTCCAACCTTCCCGAAAGATGTAGCACACTCAACACCCTGAGCAAAACCAACACCAGGACCTCCAGCAGCACATTTGAATTGGGCTATCATCATCCCAAGCTACGGCTCACCACAAGACACCCATGACAAGATGGTCCGAAGGTATGTGTTTTCTTCCTCTGTTTGCATCCTTTCATGCTTCACATTCGCAATCTCCATCTCCAAACCCTCACACAAAACGCATCTAGACACACAAGTGCTATCCGAGCTGGCCTTCTCAAGAGACACAATCTTGGCAATCTTCTCTGCCAACTCGAATTGCAAGCCTGCACAAGACGTGCACGCACCAAGCACGGAGGATCTAGCTCTAAGTTCATCCACCTCTCCAACCAAAGCAACTGCGAACACAAGGTTGATATGTGCCCTTGTGGTTCCCTTCCTGAGTTATGAGTGATCGATCAACGGGCCACATGTCTCTTGGCTGTGTTGATGTGCAGGTGCGGAGCTCGGGCAGTGGTCGAAGGTGAGGTGAAGGTCAAGTAGGGACGTGCCGTGCCGACGGACCGGGAGCGGTGAAGGGCGGACGTGGAGCTTGGACCGACGGACCAGGAGACCTGAGGACCAGCTGTGGTAGCTGGCACGTGGCATTGACAAGCAAGAGCAAATGGGGATGTGCGGTGCATCGGCCGAGTCGGGAGGAAGGTGATGGCGTCGTGACACTTGGCGGGAGGCCGAGAAGGATGGCGAATGCACTGTGCCCGGCGTGGAGGCTGGACATGCTCCGGCATCGGTGCTGGAACTCGGGGTGTGCGAACCACATCCCGTCTACGGCGCGGGTTCGGTAGCTGAGCCTCTAAAAGCTACCCTCGACGGTTTCCGAGTTTGGGCCTCAAAACTCGGGGTGGCCGGTTTTCGAGTTTGGGCCTCAAAACTCGGCATGGACGGTTTTCAGGTTTGGGCCTCAAAACCAGGGCTCGCGGGTTTTTGAGTTTGGGCCACAAAACTCAGCCAGAGGACAAGTTTCCCAGTTTCAGCCTCAAAATCGGGGGAAGGCCCAGGTTTCCCGATTTCGGCCTCAAAATCTGGGGGAGGTCCGCAAAAAGGACGGTCAACGCGTGGCAGCGTGGAGAGGCTAGCACGGCGGCGCAGCTATCCGCGAGGTAGGCGCGGCGGTCGACGGGGCGGCACGTGGTGGCATCCTGAGGCTTGCGTCGAGGCAAAGCTAAGGATGAGATGGGTGCGTGGCCGTCGGATCATCAACAAGCAGAGTTGGACCGGGATACCCCTAGGGTTGGCCGCTTCGCTCTTGTATCTAGGGGTAGAAAGGGGATTATTGTATTAGGCTATAAATAACAGAGGCACCCCTCCTGTCTCTCTATCCTTGCAGTCATTTGTTCCTGAGCACTCTCTCTCTAGCCCCCGCTTAGGTTCTAATCATACCTCGCTGCAAGCGATCCACAGAGACGGGAATCATACCTCTATGTATTTGGATCTTTTGAGGAAACGAGACCGTATTCTCGTTGTCTCCTCGTGTGGAGGAATTTCGGCTGAAATCGAATTGAATCGTGCCATTGTGTTTTGTGTTCTTCACATTTTGGTTTTTCATCTCCCGGGGATTTGTCTCGTTCTCCCTCTTCGTGAGATGATTTGCGATTCCACTTGAATCAATTTGTTCTTGGTCGTGAGTCCCTTATTTCTACCGAAGGATATCTCTTCTAACCACACGAATCCATAGATCGGGTTGATTTCACGTTTGTTCTTCGTTCTTTCCCCCTTTCCGGTGATCCTTGAATTTCTCTTGATTGACTTGATTTGGTGCGATGATTTCTTAGGATTAGCACCCCAATACATAGAGGAACACTTGGGAGGAGTTTGATAGAAGTCCCTTTTGATTTGGTGAAGTTCTAATTGATTTTTCCTTTTGTCCCGAGCGTTTTCGTGCTCTCTGTTCATTCGCGGACAGTTCACGCCCCCAGCGGCGGACAGTCCGGGGATCGGGACTCGGCAGGGTCAGATCAGCGCAATGCGACACTGTTCTCAGTCTCGTGACCGGCGGACAATCCGCCAGTGACCCACGGACAGTCTGCCAGTGACCCACGGACAGTCCGAGGTCACATCGGACGCTGCACAGGGTCAGCCTCGGACGCTTGGGTATCACTGTTCACGTGAACCGCGGACAGTCCGGCGTGCAAACCGCGGACAGTCCGGGAGTCATCCAGAACTGTTTCAGAACAATTCAGTTTCTGGTCTTTTGCCGGCGGACAGTCCGGACTCCTAGTGTCGGACAGTCCGGCGTTCTGCAGACAGTCCGGGACCCTGACCCCGGACAGTCCACGAACCTGCTGGGTGTGCAGATTTGTTTCGTTGCTTTGGCGCTTGGTTTTCGGCTTTCTCTGAGAGTTCCGCTGTACCACTAGGAAATCTCCTAGGGTATCCACGTACTCGTAGGTCGTGAACTCTTCGGTCGTTTCGAGTCTTTGCTTTTGGGGTGATTTTCTCGGACAAGGGCCATTCTATTCACAAGTTGAATTTGAGGCTCCCATTCACCCCCCCTCTGGTCACCTATCCGGTCCTTCAATTGGTATCGGTGCCGGTTAAGGATCTTCACTACCTTAATCAGTTTTGGATCCTAAGGGCGACATGGATCGAGGGAACGGCAAGGCTCTGTGGTTCGATGGAACGAACTACTCCTATTGGAAGATTCGGATGCGTGCTTACCTCAATAGCATCGGATCTTCTATCTGGGAGATATGTGAGAATGCTGAGTTCGTAGTCCTTGCGGCTCGTGTGGGTCAGATCCAGATTGACCAGCACGAGGCCAACTCCAAGGCTCGTAATGCTCTTTTAGCTAGCATCTCCCTTCCTGAGTTTGAGCGTGTCTCTGAGCTTGAGACGACACGAGAGATCTGGGTGAAGCTTCAGAGCTATCACGAGCGGACCACTCAGGTCAAGACCAGACTCTTCGAGACCTACAAGTGAGAGTATGAGAACTTTGTTCAGTTGGAGGGAGAGACGATTGACTCCATGTTCGCTCCTTTTCAAACGATTGTGAACAAGATGCGTGCTAATCGGGCCAACTTACCCTATGACGATCATGAGAGGGCTCTCAAGTTGCTATACGCCCTGGATCAGAGGGTATGGGAGGTGAAGTTTTTGACCATCATTGAGTCTTCTGCTTACGACACCCTCATCGTGGACGAGCTGTTCAGCAAGCTCAAGTCCACCGAGATAGATCACCTGACTCAGGCCAAGCTGAAGAACCCATCTTCACATTTCATGGCTTTGGTCTCAGGCATGGGTGGATCGACTTTCTCTGCTGACGCTTCACCTCCTCTGTTTTCTTTGTCTTCTTTGCTTACAGTCACGGAGGAGCAGATGGAGGCGTTTGGAGACGACGAGCTCGCCCTCGTCATTACCCGATTCTCGTGGTTTCAGAACAACCGCCTAAATCGCCGGCGTGGTGGCACACGCGAGGGCTGCTACAAGTGTGGTGATCTAGACCACTTCATGGCGAACTGTCCCAAGAACAACAAGAAATCTTCCAGCATGACTCGCAACTTTAGGCGCAAGGGCAAGCCGAAGTACAAGACCGTGAATAAGAAGAACAAGGACAGTTTCCGCCGAGAGGACTTGGAGAGGGCTTTCAACGCCGGTCGGCGTGTGCTCTTCGCCGGCAAGGGCGACACCGACAAGTCCTCCGACAGCGACTCCAGCGACGACGGGTCCGAGCACAAGATGGAAGATCGCTTCAACGGACTCTGCTTCTTCAGCAACACCTCCAAGGTCTTGTGCACCATGGCCCTGGACGAAGAGGACTCCAAGTGCCAGGCGAAGGACGCCGATGACGCCAACAGCGACGACGACGACAACAACGCCTCCGAGGTATCAAACTCTTCCATTGTCGATCGTCTCACTGATGAGCGTGATAGTTTTGCAGAGTTAGTCCTCGCTTTGGAGAAGAGACTCACGCAGGTTCTCCAAGAGCGCGGTGAGTTTAAGGCCAAGATGAAAGAGGCGCTTAAGGAGCTTGAGTTTGCTAAGTCCGAAGTGAGGGTGACTGATGAGGAGTGCGATGAGTGCACCACACACATGGAAAACTTCTCCACCCTTCAAACCAAGTATGCCTCTTTGATCGAGGTGTATGATGAGCTGAAGAGTAGGCTAGACTTGGTGGGTGAGTGTCATGAGTGTGCCTCCCTGAAGAAGGATCTGGAGAAAGTGAAGGCGAGGTCTTCTTTGCTTGGTGCATGCAAGTTTTGTCCTAGCTTGCGAATTGAGTTGGCAGAGGTTAGTGCCAAGCTTGCTGAAGCCATGAAGGCCAGCTCAGTTAGCACCTTGTCCGCTCCATGTGAGCGATGCGTGGGGTTGGAGCTTGAGATTGCCAACTATCGGAATGACAGGATGCAAACCGGGGAGGAAAACACATACCTCCGGTTCATCCTGAGTTGGGTGTCATGCAGCGAGCCGCAGTTGGGCATGATGATCAATCAGTTCAAGAGGGGAACTGATTGTTCGGGAGTAGGCTTTGCTTCAGGTGGGAAGGGTGCTAGTATCTTTGGCAAGATCGGTGAGTTTAGTGGAGTGAGCCCTAGTGAGAAGCCATCCGCTACCCCTAAGCTTACCAAGATCACCCCACCTGAGCCTCCCAGGCCTATCACCAAGGATGGCATCCTTGATGAACCTCCCAAGGCTCCACCTCGCAAGCAAGTGTGGGTTCCCAAACCTAACCATCTTAGGAACACACTTGACACCCTTCCTGGCGTCTCTAGTGATCCTCTTCCGAAGGGCAAGCAGCCAGCCAGAGTGAACAACCCTCGCAACCCTAGGAACCAACAACCCAAGAGAGTGGTGAGGTTCGAGTGCGAGTACTGTCACCGTGAGGGTCACCTAGCTGAGTTTTGCTTTCAGAGGAAGAGAGACGCTAGGAAGGACTTGGAGCTGAACAACCAGGCCAGGCACCACCCTCTCCATGGTGTGCAAGGTCGGGGAGTTCAGAGGCAGGGCGCTAGGCCTGGAGGTGCACCCCCTTAGGTAGCTAGGCCCCAGGCAGCTAGACCATGGGGTGGTGGTCGTGCCCGTCGCGGTTCCGGTCGTCCTCAATACGACTGTAAGCCGAGTGTAAGAGGCTTTGCTGCTCAGTCCCATAGCAGACCATCCTTTCAGTATGGTGGTGATCGCTTTGCTCAGATGGGACAAGTAGGTCAGTTTGGAGGTTTTCCGTTCCATAGCGGACCACCGTTTCAGGTTGGTGGTGATCGCTATTCACCCATGGGACAAGGATAGTTTGGTGTTTCTACTAACACTTTTTCTGGGCCTATGACACAGCACTGGTATCCTTCTTAGTATACTAACCCCAGTGTTGTGCCATATGCTCATTTCCTGCCTTTCTATTGATGCAGGAACTTTGGTTGGAGAACATGTGGCTCATGGATTCCGGATGTTCGCGCCACATGACCGGAAAGAAGGAATGGTTCTCCAGCCTTAGCCCCGTGATGCACAAGGAGTACATCACTTTCGGGGATAATAGTAGAGGTAAGGTTGTTTCTCATGGAGCTATTCGGCTCAATGAGAACTTTGTTCTCAAGGATGTTGCTTTGGTTTCTAACTTGCATTACAATTTGCTTTCTGTTTCGCAACTTCTTGAGGATGATTGTGAAGTGTGCTTTAAGAAGGGTTTGAGTCGTGTTTTAGACCCTCGGGGAGAACTTATCTGCTGGATCGTCCCTTTTGGCCATGTTTTTAGAGCCGATTTTTCTCGTTCTTTCAGCTCTACTAGATGTTTAAGGGCTGGTCCTTCTTCTGATTTGTGGAAGTGGCATAGGAGGCTTGGTCACTTGAGTTTTGACTTGCTTGCAAGACTTAGCTCACTTGGCCTAATCCAAAGATTGCCCAAGCTTAAGTTTTATAAGGACCTTGTTTGCCATCCTTGTCGTCACAGGAAGATGGTTGCTGCTTCTCACCCACCTGTTAATCAGGTGATGACAAAGCGACCCGGTGAGCTTTTACACATGGACACAGTTGGTCCAGCTCGGGTCTGCTCAACGGGTGGGAAGTGGTACGTTCTAGTGATCGTTGACGATTTTTCGAGGTACTCTTGGGTGTTCTTTATGGAGGGTAAGGATGAAGCTTTTCCTTTTGCTCGCGATTTGATTCTGAGGTTTTAAACTGAGTTTCCCCCTGATACCATTAGAGCTATTCGTAGCGACAATGGTACTGAGTTTGATAACATTCAGTTTGCCTCTTTTCTGTTCTTCTAATGGAATCTAAAGGATCGAGAATGCACCAGCAAGGCGACCAGAGGGGGGGTGAATGGGAGCCAACAAAATTTCTCTCGAAACTTGGGCCAAATGTCCCAGGATCAACCCCTGAAAGCTACGACCGAAACCGTGATGCCCACGACCCTTAGAAGATGGTGGATGATCCCTAGGATCACAGCGAGGCACCACAAAGCGATAGCAAACCAAACACAAAAAGCTCCGGCACATGTTCGACCCTCAAAAACCAAGTCCCGAACGTAGACAGATGGCTACGTCGAGAAACTCCCAATTACCTGTGCTAACAAGTAGCAAAGATACCTAGAAAGGTTTCTTGATCAACTCTAGGGCCAAACGAGAGGTCCGGAAACCAAGCGAGGAAGCCGGGAGAGCAAACGCACCAAAACGCAACCTTCAGGCAAATCCCGGACTGTCCGGCCCTGGTGTCCCGGACTGTCCGCGGTACTGTCGGACTGTCCGCGAGCGAGTGGCGGACTGTTCGCCGGCAGAACTCCCAAAAACGCAAAGCTGCTGAAGTCTCCCTGGACAGTCCCGGACTGTCCGCGGATGACAGCGGCAGACTGTCCGCCGGTCAAACCGAAACAATGCAGCCGAGCCGTGCGACCAGTGACTCGGTCGAGGCCCGACGCGCGGACTGTCCGCGACCCCAGCGGCGGACTGTCCGCGGATGAACAGAGAGGGCGATTTTGGTCGCCCTCAACTCAAATCTTCTCCAAATCGATTCAAACCAAAATCCCACATTCCCAAACTTGGAGAGGATGATCACGGAGTAGTTAGGAGACTATCCCCATGAAATCATCCGCTCAAAACAACTCAAACACCGGGAAATCGAAAGGGGAGGAGTATGAACCGAAAAAGCACCACGAAAACGAAATCAACCCGATCTACTTGTTCGTGAGGAGTTAGATGAATTCCTTTGGTCGAAATGACCTCCTCACTATAAAGAACAAGTTGATTCAAACGGATTTCACAAAGACACACTAGATAGGGAGATCAATTGACGGGAAAATCACGGAGAAACGAAGAACGCGAAGAACACGAACCAAAACGCGAATCAAGTCATCGATCTGCAACCGTGTGGCTACCACACGCTACAACAGTGAGGTTACGGCCTCACTTCCTCCAAATCTCCAGTACACAGAGGTATGGTTCTCTGCGGATCTCAGCTAGCTACAGCAGGGGATTGGGAGAGCAGGAAACCCTAGAAGCAAAGAGCAAATGACTGAGATGGATGGGGAGGTGGGTGTCTCCCCCTACTTATCCTAATTCTAACTATTCCTAATTCCCACTCTACCCCTAACTACTTACAGAGCGAACCAGCTAAACCCTAAGGTTATTCTGGACCAACTCGATTGTAGGTGGATCCGACGGCCACGCCCGCACAATTCGTAGCGTTGCCTCGACGCAACGTCCCAATTGCCGCCACGTGCCACCACCGCTCTGCGTCCTCTTCGCGGACTCCGCCGCCGGTTTTGTGGCCGAAACTGGGAAACCAGGCCTTCACGATCAGCCCCCGGTTTTGAGGCCCAAACCAGGAAACCAGCCCACCGTAGCCTGAGTTTTGTGGCCCAAACTCAGCAAACCCGCAGCACCCAGGTTTTGAGGCCCAAACCTGGAAACCGTCCTCAGCCCGAGTTTTGTGGCCAAACTCGGAAACCATCCGCGCCCAGGTTTTGAGGCCCAAACCTGGAAACCGTCCACTCGATGGTTTTTCTCTGGCTCTACCACCAAACCGAAGCTGTAGAGGGGATGCACCGCTCGTGCACCCCGTCCACCGAAACGTGTCCCCAAGTCCACGACCTAGGCAACACCGTGCCCGCAAGTCTTCGCTCGTCGCTGTCCCAAGCTGCCAGCCACCACAGCTGATCCTCAGGCCACAGGTCCCTCAGTCCAAGCCTCACGTCCGCCCTTCACCACTCTCGGTCCGTCGGCACGGCACATCTCTACTTGACCTTCACCTTGCCTTTGATCACTGTCTCCGTGCTCGACACCTGCACAACACAAGCCAAAGAACATGCGCATCATCCCTATTGACAATCACTCATCACTCAGAGACTCGGCATACACCCATGTATCTGCAATCTCCCCCTTGATGAGTGCATTGTCAATTACTCACACAAATCATAATGGAAATAGATGGAGGAAGAAGAAGAGAGAGAACTCGACCAAATGACCCAAAAGCATAGCAAAGCCGAAGAAGGTCAAGTGGAAAGAGCGAAACAACTTGGTTCCCAAGACATGGGCAACGGCTCGACGCAACCAAGCAAAGCAAAGCTAGCCCTCAAGAAGAGTAGAACAGGCTCAACACCGCTAGCAAATACCAATGAAAAATCGAAGCAAAATGCTAGTCCCTCAAGATAGAGGCACAGAGGCTCAACACAACTAGCAAAAAGCCAACATCGACTGAAAAGCTCAATATCAACTGAACCCAACTGAAACAAAGATGCGACTGCTAGTCCCTCAAGAAAGAGGCAAAGGCTCAACACAACTAGCAAAGCGCTCCGAACCAATTGGAAATTTCAAAATTCAGCACGAGCAAACTCCCCCTTGCATGGTGCACACAACCGATTCCTCTCCTCTTAGTGAAACATGGGAGGCATGATTTGTCCAAATTTTCCTCTCCCTTAGTTGAAAATGCACCATCAAGCAAAAGGAACCGAAAGCAATTTTCTCCTCCCCCTCAGGAATGCACTGTCAAAAGTGCCAACAAGAGAAGTGCTCCCCCTTCCAAAATGCATGAGTCACGATGCAAGTTAGCAGCTTCAAAATATAGTCAAGAGAATGCAAAGATGCTCTACACAGTATAAGTCCAAGATGCAACTGAAGCACACATGCTAGCAAAGGCTCAAACTGATCACCAATATGAAATATGAACATATGAGCAAAGTGAGCAATTTTAGCGAAAAGGAGTCACCATCAAAACTAGCACTACACGTGTATAGGCAGGAATCAGACAAGTGCTAACCCATGTATACAAGGTGAACTACCCCTAGCAAAGTTGAATCATCATGCTATAGAATGAACAGAGACTTGTGTATCCAAAATTTTATCGGAGTTGCAGCGGTTAAAGATTACACAAGTTCCAATTTCAGTATGTGATTGCGAGAGGTTGAAAGCTTGTCATTGCCTAACTTTTCAACTGTGCGAAGCCTATGCAGAAGCAATCAGAAGCTTAAAGCAACAGTTTCATTCATACACTTCATAGCTCAAGTTTTACTCAAAGTGCAATGAGAAACAGTCTCGAAACTGTGATGTGTTGACAAGCAATCCCATCTCGATCTTTCTGATTCACTTAACATGGTTCAAATTAGAGACAGTATATGAACAAACCATGCAAGTGATAGACTCAGAACTAGAGACATAGCAACCTAGCATATAATAGAAAGGCACGAATGTGATTTCAACATATTCTACATAGGCTAGTTGCACATCTTGATGGTGAACATTTTCAAGTTTTAGATCATTAAGCAGGTTCACCATACAAATTAGCTCAGCTCATAACATGTATTAGTGATCAGAAGGAGCATAAGCTACAAGCATCAACATAAAGCATCGGAGCATACACTACACCGAGCATAATCACACTCTAGCGATTATATCCATGAAGCTCAGAATGTAAAGCGTATGTAAAATGAAATGCAGAAAAGATGCAAGAAGATACCAATTGAGAAACAAAGATAAACGAAAAGTCAGTTTATGATACAAAGAACCAAATGTTTCCCCCATCTAAAAGGGAAAACACACACCAAGCTCACCCCTCAACCGATTAAAGGTTGATTCGTCCAAAGGCTTGGTGAAAATATCAGCCAACTGATGACGAGTATCGACATGGCGAAGGTCGATATCACCCTTCTCATAGTGGTCTCGCAAAAAGTGAAAGCGCACATCAATGTGTTTGGTCTTCGAGTGAAGCACGGGGTTCTTAGCAACGGTAATCGCACTCGTGCTGTCACAAAGCAAAGGAACACGAGAAAAGCTCAGACCAAAATCACGCAAAGTGGCCATCATCCAAAGCAACTGGGAACAGCAGCTAGCCGCAGCAACATACTCAGCCTCCGTGGTAGACTGGGCGACACTAGACTGCTTGCGAGAAGACCACGATACAAGAGAAGAACCAATAAATTGGCAAGTCCCAGAAGTGGACTTGCGCTCAATGCGACAACCAGCAAAATCGGGATTGGAATAACCGCAAAGGGAGGGTGGAGGAAGCTGAATACCAAATCCCGAACTCAGGTGTGAAACGAAGGTACCTGAAAATGCGCTTGACCGCCTGACGGTGAGAAGTGCGCGGCGACGCCTGAAAACGCGCACACAGACACACCGCGAACTGGATGTCCGGGAGTATCGCCGTCAGGTAGAGCAGCGACCCGATCATGCTTCGGTACTCCTTCTGGCTCACAGCTTCTCCATCCAGGGTCGTCATGGTCGACATGGGTGTTGGAAGAGGCTTGGCCTCACCCATATCGAACCTCTTTAGCAAGTCCTTGGTATATTTGCCCTGGTGCACAAACGTCCCTTCTCGGGATTGCTTAATTTGCAATCCGAGAAAGAAAGTCAGCTCGCCCATCATACTCATCTCGAACTCCCTGCTCATAAGATCTACAAACTTGGCAACCAAAGCGTGAGAAGAACCACCGAAAATGATATCATCCACGTAAATCTGGATCAAGAGAGTGTCATTGCCTTGCTTGAGGAGAAAGAGCATTTTATCCACACATCCCATTTTAAAACCCTTAGCAAGCAAAAAGGTTTTCAACTCATACCAGGCTCTAGGGGCTTGTTTCAAACCATATAAAGCTTTGTGGAGTTTGAAAACATGGTTTGGAAACTTGGGATTTTCAAAACCGGGGGGTTGTTCAACATAAACCTCTTCTTCTATGTAGCCGTTTAAGAAGGCACTCTTGACATCCATTTGAAAAAGTTTGAAACCTTTGGATGTTGCAAAAACCAAGAGTATCCTAATAGCCTCCAAACGAGCTACAGGAGCAAATGTCTCCTCATAGTCTATCCCCTCCTTCTGACTATAGCCCTTTGCTACAAGCCTGGCCTTGTTTCTAACAACGTGGCCATCCTCTCCTTGCTTGTTTTTGAAAACCCATTTTGTCCCAATAGGCTTATAGTCTGGAGGTGGAACTAAAACCCAAACCCGATTTCGCTCAAAGTTCTCTAACTCCTCATGCATGGCATTGACCCAATCCGGATCCGTCAAGGCGTGTCCAACATCTCGGGGCTCAAAATCAGCAACAAAAGCAGAATGAGCAAAGTGAGAGATTTGAGACCTGGACCAAGTGACCCGTTCGTCAATGTTGCCGATCATCTGCTGAGGGGGGTGTTGGTGCTGGATGTGCCGTGGTGCCTCCCGTGCAGATGTGATTTCCCCCTCAACAGCAGCTGGTGCCTCCCCAGGTACAAAAGGTACCGCTCGGGGTGGCGGATCCCACAACCCCCAGGAAGAAGACGTGTCGGTGCTGTGAGTCGTTGTAGAAGCCACTCCTTGCGGCAAAACAGGTGGAGGGGGTGCTGGATCATCCATACCTTCAACACCCTCATCCTCGTCATCAAAAAGAGGTTCACCAACCTCATGATCACCTGCACGCTCAAAACGAGAAGAAGGACAAACCATGGTCTCATCGAAGGTGACATCTGATGTCTCCATGACTCAGTTAGTGTCAAGGTTAAGTACAAGATAAGCTCGAGTATGAGTGCCATATCCCAAAAACACACCGTCAGAAGAATGAGACTCAAACTTGTCCAAGTTGCCCTTTTTGAGTATAAAACAATGGCAACCAAAAACTCGAAAATAACTCACTTTGGGTAGTTTTCCAAAACGCAACTCATAAGATGTCTTTTTCAAGAAAGCTCGGAGAAAAATGCGATTTGAAATGTAGCATGCTGTGCTCATAGCATCGGCCCAATATCGCCTAGGAGTCCTATGCTCATCGAGCATCGTCCTGGCCATCTCTACAAGGGTTCGATTCTTCCTCTCTACAACACACTTTTGGGGCGGTGTGTAGGGGGAAGAAAACTGATGCTCTAAACAAAGAGTTACAAAACTTCCCAAAATCCGAATTCTTGAATTCGGAACCATTATCACTCCTAATAGCTCGCATCGAGTTCAAAGGAACTCGTTCTGAAGACGTAAAATCAGATTGCGAGCAAAGAGGAGAAAGTCTCGGTCTTCTCATCTAAAAAGAAGACCCACAAATATCTCGAAAAGTTGTCAACAACAACAAGCACAACCACTTCCCCCCAGCCGAGCTCACCTGAGCCGGACCAACAAGGTCCATGTGCAAAAGCTCTCCAAGGCACTTGGTCATGACCTGAGTCACTGGATGGTGGGGAGCGGCAACCATCTTCCCATGTCTACAAGAATGGCAAACAAGATCCTTCTCCATGGATAACTTGGGCAATCCTCGGATTAGGCCAAGTGAACTAAGTCTTGCAAGCAAGTCGAAGCTCAAATGTCCAAGTCTCCTATGCCACTTCCAAAGATCAGAGGAGGACGGTCCAGCCACAAGACAACGGGAAATGCCAAAGACCCCGAGAAATCCGCACGAAAGACTTTCCCAAAGGGCGAAATCACAAAAACAAGATTGCCCTGAGGGTCCAAAATACGACTGAGATTCGGCTTAAAACGAATCTCATAGTCGTCATCAAAGAGTTGCGAAACAGAAAGAAGGTTAAAATGCAAGTTAGAAACAAGAGCAACATCGCACAACACAAAGTGCTCATTAACTCGCACCGACGCACGAGACAACACTTTACCTTTGCTATTGTCGCCGAAGGTGATAAACTCCTTCCCGGCGACCGGACTAAGACTGGAGAACCACTTGGCATTTCCGGTCATGTGCCTCAAGCAACCGGAATCCACCAACCCAACGTTCTCCAATCGTTTTACCTACATCAATAAAAAGACATAGGGTGAGCATACGGTCCAACACTAGGGTTAGTGAAATAAGGGGAATACCAGTGTTGGGCCGACTGCTCAAAAGAACGATTAGCAGAAAAACCATTCCTAGCACGCCTACGGGGAAAGCGATCACCACGCTAAGGAAAACGTGGTCCGCTGGGGAAGGAGCGCTCACCGCGATACTCAAAACGCGGTGGAGAAAAGCACTCAACTACAAAGCCATCGCCACGGGGTCCATAGCCTACAACTGCAGGCTCCCGCCGGGCACGTCCTCTCCGCTGCCTAGGCCTGGGAACTTGAGGTTCTGGACCTCTAGGCCTAGCCGCTCTCCTCTGAACATTCGGCACATGTACATCATGGAAAGGATGGTACATGTCTGCATTGTTCATCTCCCTAGCACGGCGCGCCTCTCTCTTGCGCCGAAAGCAAAACTCACTCAAGTGTCCATCTCTCCCTCAATGCTCACAATGGTACCTCACCGCTCTCAAAGGCAGTTGTTGGTACTCACGGTAGTGGGTGTGGATCACTTTGCCCTTCTGTGGCATAAGCTCCTCCTGGATGGGTGGCATGGTGTCAAGCTTGTTCTTGAGGTGGTTTGGTTTTGGACCCCATGATTATTTCTTTGGTGGAGCTCTCGGAGGTTCAACAAAGACCCCATCCTTGGTATTAGGCTTGAGAGGCTCTTTGGGTGGAATCTTCGTAAGCTTGGGAGTAGTGGTGGAGTTGGGCTTCTCACATTGGTTAAGACCACTCGACTCTCCAATCTTCCCAAAAGATGACACATCAACACCCGAAGCAAAACCTACACCAGGACCTCCAGCAGCTCGCTTGAATTGGGAGATCATCATCCCGCTGTGGTTCACCGCTAGACACACATGACAAGATGGTCCGAAGGTATGTGTTTTCCTCCTCGATTTGCATCTTGTCATGCTTCACAATAGCGATCTCCATCTCCAAACCCTCACAAAGAACACACCTAGCCAAACATGTGCTACCTGAGTTGGCCTCTTCAAGAGACACAATCTTGGCATTCTTCTCTGCCAACTCAGATTGCAAGACACGACAAGTCTTGCATGCACCCAACAGCATGGGTCTAGCCCGGAGCTCATCCACCTCTCCAACCAAAGAAGCATACTTACCTCTGAAGGTGAGAAGGTCAGTCATGTGCTTGGTGCACATCACACACTCATCCTCCTCAGCAACGACCACGGTGGACTTAGCGAACTCAAGCTCCCTCACTGTGTCCTCCCACTTCTGCCTAAACTCCTTGCGCTCTCTAGTAGCACGCCTGAGCAACTTGTCTTGACTAAGCAAGGCGACAGTAAGCTTCTCGACCTCAGCAGAAAGCTCGTCGTGGGTGAGAGATACCTGAGATGTGTCGTCGTCGTCGTTCTGAGGGGTGTCCTCCAGCTTGCCATCGACCTCATCACCAAGGGCCATGGTGCAGAAGCTGTCGTCGTCGGCGAAGAAGCAGAGACCGTTCAGCTTGTCCTCGATCCTCTTCTTCTTCTCGGACTCGTCATCGCTTGAGCAAGCGGAGTCGTCATCCCTAGCCGTCGACGTCGCTGAGCGTGGCGAAGAACACACGCTGCTCAGCCTGGGCCTTCTCCAAGTACTTCTTCTTGATGTACTCCTTGTCGAAGCCGCCCCTTCACTTGTGCCTCGCGGGGACGTACTTCTCCTTGCGCTTGCCAGAGTCGTACTTGTGCCCATGATCGCCCTTCCCAGATGTGTGCTTCTTCTTGGGACAGTTGGCGATGAAGTGGTCGGGGTCACCGCACTCAAAGCATCCTGAGCGTCCTCCTCCGCGGCGACGGTTCATGCGGTTGTTGTGGAACCGCGAGAACCGGTTGGCGAGCATCGCCAACTCGTCATCCCCCAAAGACTCTAGCTGGTCCTCTGTGATAGAGATGAGTGAAGAAAGTGCAAATCCTCCAGAGGGGTTAGCTGAAGAGCCAGAAACCAAAGCCAGAGTCGGGCCAGAAGGATTTTCATAAGAAGCCCTCGACATGGCGTCAATCTCACTAGACTTGAGCTTGCAAAAGAGCTCGTCGCAAGTGAGGGTCTCATAGTTAGACGATTCGATGATCGCCTGGACCTTTGAGTCTTACACTAACCGATCAAGAGTATGCAAAAGCTTCAAAGCTCTCTCATGATCGTCGAAAGGCAACAACTCCTTGTTCGCTCTCATCTTGATGACAATGACCTGAAAGCGAGCGAATAAACTCTCTATGCTCTCGCCAGGCATGTGTCGAAAGTTCTCATACTCCCGTTTGTGCGACTCGTAGAGACGGGATTTGACTTGAGTGGTTCCCTCATGGAAGCGCATGAGGGTTGCCCAAATCTCCTGAGCCGTGGGGAGGTGAGAAACGCGATCAAACTCGGACATGCTCAAACAGGAGAAAAGAGCGTTACGCGCTCGGCTATTGGCATCGTGCTCATCCATCTGAAGCTGAGTAACACGAGCAGCCAAGACAACGTAATCGTCCCTGTTGCAAATTGTAACACCTCTGGTGTTTAACTGTAATTAACCTGACATGTCATCATCATTAGTCATTAATCATTCTTGCCTTGCATTTATGTTGCCTAGTACTTGTGTAGCAATCTCTTTTCAAAAACCCTAAAAGCCCAAATCTTCCTATAAGGGCAAAATGGTAATTTCACCTCTGTGCCTAGCTTTGTGTAATTCTTGTTCAGTTGGATGTCTTGAAGTTTTGTTGTGTTGGCCAAAGTTCAAAAATCAAAATCAGATTTCAAATCCCTTTGCAAAACCCTGATTTCCAAACCCTGGATTTTATCCCTCTTTTTGTAGTTAAAAATTATTCAAAATTTGGGGTTGGTCCAAAACCAAAGTTGTAGATCTGGCCAAGAGAAACAACTTTGGTATTTACAAATTTTCAAGTTTCTGTACAAAGTTTGAAGTAAATCCAATTCATTCAAATTCCAGTTTTTGTCCCCTTTTTCAGTTTTCAAAATTTATTTAGAAACTATTGAGTTTCAGAAAAAGGGTATATTAGCAAAGTTGTAGGTTTTGATAAAAGGAACAACTTTCATATTTGCAGATTTCCAACTTTCAATGTAAAATCAAAAGTAATTTTGAATTTATTCAAATCCCAAAAGTGTTCCCTTTTCTGTTTTCAAATGTGGTCCAAAAACTATTTGGATTTTGAAAATATTCTTTTTGACAAAGTTGTAGATCTCCTTTTTTCTGCACAACTTTGGTATTTTGAGTTTTTGCTGCTCAGTTCAAGTTTTGGATGTAATTTGCAAAATACAGAAAGTCAAAACCTAGACCTAGCCCTGTTCATCCCCTACCTCTAGCCGGCACAGAGCAGGGGGGCCCGGCCATGGCGCCTCGCCGGCACTGCGCACGCCACGTGCCTGGCAGCCGCACGCGCGCCTCCAACCTGCCGCCGCTGACCCCGTGATCATTCTGCCCCCCCCACGCGCGAGCGCTGACCTCCGCGCCCGTCCCCCACTGTTCCCTGCACAGCGCCGCCGCGTGGCCGTCACCGGCAAGCCTTCGCCCAGGCCCTGGGTGCACGCCGTCCTCCCGCGCGCTTGCTTCAATGCGCGCACGCTTCGGCTGAGCTCATCCACACCACCATCCCATGCTCTCTACCGTCCCCGACCGTGCCTATAAAAGGGACCGCCGGAGTCTGAGCTCCTCACTCATCTCCGCCGCCGTCGCCAGCCCACTCCGAAGCTCCCGCCGCTCAACCACCTAGCCCAAAGCTCCGCCTTGAGCTCGCGAAGCTTCCCAGCCCCTCAATTTTACCTCCCCCGCCTCCAATCGCCCGGCGTAACCCCATCTTCCCAAACTCCGACGAAACACCGGTGAACACGGGTTCGTCAATACTACCTCTCCGGCCACGATCATCTTCCCCTGACCCCTGTGTCAGCTTCCTTGGCTCCGCGTGACTCTAACCAGGCCCTTGCGGTCTCGTGTGTTGCGCAGGATCGCCGAATCGCCGGAGTGCCGCCGCGGCCGTCTCCTTCCTCGAGCCTCACCCTCGAGCCTCACCCTTGAGCACGTGTCGAGCCTCACCCTCGAGCCTCACCCTCGAGAACGTGTCGAGCCTCACCCTCGAGCACGTGTCGAGCCTCACCCTCGAGCCACACCCGAGCACGCCTGCGAACCGCGCTCCCTCGAAGCAGCCGAGCCCTGCCTCCGACCCGTGGTAAGCACTCGAAGCCCCGGTCTCTGCTTCCACTCCGCTTCGCCCGCCTACCGGCCAGGCCTCGGACAGACGCTTGTCTCCGCTTCGCCCGAGCCTACCGGCCAGGCCTCGGACGGACGCTTGTCTCCGCTTCGCCCGAGCCTCCCGGCCAGGCCTCGGACGAAACGCTTGTTTCCGTCTCGCCCGCCCTACTGTCCGCCTCGCCGCGATTCGCCCGAGCCCCTGCAAGGAAGGAGCACAACACTCTTTTATTTTTTTCCTTTTGAAAGTGTGAATAGTGTGTTGTTTCTCTTTTTTGTGTGAATTAATTTGTTGTTCCTTAAATCCTGATAAAATTATGGTATGCTCCATGCACTGTGTAGTATTTTAGAAAAATATGAAACTTGACTTTTCTACAAGAATTTGAAAATGTAAAATCCCTCTTTTAATTAATAAATGGATGGTTTTGGATTTTTAGAAAATTATTTATAACTCCAAAAATCATGAGATAAATTTTTGTGAGCTTTAGTCTCTGGTGAATTTTGAAGTCTTTTGGAGCAAGTTGATTTTTGAGCATTTATCTTTAATTGTAATAGTGCCTTCTGTTAATTAATGTCTGATTTTATTTGAGCACCTTAATGACCTCCAAAAATTATGAAATTGTTTTGCCATCTATCTACACCATAATGAACTTATGTGATTAATTTGGTAATTTTTGGAGCAACTTCATAAAATGACCTTTTAAAATAATTAAGAAAATAGAAAAAGGGATTAGGGTTCATGTTGTATGCCCTGTTTTTGCATTGTTCATGCTAGCATACTCATGTGCATGCATCATTGCATTCGTATAGTCACCAAAAAAGGAGTCAAGATCGAGGCAGCCGCCGACGAACCTATCCCTGAGGCTACCCCGAGCTCCGACAACTGCCCTGCCCGCCCTCGAGCCTGCCCTCTTTGCTCTTCAAGGCAAGCCCCGGTGCATTTAACCCTTTCCTTGAATTTATAAAATGATTTTAAATGCTTTTGAGTTAAATTATTGCATTAGGTTTATAGGAGTTGTGTGTTATCCTAATTGATGCACTATCCACCTTGACCACTGATACACCCGATACCTGCTTTTCAAAAGTATTTGAAAAATGCTTAGCAATGCTTATTGAATTAGACTTTGCAATAAAATGCCAATTTCAAAAGTGTGATCACTTAAGGAATGTTTATGGGAATTTGGTCTTACTCCCCGACTGTTGGCTAGGTATCTGATCCGTACCTAGTCAATAGCGAGGAGAGGTTGTCCGAGCGTACGGTGCCGTCATGTTGTAGTCCGGGACTCAACAGTTGACACCAACCGGGACAGGGTTGAAAAACTGACGGGACTATTACGCTTGGGTGAGATATAACCAAGGTATAGTTCTGGCTGGAAAATTAGGGACCATCCGTATGGGGGCCTGCTGGTCAAGACTTGTAACTATTCACATACTTCGGAAAGCTCTGGCTCCGAGGAATCCTTTATTGGACCGACAACCGCGCACTGGGAGTGGAGAGATGGCGGAAGTAGCATGTACCCACGTGGTCATCGTACCTGGATAGGAGTGGTGTACTGTACTTCCGGGTGGCGTAGGACCGGGTCCAATCTTGGAGGAATCGTGGTAGACGAGTTGGCATATGCAAGCTTGGGTGCTACATATGCAGTGTGGATAGGGATCCTCAGCTGAGTATATTATTTATCCGGATTAACGTTGCTCCTCGGTTATGGAGACTTGGTCACTGACTGTCAACGGAGAGTGGTTCTCAACTAGGAATGTTTTGAAATGTAAAATGAATCATGAACGATGAAGAATTGAGGAATGCTGAATCTTTCAAAAATAAAATAAGGTTTACAAAATGCTTTTTCTGCAAAATACTTGATCTTGCTTAAACCTTACCTTGACTACCCTAAGCCTCTCATTCCTGAGTCTTCTCCCTTTTTCTAGTCGGGTAAGTCTTGTTGAGTACCCCAGTACTCAGGGTTTGTTACCCATGCTGCAGGTATGACAGAGTCCCCGATGTGTCTTGCACCCTGCTGCGTGACCATCGTCCAGGAAGAGGCCGATGAGGCCGAAGAATAGTTGTAACACCCGCGGGCTGGGTGATTATAAGTATCTTTGCTGTTCTCCACTATGTTGCCTATGTCTATTTCTAATATCAGAACTTGGTTTGTAATAACTGCACCTTAATTTCTATTTGGAACCCTGCTTTGTAAAACTAATGTTATTTAAGTCTTCCGCTCTTTATTCCGATGTTATTTGTAAAAGTATGCAATGCTGTAACCAAATTGTGAGATGATCCTGCGGACATTGGGCACTGATGTAGCCCGGTGGCAAAACAGGTCTTAATCACATGGAACATGGGTTCGGCTGTCAGAGGTTGACAGGGACACGTGGGCCATGGGATTAGGGTCGTTCCCGTCACACAAATCTCCAAACAGAAGAGCCATGCTCTGAAGATAGGCCGAGATGCGTATCTTCCAATACACATAGTTCATCCCATCAAAGAACGGCGGTTTGCCCACGCCGTGATCCATGTTGCCTTCTGTGGATCTGGAACCGGCTAAGGTGGAAGATCCTTAACCTGCTCCGATACCAATTGAAGGACCGAGAATGCACCACAGCACGGCGACAAGAGGGGGGTGAATGGGAGCCAACAAAATTTCTCTCGAAACTTTGGCCAAATGTCCCAAGATCAACCCCGAAAGCTACGACCGAACCGTGATGCCCACGACCCTTGGAAGAGGGTGGATGATCCCTAGGATCACAGCGAGGCACCACAAAGCGATAGCAAACCAAACACAAAAAGCTCCGGCACAAGTACGACCCTCAAAAACCATGTCCCGAACGTAGACAGACGGCTACGTCGAGAAACTCCCAAATACCTGTGCTAACAAGTAGCAAAGATACCTAGAGTGGTTTCTTGATCAACTCTAGGGCCAAACGAGAGGTCCGGAAACCAAGCGAGGAAGCCGGGAGAGCAAACGCACCAAAATGCAACCTTCAGGCAAATCCGGAACTGTCCGGCCCTGGGGTCCCAGACTGTCCGCGGTACTACCGGACTGTCCGCCTGCGAGTGGCGGACTGTCCGCCGACAGAACTCCCAAAAACGCAAAGCTGCTGAAGTCTCCCTGGACAGTCCCGGACTGTCCGCGGATGACAGCGGCGGACTGTCCACCGGTCAAACTGAAACAACGCAGCCGAGCCGCGCGACCACTGACTCAGTCGAGGCCCGACACGCGGACTGTCCACGACCCCAGTGGCGGACTGTCGCGGGATGAACAGAGAGGGCGATTTTGGTCGCCCTCAACTCAAATCTTCTCCAAATCGATTCAAACCAAAATCCCACGTTCCCAATTGGAGAGGATGATCACGGAGTAGTTAGGAGACTATCCCCAAGAAATCATCCGCTCAAAACAACTCAAACACCGGGAAATCGAAAGGGGAGGAGTATGAACCAAAAAAAGCGCCACGAAAACGATCCCCGATCTACTTGTTCGTGAGGAGTTAGATGAATTCCTTTGGTCGAAATGACCTCCTCACTATAAGAACAAGTTGATTCAAATGGATTTCGCAAGACGCACTAGAGAGGGAGATCGAGTGACGGGAAAATCGCGGAGAAACGAAGAACGCGAAGAACAACGAACCAAAACGCGAATCTAGTCATCGATCTGCAACCGTGAGGCTACCACACGCTACAACAGTGAGGTTACGGCCTCACTTCCTCAAAATCTCCAGTACACAGAGGTATGGTTCTCTGCGGATCTCAGCTAGCTACAGCAGGGGATTGGGAGAGCAGGAAACCCTAGAAGCAAAGAGCAAATGACTGAGATGGATGGGGAGGTGGGTGTCTCCCCTTACTTATCCTAATTCTAACTATTCCTAATTCCCACTCTACCTCTAACTACATACAGAGCGAACCAGCTAAACCCTAAGGTTATTTTGAACCAACTCGATGGTAGGTGGATCCGACGGCCACGCCCGCACAATTCGTAGCGTTGCCTCGACGCAACCTCCCGATTGCCGCCACGTGCCGCCACCGCTGCTCCTGCGTCCTCTTCGCGGACTCCGCCCCCGGTTTTGTGGCCGAAACTAGGAAACCAGGCCTTCACGATCAGCCCCCGGTTTTGAGGCCCAAACCGGGAAACCAGCCCACCGTAGCCTGAGTTTTGTGGTCCAAACTCAGCAAACCCGCACCACCCAGGTTTTGAGGCCCAAACCTAGAAACCGTCCTCGGCCGAGTTTTGTGGCCAAACTTGGAAACCATCCGCTCCCAGGTTTTGAGGCCCAAACCTGGAAACCGTCCACTCGATGGTTTTTCTCTGGCTCTACCACCAAACCGAAGCTGTAGAGGAGATGCACCGCTCGTGCACCCCGTCCCCGACACGTGTCCCCAAGTCCACGACCCAGGCAACACCATGCCTGCAAGTCTTCGCTCGTCGCTGTCTTAGGCTGCTAGCCACCACAGCTGATCCTCAGGCCACCGGTCCCTCAGTCCAAGCCTCACGTCCGCCCTTCACCGCTCTCGATCCGTCGGCACGGCACGTCTCTACTTGACCTTCACCTTGCCTTTGGTCACTGTCTCCGTGCTCGACACCTGCACAACACAAGCCAAAGAACATGCGCATCATCCCTGTTGACAATCACTCATCACTCAGAGACTCGGCATACACCCATGTATCCGCAGAATCGAGCATTAGTTTTCTTCTCCTTATGTCCCCCAGCAGAACGGTGTTGTTGAGCGCAAGAACCTGACCCTTGTTGAGATGTCCAGGACGATGCTCGATGAGCATAGGACTCCTAGGCGTTTTTGGGCCGAGGCGATCAACACCGCTTGCCATGTTTCAAATCGCATCTTTCTTCGGGCTTTCATGAAGAAAACTTCTTATGAGTTGCGTTTTGGACGGGTACCCAAGGTGTCTCATTTTCGGGTGTTTGGGTGCAAGTGCTTTATCCTAAAGCAAGGAAATTTGGACAAATTTGAATCTCGCTCTGTTGATGGGGTGTTTCTTGGTTATGCTTCTAATTCATGTAGCTTATCGAGTCTTAACCTGGAGACTAACCGGATAGTGGAGACCTGCGAGGTCACATTCGACGAGACTATGCCTTGTGTTTCTTCTGCTTTTGATGTTGCCGGAGACGGAGCTGGGAGACCATCTTTGTGGAGGAGGAGCAGGAGAATGCCGATTGGGGTGATCCCGAGCCAACTCCACTGGCTGCCCCCGTCGACCCTGCGACTACTACTTCAGCTCGAGGACCCGATCGCACGACGTCTTCTTCTTCTTGGGGTCCTCTAGAGCCACCTCTCCAGCGAGCACTCGCTGCACCTGAGGAGCGACAGCATCTGGCGAGGGGGAGGCAACTTCGGCAAGGCAAGCGCCCCGAAGCGTTCAGCAAGTTCACCCCCCACGGCAGATGATCGGCGGCATCGACCAGCGAGTCACGCGGTCGCGAGCGTATGAAATCTCTCACTTTGCATATTCTGCATTCGTTGCTTCTTTTGAGCCCAAAGTTGTTTGACACGCACTTTCTGATCCTAACTGGGTCAATGCCATGCATGAGGAGCTAGAAAACTTTGAGCGAACCACCAGTTTGGACCCTAGTTCCACCTCCACCAGAATGCCACCCTATAGGTACCAAATGGGTTTTCAAAACACAAAGAGGGTGAGGATGGGATGGTATGAGAACAAGGCTAGGCTAGTAGCCCAGGGTTTCTGCCAGAAAGAGGGGATAGACTATGAGGAAACCTTTGCCCCTGTAGCCCGTTTAGAAGCCATAGAATCCTTCTAGCCTTTGCTGCTTCGAAGGGTTTTATGCTTTACAGATGGATGTCAAGAGTGCCTTCTTGTATGGGTAAATAGAGGAAGAGGTTTATGTTAGGCAACCCCTGGTTTCGAGGATCCCAAGTTTCCAAAGCATGTTTATAAACTTTCAAAAGCTTTGTATGGTTTGAAACAAGCCCCGAGAGCATGGTATGATCGTTTAAAAACCCTTTTACTCTCCAAGGGTTTTAAAATGGGACGGGTCGATAGAACTTTGTTTCTCCTCAAGCAAGGCAACCATACCCGTTAGTCCAGATTTACGTGGATGACATCGTCTTTGTGGCTCCACTCATGGACTTGGTGCCAAGTTTGCAGATACTATGAGCAGGGAGTTTGAAATGAGTATGATGGGTGAGTTGACTTTCTTCCTCGGGTTGCAAATCAAGCAAACCCAAGATGGGACGTTCGTGCAACAAGGCAAATACACGAAGGACATCCTGAAGAAGTTCGACATGGACGAGGCCAAGCCTCTTATGACGCCCATGCCGATGACTGTGGCGATGGACGCGGACCAGGACGGAGAGCCGGTTGACCAGAAGGAGTATAAAAAGCAATGATTGGCTCGCTTCTGTACCTGACGTGTGACGAGGCCGGATATACAGTTTCCTGTGTGTCTGTGCGCTCGTTTTCAGGCGTCCCCTCGGACTTCTCACAAGCAAGCGGTCAAGCGCATCATGAGGTACCTCCGATACACTCCTGAGTTCGGTCTTTGGTACTCTTCTTCTTCGACCCTATCACATTGTGGTATTCCGATGCGGATTTTGGCCGCTGTCGGCTGAGCGTAAGTCTACTTCTGGGACGTGTCAGTTTCTTGGCTCTTCATTGGTTTCGTGGTCTTCTCGTAAATAGTCGAACATAGCTCAGTCTACTATAGAAGCCGAGTATGTTGCCGCTGCTTCTTGTGCTTCGTAGCTTTTATGGATGGTTGCTACCTTGCGTGATTTTGGCCTAGATTTTAGTCGGGTCCCTTTGCTTTGCGACAGCACTTCTGCCATTAGTGTAGCAAAGAACCCTGTTCTTCACTCCAAGACCAAACACATCGATTTCGATTTCACTTTCTTGTGATCACTATGAGAAAGGCGACATTGATCTTAGGCATGTAGACGCCCATAACCAGGTTGCGGATATTTTCACCAAGCCTTGGATCTCTCAACTATTGCTAGGTTGAGAGGTCAGCTTGGTGTGTGTTTCCCCTTTTAGATGGGGGAGCATTGTGATTGTTGTACAATATACTGACTTTCTAATCCTTCTTGTTTTTGGGTCTTGAGTCTTTCTGATTTTGTTTTGGCTACAATTCTGACTTCATCATGCATACATCTTTCATTTTCAAGCTTCATGACTATTTCCTTAGAATGAATTTATGCTCTGATTAGTGTATTCTTCGATGATATATGATGATGCTTGTAGCTTAGGCTCTCCTTGATCACTTCTACATTTTATGAGCTAAGCTAATTTTTTTCAGACGTTGAACATGTTTAATGAACTTAAAATTTGATCATGTTCACCATTGAGATTGGCAACTAGCATGTGTTGGATGTGTTGAGGTCACTTGAGCTATTTTCATATATGTTAGGTTGCTATGTCTCTAGTTCTGAGTTTCTCACTTGCTTGGATTGTTCATATTCTGCTTAAAATGAACCAAGTATTAGTGAATTGAAAAGATCAAGATAGGATTGCTCTGTCAACACATCACGGTAATCGAGACTGTTTCTCATAACACTTGAGTTAAACTTGAGCCGTGTAGTGTAAGACCGAAAGCGATTCTTTAAGCTTCTGATTGCATATGCATAGGCTTAGCACGGTTGAAAGTTAGGCAATGACAGGCTTTCAACCTCTCACAATCACATGCTGAATTTAAACTTGTGTTAATAATCGCTGCAAATTCTCCGATGAAATCTGAAAACACAAGTCTATGTTTCATTCTATAACATGATGATTGAACTGTGCTCGGGGGTAGTTCACCTTGTATACATGTTTAGCACTTGTTTGACTTCCTATCTATACATGTTCAGTGCTACTTTGATGGTGAAACTACTTTCTAAACGGCTTAAAACTGCTCACTCGGCTTATGCACTCAAATTTGTATTTGGTGATCAGTTTGAGCCTTTGCTAGCACTTTTGCGTGTTGCTATGTAGCCGGATCAGCACTCTTTAGAGCATTCTCTCACTCTTTCGAGTATATACTTGATGCTGCTAACATGCATTTTGGACTCTTCTGCATTTGCTTGACTCCGATAGGCATGATCTAGCTCTGTTTGACTTACTTGAGCCCTTTTCCTCTCTCTTTTGATTGCAAATTGCCCCAAGGGGGAGAATGTTTCCAAGGATGAGATTTTTAGACTTTTTGTGGTGACAATATGCAATTTATGTTTCACTTATTGAGGGGGAGTTCCTTGAGTGAGGGGGAGTTTTTTTGCCTGCTCCGAGTCGGTTTTATTTGATATCGATCTTTTAGCTAGTTGCGTCGAGCCTCTGTGCCTCTGTCTTGAGGGACTCGTTGTTTTCACCATGTTTTGATGGTTCTTGATTGGTATCGGGCTTACTGCTGGTTGTGTTGAGCCTTTGTGCCTCTATCTTGAGGGACTAGCAGTAGCTGCTTCTTATGCAGTCTTCATTTGGTATCGAGCTTTCAGCTAGTGGTGTTGAGCCCTTTCTGCCTCTTCTTGAGGACTAGCCTGTTTCTGACTTGGTTGCGTCGAGCCGTTGCCCATGTCTTTGGGAACCAGTTTTATGCTTCGATTTTGATCGAGTTTTTGCCTTCTGGAGAGTTATTGCTCTGATCTCTTGGCTTGGTTGTGTCAAACCGTTGCCCATGTCTTTGGGGACCAAGCTTCGCTTATCTCGATTTGTTCTTCTTCAGCCTTTTCTCTGGCTTTGGACATCTCGAGTGAGTTTTCTCTCTTCTACCCAATTCTGCTTCCTTTTTATTTTCGTTACGGTTACTATGAGTTGACGATGCACTCATCAAGGGGGAGATTGCGAACACAAGGTTGATATGTGCCCCTGTGGTTCCCTTCCTGAGTTATGAGTGATCGATCAACGGGCAACATGTCTCTTGTTGTGTTGATGTGCAGGTGCAGAGCTCGGGCAGTGGTCGAAGGTGAGGTGAAGGTCAAGTAGGGACGTGCTGTGCCGACGGACCGGGAGCGGTGAAGGGCAGACGTGGAGCTTGGACCGACGGACCAGGAGACTTGAGGATCAGCTGTGGTAGCTGGCACATGGCGTTGACAAGCAAGAGCACATGGGGATGTGCGGGCATCGGCCGAGTCGGGAGGAAGGTGATGGCATCGTGACACTTGGCGGGAGGCCGAGAAGGATGGCGAATGCACTGTGCTCGGCGTGGAGGCTGGACATGCTCCGGCATCGGTGCTGGAACTCGGGGTGTGCGAACCACATCCCGTCTACGGCGCGGGTTCGGTAGCTGAGCCTCTAAAAGCTACCCCCTCGACGGTTTCCGAGTTTGGGCCGCAAAACTCTGGGTGGCCGGTTTCCGAGTTTGGCCTCAAAACTCGGCATGGACGGTTTCCAGGTTCCTCAAAACCTAGGCTCGCGGGTTTCTTGAGTTTGGGCCACAAAACTCAGCCAGAGGACAGGTTTCCCGGTTTCAGCCTAAAAACTAGGGGAAGGCCCAGGTTTCCCAGTTTCGGCCTCCAAAACCGGGGGGAGTCCGCAAAAGGACGGTCGACGTGTGGCGGCGTGGAGAGGCTGGCGCGGCGGCGCAGCTATCCGCGAGGTAGGCGCGGCGGTCGACGGGGCGGCACGTGTGGCATCCTGAGGCTTGCGTTGAGGCGAAGCTAAGGATGAGATGGGCGTGTGGCCGTCGGATCATCAACAAGCAGAGTTGGACCGGGATACCCCTAGGGTTGGCCGCTTCGCTCTTGTATCTAGGTGTAGAAAGGGATTATTGTATTAGGCTATTAATAAGAGAGGCACCCCTCCTCTCTATCTATCCTATCCCTTGCAGTCATTTGTTCCTGAGCACTCTCTCTCTAGCCCCCGCTAGGTTCTAATCATACCTCGCTGCAAGCGATCCGCAGAGACGGGAATCGTACCTCTGTGTATTTGGATCTTTTGAAGAAACGAGACCGTATTCTTGTTTCTCCACGTGTGGAGGAATTTTGACTGAAATTGAATCGAATTGTGTCATTGTGTTTTGTGTTATTCACGTTTTGGTTTTTCATCTCCCGGGATTTGTCTCGTTCTCCCTCTTGTGAGATGATTTTCGATTCCACTTGAATCAATTTGTTCTTGGTCGTGAGTCCCTTCTGTCTACCGAAGGATTTCTCTTCTAACCTCACGAATCCATAGATCGGGTTGATTTCGCGTTCGTTTTTCGTTCTTTCCCCCCTTTCCGGTGATCCTCAGATTTCTCTTGATTGATTTGATTTTGTGTGATGATTTCTTAGGATTAGCACCCTAGTACATAGAGGAACTTGGGAGGAGTTTTGATCGAAGTCCCTTTTGATTTGGTGAAGTTCCAATTGATTTTGCCTTTTGTCCCGAGCGTTTTCGTGCTCTCTGTTCATCATCCGCGGACAGTCCGGGGATCGGGACTCTGCAGGGTCAGATCAGCGCAGCGCGACACTGTTCTTGGTCTCGTGACCGGCGGACAGTCCGCCAGTGACCCCGCGGACAGTCCGGGGTCACATCGGACGCTGCACAGGGTCAGCCTCGGACGCTTGGGTATCACTGTTCACGTGAACCGCGAACAGTCCGGCCTGCAAACCGTAGACAGTCCGGGAGTCGTCCAGAACTGTTTCAGAATAGTTCAGTTTCTGGTCTTTTGCCGGCGGACAGTCCGGACTCCTAGTGTCGGACAGTCCGGCGTTCTGCAGATAGTCCGGGACCCTAACTCCAACTCCGGACAGTCCGCGAACCTGCTGAGTGTGCAGATTTGCTCTGGGGTTTTGGCAGTTGGTTTTGGGATTTCTCCGAGAGTTCCGCTATACCACTAGGACATCTCCTAGGGTATCCACCTACTCGTAGGACGTGAACTCTTCGGTCATTTTGAGTCTTTGCTTTGGGGGTTTTTTCTAGGACAAGGGTCATTCTATTCACAAGTTGAATTTGAGGCTCCCATTCACCCCCACCTCTGGGCGCCAATCCGGTCCTTCAGCAACATACTTCCCCCTCAAGGTGAGAAGGTCAGTCATGTGCTTGGAGCAAATCTCACAATCATCTTCCTCAGACACAACAACGGTGGACTTGACAGATTCAAGTTCCTTCACCGCATCCGCCCACTTCTGCCTAAACTCTCCTTCTCTCTCTAGCAGCACGCCTAAACAACTTATCTTGACTAAGGAGGGCGGCAGTAAGTTTATCAACCTTAGCAGAAAGCTCATCGGGTATCTGTGATACCTGAGAGGTGTCGTCATTGTCGTCGTCGTTCCGAGGGATCTCCTCCAGCTCACCGTTGACCTCATCACCGAGAGCCATGGTGCAGAAGCCCTCATTGTTAGCGAAGAAGCAAAGACCGTTCAACTTGTCCTCGATCTTCTTCTTCTCTCAGACTCGTCATCGCTTGATGCAGCGGAGTCGTCATCCGAGTCGTCGACGTCGCTGGGCGTGGCGAAGAAAGCATGCTGCTCGGCCTGGGCCTTCTCCAAGTACTTCTCCTTGATGCACTCCTTGTTGAAGCCGCCCCTCCGCTTGTGCTTGGCGGGGACGTACTTCTCCTTGCGCTTGCCGGAGTCGTACTTGTGGCCATGATCTGCCTTGCCGAAGACTTGCTTGTGTTCTTCTTCGGGCAGTTGGCGATGAAGTGGTTCGAGCCTCCACAATCGTAGCAGCCACCTCGTCCTCCTCCACGGCGACGGTTCATGTGGTTGTTGTGGAACCGCGAGAACCGTTGGCAAGCAGGGCCAACTAGTCGTCCGCCATGAAGTCCAGCTGCTCCTCTGTAACAGAAAGAAGAGATGACAAAGCAAAGCCTCCAGAGGTATGAGCAGAAGAGCCAGAAACCAAAGCCATCGACGGGCCAGAAGGATTTTCATAAGAAGCCCTCGCCATGGCGTCAATCTCACTAGACTTGAGCTTACTAAAGAGCTCGTCGCACGTGAGAGTCTCATAGTTAGGCGATTCGATGATTGCCTGAACGTTGGAGTCCCACACCGACCGATCAAGAGTGTGTAAAAGCTTGAGAGCCCTCTCATGATCGTCGAAAGGCAACAACTCCTTGTTAGCCCTCATCCTGTTGACAATTACCTGAAGCGAGCGAATAAACTTTCTATGCTCTCGCTAGGCATGTGTCGAAAGTTCTCATACTCTCGCTTGAGTGACTCGTAGAGACGGGTTTTGACTTGAGTGGTTCCCTCATGAAAACGCATGAGGGTAGCCCAAATCTCCCGAGCCGTAGCGAGGTGAGAAACACGATCAAACTCAGACATGCTCAAACATGAGAAAAGAGCATTACAGGCTCGGCTATTGGCATCGTGCTCATCGATCTGATATTGAGTCACACGAGCAGCCAAGACCACGTAATCTGCAGAGTTGCAAATATCCCAAATATAAGCACCCATACTCTGAAAATAGGCCGGCATGCGTATCTTCCAATACGCATAGTTCGTCCCATCGAAAAACGGCGGTTTGCCCACGCCGCGATCCATGTCGCCTTCTGTGGATCTGGAACCGGCTAAGGTGGAAGATCCTTAATCCGCTCTGATACCAATTGAAGGACCGAGAATGCTACCAGAAAGCGACCAGAGGGGGGGAATGGGAGCCTAAAAATTTATTTCGAAACATTGACTTCTGTCTCACAAATCAACCCCCAAAAGGTTCGACCGAAATGTGATGCCTACGACCCTTGGAAGAGGGTGGATGATCCCTAGGATCATAGCGAGGCACCACCAAACGAGAGCAAGCCAAACACCAAAAGCTCCGGCTTGAGTTCAACCCAAAAACCAACTCCTGAATGTAGATGGACGGCTACGTCGGGAAGTCTCCAAATACCTAGAGAGGTTCCTTGGTGAACTCTAGGACCAAACGAGAAGTTCGAAAACCAAGCGGAAATGCCAGGAGAGCAAACGCACTAAAACTCAACACACAGCAGGATCCCGGACTGTCCGCGGGTACGGTCTCGGACTGTCCGCTCTATGTCGGACTGTCCGTGCTCTGATGGCGAACTGTCCGCCGGCCAAAAGAGCAAAACAGCACCTCTGCTGAACTAGCTCTAGACGGTCCCGGACTGTCCACGGGTTGCAACGGCGGACTGTCCGTCGGTCAACCTGGAACAAACAACCGAGACTCGCAGCCACTGATCTGGCCAAATCCCGATGGGCGGACTGCCCGCGAGCACAGCGGTGGACTGTCCGCGAGTGCCCAGAGAGGGCGATTTCGGTAGCCCTTCACCCAAATCCGATCCAAATCAAAATCCATTGATCCCAAAATTGGAGAAGATCATCACGAGGTAGTTGGGAGACTATCCCGAGGAAATCATCCGCTCAAATCGACTAAATCAACGAGAAATCGAAAGGAAGGTGTAGGAACGAAAAAGTTGCCACGAAACATGAATCGACCCGATCTACTTGTTCGTGAGGGTAGAGTTAAATTCCTTCGGTGGAAATGTTCTCCTCACATCAAAGAACAAGTTGATTCAAGTGGATTCGAAAATACGCAGCGAGGAGGAGATCTAGTGACGAGAAAATCATGGAGAAACGAAGAACGCGAAGAACAAGTTGAAAACGCGAATCACAATCACGATTGCCAGCCAAAATTCGTCCCCACGAGGAGACAACGGGAATCCGGTCCCGTTTCTGTAAAATCCAAATACACAGAGGTATTGTTCACCATCTCTGCGGATCTCAGTAGCTACAGCAAGGATTGGGAGAGCAGGAACCCTAGAATGAAAATAGCAATGGCTGAGATAGTCTGAAGGGAGGGGTGACCTCTCCTTATATAGCCTAATACAATTATTCCCCTTCTACCCTTACAGCTAATGAGTGAGCAGGCTAACCCTAAGGCATTCCTGACCAACTCGAGGTTGATGTTGATCCAATGGCCACGCCCGCACATCAGGTAGCTTCGCCTTGACGCGACCTCACCGGATGCCGCCACGTGCCGCCACTGCGCTGCTCATCCTTTTCACGGACCTCCCCCCGATTTTGAGGCCGAAACCGGGAAACCTGGGCCATCCCCCCAGGTTTTGAGGCCGAAATTGGGAAACCTGTCATCCGTCGCCTGAGTTTTGTGGCCAAACTCAGAAACCCGCCAGCGCCCAGGTTTTAGGCCCAAACTGGAAACCATCCTCAGCCCGAGTTTTGTGGCCAAAACTCGGAAATCGGCCGCACCTAGATTTTGAGGCCCAAACCTGGAAACCATCCACTCGGTGGCTTTTCTGTGGCTCAACCACCAAACCGATGCCGTAGCACCGCCCGTGCACCCCGTCCACCCGCAAGTCTTCACTTGTCGCTGTCCCAGGCTGTCAGCCACCATGGCCGATCCTCAGGCCACCGGTCCGTCAATCCAAGCCTCACGTCCGCCATTCATCGCTCTGGGTCCATCGGCACGGCACGTCTCTACTTGACCTTCATCTTGCCTTTGATCATCGTATCCGAGCTCAATGTTGATGGTCCTTAAACACCTATTTTACCATCAACATTTTACCCTAAAATTCACCAAAAAGGCATGAAATGTAGTCAAATAGGTTTCAAGCTAACCAAATTCCACATGTCCATAGAATTTTATTTGAATGCAGGAATTTGGACCAAATTTGGAGAATGGACCCACCAGGAGACAAGCCCACTCACCAGGACCCATTTGGGCCCGAGTGGGGTGGCGCCCGCCAACCAGAGGTGGCTCCCGCCACCCATATGTGGCGCCCGCCACATGGAGAGGCCCAACTCTCCCCCTTTGCCACGTCACTGATCCGTGTGACCATCCCAAGGCCAAATCTTGGCCCTTGGTCACTAGGTCAGTGGCATCGGACGGCTCAGGATGCAGTGGCGTGGATCAAGGCCGAATGGCGATTACTTGGACATGCAACCGACCTACCAACCGCCTCTCTGGAGCTCCTGGATGCCGTTGAAGCGAAGGCGGTGCGTCCAACGGTGAGGGAGGTGGCGGCCGCCACCTAGGGCTGGTGCCCGCCACTAGGTTAGCCCTAGATCGGTTTGCCGCCCCCTATAGTACCCCCCCCACGTCACCCCCCTCCTCCTCAGGACTATAAATACGCCCCTTGCGGCACCACTTCACATTCATACCATCCCATACCACACCAAGCAACACACAAAGCAAGAGAAGCAAGTGAGAGTTAGGTTAGAAGCTCAGAGAGCTTAGGCAAGTAGGTAGCTAGTAGAGCAAGGCATCTTTGCCCTCACGGGAGCGCTGCTCAGGGCTTAGCTCAAGAGTAGAGGCGTGCGAGTGATCGGTCCTGGAGCTGGGTAGAGTCTTCCTTCATCTCCAGTTCAGGTTTTGCTCTTGTTACTCAAGCACTTTACTATATTCTATTTCATCATTTCAAGTATTACTTTATTCTACTTATCAGTATTGAGTGGTATACTTGATTGATTGCTTGAGTGCCTAGCTATCCTCAGATCAATTCACTTAGCCATAGTAGTTAATCTCTAGTGAGCTTAGTGTTTGACCTTTGCCATAGGTTGCTTAGTTAGTTTAGTGTTATCTATAAGTCAAGTATTTGCTCTGACGTCCGCAAGGGTGTCCTATTCAAAGCTAGGATAGAGATAGTTAGAATTAGTTAAGCGTGGTGCTAGTTTATAGACTTACCTTCAGATACGGCTGGACCCCTGTCGGGGGACCACAAAAGAGGTACCCCCCCCAATCAACGCAAAACAATAAGTTAAAACTAGAGCACCAATTAATAAAGACCTAACTATCTAACCCCCTAAAAAACCAACCCCTCGAGGCCTACAACGCCGGTCCACCACCTCCATGTAGCCTGGGCTCGCCAAAGTCTTACTGACCGCCTCGGGTAGCCTACCTCTCAGCCCCACACATAGGCCTCGAGCCCACTACAAACAATCCGTACACACCGTCACTCGAGACCCCATTGTAACACCTCTGGTGTTTAACTGTAATTAACTTGACATATCATCATTATCATCTTAAAGCATCTTGATCATGATTTCATGTGTATGCATTTTACTAAGTGTATCATTTTATGTGAATTACCTCTATTGCAAAAACCCTAATTAGCCCACTTCTCTCTACTAGGGCAAAATGGTAATTTCATCTCTGTGACTAGCTTTGTGTAATTCTTGTTCCTTTGGTGTCTTGAAGTTTTGTGGTGTTGGCCAAAGTTCAAAAATCAGAATTTGATTTCAAATCTCTTTGCAAAACCCTGATTTCCAAATCCTGGATTTTATCCCTCTTTTTGTAATTCAAAAATTATTCAAAATTTGGGATTGGTCCAAAAAGCAAAGTTGTAGATCTGTCAAAGAGAAACAACTTTGGTATTCACAAGTTTTCAAGTTGCAGTACAAAGTTTGAGTTATTTTCAAATTCATTCAAATCCAACTTTGTTCCCTTTTCAGTTTCAAAATTAGTTCAAAAACTAATGAGTTTCTGGAAAAGTGTATAATAGCAAAGTTGTAGGTTTTGATAAAGTAACAACTTTCATATTTGCAGATTTTCAAGTTTCAGTATAAAATTCAAAGTAATTTTGAATTGATTCAAACTCAAAAGTGTCCCCTTTTCTGTTTCAAATATTGTTCAAAACTGTTTGAATTTGAAAATGTTCATATTTACAAAGTTGTAGATCTCATTTCTGAGCAACTTTGGTGTTTTGAGTTTTTGTCACACAGTTCAAATTTTGGGAGAAATTCGCAAAATACAGATACCAGCCAAAAGTCAAACCCTAGGGCCATAGCCTGTTCATCTTCCCCGGCGAGCTAGGGGGGGCCCGGCCACCTCCCTCGCCGGATCCGCTTGCCACCGCGTGTCCGAAGCTCCTTCGCCCAAACCAACCCCACGACGATGCTCAGTTCATCATTCCGCACGCGTCTGTGCACCAGTTGACCCGCGCACCCGTCCCCACCCCGCGCCTCGCCGCCGCGTGTTCGCCGCCGGCGAACACAACGCCCGGGCCCTGCGTGCCAAACCGCGACCCTCGCCTCACAATCGATTGCGCATGCCTCGAGCGATCTTATCCGCGCCAGAACGTCGCTCCGCCAGCCCCTGGCCGCGACTATAAGAGGCCCGCCGGTGGCCGGAGCTCCTCACCCACGTCCGCCACCGTGGCCAGCTCATTCCATAGCCCGCCGCTCAACCACTAGCCCAGAAGCTCCGCCTTGAGCTCGTGAAGCTTTCCCACCCCTCAATTTCACCTCTACCTCCCCAATCGCCGGCGTAACCCCGACTTCCCCAACGCCGGCGAAGCGCCGTTGAGCTCGGGTTCGAGAAATTCTCTCTCCCCGCCTTGATCATTTTCCCCGACCTCTGTTTCTTCTTTCTCGCATCCTTGCGATTCTAACCATGCCTTGGTGATCTCGTATGGTGCTCAGGATCGCCGGAACGCCGTCGCGACGCGGTTCTGCCGGCCGACGACCCCCGCTCCGTCGACCTCCTAGCTCCGGTCATCCCCTCGCCTCGCCACCGCGCGTCATCGACTGCCGGTGAGCTCCTGAACCTCTCCATGCCCTTGGTTTCGGCCGCGAGCCCCTGCCGTGGCCGGAACACCATCTCGCCGCCGTCGGGTGACCGCCGGCGGTAGGAAGACGAAGCACAGTGCCGTTTTCCTTTTTCTTCATACATGTGAATAGTGTTCAGATTTCATCTTTTTGTGTGATTTTCTGTGTTGATCCATAAATTCTGAAATTTTTGTGATAGACTCTTTATGCTCTGAAGTATTTTATAAAATATGAAACTTGAGTTTTGTGCAAAAATTTGAAAATGAAAAATTCCCCTTTTAATTGAAAAATGAAGGCTTTGGTATTTTAGAGAGTGTTCTATAGCTCCAAAAAATCTTGAGATAAAATTTGCAAGCTAGTTATGTCATGATGAGTCTCTGGTAAAATTTTGAAGGCATTTGGAGCAAGTTGATTTTTGAGCTTTATTTTAATTAAGGAATAGTGCCTTTTGTTAATTAAATGTCTAGATTTAATTGAGCACCTTAATGACCTCCAAAAATTATGAAATTTGTTTTGCCATATACTTGTACCCTAATGAACTTGTGTGATTAATTTGGTAATTTTTGGAGCAACCTTCATAAAATGACCTTTTTAAATAATTAAGAAAAATAGAAAAGGTGATTAGGGTTAGCGTTGAATGCCCTGTGATGTGACTTTTGGGATTGCTTGATGTTCATAGACCCCTACCCTTGGTCTATGATGTTTGTGATGCTATGTTTAGATGATGCTTAGGATAATTATGATAAGGTCTAGTTTAATCGATATTGCTTAAGGAAGAAATGGTTACCTTTTATGCTCAACCTAGATTTCGATTATGCCTTGCCTAAGAGTAATCTAGAATCAGTGGTATTGTCTGGCACCATAAGTCCATATCATCTTTCTCATGAGCATTCATCATTGCATCCGTATAGTTGACGAAGAAGGCCCTGAAGTCGAGGTAGCCACCGAAGGATCTGTCCCCGAGGCTACCCCGAGCTCCGACACCTATACCTACCCCGAGTCTGCTCTTTTTGCCATCCAAGGCAAGCCCCGGTGCATTTAACCCTACCTTGCTTTTATAAATGTTTTCTTTAAATGTTTTGAGTTAAATTATTGCATTAGGTTGATAGGAGTTGAGTGAAATCCTATCTGATGCATTATCTACCTTGACCAATGATACACCCGATACCCGCTTTTCAAAAACTATTTGCGAAATGCTTAGCAATGCTATATGATAGATTTGCAATAAAAATGCCAATCTCAAAAGTGTGATCACTTTAAGAATATTTATGGGAATTTCTGGTTTACTCCCACTATTGGCTAAGTATCTGATCCGTACCTAGTCAATGGGAAGGAGAGGTTGTCCTTGTGTACGGTGCCGTCATGTTGTAGTCCGGGACTCAACAGTTGACACCGACCGGGACAGGGTTGAAAAACTGACAGGACCTGTACTCTTGGGTTAGAGTCCCGAGGTGCTTGTCGCTGGCTGGAAAATTTAGGGACCACCTGTATGGGGGCCTGCTGACTAAGACTTGCAACTATTCACATACTACGGAAAGCTTCGGCTCCGAGGAATCCTTTATTGGACCGACAACCGCGCACTGGGAGTGGAGAGATGGCGGAAGTAGCATGTACCCACGTGGGTTAAAGTCCCGGATTGGAGTGGTGTACTGTACTTCCGGGTGGCGTAGGACCGGGCCCAATCTTGGAGGAATCGTGGTAGACGAGTTGGCATATGCAAGCTTGGGTGCTACATATGCAGTGTGGATAGGGACCCTCAGCTGAGTATTATTTATCCGGATTAACGCTGCTCCTCGGTTATGGAGACTTAGTCACTGACTGTCAACAGGGAGTGGTTCTCAACTAGGAATGTTTTGAAATGTAAAATGAATCATGAACGATGAAGCTTTGAGGAATACCGAATCTTTCAAAAATAAAATAAGGTTTACCAAAAATGCTTTTCTGCAAAATACTTGAACTTGCTTAAGCCTTACCTTGACTACCCTAAGCCTGCATTCCTGAGTCTTCTCCCTTTTCTTTAGTCGGGTAAGTCTTGTTGAGTACCTTTGTACTCAGGGTTCTTTTACCCATGTTGCAGGTATGGCAGATTCCTCAGTATGCCTTGGACCCTGCTGTGTGACTGTTGTTCAGGAAGAGGCCGATGAGGCCGATGAGTGATTATTCACCCTTGGGCTGGGTGAAGTATCTTTATCTTTTAGTTGTTGTCATATGCTACTCTGCCAACTCTATCTATTTGAACTATGGTCTGTAATAACTTCACTTTAATTTTATGTTGAACCCTGGTTTGTAAAACTAATGTTATTTAAGTCTTCCGCTATTTACTCCGATGTTATTTGTCAAAATGTTCAAGAGATTGTAACTGAATTGTGAGATGATCCTGCGGACATCGGGCACTGATGTAGCCCAGTGGCGGAATCCGGTCTTAATCTCTTGGCTGTACGGATCGACTGTCAGTGGTTGACAGTGATCAGTGGGCCATGGGATTAGGGCCGTTACGTCACAGAGTGGTATCGGAGCATCTCACTACGACGTTGCAATCTTTTTGCGAAAATTTCAAAAGGTTTTTAAGTCCAAAACTAAACTTGACTATTTTGAGTCCAAATTGCTTCTCTCATCTCATCTTGTCTTTGGCAACTAGTAGCAAGACAACTTGTTTAAGCCCTATGTACCTTACCTTAATAGTTGCATTGCCTTGTTCCGTAGGAACGAATCATGCATCATGTCATAATCACTTAAGATAATAACTTCCTCTCTAAGTCTGTTGGGTTAGTATGCCTTTACCTTTTTCTTGCTAGCCTTTCTCACCTATAACCTCTTGTCCAGATATGGTCATCATCAAGCGGACTGCTCGCAAGTCGACTGGACCGCATGGTGTGCCGCGTCACCAGCTGGCGCCACGCACCGGAGAAGAGACTGGAGAATCCTCCAACGGACGTCGCTTGCCCCGCCGCAACCGCAAGCAGCTGAAGGAGGAGATCAAGAATCTAAAGGCTGAGATGGAGAACATGGAGCATGACTTCTATCTTTCCCGCATGGAGTTTTATGAGGCACGAGCTTCCCTGGAGCAGGCCAATCGGAACACGGTTCGCGCTATCGAGCAGCGCAATGATGCTTGGACCCGCGAGGACGTCACCAGAGCCCAGCTCCATGGACTGCAGCAGTACACTGCCCAGATTGAGCAGTACAATGATATGCTTCATGAGGAGGTACATCAACTGTACAACCAACTTCACCCCGTGATTCCACCTGTTGCTGAGGACCCCGAAGACGGAGTCGTGGAGGAACCTGAAGTAGAACTTGAGCCAGACCAGAATGAAGAAGTGGAACCTGCTGAAGATGTTCACGTTGAAGATGAAGATGAGGAGGAAGAGCCTGAGCTCATCATCGAAGATGAAGATGACGATGAAGAGATGATCATCATCGATGACGACTAGATTCGTTGTGTCTATGCCACCTGCTCACCTAAAGCCTTAAGTCTAGGTTTGGGGCGTTAGTTGGTCTTCTGTCTAGTCGAGTCTGTATCGTGTCTTGTACCTTTCCTTTGTCAGTCGGTGGTTATCTATCGAACCTCTGTATCAGTTATCTACCCTTGCATCAATGAATCTTATCAGTCAGTTTCGTTCAAAAGCAATCTTTGGATGCTAAGTTCCCAAATTCTTAACAGATGCCTGTGAACACCCGCACTGGAGCCGGAAGTTCCGGAGGTGCCAACCTTCCAAACCCTCCACCAGTTCCTGCTACCCTGGCAGATGCCATTGCAGCCTTGGCCGCCGCTGCCAACCTGATGGCCCAGAACCAAGGGCAGCAGAACAACGGCAACCGTGGTCGTCGCAACAACCAAGAAACAACCTACGTGGACTTCACTGAAACCCGACCACCGGTCTTCACCAAGGCCGATGAACCTCTCGAGGCTGACGATTGGTTGCGCACCATGGAACAGAAGTTCAGTCTTTTACACTGCACAGAGATCCAGAAGCCTCGGTTCGCTTCTCAGCAGCTCCGTGGTCCCGCAAGTGCCTGGTACGCCAACCTGTTGGCTGCCCAGCCTGAAGGTCACCAGCTGACCTGGGAAGAGTTCCGCACCGCTTTCCGTGCACACCACATCCCGTCAGGTCTGATGAAGATGAAGCTTGATCAGTTCCTAGCCCTGCAACAGAAAGATTCCACCGTTATGCAGTACGTGGGACAGTTCAACCACCTGAGCCAATATGCCTCTGACTATGTCAACACAGAGGAAAAGAAGAGAGATTGTTTCCTTAGGGGTCTGCACCCTAAGATTCGCAGAGGTCTATCCAACAACCTAAACGGATCCTATCATGATGTCGTTGACCGTGCTGTCGCTTTCGAGGAAAGTAACCGCCAGTATCAGGAGGAGAAGAAGAAGAAGGCTGGGTCTAGCAGCTTCTCCAGCAACCATAAGCGCCCAAGAATCATCTATCACCCCAGCCACCACCAAAACCGTGCCCCATACCCCCATCAGCAAGTGGTCGTTCGTACCGCGGCCACCACTCATAATGCCAACCAGCAAAGTGCCACTCAGCCGAACGCCCCAGGTGTTCGTATCACCACCCCTCAAACAGCTTACAACCATCCATGCTACAACTATGGCCAAGTTGGTCACTGGTCTCGCGAGTGCCCAAAACCCAAGAAGAATGCCCAACATGCACAGAAAGGCCCTGGAGGATCACAGCAGCAGCACCGTGCACCGCAGCAGCACGTCCAGAAGGGCAAGTTTGTCAAGAAGCACGGGCAAGTCTACTTCACCACCGCCAGTAACATCCCAGAAGGAGAGCCCGTCATGCTCGGTAGGTTCCCTGTTGCCAATCATCCTGCAGTCGTCTTGTTCGATTCTGGTGCATCGCATTCCTTCATCAGTCGCACTTTTGTCATCGAGCATAAGTTACCCATGGGGGAGTTAAAAGAAAGTTTCTGTATACTTTCGCCTGGAGGGCGGATAAATACTAAGGAAGTGGTTCCGCAGTATACCAGTAATGTTGGGGGAACATGTCTTTCCTACCACCATGATAGTACTGCGCAATCAAGAGATAGATGTCATCTTAGGCATGAATTGGATGTGTCAGTATAAAGCCATGATAGACATCTTGAATAGAGTTGTGAGAGTGGATATTCCTAACAGCACCTCCAAACTCTTTCTCCAACTTCCTATGCCTCAGAAACCAGCAACCACCCAGTTGAATACCGCCTGTGTTCCGGAAGTCAGGGATATTCCCGTGGTTTGTGAGTTCCCTGATGTCTTTCCAGAAGATCTACCTGGACTGCCTCCCGACCGTGATGTTGAGTTTGCCATAGAGCTAAAGCCCGGGACTGCTCCTATAGCCCGTAGAGCTTATCGAATGCCTCCCAGAGAGTTGGCAGAGCTGAAGATCCAATTGCAAGAGCTTTTGGATAAGGGTCTCATTCGCCCAAGTTCATCTCCTTGGGGATGTCCTACTATCTTTGTGAAGAAGAAGGACAAAAGTCTTCGTCTGTGCGTTGACTATCGCCCGCTCAATGAGGTCACCATCAAAAATAAATATCCCTTGCCTCGCATTGACCTTCTTTTTGACCAGTTATCTGGAGCCAGAGTGTTCTCCAAAATTGATCTCAGATCTGGCTATCACCAAATAAAAATCCGTCCAGAAGACATTCCTAAAACAGCTTTCACCACCAGATACGGCCTATATGAGTACTTGGTCATGTCTTTTGGCTCGACCAATGCCCCCGCTCATTTCATGTATCTCATGAACTCTGTGTTCATGCCAGAGCTCGATAAATTTGTAGTCGTGTTCATTGACGACATCCTTGTCTATTCAAGAACTCCTGAGGATCACGCCAAGCATCTTCGAATCGTTCTCTCTCGTCTCAGAGATCACCAGCTGTATGCCAAGTTCAGTAAATGTGAATTCTGGCTAGATCGAATTCAATTCCTTGGTCATGTCCTGTCCGCCGAAGGTGTGTCAGTTGACCCTGAAAAAGTGGCAGATATCTTGGATTGGAAGCCACCTACCACTGTCCGCGAAGTTCGCAGCTTCATGGGAATGGCTGGATACTATCGTCGTTTCATCCTAGATTTCTCCAGAATCGCCAAGCCTATCACAGAGTTGTTGAAAAATTCCGTGGATTTCGTTTGGTCACCAGCCTGTGAGCAAGCCTTTCAAGCCCTGAAGAAACTGCTAACTACATCACCAGTCCTAGCTCAACCAGATATCGAGAAACCCTTCGATGTATACTGTGATGCATCTGGTACTGGTTTGGGCTGTGTTTTGATGCAAGAAGGACGAGTAATCGCTTATGCCTCACGACAGCTTAAGCGACATGAGGAAAACTACCCAACCCATGATCTTGAGCTAGCAGCAGTCGTGCATGCCTTGAAGATTTGGCGTCACTATCTGTTGGGCAGCACCTGCAATATGTATACGGATCACAAGAGCCTAAAGTATATCTTCACTCAAGAAGAATTGAATATGAGGCAGAGAAGATGGCTTGAGTTGATTAAAGATTATGATCTCGAAGTACATTACCATCCAGGTAAGGCAAATGTAGTTGCCGATGCCCTCAGTCGCAAGTCATACTGCAACTGTCTGACGACGAAGCCCTATGATCTTTCCTTGTGCCATGAACTTGAAAGGATGGGTATCGAAATGATTCCGCAAGGAAGCTTGAACAATGTCAGCATAGAAACATCCATCAAGGATCAAGTCATTGCTGCTCAAAAGGATAACCCTGGAATCAAGCACATCATCGAAAAGGTCCAGACCGGAAAGGCTGATTGCTTCAGGATCGATGATGTAGGAGTTGTTTGGTTCAAGAACCGTCTAGTAGTTCCCAAGGTGCCTGAATTGAGACAGTTAATCCTTGATGAAGCACACTTGACCAGATTCTCTATTCACCCCGGCAGCAACAAGATGTACCAAGACTTAAAGCAGAGATTCTGGTGGACTAAAATGAAGATTGAGATTGCCCGGTATGTCGCTCAGTGTGATACCTGCCAAAGAGTCAAGGCAGTACACATGAAGCCTGGAGGAGAATTGCAACCTTTGTCAGTACCCGCTTGGAAATGGGACGACATTAGTATGGATTTTGTCAATGGACTACCCAAGACCCAGAAAGGTTTTGATTCCATTTGGGTAATCGTGGACCGACTCACTAAGCAAGCTCACTTTCTGCCAGTCAAGACCAGTTACACCGTCCCCACGTATGCCACTTTGTACAAGAACCACATAGTGAAACTTCATGGCATACCCAAGACCATTGTCTCTGATCGTGGTACCCAGTTTGTCGCAAAGTTCTGGAAAGCGTTCCATACCTCGCTTGGAACCAAGCTCTTACATAGCACAGCTTATCATCCTCAAACTGATGGACAAACGGAGCGAGTCAACCAAGTGCTGGAGGACATGTTGAGAGCCTGTGTTCTCACCTTCGCAGATACTTGGGATGACTGTTTGCCTTTGGCAGAGTTCTCTTATAATAACAGTTACCAAGAGAGCATCAAAATGGCACCCTTTGAAGCACTGTACGGTCGTCGTTGTCGTACGCCCCTCAGTTGGTCTGAGCCCGGAGAAAGAGAATTCTTTGGAGTTGACCTGGTCAAAGATATGGAAGAGAAAGTCAAGCAGATACAGGAGAATATGAAGATTGCCCAATCTCGACAGAAAAGTTATGCTGACAAGAGGCGTCGACCTCTGAAGTTTCAAGTTGGAGATTATGTATATCTCAAGGTTTCACCAACCAAAGGAGTCACTCGTTTTGGAGTCAAAGGAAAGTTAGCACCCCGCTACATTGGTCCGTTTGAGATTTTGGAATGTTGTGGCAAGGTAGCTTACAAGCTGAAGTTGCCCGATCATCTCTCCGCTGTCCACAATGTTTTCCATGTCTCCCAACTCAAGAAGTGTCTCAGAGTACCAGAACATGTCGTGGAAGTTGAAGGTGTCGAGCTAGAGCCTGATCTATCCTACTCAGAATATCCAGTTCGCGTGTTGGATCACAAGGATCGCGTTACTCGAAGAACTACCACGAGATGGTACAAAATCCAGTGGAACCAGCACTCTGAAGAAAAAGCTACTTGGGAATCTGAATACTTCTTAGCAAAGAACTACCCCGACTTTCTCGAATCCCTGTCTATGTAAAGTTTTGCCTTTATCCCTTCTTTGTCCTTTCGTAAGACGTGGAATCTCGGGGCGAGATTTCTTTTAGGGGGGAAGGCTGTAACACCTCTGGTGTTTAACTGTAATTAACTTGACATATCATCATTATCATCTTAAAGCATCTTGATCATGATTTCATGTGTATGCATTTTACTAAGTGTATCATTTTATGTGAATTACCTCTATTGCAAAAAACCCTAATTAGCCCACTTCTCTCTACTAGGGCAAAATGGTAATTTCATCTCTGTGACTAGCTTTGTGTAATTCTTGTTCAGTTGGATGTCTTGAAGTTTTGTGGTGTTGGCCAAAGTTCAAAAATCAGAATTTGATTTCAAATCTCTTTGCAAAACCCTGATTTCCAAATCCTGGATTTTATCCCTCTTTTTGTAATTCAAAAATTATTCAAAATTTGGGATTGGTCCAAAAAGCAAAGTTGTAGATCTGTCAAAGAGAAACAACTTTGGTATTCACAAGTTTTCAAGTTGCAGTACAAAGTTTTGAGTTATTTCAAATTCATTCAAACTCCAACTTTTGTTCCCTTTTCAGTTTTCAAAATTAGTTCAAAAACTAATGAGTTTCTGGAAAAGTGTATAATAGCAAAGTTGTAGGTTTTGATAAAATTAACAACTTTCATATTTGCAGATTTTCAAGTTTCGGTATAAAATTCAAAGTAATTTTGAATTGATTCAAACTTCAAAAGTGTCCCCTTTTCTGTTTTCAAATATTGTTCAAAAACTGTTTGGAATTTGAAAATGTTCATATTGACAAAGTTGTAGATCTCATTTTTCTGAGCAACTTTGGTGTTTTGAGTTTTTGTCGCACAGTTCAAATTTTGGGAGAAATTCGCAAAATACAGATACCAGCCAAAAGTCAAACCCTAGGGCCATAGCCTGTTCATCTTCCCCGGCGAGCTAGGGGGGGGCCCGGCCACCTCCCTCGCCGGATCCGCTTGCCGCCGCGTGTCCGAAGCTCCTTCGCCCAAACCAACCCCACGACGATGCTCAGTTCATCATTCCGCACGCGTCTGTGCACCAGTTGACCCCGCGCACCCGTCCCCCACCCCGCAGCGCCTCGCCGCCGCGTGTTCGCCGCCGGCGAACACAACGCCCGGGCCCTGCGTGCCAAACCGCTGACCCTCGGCCTCACAATCGATTGCGCATGCCTCGAGCGATCTTATCCGCGCCAGAACAGTCGCTCCGCCAGCCCCTGGCCGCGACTATAAGAGGCCCGCCGGTGGCCGGAGCTCCTCACCCACGTCCGCCACCGTGGCCAGCTCATTCCATAGCCTCCGCCGCTCAACCAACTAGCCTAGAAGCTCCGCCTTGAGCTCGTGAAGCTTTCCCACCCCTCAATTTCACCTCTACCGTCCCCAATCGCCCGGCGTAACCCCGACTTCCCCAACGCCGGCGAAGCGCCGTTGAGCTCGGGTTCGAGAAATTCTCTCTCCCCGGCCTTGATCATTTTTCCCCGACCTCTGTTTCTTCTTTCTCGCATCCTTGCGATTCTAACCATGCCTTGGTGATCTCGTATGGTGCTCAGGATCGCCGGAACGCCGTCGCGACGCGGTTCTGCCGGCCGACGACCCCCGCTCCGTCGACCTCCTAGCTCCGGTCATCCCCTCGCCTCGCCACCGCGCGTCATCGACTGCCGGTGAGCTCCTGAACCTCTCCATGCCCTTGGTTTCGGCCGCGAGCCCCTGCCGTGGCCGGAACACCATCTCGCCGCCGTCGGGTGACCGCCGGCGGGAGGAAGACGAAGCACAGTGCCGTTTTCCTTTTTCTTCATACATGTGAATAGTGTTCAGATTTCATCTTTTTGTGTGATTTTCTGTGTTGATCCATAAATTCTGAAATTTTTGTGGTAGACTCTTTATGCTCTGAAGTATTTTATAAAAATATGAAACTTGAGTTTTGTGCAAAAATTTGAAAATGTAAATTTCCCCTTTTAATTGAAAAATGAGGGCTTTGGTATTTTTAGAGAGTGTTCTATAGCTCCAAAAATCTTGAGATAAAATTTGCAAGCTAGTTATGTCATGATGAGTCTCTGGTAAAATTTTGAAGGCATTTGGAGCAAGTTGATTTTTGAGCTTTATTTTAATTAAGGAATAGTGCCTTTTGTTAATTAAATGTCTAGATTTAATTGAGCACCTTAATGACCTCCAAAAATTATGAAATTTGTTTTGCCATATACTTGTACCCTAATGAACTTGTGTGATTCATTTGGTAATTTTTGGAGCACCTTCATAAAATGACCTTTTTAAATAATTAAGAAAAATAGAAAAGGTGATTAGGGTTAGCGTTGAATGCCCTGTGATGTGACTTTTGGGATTGCTTGATGTTCATAGACCCCTACCCTTGGTCTATGATGTTTGTGATGCTATGTTTAGATGATGCTTAGGATAATTATGATAAGGTCTAGTTTAATCGATATTGCTTAAGGAAGAAATGGTTACCTTTTATGCTCAACCTAGATTTCGATTATGCCTTGCCTAAGAGTAATCTAGAATCAGTGGTATTGTCTGGCACCATAAGTCCATATCATCTTTCTCATGAGCATTCATCATTGCATCCGTATAGTTGACGAAGAAGGCCCTGAAGTCGAGATAGCCACCGAAGGATCTGTCCCCGAGGCAACCCCGAGCTCCGACACCTATACCTACCCCGAGTCTGCTCTTTTTGCCATCCAAGGCAAGCCCCGGTGCATTTAACCCTACCTTGCTTTTATAAATGTTTCCTTAAATGTCTTTGAGTTAAATTATTGCATTAGGTTGATAGGAGTTGAGTGAAATCCTATCTGATGCATTATCTACCTTGACCAATGATACACCCGATACCCGCTCTTCAAAAACTTTTTGCGAAATGCTTAGCAATGCTATATGATAGATTTGCAATAAAAAAAATGCCAATTTCAAAAGTGTGATCACTTTAAGAATATTTATGGGAATTTCTGGTTTACTCCCACTATTGGCTAAGTACCTGATCCGTACCTAGTCAATGGGAAGGAGAGGTTGTCCTTGCGTACGGTGCCGTCATGTTGTAGTCCGGGACTCAACAGTTGACACCGACCGGGACAGGGTTGAAAAACTGACAGGACCTGTACTCTTGGGTTAGAGTCCCGAGGTGCTTGTCGCTGGCTGGAAAATTTAGGGACCACCTGTATGGGGGCCTGCTGACTAAGACTTGCAACTATTCACATACTACGGAAAGCTTCGGCTCCGAGGAATCCTTTATTGGACCGACAACCGCGCACTGGGAGTGGAGAGATGGCGGAAGTAGCATGTACCCACGTGGGTTAAAGTCCCGGATTGGAGTGGTGTACTGTACTTCCGGGTGGCGTAGGACCGGGCCCAATCTTGGAGGAATCGTGGTAGACGAGTTGGCATATGCAAGCTTGGGTGCTACATATGCAGTGTGGATAGGGACCCTCAGCTGAGTATTATTTATCCGGATTAACGCTGCTCCTCGGTTATGGAGACTTAGTCACTGACTGTCAACAGGGAGTGGTTCTCAACTAGGAATGTTTTGAAATGTAAAATGAATCATGAACGATGAAGATTTGAGGAACACCGAGTCTTTCAAAAATAAAATAAGGTTTACAAAAATGCTTTTCTGCAAAATACTTGATCTTGCTTAAGCCTTACCTTGACTACCCTAAGCCTGCATTCCTGAGTCTTCACCCTTTTCTTTAGTCGGGTAAGTCTTGTTGAGTACCTTTGTACTCAGGGTTCTTTTACCCATGTTGCAGGTATGGCAGATTCCTCAGTATGCCTTGGACCCTGCTGTGTGACTGTTGTTCAGGAAGAGGCCGATGAGGCCGATGAGTGATTATTCACCCTTGGGCTGGGTGAAGTATCTTTATCTTTTAGTTGTTGTCATATGCTACTCTGCCAACTCTATCTATTTGAACTATGGTCTGGAATAACTTCACTTTAATTTTATGTTGAACCCTGGTTTGTAAAACTAATGTTATTTAAGTCTTCCGCTATTTACTCCGATGTTATTTGTCAAAATGTTCAAGAGATTGCAACTGAATTGTGAGATGATCCTGCGGACATCGGGCACTGATGTAGCCCAGTGGCGGAACCCGGTCTTAATCTCTTGGCTGTACGGATCGACTGTCAGTGGTTGACAGTGATCAGTGGGCCATGGGATTAGGGTCGTTACGTCACACCTATGTGGGGACCTCTAGCCTCTCTAACACGGTAACCTATCCCTCGAGACACATCATACCCCCCTCGAGCAGTGCCAGGCATCGGATACCAGCCCCATACTGCGCATTTAATACGTCCACCTACTCCGGTCACATCCTCTGGTACACGACGTATGCCATAGTGAACCGGGGCCAGAGTCAAACCTCATTTTCACCACAAGCATAAACAAAAAGGCACAAGTACAGGACTGTTAGGCCATACCCTGCACTGTAGCACACTCGAGCCACATCTCGAGACCTGGATTCCCACCGTACGGCCGGGTTTTCTAGGACTTGCCCACACCTATGGGGGCTCGAGCCCCCCATAGGCGCCACCTTGAGGCCGGCCCTGCGCGCCTAGAGCCCTGACTGCTTTCGTACTATTGGAGGACAGGTACCCCAAGACCCGGAGGGACCCTGCCACGTCCTGTACATGCCGAAATGGGCGCTGCACGGCCTCCACGTCGCCACGCCTCCACGCCCGCGCCCGGGACGGAAGCCACGCTTCAAGGACGCCTCAACATCAACCCCCACGCCGGCTCCAGTGACTTCGACAAGACAGAATTCCAACCCTCCGTCGTATTGGGCGTTGTACACGTCACTCCTGTGTAACCCTGGCTTCCTCTTGTTCTATAAAAGAGGACACCAGGGCCCTCCACGCAGAGGGGGAGGCACAACACACACACACGAGTCCAGACTCTCGTCCACGCTCATTGAGCTTGTATTGCCCCTGTACAAGCACTTTGGTGCAAGTAATACAAGAACCTCCTCCCCCCGCTGGACGTTGGGCCATCTTTGCCCGAACCAGGATAAACCCTTGTGTCATCTTGCATCACCATCCAGGAAGAGAGCACGCGATCTTATTACTAGTTGGTGTCGTACCCCGCGAAACACCGACAGTTGGCGCGCCAGGTAGGGGACTTCGCGTGTTGGAGTCGATTTCTCGTCGTTTTCTGGATGGCTTCTTCCACTCCTTCGTTCTCTGCTGGTGCCATCATCTGGTTCAGGAGCCTCGAGTTCCTAGCCACCGGCAGCGGCAACGAGCTGACCCTGCTCTCCACGGAGAGCCCGAGCGGAGGGCGTGTCACGCCACCCCGCGCGGGGGGCGTGGCGTGTCGCCCACACCACCACGCGTCGCCACCTCGTGAGCGGCGCCGTCGTCACCATCGTCGCCAGGCACAGGCGGTGCCCGCGGCGTACACCCACTTCCCCACGGCCGGCGCAGAGTCCCCGAGGAGAAACCTGCCCGGCGCGCGGCCCAAGACTTCTAGGGCGCGCGCACACTCTCCCAGCGAGTTCACGTTCGTCATGCGCATGGACCGGGAGCCTGGCCAGAGGCCCCTGAGCCGTGCTCCGTCGACACCACCTGGCTTCCTCCCGCACGGGGTGTACCGCGTTCGATGCCAGCGGCCCCCGTCCGGCCTCAACAACTCCGCAGCTGTCTACGCCCACCACCTCGACGAGCGCCGTCAGGACCGCGCGGTGGCAGAGCGGGAGGAACATCCGGGCATGATCCTACGAGCCATCGCCAACCTGGAGATCGTCTACCCCGCGCAGGTCGACCGCGGCTTCTCACGAGTCGTCGAGCCACCCCGGCGAGCCACCATCGGAGAGTGGTACCACGAGCTGCAGTCCCAGCACGAGCCAGGGCGGCCCGACATCAACAGCTCTGACTCCGATGAGTACGACTACCATGACCCTGACCTCTGGGATCCCACCAGGGAGTGCTTCAGGCTCGATGGGGTCATGGGTGATGCCAAGGACGACGACGACGGCAATGCCATGCCGGCGCTCAACCTCGAAGAGCCCAGCGACGTGGCTGCGGCGGGCGGACCACACGTTCGGGGGAAGAACGAACCCCCGACACCGGATGCACCACCTCAGCACAACAACGACCGGGCGGCGCAGCTCGCGCAGCTGCGGGAGGCGATCACCAAGGCCGAGGAGGACCGACAACGCTTGCTGCAACTCGAGCAAACTCTTGTGCAGGAACAAGCCCAGCCTCGAGGCATCGGCGCTCGTGGCCGCGCTCGAGAGATCCATCGGCAGATCCTTAAGGATGGGGCACCAGCACTCCCCGAGGTGCGCTTCCCGCGAGCCGGGCAGAACGTGGTGGCGGCCGCGATGCTGCTCCGCGATCTACCCGCCGTCTCCAACCCTGACGCCAGGCGCATGCTCGGGGAAATGAAGAACCTCCTCGAGACAGCCGCTCTGCAGCAGGCCGAGAGTTCAGCCTTGCACCGGCGCGGAGCGGCCTCGGGGAAGCCAGCAGACACGCCCCGCAATGAGCGTGAGACGTCCGTCCACCAGCCGGACGCCTCTCGAGCCAGGCCAGCCCGGGAGCGAATCGTCGACAACCGGCCACCTCGAGACCCCAATGACGCCCGCAACAACATCAACCGCCGGCGCAAGGACAAAGGGGCCGAGGAGCGTGGCTGTAGTGCCCATCGAGGAGGGCGCTACGACAGTGACGAGGACCGGCAAGCCCTCGAGCCCCCGGGCCCCAGGGTCTTCAGCCGGGCCATCCGCAGCTCAACCCTCCCCGGCCGCTTTCGACCACCGACCAGCATCGTGAAGTATGACGGGGAGGTCGAGCCCAAGCTATGGCTCTCCGACTTCCGCCTGGGCTGCCAACTGGGCGGGGCGAAGAGCGACGACCGCGTGATCATACGCCAGCTCCCACTCTACCTCTTGGACACCGCCCGCCGGTGGCTCGAGGGGCTCCCGCCGGATCAGATCCACGACTGGGCCGACCTAGTCAGGGTCTTCGATGGGAATTTCAAGGGGACTTGCGTACGCCCAGGCAACCCCTGGGATCTATGACGTTGCAGGCAGACAGCGGACGAGCCACTCCGCGACTTCGCTCGGCGATTCTCGATGCAGCGCCTCGAGCTCCCCCACGTGCCTGATGAGGATGTCATCTCAGCATTCCTCGCGGGCATGACATGCAAAGAGCTAGTCCACGAGCTAGGGTGCTACCGTCCCAGGATGGTCGAGGATCTGATGGATCGTGTCACTAGCTTTGCCTCTGGCGACGAGGCAGTGGGGGCCTTCTTTGGCCACTCCACAGACAAAGGCAAGGCGGTGACCACGCCGGACGGCTCGAGCAAGGGTAACAACGACAAGAACCGCAACAACAACAACAAAAAGAAGAAGAACAAAGGCCAAGGTCAGAAGGCGAAGCGCGACGCCAATGACGACGACGATGAAGAAGTGCTCGTGGGCGCCCTTGAGCATAAGAAACCTCGAGGCCCCCCTGACGGGGCTGTCTTCGACAAAATGCTTGAGGACCCCTGCCCTTATCACAAGGGTCCCATGAATCACAAGATGAAGGACTGCCGAATGATGAAGGGCTTCTACTCCAAGCTCGGCGACAAGAAGGAAGACGCGCCTAAGGGCAAGGACAACAATTGACGCGACGACAGGGAGGCGGACGGTGACTTCCCCCCGGTGCGCGACTGCTTCATGATCTACGGGGGCCCAACCGTCGGGCTCTCAGCTCGAGAGAGAAAAAAGGAGCGCCGGGAGGTCTTTGCACTCTACCACGACGCCCCTCGGTATCTTGACTGGTCTGATGCCCCGATCACGTTCGACCGTGACGACCATCCGGACCATGTCGTAAATCCGGGGGCATACCCCCTCGTCGTCGACCCCGTCATCATCAACGTACGGTTCTCCAAGGTGCTGATGGATGGGGGCTCGAGCCTCAACATCATATACCTCAAGACCATCAACCTCCTGGGGATTTCGAGGGACCAGCTCCGACCTAGCGTCGGGGGGTTCCACGGAGTCGTACCAGGGAAGAAGGCCCACCCCCTCGGGCGCATCGACCTACCTGTTTGCTTTGGCACGTCGGCCAACTTCCGCCGGGAGACGCTCACCTTCGAGGTGGTTGGGTTCCAAGGAACCTACGACGCCATCATCGGTAGGCCAGGCTACGCCAAGTTCATGGCGGTCCCCAACTACACATACATGAAGCTCAAGATGCCGGGGCCGAAAGGGGTCATCACCGTCGACACCTCCTACGAACACGCATACCATTGCGACGTGGAGTGCGTCGAGCGTGGGGAGGCCAACGTCCAAGTCGACTCACTCAAGGCCCTGGCTGCCCTGGCCACCGAGGCCCCTGAAGCAAAGCGCCACGCCGGCACCTTCGAGCCGGCAGAGCACACCAAGCAGATACCCGTCGACCCGACCTCGTCCGACGGCAAGACGCTGGCCATCAGTGCCAGCCTCGAGCCTAAATAGGAAGCAGTGCTCGTCGACTTTCTCCACGCGAACATCGACATATTTGCTTGGAGCCCCTCGGACATGCCAGGCATACCGAGGGGAGTCGCCGAGCAAGCCTTGGAGATCCAGGCCGGGTCCAGACCGGTGAAGCAATGCCTGCGTCGCTTCGACGAGGAGAAGCGTAGGATCATCGGCGAGGAGGTGCACAAGCTTTTGGCGGCTAGATTCATCAAGGAGGTATTTCACCCGAAGTGGCTAGCTAACCCTGTACTAGATAGGAAAAAGAATGGAAAAATGCGGATGTGTGTAGACTACACTGGTTTGAATAAAGCATGTCGAAAAGTTCCATTTCCTTTACCCTGAATTGATCAGATTGTCGATTCCACTTCGGGATGTGAAGTACTTTCATTTCTCGATGCATATTCCGGCTACCACCAGATTAAGATGAAAGAATCCGACGAGCTCGGTACCTATTTTATTACGCCTTTTGGTATATATTTCTATGTTACAATGCCCTTCGGCCTTCGAAACACCGGGGCAACATATCAGCGTTGTATGCAACATGTCTTTGGTGAACACATAGGCAAAACCATTGAGGCCTACGTCGATGACATCGTGGTTAAGACCAAGAAAGTCGGGGACCTCATCAGTGATCTCGAGACCACGTTCGAGTGCCTCCAGGCCAAGAATGTGAACCTCAACCCCGAGAAATGTGTCTTTGGAGTGCCTCGAGGCATGCTACTTGGCTACATTGTCTCACAACGGGGGATCGAGGCCAACTCTGAAAAGATCTCAGCAGTCACAATGATGGGCCCAATTCAAGACCTCAAGGGCGTACAGAAAGTGACAGGCTGTCTAGCCGCTCTCAGCAGGTTCATCTCGAGGCTAGGGGAAAAGGCACTACCCCTCTACCGCCTGCTGAAGAAAACGAAACACTTTGCATGGACCGTCGAAGCCGAGGAGGCCCTAACCAAGTTGAAGGGGTTGCTGACTTCCGCGCCAATTCTCGTGCCACCACGACCAGCCCAGGGTGACGATCCCCCCGAGCCTCTCCTCCTCTACGTGGCCGCAACCACCCAGGTGGTCAGCGCGGTCATAGTCGTCGAGAGACACGAGGAGGGTCACGCGCTACCAGTCCAACAACCGGTGTACTTCATCAGTGAGGTGCTTTCCGAGGCCAAGGTCCGGTACCCACACATCCAGAAGCTGCTCTACGGCATCATCATCACAAGGCGCAAGCTCCAGCATTATTTCCTCGCTCATCCCATGACGGTGGTATCGTCCTTCCCCCTCGGAGAGATCATCAACAACCGGGAGGCCACGGGGCGCATCGCCATATGGTCTGCCGAGCTGATGGGGGAGGCCATCACCTACGCTCCACGAAAAGCCATCAAGTCGCAAGCGTTGGCGGACTTCGTTGCTGAATGGACCGACACCCAGCTTCCGCTGGCACAAATTGAAGCCGAGCTCTGAACTATGTACTTCAACGGGTCCCTCATGAAGACAGGGGCAGGCGTAAGCCTGCTCTTCATCTCACCCCTCAGAGTCCGCATGCGCTACCTGCTGCGCTTGCACTTCCCCGCCTCCAACAACGTCGCTGAGTACGAGGCCCTCGTCAATGGGCTACGTATCGCCCTCGAGCTTGGGATCCGACGCCTCGATGTTCGAGGGGACTCACAGCTCGTCGTCAACCAGGTCATGAAGGCCTCAAGCTGCATCGATCCCAAGATGGAAGCATACTGCGGAGAAGTGCACAAGCTAGAAGACAAGTTCTACGGCCTCGAGCTCAACCACATCGCTCGAAAGTACAACAAGGCCGCAGACGAGCTGGCTAAGTTAACATCCACGCGTGGCACCGTCCCACTAGATGTCTTCTCGATGGACATTTTTGAGCCATCCATCAAAATCGGCCCGGGGGCTGGCTCCTCGACGCCAACCCTCGAGCCAGAAACGGGGGCTCGACCTTCAACGCCACCCCTCGAGAACAAGCCCTCGACATCCGCTGAGGCAATGCAGATCGACGCACCCGCCTCTTCTTCATCACGACACCTCGACTGGCGGACGCCCTTCCTCGACTACCTGACGCAAGGCGTGCTACCAGAAGACAAGACGGAGGCCCGACGCATCGCTCGAAGGGCCAAGACCTACGTCATCTACGGCGACGAACGAGAGTTGTACCGTCGAAGCCCATCAGGAATCCTTCAGCACTGCATCCCCCTCGAGGAAGGACGCAGGCTCCTCGACGACATGCACTCGGGGGCTTGCGGACATCACGCAGCGCCAAGGACCTTGGTGGGGAACGCCTTCCGCCAAGGCTTCTACTGGCCAACCGCCATTGGAGACGCCAAACGCCTGGTTCGAGCCTACCAAGGGTGTCAGTTCTACGCCAAGCAAACGGACCAGCCCGCGCATGCCCTGCAAATGATCCCCATCACTTGGCCGTTTGCCGTCTGGGGGCTCGACCTCGTGGCTCCCCTCAAGATGACAAATGGAAAATACACGCATGTGCTCGTGGTCGTCGATAAATTCACCAAGTGGATCGAGGCTAAGCCTATAGGCAACCCCACCTCTGAGAAGGCCGTCGAGTTCATCTACGACATCATGTACTGGTTTGGGGTGCCTAACGTCATCATCACCGACAATGGCACACAATTCGCGGGCAAAAAGTTCACCAACTTCTGCGACGACAACAACATCCGCGTGAACTGGGCCTCAGTCGCATACCCTCAATGCACCAGGCAGGTCGAGCGCGCCAACGGCATGATACTCCACGGGCTGAAGCCGAGGCTGTTCAAGACCCTCAAGAATTTTGGAAAGAGGTGGGCTGCAGAGCTCCCCTCGGTGCTGTGGGGCCTCAGGACTACGCCGAGTCGAGCCACCGGGTTCACTCCGTTCTTCCTAACCTACGGCGCTGAGGTTGTCTTGCCTACGGACCTCGAGTACGGCTCCCCTCGACTTCGAACCTACAACGAGCAAACCAATGACGAGGAGGCTCGAGACGTGGCGCTCATCAACTCTGCGAGCTACCAGCAAACACATCGACGCTACCACTACAAGCACGTGCGCAAAAGGGACCTGGCGGTGGGGGACCTCGTGCTTCGATGGCTGCAAGATAATCGAGGGCACCACAAGCTCACCCCTCCATGGGAGGGCCCATACACCGTAGCTGAGGTGCTCAAGCCAGGAACATACAAGCTCTACGACGGTCAAGGCAGGATCCTGACGAATGCGTGGAACATATCTCAGCTACATCGCTTCTACCCTTGAGGGCCTCGAGGCCTTCTACATTTCGTTGCTTTGTACAAACACGTCAAATATGAATGAACAAACTCGTGCACTATCTTTCATTTTACTTAGCAACTTAAGGTAGCCTCGACCCTGCCTTGCTCAGGGTCAAGCCTCCCTCGGGGGCTGACAGGGGGGACCCCCCCAAGACTCCGGAAAAAACGCGCTTTTCTTTTCAAAAATTCGACCCTTATCTCGATTCGTATCTAGAGCGTACTAGCAACGTCTAAGTCCGTAGATACCTCGAGCCGCCAAGAGGCGGGGGGCGTCGACATAGACGGCCACCCACGCCCCCGGGCTACGGTACCCTACCTACGCCTCCCCTCGAAGAAATCGTGACGCGTATCGAAAGAACATAGACCAAGCCGGTAGAAACTCGAGCTAGCGACAAAGAGAAATGATCGAATAAATCTGAAAAGAAAATAGCTTCTTTAAACAAATAAGTCATACGCATATGTTGGCCTCGACGGGCCATAAGTCATGACTTGAATTTTTACAAAGGCCTCGACGCCCAAATTTGGAACACAGGCCTCATTCCTCATCAGTCTGGAACTCCTCCTCAAGATCTTCTGCTGCGGGCTCAGCCTCGACGTCCGGGCCAGGAGGAGGGGAGCCATCTACACCACTGTCTACAACGGGAGGCAGCACGTCCTCCTCGAAGAGCTTTGCGAGCGCTGCCCCCGGCCTCTCCACCTTCTCTAGGATCTTGTCGACGCGGCGATCGTTCCACTCTTCGTCCTTCCCCTCGATCTCGACGAAGCCCTTGGCGACGATGTTGACCGGGTAGCGGAAGCCGGAACGGACGGCCGCAAGCGCCTACTTTACGCCATGGTGGAGAGCGCTCTTGACGCGGTCCCATGCGGCCACGTCGAAGAAGCACAGGGTATCGACCAGGGCGTCGCCCCGAGCCACCGCGCCCTCTGCCGTGGCCACCGGGTCGGCACCCCACGTGGAGCAGAGCCCATCGAGGGTGCCGCGCGCCTGCTCTGCCACCATGGTCTCACCCTAGAGTTGCTCCATGAGAGTCTGATTCGTCTCGCAGAGCTCCTCGACGGTCTTCTCCAGATCTGTGCAACAAACAGAAAAGAGTAAGTCCGCGGCGCGGTAAGAATCTCGAAATCAAAACAAGACAAAGCCTAAAGATCACGACAGTACCTTGGCAGTGCACACCCAGAGAGTCAAAGTCGCTGGTAAGTACCCCGACGCGCTGCTCGAGTGTATGCTTTTGGGACAGCACGTCAAGTTTTTGGCCCTTAAGCTCCTCGACCAGCTTGCCCGTCTGCGCAAGGGCCAAATCCTTCTTGATCACCTCCTGCCGAGCGGCCTCGAGCCTGAGCGACATGTCATTAGCCCTGCCGAGAGCCTGATCCATGTCGATCTCGAGGCCTTGGATCCTCGAGCGCGCGGAAGTTAAGGCCTCCTGGGCCTCCTTCCGCGCTGCCTCCGTCGCAGCCAGGGCGGTGGCGGCCGTGCTCTTGGCCTCCTCGACCTCCTTCCTCATCGCCTCCGCTGCAGACCGGGCAGTGGCGGCCTCGCTTCGGGCGTCGGCAACCTCCTTCCTCGACGCCTCCACCGCGGACAGACTGGTGGTGGCCTCCCTCTTAGCTTGGGCGGCCTCGTCTCGAGCCGCCTGGGTCTCCGCCTGTGCGTCGTTAAGCCGGCCCGCCATCTGCGCGTTCCGGCCCAGCTCAGCGCGGAGCTCCTGGAGCTCCCCCTCCGCCTTCACGAGGGTAGCTGCCACCCGCGCGGACTTGTCGGCCTCCTCCACGAAGGCCCTCTCTGCCTGCGCCACGAGCACGGTCACCTCCTTGAAGATCGACCGCGCCTCCCGGTGCGGCCCCTCAGCCATCTCCTCCTGCTGCTCCGTCCCCTCCCGAGGCGACCGTGCGGCATCGCGTAGAGGCGGGGGCTCGAGTGGTAGCGGATCGCTCGAGGGGTGGCTCGCCTCCAAGCCCTCCTCCGCGCCGGCCGAGAGACCGGTCGTCCCCTCTGCCTCATTCCCGACCGGCCCCTCGAGCCTCTCCTCCCTCACTAGGTCTTCCGGCGTCTTGTCGTCCCCGGCCGGTGCCTCGAGCGCCCCCTCCAGCGCTGAGCCCTCGACCGGGGACGGCTCCTTCTCTAGCTCGTCCAAGAGCTTCTCCACCGTCGGTATTTTCTCCACCGACGCCTCCCCCTCCTTCTCCTTCTCCGTGGGCGCGCGAGCCTCCGTCGGTAGGGGATCCTGTCCAGCGGGCCGGCTCGCGTTGTCTGGGGTTTCGAGGTCCGCTGTCCCCGCAGCCCCAGACGCCGACGGAGCCGCGCCTGTCTCGGGTGCTCCCCCCGAGATGGTCGTCGTGACGGGGGGAGGAGTAGTGAGACGGAACGACCCTAATCCCATGGCCCACGTGTCCCTGTCAACATCTGACAGCCGAACCCATGTTCCATGTGATTAAGACCTGTTCGCCACCGGGCTACATCAGTGCCCAATGTCCGCAGGATCATCTCACAATTCGGTTACAGCATTTCATACTTTTATAAATAACATCGGAATGAAGAGCGGAAGACTTAAATAACATTAGTTTTACAAACCGAGGTTTCAAATGAGGTAAGGAGTACGATTATTACAAACCATTGTTCGGGAAATTCAAAGTAGACAACGTAGCGGAAGCAATAACATAAAGATACATGTAACACCCAGCCCGAGGGTGCACATTTACTCATCGGCCTCATCGGCCTCCTCCTGGACGAAGGTCACGCAACAGGGTGCGAGACACATCGGGGTCTCAGGCATACCTGCAACATGGGTAACAAACCCTGAGTACGGGGTACTCAACAAGACTTACCCGACTAAAGAAAAAGGGAGAAGACTCAGGAATGAAGGCTTAGGGTAGTCAAGGTAAGGCTTAAGCAAGATCAAGTATTTTGCAGAAAAGCATTTTTGTAAACCTTATTTTATTTTTGAAAGATTCGGTATTCCTCAAATCTTCATCGTTCATGATTCATTTTACATTTCAAAACATTCCTAGTTGAGAACCACTCTCCGTTGACAGTCAGTGGACCAAGTCTCCATAACCGAGGAGCAACGTTAATCCGGATAAATAATACTCAGCCGAGGATCCCTATCCACACTGCATATGTAGCACCCAAGCTTGCATATGCCAACTCGTCTACCACGATTCCTCCAAGATTGGGCCCGGTCCTACGCCACCCGGAAGTACAGTACACCACTCCAATTTTCCGCCAGCGACAAGTACCTCGGGACTCTAACCCAAGAGTACAGGTCCTGACACGTGGGTACATGCTACTTCCGCCATCTCTCCACTCCCAGTGCGCGGTTGTCGGTCCAATAAAGGATTCCTCGGAGCCAGAGCTTCCCGTAGTATGTGAATAGTTACAAGTCTTGACCAGCAGGCCCCCATACGGATGGTCCCTAATTTTCCAGCCAGAACTACACCTTGGTTATATCTCACCCAAGCGTAATAGTCCTGTCAGTTTTTCAACCCTGTCCCGGTCGGTGTCAACTGTTGAGTCCCGGACTACAACATGACGGCACCGTACGCGCGGACAACCTCTTCTCGACAATGACCACATGCTAGCTAGGCAAGCAGTCATCGAACGGGAAGTAAAGCCAAATTCCCATAAAGATTCTTAAGTGATCACACTTTTGAAAATGACATTTTATTGCAAGTCTAATTCAATAAGCATTGCTAAGCATTTTTCAAATACTTTTGAAAAGCAGGTATCAGGTCTATCAGTGGTCAAGGTGGATAGTGCATCAATTAGGATAGCACACAACTCCTATAAACCTAATGCAATAATTTAACTCAAAAGCATTTAAGGAAATCATTTTATAAATTCAAGGAAAGGGTTAAATGCACCGGGGCTTGCCTTGGATGGCAAAAAGAGCAGACTCGGGGTAGGTATAGGTGTCGGAGCTCGGGGTCGCCTCGGGAGTTGGTTCGTCAACAGCGGCCTCGACTCTGGTACCTTCTTCGTCAACTATACGGATGCAAAGATGAATGCTCATGAGAATGATGATATGGACTTAAGGTGCAAGACAATTCTACTGATTCTAGATTACTCTTAAACAAGGCATAATCGAAATCTAGGTTGAGCATAAAAGGTAACCATTTCTTCCTTAAGCAATATTGATTAAACTAGCCCTTATTATACTTATCCTAAGCATCATCAAATCATAGCATCACAACCCTCATAGACCAAAGGGTAGGGGTCTATGAACATCAATCAATCCAAAGATCACATCATCAAACACTTATTACCAACCCTAATCCACCTTTCTATTCTTCTTAATTTATTTAAAAGGTCATTTTATGAAGTTGCTCCAAAAATTACCAAATTAATTCCATAAGTTCATTATGGCATAAACAGATGGCAAAACAGATTTCATAATTTTTGGAGGTCATTAAGGTGCTTAATTAAATCTAGACATTTAATTAACAAAAGGCACTATTCAACTATTTAAATAAAAGCTCAAAAATCAACTTGTTCCAAAAGACTTCAAAATTTTACCAGAGACTCAGAAAGGCATAACTAGCACATAAAAATTTATCTCCAGATTTTTGGAGTTATAGATCACTCCCCAAAAATACCAAAACCTCCATTTTTCAATTAAAAGGGGAATTTTACATTTTTAAATCTTTGCACAAAACTCAAGTTTCATATTTTTATAAAATACTCCAGAGCATAAAGAGTCTACCACAAAAATTTCAGAATTTTTGGATGCACACAGAAAATCATAGAAAAAAGAGAAAACAGAACACTATTCACATCTCTCAGAAAAAGAGAAGAGCACTGTGCTCCTTCTAGGCCGGGCTCGGCGAATCGCGGGGCTCGGGCGAATCGCGCGGGGCTCGGTCGAGACGGGCTCGGTCGAGACGGAAGCGACAGCTTCGTCCGAGGCCTGGCCCGGAGGCTCGGGCGAGACGGAGAAGTAAGCCTCCGTCCGAGGCCTGACTCGGGCGAAGCGGAGAGCATGCGCTCGCCGAGGCTTGGGCTCGGGCGAAGCGGAGGGCATGCGCTCGCCGAGGCTTGGGCTCGGGCGAGACAGAAAAACAAGCCTCCGTCCGAGGCGTGACTTGGAGGCTCGGGCGAAACGGAGTGGAAGCAGAGGCCGGAGGCTTCGGATGCTTACCACGGGTCGGAGGCAGGGCTCGAGGGTGAGGCTCGACACGCGCTCGAGGGTGAGGCTCGAGGAAGAGACGACCGCGGCGGCGCTCCGGCGATCCGGCGATCCTGCTCAACACACGAGACCGCAAGGGCCGGGTTAGAGTCGCACGGAACCGAGGAAGCTGACACAGGGGTCGGGAGAAGGTATCCGTGACCGGAGGGGAAGTATTTGACGAACCCGAGATCACCGGGGTTCCGTCGGAGTTTGGGAAGATGGGGTTACGCCGGGCGATTGGAGGCGGGGAAGGTGAAATTGGGGGGTGGGAAAGCTTCACGAGCTCAAGGCGGAGCTTTCGGGCTAGGTGGTTGAGCGGCGGGAGCTCCGGAGAGGTCTGGCCACGGTGGCGGAGGTGAGTGCGGAGGTCGGAGCTCCGGCGGGCTTATATAGCCGCGGCCAGGGGCCGGTAGAGAGCTCGAGGTGGGGTGGATAAGCTCGGCGGACGCGTGCGCTCTCGATTGCGCGCAGGCGGAGGACGGGCGTGCAGCCGGGGCTCGGGCGCAGACAGCGCCGGCGATGGCCACGCGGCGGCGACGCGCTGGAGCAGTAGGGGACGGGGCGGAAGTCAGCGCTTCGCGCGTGCGGGTGCGGAAAGATGTCGCGGGCGCGGGTGACAAGTCGGGGGCAGACGAGCGGCTGCCAAACGCGTGGCGCGCGCAACGCCGGAGGCTCAGCCACGGCCGGGGCCCCCTAGCTGTAGGTGGAAGATGAACAGGGCTAGGTCTTAGGGTTTGACTTTTGGCTGATCTCTGTATTTTGCAAATTACTTCCAAAACTTGAACTGGGCAACAAAAACTCAAAATACCAAAGTTGCTCAGAAAAATGAGATCTACAACTTTGTCAATATGAACATTTTCAAATTCCAAATAGTTTCTGAACCATATACAAAAATAGAAAAGGGGACACTTTTCAAATTTGATTCAAATCAAAATTACTTTGGATTTCAAACTGAAACTTGAAAATCCTTATATATGAAAGTTGTTCCATTTGTCAAAACCTACAACTTTGCTAATATACACTTTTTCTGAAACTCAATAGTTTTTGAATAAATTTTTAAAACTGAAAAGGGGACAAAAACTGGAATTTGAATGAATTTGAAATTACTTCAAATTTTATATAGAAACATGGAAATCTTTAAATACCAAAGTTGTTCCTCTAGGTCAGATTCACAACTTTGCTTTTTGAACCAACTCAAAATTTTGAATTATGAAAAAGTTATCAGAAAGGGAATAAATCCAGGATTTGGGAATTTAGGGTTTTGCAAAAGGACAATCAAATCAAATCTGATTTTAGAACTTTGATCAATGCAACAAACATCAGGGCATCAAATTCAAACAAGAACTACATAGAACTAGGCACACAGGTGAAATTACCATTTTGCCCTTAGAGGGAGAATTGGGCTTTTAGGGTTTTTGAAAAGGGACTAAAGCATAGCAATTAAGCAATCCAAATGCATCACAGGAAATGATTAATGCTTAAGATGATGACATGTCAAGTTAATTACATTAGTAACACCAGGGGTGTTACAACCCTCCCTCCTAAAAGAAATCTCGCCCCGAGATTCCGCGTCGTTTAAAGAACAAAAGAGGAAACTCACGCCTATAGAGATTCGAGAAAGTCCGGATAGTTCTTTGCCAAGAAATCTTCAGATTCCCAAGTGGCTTCTTCTTCAGAGTGCTGGTTCCACTGGATCTTATACCATCTTGTGGTGGTTCTTCGGGTAACACGATCCTTGTGATCCAACACACGGACAGGATATTCCGAGTATGACAGATCAGGTTCTAGCTCAACACCTTCAACTTCAACCACATGTTCAGGTACTCGAAGACACTTCTTGAGTTGGGAGACATGAAACACATTATGAACTGCTGAAAGATGATTGGGCAAACTCAGCTTGTAAGCTACCTTGCCACAATGATCCAGAATCTCAAACGGACCAATGTAGCGGGGTGCTAGCTTTCCTTTGACTCCAAAACGAGTGACTCCTTTGGTGGGTGAGACCTTCAGGTACACATAATCCCCGATCTCGAACTGCAGAGGTCGACGTCTCTTGTCAGCATAACTTTTCTGTCGAGACTGTGCAATCTTCATGTTCTCTTGTATTTGCTTGACTTTCTCTTCCATATCTTTTACTAGATCAACTCCAAAGAATTCCCTTTCTCCGGGTTCAGACCAACTGAGAGGTGTACGACAACGGCGGCCGTACAGTGCTTCAAAGGGTGCCATTTTGATGCTTTCTTGATAACTGTTGTTGTAGGAGAATTCTGCCAAGGGCAAACACTGATCCCAAGTATCTGCGAAGGTAAGCACACAGGCTCTCAACATATCTTCTAACACTTGGTTGACTCTCTCAGTCTGTCCATCAGTCTGCGGATGATAAGCCGTGCTATACAATAGCTTGGTTCCAAGTGAGGCATGGAACGCTTTCCAGAACTTAGCGACAAACTGAGTACCACGATCTGAGATGATGGTCTTGGGTATGCCATGGAGTTTCACTATGTTGTTCTTGTACAAGGTGGCATAAGTTGGGGCGGTATAACTTGTTTTGACCGGTAGGAAGTGAGCTTGCTTCGTGAGACGGTCCACTATCACCCAAATGGAATCGAATCCCTTTTGAGTCTTGGGTAACCCATTGATAAAATCCATGCTGATATCCTCCCATTTCCAACCAGGTACTGACAAAGGTTGCAGCTCTCCTCCGGGCTTCATATGCACAGCTTTGACTTTCTGGCAGGTATCGCACTGAGCGACATATCGGGCGATCTCAATCTTCATCTTTGTCCACCAGAATTGCTGCTTCAAGTCTTGGTACATCTTGTTGCTGCCAGGATGGATGGCAAATCTGGTTGAGTGTGCTTCATCAAGGATTATCTGTCTCAGCTCAGGTACCTTGGGAACTACCAGACGGTTCTTGAACCATACCACTCCTTCATCATCAATCCTGAAACAGTCGGCTTTTCTAGCTCGAACCTTTTCGCTGATGTGGTTGATTCCGGGGTTATCTTTCTGTGCAGCTATGATATGTTCTCTGATAGAGGTTTCTACTCTGACATTGCCTAGACTTCCTTGTGGAACCATTTCAATACCCAGCTTCTCTAGTTCATAGCATAGGGAAGATTCATAGGATTTCATAACCAGGCAGTTACAGTATGACTTGCGACTGAGTGCATCGGCGACCACATTCGCCTTACCCGGATGGTAATGCACTTCGATATCATAGTCCTTGATTAACTCAAGCCATCTTCGCTGCCTCATGTTCAGCTCTTCTTGGGTGAAGATATACTTCAGGCTCTTGTGATCTGTGTACACATTGCAGGTACTGCCCAACAGATAATGACGCCATATCTTCAAGGCATGAACCACTGCTGCTAACTCAAGATCATGAGTTGGATAATTTTCCTCATGTCGCTTAAGCTGCCGCGAGGCATAAGCGATCACTCTTCCTTCTTGCATCAACACGCAACCCAAACCAGTACCAGATGCATCACAGTAGACATCAAAGGGCTTCTCGACGTTCGGCTGAGCTAGCACTGGTGACGTGGTTAACAACTTCTTCAAAGTCTGAAAAGCTTGTTCACAAGCTGGTGACCAAAAGAACTTCACAGAATTCTTCAGCAACTCGGTGATAGGCTTGGCGATTCTGGAGAAATCTGGGATGAATCGACGATAATATCCAGCCATTCCCATAAAACTGCGGACCTTGTGAACAGAGGTAGGTGGCTTCCAATCTAGGATATCTGACACTTTTCCGGGGTCGACTGACACACCTTCTGCGGATAGGACATGGCCAAGAAACTGTATCTGATCCAACCAGAATTCACACTTACTGAACTTAGCATAGAGCTGATGTTCTCTGAGACGGGATAAAATGATACGAAGATGTTCAGCATGATCTTCAGGGGTTTTTGAGTAGACAAGGATGTCGTCAATGAACACGACCACGAATTTATCAAGCTCTGGCATGAACACAGAGTTCATGAGGTACATGAAATGAGCAGGGGCATTGGTCAAACCGAAGGACATGACCAAGTACTCATATAGGCCGTATCTGGTGGTGAAAGCTGTTTTAGGAATATCTTCAGGACGGATTTTTATTTGGTGATAACCAGATCTGAGGTCAATCTTAGAGAAGCCCTTGGCCCCAGCTAACTGGTCAAACAGAAGATCGATACGAGGCAAGGGGTATTTGTTTTTGATGGTGACTTCGTTGAGTGGGCGATAATCAACGCAAAGTCTGAGACTCTTGTCTTTCTTCTTTACAAAGATTGCAGGACAGCCCCAAGGAGATGAGCTTGGGCGAATGAAACCCTTGTCCAACAAATCTTGTAATTGGATTTTTAGTTCTGCCAACTCTCTGGGAGGCATACGATAAGCTCTGCGGGATATGGGAGCAGTCCCGGGCTTTAGCTCTATGGCAAACTCAACATCACGGTCAGGAGGTAGACCAGGTAAGTCTTCAGGAAAGACATCAGGGAATTCACAAACTACAGGGATGTCTCGAATCCCTTGATCATAGGTAGCATTTAGCTGTGTGGTAGCTGGTTTTGAAGGCATAGGAAGTTGGAGAAGGAGTTTCGAGGTACTGTTAGGAACATCCACTCTCACAACTCTATTCAGAATGTCAAGCATGGCCTTATACTGGCACATCCAATTCATGCCTAAAATGACATCTATCTCCTGATCTTTCAACACTATCATGGTGGTAGGGAACGCATGATTTCCCAACATCACTGGTATACTGCGAACCACCTCTTTGGTGTTTATACGCCCTCCAGGCGATAAAATGCAAAAACTTTCTTTCAACTCCTCAATTGATATGTCATGCTTAGAGACGAAGGTACGACTGATGAAAGAATGCGACGCACCAGAATCAAACAACACAACTGATAGCTTCTTCTGATACAAAGGCTGATGACTTGATAAGGTGACTGACAGATGATACAGACCGATAAAGGGAAAAGATGCGAAAAGAAAGATACATGCCAGACTTGGCAACAGACAGACTAACGCCCCCAAACCTAGACTAAGGTTTTAGGTAAGCAGATGGTACAGACACAAGGAGTCTAGTCATCATCGATGAAGATCAACTCTTCGTCATCGTCATCATCCTCGATGATAAGCTCAGGCTCTTCCTCCTCATCTTCATCTTCAATGTGGACATCTTCAGCAGGTTCCACTTCCTCATTCTGATCGGGCTCGTGTTCCACTTCAGGTTCCTCCACGACTCCGTCTTCGGGGTCCTCAACAACTGGTGGAATCACGGGGTGAAGCTGGTTGTGCAGCTGGTGTACTTCCTCATGAAGCATATCATTGAACTGCTCGATCTGGGCGGTGTACTGCTGCAGTCCATGGAGCTGGGCTCTGGTGACATCCTCTCGGATCCATGTTGCATCACGCTGCTGGATAGCGCGAACCACATTCTAGTTAGCTTCCTCAAGAGCGGCTCGTGCCTTGTAGAACTCCAGGCGGGAAAGGTAGAAGTCATGCTCCATGTTCTCTATCTCAGCCTTCAGATTCTTGATTTCCTCCTTCAGGTTCTTGCGGGTGCGGCGGGGAAAACGACGACCATTGGAGGATTCTCCAGTCTCTTCTCCGGTGCGTGGCGCCAGCTGGTGACGCGGCACACCGTTCGGTCCAGTCGACTTGCGGGCGGTCAGCTTGATGCGAGCCATATCTGGACAAGAGGTTATAGATGAGAAAGGCTAGCAAGAAAAGGTATAGGTACACTATCCCAACGAACTCATTTATTTACTTAAGTGAATATGACATGATGCATGAATCGTTCCTACGGAACAAGGCAATGCAATACTTAACATATATATAGGGCTTAAAACATGTTGTTCCACTAGCTAGTGTTGCCATATGAGAGACAAGATGAGAGAAGCAATTTGGACTCAAAATAGTCAAGTTTAAATTTTGTTTGGACTCCAAAGAACTTTTGAAGTTTTCGCAAAAGAAACACTGCAACGTTAAAGTGAGATGCTCCGATACCACTCTGAGACGGAACGACCCTAATCCCATGGCCCACGTGTCCCTGTCAACTTCTGACAGCCGAACCCATGTTCCATGTGATTAAGACCTGTTCGCCACCGGGCTACATCAGTGCCCAATGTCCGCAGGATCATCTCACAATTCGGTTACAACATTTCATACTTTTATAAATAACATCGGAATAAAGAGCGGAAGACTTAAATAACATTAGTTTTACAAATCGAGGTTTCAAATGAGGTAAGGAGTACGATTATTACAAACCATTGTTCGGGAAATTCAAAGTAGACAACGTAGCGGAAGCAATAACATAAAGATACATGTAACACCCAGCCCGAGGGTGCACATTTACTCATCGGCCTCATCGGCCTCCTCCTGGACGAAGGTCACGCAACAGGGTGCGAGACACATCGGGGTCTCAGGCATACCTGCAACATGGGTAACAAACCCTGAGTACGGGGTACTCAACAAGACTTACCCGACTAAAGAAAAAGGGAGAAGACTCAGGAATGAAGGCTTAGGGTAGTCAAGGTAAGGCTTAAGCAAGATCAAGTATTTTGCAGAAAAGCATTTTTGTAAACCTTATTTTATTTTTGAAAGATTCGGTATTCCTCAAATCTTCATCGTTCATGATTCATTTTACATTTCAAAACATTCCTAGTTGAGAACCACTCTCCGTTGACAGTCAGTGGACCAAGTCTCCATAACCGAGGAGCAACGTTAATCCGGATAAATAATACTCAGCTGAGGATCCCTATCCACACTGCATATGTAGCACCCAAGCTTGCATATGCCAACTCGTCTACCACGATTCCTCCAAGATTGGGCCCGGTCCTACGCCACCCGGAAGTACAGTACACCACTCCAATTTTCCGCCAGCGACAAGTACCTCGGGACTCTAACCCAAGAGTACAGGTCCTGACACGTGGGTACATGCTACTTCCGCCATCTCTCCACTCCCAGTGCGCGGTTGTCGGTCCAATAAAGGATTCCTCGGAGCCAGAGCTTCCCGTAGTATGTGAATAGTTACAAGTCTTGTCCAGCAGGCCCCCATACGGATGGTCCCTAATTTTCCAGCCAGAACTACACCTTGGTTATATCTCACCCAAGCGTAATAGTCCTGTCAGTTTTTCAACCCTGTCCCGGTCGGTGTCAACTGTTGAGTCCTGGACTACAACATGACGGCACCGTACGCGCGGACAACCTCTTCTCGACAATGACCACATGCTAGCTAGGCAAGCAGTCATCGAACGGGAAGTAAAGCCAAATTCCCATAAAGATTCTTAAGTGATCACACTTTTGAAAATGACATTTTATTGCAAGTCTAATTCAATAAGCATTGCTAAGCATTTTTCAAATACTTTTGAAAAGCAGGTATCAGGTGTATCAGTGGTCAAGGTGGATAGTGCATCAATTAGGATAGCACACAACTCCTATAAACCTAATGCAATAATTTAACTCAAAAGCATTTAAGGAAATCATTTTATAAATTCAAGGAAAAGGTTAAATGCACCGGGGCTTGCCTTGGATGGCAAAAAGAGCAGACTCGGGGTAGGTATAGGTGTCGGAGCTCGGGGTCGCCTCGGGAGTTGGTTCGTCAACAGCGGCCTCGACTCTGGTACCTTCTTCGTCAACTATACGGATGCAAAGATGAATGCTCATGAGAATGATGATATGGACTTAAGGTGCAAGACAATTCTACTGATTCTAGATTACTCTTAAACAAGGCATAATCGAAATCTAGGTTGAGCATAAAAGGTAACCATTTCTTCCTTAAGCAATATTGATTAAACTAGCCCTTATTATACTTATCCTAAGCATCATCAAATCATAGCATCACAACCCTCATAGACCAAAGGGTAGGGGTCTATGAACATCAATCAATCCAAAGATCACATCATCAAACACTTATTACCAACCCTAATCCACCTTTCTATTCTTCTTAATTTATTTAAAAGGTCATTTTATGAAGTTGCTCCAAAAATTACCAAATTAATTCCATAAGTTCATTATGGCATAAACAGATGGCAAAACAAATTTCATAATTTTTGGAGGTCATTAAGGTGCTTAATTAAATCTAGACATTTAATTAACAAAAGGCACTATTCAACTATTTAAATAAAAGCTCAAAAATCAACTTGTTCCAAAAGACTTCAAAATTTTACCAGAGACTCAGAAAGGCATAACTAGCACATAAAAATTTATCTCCAGATTTTTGGAGTTATAGATCACTCCCCAAAAAGACCAAAACCTCCATTTTTCAATTAAAAGGGGAATTTTACATTTTTAAATCTTTGCACAAAACTCAAGTTTCATATTTTTATAAAATACTCCAGAGCATAAAGAGTCTACCACAAAAATTTCAGAATTTTTGGATGCACACAGAAAATCATACAAAAAAGAGAAAACAGAACACTATTCACATCTCTCAGAAAAAGAGAAGAGCACTGTGCTCCTTCTAGGCCGGGCTCGGCGAATCGCGGGGCTCGGGCGAATCGCGCGGGGCTCGGTCGAGACGGGCTCGGTCGAGACGGGCTCGGTCGAGACGGGCTCGGTCGAGACGGAAGCGACAGCTTCGTCCGAGGCCTGGCCCGGAGGCTCGGGCGAGACGGAGAAGTAAGCCTCCGTCCGAGGCCTGACTCGGGCGAAGCGGAGAGCATGCGCTCGCCGAGGCTTGGGCTCGGGCGAAGCGGAGGGCATGCGCTCGCCGAGGCTTGGGCTCGGGCGAGACGGAAAAACAAGCCTCCGTCCGAGGCGTGACTTGGAGGCTCGGGCGAAACGGAGTGGAAGCAGAGGCCGGAGGCTTCGGATGCTTACCACGGGTCGGAGGCAGGGCTCGAGGGTGAGGCTCGACAGGCGCTCGAGGGTGAGGCTCGAGGAAGAGACGACCGCGGCGGCGCTCCGGCGATCCGGCGATCCTGCTCAACACACGAGACCGCAAGGGCTGGGTTAGAGTCGCACGGAACCGAGGAAGCTGACACAGGGGTCGGGAGAAGGTATCCGTGACCGGAGGGGAAGTATTTGACGAACCCGAGATCACCGGGGTTCCGTCGGAGTTTGGGAAGATGGGGTTACGCCGGGCGATTGGAGGCGGGGAAGGTGAAATTGGGGGGTGGGAAAGCTTCACGAGCTCAAGGCGGAGCTTTCGGGCTAGGTGGTTGAGCGGCGGGAGCTCCGGAGAGGTCTGGCCACGGTGGCGGAGGTGAGTGCGGAGGTCGGAGCTCCGGCGGGCTTATATAGCCGCGGCCAGGGGCCGGTAGAGAGCTCGAGGTGGGGTGGATAAGCTCGGCGGACGCGTGCGCTCTCGATTGCGCGCAGGCGGAGGACGGGCGTGCAGCCGGGGCTCGGGCGCAGACAGCGCCGGCGATGGCCACGCGGCGGCGATGCGCTGGAGCAGTAGGGGACGGGGCGGAAGTCAGCGCTTCGCGCGTGCGGGTGCGGAAAGATGTCGCGGGCGCGGGTGACAAGTCGGGGGCAGACGAGCGGCTGCCAAACGCGTGGCGCGCGCAACGCCGGAGGCTCGGCCACGGCCGGGGCCCCCTAGCTGTAGGTGGAAGATGAACAGGGCTAGGTCTTAGGGTTTGACTTTTGGCTGATCTCTGTATTTTGCAAATTACTTCCAAAACTTGAACTGGGCAACAAAAACTCAAAATACCAAAGTTGCTCAGAAAAATGAGATCTACAACTTTGTAAATATGAACATTTTCAAATTCCAAATAGTTTCTGAACCATATACAAAAACAGAAAAGGGGACACTTTTCAAATTTGATTCAAATCAAAATTACTTTGGATTTCAAACTGAAACTTGAAAATCCTTATATATGAAAGTTGTTCCATTTGTCAAAACCTACAACTTTGCTAATATACACTTTTTCTGAAACTCAATAGTTTTTGAATAAATTTTTAAAACTGAAAAGGGGACAAAAACTGGAATTTGAATGAATTTGAAATTACTTCAAATTTTATATAGAAACATGGAAATCTTTAAATACCAAAGTTGTTCCTCTAGGTCAGATTCACAACTTTGCTTTTTGAACCAACTCAAAATTTTGAATTATGAAAAAGTTATCAGAAAGGGAATAAATCCAGGATTTGGGAATTTAGGGTTTTGCAAAAGGACAATCAAATCAAATCTGATTTTAGAACTTTGATCAATGCAACAAACATCAGGGCATCAAATTCAAACAAGAACTACATAGAACTAGGCACAGAGGTGAAATTACCATTTTGCCCTTAGAGGGAGAATTGGGCTTTTAGGGTTTTTGAAAAGGGACTAAAGCATAGCAATTAAGCAATCCAAATGCATCACAGGAAATGATTAATGCTTAAGATGATGACATGTCAAGTTAATTACATTAGTAACACCAGGGGTGTTACAAGTAGCCCTCTCGGTAGGCGCCACCGGAGGAGAAGGAGGAGGAGGAGGAGGTGGTGTTGCGACGGACGCAGTGGCGGCGGGCTTGGCGCCAGGAGCCGTGGTCCCTGCTAAAAAAGAGAACAACGTTGTCAGAATCCAGAAAAAGCCTCGACCCCCGCAGTCGACGGCGTCGGCCTCACCAAGATCCGCGGCGGCCATCTGACTTCCCCGAGCCATGGCTGCTCGAGCCTTCACCAGCCAAGCGGCCATCTCAGCGGAAGAAGGAGCCATACCTCGAGGTGCTTGGTCCTCAGCAGAGCTCGAGGTCTTGGCCCGCTTGGACACCGCGAGGTCCGCCTCCTGCCGGGAGCGCTTTTCCCTGAAAAACCAGAAACGACACACATCACCAAAGGTAAAAAGGTAAAGCTTCACTACCAACGGAATTGAGAAACGTTACTTACCCAAAGCGGCGGCGGGACTTCTTCCCCGAGTCGCCGGACCCGCTCGGGGGCTTCGAGCCCACCCCATGGCTCGAGCCATGCCCCCGAGCCGTCTCCGTGTGGCTCGGATGGGGGGAAGGCTCCCGGTGCTTCCCGTGGCTCCACCCCGATGGGGAGCTCTCCTTCTGTCTCTTGTCCCGGGGGGACGACCGCGTCTCCTTCAAACGGTCCTCTTGGCGCCTTTCCTTGCGCGGGCTCCGGGACCTACTCCGGTGCTCGTGCCGGCGGTCGTGCCCCCCCCGTGTCTGCCTCCTTCTCCCGGCGACGGTGCGGCGATGGGCTCCGGGATCGCTCGCGACTCCCATCATGAGTCGACCGGGAGCTCCCCCCTCGACGGTCATGGTGGAGGGGGCTCGACGCCCCCTCATGTTGCCCGCTCTTCCGCGGGCTCGATGTCGTCTTCGACGACTTGCGGCGGTTGGGCCCGGAGTCCCTCTCGGCGTGTTGACTGCTTCTCGAGGTCCGGCCCTTCTCGAGACCCCCCGCCTGGGTCGACGCGGTCGTGACCTCCTTCTGCGCCGCGGCGATGGCGCCCCGAGTTCGAGGCCTCTTCACGTCAGGGGGCACGTCCGGCACAGAGCTCGACGTGCCCTGAGCCTCCGACGAGGCGGGGCCTGGCGTGGCCTTCCGCTGCTGCGTCCCGCCCGATCCCTTCGCCGGGGGGATCTCCAGGATATTCTCCTACACAGAAGAGCCATCAGCCCTGATGTCGACGACCCCCGCGCGCCTCAGACGCGCATCCATCCCTTCATCGTCGCTCTCCTCCTCATCGTCATCCTCCTCCTCCGAGCTCGTGTAGTGGAGCTCGGGGGACTCCTCTCCAGGCTGCCGGTTACGACGAGCCTTCGCTAGCCTCTGATCCCGGTCCACCCGACGCAGGTTCTTCTCTTTCTCTTTCTTCTTCTTTGCATCCTTACTCTCCTTATCTTTCTGAGCAGAGAGGCGCCTCACCTGTCTTTCCGCGGCGTCCTCCTTCACCGGGGGCCTCGACGCGTGAGATGTGAACGCCCCCTGCAAAAAGAAACTTGATGAGAAAAACCGCAAGGAGAGTAAACAAGGTTTGAAGAAAGAGAAAGGAAGGGATGCTCGAAACAGCCGAGCTTGAGGAAGGCTTACCGGGTCGAGACACCCCATGTCGGGTGCCATGGCGATCAGGTTGGTCTCCTCAGGGCGGAACGGCCCGTGGATCGTGACCGACACCCGGGAGGCACCCTCGTTCCGAGACAGCTTCTCCTCGGCCATCCTCGACCTGTTCAGCTCCTCGAGCGGGGCATTTGGCCCCATCTCGTACATGAGAAGGGGGCGGTCCGCCAGAGGAAGGACCCTCTGCTGATGGAACGCCCAAATGACCGCCTGGGCGGTCAGTCCCTTCTCCTCCACCAGCGAGCACATCATATTCATCAGCGGCATCAGGTGGCGCTGCCTGTCCGCCACAACGCCCCAACTCCACTTCTCAGGGCGCTTGGTGATGATCCTCCCGGTGTACTACAGAAGGAGCCCGTCCTCGTTCCACAGGTAGAACCAGTGGTCGTCCCACCCCACCTGGTTGGTGGAAAGCTTGTAGTGGAGGTAGTGACAGGGGACGTTGGCCGACGAGGGACCTGTCCTCGCGGTGCTGGTGAGGGAGCCCGCGCGCACGAGCCTCCTCCCGCTCGGCTTCACGACCTTATGAAAGAGCTCGCCCCGGAAGAGGTGGACGAACATCTCCCAATGAGGCTCGATCTTCAGGTATCCCTCGCACACCGCGGCGTAGATGGCGGCGTGCGAGATTGAGTTCGGGGAGAAGTGCTGCAACTCCTCCTCGAAGTGCTGAGCCAGCCCCCGCATAAAGCGGCTTGGCGGAATGCCAAGCCCAAACGGTGGTAGCGCGTGAAGCTCACCACATACCCCTCCGGCGGGTGCGGCTCCTGGTGGTCCGCCGATGGGAGAATCCACCACGCGGGCCCCTCCCGCGGGTTGGGGCGGAGAAGCCCCTGGTCCACCAGCGACTCCAGCTCAACCCGCGACGTCTTCGTCGGGCGCCAGTCTTTGGGCGGCAGCACCTGGGTCTGGGCGGCCATGGCGGCGACGGCGCAGATCTGAGTGGCGGACGGACGACCGGGAAGATTACCAATCGCTAGCTTGGGGAGAAAGCGTGTGGGAGCTGCGGTGGCTGTGAAGGCAAAGGCAAAGTAAAGAGTCCCTCACCCCTCACTCAATATTTATAAAAGAAAACCCCAACGGCGGGGTCTCCCACGGCAAAGGAAAGGTAACCGCACGCATTTAATGCGCCCACCTAACCACGTCTCGAGCCGGTTGACAGGTACACGCGGCAGCTACCGATTCGCTCCACTACCAGGGCCCACCACGGCCGCCGCTCCGACTTCACCTCCGTCACCCTGGCGCCACGATCTCCACTCCCTGACGGTTTCTGCCTAAAAAGGCGCGCCCAACGGGCAGAAGGATTCCAAACGACGAAGGCTTCTTCAAGAAGGTAAAAATGGGCCCCGGCCCTTCCAAGTCTCGAGGCAGCGAAGGCTGACCCTCGAAGAGGGTTCCACAGCCGGCTTCGAGCACCTGAGTCAGGGACACCAAGGGGCGCCACTCGCAGCATCGCTCGAGAGCCAAGCCCTCGAGGCCCCTCACGTGTATCCAACGGGCGCACGACATGCAGTGAGATCCCCTCGGAGGGAGGCATCGAGCCACCAGGTCCTATCGAATGGATCCAGCATTCCTGCAGACCGAGCACTCATGCTTTATGAGATCGCCTCCGGGCTTCAGTCGACCCTATCGAACGGGGCACGAGGTCTCACTTGGATTCCCCCGTTACCAGCTCACCGGGAACCTCGATACTCGCCCGCTCGTGGTAGTACGAGGCATCCCCCTCCCATCTGATCGAAAGGACTCGCGGGATGACAAGCCAGGGCAATTGGCGTGCCAGACAGCTCGAAGAGCCGGCCGGTCGGTTCAGCCTGGCACCCCTCGACGAAAGAGGGTCGAAGAACCCGGGGGCTCGACAATCCCGAACCTAAAAAATGTAACTAACACTCACACTCGTGAAAAAACCCACGAGGGAGTCCTAACCACTCCCCCGTGGCCTCGGGGGCTACACCCGCGGGTGTCGCTCGTGCGACACCCATGGAATCAAGACAACCAAACCCTCGAGAACCAGTTAGCTAACCCTCGAGATCCTGGTAGGGAGCCCCTGCTCGATTGCTAGCACTCGAACAAGGGCTCGGGGGCCACTGTCGGGGGACCACAAAAGAGGTACCCCCAATCAAAGCAAAACAAATAAATTAAAACTAGAGCACCAATTAATAAGAGACCTAACTAGTCTAACCCCCTAAAAAACCAAACCCTCGAGGCCTACAACGCCGGTCCACCGCCAGGAAGCCCGGGCTCGCCAAAGTCTTACCGACCGCCTCGTGGTAGCCTACCTCTCGAGGCCCGGCACATAGGCCTCGAGCCCACTACAGCCGTACACCGTTCCTCGAGACCCCATGTGGGGACCTCGAGCCTCTCTAACACGATAACCTATCCCTCGAGACACATCATACCCCCCTCGAGCGGCGCCAGACATCGGATACCAGCCCCATACTGTGCATTTAATACGTCCACTTACTCCGGTCACATCCTCTGGTACACGACGTATGCCACAGTGAACCGGGGCCAGAGTCAAACCTCGTTTTCACCACAAGCATAAACAAAAAGGCACAAGTACAGCACTGTTAGGCCATACCCTGCACTATAGCACACTCGAGCCACATCTCGAGACCTGGATTCCCGCTGTACGGCCGGGTTTTCCAGGACTTGCCCACACCTACGGGGGCTCGAGCACCCCGTAGGCGCCACCTCGAGGTCGACCCTGCGCCCCTCGAGCCCTGACTGCTTTCGTACTATTGGAGGACAGGTACCCCAAGACCCGGAGGGACCCTGCCACGTCCTGTACATGCCGGAATGGGCGCTGCACGGCCTCCATGTCGCCACGCCTCAACGTCCGCGCCCGGGACGGAAGCCACGCTTCAAGGACGCCTCAACAGCAACCCCCACGCCGGCTCCAGTGACTTTGACAAGACAGAATTGCAACCCTCCGCCGTATTGGGCATTGTACACGTCACTCCTGTGTAACCCTGACCTCCTCTTGTTCTATAAAAGAGGACACCAGGGCCCTCCACGCAGAGGGGGAGGCACAACACACACACACGAGTCCAGACTCTCGTCCACGCTCATTGAGCTTGTATTGCCCCTGTACAAGCACTTAGGTGCAAGTAATATAAGAACCTCTTCCCCCCGCTGGACGTAGGGCCTTCTTTGCCCGAACCATGATAAACCCTTGTGTCATCTTGCATCACCATCCAGGAAGAGAGCACGCGATCATATTACTAGTTGGTGTCGTACCCCCGGGGTCGAAACACCGACAACCCCCAGATAGCTGTGGTAGCACGCATGTGGTGACAGCCCTGTGCGCCTTGAATTCCACCACGTAGTTGGCCCAGTTTAACAGTAAGGCTCGTTGTGCTAGCGTTCAACCTAAGTAAGTGGTAAAGGCTAGTACGCCTCGATACTTGATAAGATAGGAATAAAACTATACTCAACTTAGTTGCTTTATTGACATTTGCCTATCTTGCTTCGTAGTTATCTTGCCTTGTAGTTATCTTGCTTCGTGGTTATCTAGGAGTAGTTATTAGTTAGTAGTTAGTTATCTTAGTCATCCTTTCGTTACCCTTTTATCTACCTATCCATCCACCTTACCTTAGCCATCCATATCATCTTTACCTATCCACCCATACATTCTTTCTAGCCTTCCATCCTCTCTTTTCCCTTCTCCCCTTTTCCCTTTTCTCTTTTCTTCGACTCTCATCCCCTCCTTGACTCGACTCATACACCACCCTAGCCTTCCCTTGGGATCAAATAAATCGACACCTGGTACTCCCAGGCGAAGTGCTACTATGATAGTTTCGTGCGCTTGCAGAATCTCCTCTTGGTAGATTGCAATCTCTCTAGCTAGCTCCTACTAGTGTCGGGATTGACAACCCCGCTTGGCATTAGTAGATAGCTGCTTTAGCTTCACTCCATTAGGTATAGTGACCGGACTTGCTTCAAGCACTTCTGACACCGTTGCCTGGAATAGATTCCATAGTCTACTCCTAGTAAGGACGTTGGCTAGTCTCAACAAGCATTTCTGGGCCGTTACCGGGGATAGTTGCCTAGCTCTATCTTTAGTGAAGCTAAGAACTACCAACAAGCATTTCTGGCGCCATTGCCGGGGAAGGCAATCGGTGTATCGGTTGAGTCTGTGTCGAGTTTATCTTCGCTTAAGCTACCGCTTAGCGAATCCCATCTTACCCCATTCTTTCTTTCTTTAGTTCTTCTTATCTTTTTCCTTCATCTTCTTCAACTTCTTTCTTTCTTATCTCGTTCCATCTTCACGATGGCCAACAAGACCATTCGTGAGTTTTCTGCTCCTTCTGCCGCTAATGTAGTGATAGGACCAGACGTGATCGATGCCAACCTCAATTTTAAGTTAAAACCGGCTCTGATCACGATGGTCCAAGCTAGCCCGTTCTGTGGCAAGGCTCATGAGGATGCCAATGCTCACCTCCAACAATTCTTGAAGATTTGCGGCACCTTCACCATTAAGGGGATAACCCAAGAAGCCATCCGTCTTCGTCTCTTTCCTTTCTCTTTGCTAGCAAAAGCGAAGCAATGGTTCTATACCAATCGCAACGCTGTAGACACATGGGACAAGTGTTCCAATGCTTTTCTCGCCAAATTCTTTCCTATGGGCATGACGAATGCTCTGCGCAAAAAAATCTCCAGCTTTACGCAACTAGCCAAGGAATCTATTCCCGAGGCTTGGGAGAGGTTGCAAGAGTACGTCGCTGCTTGTCCGCACTATGGTATGGAGGACTGACTATTGATCCAGAACTTCTACCATGGCCTAACCCCACTCTCTAGAAGCCATTTGGATGCCGCTGCCGGCGGTGCATTCTTTTCTCTGAATGTTGCAAATGCTAAGGCTCTCATAGAGAAGATGGTGTCGAACCAAGGATGGAATGACGAGAGACTGCAGCCCCATAGGCGAGGTGTGCCTTCCCTTAAGGAGGCCGACATGACCGTGGCCAAGATGGACCTGCTGGCAAAGAAGCTGGACAGCTGTGAGAAGATGAACCAACAAGAGAGTGTCCAATCTCTGGAATCCTACATGACTTGTGGAGTCTGTGGATAAACCGGACATTCTGGGAGCCACTGCCCCGAGCTACATGAAGATTTGAACTTCATTAACAACAACAACGGTTTTCGTCAACAGAATCAAGGATGGAATCAGCCTGCAAACTCTCAAGGTAACAATTCATTCCCCCGCTCTAATTTTCATAATTCTGATGATTTCTCGTTCTTGAAAAATTTAGTTTACTCACAAGGTAGAATTACTGATTTCTTGAATAAGAAATTAATGTCAAATGATAAAATCCTTGAGAATATAAATGCTAAATTGGAAGATTACTCATCTGCTCTGAAAAATCAATTAAGCATTAATAAGATGTTAGAAACCCAATTAGCTCAACTTGCTGCTATCATACCATCTTTTGAAACTGGCAAAATTCCTGCTAAACCTGACATGGAAACTGCAAATATGGTTGAAATAAAATATTTTAACTATTATGAAGATCAAACCATGACTGTTAAAAAGGGTGATCCTGGTAGTCCCATAATTAGATGCTCAATCTTTGGTGAAGTCTTTAAAAATGCCATGTGTGATTTAGGATCGAGTGTGAACATTTTATCTAAAGATTTCTATGAAAACTCGTTCTTTCCACCCATGTCATCCACATCTGCCTATGTTGTGCTAGCTGATCAATCCACTTGCTATGTAGAAGGAATAGTTAATGATTTACCTATTCATATTAGAGGTTCATATGTTCCTACTGATTTCATAATATTAGATATGGGAAATAGGAAAGATGTGCCTCTAATCTTAGGTAGACCCTTCTTGAACACTGTTGATGCTTGCATATATGTGGGAAGTGGTAAAATGCAAATGACATTAGGAGGGAGGAAGGAAATATTCTCCTTTTCCCGTGGTCCCGCATATGCCTCTAACATGCAAGAAGCAAAACCCGTTCGTACCAAGAAGAGGCGCCCAAGAACAAGGTGGAGCAGAAAGAAAGAACCACCTCCTCCTGAGTTGTGTAATTCACATAACAAAGGAGAGGTGCCAAAAGAAGAAGAACCTGATGAAGTACTGAGAGAAGAAGTGCCCAAGGAAGAAGAAGACCCACCTGATAAGGATGAAATTCCATGGACCTAAGGTATGGTTTAATTTTTTAATTTTTCCCTTCAATTTTCCCTTTTTTGAATAAATAACATATGCCATGCATGAAACTAAAAAAAATCAGTTATCATTAGTTTTATGCATAGGTATATGTTAACTTAGCTAGAATAATAAAATATCATAATAGGATAGTTTCCCTTTTCACAACATTAGATAGTTTCCCTTTTTATTAAAATGAGAACAAGAGCTCCGACTAAGAAGAAGAAGATCCTTCACCGAGCAAGAAGCCAGCTTGGGGGAGACTCCCGCTCCAATAAGGTATGTCTCAAGCCTACACTTTACATTCAGTTCTTAAATTCTATATCTTTTGAATGTCACATGCTTGCCTAAATAACCACTCCATGAATAAAATTGATAAAATCTGCTTAAACAAGTTGAAACCTGAATAAGATTTGAAAGATGTCATGCAAATGCTATTGTTATGGTTTGAATAACTGGTCTTATTTAAGTTGTAGTTTTTGTGGGTTGCACATGCTTTAACTGAAATCATGCTTAGTGAATAAAGTTAGTAAGAAATGGAGTAATTCTTTAAACTTGCTAAGGTGAAATTAGGACCTAATCTGGAGGATTTCTTTTAAAAATTATGAAAACCTTGCTAAAAAGTTCCTCCTGGATTTTATCCCATCCCACCACCAGCCAAATATTTGTTAGTCATTAGTCAAAACCACAAAGAGCTTTGTTTGTGTTGAGCCTTGTTAGAACTCATAGATCTTAGTAGAGAAGCTTATCATATCTTTTGAATCAAGATTCACACACACCCACCATAAATTGCCTACTCTCCACTTTGGAAGTTTGCAACCACCAAATAAATTGCTTATTCTCTACACCGGAGATATGCAATACCCTGCCAAACATCCCATTGCTAGCCTTATGCTTATTCCTACACTAGGAATAAGCATTTCCCCCTCTTCCCCCTTTTTCATTTCTAAAATCCTTTCCTATAGATGTCTGGGGAAATCTAGAGCTAAAAAAAAAGAGAAAGAGAGAGAAAAATGAGCAAAGTAGCTCAAGAAAGGACTATGTCCTAAGAAAAAAAAGTGAGCAAAGTAGCTCAAAAGAGGACTATGTCCTAAGAAAATGTGAGGACACATCTTTTGTCTACTCACTATGTATCCAAAAAAAAGAGAGAGAATTATCATTAGCTCTAGACCCCAGAAATTAACTAAGAAGGATTATGGAATATCCCTCTATACACCTCCACATAACCACACATGCACATCTTGATCAATTTTTATGATTTGCTGCTCCTTATGAACTGAGTGTCTAGCTTAGCAATAAACATCAGGCAATTTGCTCATGGTTCTTAGCCTTCCTATAACTCCACATATCATTCTTTAGAAGTAGGAAAGGCTACATTTTGGCCTAACTGAGGATTTCAACACCATTGAGTGATTGAGTGAATCCTGGAGGACTTAAGCAAGTTGTTATCTTTTGAAAACCTTGAAAAACCTCCAGACAGAATCCTAGTCAAACCTAAGCAAGATAAAAGTTTCCTATCTACTGCTTTATTTCACTCTTGCATGTTTGAAGTGAAAAGCTATAAGCCCCACATTGATATGATTAATGATATTTGCTAAGTTATTTCTCACTATACAATGTGCACTTGCATACATCTTAAGTTGCTATCCATTTTATGCTCAATGCTTAAACCGCATTGTTGCTCGAGGACAAGCAATAGGTTAGCTTGGGGGAGCTTGTTGATGGTCCTTAAACACCTATTTTACCATCAACATTTTACCCTAAAATTCACCAAAAATGCATGAAATGTAGTCAAATAGGTTTCAAACTAACCAAATTCCACATGTCCATAGAATTTTATTTGAATGCAGGAATTTGGACCAAATTTGGAGAATGGACCCACCAGGAGACAAGCCCACTCACCAGGACCCATTTGGGCCCGAGTGGGGTGGCGCCCGCCAACCAGAGGTGCGCCCGCCACCCATATGTGGTGCCCACCACATGGAGAGGCCCAACTCTCCCCCTTTGCCATGTCACTGATCCGTGTGACCATCCCAAGGCCAAATCTTGGCCCTTGGTCACTAGGTCAGTGGCATCGGACGGCTCAGGATGGAGTGGCGTGGATCAAGGCCGAATGGCGGTTACTTGGACATGCAACCGACCTACCAACCGCCTCTCGGGAGCTCCTGGATGCCGTTGAAGCCAAGGCGGCGCATCCAACGGTGAGGGAGGTGGCGACCGCCACCTAGGGCTGGCGCCCGCCACTAGGGTTAGCCCTAGGTCGGTTGGCTGCCCCCTATAAGTACCCCCCTCACTCCTCAAGACTATAAATACCCCCCTGGTGGCACCACTTCACATTCATACCATCCCTTACCACACCAAGCAACACACAAAGCATGAGAAGCAAGTGAGAGTTAGGTTAGAAGCTCAGAGAGCTTAGGCAAGTAGGTAGCTAGTAGAGCAAGGCATCTTTGCCCTCGCGGGAGCGCTGCTTAGGGCTTAGCTCAAGAGTAGAGGCGTGCGAGTGATCGGTCCTGGAGCTGGGTAGAGTCTTCCTTCATCTCCAGTTCAGGTTTTGCTCATGTTACTCAAGCACTTTACTATATTCTATTTCATCATTTCAAGTATTACTTTATTCTACTTATCAGTATTGAGTGGTATACTTGATTGATTGCTTGAGTGCCTAGCTATCCTACAGATCAATTCACTTAGCCATAGTAGTTAATCTCTAATGAGCTTAGTGTTTGACCTTTGCCAATAGGTTGCTTAGTTAGTTTAGTGTTTATCTTATTAAGTCAAGTATTTGCTCTGACGTCCGCAAGGGTGTCTCTATTCAAAGCTAGGATAGAGATAGTTAGAATATAGTTAAGCGTGGTGCTTAGTTATAGACTTACCTTCAGATACGGCTGGACCCCCAGATAGCTGTGGTAGCAAGCAGGTGGTGACAGCCCTGTGCGCCTTGAATTCCACCACGTAGTTGGCCCAGTTTAACAGTAAGGCTCGTTGTGCTAGCGTTCAACCTAAGTAAGTGGTAAAGGCTAGTACGCCTCGATACTTGATAAGATAGGAATAAAACTATACTCAACTTAGTTGCTTTATTGACATTTGCCTGTCTTGCTTCGTAGTTATCTTGCCTTGTAGTTATCTTGCTTCGTGGTTATCTAGGAGTAGTTATTAGTTAGTAGTTAGTTATCTTAGTCATCCTTTAGTTACCCTTTTATCAACCTATCCATCCACCTTACCTTAGCCATCCATATCATCCTTACCTATCCACCCATACATTCTTTCTAGCCTTCCATCCTCTCTTTTCCCTTCTCCCCTTTTCCCTTTTCTCTTTTCTTTGACTCTCGTCCCCTCCTTGACTCGACTCATACACCACCCTAGCCTTCCCTTGGGATCAAATAAATCGACACCTGGTACTCCCAGGCGAAGTGCTACTATGATAGTTCCGTGCGCTTGCAGAATCTCCTCTTGGTAGATTGCAATCTCTCTAGCTAGCTCCTACTAGTGTCGGGATTGACAACCCCGCTTGGCATTAGTAGATAGCTGCTTTAGCTTCACTCCTTTAGGTATAGTGATCGGACTTGCTTCAAGCACTTCTGACACCGTTGCCTGGAATAGATTCCATAGTCTACTCCTAGTAACGACGTTGGCTAGTCTCAACAAGCATTTCTGGGCCGTTACCGGGGATAGTTGCCTAGCTCTATCTTTAGTGAAGCTAAGAACTACCAACACTCAACACCTGCACAACACAAGCCAAAGAACATGCGCATCATCCCAGTTGACAATCACTCAAAATATCAAGATCCGGCATACACCCATGTATCCGCAAGTTCTACGGGCAAATGGCAGGTTTTTCCATAGACAAGTTGGTAAGGTGACATACCAATTGGGGTCTTATATGCAGTTCGATATGCCCACAGTGCATCGGGTAATTTATCTTTCCAACTTGTTCCCATCTCATCGACGGTCTTTTGCAGAATGTTTTTGATTTGCTTGTTAGATGTTTCAGCTTGACCACATGTCTGGGGGCGATAGGGGGTTCCAACATCATGTTTTATTCCTAAATCATTCAAGGATTTTTGGAACCACTTGTCTATGAAATGTGACCCTCCATCACTTAACACCATTCTTGGAATGCCAAACCTTGGGAGAATGATCTCTTGGAACATTCTGCGGGAGGCTGCAGAGTCTGCTGATTTGCATGGCAAGGCTTCTACCCATTTGGACACATAGTATACCACCACTAAGATGTATTCACAACCCTTCGATTTAGGGAAAGGTCCCATAAAATCGATACCCCTTACTTCAAATAGTTCGACTTGCAGATTGTTTGTGAGTGGATCGTGTCTCGGGTGTTGATGTTTCCATATTATTGAAATCTTGGGCATTTTTTAACATAGTCTTGAGTGACCTTATACATGGTTGGCCAGTAAAAAACACTTTGCCAAATCTTAGCATGGGTTCTAAATGCTCCGTAATGGCCTCCATATTCTGCCCCATGACATTTTTCCATGATTTTTAGCGCGTCTCTCATAGGTACACATCTCCTTAGCATACCATCACTACAAACTCGGTAAAGGTATGGTTCCTCCCAGAGGTGGACTTTACTTTCTTTTATTAGTTTCTTCTTGTCTACCCCTGGCGGTACATGCCCCGCCACTATAAAGTTAATGATGTTTGAGTACCATGGGTTGGAGTCTGTAACTTTGACGAGTGTGTTGTCTCTAAGGAAGTCATAAATGGGCAGGTCTTGTGTATCTTTGAATTGTATTCTAGACAAGTGGTGGGCTACGGGATTTTTTACTCCTTTTCTATCTTTTATTTCGAGATCAAATTCTTGGAGTAGCAAGATCCATCTTATTAACCGAGGCTTAGCATCTTTCTTAGTGAGCAGACATTTTAATGCAGTATGGTCAGTATAAACAATTACCTTGGATCCAACTAAGTAGGATCTAAACTTGTCTATAGAAAAGACTACACCTAAAAGTTCTTTTTCAGTAGTTGCATAGTTTAGCTGTGGTCCAGTTAAGGTTTTACAAGCATATGAGATTGTGTGATGTTTCTTATCTTTGTTTTGGCCTAGAACGGCACCAACGACAAAATCACTTGCATCGCACATTATCTCAAAAGGAAGCTCCCAATTAGGGGTTGAATGATTGGAGCAGAAACAAGAGCTTTCTTAAGGTAGTAGAAAGCATCTAGGCATTCATCAGTAAAGTCGAAGGGTACTTCCTTAGCAAGCAAGTTTGATAAAGGGCGAGCAATTTGAGAGAAATCTTTTATAAATCTCCTATAAAAACCAGCATGCCCAAGGAAACTACGAATACCCTTGACATTCGTGGGAGGTGGAAGTTGTTCTATGACTTCTATTTTTGCTCTATCCACTTCTATCCCACGCTCGGACACTCTATGTCCTAACACTATACCTTTCCGAACCATGAAATGACATTTTTCCTAGTTCAGGACTAAGTGTTTTTCTTCGCATCATTGTAAGACTCTATCCAAATTCTCTAGGAAACCATCGAAGGTCTTACCATAAACAAAAAAGTTGTCCATGAAAACCTCCATGATTTCCTCAATCATATCGGAGAAGATGGACATCATGCACCTTTGGAAAGAGGATGGGGCGTTGCATAGACCGAAAGACATGTGTCAATATGCATACGTCCCATAGGGGCATGTGAGGTAGTCTTACTTTGATCATCAGGATGGATGGGAATTTGATGGTAGCCCGAATAACCATCAAGGAAACAAAGGAAATAGTGTTTTGCTAACCGCTCCAACATCTCATCAATGAATGGCAACGGGAAGTGATCTTTCTTTGTGGCCTTGTTGAGTTTTTGGTAATCTATGCACATTCGCCATCCAGTGATGGTGCACTGAGGGATTAGTTCATTTTTCTCATTTTGAACGACCATCATTCCTCCCTTTTTAGGTACAACTTGTACAGGGCTAACCCATTCGCTATTTGGAACAGGGTAGATTATAACCGCATGTAAGAGTTTTAGAACTTCTTTCATCACTACCTCTCTCATGGCATTATTCAATCGTATTTGAGGTTCTCTCAAGGGTGTGGTGTCCGGCTCAATAGGTATGCGATGGGTGCAGAGAGCGGGACTAATTCCCTTGAGATCTTAGAGAGAATAGCCTAATACAGATCGATGCTTTTCTAAAACAGTGAGCAACTTAGTGGTTTCCTCCATGGAAAGTTTGTCACTAATGATTATGAGGGTCTCACGGTCATTATTAAGGAAAGCATATCTCAGGCCGGTAGGAAGAGGTTTTGTGACACCCTAAATTTCATTTTCCAAATTTAGTAATAAATTTGAGCTTTATTTTATTTTCTAAGCATTTAACCTAGGTCTAATAATAATCTTTGAATAACTAAAATAAATCCTAGAGTGTAGAAACATTTTTGTTGCATACATGCCGATGCATAATATTTTTTGTTTGAGTGTAGGAATAGTGTTGGGTGGTTTGAATTCAAACCTAGTTTGAATTCGAGCAAGTTTTGCTTCGAAAATAAAAAGAAAAAGCCTTTTCTTTTTCTGTTGTTCCCTCACCCTCCCTTTTGGCCCGTTGCAGAAATCGGCCCAGCCGGCCTGTCCTTCTTCTCCCCCTCCTACCTTGCGCTTGACCCGCTTCCGGCCTTCCCTGCAGCCCGCCTCAGCTCTCTCCCATCGCCCGCGCGAAGCCCGCTCGGCCTGGCCTTGTGGCCCAGCTTCGGCGCGCAGCAGCCCGCGGCCCACTTCCCCTCCTCCATATATCGCGCGCGCGAAGGCCCGTTTGGACGGCCTGCTCTGCTCGTTCCCGTCGCTCTCTCCCTCTTTCTATGACACCGCGGACCCACCACCTATCTCGCCGACGTGTGGGACCCGCCTGGAAGCGTCTTTCCACCCCGTCGTCTTCCTCCCGCCACTCCCAATGTCGTAACCTCCCCCGACATCAATGATCGGTGCATGGAGGCCATCAAGACCTCAGCCGGCGCCGTTTCGAGTCGGAGTTAACGCTCGCGACCTTCCTCCTCCCTCTCCCTGCCTATAAATGCGGATACATGGGTGTATGCCGAGTCTCTGGGTGATGAGTGATTGTCAATTGGGATAATGCGCATGTTCTTTGGCTTGTGTTGTGCAGGTGTCGAGCACAGATACAATGATCAGAGGCAAGGTGAAGGTCATGTAGAGACGTGCCGTGCCGATGGACCGAGAGTGGCGAAGGGCGGATGTGAGGCTTGGACTGAGGGACCGGTGGCCCGAGGATCAGCTGTGGTGGCTGACAGCCTGGGACAGCGACGAGCGAAGACTTGCGGTCATGTGTTGCCTGAGTCGTGGACTTGGGGACACGTGTCGGTGGACGGGGTGCACGAGCGGTGCATCCCCTCTACAGCTTCGGTTTGGTGGTAGAGCCAGAGAAAAACCATCGGGTGGACGGTTTCCAGGTTTGGGCCTCAAAACCTTGGCGCTGATGGTTTCCGAGTTTGGCCACAAAACTCGGGCTGAGGACGGTTTCCAGGTTTGGGCCTCAAAACCTGGGTGCTACGGGTTTGCTGAGTTTGGGCCACAAAACTCAGGCGCTGGTGGGCTGGTTTCCCGGTTTGGGCCTCAAAACTGGGGGTTGGTCATGAAGGCTGGTTTCCCGGTTTGGGCCTCAAAACCAGGGGTGCGACGTCCAGGAAAAGGACACAGAGTGGTGGCAGCACGTGGCGGCAATCGGGAGGTTGCGTTGAGGCAACGCTACGAGTTGTGCGGGCGTGGCCGTCGGATCACCACCTACCATCGAGTTGGTCCAGAATAACCTTAGGTTTAGCTGGTTCGCTCTGTAAGTAGGTAGGGCTAGAGTGGGAATTAGGAATTGTTAGAATTAGGATAAGTAGGGGGAGACACCCACCTCCCCATCCATCTCAGTCATTTTCTCTTTGCACTTAGGGTTTCCTGCTCTCCCAATCCCCTGTTGTAGCTAGCTGAGATCCGCAGAGAACCATATCTCTGTGTACTGGAGATTTTGAGGAAGTGAGGCCGTAACCTCACTATTGTAGCGTGTGGTAGCCACACGGTTGCAGATCGATGTGTTGATTCACGTTTTGTTCGTGTTCTTCGCGTTCTTCGTTTCTCCGCGATTTTCCCGTCACTCGATCTCTCTCCCTACTGCGTCTTTGCGAAATCCGTTTGAATCAACTTGTTCGTTTTTGAAAGGAGATCATTTCCACAGAAGGAATTCATCTAACTCCTCACGAACAAGTTTTCGTGGCGCTTTTTTCGTTCCTGATCTTCCCCCTTTGATTTCCCAGTGTTTGAATCGATTTGAGCAGATGATTTCTTGGGGATAGTCTCCTAACTACCTCGTGATCATCCTCTCCAAGTTTGGGATCAAGGGATTTTGGTTTGGAATGATTTGGAGAAGATTTGAGTTGAGGGCGACCAAAATTGCCCTCTCTGTTCATCCGCGGACAGTCCGCCGCTGGGGTCACGGACAGTCCGCGCGTCGGGCCTCGACCGAGTCAGTGGTCGCGCGGCTCGGCTGTGTTGTTTCGGTTTGACCGGCGGACAGTCCGCCATTGTCATTCGCGGACAGTCCGGGACTGTCCAGGGAGACTTCAGCAGCTTTGCTGTTTTTGGTGTTTGGCTGGCGGACAGTCCGCCATCCTCTCGCGGGCAGTCCGCAGTAGGGGCGGACAGTCCGGGACCCCAGGTCCGGACAGTCCGGGAATCGCTGAAGCTTCCGGTTTTTGTGCGTTTGCTCTCCCGGCTTCCTCGCTTGGTTTTCGGACTCCTCGTTTAGCCTAGTAGTTGACCAAGGAACCTCTCTAGGTATCTTTGCTACTTGTTAGCATCGGTATTTGGAGACTTCTCGACGTAGCCGTCTATCTATGTTCGAGACTCGGTTCTCAAGGGTCAAACTTGTGCCGGACCTTTTTTTTGTGTTTGGTTTGCTATCACTTTGTAGTGCCTCGCTGTGATCCTAGGGATCATCCACCCTCTTCCAAGGGTCGTGGGCATCACGGTTTCGGTCGTAGCTTTCGGGGGTTGATCTTGGGACATTTGGCCAAAGTTTCGAGAGAAATTTTGTTGGCTCCCATTCACCCCCCCCCCCCTCTGGTCGCCTTGCTAGTGCATTCTCGGTCCTTCAATTGGTATCGGAGCGGGTTAAGGATCTTCCACCTTAGCCGGTTCTAGATCCACAGAAGGCGACATGGATAGCGGCGTGGGTAAACCACCGTTCTTTGATGGGACGAACTATGCGTATTGGAAGATACGCATGTCGGCCTATCTATAGAGTTTGGGTGCTTCCATCTGCGATATTTGCAACTCTGCCAATTACGTGGTCTTGGCTGCTCGTGTCTCTCAGCTTCAGATCGATGAGCACGATGCCAATAGCCGAGCCTGTAATGCTCTTTTCTCATGCCTGAGCATGAGTGAGTTTGATCGCGTTTCTCACCTCGCTACGGCTCGGGAGATTTGGGCTACCCTCATGCGTTTCCATGAGGGAACCTCTCAAGTCAAAACCCATCTCTACGAGTCGTTCAAGCGAGAGTATGAGAACTTTTGACATATGCCTGGTGAGAGCATAGAAAGTTTATTCGCTCGCTTTCAAGTAATTGTCAACAGGATGAGGGCTAACAAGGAGTTGTTGCCTTTCGACGATCATGAGAGAGCTTTGAAGCTTTTGCATACTCTCGATCGGTCGGTGTGGGATTCCAAGGTTCAGGCAATCATCGAATCGCCAAACTATGAGACCCTCACGTGCGACGAGCTCTTCAGTAAGCTCAAGTCCAGTGAGATCGATGCCATGGCGAGGGCTTCTTATGAAAATCCTTCTGGCCCATCAATGGCTTTGCTTTCTGGCTCTTCTGCTAACCCCTCTGGAGGTTTTGCACTCTCTTCTCTTTTTTCTGTCACAGAGAAGCAGCTGGAGTCTTTGGGGGATGACGAGTTGGCTATGCTCGCCAACCGGTTCTCGAGGTTCCACAACAATCACATGAACCGTCGCCGCAGAGGAGGACGCTCAGGATGCTTTGAGTGCGGCGACCCCAACCACTTCATCGCCAATTGCCCGAAGAAGAACAAGCAGACCTTCGGCAAGGCGGATCATGGGCACAAGTACGACTCCAGCAAGCGCAAGGAGAAATACATCCCCGTGAAGCACAAGCGGAAGGGCGGCTTCAACAAGGAGTACATCAAGACCAAGTACTTGGAGAAGGCCCAGGCTGAGCAGCGTGCTTTCTTCGCCACGCTCAGCGACGTCGATGACTCGCACGATGACTCCGCCACTTCAAGCGACGACGAGTCCGAGAAGAATAAGAGGATCGAGGAAAAGCTCAACGACCTCTACTTCTTCGCTGACGATGACGGCTTCTGCACCATGGCCCTCGGCAAGGAGGTCGATGGCGAGCTGGAGGAGACTCCTCGGAACGACGACGACGACGACACCTCCCAGGTATCTCTCACCCACGATGAGCTTTCTGCTGAGGTCGAGAAGCTTACTGCCGCCTTGCTTAGTTAGGACAAGTTGCTTAGGCGTGCTGCTAGAGAGCGCAAGGAGTTTAGGCAGAGGTGGGAGGATACGGTGAAGGAACTTGAGTCTGTCAAGTCCACCGTTGTTGTCACTGAGGAGGAGGAGTGTGAGATGTGCACCAAGCACATGACTGACCTTCTCACTTTGAGAGGTAAGTATGTTGCGTTGGTAGGAGAGGTGGATGAGCTCCGGGCTAGACCCATGCTGTTGGGTGCGTGCAAGACTTGTCCTGTCTTGCAATCTGAGTTGGCAGAGAAGAATGCCAAGATTGTGTCTCTTGAAGAGGCCAACTCAGGTAGCACATGTGTGGCTAGGTGTGTTCTTTGTGAGGGTTTGGAGATGGAGATCGCAAACGTGAAGCATGTCAAGATACAAACCGAGGAAGAAAACACATACCTTCGGACCATCTTGTCATGGGTGTCTAGTGGTGAGCCACAGCTCGGGATGATGATCTCCCAATTCAAGCGAGCTGCTGGAGGTCCTGGTGTAGGTTTTGCTCCGGGCGTTGATATTTCTGCTTTTGGGAAGATTGGAGAGTCGAGTGGTCTTAACCCATGTGAGAAGCCCAACTCCAGCACTACTCCCAAGCTTACCAAGATTCCACCCAAAGAGCCTCTCAAGCCTAACACCAAGGATGGGGTCTTTGTTGAACCTCTAAGAGCTCCACCAAAGAAACAATCATGGGCTCCAAAACCAAACCACCTCAAGAACAAGCTTGACACCATGCCACCCATCCAGGAGGAGCTTATGCCACAGAAGGGCAAAGTGATCCACACCCACTACCGTGAGTACCAACAACCCCCTTTGAGAGCGGTGAGGTACCATTGTGAGCACTGTGGGAGAGATGGACACTTGAGTGAGTTTTGCTTTCAGCGCAAGAGAAAGGCGCACCGCGCTATGGAGATGAACAATGCGGACATCTACCATCCTTTCCATGATGTACATGCGCCGAATGTTCAGAGGCGTGCTGCTAGGCCCAGAGGTCCAGAACCTCAAGTTCCCAGGCCTAGGCAGTGAAGAGGATGTGCTCGGCGGGAGCCTGCAGTTGTAGGCTATGGACCCCGTGGCGGTGGCTTTGTAGTTGAGCGTTTTTCCCCACCGCGTTTTGAGTATCGCGGTGAGGGCTCCTTCCCCAGTGGACCACGTTTTCCTCAGCATGGTGATCGCTTTCCCCGTAGGCGTGCTAGGAATGGTTTTTCTGCTAACCGTTCTTTTGAGCAGCCGGCCCAACACTGGTATTCACCTTACTTCACTAACCCCAGTGTTGGACCGTATGCTCACCCTATGTCTTTTTATTGATGTAGGTAAAACGAATGTAGAACGTTTGGTTGGTGGATTCCGGGTGTTCGAGGCACATGACCGGAAACGCCAAGTGGTTCTCCAGTCTTAGTCCAGTCACCGGAAAGGAGTTTATCACCTTCGGCGACAATAGCAAAGGTAAGGTTTTGTCTCATGGGTCGGAGTGAGTTAATGAGCACTTTGTGTTGCGCGATGTTGCTCTTGTTTCTAACTTGCATTTTAACCTTCTTTCTGTTTCGCAACTCTTTGACGACGACTATGAGATTCGTTTTAAACCGAATCTTAGTCGTATTTTGGACCCTCAGGGCAATCTTGTTTGTGTGATTTCGCTCTTTGGGAAAGTCTTTCGTGCGGATTTCTCGGAGTCGTTTGGAATTTCTCGTTGTCTTTTGGCTGGACCTTCCTCCTCTGATCGTTGGAAGTGGCATAGGAGACTAGGACATTTGAGCTTCGACTTGCTTGCAAGACTTAGCTCACTTGGCCTAATCCGAGGATTGCCCAAGTTGTCGATGGAGAAGGATCTTGTTTGCCACTCTTGTAGACATGGGAAGATGGTTGCCGCTCCCCACCATCCAGTGACTCAGGTCATGACAAAGCGCCCTGGAGAGCTTTTGCACATGGACCTTGTTGGTCCGGCTCGGGTGAGCTCGGCTGGGGGGAAGTGGTATGTGCTTGTTGTTGTTGATGACTTTTCGAGATATTCGTGGGTCTTCTTTTTACCTGAGAAGACCGAGACTTTCTCCTTTGCTCGCAATCTGATTTTGCGTCTTCAGAACGAGTTCCCTTTGAACTCGATGCGAGCAATTCAGAGTGATAATGGTTCCGAATTCAAGAATTCAGATTTTGAGAAGTTTTGTAACTCTTTGGGCTTAGAGCATCAGTTTTCTTCCCCCTACACACCGCCACAAAATGATGTTGTAGAGAGGAAGAATCGGACCCTTGTAGAGATGGCCAGGACGATGCTCGATGAGCATAGGACTCCTAGGCGATATTGGGCCGAAGCTATGAGCACTGCATGCTACATTTCCAATCGCATTTTTCTCCGAGCTTTCTTGAAAAAGACTTCTTATGAGTTGCATTTTGGAAAACTGCCCAAGGTGAGTTATTTTTGAGTTTTTGGTTGCCATTGTTTTATACTCAAAAAGGGCAACTTGGACAAGTTTGAGTCTCGTTCTTCTGACGGTGTGTTTTTGGGTTATCACACTCATACTCGTGCATATCGTGTACTTAACCTTGACACTAACCGAGTCATGGAGACATCAGATGTCACCTTCCACGACACCATGGTTTGTCCTTCTTCTCGTTTTGAGCGTGCAGGTGATCATGAGGTTGGTGAGCCTCTTTTTGATGACGAGGATGAGGGTGCTGAAGGTATGGATGATCCAGCACCCCCTCCACCTGTTTTGCCGCAAGGAGCGGCTTCTACGACGACTCACGGCCCCGACACGTCTTCTTCCTGGGGGCCATGGGATCCGCCACCTCGAGCGGTACCTTTTGTACCCGGGGAGGCACCAGCTGCTGTTGAGGGGGAGATCACATCTGCACGGGAGGCGCCACGACACATCCAGCGCCAACACCCCCCTCAGCAGATGATCGGCAACATTGACGAACGGGTCACTCGGTCCAGGTCACAAATCTCTCACTTTGCTCATTCTGCTTTTGTTGCTGATTTTGAGCCCCGAGATGTTGGACACGCTTTGACTGATCCGGATTGGGTCAATGCCATGCATGAGGAGTTAGAGAACTTTGAGCGAAATCGGGTTTGGGTTTTAGTTCTACCTCCTCCAGACTGTAAGCCTATTGGGACAAAATGGGTTTTCAAAAACAAGCAAGGAGAGGATGGCCACGTTGTTAGAAACAAGGCCAGGCTTGTAGCGAAAGGCTATAGTCAGAAGGAGGGGATAGACTATGTGGAGAATTTTGCTCCCGTAGTTCGTTTGGAGGCTATTAGGATACTCTTGGCTTTTGCTACATCCAAAGGTTTCAAACTTTTTCAAATGGATGTCAAGAGTGCCTTCTTAAACGGCTACATAGAAGAAGAGGTTTATGTTGAACAACCCCCCGGTTTTGAAAATCCCAAGTTTCCAAACCATGTTTTCAAACTCCACAAAGCTTTATATGGTTTGAAACAAGCCCCTAGAGTCTGGTATGATTGGTTGAAAACCTTTTTGCTTGCTAAGGGTTTTAAAATGGGATGTGTGGATAAAATGCTCTTTCTCCTCAAACAAGGCAAAGACACTCTCTTGGTCCAGATTTACGTGGATGATATCATTTTCGGTGGTTCTTCTCACTCTTTGGTTGCCAAGTTTGCAGATACTATGAGCAGGGAGTTCGAGATGAGTATGATGGGCGAGCTGACTTTCTTTCTCAGATTGCAAATTAAGCAATCCCGAGAAGGGACGTTTGTGCACCAGGGCAAGTATACCAAGGACTTGCTGAAGAGGTTCGATATGGGTGAGGCCAAGCCTCTTCCAACACCCATGTCGACCATGACGGCCCTGGATGCGGACAAGGATGGAGAAGCTGTGAGCCAGAAGGAGTACCGAAGCATGATCGGGTCGCTCCTCTATCTGACGGCGACACGCCCGGACATCCAGTTCGCGGTGTGTCTGTGTGCGCGCTTTCAGGCGTCGCCTCGCACTTCTCACCGTCAGGCGGTCAAGCGCATTTTCAGGTACCTTCGTTTCACACCTGAGTTCAGGATTTGGTATTCAGCTTCCTCCACCCTCTCCCTTTGCGGTTATTCCGATGCCGATTTTGCTGGTTGTCGCATTGAGCGCAAGTCCAGTTTTGGGACTTGCCAATTTATTGGTTCTTCTCTTGTATCGTGGTCTTCTCACAAGCAGTCTAGTGTCGCCCAGTCTTCCACTGAGGCTGAGTATGTTGTTGCGGCTAGCTGCTGTTCCCAGTTGCTTTGGATGATGGCCACTTTGCGTGATTTTGGTCTGAGCTTTTCTCGTGTTCCTTCGCTTTGTGACAGCACGAGTGCAATTAGCGTTGCTAAGAACCCCGTGCTTCACTCGAAGACCAAACACATTGATGTGCGCTTTCACTTTTTGCGAGACCACTATGAGAAGGGTGAGATCGACCTTCGCCATGTCGATACTCATCATCAGTTGGCTGATATTTTCACCAAGCCTTTGGACGAATCAACCTTTAATCGGTTGAGGGGTGAGCTTGGTGTGTGTTTCCCCTTTTAGATGGGGGAAACATTTTGGTTCTTTGTATCATAAACTGACTTTTCGTTTATCTTTGTTTCTTCAATTGGTATCTTCTTGCATCTTTTCTGCATTTCATTTTACATACGCTTTTACATTCTGAGCTTCATGGATATAATCGTTAGAGTGTAATTATGCTCTGTTTAGTGTATGCTCTGATGCTTTATGTTGATGTTTGTAGGTTATGCTCCTTCTGATCACTAATACATGTTATGAGCTGAGCTAATTTTGTATGGTGAACCTGCTTAATGAACTAAAACTTGAAAATATTCACCTTCGAGATGTGCATCTAGCCTGTGTAGAATATGTTGAAATCACACTCGTGCCTTTCATATATGCTAGGTTGCTATGTCTCTAGTTCTGAGTCTATCACTTGCTTGGTCTGTTCATATACTGTCTCTAATTTGAACCAAGTTAAGTGAATCAGAAAGATCGAGATGGGATTGCTTGTCAACACATCACAGTTTCGAGACTGTTTCTCATTGCACTTTGAGTTAAACTTGAGCTGTGAAGTGTATGACCGAAACTGTTGCTTTAAGCTTCTGATTGCTTCTGCATAGGCTTCGCATAGTTGAAAAGTTAGGCAATGACAAGCTTTCAACCTCTCGCAATCACATGCTGAAATTTGAACTTGTGTAATCTTAACCGCTGCAACTCCGATAAAATTTGGATACACAAGTCTATGTTTCATTCTATAGCATGATGGTTGAACTTTGCTAGGGGTAGTTCACCTTGTATACATGGGTAGCACTTGTCTGATTTCCTGTCTATACACGTGTAGTGCTATTTTGATGGTGAATACCTTTTTGGCTAAAATCTGCTCACTTTGCTCATATGTTCATATTTCATATTTGGTGATCAGTTTGAGCCTTCGCTAGCTTGTATGCTTTCCAGTGAGTCGTTGGAGCTATATTGTTTAGAGCATCTTTGCATTTTCTTGACTATACTCTTGAAGCTGCTAACTTGCATTTTGACTCATATGCATGTTGGAAGGGGGAGAACTTCTCTTATTGGCACTTTTGATGGTGCATTTTCTAAGGGGGAGAAAATCGTTTTCAGTTCCTTTTGCTTGATGGTGCATTTTCAACTAAGGGGGAGAAAATTTGGACAAATCATGTCTCCCATGTTGGCAGTTGTGTGCACCATGCAAGGGGGAGTTTGCTCGTGCTGAATTTTTTGAAATTTCCAATTGTTTCGGAGCATTTTGCTAGTTGTGTTGAGCCCTTGCCTCTATCTTGAGGGACTAGCAGTCGCATCTTTGGTTCAGTTGGGTTTAGTTGGTATCGAGTTTTTCAGTCGATGACAAGTTTTCTTGCTAGTTGTGTTGAGCCTCTGTGCCTCTATGTTGATGGACTAGCTTTTTGCTTCGATTTTTCAATTGGCATTTGCTAGCGGTGTTGAGCCTGTTCTACCTCTTCTTGAGGGCTAGCTTTTCTTTGCTTAGTTGCGTCGAGCCGTTGCCCATGTCTTTGGGAACCAAGTTGTTTTGCTCTTTCCACTTGACCTTCTTCGGCTTTCCTATGCTTTTGGGTCATTTGGTCGAGTTCTCTCTTCTCCTTCTTCCTCCTTCTATTTCTATTATGATTTGTGTTGGTAGTTGACAATGCACTCATCAAGGGGGAGATTGCGGATACATGGGTGTATGCCGAGTCTCTGAGTGATGAGTGATTGTCAACTGGGATAATGCGCATGTTCTTTGGCTTGTGTTGTGCAGGTGTCGAGCACGGATACAGTGATCAGAGGCAAGGTGAAGGTCAAGTAGAGACGTGTCGTGCCGATGGACCGAGAGTGGCGAAGGGCGGACGTGAGGCTTGGACTGAGGGACCGGTGGCCCGAGGATCAGCTGTGGCGGCTGACAGCCTGGGACAGCGACGAGCGAAGACTTGCGGTCATGTGTTGCCTGAGTCGTGGACTTGGGGACACGTGTCGGTGGACGGGGTGCACGGGCGGTGCATCCCCTCTACAGCTTCGGTTTGGTGGTAGAGCCAGAGAAAAACCATCGGGTGGACGGTTTCCAGGTTTGGGCCTCAAAACCTGGGCGCCGATGGTTTCTGAGTTTGGCCACAAAACTCGGGCTGAGGACGGTTTCTAGGTTTGGGCCTCAAAACCTGGGTGCTGCGGGTTTGCTGAATTTGGGCCTCAAAACTCAGGCGCTGGTGGGCTGGTTTCCCGGTTTGGGCCTCAAAACTAGGGGTTGGTCGTGAAGGCTGGTTTCTCGGTTTGGGCCTCAAAACCAGGGGTGCGATGTCCAGGAAAAGGACGCAGAGCGGTGGCGGCACGTGGCGGCAATCGGGAGGTTGCGTCGAGGCAACGCTACGAGTTGTGCGGGCGTGGCCGTCGGATCACCACCTACCATCGAGTTGGTCCAGAATAACCTTAGGTTTAGCTGGTTCGCTCTATAAGTAGTTAGGGGTAGAGTTGGAATTAGGAATAGTTAGAATTAGGATAAGTAGGGGGAGACACCCACCTCCCCATCCATCTTAGTCATTTGCTCTTTGCACTTAGGGTTTCCTGCTCTCCTAATCCTCTGCTGTAGCTAGCAGAGATCCGCAGAGAACCATACCTCTGTGTAGTGGAGATTTTGAGGAAGTGAGGCCGTAACCTCACTGTTGTAGCGTGTGGTAGCCACACGGTTGCAGATCGATGTGTTGATTCACGTTTTGTTCGTGTTCTTCGCGTTCTTCGTTTCTCCACAATTTTCCCGTCACTCGATCTCTCTCCCTACTGTGTCTTTGCGAAATCCGTTTGAATCAACTTGTTCGTTTTTGAAAGGAGATCATTTCCACCGAAGGAATTCATCTAACTCCTCACAAACAAGTAGATCGAGTTGATTTCGTTTTCGTGGCGCTTTTTTCGTTCTTGATCTTCCCCCTTCGATTTCCCGGTGTTTGAATCGATTTGAGCGGATTATTTCTTGGGGATAGTCTCCTAACTACCTCGTGATCATCCTCTCCAAGTTTGGGATCAAGGGATTTTGGTTTGGAATGATTTGGAGAAGATTTGAGTTGAGGGCGACCAAAATCGCCCCTCTCTGTTCATCCGCGGACAGTCCGCCGCGGGGGTCGCGGACAGTCCGCGCGTCGGGCCTCGACCGAGTCAGTGGTCGCGCGGCTCGGCTGTGTTGTTTCGGTTTGACCGGCGGACAGTCCGCTACTGTCATCCGCGGACAGTCCGGGACTGTCCAAGGAGACTTCAGCAGCTTTGCTGTTTTTGGTGTTTGGCCGGCGGACAGTCCGCCATCCTCTCGCGGACAGTCCGCAGTAGGGGCGGATAGTCCGGGACCCCAGGTCCGGACAGTCCGGGAATCGCTGAAGCTTCCGATTTTTGTGAATTTGCTCTCCCGGCTTCCTCGCTTGGTTTTCAGACTCCTCGTTTGGCCTAGTAGTTGACCAAGGAACCTCTCTAGGTATCTTTGCTACTTGTTAGCATCGGTATTTGGGGACTTCTCGATGTAGCCGTCTATATACGTTCGGGACTCGGTTCGCAAGGGTCGAACTTGTGTCGGACCTTTTTTTTGTGTTTGGTTTGCTATCACTTTGTGGTGCCTCGCTGTGATTCTAGGGATCATCCACCCTCTTCCAAGGGTCGTGGGCATCACGGTTTCGGTCGTAGCTTTCGGGGGTTGATCTTGGGACATTTGGCCAAAGTTTCGAGAGAAATTTTGTTGGCTCCCATTCACCCCTCCTTTGGTCGCCTTGCTAGTGCATTCTCGGTCCTTCAATAAATTGGCCACCCCCCCTGTCGAGCCATCCGTCCCACCTGAACCCTTGCCCTCTACCCGCAGCCGCAAGCCACCATTCAGAACCCGTTGCTGACGCCGAGGACCTTTCTGTTGTGCTCGCGGTAAGCTCCTTTTCCTTCCCGTGTTGTTCCCTTCGAGCTTAGAGCATGGAGACGCTTAACCCGTGATCCCCCGCCTTGGTTTTGTGCACGGTTGTGTTTGCAGCATCGCGTAGAGCTTTCCGGTGTGGTTGGTTAGGGTTAGCACGGTCGGAGTCGCCGTTCCGCTGAGCTCCGGTGAGCTCGGGCCACCGCCGGCCATGGCGCCGCCGTAGCTAGCACAGTGCTGGCGGCGGGGAGTTTTCCCCTTTCTCTTAGACCGCTAGATCTTCGATGCACGGCCAAGATTGGATACCCATTCGGGGTTATGAAATCGGTCCACCATGGATCCGTGGACGCGGAGCACCCTGGCCCAGTCATTTGGTCCACCGCTGGCGTGGCACGCCGCACGACTCGGCGCTCAACACGTGGCCGCCGTGTCGGCAGCGACACGGTCAGCGCTGACACGCGCGCACAGTTTTGCAGAAAGGCCCTTTTTTAGCGAAATAAACCCGCAGTCCATCCCTATTTTAAAAAGCGTTGTTTTCTTTCATTTTAGCCCCTGTAGTTTTCAGTAATAGAACTCGCGGTCCTGTCAGCGTGGAAAATACGTTTTTATTTGTTTTAATTCGAAAAATAGTTCGGTTTATTTACAAAAGTGACATTGAACCTTGTTTTCAACATAACTTTCCCGTTTTAAATCCGATTAGAGTGATTCTTGTGCTCACGGGTTTGTAGAAATGCGTAGAATAGTTTTATAAGCTTTTTGCCTTGTTTTAGTACTGTTTGGTGTACTATTCTAATAGAAATATTATTTGTTTGCATGTAATGATTGGGAATGGATGCTTGTGTGGTGCCTTTGATCCCGTTTAGAGTTAGAGCAGTCCAAGGTGGTCGTGAAGCAGATCTTCGAAGAAGTGAGACCATCAACACGAGTTTTTGGAAGGCAAGTGAAACATGAGTTCCTTTGTTACCCAGTAACCTTTTAATCACCTTTTCATATGCATGTGTCTAATATGATGAACTCTAGAGATTCTACCTAAGAACTTTGTTATCCTGTATTCCTTGTTACCTTGGGTTGTGCATATGGGTAGTTCTGCTTAGCTTGCAAATACCAAATATTAAATTGATAATCTTGATTAATGATTTATGGAACAAATGTTGGTTCTGAATCTTAAAGCGGCAACCCAGGATTTATAGTACAACCACGAGGACTACATGGCTCTGGTCTTAGCTAAGTACTTTGATTGTTCTAGCTCGTCTGTAGCTTACTGAAAGGGCAAGAGGGGCGTACCATGTAGTTATAGCCCGGTCCCACTAGGGTAATTGCTTTGGAGGCACTACAAGATTTTCGGTCTACTGCAACGCCGAAAAAGTGTAGCAAAAGACCCAAAAATGGTAGCAATAGTAATTTTGCTACCATTTTTTTTTTGTTAAATGTCATTGCCCTTGTAAGGGTAGCAATAGCATAATGCAATGGGTTACATTTTATGTTGCGACACACAGCCCCTCTATTGCAACACTTTTGACACTTTTGCAACACCCGGTGAGTGTTGTAACAAAATCAATTGCAACCACTATGGGTGTGGTAATAGTATCAATTGCAACGAACTAGGCGTTGCTAGCGATACGTATTGCGACACGCTGGTTGTGTAGCAACACAATGCAATCGCAACACAACATAGGTGTTGCAATTGTGGTTGTTGCTACGCAGAGACAGCATTGCAATAGAGGTTCTATATTGCCACGTCGCCTAAATGGTTGCTATAGGTGGCTTAGGTTATTGCAACGTCTCTTGAGGTTGGTTGCTACAGAGAGGTCGTATATTGCCACGTTTCTGAATGGTTGCTATAGATGGCACAGGCTATTGCCACGTTACATAGGTTGGTTGCTACAGACAGGTTATCTATTGCCACGTTACTAACTAGCTGGTTGCTATAGGTAGATTCTTCTATTGCCACCATCATCTTTTTGTAGTTGCAAGAGATAATTTCTCTATTGCCATGATTATCGTACCTATTGCCACGACTAAATGTGGTTGTTATATGTGCCATCATATATTGCAATGCGAGATTAATATATTAATAATTCATGTTGTGACACTTTGTTTGGTAGCTTAAATCAATAATTGCAAAATGACAAATACATAATGAAAGAAGCATCGACATCCATTAAAATGAAATATAATTTGTTCATACAAAATCTTTAACGAAACACACCGAGTGTCAAACTAAATGAGAACACAAGTAGATAGCATAACACATAATAATGTGTCAAGAACAGGCAACTGTTTGAACTCATTCGAATCAAAAGACTAATGTCCACTGTAGCAGCGAAGGTTCCCTTGATATGTATGTTGGCCATCGTCCCACCATTCGCATACTTCTTCTCAAACTCAAGATTCCTCCTGAAAAAATCATTGACATGCATTAGTTAAACTGAGACTAGTGGTGGCAAAGCTAATTGAACACTGAAGCAAAACACGAGCTGTAGTACTAGAGTTCTGTGAGCTATAGTACTATCAACCATGAACTATGAAGCGAAAAGCAAATATAAACATACATGCAGCTGCCTCCTAAGACATTTTATGAATACAAACACATCCATATATATTTCTAATCAGCAAGAGGAAACTAAGCCTGGACCATATTTAGGAGCAGAACAAAAGAATAGCTATATACTTCTCCAAAAGGACTATATGTTCCTTTTAATGCAAAGAGAGATACAAGGTTTCACATAGTACCTGTGTATTCTTTTTGGACAATGCAGATCTTTTCCTAGCCGCAGTTTCCATCAGTTGCTTTGCTGTAGTATAAACAGCACCTGAATTCGCTGCCGAATTACTTCTAGTCATACGCCCTCTAGTGAGACGTTCTTCAGCTGCGGAAGAAGGGGTTGTTGTTCTGGCTGGCTGGTTTCTTGCGTAACCTATAAATAAATGGTTGGTGGTAAAAATTACACCCCTTGAAAAGAATATGACATGCATGTTACAATTAAACATTCTTCAATTGTCATCAAACTACCTGCTGACTATGCATCATGTGTTCTCCCATTGTAGTTGTTACATTTTGTGTCCCTTCAATTGTTGTAGCAGCAGCAACATTTTCAGTTGGCTCCACAATTGTGCTAGCCTGCATTTCGAATTGGGTTTAAGATCATGATTTTCAGTTCAATAAACTATAAGAACATAGATGTTGTTAATATTACCTTTTGTACTAAAGCTTGCTGTTGGGCTGCTTGCAACATTCACATAGCATGCCTAAGTGCTTCTCCATCAGCCTCCCTTTCCCTGTTCATCTGTTCAAGCTGACGCCTATGTTCTTGCCTCTCGGCTTCCCTTTCACTTATTGAGCTTCTAGTCTATCTTGCAGCCGTCCAACCGATTCAATGAGGGCTTCCTCCTGTTGGAGTTTGCGCTGGTAGTCCTCCGACAGTAGCTCCTTTCTAGTTGGGTACCTTGCAAGGTAACCATTACCATGCATCTTGTTTGATTTGAGTTTTCTCGTTTCCTTGTAGGTTGATTGGAAAATCTTGTTTTAGTACTTTTCAGCTTTCTGTATACAAGCATGCAAAATATATTTTTTTTGTAGTGGGCAGTGGGCTAAATATCTCCATCAAATACAAAGACTATATAGGTTATAACAATATCATGTCATTGTCATTCGGGGGCACAAGCACAAACCATAAAAAATGCCTGAAGGAAAACCTTGTGACAAAATTTTTTACCTTCTCATAGCTCAATTGAGAGAAACCCTTTGATCCTGTAACATGGTGTATGTGTCGATTGTGCTGATTCTGAGAATTCTTATTGCTAGGCATAGAACCAGCAATGATTTGATTTTTATAAAATCAGCAGTGTGCAAAACATAAACCTTGACGTCAGAAGTGGAATTGGAAAGTTTTTAAAAAAAATTGGGAACAAACCTGGAATTCATCGGTGCCAAAATACGACACCAGATAGTGCCACTCAACAATGTCTAATTCTTGTTGCCTATGTCTCATTCTCTCTTCATAGGTGGTGTACGCCTTGTAGGTAGGACTAAATGTAGATCACCATCCTTTGTAACGGTCATTAGCCACCGTCCATATCTTGATTATGTTCGCCTCGTTATCCTCAAGGTCCCACTTAGCCTCCTCAAGGTAAAGGCTAAATAAATTACTTCTTAAACAATAATTTGGTATTAAAATTTTGACATCCACATGGATAACAGAAGCTTACTATGCACATCGTTTGCTATTGCAATTTTGACATCCACATGGATATCTCTCCATGTTCTTACTCCGATGAGAGGTGCTCTTTTCCTCGTGAATAGTGTTATTTCATCAACAAATATTTGTTTGTTTGAACCTACACGTCCTCCAAGCCTAGAGAACTAGATGCTAAGCTTCTGACATGCCTTCCTGGTTCTCTTGTCTGTTGTTGTCCATCCTTTCAAGTTACCTCTTGGCTTTCTCTTTTTGGAGTCTTGTCCATGAAAAACAAATATATACAAAGTGAAATACTTAAAAACTATTGACATAGTTTAAAATTAACTAAACCTCACAATAAACTGAAAATATTCATTAGTTACTAGTTCTCTCTCCCTGTGGAATGAAACGCCGAGCATGAGATGGTCTGTTTACTGGTGGTTTGGGGTTGCTATCTTCACTTGAAAGTACTACATCTCATTTCCAAAACATCATATGATTTTAAAAAAATAAAACGAATAAGATAGAACCCACCTCTCATTTCCATTCAACCCCAAATCAAATGATTTTTTCCCTATCCCATCCCATCCGGTAAGCAATTTATCTCGCATGCTAACCATCCTCTGTTTCACTGTTCCCACACATGAATCGCATGTTGGCTTTCTTCTTTTTCAGAGTGACGTACTGATCAAATAATGGTTCAACAAAAAAGTTACAGGGATTATTGAAGCACATGATCTAGCAGCAAAGTTACAGGGATCAAAGTACATGATCCAGCAGCAAAATTACAGGGATCAAAGCACATGATTTGCTAAATTATCTGATTAGAAAGGTGTGGTCATCTACTTAGAGAAATGTACATGTAACCATGCCATTCGCTTTAACCTAGATTGCAAACTGGAGCCAATGTTTTTTCTGCAAGTTCGATGCACATAAAGAAGGGTGATTAGAATATAACAGAAAGAAGCCACATCTGCATTGAATGGAGGATTAGAATATAACATAAGTTTTTGCAAAGAAGACCTCAAACACATTGGCAGGATCTGCAAAGTATCATATAGGTTCAAACCTAAGCCTGCTTTAACATGGTACAAAAGGAATCTCTAATTATACAGATAAGGCATGGAGAGAATTCATTGCCTGTACATACAAATAAGGGAATGCAAAGATCAATCTTACCAAGTATTTGTCTCCATGTTTGGTTGATGACATCCAAACAGACTGAACCAAATCGGCATTCATCCAGAAGTGGTTAGTAGGTAGATCATTTTTCTTGAGCTAACCTAGTGGAAGCTAAAGAACACGATGATCAAGAAAAAAAATCAAAAACTCTCTCCATAGCCATTCATAATTAGTCTTCTCTTGGCAAGAGTCATGGAATGAGATCTGAACTCTAATAAATCAATATATAGATATATAGTTATGAAATAAATAAGCACACCTATTGAATTTAGAGGAACTTGACATCACTCAAGTAATTCTAAGATGCAGCTCAAGCTCCCTTGATGCTATGATAAATAAGCTGCCTTGAATACTGCAAAAAATGTCATAGTACCTCATTTGCAAACTTCTCAAGATGCAGAGGTACATTTAAACCATCTTCAGGAATATCATCAAAAGCAACAGTAATGGAAGAATCCTATTGGTTAACAAAAAAAAATATTATTCCTCCTGCACATAGAGCAAAACCTTAAATTCCTAGACGCATTAGATGACATGAGTGTACCTTTAAGCGATAAACTACACCTTGACCAAGTGAAGCAAATTTGGCATCTGCCTTATTTGGCTTCAGGGCAACAACATCATGTGTTCCAAACTGGAGTAGAATGAAAAAGGAAAGATAGAATCATCAGTCCCACTGAACATGAGCATGTTAGCTAGAATTATCAGTCCCAGTGAACATGAGCATTCTTTCAATCAACATCTTGTTCATATAAAGGAACCGCGTGAGTCTTTCCTATGTCACACTGTTATCGCACAATAAAGCATGATTGTGTATATAATGTATGATTGAATGAAACGGCAATCATCACAAGAACTACAACCGTAAGTGATACAGAGCTTTACATAAAAGTCTGATTTCCTAACCCTGTTGCCACAGCAGGCAACCAAAAGAGAGGGTGAAAGACAATAGCCTCACCTTGTGAGACCGGAGAACATTGCCTTTGTTGGGCTGGAAATCCAGGAGCGTCTTCCCCATCAGTGCCATGTACTCTACGCGCCAAGCAGCATAAGCAAGTCAAAGGCCATTAGAAGTTTAGCACTAAAGACTGAAGTGCAGCATTCCTATGACACCAAGCAACAGAAGTAGAGAACTGAAGCAGCAACCTGGTCATCGGTGCACTTGAGGTTGGTAATGACGCAGCCCTGCCTCTCCAGGTTCTTGGCGCTCGTCTCGGACTCTGTCGATATCTTAGCTGCCTGTGCACACACCCAAGACACTCGTCGCGCTGCAACTCGCCTCCAGCGTTGACAGCTCTGGTCGGCCACGCCACCTTAGCCAAGGCGCCACAGCTTCCCCGCCTCCGGTGCCGGTGACAGCGCCGTGCGTCACCTCGATGGAGCCGCGCCAATCTGCATCGCGAACCCTTCCCAGCCGCCATCCTCAAACCCTAGGCTAGTCGAGCGGAGCCACGACCGGAGAAAGGGCCACAGGCCACCTCCGGCGGTAGCAGACGAGAGGGCAGGTGCGGGGGGTATGCACGGGAGTTCGTCGGTCATGGAGGAGCGGGAGGGAGCGTCGCCACTAGCCCCGATGCGTGAGGGAGCGCCGGAGCGCCGTCGCGATCCCCGTTGTCACGGACGCGGATTCAGTGACTTTCCTTCCGGAAGTCACGTGGTAACTTTACTCCTACCATCCACCCTCTAGCCAATATCGAAAGAGGGAGATCGATTCAAGGGTTCTTTCTCTTTAGGATGCAGCCTTGAGCGTTCCTTCGCTCGCACAAGCCGCACCGGCATTCTACGTGTGGCAGCCAACGAGACCACTGGGGCATGGCCGCCGGGGTTTTTTTTAACCTTTTTTAAAAAAACTAGGAAAAATACCCGTACGTTGCAACGGAGAAAAATATAAATTATTTACGTAAAATAAGTATGTTTAACGGTCATGATAAAAGACAGCACACATATATATAAAAATATAAAAGAAAAAGTTTTTTAATATTTTTACATATATATTTAATATTTGTAACGAAAAACACAGTTTTATTATAAAAAACAGTGAAGTTATATATTTTTATCTATGTAATTATTTTTTTTATATCTAAAAAATGTTTTTCAGTGGGCAAGGCCACGACCCCTGCTCGCTCCTGGTTTCGCCCCTGCGTCCATGCACATACATATATTTTTATATAGTTGGAATTGTAATCCAAATATACTTAGAACTTGGAGAGATATTGAGAACTATCAGCATGATCACTGAAGACTTTTTTGTTCTGAACGAAAAATATAATAATTTTAAAATTTTAAAACTTTTTTGTTCTACCTCGTCTCTGTAGTATTCGTCTCCAACTACTCCGCTCTGTGTCAGTGCACGTGTCCGTCTCCAACCGCTGTTGTTGACGAGACCAACCGGGAGGAGGAGAAACTTTGCCTCTTTATTATTAGATATATATATATAGGTATAGATATAGATATTTCAATAATAATCTCACTCAAATAAAATTTGAATATTTTGACCCTTTTGGTCGCGTCAGTCCCACTGGCGCGACCAAATAACGTTGTCGTGCCATTGGGATTCGCGTGACAAGGTCTTACACGTCGGATGACGTTTCCAGCATGGAAAACCTTGTCACACCTGTTTAGATACCCACAAACTATCAACTTTTTTCATTCTCTGCATCACATCACCATCACATCAATGTTTGGACGCATGCATGGAATATTAAATATTGGTAAAATAAATAACTAATTGTACTTTTAGTACGTACATGTCGAGACGGATATTTTGAGTCTAGTTGATCCATATTTGGACAAAGTTTGTCAAATAACAACGAAAGTGCTACCGTTGAGAAAAAAAACTCATCTTTCGCATCTAAACAATGTCCAATGCATGTGGCGTGACAGTATAGTCTTCTCGCGCCACCGGGAGTGGCGTGACAAGACTGAATTTTTAAAAAATCATAACTCTTCGATACGACGTCGGATGACTGAACATGAACAAAGTTTTGAATTTTTTTCATTTAAGGATGTTAAGATGCTCAAAAATATCAAATATTTTTTTCAGCACCATAATAAACGCATATAAGAGTTCGTCGTTTTTGAAAATTCATATATTTTTTGTATTATATTAAATAAAGATACTTTTTGAGTATATGATTTTCAAAAAAAAATCATGATTTTCATATCTTTGATACATATAAAAAAATATATATCAATTTTCAAAAGCGATGAACTCTTATATGCGTTTATTATGGTGCTGAAAAAGTATTTGTTTTTTGAGCATCTTAACGTTCTCAAATGAAAAAACTCAAAACTATAAAGTTGTGGATCTCATCGAGAGCTACAATTTTGATATAAAAATTATCTTCAGAAGGTAGCATGGATGTGAGGATGCTTGCAGAAGGTAGCAGACCACTAGCAGCGTTAGGTACGGTGTGCTCACCAAGACGCATACGGAAAAAAATCCAATTCGTAGCTCCTTTTAGCCTGCAAGCAATGGTAGCCCTTAGAGCTTAGCTGGATGGTAGATGGAGTGAGTAAAGTTATGTCGTAAGATGCTTGAGTAAAGTCATTCAATCTGGATCCCGTTGTCACACCGACGGGGGAAGGAATGAAAATAAAAGAAACCGAACCGGTAAGAGGAATTATTTGTTCACGAGGTGTTTGGGCGTGGGATTCGATCGCTGGTCTCCCAGGGCGTGCGGGGCTATAGGGTGCGGGGCGGGCGCAGCAGGGACGGAGTAGCGTTGAAGCCTGGAATTCTCCGTCGCCACAGGATGGTGGCGAAGCCCACTGAGATTAGATCTAGATAGTCGGTTTGTTATGTGAGGAGTTTTCTAGGTGCACAAACTCGTGTATACAGAGCAAAGGTCATGTCTATGGGGATAATTTTCTGTGTGGACTGTGTAATCTTGATTGGTCCCTTATAGTAGAGATCAAGTGTGTAGCGAAGCAATTACCGAACCTGTTGATGACTATATTGGTGATGATGATTTTGACGACGATGACACCTACATTGATGATGGGGTTATTGCACCAGTCATGGAAGAAAATATAGAAGATGATTTCTTTGCTTGAAGACAATTTTTTTGTTGCACTGTTTGGTGGGAAGGGTCTCTTGTCCTTCATACACATATGTCGCACTTTATTATTATTTTTTGAGTTGATGACATGGTTAAGTTTGAACAGTTGCATGGAACATTAATTTTCGTTATGCTAATGAATATCTCTTGAGATAAATGTTTTGAGTATTTGAAATAAAGAGGTAAGTGGAAAGTTTTGAAATAAAAATCACGATTGCCCAAGAGTAATCACCGGTCGGCAAATGTTTGGACAAGGAAAGGTTCATTAGCGTGGTCACCATGTGACCGATGGTGCACGGTCAGGCATTTACTATCGCTAACAAAGTGACCAACCACCCCGGTACAACTTCAAATACTAATTAACATCCACGCATACTTAGGCTAGTCTCAATGGAAGGTTTCATCTCACAGTTTTCAAAAGCTAAAATTTTGATATGAAATAGATCTCTTCTACAGTGTAGTGCACAGTTTCACATGCTATTTACCCTCCATGGGTCCCACCTCTCTCTGTCTTCTCCTCTACTTTTCCAGTTTTCTTCCCATCGCACAAACGCTCAGCACTCAGCCGCACCGGCCTCGTGCTTGTGACCGGTGGTGGAGCTGTACCCGTCAACACATGCAAACACGCCCGCGTCCGGTGGAGCAGCCGCGCCGCTCCCGTGGCCGGCCGGCCACGCGCCGCTCCTGTGGCCAGCGCTCGCCCGCGGCCGGCGGAGCAGCCACGCCGCTCCCGTGGCCAGCGCTCGCCTGCAGCCGGTGCTCGCCCGCAGCCGGTGCTCGCCCGTAGCCGACGCTCGCCCTCGGTCGGCGGAGCAGCCGCACCACTCCCCTGGTCGGCGCTCGCCTGCGGCCGGCGGAGCAGCCGCGCCGCTCCCGTGGCTGCCGCACTCGCCCGTTGCCACCGGATGAAACGGCCCAGCCCCTCCTCAACGCAGGTTCCGTTCGAGTTTCACGCTATTGGAAACGCCGCCCAGATAGTCTCGTGGGGACGAAACTAATCTCTTCTCTTTCCTCAGAATTTTATGCAAAAAGTGTAAATTTGCTGATGTGGCAGTCTATTTAATGTGGATTACACTCCCATGAAACCCCCATTCAGACTGGCCTTAACATCAAGTACATAACAACAACTACTACTTAACAGAAAGTTTCAAACAACAGGCATAAGGACGGAGATGCCGAGATGGGCCATGGTTGGGGCGTTTTATAACTCATAAGGTCTTCAATCATATCAAATAAATTAAAACCTGAGTTACAATGAACACACCTACGTAGTGCATTGGTGGAGAAGGTTTTATCTAAACTAGAGCTCTATGGTTCGAATCCTATGAGGAGCACTTTTTAATTCTAACTAATATAACTAATATGCGTCCCCAATTCTTTTCTTTCCATACTTTTTTTAAGTTTCAAATTTGTTGCAATTATCAAAGTATATTGCAACAAAATATAAGCGTTGCAATTGAACACAATTTTCGCTTCGACCCCATAGATCTCGTTGCAATAAAATTTAGCACTTGCAACAATATCAGAGTATATTACAACTGCCAAAAAAGGTTGCAATTGACCCCCACTTTTGCTTCGCCTCCAAGTGTTCACGTTGCATTAAGCATCTAGTATTTGCAACGCTTGTCAAATTTTATGCAACACAAAAAAACCGTAGCAATAGTCAAAACCAAATGCAACTAACGTAAATGTAGTTGCAGTACTACCACACAATTGCAACCAAAATCAAGTCTACTGCAACCATTTTTCACCATTGCAATATCGTCCACCAAATGCAACAGAGCTTTACAACATCTCGAAAACCGTTGTATTAAAGGCATGTATCTCTACCATTTTTTACAATGGTCGTAATACAACGATCTCTGGCAACCAAATTTTCTACGTTGCAATTATTCGGCGTTGCAGTAGACCGAAAATCTTGTAGTGAGGATAGGGTGTTACCTTAGTGGGGAGGTGATCATAACTCTTGGGAGACGGAAACCTTAGCGGCTATGACTTGTTAGACCAACTTTGGGAAGACTTCGTAGTGATCCCTGCCGACTTACCTTGGCAGTGAGTCAAGAGGCTGATCACCTCGGGCAATGGGCAATCACGACCCATGAGTAAAGATGTACACACTCTGCAGAGTTAAGAATAAACTGATATATCAGCCGTGCTCTCGGTCATGAGCGGCCTAGATCCTTTTTGAGACAGTTCTATGAATAATGTGGGTAATGATAATCTTGATGATACTTAATTATACTTTCACCATGGGAGCTTAAGCATAACCTAGTGACATAGGTCTAATAAATAAAATATGACCAACTAAAAATGTTTACCGCAGTTCAGCCATGTCTAGCCTTTTGAGCCTTGCATCCCTCATGTTATACTTGTTGAGTATGGTGCGCTCACCCTTGCTTTGCGTACAATCAATGAAAATCCCGGATGGGTACTAGATGGTGGAATCAAGTGAGCAGTTACAGAAGGTGTTCCAAGAGTTCTAGGCGAGTGTTCCCCCAGTCAACCGTCCCTGTGGAGTTTGGAGTCCCGAAGATTAGTTTCGGCTCTGCTTTATTTTAAGTGTAAGCCTTGTTGTATCTATGTTTCGTTATATAATAAAGCATTGTCTTTGGATAAATTCCATATTTGTTGCTATATGTGTCTTGTGGACTTCCTGGGCACACATATAGAAGGCACTTGGTATTCTTTGGAAACTGGGAGTGACAGGTTTGAGTTCTATGGAGGGTTTTGGTGGTACCGATGTCTCCTCCAGTTCTATGGGGTCTGGGTCAGATTCCTCCTGGATGAACTCTTCATCATCATCTTCTAAATCGGGTTGCCCGTCAAGATACCCGTTAACGAGTTTCAAGAGCGGGTGTCCAATTACCACGTCGATTTATTCTATGTCAAAAATAAAGAAATTCAAGAGGATGTTGATTTTGATAATTGTGGTCGGGATGATTTGTGCGATCCCGCAGCTACATAGATATTTAGAGAAAATGCTTACTCCCACAGAGGGATTATACAAAGTGTCTAATTTTGTGTGGTTTATGGTGCAAGGGGTGCTAGATGATGACGTGTGTATTTGGATTACTTCGGATGAAGCTTCGGCCTCCTTAAGCCATTCATCGCTCAAAATCGACGAAAGCTCTTGAACAGTCTCCTTGAGGTAGTGTTCCTCAAGCAGAGTTGGGATGTGTTGGTTTGGGCCTTTCGGAGCAGTGGATTTCCTTTGCACCGGATAGTCTAAGGCATTCCCATAGTCGGAGAACAGGTCATCCTCAACAACAAAAGGGAAACCCAATTCTTGTGGCGTCTTTTTTTTAGACGGCACACATGTTTCTGGTTGAGCATTGATAGTGGGCTCTACTATTGGGGTTTCTATTTCTACCTTAGGTATGGGTTCTTCCTCTACGGGAGCTTCATCATAGACATTAGTGTAGAGGGTGTTCTCGAGAACTTTCGCAAGAACACTTCTCCCTTCGCTAATGGGGAGATGTAAGAACGCACCCCTTGACGCTAGTAGCGTAGAATCCTGTCTAAGTCCGGTATAGAAATGTTGCAATAGTGTTGGCTCAGTTATCCCTAGATCAGGACCCGAACGGGTGAAATCGGTGAAACAAGCCCAAGCCGCACCTAGAGATTCCTTCTCTTCTTGTTTGAAGCAATGAATATCTAGTCGGAGATGAGTCACTCGTGAAATGGGGAAGAATGTTAGACAAAACTTGGATTCCAGCTTCTCCCATTCACTTTCTACACTTTCTTCGTGGCGAGAATACCATCGTTTGGCTACACCCGTCAAAGAAAACGGGAATTGCTTCCTCTACGTGCACGAACATAATTGTTCGAAGTCACGCAGATGCGTGTATGGGTTCTCTTGACCATCTCCAAAAAAGGCTTTTTTCTGAACCATCGCTATGAGACTTGGGCAAAGCTCATAATGAATAGCCATAATGGCTTTAGATGATCTAGGCGGCTCCAGACTAGCGTCCACTGGAGCAGCGAATTCGAAGATAGGTGTTTGATCCATAGTGGTAAAGAAGTGAGAGTGTTTTGGTCGAACAAGATAACACGAGCAACTCGATTCTAACTAAGCCAGCTACTGTTCCCCGGCGACGGCGCCAGAAAGCTTGTTGATAGCTAATGTGGCAAACGGGAAAACTACAAGCATACTGTTGTCATTGTAGCCTTCACCGGGAGTATTACAGGTATCGTATTATCCACGAGGAACGTGAAGTGAACTAACTTAAATCAAGGTCGTCCTATGATGAGATAGAAGAGCCTATGAAAGCTCGGTAGAGGGGATCTCTATAATATCCTATGTCTGGTATAACAAAAAGGTATATGCGGTGTTCTCCACCCTTGCTCACTGGGGGCAGCAGTTGCAGCTGAAGCCCGTGCAAGCAGCCCAACTTCCTTACTTAGCCCTACTTTTTAAGAACTTGCCTATAAACATGTGGTGGACTCTAGAGACCAGATTTGGGGTTGTTAGCCTGAACACCACATTTACGCTACAGTTACTACTCTAACACGGATCCTAAGGTTAAAGCACTATACTAATAGAACAACATACCTATGAAATACAAGTATATAACTTAATGCTAAACCAGATATTGAATATTAAAGAATATATCGTATGTTTACTTACAAAGAAGAGCACATTCGCTGAGGTACACTACGGAGGAGACTCCCGACAGGCCCGAGGCTTCCTCTAGATGACTCCCTCACTCTCTCCTCACTCGCATAGCACTATGCCAGAGCTTCGCTAATGCTTCTCAAGTGTAGCTAACTCTACTATGTCATAAATGAGAGGGGGTATTTATAGGTGGAGGTGGAGTAGGGGCTACTCCACCGCCACGTCATCGATCTACGTGATCCCCTCTCTCCACCGTTGGATTGTAACTAACTTCGAATGAATGGCCATCGTACTTGGAGGTTGATTCACCATGAAGGAATGTAGATTCCCCCTGAAGGAACCTTGGGAGGATCATCCATTGGTCAGGCGACCCCTATGACAGGTGGGACCTCCCATGGTGTGTGCAAATGTTGTCCCCACTTGTCATTTGGTGTTTGTCACGTTGAAATGTGTCTTGATCACATTGGATGCTTCCTTGTGAGCCCATTGATCCATGTGACTTCCATTTCCACCGTTGAGAGAAAACACAAGTGTGATCCAAGGGTGAAAATGTGCTCTAGGAGTCTTCTCATGTATCATGCCACTTGGGCAAACCCTGGTGGGGTCATAGGGAGGTCAGGCGACCCCCTTATGTTGGTCCTATTAGGGGGTCGGGCGACCCCCTTATGTGTGTCCTACCAGTTGATTTTGCCACATTTCTTTATAACCTACATGAAAATACTTCCAAGTACAAGTGGAGCTAGTTATTGATATAATGTGTTCATGTCATGTCTTTATTCCTTGAAACCAACTTTGTTGACAAGGTTTTGAACATGTTATTTTGGGTAATATTCCACCATCAACACTTGTATGATATTTAGTTCATGCAGTTTGAGCTCTTTCTGATCATGTAACTTAACCTGATGAGCTAAGTATGGTTTTGCAATGATGAACTTGCTTAGTAAATGTTAAATCTTAAAATAGTTCACCATTTCCTTTAGCAAATAGTATGAGTAGGTCTTGTCACTCTTGAGCTTGCTTTGCTATACTAGGTTTCTATGTCTCTAGCTTGGAGTTGGTCGCTTCCATTGTATATACTCCAATGTGCTAAAATGCTAAAATCTGAAAACCAAGCTAAGAGATAATGAAAAGATCGAGGTGGGATTGCACTACCACACCTCACTGTATCGAGACTGCTTCCCTTTGCACTTTGTGATGAACTTGAGCAGTGTAGTGTATGACCGAAACCATAGCTTTAAGCTTGTGATAGTCTTTGATTTAGGCTTCGCTTGGTTGAAAAGTTAGGCATGTGGTGCTCTCAACCCCTCACATTCACTTGACATGTATAACTCTTGTATAAATTGTTTAATTCCAAAATGAAATGAGTTGTATATGGCTTGTTAATTAATAGTTGCTTTGAGGTAGTTCACCGGTGTAGCTTTGTTAGCTCTAGTCGATGACATGCTTATCTTCATACTAGATGCTATTTTTGTGGTGAACTTGATCTTTGCTCCTAATTTCATATCTAAAACTGCTTTGCCAATCTTGTTAGGTTGTATGATCATGATGAGCTTATGCTTGCATTTGGGCTCTTTACTTGTTCACTTGTGCAAATAGAGCATTTTATCACTCCGGATAGCATATCTTTGAAGCTTTTGCAATCATTTAGTTCTTTTTCAGGCTCCCATGTTTGCTCTTGATAAGTGCATTTTTAACTAAGGGGGATAATTATTTAACAAATCATATCTTGTTGGTGATGCATTATTCAAGGGGGAGTATGCTTGCTGTGGTTGTGTCCAGGGGTAGTATGCTCGCTTTGCTTGTCGATTTTTCAGTTGGTTTTGATTAGAGCTAGATGTGTTGAGCCCTTGCCTCTTTCTGAAGGGACTTGTTGATTTACTCAGTTTTGGCTTACTTTGCTCTGATCTTCTTGCCGCTTTGCTTTGCTTGGTTGCGTCGAGCCGTTGCCCATGTCTTTGGGACCAAGTTGTCTTGCTCACTCCCTTGACCTTCTTTCGGTTTTGCTTTGCTTCTGGTCATTTGGATGAGTTCTCTTCGTTCTACCTTCTTCTTATTTTCTTTTTACTCTATATGATTTGTTGTGGTAGTTGATAATGCACTGATCAAGGGGGAGATTGCGGATGCATAGGCTGTGATCCGGGTCATGTGATGAGTGATTGTCAATGGGTTTGATGTGCATGTTCTTTGGCTTGTGTTGTGCATGTGTTGAGCTCGGAGACGGTGATCGAAGGCAAGGTGAAGGTCAAGGGCTTGGACTGATGGAACGGTGGCTGGAGAATCAACCGTGGTGGCTGACATGCTAGGACAACGACGAGCGGAGACTTGCGGGACACGGTGTGGTTCGGGTTGTGGACCTAAAGACACCTGTTGGTGGATGGGGTGCACGGGAGGTGCATCCCTCTACGGCCTCGGTTTGGTGGTAGAGCCTCAGAAAAAACACTAGATGGCCAGTTTCCGAGTTTGGGCCTCAAAACTCGGGCTGACGTACAGTTTCTAGGTTTGGGCCTCAAAACCTAGGCGCTGCTGGGTTTTCAAGTTTGGGCCACAAAATTCGGGGTGGATGGTTTGCTGGTTTGGGCCTCAAAACAATCGGCGGAGGTCTCGAGGAGATCTGTCGCACGTGACGGCATCTGGTGAGGTCACGTCGAGGCGAAGCTACCGGATGTGCGGGCGTGGCCATCAGATCAACATCAACTTCGAGCTGGTCCAAAATAGCCTTAGGGTTTAGCTGGATCGCTCAATGTATTAGTAGGGGTAGAGTGGGAATAATGTTATCTTAAGTAGAGGGAGACACCCACCTCCCTTCTCATCTCAGTCATTTACAGTTTTCCACCTCGGGTTTCCCCCTGTCTTCCCATTCCTCTAATGTAGCTACTAAGATCTGCAGAGTGCTACAATTCCTCTGTATTTTTGGGTTCAAGGAAACGGGACCGTAATCCCGTTGTCTCCTCGTGGGGACGATTTTCCGCTAGAATTTTAGAGTGGATTTCGCGTTCTTGTTGTGTTCTTCGCGTCCCTCTTTTCTCCCCGATTTTACCATGTCTTGATCTCAATCTACAGTGACTTGTTTTTTGATCCGTTTGTTTCTACTTGATCTTTGTCATGAGAGCATCACTTCCACCAAAGGAATTTGTATGAATCCTCATGAGCAAGTAGATCGGGTTTTTTCAAGTTTCATGGAGGCTTTTTGTTCTTGCACGAATCCCTTTGGTTTCCCAGAGTTTGAGATTGTTTGAGCGGTTGATTTTATAGGATTAGTCTTCCAACTACCTAGAGATCTGAAGGACCAAGAATGCTAAAGCAAGGCGACCAGAGGAGGGGGTGAATGGGAGCTTTAAATTTCTTTTCAGAAACTTATCGCCATTGTCCCGAGAAACAACCCCAAGAGAAAATCTAGAGCTAGGTAGTGTCCACGACCCTAAATGTAGGGTGGATGCTTCCAAGAAGCATAACAGGACACGACACAACTCTAGAAACCCAACGCAAAAGCCGAAAACCAAAACCGACAATGGACAAACGAGCTGCAGACGAAAGCGTGTTGATCAGCTCTGACCGGACTCTGGTGAGTGTCCGGTGAGTAGAGATCGGACGCGTCCGGTCGGTTCAAAACGGATTCGGGAGCTCTCTGAGTTGGACCGGACTCACGAGGCAGTGCGTCCGGTCACTCTACAGGCAGCGTCCGGTCAACATAGACCAAATCGATGAACAGTGCAACAAGCGAGTCCGGTCATGTGATTTCACTGCGTCCGGTCAATCACGTACAGGAAAGTTGTCGCTCAGCCTTCAACGACCAGACTCACAGGTCAGAGTCTGGTCATCCCGAGGCCAGCGTCTGGTCACCCCGACGTAGTGTCGTTCGTCCACCGATTCGACTTGATCTCACCCAAAACGAATCCTCTAAGGATCAAACTTGGTGAGAGGAGTCACAAGGATGATAGTGAGCTACTCCTAGGAGATCATGGCTCGAACCTATCTCTAAATTGATGAATCGAAGAAGTTCATGAAAAGAGGAGAGAAAACGATCCCACGAGGAAATTGCCCGATCTGATGGTTGAAGAAGTTAGAGAGCAATTCCTTCGGTCAAAAGATCGCAAATACGTTCGTGAACAAAGTGGTTCAAATGGAATCGCAAACCTACTCACGGAGAGAAAGAACGAGGCTAATCTCCGTGAGAGCCAAAAATGAAAACGTGAAGAACACACAAGCAAGAACGCGATTCGATCTCAATTTCCAGCCAAAACTTCTCCACACGAGGAGACAACGGGAATCCGGTCCCGTTTCCGCAAAATCCAAATACACAGAGGTATGATTCACCGTCTCTGCGCATCTCAGTAGCTACAGCAGGGATGTGGGAGGGCAGAAAACCCTAGAATGAAAATAGAAATAGCTAAGATGATCTGGAGGGAGGGGTGGCCTCTCCTTATATAGCCTAATACAACTATTCCCCTTCTACCCTTATAGCTAATGAGCGAGCAGGCTAACCCTAAGGGTATTCCTAACCAACTCGAGGTTGATGTTGATCCGACGGCCACGCCCGCACATCAGGTAGCTTCGCCTCGACGTGACCTCACCGGATGCCGCCATGTGCCGCCACTGCGCCGCTCGTCCATTTCATGGACCTCCCCCCGGTTTTGATGTCGAAACCGGGAAACCTGTCGTCCGTTGCCTGAGTTTTGTGGCCCAAACTCAGAAACCCGCCAGTGCCTAGGTTTTGAGGCCCAAACCTAGAAACCGTCCTCAGCCCGAGTTTTGTGGCCCAAACTCAGAAACCAGCCGCACCTAGGTTTTGAGGCCCAAACCTGGAAACCGTCCACTCAACCCGAGTTTTGTGACCCAAACTCGGAAACCGGCCGCACCCAGGTTTTGAGGCCCAAACCTGGAAACCATCCACTCGGTGGTTTTTCTGTGGCTCAACCACCAAACCGACTCCGTAGAGGGGATGCAACGCCCGTGCACCCCGTCCACCCGCAAGTCTTCACTTGTCGCTGTCCCAGGCTGTCAGCCACCACGGCCGATCCTCAGGCCACCGGTCCGTCAGTCCAAGCCTCACGTCCGCCCTTCACCGCTCCGGGTCCATCGGCACGACACGTCTCTACTTGACCTTCACCTTGTCTTTGATCACTGTATCTGAGCTCGACACCTGCACAACACAAGCCAAAGAACATGCGCATCATACTAGATGACAATCACTCATCATCTCAAGATCCGGCATACACCCATGTATCCGCAATCTCCCCCTTGATGAGTGCATTGTCAACTACCAACACAAATCATATAGAGTAGAAAGAAAGAAAGAAGGATGAAGCGAACTCAACCAATCGACCAGAAGCAAACCAAAGCCAAGAGAAGTCGAATGGAGTGAGCAAAACAACTTGGTTCCTAAAGCCATGGGCAACGACTCGACGCAACCAAGCAAAGTAAAGCTAGCCCTCAAGAAGAGGCAGAACGGGCTCAACACCGCTAGCGAGAAGTTCAGAGCAAAGAAGCTAAAGCTCAAGAGAAACAGCTAGTCCCTCCAGAAAGAGGCAAAGGCTCAATACAACTAGGGCATGATTTGCACAACTTGTCAAGCAAACTCACCCTTGATATGTGCTCCTCTTCAATAATGCACACAACTACGGCATGATTTGCCATGATTTGTCAAATTTTCTCCCCCTTATTTGAAAATGCACAAAACAAGGCAAATACATATGAGTCACAAATGTAGGTTAGCAGCTTCAGGTATATAGTCGATAGAAAGTATAGATGCTCTAAAGAGTGCTGATCTGATGACTCAACAGCAAGTAATAAATGCCAGCAACGGCTCAAACTGATCACAGAATACGAAATATGAATAGATGAGCATAGTGAGCAGTTTTAAGCCATTCAGAAAGGGTTTCACCATCAAAATAGAACTTATCATGTATGGACAGAAATCAAAACAAGGGCTAAACATGTATAGAATGAAACATAGACTTGTGTTTTCAAAATTTATCGGAGTTGCAGCGGTGATTACACAAGTTTGAATTTTCAGCATGTGATTGCGAGAGGTTGAAAACTTGACATTGCCTAACTTTTCAACCGAGCTAAGCCTATGCATAAGCAATCTGAAGCTTGAAGCAACAGTTTCGGTCTTACACTACATGACTCAAGTTTAACTCCATGTGCAATGAGAAACAGTCTTGATACCGTGATGTGCTGTCAAGTAATCCCATCTCGATCTTTTCAATTCACTTTAGACTTGGTTCAAATTTTAACAGAAAATGAACATACCAAGCAAGTGAAGGACTCAAAACTAGAGACATAGCAACCTAGCATATAGGAATAGCACAAGTGATTTCAATACATTCTACACATGCTAGTTGCTAATCTCAATGGTGAACATGTTTCAAATTTTATGTTGAATTATGCATATTCACAGTTCTGATAAGTAGCTCGGCTCACAATATGTATCAGTGATCAAGAAGAGCCTAAGCTACAAGCATCATCATATATCATCGGAGCATACACTAAACAGAGCATAGATTCAATCTAAAGATTGTAGACATGAAGCTCGAAAAAGATAAAGATGCAAATATGATGAAATGCAAAATGAAACAAGAACAAAATAAAAGAAGTCAGTTTATGATACAAGAACCAAAATGTTTCCCCCAACTAAAAGGGGAAACACACACCAAGCTCACCTCTCAACCTAGCAAAGGTTGATTGGTCCAAAGGCTTGGTGAAAATATCTGCCAACTGTAGATGAGTATCGACATGGTGAAGGTCAATATCACCCTTCTCATAGTGGTCTCACAGGAAATGGAAGCGCACATCAATGTGTTTGGTCTTAGAATGCAGCACGGGGTTCTTAGCAACGCTAATCGCACTCGTGCTATCACAAAGCAATGGAACTCAAGCAAAACTCAAACCAAAATAACGCAAAGTGGCCATCATCCACAACAACTGGGAACAGCAGCTAGCCGCAGCAACATATTCAGCCTCAGTGGTAGACTGAGCGACACTAGACTGCTTGCAAGAAGACCAAGATACAAGAGAAGAACCCAAAAACTGACAAGTCCCAGAAGTGGACTTGCGCTCAAGTCGGCAACCAGCAAAATCAACATCCGAGTAACCGCAAAGGGAGAGGGTGGAAGAAGCAGAATACCAAATCCTAAACTCAGGTGTGAAACATAAGTACCTCATAATGCGCTTGACCGCCTAACGGTGAGAAGTGCGCGACGACGCCTAAAAGCGTGCGCAAAGTCACACCGCGAATGGAATGTCCGGGCATGTCGCCATCAGGTACATCAGTGACCCGATCATACTCCGGTACTCCTTCTGGTCTACAACCTCTCCATCCTTGTCTGCATTTAGGGCCGTCGTGGTCGACATGGGTGTTGGAAGAGGCTTGGCCTCACTCATATCGAACTTCTTCAATATGTCCTTGGTGTACTTGCCCTGGTGCACAAACGTCCCGTCTCGGGATTGCATGATTTGCAACCCAAGGAAAAACGTCAACTCGCCCATCATGCTCATCTCAAATTCCCTGCACATAGTATCTGCAAACTTGGCAACCAAAGCATGAGAAGAACCACCGAAAATGATATCATCCACGTAAATCTGAACCAACAAAGTGTCATTGCCTTGCTTGAGGAGAAAAAGAGTTTTATCAACACATCTCATTTTAAAACCCTTAGCAAGCAAAAAGGTTTTCAACCTATCATACCAGGCTATAGGGGCTTGTTTCAAATCATACAAAGCTTTGTGGAGTTTAAAAACATGGTTTGGAAACTTGGGATTTTTTATACTGGGGGGTTGTTTCACATACACCTCTTGTTCTATGTAGTCATTTAAGAAGGCATTCTTGACATCCATTTGAAAAAAGTTTAAACCCTTTGGATGCAACAAAAGCCAAGAGTATCCTAATTGCCTCCAAACGAGCTACAGGAGCAAAAGTCTCCTCATAGTCTATCCTCTCCTTCTGACTATACCCCTGGGCAACAAGTCTGGCCTTGTTTCTCACAATGTGGCCATCCTCTCCTTGTTTGTTTTTAAAAACCCATTTTGTCTCAATAGGATGACACTTAGGAGGAGGTGGACCTAAAACCCAAACCCGATTTCTCTCAAAATTTTCTAACTCCTCATGCATGGCATTAACCCAATCCGGATCAGATAAAGCATGTCCAACATCTCGGGGTTCAAAATCAGCAACGAATGCAGAATGAGCAAAGTGATAGATTTGTTGTGACCTTGACCGAGAAACACGTTCGTGGATGTCGCCGATCATCTGTTGAGGTGGGTGTTGGCACTGAATGTGTCATGGCGCCTCCCTAGCTGATGTGACCGCCCCCTCAACAGTAGCTAGTGCCTCCTCGGGTACAAGTGGTACAGCCCGAGGTGGCGGATCACACGACCCCCATGTAGTGGAAGAAGACGGGTCGGGGACGCGAGCAATCATGGTCGAAGTCGACCCAATCGGCACAACATGTGGAGGAAGTGCTGGATCATCAATCCCTTCAGCACCTTCTTCCTCATCATCAAAAAGAGGTTCACCAACCTCGTGATCACCTGCACGCTCAAATCTAGACCAAGGACAATGCATGGTATCGTCGAAGGTGACATCGGATGTCTCCATGACTCGGTTACTATCAAGGTTAAGTACACGATATGCACGAGTATGATTACCATAACCCAAAAATACACCGTCTGATGAGCGAGACTCAAACTTGTCCAAATTGCCTTCTTGAGTATAAAACAGTGGCAACCAAAAACTCTAAAATAACTCACTTTGGGCTGCCTTCCAAAACGCAACTCATAGGAAGTCTTTTTCAAGAAAGCTCAGTGGAAAATGCGATTGGAAAAATATAGCATGCAGTGTTAATAGCCTCGGCCCAATACCGCCTAGGAGTCCTATGCTCATCGAGCATCGTCCTAGCCATCTCAACAAGTGTCTGATTTTTCCTCTCTACAACACCATTTTGTGGTGGTGTAGGGGGAAGAAAACTGATGCTCTAAATCCAAAGAGTTACAAAACTTCTCAAAATCTGAGTTCTTAAACTCGGAACCATTATCGCTACGAATAGCTCTCATCGAGTTCTTAGGGAACTCGTTCTAAAGTTGCAAAATAAGATTGCGAGTAAAAGCAAAAGTCTCAGTTTTCTCAGCTAAAAAGAAAACCCACGAATATCTCGAAAAGTCGTCAAAAACAACAAGCACATACCATTTCCCCCCAACCGAGCTCACCCAAGCAGGGCCAACAAAATCCATGTGTAAAAGCTCTCCAAGGCGCTTAGTCATAACTTGATTCACTGGATCGTGGGGAGCGGCTACCATTTTCCCTTGTCTACAAGAATGGCAAACAAGATCCTTCTCCATGTACAACTTGGGCAATCCTCAGATTAAGCCAAGTGAACTAAGTCTTGCAAGTAAGTCAAAGCTCAAGTGACCTAGTCTCCTATGCCACTTCCAAAGATCAGAGGAGGAAGGTCCAGCCACAAGACAACGAGAAATTCCAAACGACTCCGAGAAATTCGCTCGAAAGACTTTCCCAAAGGGCGAAATCAAACATACAAGATTACCCTAAGGATCTAAAATACGATTGAGATTCGGCTTAAAACGAATCTCATAGTCATCATCAAAGAGTTGTGAAACAGAAAGAAGGTTAAAATGCAAGTTAGAAACAAGAGCAACATCACGCAACACAAAATGCTCATTAACTCGCACCGACCCACGAGACAACTCTTTACCTTTGCTATTGTCGCCGAAGGTAATAAACTCCTTTCCGGCAACTGGACTAAGACTGGAGAACCACCTGGTGTTTCCGGTCATATGCCTTGAGCACCCGGAATCCACCAACCAAATGTCCTCCAATCATTTTACCTACATCAATAAAAAGGCATAGGGTGAGCATACGGTCCAACACTGGGGTGAGTAAAATGGGAAGTGTACCAGTGTTGGGCCGGCTGCTCAAAAGAACGGTTAGTAGCAAAACCATTCCTAGCACGCCTATGGGGAAAGCGATCACCACGTATAGGAAAACATGGTCCGCAAGGGAAGAGCGTCCATCGTGATACTCAAAACGCGCTGGGGGGTAACGCTCAACAAGAAAGCCACCGCCGCGAGGTCCATAGCCTACAAAAGCAGGACCCCGTCGGGCACGTCCCACCTGTGGCCTAGGACCATGAGGCATTGGGCCTCTAGGCCTAGCAGCTCTCCTTTGAACATTCAGCACATGTACATCATGGAAAGGACGGTACATGTCCGAGTTGTTCAACTCCTTTGCACGACGCTCGTCTTTCTTGCGCTGAAAGCAAAACTCCCTTAAGTGTCCATCTCTCCCACAGTGCTCACAGTGGTACCTCACCGCTCTCATAGGGGGTTGTTGGTACTCACGATATTGGGTGTGGATCACTTGGTTCTTTTGTGGCATGAGCTCCTCATGGATTGGTGGCATAGTGTCTAGCTTGTTCCTGAGGTGGTTTGGTTTTGGAGCCCATGTCTATTTCTTGGGTGGAGCTTTTGGAGGTTCCACAAACACTCCATCCTTGGTGTTCGGCTTGAGAGGCTCTTTGGATGGAATCTTGGTTAGTTAGGGATTAGTGGTGGAGTTGGGCTTCTCACTCGGCTTAAGACCACTAAACTCTCCAACCTTCCCAAACGATGTAACACTCTCCACACTCTGAGGAAAACCAACACCAGGACCTCCAGCAACACGTTTGAATTGGGTAATCATCATCCCAAGTTGTGGCTCACCACTAGACACCCATGACAAGATGGTCCGAAGTTATGTGTTTTGTTCCTCGGTTTGCATCTTGTCATGCTTCACATTCGCAATCTCCATCTCCAAGCCCTCACACAAAGCACACCTAGACACACAAGTGCTATCCGAGCTGGCCTTCTCAAGAGACACAATCTTGGCATTCTTCTCTGCCAACTCGGATTGCAGGCCTGCACAAGACTTGCACGCACCAAGCACGGAGGATCTAGCCCTAAGATCATCCACCTCTCCAACCAAGGTAACATACTTCCCCCCTCAAGGTGAGAAGGTCAGTCATGTGCTTGGAGCACATCTCACACTCATCCTCCTCAGTCATGACAATGGTGGACTTGACAGAATCAAGCTCCTTCACCGCATCCTCCCACTTCTGCCTAAACTCCTTCCTCTCTTTAGCAGCATGCCTAAGCAGCTTATCTTGACTAAAGAGGGCAGCAATTAGTTTATCGACCTCAGCAGAAAGCTCATCGGGGGTCTGTGATACCTGGGAGGTGTCGTCCTCATCGTCGTTCCGAGGGATCTCCTCCAGCTCATTGTTGACCTCATCGCCGAGGGCCATGGTGCAGAAGCCCTTGTTGTCGGTGAAGAAGCAGAGACCGTTCAGCTTGACTTCGACCTTCTTCTTCTTCTCGGACTCATCATCGCTTGATACAGCGGAGTCATCATCCAAGTCGTCGATATCGCTGAGCGTGGCGAAGAAAGCGCACTGGTCAGCCTGGGCCTTCTCCAAGTACTTCTCCTTGATGTACTCCTTGTTGAAGCCGCCCCTCCGCTTGTGCTTGGCAGGGACGTACTTCTCCTTGCGTTTGTCGGAGTCGTACATGTGGCCATGATCCGCCTTGCCGAAGGCTTGCTTGTTCTTCTTCAAGTAATTGGCAATGAAGTGGTCCGAGCCTCCACACATGTAGCAGCAACCTCGTCCTCTTCCGCGGTGACGGTTCATGCTATTGTTGTGAAACCGCGAGAACCGGTTGGCAAGCAAGGCCAAATCGTCGTCCGCCATGAACTCCAGCTGCTCCTCTATGACAGAAAGAAGAGAAGACAATGCAAAGCCTCCAGAGGGGTTAGCAGAAGAGCCAGAAACCAAAGCCATCGATGGGCCAGAAGGATTTTCATAGGAAGCCCTCGCCATGGCGTCAATCTCACTGGACTTGAGCTTACTAAAGTGCTTGTCGCATGTGAGAGTCTCATAGTTCGGCGATTCGATGATTGCCTAAACCTTAGATTCCCACACCGATCGATCGAGAGTGTGTAAATGCTTGAGAGCCCTCTCATGATCGTCGAAAGGCAACAACTCCTTGTTAGCCCTCATCCTGTTGACAATCACCTGAAAGCGAGTGAATAAACTCTCTATGCTCCCGCCAGGCATGTGTCAAAAGTTCTCATACTCTCGCTTGTGCCACTTGTAGAGACGGGTTTTGACTTGAGTGGTTCCCTCATGAAAACGCATGAGGGTAGCCCAAATCTCCCGAGCCGTAGCGAGGTGAGAAACACGATCAAACTCAGACATGCTCAAATAGGAGAAAAGAGAATTACGGGCTCGGCTATTGGCATCGCGCTCATCAATCTGATGCTGAGTCATATGAGCAGCCAAGACCACGTAATATGCAGAGTTGCAAATATCCCAGATGGAAGCACCCATGCTCTGAAGATAGGCCGACAGGCGTATCTTCCAATACGCATAGTTCATCCCATCAAAAAATTGTGGTTTGCCCACGCCGTGATCCATGTCGCCTTCTGTGGATCTAGAACCGGCTAAGGTGGAAGATCCTTAACCCACTCCGATATAAATTGAAGGGCTGAGAATGCTAAAGCAAGGTGACCAGAGGGGGGGGGAATGGGAGCTTTAAATTTATTTTCAGAAACTTATCGCCACTGTCCCGAGAAACAACCCCAAGAGAAAATCTAGAGCTAGGTAGTGTCCACGACCCTAAATGTAGGGTGGATGCTTCCAACAAGCACAGCGGGACACTACACAACTCTAGAAACCCAACACAAAAGCCAAAAACCAAAACCGACAACGGACGAACGAGTTGTGGACGAAAGCGTGCTGATCAGCTCTGACCGGACTCTGGTGAGCGTCCGGTGAGTAGAGATCGGACGCGTCCGGTCGGTTCAAAACCGATTCGGGAGCTCTCTGAGTTGGACCGGACTCACGAAGCAGTGCGTTCGGTCACTCTACAGGCAGCGTCCGGTCAACACGGACGAAATCGATGAACAGTGCAACAAGCGAGTCCGGTCATGTGATTTCACTGCGTTCGGTCAATCACGTACATGAAAGTTGTCGCTCATCCTTCAACGAACAGACTCACAGGTCAGAGTCCGGTCATCCCGAGGCTAGCGTCCGGTCACCCCGACGTAGTGCAGTTCATCCACCGATTCGACTTGATCTCACCCAAAACGAATCCTCTAAGGATCAAACTTGTTGAGAGGAGTCACAAGGATGATAGTGAACTACTCCTAGGAGATCATGGCTCGAACCTATCTCCAAATCGATGAATCGAAGAAGTTCAGGAAAAGAGGAGAGAAAACGATCCCACGAGGAAATTGCCCGATCTGATGGTTCAAGAAGTTAGAGAGCAATTCCTTCGGTCAAACTATCGCAAATACGTTCATGAACAAAGTAGTTCAAACGGAATCACAGGCCTACTCACGGAGAGAAAGAACGAGGCAAATCTCCGTGAGAGCAAAAAAAGAAAATGTGAAGAACACACAAGCAAGAACGCGATTCGATCTCAATTTCCAGCCGAAACTTCTGCACACGAGGAGACAACGGGAATCCGGTCCCGTTTCCGCAAAATCCAAATACACAGAGGTATGATTCACCATCTCTACGAATCCCAGTAGCTACAGTTGGGATGTGGGAGAGCAGGAAACCCTAGAATGAAAATAGCAATAGCTGAGATGATCTGGAGGGAGGGGTGGCCTCTCCTTATATAGCCTAATACAAATATTCCCCTACTACCCTTACAGCTAATGATCAAGCATGGTAACCCTAAGGGTATTCCTGACCAAGTCGAGGTTGATGTTGATCCGATGGCCACACCCGCACATCAGGTAGCTTTGCCTTGACGCGACCTCACCGGATGCCGCCACGTGCCGCCACTGCGCTGCTCGTCCTTTTCACGGACCTCCCCCCGGTTTTGAGGCTGAAACCGGGAAACCTAGGCCATCCCCCGGTTTTGAGGCCGAAACCGGGAAACCTTCCGTCCGTCGCCTGAGTTTTGTGGCCCAAACTCAGAAACCTGTCAGCGCCCAGGTTTTGGGGCCCAAACCTGGAAACCGTCCTCAGCCCGAGTTTTGTGGCCCAAACTCGGAAACCGGCCGCACCCAGGTTTTGAGGCCCAAACCTGGAAACCGTCCACTCGGTGGTTTTTCTGTGGCTCAACCACCAAACCAACGCCGTAGAGGGGATGCAACGGCCGTGCACCCCGTCCACCCGCAAGTCTTCACTTGTCGTTGTCCTAGGCTGTCAGCCACCACGGCCGATCCTCAGGCCACCGGTCCGTCAGTCCAAGCCTCACGTTCGCCCTTCACCGCTCTGGGTCCATCGGCATGACACGTCTCTACTTGACCTTCACCTTTCCTTTGATCACCGTATCTGTGCTCGACACCTGCACAACACAAGCCAAAGAACATGCACATCATACAAGTTAACAATCACTCATCGTCTCAAGATCCGGCATACACCCATGTATCCGCAAGATCATCTTCTCCAAGTTTGGGATTGAGTGGTTTCGATTTGAGGGAGATCGAGTTGAATCGGTGGAAGAACAGGGCCAGATCGCGGTGACCGAATGCTACTCAATAGCGACCGGACACACCCTGTTAGAGTCCGGTCCTTGAATACCAGCGATGTCCAGTTCGCGCGTGGTGACCGGACGCTAACGTGGAATTGACCGGATGCACTCGTTGTATAGTCCGATCAGTTCCAAAGAGTTCTTTGAACGACCTGACGCACCTGTTGCGCTGAGATCGGACTCGCTGCTCACACTGTTCATTGCACAGCTGTGACAGGACGCTGGAATTGGGTTGATCGGACGCTCCCTCCTGTAGAGTCCGGTCCAACATAGAGAGGTTCAGTAACAGGTTTTCTCTGACCGGACGCGTCTGATCCTCATTGAGCGGATGCTACAAGAGTTTGGTCAGTGAAGTCAGTGCACGCTTTTCATTCACGGTTTCTTCGCTTTGCTATCGATTTGCATTCCGGCTTTTGCGTTAGTTTCCCGGCTTTCGTGCTCTACAGAAATCGAGCTTCTCGCTTTGCCAAAAGGCCTGAATCCCCCTCGCGTTGCTCAGGGGAGGTTGAGGTTACCCAAAGTTCACCCTGTCACTAGTTGACTTGCATGAACTTGGGTGAAGGAGTTCTTGTGGTGTCCCTCTGTGTTCCTAGGGAACATCCACTCAATTGCTAGGGTCGTGGACATCACGTGTGTTGGCATTGCTCTTGGGGTAGATATTGGGACAACGGCTGTGGATTCTAGAGAAGAAATTTAAAGCTCTCATTCATCCCCACTTTGGTCGCCTTTTCGGTCCTTCAGGTTTGGTGGCTAATCGGTATGACACATCGAGCCTCTCACTAGGCGCCACAAGAACCTACCAATGGAGGGAAGTTGAATGTCATGAGCAATCCACTAGAGTTGGAATTTGGCACTCCGCCGGGGAACCACAACAACCCCTCACAAATATCACCTTGATTGGGGGTGGACACAATCGCCAAATCTCCTCACCAATCACAAATCCACTAACCGTCTAGGTGGCGACAACCACTAAGAGTAATAAGAAATCCAGAATCACGACAATCACCTAGTGCCAATAAAATGAAATACAAATGCATGCACCTAGGGTTTCCCAAATCCTCTCATGAACAAGCATCCACCATAGAAATGGAGAGGAAAGGAAGGAGATCCTCTTGGAGCTCTAAAATCGATCTCTAGCACTGCTCTCTCACTTGATTAGGGCTCAAAGCTTGGGAGTGTTGTTGGCGGTGCTTACCGACAACTTTTATGAGCCAACCATGGACAAAACAAAACATACTTGCATACATATGTTATCACCTTGACCTATTTCCACTTGTATTGGAGAATCATTACTTTTCAGGTACCAAACATAAAAACAGTGGAAAAGGCGAGAGGAATAGACATTCCGACAAAGCGTAAAAGCAAGGAACAAGGAAGAAGCCCACTTAAAGACTAAACCTGGGCTGGAAACCCACATGGGAGGCATCCAGGCCCAGCCAGAGGCCCACAGGAGAAGGCCGGTGGCCAGAGGCGGCGCCAGGAGTGCGCCCGCACCACCGTTGGGCCACCTGGGCCCACCTCCTTCAGGCGGTTGCATGCCTCCATGCAAAGGCAGTTTTCGTAGGTTTCCATATATAGTTAGCTCCTCCAAACCGACCTTGTACTAGTATATAAGTAGAGGTAGAGCTCCCTCTTCAACATCAATCACACATTCAACATTTGTCTTTCATTTCCACTTTGTATTTGGAGCTCTCTACATTAGTTTAGATCTTCTAGTAATTGGAGCAAGTGCTACTTGCAAGAGGAGAGGAGGAGTAGTAAAGATCTACTTGGTATGAATACAAAGTTCTTCTTTTCATACTTGTTCTTATTCTCTTATGATCAACATTGTTATGTTCTTGAATTAGAGTCTTGTTCTTGTTCTTTGTTCATCGTTCTAGAATTAGTTTATAGCTTTAGATCTTTGTTCATCATGAACATGAACGTTGTTCTTCATTCAACATGTTTAGATCCTGATAGCTTTGTGATATGTGTTGGGTGGTGTTTTGTCGTGCCTTCGGGTGCGCTTACATCTTTATCGGGGAGGTGTAAGTGTTCTTCATGTGCGCGAGAGTGGTTCTCGGGTATATGGAGTTGGGTGAATGCCTGGCTTAGTCCACGGTTGAGGGGTAGCCAGCAGGTGGTGACAGCCCTGTCCGTCCCTTGTAATCCCCCACGTTCGACTTTGGGGTAGGAGTCTAAATTGCCCGGTGTATCCTGCTCGCAGACCAGTGTTCCCGGGTCTCCTAATCCATCCAGTACTTAGCACTAACGTTAACTTGATCATAACATGTATACTTGATTCATTAATATGACTCTGTTAAGATCCATGCTCCGTAGGACATTCTTTATTGTTTCATTCTCTATCCCCGTAGAAGCTCCATGTATCTTAGGCAATGTGTGTGTGTTGATCCCACTATCCAGATCATCGTTTATCCTCCTGCTATGGTTAATTAGTCAACTATGAACTTATTATGTTATTGTCATGGATATATCTCGAATCGTTTCACACCTAGCCTTCCCAGTGGTAAAATATAAATAACGATACCTGGAATACTCCCGGTGAAATGCTACAATGGTAACCTTGTGCGCTTGCGGACACTGTCTATAAACGAATTGGTTTACCGGGTCAACCTCTCAGGTCGTCACTAGAGCCGCATGTTTTGGTATATGAAGTGCCATCACACTTCGGCGCCGATACCGGATATGTAGCTAAGTGATTGCGTCTGAGGCTGGCACTGATATCCCTTGGTAGCATTGCTAGGAACCACCATACTCAATGTATGTCATTAGGGAATGTCAACAGGCATTCCTGACGCTGTGCCTGGGATGATGGCCTACCCTAGTGATGATGCTAAGAGATGTCAGTAAGTATTATTGGTGTGATCGCCGAGGATGTATCCTAAACTCTATCCTCTGGTGGTTGCACTAAGAAATACCAACAAACATTTATGGCGCCGTTGCCGGGGATGATGGCCTACCCTAGTGATGATGGTAACAGATGTCAGTAAATATTATTGGCGTGATCACCGAGGATGGATCCTAATCTCTATCCTCCAGTCGTTGTGCTAAGAAATACCAACAAGCATTTCTGGCATCGTTGCCGATGAAGGCATAGATACGAAAGATTCAGATATAACATGATCTTGAACTAATATCTGTATAATTGCTAATTGATCATGCAGGATAACCTTTTACTATTTTCTTCTGTTGTGGATGAAAACAGGATAGAGTATGCGTGGATTCGCTCTGCCGAAGAACTTCACCGACAATCCAGAGGCTATCGGCAGGAGAAAGAAGAAATCTTCTTCCTCCTCCGGAGCTCCTCCACCGATAGAAGAACCACTAGATTTTGCACCAAGCTCAACTCTCGCCATGGCTAAGACCCTGCGCGACTTTACCGTCCCCGTTGTTGCCAACGTGCCCACCAGGCCCGCTGTCAACACTGGTGACAAAGATTTTGAGCTAAGGACTGGCCTCATCACCATGGTGCAGCAAAACCCATTCTATGGTTTGTCGAGCGAGGACGCGAATGGTCATCTTCAGAACTTCCCGGAGCTCTATGACACCATAGTCATCAAGGACATCACTCCTGACGTCATCAGGCTCCGACTGTTTCCCTTCTACCTCGTGGGGAAGGCGAAGCAGTGGTTCTACAAGAACCCGACAGATGTCACCACATGAGACAAATGTTTGGCGGCGTTCCTTGCAAAGTTCTTTCCCTTGGGCAAAACAACTACCTTGAGGGGATGAATCACCAGCTTTCAGCAGAACTCAACAGAGTCCAAGCCCGAGGCAAGGGAACGGCTGCAAGAATACATTGCAGCCTGTCCCCATCACGTGATGGAACAATGGTTGGTGCTCCAAAACTTCTACGAGGGGCTTACGCCCATGTCAAGGGGGCACCTGGACGCTGCAGCTGGAGGGCATTCATGTCCCTGACTGTCAATGGGGCAAAGGCCCTAATTGACAAGGTGGTAGTGAACCAAGCTTAGGCGGATGGAAGACCCCAAGCTAAGTCACAAAAAGGCATGCATACCGTGAAGGAGGCGGATATGCTTGCTGCAAAAATAGATCTTCTTCTCAAGCGGATGGACGAGAAGACAACAACAAGGGAAGAAAGACGTACTGTCCAAGCCATGGATGCGCACATGACGTGCGAAGTGTGTGGAGAAGCCGGGCACTCGGGGAATGATTGCCCCGAGACCCACGAAGATGCTGCGTAGATCAACAATGGGTTTCGCCCGCAGGGCGAAAGCTCGTGGAACAATCAGCATCGGCTTCCATATCAGGGAGGTAACCAAGGCTACAACTCCAACACACCTACCTTCAAGGACCTTGTGTTAGGGCAAGCGAAGATCAATGAGAGCATCTCCAAGAAGCTCTCCCATAATGACGAGACCCTTGAAGGACTGAACTCCAAGATCGAGGGCTTGGCCTCGGCAGTGAAGAACCAACTGAGCTTCAACAAGATGATTGAAACCAAACTAGCTCGGATTGTGGTGGCAATCCCAGTCAACGACTCGGGGAAGATCCTAGGGCAACCTGAGACCCCTCTCGAGTCCGTCAAGCTCATCACTGCCAGATATAACAAGCCCGCAAGTTGGCCCATCTACCATTATTATCTCAGTCCACCCTTCATGGCAAAGAAGGAAGATCCGGGCCGACCCACCATTGAGTGTGCCATAGGGGCACACAAGTTTCTCAATGCATATTGCGGCCTTGGAGCAAGTGTCAATATCCTCTCCAAGGTAGTATATGAGAAGATCCTTGGTGATCCGTTGTCGGCCACCAACATCACACTCCAAATGGACAACAACACAATATGCAGGCTAGAGGGGGTAGCCAAGGATCTCCTGATCCGCATTAAAGATAGCTACATCCCCGTCGACCTCGTCATCCTAGATACAGGAGAAGATGACGATGTCCCGCTTCTCCTCGGACGACCATTCCTGAACACGGCTAACGCCGTGATATTTGTCTCTAGAGGACGGATTCACTTTCAGCTTCCTGAAAGGACCATCCGATGTCGGTTCAACGGATACTTCCACTGTGAACCTGTATGGAAGCCGCAGAAGGTGAAGAACCCGAAGCCCATCATGCCTACTCCACCACCATCGGCCAAGTCGTGCCGGTGTGGCGGAAGAAGAAGCAACCACCCCAATCTCCTGGGTCGGAAGCTTCTACTTCTGGAAAATAGAGGAGGTATAGCCTTGCTACCGGGCAATAAATGGTATATTCTCGGCCAGAGGTTAAATGGTAGTTATCTATTTTTAAATTTCACTTTAATATTATTTTTATGTTTAACCTTAACCATGCATATAAAAAAATATATAAAAACATTTGCTATTAAAATCAATTTTTCAAAATGCATGGAAAAATGTTTAAAAATTATTTTCTTAATAAAAGACTTTTTACATTACTACTTCTCATTTTTCTGAAATATTTATAAAACCCAAAAAGGATCAAATTTTATGGAAATTTACAAATCTGGGAGAAGACAAAAATTCTGGAGTGAGTGACCAACGGCTAGTTGCTCTAACTTGCCGTTGGAGGCTGCCTGTTGAAAGTGGGGCCGAGTGGGGCCCACAGGGGTGCGCCCGCACCCCTGGTGTGGCCGCACCTTGCCAGAGCCCAACGGCTCCTAGCCGTTGCCCTCTCCCTCTTTCAGCTGGTCACCACCCCTATAAATACCAGAGGTGCTGGTTGAACTCTTCTCACCCTCACTTCTTCATACTCCTCACTCACACACCATCTCCCAGCTTCATACTTCATTCCCACACCAATTCCACAAAGTTGGAGCAAGGTACTAGCAGCAAGGCCTTGCCCAAAACCCCTCTCTAGTTCCACTCCACACAAAAACCATGAAGGGTCTTGGAAGAGCTCTCTCCGGTGCAATGAAGAGAGCAACGGGAAGGAACGCTCGCGAAAGCCGAAGCGTGCCCTACTCCGTCGATCAAGAAGAGAGGTCAGTACGAGGAGAATCTCCGCCGACCACAAGCCAAGCCGGTGCAACAAGCGCGGATGACACCAACGTCTTCCTCCAGGGAGAACGGGAGTTCCAGGCGTTCGCGATCCTCCAGGACCACGCTTTCGTCCACACACCACAGTACGACCCTGACCTCCTCGAGAAGATAGGTATGGATTCTGGATTTCATGCTATTTTCAAAGCAGTTGGTTGGGAAAAGGTTGACCCCCTCTATGAGGAAGGTTCCCGTTTCCTGACTATTCAGTTTTTATGCACCGCAACAGAAGTTGAAGATGGCTTTACCTTCCGCATGTTTAACACAGAATATTTAGTAACATTGAAGGATTTTGCATCTCATGTCGGCTTTAATAAGAAATGCTCTATCGATCTTAACCATGCGCTCAAGGGTTTTGATCGCCACAAGTTTAGGGGCAAAATTTCTGGTCAGACGGTAGTTGGCAAATTCCAGCCTCATAATATGTAAATTCATCATCCCACTTTGAGGCTTATACATCGTTGGATATCTATGACTTTGTTTCCTAGCCAGGACATTTTCTTTGTTAGAAATGATGAATTAAGACTACTCTTTGTGATTGTCCACAAAATTAAAATTGCCCCTACTCGTGAAATATTCTTACACATGCTAGAGATGTTTCAGGTTTCCACCTCTATATCTTGCACGTCCCTTGTAACCCCTATTGCTGAGAGTGTTGGTGCATTGGACGGACACGATGTTTCATACATGCCCATCCCTCGCACCATCATCAATGAAGCTTACTTGATACAAGGGCATAACCTAAAAGTGAAATAAGATGGAACGATCCTTTACTTCTACCCTGGATTTATTAACGAGTATCCATTACCTAACCCAGAACTCGCTTTATATAAATGCCGGGAACCCAAAAAAGCACTTCATCTCGCAGGGCAACGAGGAACAGAATCAGGCAGGAAGCAGGAACAAACTCGCAGGCACCATCCGCACCTACTCCGCAGCTAGCCATGCAGGGATGGTATCCCACTGGGCAGGTACCTGGGTTTACACCCAGATATCAGCCTGGTTGGGACGACCTACCTCGAGATTCTTGTCATACACCCATGATCCAAGATTCACGTACACTCCACAAAGACATCGCTAACTCTTACACCAAGAGTTACGCACAACATGCCATCCATCCATCTACAAAATAAAAAGCTCCATCCACATGTCACTTCTCTTTCTAACAAAAAATCCAAAAAGAAGAGTTACGGGCTATTGAAAAAAGAGAATAAAATAATCCATGCCAAAAGGCATGTTGGAAAAAATGGGCAAGTGCCTGATGTAGAATTAGGGGTATACTCAATACCCATTTGAAAAAAAAGAGAAGAAAGAAAGATAGCCCGTGCTCTCAAAATTTCAAAAAGAGAGGGAGATTTGACTAACACTACCAGAATCCTGAATTACCTTGAGTGCCCAAAACCGCCAAGGAAAGGGGTTAAACCACCAAGGAAATGATCCTTGACCACAAACCGTCAAGCAAATTCACTCAAGGATAGAAGATAAGGGAAATTAGTTTCCTTGATGGTTCTGGCACTCAAGGATAATTTCCTTGGAGGCTAACCGCCAAGGAAATTAGAACCATACTTAACTTGCCAAAGAGCCAAGAAAATATTACGACCGCCAAGGAAAGTAATTTTCTTGAGGGTCATTAACCGCCAAGGAAATACTCCAAACCACCAAGGAAACTGACAGTCGACAACCTCCAAGGAAACATAGAGCCATAGCAAAAAACATAAATCACCAAAACTTGCGCTTGGTAGGATTCGAACCTAGGACCTTTATTTCACAATGACACCTCTTACCACTACACCTCAAAGCAACTTGTGAGTAATTGAATCACCATTTTCTTTTGTATTCACTTTGTTGAATCTTGTAATGAATATTTGAGATCCAAAATGATTTCAAATGTCAAAAGTTTGAACTAAAAAGTTTTAGATCTCATCGAATACTATAACTTTAGTTTAAGTTATATCTCCATCTGAGGTCATTTGTAAAATTTAAAAAATTTGAAATTCAAAGTTACGTGAATTTCCTTGGCTATTTCAAGTTACACCCAAGGAAATTCGAATTACCTTGGTGGTTTCAAGTGGCACTCAAGGAAATACAAATTACCTTGGCGGTTTCAAGGAGCACTCAAGGAAATATCAATTACCTTGGCGGTTTCATGTAACACCCAAGGAAATGAGCCTTTACCTTGACGGTTTGATTCAACACTCAAGAATATCTATTTCCTTGGAGGTCTATGTCTGCAGTCAAGAAAATTATAATTTCCTTGGCGGTTTTGTTTCGGCCCTCAAGGAAATGTTGAGCACTCAAGGTAAATCCGGATTGTGGTAGTGTAAGGAGCTCAAAAACAAAAAAAAATTCTTCGCACACATGCACATCTCGATCAAAGTATATGTCTTGAATCTCCATGAGGTTCAGTCTTTGACATGGCAAAAATATGTAATACGAGTATGCCCAACTTTATCCTCTACCTAAAACTCCACATAAGCCTTCATAGTTGGTAGGGAAAAGTGAGGGAACTTACAAAAGAGTCTTTGGTAAGGACCAAATACATAATGAACGATCGTGTGTATCATTTGAGGAACTATCTTTTTGAATTGCAAATTATTTTAAAAACCTCCGGATTAATAGTAAAGCAAAGAACGAAGGACAAGCAGGTCTATGGAATCAGTCGATGTCGCAACCACCAAGAGACTCTGAGATTGCTAGAACGCCCCACAAGTAGCAAGGTAAATAGGATGAGTAGCATGCCAATTTATTTAAATCAAAGAAGAATTCTAAGTTATAAACATAGCAACTTTTGAAAAATGATCGGCATTGCAGTAACTCCTGATCAACAACCTAAAGTTGTACTACATGCTCGGGACGAGCAAGGGGTAAGCTTGGGGGGGTTTTGTTGGCGGTGCTTACCGACAACTTTTATGAGCCAACCAAGGAAAAAACAAAGCATACTTGCATACATATGTTATCACCTTGACCTATTTTCATTTGTATTGGAGAATCATTACTTTTTAGGTACCAATCATAAAAACAGTGGAAAAGGCAAGAGAAATACGCTTTCCGACAAAGCGTAAAAGCAAGGAACAAGGAAGAAGCCCACCTAAAGACCAAACCTGGAGTGGAAACCCACATGGGAGGCATCCAGGCCTAGCCAGAGGCCCACAAGAGAAGGCCGGTGGCCAGAGGCGGCACCAGGGGTGCTCCCGCACCACCGGTGGGTCCACCCGGGCCCACCTTCTTCAGGCGGTTGCATGCCTCCATGCAAAGATGGTTTTCGTAGGTTTCCATAGTTAGCTCCTCCAAACTGACCTTGTACTAGTATATAAGTAGAAGTAGAGCTCCCTCTTCAACATCAATCACACATTCAACATTTGTCTTTTATTTCCACTTTGTATTTGGAGCTCTCTACATTAGTTTAGACCTTCTAGTAGTTGGAGCAAGTGCTACTTGCAAGAGGAGAGGAGTTGTAAAGATCTACTTGGTATGAATACTATGTTCTTCTTTTCATACTTGTTCTTATTCTCTTATGATCAACATTGTTATTGTGATATAACCGACCAATTTATAAGAGCACAAGTGCAAAAACCTCTGTCAGAGAAGCTGAATTAGCACACTTGAGCCCATATAAACCCGGTAGTCCGTGAAATCCTGAGGGATTTCAAACTTTTTCAACATCTCAGCCAAGATCGCATGGTCAAGCAAATACAAATCATGTTCACAGAGCTTTGCAGCGGAAATAAAATTACAAAAGAGTTCATAAATAATAATACAAGTGGAGTTCCACTTAATTTTAGAAGAAACAACATAGCTTTGAAATGAATACCATAATATAAGTTGAAATACTTTGCTAGCTTGAGTGACATCCTCTAACAACAGCATAAAGAGAAGAAGTATGGAACTGCCGAGCCCACCGGCACTGGTCATCACCTTTCGGCAGACCTAACCTTCACCTGCAACAAGGTGGGATAAACCCTGAGTACTCGAATGTACTCAGCTAGACTTACCCGTCGTAAACCAGAAATAAAGAGACACCAAGGAGTATGCAAGGCTGATATAAACAGTGGAGCTTACTAACTTTATTTGCAAAAGGAGTTTAAGATAAGGGTTCATCATTTTATTTATATGAGCAGTCATCTTTTATCCTATTCCTTAAATTCTAGGTTTTGCACCTGCACTAGAGCACTCACTTGAACTAGCAAACAATAAAATAATACCATATCAGGTTTGCTTATCAATATTTTAGTTGAACCATCAATGTCACATGGAGTTGTATCGTGGTGAAGCTTGCCATAGTTTCCCACTAACCGGGGGAGACGGCGACTCGAATTGAATTCCAAACCAGCTGGTGATAAACCTTTAATACCAACCCACACTTTCCCCGTCGGGTCTATGCATTGGGTAACCGCTCGATGCTTGTTCGTGGTGGTAATCGTCGCGGTTCAAGCACGGACTGCCCAATTGGAACCTGGCGATGGCCACGCAAGGCAGATCGCATTTCCATACTAGAGGGCACGACTCGGGTTGAAACCTGCCCGAACAGCGTCTAACCGGCTTTGGGGTCGATGATTATAGCACCGACATATCCCTAAGTAATAGGGCGATTTCAAAAATGAACGAGGGCCAACATCAATACAAACCTACAGGATCCAACGGACGGACTGCCCCAAGTTTCCAACTTGTGCCTTGCCTTCCAGTTGACCGTATTTCATTACTACTCAGGTTCTTTTCCACGATAGCAAATATAGCCAACCGTGATCCGATAAATACCCATCAGGGGTATTACGGGAACATCCTTAACTACTACTTTTATTAAGCAGGCTAAGCAGTTCTACTTATGAATAAGTAACAGGATAACAAGGTAGGTGTAAACAATAATCAAGGAATGATAATGCAGCAATTGGGATTCAATCAACTCCTATACCTAATGCATCACAGTATAAAATACTCAAGTAATTTAATTATAAAACTGGGAGACTTAGAATGCTCCAGGGCTTGCCTGGGAACCAACACTAGGTTAGTGTTTGTTAGGTGATACTCGCTTGGCGAGCATCTCCGCTGTAGCACATGCTTAACTCCACATCTTTAGAATAATCCATCAAACACCGTCTTCGGGTTTAGCCCCACCATCACGTCCTTCACGATGTATCTACCGTTACCTAAATGAGATGCGCAATGCAAGCGTATGAATGCAGGGAAACGCTTATGAAGCAAACATAAGGCGCACAACAAAAACATTACTAATTACTTCGCATAAGCAATTAGGATAACTACTAAAAGAAGACATAACTCTAACACCCAACATAGCATAATCACTTTAGTAGGTTATAATTAAAGTAAGGTGTAACACACGGTTCATTAGGTACTCTTGGTGGCTAACTACAACAATCAATCAAGATAACACTACATCACAAATGGAACACATGTATGCATATATAGCTTCTACTTTAGTTAAGCAAGTCAACCATCATTATCTAACATATTTATATAATACATAAGGTTAATTAGTTTAATAACATGAAATGCACAAACTAAACATTATCAAGTCATGACATAGCATCAAGGATCTCATAAGCAACGTTAAGCCATAGCAATCAACTTCGGCTCATTTATACAGTTTGGACAGCAACACACCATGTACTTTAAACAGACATAACTGGAGCTACACATATCCAAAGAAGGTGATCCTAGACTTTATGGAAATCTAATAAAATTATCTACAACTTTGCTATTATCACTTAAGCATGATTCAGCCATTAAAAAGACCAAACATAACAGGAAAATACTTCTGTCCCAACTTTGGACAGAATATTACATTCATCTTCAAACAGCCATAACTGGCGATCTAAAGCATCAAAAGACTTGACATAAGACTTATTAGAAAGATTATTAAGTTTTCTAAAACTTATTTATAATCATCTCAAGATGATTAAGCAGTTATCAAGGCTAACCAACTCAAACAAGTAAATCTGTTCAGATTTGGACAAATTCAGACTTCTAAATTTAAACACATGTAACTCAAGTTCTAGACCACCAAAAATAGTGATCCAAGATAATTTAGAAAGCTTATGAAAAGAACTACAACTCTTCTATTAACACGAAGACATGATTCATAACTTAAATAAGCCAAACAATTCATTCTTTCAGATCTGCACAGAAAGTATGCAAAATCTAACAGCCAACTTGCAAAAACTATAACTCCTAAACCACTTGGCCTAAAATCATGAAAAAACAAGATAAAGAAGTTATCTACAGCTTTTATACAGAACACATCTACAGAAAACATGATTTTCTTCACGAACTATTAACCACTACAAAAACTGTGCATGCAGCAATTTCAGCATATTAATAAATCACTTCATCACTTGTTTAGTTAATCATTTGAGCATATATATATGAGCTATGAACAGCATCAAACATTTATAAACATGAGCACACAATCTTATCTCAGATCAATATGCAACAAGACAACATAGAAACATATACATTTTCATTTATCACCATGCTTTTATTAATTAAATAATTAACTAACATAAGCATTATTTTAAGTGATGTTGCAAACATATAATTTGGGGCTCATATTTTTGCTGATGATAGATAATGTCAAATCATGACTACTGTAAAAAGATTATATTCTCAGGTCTTATAAATTACTTCTTAAATACATGGTAAGTTTAATTCACAAAAATGCATGTGAGAGCAAAATAAATCTACAATTCACATTTTCTGTAAACTCATGGCCATGATAAAATTATCCAAGCTATAACAACATCATAGAAAGGCAGTGGCACCACCTTTTCTATTTTTTTACATGCAAACATTTTGCCACAATTCATTTTAATCCATTTAATGAGCTGAGAACAAGATAAATTCATAACTAATTCATACATGCACCAGAAATGCTGAAATGTTTATCACAGCACACATGACACATGAAAAGCCTACCACAAAACTTTCACAGCAATCTAAGGAATAAAACAACAGATATCGTTTTATCCCTATTTAATGCTATTTAACACAAATAAATCATCACAGCAGAAACTTTACACTAACAGCCCACATATTATGTATCCAATGGACAGATCTACTCACAAGGATTCCAAAAAGTGCTCACTTGCAATTTTTGAACAAACACACAATTTGTTATGCATTTTACCATTTTCAGCCACATTTGCTAATTAAACAAAAACGTAAATAAAAACTGATTTTGCATTTAGGACCCCTGGAGCTGCAGAAAACAATTAAGGAGCAATTAGTAAACACACTGAGTCATACAACTTCACACAAAACCCCAAAAAAAAGTTTCAGCTTCGCTAGGTAGGGCTTTCACCATGGATTCACGGGAGATCGACGGGAACCGAGGAGGATGTCGGCGAGGGAGGCGCTGGAGGCCGGGTTGCTGGGCTAGTGTTTCGATTGTAGGTGCTGTTGGCTGGTGGCTGGAGCTAGGCGCCGGCTTCTGCTGGCTGCTGCCGGCCTGCACGCGGCCAGGGAGGCGCGGCCTGGAGAGGAGGCTTCTGCTGGCTGCTTCAGGCGCAGCATTCAGGCGCGCAGGAAGCAGGGGAGAGGAGGAGAAGAGGGAGGGGCTTGCTACAGCACGACCAAGGCAGGAGGAGCAGGGAGCTGCTCGGCGCCGGTCATGGCTGCTGCTCGCTTTCTGCTTAGCAACAATGGACGTAGAAAAAGGAGCCGGTAGGGAGAAAGGAGAGGGCGCCACGAAGGAGAAAACTCGACGGCATTGCTGTTGCTCACCATGGAAAGGAGGCTGGGAGCAAGGAGGCGGACATGGAGGAAGGAGCTCGAGCTGTTGAGTCATGGAGGAAAAACAGAGACTGAAAGAAAATGATAGTGAGGAGGAGAGGAGGCCAAGAAAAAGGAGGGAGCGCTCAACTCTTCTTGCGGGAGGGGGTAGAGGGCACCGCCCCTCTGCGCCACTAGGAGGAGAGGGCGGCAGGAGGCCTCGGGACGCGCCTTGGCGGCCTCGGGGGAGGGGCACGGCCTCGGGGAAATTTCCCGTGAAATTTTTTTCAATTTCTTTCCCAATCTGGCAGGTTTCCGGAAACTTTTGGCTGATCAAACGGACTCTGATTTTGACAAAACAAATTTTGTTGTCGTCGTCTCGCCGAGTACTCCTACTTTCGTTAAAGGCACTTGGTCACATTTCCAATGGTTTGTCTGGTAACGATCGTCGACGGCACCTTCGCGGTGACCGAAATTCCAATTTTCGCAGTCCAGACTTAGCTGATTTCTGGAACCTAAAAACTGCGTTATACTCTATCTTGCGAGCCCATTTTCACCCTTTTCGGCACCGATCCAGGTCTCGGCCATAAAACGAAATTTGTTCCTTTCGATCTGTACTACATCTTTCGTTTAAGGCACACTGACATGCGAACAACCGAAAATACCGTTCAACTCCAGTCAAGGCACCCGGTAGGATCCAGATTACGGTCTCTTGTCGGTCGGAATATTTTCCGGTCGTCTGCTCAACATAAAACTTTTATAACTTTTGCTCGTGAGTCCACAAATAATTCATTGGGCATAATTGCAAGACTTGGTTGAACCCGAATGATTTTCTTCACTTAATCCGCCAGAACAGGCAAAGCTGTGACTCGTCATTTCATGTGACTTATCGATTCCAAATTTTGCCAAACTTTTCTACCAGTCACTATAGATAGGAACTGAAGCAGGGAACATGAAAAAGTCATGTTTAGCAATAATCTTGAATATTCCAAAATTGGGCAATCATTATTACTTGTGTTGTTAATTATTTCTGGAATAATTAAAACAGGGGCTCTATTTCTGGGGTTGATTCCAAATCTTCAGTCATCACTGACAATACTAGAAATCGTCTCTCAATCATCACCTGACACACCATGTTTGTGTTCAAACTGACTGCTCAACTGGCGTCAAACACCTGGGGTGTTACAACCCCTCCCCACTTAAAAGAATCTCGTCCCGAGATTCCGGACGAAAGACTTTTCAAGGGAAGAAGCATACCACTTATCCTTATCGGCTACCAACAGCTAAAGATACCGACTTCTCAGTAGAAAAGATACTGTCAGGAATAGAACAACTTTTAGATCTGTCAAGTCATTTTTCGGTTACTCTTGTCTGAAGAATTTTCTTTGCTATTTCACATCAAACATTGAGGCACGCTCAAGACACCGCTGTTAGGTTGACAGGAAAAACCAAAATTATACTGTTACTTTGGGAGGAATCCAAGATAATATTACCAAAAATACTTGATCTTCGTCTAGTTAACATTATTACAAATCAACTGCCTTCAAGACTGGTGAGGAACTGGCTGACCAACAACCACTGTGTATACCATTGGTGAATGTCTGTTCTATCAGATAACAATTGATAGAAAGCTACATAAGGTTTCATGTGTGCAGTTCTCTTTCTCTGATGATATCACTATATTATCTGAGTCTCTTGAGAGAGCGGTGAATGTGAAAGCTGACTCAATCAATTCCACTCTTTCGTCGATCCTTCTTTTAGAAGAATTCTCATCTCCAAACAACGATAGACACTTAGGTTGAATTTGATGCAACCTCTTGGGTAAAATATCTACTACTGAATTTCTGTCCTACTAAGCAGATCAATATCATTCTTCTTCATGATGTAGTTGTAATTCAGCCGAACTACTTATTCAACTATCTTGATTACAGAGTACCCTTCTCAAAATCACTTAGTAACGCAGGGACATAATCTGAAATCTGTTGTTTGACACTTCAATTGGTCATCAATCTGCACTTCTTAGGAGCTGATTTTTGTAAAATACCTTGACTGCTCAATAGTAAGGGACTGATTCTGAACGTCCTTTCTAGCTTCTTACAATACCATATGGAATAATTCTTCCCATAGCACTCCGATGTATTACTAGATAGTCCTTACTTGATGTATATTTCTTTCGGAGTTACTAGACTGGTGTACTATCATGTATTACCATTCAAATTTTTCCAAGATAAAGTTGGCCTCAATACGACAGAAACTAGGATGTATGAGTGCTACAAACAACATCAGTTGGTTTACATACTCTTGATATAACACTGTTCTGTGAGGCATAGCCTTCATAGCTACCAAAGAGTCATTTCTGAACTGGATATTAGCCTTTCAGGGCAGAAACTAATCAGCTGTCTCTCAACACTAAAAGGCTCCAAAGTTTCAGCTCTAACTGCAAGCAATGCTGGATATCAAGGCGTGTAGTTACCACCAAAGTCAGTAGGGAATCAAACACATCTAGGAGGATTGCGTTGGCTACAATATCGCCATGCATATATCTATATTGAGTTCAGACAGAAAACTTTTTGGATCTCGAGTTTCTTATCCAATAATACACCATCGCTGTTACTTATCCCACAGCAGGTACTTATCCATCTTAAGTATTATGTGCCATTTTACTTCATTATGACCATATATGATGCTCGATCCTTGCTATCGATCAAACAGAGTCCTTTGTCTACCACCTCTTATGGTCTGTCATTGCTTTCATTACTGACTGATTCTGGACAGGTCATCCTCCTTGCAATTTCAAAAGAAACACTGCCACAACTGATCTGCCATAGAGATTTCTTGGAAAGAATATAGGAGATAACAAGGAGAAAGCTTCACGAAAGATAACACATTGGCGTAGTTTCCATAACGAATCTCGACTAGCATCCACGATACCTGCGCATGCCGAGCAGCACAACCATGTGTGTGCACCCACAGGAGGCTCTCGGTTTCGTCGCGGCACCATTAGTTAGTAATCAAGACATCATTATCGAATCCATAACCGATGAGAAATCCTATATGACGCAGATAAATCTTGCATGGAGAGAGCATCACATGCAAGGCATAAGCTAGCAAAACAAGGATGATCACAAGGTAGGGAAATCACAAAGGAGGTGATTTTAAGAACAAAACACGACACAAGACAACAAGGGTATGCCTTGTGCACATCAAGGTTATGACAAGCAAAAGACTAGATGAACTTGATTTGACCAAACAACAACAAAAGGGCAACCGAGGGGTACATGGATTTGGGTATGGTCTTCATAACTGTGCAAGGCAAACTACGATCAAGGCTGAGGTTAGCAGGAACTTAACATGGCTGGTCAAACCTACAAGGGCCTTCACAACAAGGCATAGGCATACCACGGTTCGGATCCAAGATTCTGAAAAGCTTAACTTGGGCTAGCTCGTCAAACAAAAGGCATGGACAGACATAGGTACAAGTCATTGGCACAAACATTCTAAACCATCAAACTAGACACAAACACAGGCCTTAAGCAACAAAGGTTCTACTCGGGGCATCTCGGAAGGTCGAGAGGGCTTGAGCACGATTCTAGACGAAGGTTGACATACCACTCATGTACTCACCGAGGACAAAGGTTCACTAACCAAAGCATCACTTAGATTACAGAACATCTACACATAGCCTTAATAAACATTGGAAGACACAAACAAACAGCTTAAGCAACCAACACTAATCACCAAGCTCATACGAGACAAGCGTCTATCTATAGCACATAAGCAAACATAGACATGCAAAACTTGGTAAACAGATGTTGTCATTCATTTATTTCCTTTTTACTAAGTTGGAACATAACTCTTTATCTAAAAGCAAACATACCCAACAACTAAGGCATAATTGTTTGTTAACAGTAATTAGTTTACTACTTCAAGCTATAACTCACTTATTTAGTCTATGAAACTAACAACAAGCAACAAGCTCATGCTAGTATACATTCCAAACAGAAATAAACAGTCACTAGGTAACAACAACAAAAAGGAGCATACAACAACTTAATTCTAAGATACAATTAAGCATAACAACAGTTTGAAAAAAAAATATTCTAAACATGTTATAAATGCTAAGATTGCAACTCACTTAAATTGTTTGCAAATATTTAATTCTCACAAGCATATAAGCTAATAAAGATTAAAGCTAAATTAGAGAGCAATTATAAAGCATGGTGCACATAAGAACATAATTCTAGGCATAAGCATGTATGAAAACAGTTTGTATACATCTTAAACATGTTAGAGAAGTAAATGATTAGCCCAGATTAAATTCCTTACATGCACTTATTAGTTTTCTTAACTTAGGAAGGTGAAATAGAGAGCGATTCCAATCTATACCCAGAGAACTCTGGAAGATTAGAGCAGCTCACTACTGCCTTCAGTAGGCTACTACAAGCATTTTAGTATTTTGAAGTAAGTAAAGCAGCCTACACAAGTCTAGCAAGTAATCATACTTAAAACAACTTAAACAAGTTTAAGCTATTTAAGGTTGTATACAACAAGTTTACATTTTTCTTATAGTAAACATGATACTAGAGAGCTATGAAAACTATTTACACAAACTTTTAATTCTTATAACTCTAGTTCTCATTGAAGGACCGAGAATGCACTAGCAAGGCGACCAGAGGGGGGTGAATGGGAGCCAACAAAATTTCTCTCGAAACTTTGGCCAAATGTCCCAAGATCAACCCCCGAAAGCTACGACCAAAACCGTGATGCCCTCAACCCTTGGAAGAGGGTGGATGATCCCTAGGATCACAGCGAGGCACCACAAAGCGATAGCAAACCAAACACAAAAAGCTCCGACACAAGTTCAACCCTTGAGAACCGAGTCCCGAATGTAGATAGACGGCTACGTCGAGAAATCCTCAAATACCGATGCTTACAAGTAGCAAAGATACCTAGAGAGGTTCCTTGGTCAACTACTAGGTCAAACAAGAAGTCCTAAAACCAAGCGAGGAAGCCGGGAGAGCAAACGCACCAAAATGCAACCTTCAGGCAAATCCCGGACTGTCCGGCCCTGGGGTCCCGGACTGTTCGCGGTACTGCCGGACTGTCCGCGGTCTGGTGGCGGACTGTTCGCCGGTCAAGTGTGCAAAAACACACGGCTGCGGAAGTCCCCCTGCTCGGTCTCGGACTGTCCGCGCTTTAGCACGGCGGACTGTCCGCCGGGGTCCCGAGCCAAAACAGTAGAGGCGGCCAGCGGCTGGACTGGACCAGCCCCGACGCGCGGACTGTCCGCGCCTGGGGTGGCGGACTGTCCGCCAACACCCAGTGAGGGCGATTTCGGTCGCCCTTCACCCAAATCTCCTCCAAATCGATCCAATCCAAAATCCCTTGATCCCAAACTTGGAGAGGATGATCACGAGGTAGTTAGGAGACTACCCCCAAGAAATCATCCGCTCAAATCAACTCAATCAACGGGAAATCAAAAGGGAAGGTGTATGAACCGAAAATGTGCCATGAAAACGAAATCAACCCGATCTACTTGTTCGTGAGGAGTTAGATGAATTCCTTTGGTAGAAATGACCTCCTCACTATAAAGAACAAGTTGATTCAAATGGATTTCGCAAAGACGCACTAGAGAGGGAGATCGAGTGACGGGAAAATCGCGGAGAAACGAAGAATGCGAAGAACACGAACCAAAATGCGAATCAATACATCGATCTGCAACCGTGTGGCTACCACACGCTACAATAGTGAGGTTACGGCCTCACTTCCTCAAAATCTCTAGTACACAGAGGTATGATTCTCTGCGGATCTCATCTAGCTACAGCAGGGGATTGGGAGAGCAGGAAACCCTAGAAGCAAAGTGCAAATGACTGAGATAAATGGGGAGGTGGGTGTCTCCCCCTACTTATCCAAATTCTAACTATTCCTAATTCCCACTCTACCCCTAACTACTTATAGAGCGAACCAACTAAACCCTATGGTTATTCTGGACCAACTCGATGGTAGGTGGATCCGATGGCCACGCCCGCGCAACTGGTAGCGTTGCCTCGACGCAACCTCACCGATTGCCGCCACGTGTCGCCACCGCTCTGCTTGTCCTTTTCCTGGACGTCGCACCCCCGGTTTTGTGGCCCAAACCGGGAAACCCGCCTTCACAGCCAACCCCCGGTTTTGAGGCCCAAACCAGGAAACCAACCCACCGTAGCCTGAGTTTTGTGGCCCCAACTCCGCAAACCCGCAGCACCCAGGTTTTGAGGCCTAAACCTGGAAAGCGTCCTCAGCCCGAGTTTGGTGGCCAAACTCGGAAACCATCAGCGCCCAGGTTTTGAGGCCCAAACCTGGAAACTGTCCACCTGATGGTTTTTCTCTGGCTCTTCCACCAAACCGAAGCTGTAGAGGGGATGCACCGCTCGTGCACCCCGTCCACCGACACGTGTCCCCAAGTCCTTGACCCAGGCAACACCGTGCCCGCAAGTCTTCGCTCGTCGCTGTCCCAGGCTGCCAACCACCACAACTGATCCTCAAGCCACCGGTCCCTCAGTCCAAGCCTCACGTCCGCCCTTCACCGCTCCCGGTCCGTCGGCACGGCACATCTCTACTTGACCTTCACCTTGCCCTCGATCACTGTCACCGTGCTCGACACCTGCACAACACAAGCCAAAGAACATGCGCATTATCCCAGCTGACATTCACTCATCACTCAGAGACTCGGCATACACCCATGTATCTGCAATCTCCCCCTTGATGAGTGCATTGTCAACTACACACCCAAATCATAATGGAAATAGAAGGAGGAAGAAGGAGAAGAGAGAACTCGTCCAAATGACCCAAAAGCATAGCAAAGCCGAAGAAGGTCAAGTGGAAAGAGTAAGACAACTTGGTTCCCAAAGACATGGGCAACAGCTCGACGCAACCAAGCAAAACAAAGCTAGCCCTCAAGAAGAGGTAGAACAGGCTCAACACTGCTAGCAAATGCCAAATGAAAAATCGAAGCAAAATGCTAGTCCCTCAAGATAGAGGCACAGAGGCTCAACACAACTAGCAAGAAAGCTCGACATCGACTGAAAAGCTCGATATCAACTGAACCCAACTGAAACAAAGATGCGACTGCTAGTCCCTCAAGAAAGAGGCAAAGGCTCAACACAACTAGCAAAGCGCTCCGAACCAATTGGAAATTTCAAAAATTCAGCACGAGCAAACTCCCCCTTGCATGGTGCACACAACCGATTCCTCTCCCCTTAGTGAAACATGGGAGGCATGATTTGTCCAAAATTTGTCCCCCTTAGTTGAAAATGCACCATCAAGCAAAAAGAACCGAAAGCAATTTTCTCCCCCTCGGAAAATGCACCGTCAAAAGTGCCAACAAGAGAAGTGCTCGCCCTTCCAAAATGCAAATGAGTCACGATGCAAGTTAGCAGCTTCAGGAATATACTCAAGAAAATGCAAAGATGCTCTAAACAGTATAGCTCCAATGACTCACTGAAAAGCATACTAGCTAGCGAAGGCTCAAACTGATCACCAAATATGAAATATGAATATATGAGCAAAGTGATTAGTTTTTAGCCAAAAAGGTATTCACCATGAAAATAGCACTACACATGTATAGACAGGAAATTAGTCAAGTGCTAAGCATGTATCCAAGGTGAACTACCCCTAGCAAAGTTCAACCATCATGCTATAGAATGAAACATAGACTTGTGTATCCAAATTTTATCGGAGTTGCAGCGGTAAGATTACACAAGTTCAAAATTTAGCATTTGATTGCGAGAGGTTGAAAGCTTGTCATTGCCTAACTTTTCAACTGTGCGAAGCCTATGCAGAAGCAATCAGAAGCATAAAGCAACAGTTTCGGTCATACACTACACAGCTCAAGTTTAACTCAAAGTGCAATGAGAAACAGTCTCGAAACTGTGATGTGTTGACAAGCAATCCCATCTCGATCTTTTTGATTCACTTAACTTGGTTCAAATTAGAGACAGTATATGAACAGACCAAGCAAGTGATAGACTCAGAACTAGAGACATAGCAACCTAGCATATATGTAAAGCACGAGTGTGATTTCAACATATTCTACACAGGCTAGTTGCACATCTCGATGGTGAACATTTTTAAGTTTTATGTTTGTTAAGCAGGTCCACCATTCAAAATTAGCTCAGCTCATAACATGTATTAGTGATCAGAAGGAGCATAAGCTACAAGCATCAACATAAAGCATCGGAGCATACACTACACAGAGCATAATTACATTCTAACGATTATATCCATGAAGCTCAGAATGTAAAAGCGTATGTAAAATGAAATGCACAAAAGATGCAAGAAGATACCAATTGAAGAAACAAAGATAAACGAAAAGTCAGTTTATGATACAAAGAAACAAAATGTTTCCCCCATCTAAAAGGGGAAACACACACCAAGCTCACCCCTCAACCGATTAAAGATTGATTCGTCCAAAGGCTTGGTGAAAATACCAGCCAACTAATGATGAGTATCGACATGGCGAAGGTCGATATCACCCTTCTCATAGTGGTCTCGCAAAAAGTGAAAGCGCACATCAATGTGTTGGGCCTTCGAGTGAAGCACGGGGTTCTTAGCAACGCTAATCGCACTCGTGCTGTCACAAAGCGAAGGAACACGAGAAAAGCTCAGACCAAAATCACGCAAAGTGGCCATCATCCAAAGCAACTGGGAACAGCAGCTAGCCGCAACAACATACTCAGCCTCAGTGGTAGACTGGGCGACACTAGACTGCTTGCGAGAAGACCACGATACAAGAGAAGTACCAATAAATTGGCAAGTCCCAGAAGTGGACTTGCGCTCAATGCGACAACCAGCAAAATTGGCATCGGAATAACCGCAAAGGGAGAGGGTGGAGGAAGCTGAATACCAAATCCCGAACTCAGGTGTGAAACGAAGGTACCTGAAAATGCGCTTGACCGCCTGACGGTGAGAAGTGCGCGGCGACGCCTGAAAGCGCGCACACAGACACACCGCGAACTGGATGTCCGGGCGTGTCGCCGTCAGGTAGAACAGCGACCCGATCATGCTTCGGTACTCCTTCTGGTCCACAACTTCTCCATCCTTGTCCGCATCCAGGTCCGTCGTGGTCGACATGGGTGTTGGAAGAGGCTTGGCCTCACCCATATCGAATCTCTTCAGCAAGTCCTTGGTATACTTGCCCTGGTGCACAAACGTCCCTTCTCGGGATTGCTTAATTTGCAATCCGAGAAAGAAAGTCGGCTCGCCCATCATACCCATCACGAACTCCCTGCTCATAGTGTCTGCAAACTTGGCAACCAAAGCGTGAGAAGAACCACCAAAAATGATATCATCCACGTAAATTTGGACCAAGAGAGTGTCTTTGCCTTGCTTGAGGAGAAAGAGCGTTTTATCCACACATCCCATTTTAAAACCCTTAGCAAGAAAAAAGGTTTTCAACCTATCATACCAGGCTCTAGGGGCTTGTTTCAAACCATATAAAGCTTTGTGGAGTTTGAAGACATGGTTTGGAAACTTGGGATTTTCAAAACCGGGGGGGTTGTTCAACATAAACCTCTTCTTCTATGTAGCCGTTTAAGAAGGCACTCTTGACATCCATTTGAAAAAGTTTGAAACCTTTGGATGTAGCAAAAGCCAAGAGTATCCTAATAGCCTCCAAACGAGCTACGGGAGCAAAAGCCTCCTCATAGTCTATCCCCTCCTTCTGACTATAGCCTTTCGCTACAAGCCTGGCCTTGTTTCTAACAACGTGGCCATCCTCTCCTTGCTTGTTTTTGAAAACCCATTTTGTCCCAATAGGCTTACAGTCTGGAGGAGGTGGAACTAAAACCCAAACCCGATTTCGCTCAAAGTTCTCTAACTCCTCATGCATGGCATTGACCCAATCCGGATCCATCAAAGCGTGTCCAACATCTCGGGGCTCTAAATCAGCAACAAAAGCAGAATGAGCAAAGTGAGAGATTTGAGACCTGGACCGAGTGACACGTTCGTCAATGTTGCCGATCATCTGCTGAGGGGGGTGTTGGCGCTGGATGTGTCGTGGTGCCTCCCGTGCAGACATGATCTCCCCCTCAACAGCAGCTGGTGCCTCCCCGTGTACAAAAGGTACCGCTCGGGGTGGCGGATCCCACGGCCCCCAGGAAGAAGACGTGTCGGGGCCGTGACTCGTCGTAGAAGCCGCACCTTGCGGCACAGCAGGTGGAGGGGGTGCTGGATCATCCATACCTTCAGCACCCTCGTCCTCGTCATCAAAAAGAGGCTCACCAACCTCATGATCACCTGCACGCTCAAAACGAGAAGAAGGACAAACCATGGTCTCGTCGAAGGTGACATCGGATGTCTCCATGACTCCGTTAGTGTCAAGGTTAAGTACACGATATGCACGAGTATGAGTGCCATAACCCAAAAACACACCGTTAGAAGAACGAGACTCAAACTTGTCCAAGTCGCCCTTTTTGAGTATAAAACAATGGCAACCAAAAACTCGAAAATAACTCACTTTGGGTAGTTTTCCAAAACGCAACTCATAAGAAGTCCTTTTCAAGAAAGCTCGGAGAAAAATGCGATTTGAAATGTAGCATGCAGTGCTCATAGCTTCGGCCCAATATCGCCTAGGAGTCCTATGCTCATCGAGCATCGTCCTGGCCATTTCTACAAGGGTCCAATTCTTCCTCTCTACAACACCATTTGGGGCGGTGTGTAGGGGGAAGAAAACTGATGCTCCAAACCCAAAGAGTTACAAAACTTCTCAAAATCCGAATTCTTGAATTTGGAACCATTATCACTCCTAATAGCTCGCATCGAGTTCAAAGGGAACTCGTTCTGAAGACGTAAAATTAGATTGCAAGCAAAGGAGAAAGTCTCGGTCTTCTCAGCTAAAAAGAAGACCCACGAATATCTCGAAAAGTCGTCAACAACAACAAGCACATACCACTTCCCCCCAACCGAGCTCACCCGAGCCGGACCAACAAGGTCCATGTGCAAAAGCTCTCCAGGGCGCTTGGTCATGACCTGAGTCACTGGATGGTGGGGAGCGGCAACCATCTTCCCATGTCTACAAGAGTGGCAAACTAGATCCTTCTCCATCGACAACTTGGGCAATCCTCGGATTAGGCCAAGTGAGCTAAGTCTTGCAAGCAAGTCGAAGCTCAAATGTCCTAGTCTCCTATGCCACTTCCAAAGATCAGAGGAGGGAGGTCCAGCCACCAGACAACGAGAAGTGCCAAAAGACTCCGAGAAATCCGCACGAAAGACTTTCCCAAAGGGCGAAATCACACAAACAAGATTGCCCTGGGATCCAAAATACGACTGAGATTCGGTTTAAAACGAATCTCATAGTCATCATCAAAGAGTTGCGAAATAGAAAGAAGGTTAAAATGCAAATTAGAAACAAGAGCAACATCGCGCAACACAAAGTGCTCATTAACTCGCACAGACCCACGAGACAACACTTTACCTTTGTTATTGTCGCCGAAGGTGATAAACTCCTTTCCAGCGACTGGACTAAGACTGGAGAACCACTTGGCGTTTCCGGTCATGTGCCTTGAACACCCGGAATCCACCAACCAAACGTTCTCCAATCGTTTTACCTATATCAATAAAAAGACATAGGGTGAGCATACGGTCCAACACTGGGGTTAGTGAAATAGGGAGAATACCAGTGTTGGGCCGGTTGCTCAAAAGAACGGTTAGCAGAAAAACAATTCCGAGCATGCCTACGGGGAAAGCGGTCACCACGCTGAGGAAAATGTGGTCCGCTGGGGAAGGAGCGCTCACCGCGATACTCAAAACACGGTGGAGGAAAGCGCTCAACTACAAAGCCACCGCCACGGGGTCCATAGCCTACAACTGCAGGCTCCCGCCGGGCACGTCCTCTCCGCTGCCTAGGCCTGGGAACTTGAGGTCCTGGACCTCTGGGCCTAGCAGCACGCCTCTGAACATTCGGCGCATGTACATCGTGGAAAGGATGGTACATGTCCGCATTGTTCATCTCCCTAGCACGGCGCGCCTCCCTCTTGCGCCGAAAGCAAAACTCACTCAAGTGTCCATCTCTCCCACAATGCTCACAATGGTACCTCACCGCTCTCAAAGGGGGTTGTTGGTACTCACAGTAGTGGGTGTGGATCACTTTGCCCTTCTGTGGCATAAGCTCCTTCTGGATGGGTGGCATGATGTCAAGTTTGTTCTTGAGATGGTTTGGTTTAGGAGCCCATGATTGTTTCTTTGGTGGAGCTCTCGGAGGTTCAACAAAGACCCCATCCTTGGTGTTAGGCTTGAGAGGCTCTTTGGGTGGAATCTTGGTAAGCTTAGGAGTAGTGGTAGAGTTGGGCTTCTCACATGGGTTAAGACCACTCGACTCTCCAATCTTCCCAAAAGATGAAACATCAACACCCGGAGCAAAACCTACACCAGGACCTCCAGCAACTCGCTTGAATTGGGAGATCATCGTCTGGAGCTGTGGCTCCCCACTAGACACCCATGACAAGATGGTCCGAAGGTATGTGTTTTCTTCCTCGGTTTGCATCTTGTCATGCTTCATGTTTGCGATCTCCATCTCCAAACCCTCACAAAGAACACACCTAGCCACACATGTGCTACCTGAGTTGGCCTCTTCAACAGACACAATCTTGGCATTCTTCTCTGCCAACTCAGATTGCAAGACAGGACAAGTCTTGCACGCACCCAACAGCAAGGGTCTAGCCTTCAGCTCGTCCACCTCTCCTACCAACGCAGCATACTTACCTCTCAAAGTGAGAAGGTCAGTCATGTGCTTGGTGCACATCTCACACTCTACCTCCTCAGCAATGACCACGGTGGACTTAGGAAACACAAGCTCTCTCACTGTGTCCTCCCACTTCTGCCTAAACTCCTTGCGCTCTCTAGCAGCACGCCTAAGCAACTTGTCCTGACTAAGCAAGGCGGTAGTAAGCTTCTCGACCTCAGCAGAAAGCTCGTCGTGGGTGAGAGATACCTGAGAGGTGTCGTCATCGTCGTCGTTCCGAGGAGTCTCCTCGTCATGGGTGTCGTCGACCTCCTTGCCGAGGGCCATGGTGCAGAAGCCGTCGTCGTCGGTGAAGAAGCAGAGGTCGTTCAGCTTGTCCTCGATCCTCTTCTTCTTCTCGGACTCGTCATCGCTTGAGCAAGCGGAGTCGTCATCCGAGCCATCGACGTCGCTGAGCGTGGCGAAGAACGCACGCTGCTCAGCCTGGGCCTTCTCCAAGTACTTCTTCTTGATGTACTCCTTGTCGAAGCCGCCCCTCCGCTTGTGCCTCGCGGGGACGTACTTCTCCTTGCGCTTGCTGGAGTCATACTTGTGCCCATGATCGCCCTTCCCAGATGTGTTCTTCTTCTTGGGACAGTTGGCGATGAAGTGGTCGGGGTCGCCGCACTCAAAGCATCCTAAGCGTCCTCCTCCGCGGCGACGGTTCATGCGGTTGTTGTGAAACAGCGAGAACCGGTTGGCGAGCATCGCCAACTTGTCATCCCCCAAAGACTCCAGCTGGTCCTCTGTGACAGAAAAGAGTGAAGAAAGTGCAAATCCTCCAGAGGAGTTAGCAGAAGAGCCAGAAACCAAAGCCATAGTCGGGCCAGAAGGATTTTCATAAGAAGCCCTCGACATGGCATCAATCTCACTAGACTTGAGCTTGCTAAAGAGCTCGTCGCAAGTGAGGGTCTCATAGTTAGGCGATTCGATGATCGCCTGGACCTCTGAGTCCCACACCGACCGATCAAGAGTGTGCAAAAGCTTCAAGGCCCTCTCATGATCGTCAAAAGGCAATAGCTCCTTGTTCGCTCTCATCTTGTTGACAATGACCTGAAAGCGAGCGAATAAACTCTCTATGCTCTCGCCAGGCATGTGTCGAAAGTTCTTGTACTCCCGCTTGTGCGACTCATAGAGATGAGATTTGACTTGAGAGGTTCCCTCATGGAAGCGCATGAGGGTCGCCCAAATCTCACGAGCCGTGGGGAGGTGAGAAACGCGATCAAACTCGGACATGCTCAAACAGGAGAAAAGAGCGTTACGCGCTCGGCTATTGGCATCGTGCTCATCCATCTGAAGCTGAGTAACACGAGCAACCATGACAACGTAATCGTCCCTGTTGCAAATCTCCCAAACAGAAGAGCCCATGCTCTGGAGATAGGCCGACATGCGTATCTTCCAATACGCATAGTTCGTCCCATTGAAAAATGGCGGTTTGCCCACGCCGCGATCCATGTCGCCTTCTGTGGATCTGGAACCGGCTAAGGTGGAAGATCCTTAACTGGCTCTGATACCAATTGAAGGACCGAGAATGCACTAGCAAGGCGACCAGAGGGGGGGGGGTGAATGGGAGCCAACAAAATTTCTCTCGAAACTTTGGCCAAATGTCCCAAGATCAACCCCCGAAAGCTACGACCGAAACCGTGATGCCCACGACCCTTGGAAGAGGGTGGATGATCCCTAGGATCACAGCAAGGCACCACAAAGCGATAGCAAACCAAACACAAAAAGCTCCGGCACAAGTACCCTTGAGAACCGAGTCCCGAACGTAGATAGACGGCTACGTCGAGAAATCCCCAAATACCGACGCTAACAAGTAGCAAAGATACCTAGAGAGGTTCCTTGGTCAACTACTAGGTCAAACGAGATGTCCGAAAACCAAGCGAGGAAGCGAGGAGAGCAAACGCACCAAAACGCAACCTTCAGGCAAATCCCGGACTGTCCGGCCCTGGGGTCCCGGACTGTCCGCGGTACTGCCGGACTGTCCGCGGTACTGCCGGACTGTCCGTGGTCTGGTGGCGGACTGTCTGCCGGTCAAGTGTGCAAGAACACACGGCTGCTGAAGTCCCCCTGCTCGGTCCCGGACTGTCCGCGCTTTAGCACGGCGGACTGTCCGCCGGTGTCCCGAGCCAAAACAGCAGAGGCGGCCAGCGGCTGGACTGGACCAGCCCCGATGCGCGGACTGTCCGTGCCTGGGGTGGCGGACTGTCCGCCAACACCCAGTGAGGGCGATTTCGGTTGCCCTTCACCCAAATCTCCTCCAAATCGATCCAATCCAAAATGCCTTGATCCCAAACTTGGAGATAATGATCACGAGGTAGTTAGGAGACTATGCCCAAGAAATCATCCGCTCAAATCAACTCAATTAACGGGAAATCGAAAGGGAAGGTGTATGAACCGAAAAAGCGCCACGAAAATGAAATCAACCCGATCTACTTGTTCGTGAGGAGTTATATGAATTCCTTTGGTCCAAATGACCTCCTCACTATAAAGAACAAGTTGATTCAAACAGATTTCGCAAAGACGCACTAGAGAGGGAGATCGAGTGATGGGAAAATCATGGAGAAACGAAGAACACGAACCAAAACGCGAATCAACACATCGATCTGCAACCGTGTGTCTACCACACGCTACAATAGTGAGGTTACGACCTCACTTCCTCAAAATCTCCAGTACACAGAGGTATGATTCTCTGTGGATCTCAGCTAGCTACAGCAGGGGATTGGGAGAGCAGGAAACCCTAGAACCAAAGAGCAAATGACTGAGATAAATGGGGAAGTGGGTGTCTCCCCCTACTTATCCTAATTCTAACTATTCCTAATTCCCACTCTACCCCTAACTACTTACAGAGCGAACCAGCTAAACCCTAAGGTTATTCTGGACCAACTCGATGGTAGGTGGATCTGACGGCCACGCCCGCACAACTGGTAGAGTTGCCTCTACGCAACCTCACCGATTGCCGCCACGTGCCGCCACCGCTCTGCTTGTCCTTTTCCTGGACGTCGCACCCCTGGTTTTGTGGCCCAAACCGGGAAACCAGCCTTCACAGCCAACCCCCGGTTTTGAGGCCCAAACCTGGAAACCAGCCCACCGTAGCCTGAGTTTTGTGGCCCAAACTCAGCAAACCCACAGCACCCAGGTTTTGAGGCCGAAACCTGGAAACCGTCCTCAGCCCGAGTTTTGTGGCCAAACTCGGAAACCATCAGCGCCCAGGTTTTGCGGCCCAAACCTGGAAACCATCCACCTGATGGTTTTTCTCTGGCTCTACCACCAAACCGAAGCTGTAGAGGGGATGCACCGCTCGTGCACCCCGTCCACCGACACATGTCCCCAAGTCCTTAACCCAGGCAACACCGTGCCCGCAAGTCTTCGCTCGTCACTGTCCCAGGCTGCCAGCCACCATAGCTGATCCTTAGGCCACCGGTCCCTCAGTCCAAGCCTCACGTCCGCCCTTCACCGCTCCCGGTCCATTGGCACGACACGTCTCTACTTGACCTTCACCTTGCCCTCGATCACTGTCTCCATGCTTGACACCTGCACAACACAAGCCAAAGAACATGCGCATTATCCTAGTTGACAATCACTCATCACTCAGAGACTCGGCATACACCCATGTATCCGCACTCATCATTGCCAGAAAGAAAGCATGAACATGATTACATTTTTACAACATGGAAAAGAAATTAAACAACATGTTTAGTACATTTCCTTGCTAAGCATATTAACACAAGCTAACAAAACTAGAATTGTAACCTTTGGACAAACTTAGCTTCATTATCACATTTAACAAGTTTAGGAAGCACTTGGCAAACCCAAACAAAACTGCCTACAAAACAGTTTCAAACAACAAGTTTTTATTATTTCCTTAGGTGAAGCATTTCAAGACGAAACTAACTCAAAACATTGAATTATAAACTTTAGCATAGTTTTACCACACAAACCATTTAGTTACAACCAGGAATTTCAACATAGGGGGAAAACTTAGCCATTAGAGGCTTATTGTCTAACTATTCTTCTAGCAAACATCAAGTAGAGCAAGACAATCACACAACATGATGATCTAGCAGGGTTATCCAGACACTTATCATACAAGGTAATTGCTTCTAGGCTATAACAAGCAATCATGTTTTTAGCTAATAAAGAAACCATCCATATAAAACATTGCACACTACCAACCATTAAGAACAAGACCACATTACATCTAGCTCAGATCAACACACCACCTCAAACAAACTAGTTGCTTCTTACCTTTGCAAGCAATATAACATATACCATAGAAGCACTAGTTCACAACAAACTTCACCATTATAGGAACAAAGGTGGGGAAAGCATTTCTATGCACAAACAACCATTCATGTTTTATCATTATATTAGTCACACTTGACAACAAGTTATTTCTTATTAGGACAAAGGTGAGAGAAGCATGTTCACGAGGAAAGCACAAACAGGATGCATGCTCGTCCTACACGTCCTCACAAATTGCCAGCCTGAGGTGGCAATCCCGTTCTAGGCCGGTGGCATAACACGCACTCTCGATATAACTAGTCGTCAACTATGCATACGCATTCGAGGTTAGTGTACCTGCAAAAAATCTCATTTCAGCCCATTCCCACAATTAATATAAATACATTGCAGGAATTTAAATCTAGATACTATCTTAGGTGCATACCTAGTATACACGTAAGTAGTATATGCACCCATCGGAATAGTATTACTCCCGCAATTAAATACCTTCACCCGCATTCGTGTGCTTACGAGTACAGGTTCCAGTACCAAACTAGCTCTTCCCTAGACCAACAATTGTTTGGTCATGCTCTCACAACTCACACATACCTGAGCGTAGGTGCGACGTCGCATAAAATAAATTCAACTACCCCACATATATGAGTACATCATATGTGAGGGCTACCTCCAACATTAGACCACAGGGTAGCATAGTGCGGTCATCTATACGTACCTTTTGAGTCGACGTGTCGTTGCAAGAAAGTAAAACCCCCAAAGTTAGTATTACTTAACTAAGCCACCTGAAAGTCCTAATTGGGCATAACTGGAGGTTGTCGCTAGCACATAATTTTGTAAATTAGGTTTTGACAAACTTGCCTACTAGCTAAAGGTTTTTAGATAAAATCGGCTTTTTAAAACAAAACTTTGTTTTAATACCATGCACATGACAGTATTATGCTTAACCTTGCTCTGATACCAGCTGTGATAGAACCAACCAATTTATAAGAGCACAAGTGCGAAAACCTCTGTCAGAGAAGCTGAATTAGCACACTTGAGCCCATATAAACCCGGTAGTCCATAAAATCCTGAGGGATTTCAAACTTTTTCAACATCTCAGCCAAGATCGCATGGTCAAGCAAATACAAATCATGTTCACGGAGCTTTGCAGCGGAATTAAAATTACAAAAGAGTTCACAAATAATAATACAAGTGGAGTTCCACTTAATTTTAGAAGAAACAACATAGCTTTGAAATGAATACCATAATATAAGTTGAAATACTTTGCTAGCTTGAGTGACATCCTCTAACAACATCATAAAGAGAAGAAGTATGGAACTGCCGAGCCCACCGGCACTAGCCATCACCTTTCGGCAGACCTAACCTTCACCTGCAACAAGGTGGGATAAACACTTAGTACTCGAATGTACTCAGCTAGACTTACCCATCGTAAACCAGAAATAAAGAGACACCAAGGAGTATGCAAGGCTGATATAAACAGTGGAGCTGGCTAACTTTATTTGCAAAAGGAGCTTAAGATAAGGGTTCATCATTTTATTTATATGAGCAGTCATCTTTTATCCAATTCCTTAAATTCTAGGTTTTGCACCTGCACTAGAGCACTCACTTGAATCTAGCAAACAATAAAATAATACCATATCAGGTTTGCTTATCAATATTTTAGTTGAACCATCAATGTCACATGGAGTTGTATCATGGTGAAGCTCGCCATAGTTTCCCACTAACCGGGGGAGACGGCGACTCGAATCGAATTCCAAACCAGCTGGTGATAAACCTTTAATACCAACCCCACTTTCCCCGTCGTGTCCATGCATTGGGTAACCGCTCGATGCTTGTTCGTGGTGGTAATCGTCGCGGTTCAAGCACGGACTGCCTAATTGGAACCTGGTGATGGCCACGTGAGGCAGATCACATTTCCATACTAGAGGGCACGACTCGGGTTGAAACCGGCCCGAACAGCGTCTAACCGGCTTTAGGGTCGATGATTACAGCACCGACATATCCCTAAGTAAAAGGGCGCTTTCAAAAATGAACGAGGGCCAACATCGATACAAACCTACACGATCCAACGGACGGACTGCCCCAAGTTTCCAACTTGTGCCTTGCCTTCCAGTTGACCGTATTTCATTACTACTCAGGTTCTTTTCCACGATAGTAAATATAGCCAACCGTGATCCGATAAATACCCATCAGGGGTATTACGGGAACATCCTTAACTACTACTTTTATTAAGCAGGCTAAGCAGTTCTACTTATGAATAAGTAACAGGATAACAAGGTAGGTGTAAACAATAATCAAGGAATGATAATGCAACAATTGGGATTCAATCAACTCCTATACCTAATGCATCACAGTATAAAATACTCATGTAATTTAATTATAAAACTGGGAGACTTAGAATGCTCCGGGGCTTGCCTCGGAACCAACACTAGGTTAGTGTTTGTTAGGTGATACTCACTTGGCGAGCATCTCCGCTGTAGCACTTGCTTAACTCCACATCTTTAGGATAATCCATCAAACACCGTCTTCGGGTTTAGCCCCACCATCACGTCCATCACGATGTTTCTACCGTTACCTAAATAAGATGCGCAATGCAAGTGTATGAATGCAGGGAAACGCTTATGAAGCAAACATAAGGCGCACAACAAAAACATTACTAATTACTTCACATAAGCAATTAGGATAACTACTAAAAGAAGACATAACTCTAACACCCAACATAGCATAATCACTTTAGTAGGTTATAATTAAAGTAAGGTGTAACACACGGTTCATTAGGTACTCTTGGTGGCTAACTACAACAATCAATCAAGATAACACTACATCACAAATGGAACACATGTATGCATATATAGCTTCTACTTTAGTTAAGCAAGTCAACCATCATTATCTAACATATTTATATAATACATAAGGTTAATTAGTTTAATAACATGAAATGCACAAACTAAACATTATCAAGTCATGACATAGCATCAAGGATCTCATAAGCAACGTTAAGCCATAGCAATCAACTTCGGCTCATTTATACAGTTTGGACAGCAACACACCATGTACTTTAAACAGACATAACTGGAGCTACACATATCCAAAGAAGGTGATCCTAGACTTTCTGGAAAGCTAATAAAATTATCTACAACTTTGCTATTATCACTTAGGCATGATTCAGCCATTAAAAAGACCAAACATAACAGGCAAACACTTCTGTCCTAACTTTGGACAGAATATTACATTCATCTTCAAACAGCCATAACTGGAGATCTAAAGCATCAAAAGACTTGACATAAGACTTATTAGAAAGCTTATTAAGTTGTCCAAAACTTATTTATAATCATCTCAAGATGATTTATGGCAGAACCTCCTAAATTCAGTGGCCCACATGCACCCATCATTGTCCTAAAGACCTTTGATCGGCGTGCACGAGTTCCAAATGACTCAAGAGGTCTGTCGGGTGTCCTCGGGAAACCCGAATCATCCACGTTATATTCTTTCTAGGAAAATCCCTTATCGAGCATCACAGTATTACAACAGTTTTATAGATAAGATAATCAGAGTAAAATCGAAAAGATTATAATACATAAATTAAAACTTATGTTTAAAAGTTTACATCACCAAAGTACTTATTACATAACTTGTTCGGAACTTTATATTACATATATCACACAAAAGTTGTTACTTGCCCAAGGTCAAACATCAGAATCGTTATCACTCTCCTCTACAAGAGTGAAGTAGCACTGTCCATCAAAAGGTGGATCCATGTACTCACCTGCAACAAGGGTTAACAAACCCTGAGTACAAAAGTACTCAACAAGACTTAACCGACTAGAAAAGAGGAGAAGACTCAGGAAGTCAAGGTGAGGCTTAAGCAAGATCAAGTATTTTGCAGAAAAAGCATTTTTGTAAATCTTGTTTTATTTTGGAAAGATTCATGTATTTCTCAATTCTTCATTGGTCATGATTCATTTTACCTTTCAAAAACATACCTAGTTGAGAACCACTCTCCGTTGACAGTCAGTGACCAAGTCTCCATAACCGAGGAGCAACGTTAATCCGGATAAATAATACTCAGCTGAGGATCCCTATCCACACTGCATATGTAGCACCCAAGCTTGCATATGCCAACTCGTCTACCACGATTCCTCCAATATTGGAACCGGTCCTACGCCACCCGGAAGTACAGTACACCACTCATATCCAGGTACGATGACCACGTGGGTACAAGCTACTTCCGCCATCTCTCCACTCCCAGTGCGCGGTTGTCGGTCCCAATAAAGGATTCCTCGGAGCCAGAGCTTTCCGAAGTATGTGAATAGTTACAAGTCTTAGCCAGCAGGCCCCCACACGGATGGTCCCTAATTTTTCCGCCAGGAACCGTACCTTGGTTATATCTCACCCAAGCGTAACAGTCCTGTCAGTTTTTCAACCCTGTCCCGATCGGTGTCAACTGTTGAGTCCCGGACTACAACATGACGGCACCGTACGCTAGGACAACCTCTCCTTGCCGTTGACTAGATACGGATCAGATACTTAGCCAACAGTCGGGAGTAAAGCCAAAATCCCATAAATATTCTTTAAGTGATCACACTTTTGAAATTAGCATTTTATTGCAAATCTATTGTATAGCGTGGCTAAGCATTTTTGTAAATAGTTTTCAAACAAGGCAGGTGGATCTTCAGGTGGAGGTAAACAGTGCAAGAAGTAGGCCATCACACAACTCCTATAACCTAATGCAGTAGTTTAACTCAAAAACATTTTAATACAACCTTTATAAAAACAAGGAAGGGTTAAATGCACCGGGGCTTGCCTTGGTGATTAGCGAAGTCCGGAGATTCTGAAAAACTCGAAGGATTCACACACTCCGGAGAAACCCACTGAGAATCAGGTCCTTCTGAAACGAAATCTACACGTAGAAGTGCATATGCATGATCAATGATATGCTCATGATATGATACAAACAAGAGACATGTTGTTGACTAAAAACAACCAAACTTAATTATCTAGTGTACAACTTTCCATTACGGTAAAATTGCATTCTTTAATTAAATTACAGATTTAATTGTCATGTCAAAAGTACTCAAAACACAAGTTTTATAATTTTTATATTAGTACAAACATGCCATCATCAATCATGTCAAAATTCATAACAAACAGAGTTATAGAAAAATTATAGCAAAAAAAACAAACTAAACTACTGTAAAGAAAACTAGAAAAAGAAAAACTTTATTCTAGCCCAAACGGGGCTTTCGGCCCAGTCCAGCTCGATCCAGCGTGGCGCGAGCGCACGGCGGTGGGTGTGTGTGCGTTTGCTCGAGGCCCGGCTCGAGCGAGACAGTGCCCGAGGGTCCGCTCGAGACCTAGCTCGATCGAGATGATAAAAACAAACGTCTGTCCGAGGCCTGACTCAGGGCTCGGCGAGACGGAAAACAAACGCCCGTCCGAGGCCTGGCTCGAGGCTCGGGCGAGACGGAAAACGCTCGTCCGTCCGAGGCCTAGCTCGGGCGGGACGGTGAACGCGTTCGCCCGAGGCTTGGCTCGAGCGAAGCGGAGGGTGCGCCTGCTCAAGGCATAGCTCGAGACGGTGAGCACGTGTCCATATGTCCGCTCGAGACCTAGCTCGAGCGAGACGGTGTGTCCTGACAGCTTTGCAAAAAAGCCCTTCAGCTTACGCTAAAACATCCCGCAGTCCAGAGCGCTATTCACCTGAGTCTGCGACTTTTCAACTAACACCCTGCAAAAACCTGTCTTCACAAACACCAGGTCCCTGACCATGGCCGGTGCGCACGGCGGCGAACCGAGCGCCGACGGGCCTTACGCTGGCCGACTCCGGCTAGAAGAGACCTAACTAACGAGCGCATCGACTCCGGCGGAGCAACCGTAGTCGATGGTGCTACAAAACCTAAACGCTACCACCCCATAGATGTCTGTCCAGCCGTGGCGGCGGACTGGATCTTGGCGTGGTTCTCCGACGAACCTACGTCGGTAGCGAGGGAACGGAGAGGATGGGAAACCCTATTAGCTCACCCTGATTCCGACGCTCTAGCTGGTTGGAGCGGAGGAGAAGCGGAGGTAGGAGATCCACGACGCAGAGAGCTTCGGCGACAACTCCGGCGAAGAGGCGCTGGTTCCGGCGAGTCCTGGGCATCACACATGGAACCAGTGAGCCGATGATGTTTCTGGGATCAAGATGAAACACCAACGCAAGGCAAAGAGGGTAGAGAAGTACCCAGTGGATCGGACCACTGCACGATTGAGCTCGGCGGAGTTTTTTTTCCCAAAGGCGGACGGAAGAACGTTGATTACTTGCTCTCTGAGTGATTAGAGTTTGAGCGAAAGGGTTCTGGAGATGCGCAAGAACGTAGGGTATTTATACCCGCGGTCAATCGGGATGAGATCAAGCAGGGACGGTGAATTTGCAGCTCGAGCCAGGAAGGTGCTCGTCGGGGCTGCGTGGCAAGATTTCGACGGCGAGCGCGGAAGAAGGCGCCACGACGCGAGATAACTGGCCAGCGGGTAGATAACTTCGCCACGAACTCGGTCGCACGTTTGTTCGGGATAGAGCTGCAGCCGTCGCGCTGGCGGTCGCCGGAAAAGATCGCGGTCGCCGCCGCCGTGAACAGGGAAGCAAGTCTATCCCCCCCCTTTTTCCATTCCTTATCTACCCTTTCTGAATTTCCAAAATTACTTTTGAATTTTGAATAAAAGTTGAAAATATGTTAAAATATCAAATGTTCAGAATTTAATTCTGAACATTTTTTTATTTTTGCAACATATTCAAATTATGCTCAGAATTTGAATTAGAGTTTGAAAAACAAAAGAGGACAAAAAGGGCAAAAAAGTATTTTCCAAATTACTTTTGATTTCATATGCAAACTTTGAAAACTTTGAATACCAAAGTTGTCCCTCTCAACAAGAGCTACAACTTTGCTTTTGAAATCATTTTGAAATTTGCCATACTTTTTGGACTTAAAGAAAGGAGATTAAGAAAAACGTAGAAAAGTAGAGGTTTCCCTCTCACACTTATATTTCATGTAACCTATACCCATATCCTTAAGAAAGCATTATACCACTAAGGTTACATACTTAACATTCTCTATCCACTAAGCACAAACATATTAACTTAAACTTGTTTTTAGTGAATGCATACTCAGGTTATCACTCAAATGAAATGCTAATGCATATGATGACATGGCAAGTTTTAGTTTGGATAACACTGGAGTGTTACAGCTCTTTCCCCCTTAAAGAAATCTCGTCCCGAGATTTAACCTGTAGGCTAAGTAATGGAAAAGGAAATGTGTCAGGCACTTCCATTACTAACCTTTACATAAAGCAGGGGATAGGTCATCACATGACAGATTACAAGGACTACACAGAAGAGAGAAACTCCGGAAAACTTTCTAAGAGAAACTCTTCTGACTCCCACGTGGCTTCTTCTTCAGTATGTTGATTCCATTGAACCTTGTAGAACTTGACAGTTCTTTTTCGAGTAACTCGATCTTTCTGGTCAAGAATCTTGATAGGATATTCTGAGTATGTCAGATCAGGCTCTAATTCAATCTCTTCAACATGAATGACATGATCAGGCACTTGAAGACATTTCTTCAACTGAGAGACATGGAACACATTATGAACTAAAGATAGCTGTGGTGGTAAGTCAAGTTGATATGCCACCTTTCCACATCTTTTAAGGATCTGATATGGACCTATATATCGAGGTGCCAACTTTCCTTTGATTCCAAATCGAGTAACTCCTTTCATTGGTGACACCTTGAGATAGACATAATCACCAATTTCAAAGGTAAGACACCGACGTCTCTTATTGGCATAACTCTTTTGCCTGGATTGTGCTATCTTCATGTTCTCTCGAATTAACCTGACTTTTTCTTCAGCTTCCTTAACTAAGTCAACTCCAAAGAGACTACGTTCTCCAGGTTCAGACCAGTTTAAAGGTGTTCTGCATCTTCTGCCATATAGAGCTTCAAATGGTGCCATTTTAATACTCTCTTGATAACTATTGTTGTAAGAGAATTCTGCTAAAGGCAAACATTCATCCCATTTCTCTGAATAATTGAGTACACAGGATCTTAACATTTCTTCTAAGATCTGATTAACTCTTTCAGTTTGCCCCCAGTCTGTGGATGATAAGCTGTACTATGCAAAAGCTCGGTACCCAAAGACTCATGTAAGTGCCTCCAGAAAATATTAACAAACTGTGTCCCTCTATCGGATACGATAGTCTTTGGAACACCATGCAGACTTACAATTCTATCAAAATATATCTTGGCATAGGTAGATGCTGGATATGCTGTCTTCACAGATATGAAATGAGCTGATTTGGTCAGACGATCAATAATGACCCATATAGAATCAAACCCTTTTGATGTCTTGGGCAGACCCACTATAAAGTCCACACTAATATCATCCCACTTCCAAGATGGAATAGGCAATGGTTGCAACTCTCCAGCAGACCTAAGATGAACTGCCTTTACTTTCTGACAAGTATCACATTTTGCTACATAATTGGCAATTTCAAGTTTCATCTTAGTCCACCAGAATCTCTGTTTCAAATCTTGATACATCTTATTACTACCTGGATGTACTGAAAATCTTGTGGTATGAGCTTCATCAAGAATCTGCTTTCGGAGCTCAGGAACTTTTGGAACCACTAACCGATCCTTGAACCAAATCACTCCAGTTTCATCTATTTTGAAATTGGAATTCTGCTCAGATTGAATCTTTTCTTTTAGATGGATCATTCCCTTGCTTTCCTTCTGGGCTGCAATGATCTGATCCTTAATGGATGATTGAACTGTCACATTTGCGAGATTTCCTTGTGGAATCATTCCAATGCTTAACCTTTCAAACTTATAACACAAGGTAACATCGATTGGCTTGACTTCTAGACAATTACAATGATCCTTTCGACTGAGTGCATCTGCCACTACATTAGCTTTTCCTGGGTGATAATGCACTTCAATATCATAATCTTTTATCAGCTCCAACCATCTTCTTTGACGCATATTCAACTCAGACTGAGTGAAAATGTACTTCAAACTTTTATGATCAGTGTATATATGACAAGTATTACCCAACAAATAATGTCGCCAGATCTTTAGTGAATGGACTACAGCTGCCAGCTCTAGATCATGTGTTGGATAATGTTCTTCATGTCGCTTAAGCTGTCGCGAAGCATAGGCAATAACTCTGCCTTCTTGCATCAGTACACACCCAATGCCTTTGCCTGAAGCATCACAATAAACATCAAAGGATTTCTCAATATCTGGCTGAGCTAACACTGGTGCAGTTGTCAACAACTTTTCAAAGTCCGAAAAGCTTCTTCACATTCTTTTGACCATACAAACTTAGTGTCATTCTTTAGCAGTGTGGTTATTGGTTTGGAGATCTTGGAGAAGTCAGGGATAAATCTACGGTAATACCCTGCTAACCCTAAGAAACTCCGAACTTGATGTACTGAATTGGGTGACTTCCAGTCAAGAACTTCTTGGACTTTACTGGGATCTACTGCCACACCTTCAGCTGACAGAACATGACCCAAGAATTGAACTTCATTTATCCAGAACTCACATTTACTGAATTTAGCATATAACTGATGTTCTCTTAGGCGAGTCAACACTATCCTGAGATGTTCTGCATGCTCTTCTTTGGTTTTGGAATAGATGAGTATGTCATCGATAAACACAACCACAAACTTATCTAGCTCTGGCATAAACACTGAATTCATCAAATACATGAAATGTGCTGGGGCATTGGTCAGACCAAAAGACATGACTAGATATTCATATAGACCATATCTAGTAGTGAATGCTGTTTTCGGAACATCTTCTAGTTTGATCTTGATCTGATGATATCCTGATCTCAAGTCTACCTTCGAGAATATCTTTGCACCAGCTAGCTGATCAAAGAGGAGATCAATACGGGGCAAAGGATACTTGTTCTTGATTGTCACTTCATTCAAAGGACGATAATCCACACATAGTCTCAAGGTATGGTCCTTCTTCTTTACAAATATTGCTGGACAACCCCATGGTGATGAACTAGGTCGAATGAAACCTTTATCTAGAAAACCTTGTAACTGAGTTTTCAACTCTGCTAACTCTTTTGGCGGCATTCTATAAGCTCTTCTGGCTATTGGTGCTGTTCCTGGTTTGAGTTCTATTTCAAACTCCACATCACGATCAGGTGGCAGTCCAGGTAAATCTGCTGGGAACACATCAGGAAACTCACAGACCACTGGAATGTCTTGGATTCCCTTGACAGAGGTAGCACATACTTGCTCAACTGCTCTCTTAAGAGTAGGAAGATGGACAAGAAGTTGAGACTTGCTATTAAGTAAGTTGAGCTTGATGGTTCTATTCAAGGTATCTATCACTGCACCTCTCTAGTTCATCCAATTCATACCCAAGATCACATCTATACTTTGATCTTTTAAAACTATCATGGAGGTTGGAAATATATATCCACCCAGATCTATAGGTACCTGATGTACCATTTCCTTAGTACTTAGTCGACCCCCAGGTGACTGTATAAAGAAGTTATCTTGGGTTTCATCAATAGGTATATCATGCATTTCTGCAAATGTTCTATTCATGAAAGTATGCGATGCACCAGAATCAAAAAGTGTAAAAGCTGGGTGTTGAGCGACAAGGAACATACCAAGCATAACAGGTTCTCCTTCAGGAATAGCTTCTATTTGAGTGTGGAAAACCTTTCCCATTTTCGGAGCACCTTTACCCTTTTGATTGTTCTGTGCATTTCCCCGGTTCTGATTTGCTTGCTGATTTCCTGCTGGCCTTGGTACATTGGCATTGGGAACATTCTACCTTGGATAAGGACATTCACAAGAAAAATGCCCCGCCTTTCCGCAATTATAACATGGACAATTGGTAGCTTGTGGCACTGGTGGACGAATGGCAGGAACATTCAGCTGACGTTGAGTATTGAAAGGCATAGCAGGCCTTGCAAACGTCCTCTGAGGATACTACGGCTGCTGAGGTGGACGATAAGATGGGCGGAACTGCTGGACTGGATGATATACAAACCTCTGACACTTCTTGTTGCCGCCAGATGATCCAGACCCTGACACAATTCTCCTCTTCTTCTTAGCCTCCTTATGCTTGTGATTCTTTTCTTCACTGGATATAGCAATATTCACTGTCTCATGATAGTTTATGTTGCCACAAGTGGTCATCATAGATTGAAGCTTTGTATTCAATCCTCGCATAAAACATCCTTTCTTCTTCTCATTAGTGTTGACCTGATCAAAAGCATATTGGGACAGATGGTTGAACTTCCCAATGTACTGCATAACTGGTTCATCTCCCTGACGAAGAGCTAAGAACTCCTCAAGCTTCATCTTCATAACTCCATCACGAGTATAGTGAGCCCTGAAGGCTTCCTTGAACTCAGCCCAAGTAATTCGGTGGTCAGCTGGTTGAACAGCTAATAAGTTTGCCCACCAAACCCCTGCGGCTCCTCGAAGCTGTTGGGCTGCAAATGTTGGCTTCTGGATTTCGGTACAATTAATAAGACTGAATTTTTGTTCCATAGTCCGGAGCCAATCATCAGCTTCCAGAGGTTCATCAGCTTTAATGAACACTGGAGGACGGGTATCAGTGAAATCCACATATGTTGTTTCTTCCCTGTTATTTCGACCACGACCACGTTGACCACCATTTTGATTTTGTGCCAACAGAGTTGTTGCGTTGACCAATGCTGCAATTGCATCAGCCAAGGAGGGTGGAACTGGTGGTGCATTAGGGATATCATCGCCACCATGAGAAGAACTAGCGCCACGAGTGTTAACAGGCATCTGTTTAAACAAACCATACCTTAGTTAACATTCTTATTCATACATCATAACATGCATACCAGGTTCGACTTATTGATCATACAAGTCCGCTCTTGGGCAGGACTACTGATACCACTATCTCACACATCTGACCATATTAGAGGTTTTCTGACTAACTAGGTTACAAAGTCAGAAAGATACACTATGATACACCTTATGCTTATTCAACCTCTAAATCTATGACTCTCCCTCAGATGTGACTTCATCTTCCACCGGCTCTAACTCCTCATCTCCTTCTTCTTCTTCCTCAGATTCATTTTCAGGATGTGGTGGAGTAGCAGGTTCTGGCTGCAACTGTGCGGTCAGCTCCTCTATATGCCTATGTAGGTCAGCATGATGGTTTGCCAAGATGTTTTGATTATCTCTCATTATATCTACCCGGGTTCGTGCCCGGTTCCTCTGCTCAACGGTCGTCCTCCACTTACACTCATATTCTTGATGCTGCTCGTGGTTGTATTGCAGCTGCTCACGCAACTCTTCCCTATCTCTGGTGCCCTCATCCTTTCTCCATTTGCCCTTGCCAACTCCATATACAGGCGGTCTACTTCCGCCTGCAATTGTGAAGTGGCAATGTTACTACCTTCACCTTCTTCGTAAGTAACCAGGGGCTGGTTACTTCCTTCACTCTCAGCAGGGTCACCATCCCTTGGGGCAAGAACGTGCCGAGGAACGCCTCGAGGTCCAGTACACTTGCGTGCAGTCTGCTTGGTACGGGCCATCTACTAAAATATATTTATTTTGAATATTAGGACTATATATGTTCCAAGATTAAGAGATACAGTTTTATAATTAACTAACTATATTAACTCTATTTAGATACAACCTTAAGAGGGAAAGTTAATTATAGGTTATCAATCATGATGCATGAATCGAACTTACGAACAAAGCATACATCAAATAAATAATTAACTTTAAAATAGTCACTTACTATAGAAGTGAATAAACTTTCTTTTCATAATTAGGGCAATATTATAATATTATAAACTTTGTTCCTTAGATATAAATATCACCATAACTATACTAAAATCATATTTAGATAGAAGGATAAATCTAAGGAATGAATTAAGGCAAGTCAGAAGAATAAGACAAGTCTAGAAGCAATTTGGACTCAAACTAGTTTGTAATTTAGTTTGACTCAAAAACTTTTGAAGTTTTCAAAAATAAATACTGTTATACTTTCTAAGGAATTCCTGCTTTGATACCAGCTGTGGCAGAACCTCCTGAATTAAGTGGCCCACATGCACCCATCATTGTCCTAAAGACCTTTGATCGGCGTGCACGAGTTCCAAATGACTCAAGAGGTCTGTCGGGTGTCCTCGGGAAACCCAAATCATCCACGTTATATTCTTTCCAGGAAAATCCCTTATCGAGCATCACAGTATTACAACAGTTTTATAGATAAGATAATCAGAGTAAAATCGGAAAGATTATAATACATAAATTAAAACTTATGTTTAAAAGTTTACATCACCAAAGTACTTATTACATAACTTGTTCGGAACTTTATATTACATATATCACACAAAAGTTATTACTTGCCCAAGGTCAAACATCAGAATCGTTATCACTCTCCTCTACAAGAGTGAAGTAGCACTGTCCATCAAAAGGTGGATCCATGTACTCACCTGCAACAAGGGTTAACAAACCCTGAGTACAAAAGTACTCAACAAGACTTAACCGACTAGAAAAGAGGAGAAGACTCAGGAAGTCAAGGTAAGGCTTAAGCAAGATCAAGTATTTTGCAGAAAAAGCATTTTTGTAAATCTTGTTTTATTTTGGAAAGATTCATGTATTTCTCAATTCTTCATTGGTCATGATTCATTTTACCTTTCAAAAACATACCTAGTTGAGAACCACTCTCCGTTGACAGTCAGTGACCAAGTCTCCATAACCGAGGAGCAACGTTAATCCGGATAAATAATACTCAGCTGAGGATCCCTATCCACACTGCATATGTAGCACCCAAGCTTGCATATGCCAACTCGTCTACCACGATTCCTCCAATATTGGACCCGGTCCTACGCCACCCGGAAATACAGTACACCACTCATATCCAGGTACGACGACCACGTGGGTACAAGCTACTTCCGCCATCTCTCCACTCCCAGTGCGCGGTTGTCGGTCCCAATAAAGGATTCCTCGGAGCCAGAGCTTTCCGAAGTATGTGAATAGTTACAAGTCTTAGCCAGCAGGCCCCCACACGGATGGTCCCTAATTTTTCCGCCAGGAACCGTACCTTGGTTATATCTCACCCAAGCGTAACAGTCCTGTCAGTTTTTCAACCCTGTCCTGGTCGGTGTCAACTGTTGAGTCCCGGACTACAACATGACGGCACCGTACGCTAGGACAACCTCTCCTTGCCGTTGACTAGATACGGATCAGATACTTAGCCAACAGTCGGGAGTAAAGCCAAAATCCCATAAATATTCTTTAAGTGATCACACTTTTAAAATTAGCATTTTATTGCAAATCTATTGTATAGCGTGGCTAAGCATTTTTGTAAATAGTTTTCAAACAAGGCAGGTGGATCTTCAGGTGGAGGTAAACAGCGCAAGAAGTAGGCCATCACACAACTCCTATAACCTAATGCAGTAGTTTAACTAAAAACATTTTAATACAACCTTTATAAAAACAAGGAAGGGTTAAATGCACCGGGGCTTGCCTTGGTGATTAGCGAAGTCCGGAGATTCTGAAAAACTCGAAGGATTCACACACTCCGGAGAAATCCACTGAGAATCAGGTCCTTCTGAAACGAGATCTACACGTAGAAGTGCATATGCATGATCAATGATATGCTCATGATATGATACAGACAAGAGACATGTTGTTGACTAAAAACAACCAAACTTAATTATCTAGTGTACAACTTTCCATTACGGTAAAATTGCATTCTTTAATTAAATTACAGATTTAATTGTCATATCAAAAGTACTCAAAACACAAGTTTTATAATTTTTATATTAGTACAAACATGCCATCATCAATCATGTCAAAATTCATAATAAACAGAGTTATAGAAAAATTATAGAAAAAAAAACACACTGAACTAATGTAAAGAAAACAAGAAAAAGAAAAATTTTATTCTAGCCCAAGCGGGGCTTTCGGCCCAGTCCAGCTCGACCCAGCGTGGTGCGAGCGCACGGCGGTGGGTGTGTGTGCGTTCGCTCGAGGCCCGGCTCGAGCGAGACAGTGCCCGAGGGTCCGCTCGAGACCTAGCTCGATCGAGATGATAAAAACAAACGTCTGTCCGAGGCCTGACTCAGGGCTCGGCGAGACGGAAAACAAACGCCCGTCCGAGGCCTGGCTCGAGGCTCGGGCGAGACGGAAAACGCTCGTCCGTCCGAGGCCTAGCTCGGGCGGGACGGTGAACGCGTTCGCCCGATGCTTGGCTCGAGCGAAGCGGAGGGTGCGCCTGCTCAAGGCATAGCTCGAGACGGTGAGCACGTGTCCATATGTCCGCTCGAGACCTGGCTCGAGCGAGACGGTGTATCCTGATAGCTTTGCAGAAAAGCCCTTCGGCTTACGCTAAAACAACCCGCAGTCCAGAGCGCTATTCACCTGAGTCTGCGACTTTTCAACTAACACCCTGCAAAAACCTGTCTTCACAAACACCAGGTCCCTGATCATGGCCGGTGCGCACGGCGGCGAACCGAGCGCCGACGGGCCTTACGCCGTCCGACTCCGGCCAGAAGAGACCTAACTAACGAGCGCATCGACTCCGGCGGAGCAACCGTAGTCGATGGTGCTACAAAACCTAAACGCTACCACCCCATAGATGTCTGTCTAGCCGTGGCGGCGGACTGGATCTTGGCGGGGTTCTCCGACGAACCTACGTCGGTAGCGAGGGAACGGAGAGGATGGGAAACCCTATTAGCTCACCCTGATTCCGACGATCTAGCTGGTTGGAGCGGAGGAGAAGCGGAGGTAGGAGATCCACGGCGCAGAGAGCTTCGGTGACAACTCCAGCGAAGAGGCGCTGGTTCCGGCGAGTCCTAGGATACACACATGGAACCAGTGAGCCGATGATGTTTCTGGGATCAAGATGAAACACCAACGCAAGGCAAAGATGGTAGAGAAGTACCCAGTGGATCGGACCACTGCACGATTGAGCTCGGCGGAGTTTTTTTTTTCCAAAGGCGGACGGAAGAACGTTGATTACTTGCTCTCTGAGTGATTAGAGTTTGAGCGAAAGGGTTCTGGAGATGCGCAAGGACGTAGGGTATTTATACCCGTGGTCAATCGGGATGAGATCAAGCAGGGACGGTGAATTTGCAGCTCGAGCCAGTAAGGTGCTCGTCGGGGCTGCCTGGCAAGATTTCGACGGCGAGCGCGGAAGAAGGCGCCACGACGCGAGATAACTGGCCAGCGGGTAGATAACTTCGCCACGAACTCGGTCGCACGTTTGTTCGGGATAGAGCTGCAGCCGTCGCGCTGGCGGTCGCCGGAAAAGATCGCGGTCGCCGCCGCCGTGAACAGGGAAGCAAGTCTATCCCCCCCTTTTTCCATTCCTTATCTACCCTTTCTGAATTTCCAAAATTACTTTTGAATTTTGAATAAAAGTTGAAAATATGTTAAAATATCAAATGTTCAGAATTTAATTCTGAACATTTTTTTATTTTTGCAACATATTCAAATTATGCTCAGAATTTGAATTAGAGTTGGAAAAACAAAAGAGGACAAAAAGGGCAGAAAAGTATTTTCCAAATTACTTTTGATTTCATATGCAAACTTTGAAAACTTTGAATACCAAAGTTGTCCCTCTCAACAAGAGCTACAACTTTGCTTTTGAAATCATTTTGAAATTTGCCATACTTTTTGGACTTAAAGAAAGGAGATTAAGAAAAACGTAGAAAAGTAGAGGTTTCCCTCTCACACTTATATTTCATGTAACCTATACCCATATCCTTAAGAAAGCATTATACCACTAAGGTTACATACTTAACATTCTCTATCCACTAAGCACAAACATATTAACTTAAACTTGTTTTTAGTGAATGCATACTCAGGTTATCACTCAAATGAAATGCTAATGCATATGATGACATGGCAAGTTTTAGTTTGGATAACACTGGAGTGTTACATGATTAAGCAGTTATTAAGGCTAACCAACTCAAACAAGTAAATCTGTTCAGATTTGGACAGATTCAGACTTCTAACTTTAAACACATGTAACTCAAGTTCTAGACCACCAAAAATAGTGATCCAAGACAATTTAGAAAGCTTAAGAAAAGAACTACAACTCTTCTATTAACACAAAGACATGATTCATAACTTAAATAAGCCAAACAATTCATTCTTTCAGATCTGTACAGAAAGTATGCAAAATCTGATAGCCAACTTGCAAAAACTATAACTCCTAAACCACTTGGCCTCAAAACATGAAATTTTAGGACAAACAAGATAAATAAGTTATCTACAGCTTTTATATAGAACACATCTACAGAAAACATGATTTTCTTCACGAACTATTAACCACTACAAAAACTGTGCATGCAGCAATTTCAGCATATTAATAAATCACTTCATCACTTGTTTAGTTAATCATTTGAGCATATATATGAGCTATGAACAGTATCAAACATTTATAAACATGAGCACATAATACTTATCTCAGATCAATATGCAACAAGACAACATAGAAACATATACATTTTCATTTATCACCATGCTTTTATTAATTAAATAATTAACTAACATAAGCATTATTTTAAGTGATATGGCAAACATATAATTTGGGGCTCATATTTTTACTGATGATAGATAATGTCAAATCATGACTACTATAAAAAGATTATATGCTCAGGTCTTATAAATTACTTATTAAAAACATGGTAAGTTTAATTCACAAAAATGCATGTGAGAGCAAAATAAATCTACAATTCACATTTTATGTAAACTCATGGCCATGATAAAATTATCCAAGCCATAACAACATCATAGAAAGGCAGTGGAACCACCTTTTCTAACGTTTTACATGCAAACATTTTGCCACAATTCATTTTAATCCATTTAATGAGCTGAGAACAAGATAAATTCATAACTAATTCATACATGCACCAGAAATGCTGAAATTTTTATCACAGCACACATGACACATGAAAAGCCTAACATAAAACTTTCACAGCAATCTAAGGAATAAAACAATAGATATCATTTTATCCCTATTTAATGCTATTTAACACAAATAAATCATCACAGCAGAAACTTTACACTAATAGCCCACATATTATGCATCCACTGGACAGATCTACTCACAAGGATTCAAAAAAGTGCTCACTTATAATTTTTGGACAAACACACAATTTTTTATGCATTTTACCATTTTCAGCCACATTTGCTAATTAAACAAAAACGTAAATAAAAACTGATTTTGCATTTAGGACCCCTGGAGCTGCAGAAAACAATTAAGGAGCAATTAGTAAACACACTGAGTCATACAACTTCACACAAAAACCCAAAAAAAAGTTTCAGCTTCGCTAGGTAGGGCTTTCACCATGGATTCACGGGAGATCGACGGGGAACCGAGGAGGATGTCGGCGAGGGAGGCGCTGGAGGCCGGGTTGCTGGGCTAGGGTTTCGGTTGTAGATGCTGCTGGCTGGTGGCTGGGGCTAGGCGTCGGCTTTTGCTGGCTGCTGCCGGCCTGCACGCGGCCAGGGAGGCGCGGCCTGGCGCGGCAGTAAGCCGCGGCTTCAGGCGCGGCATTCAGGCGCGCAGGAAGCAGGGGAGAGGAGGAGAAGAGGGAGGGGCTTGCTACAGCACGACCAAGGCAGGAGGAGCAGGGAGCTGCTCACCGTCGGCCATGGCTGCTGCTCGCTTTCTGCTTAGCAACAATGGACGTAGAAAAAGGAACCGGTAGGGAGAAAGGAGAGGGCGCCAGGAAGGAGAAAACTCGACGGCGTTGCTGTTGCTCACCATGGAAAGGAGGCTGGGAGCAAGAAGGAGGTGGACATGGAGGAAGGAGCTCGAGCTGTTGAGTCATGGTGGAAAAATAGAGACAGAAAGAAAATAATAGGGAGGAGGAGAGGAGGCCGAGAAAAAGGAGGGAGCGCTCAGCTCTTCTTGCGGGAGGGGGTAGAGGGCACCGCCCCTCTGCGCCACTAGGAGGAGAGCGCGGCAGGTGGCCTCGGGACGCGCCTTGGCGGCCTCGGGGGAGGGGCACGGCCTCGGGGAAATTTCCCGTCAAATTTTTCCCAATTTCTTTCCCAATCTGGCAGGTTTCCGTAAACTTTTGGTGCTTTTCAAAAATTACAAATACTGACCAAACGGACCCTGATTTTGACAAAACAAATTTTGTTGTCGTCGTCTCGCCGAGTACTCCGACTTTCGTTAAAGGCACTTGGTCACATTCCCAATGGTTTGTCCGGTAACGATCGTCGACGGCAGCTTCGCGGTGACCGAAATTCAAATTTTCGCAGTCCAGACTTAGCTGATTTCTGGAACCTGAAAACTGCGTTATACTCTATCTTGCGAGCTCATTTTCACCATTTTCGGCACCGATCCAGGTCTCGGGCATAAAACGAAATTTGTTCCTTTCGATCTGTACTACAACTTTCGTTTAAGGCACACTGACATGCAAACAACCAAAAATACCGTTCAACTCCGGTCAAAGCGGTCACCCGGTAGGATCCAGATTACGGTCTCTCGTCGGTCGGAATATTTTCCGGTCGTCTGCTCAATATAAAACTTTCATAACTTTTGCTCGTGAATACACAAATAATTGATTGGGCACAATTGCAAGACTTGGTTGAACCCGAATGATTTTCTTCAGTTAATCAGCCAGAACAGGCAAAGCTGCGACTCGTCATTTCATGTCACTTATTGATTCCAAATTTTGCCAAACTTTTCTACGAGTCACTATAGATAGGAACTGAAGTAGGGAACATGAAAAAGTCATGTTTAGCGATAATCTTGAATATTCCAAAATTGGGCAATCATTATTACTTGTGTTGTTAATTATTTCCGCAATAATTTAAACATAGGCTCTATTTCCGGGGTTGATTCCAAATCTTCAGTCATCACTGACAATACAAGAAATCATCTCTCGATCATCACCTGATGTTGGTCGCACACTTGCCCAACCTCCGCACACGTGCAGGGGGTGGCGAAGGTGGCCAATCGTCGGACCGAAGCAACGATGCAGCGGGAACAAGGCAGCGCGAAGGAATATGGAACGAGAACAGTGTTACTGTGGCTCTATTCCCAAAAAACCGTCCCCGTTACACTGTTCACCCCCCGGTATTTATAGGGGATACCAAGGGGTGCCGACCAAATTACAGTAGGGTACAAGAAAGATTCCTCTGCGCTATACATACAGAAGGGTAAACTCATACAAACACAGCTGGAGCCGAAACCCTAGCCTGCTTTCCACGCGCCTGCCGCCGCTCGGCTCGTGCCCACCCTCGCGGGAATTCGAGTGCTGACCTTCGTCTTGCGAAGATATCAGTCCAGTCGCGAAGTCCGGGTACCTTCGCCAACAGTTGGGCCTGGGCCTCTCGGCGAAGGTGCGCGGGATGCGCGAGGGTTGCTCCCAGCGCTCTTCATGCCCTTTGCCTGTAAGAAATTGTTGAACACTCCGAAGGTTGGGTCAGTATTCGGAGGCTTGAGTGGTGACTCGAGGGACTTAACAAGATAAAAAGGGGCAGGCGCCGAAGGTGCGCAGGACGCTCGATGGCCGCTTTGTTGAGTCAGCCTGCGCAGTGCCACTGCCGAGGGTCCCTTCCCCCAATAGTAGCCCCTCGTTGCCTTGGATCTAAAGAACAGTATTTAGGCCCAAGCAGCGCCTTTTACGGGAAAAGAGACGAGACCCTTGGCAGCGACGCCCGCGACTGCTTTTGGGCCGGGCCGTTGTATCGTATTTGTACTGTAGAGGTCCGTTTCGTTTTTTGTGTCATGGATTTCGGTTTTCGAGCCGGTGTTATCCGGTGAGGTGTTCCGTACCCCGGTCTATAAATAGATGGGGTTGGTGGGGGCTTGGAGTTGTGCCTTCCTTTGCTATAGCCACCTTGCTGCTGCGCATCTATTTTTGCGAAGGTTGCTTTTGTTTTGTTGCGAAGGCTCTGCTTGCTTTGTTGTGCGAGGTTCACTTTTGGAGAGATGGCGAGGTCTAAGCAAACCTCTCGTGTTGTTTCTCCCTCTGCTGCGGATGAAGGAGTGACCTTCGAATTTGGGCTCAGCCGAGTTTGTACCTCGAAGCTAGCGGCTTATGTTAAGCGAGGTTGGATAGAAGACAGGAAGGCTAGGACCAGTGCTGGGGAGACGGTTCCGAAGCCGGACGCAGACGAGATTGTTTTGTTTGAGGAGTTCTTTTCAGCTGGTTTGCGCTTTCCTGCTGATTCCTTCGTGACCTCGGTTCTGCGAAGGTTCAATTTGCGTTTCCATCAGCTGACACCTTCGTGCTTCACGAAGATGTCAGTTTATGTCTGGGCGTGCCGTTCTCAGGGTATCGTTCCTCATGACGAGGGATTTGTTCGAACCCATCGGGTGCACATGCAGCCTCGCAAAATTGTTGACAGCGGTGGTAAAGCCAGCCTTGGTCAGTTTGCGGTGTACACTATCTGTCCTCGCGCCGGATCGGAACTGCCGGTGTAGGCCCAGAAGAACAAGTGGACCAGCGGATGGCAGGAGTTTTGGTTTTACTACAAGCTCAGTGATAATGCCGAGCTTTGCGGCGAGCTTCCGCTCCATGGTGATGTGGGCGCCGAGGCCAAGATGTGCACCGAAGCGCATGCCGCAGTTGACTGTTTGAGGGTTGTAGCGCGGTCTCAATGCGCCCGCGACTTGGTCGAAGAATATTGTTGTGCCCAGGTGTGGCCCCTCCTGCGAAGGCAAAAATGGTTTGCAGTTGAGGAAGACTCGAAGTATGAGGGTAGGGATTTGAAGAAGCCGAAGGTTGAGTTGAACATAGTTTGGGAAAGAGTCCTTAAGAAGTTTCCGAAACGCGAAGATGGCATTGAGGCTGAGCGAGGATGCGCCGAACAAAAGGAAGCGTGCTTCTGCGGAGGAGAAAGAGATCGTTTCGCGGCCGAATAGGGGTCATGGCCGTGGCCGTGGCAGCGCCGCCGACCGGGTAAAGGCTCTTGCAACGAAGGTCGCAGTGGGTTCTGGCGCTGTCGGTGCTTCCTCGTCCTCGGCCATGGTTTCAAGTGGCCGAGGTATTGGACGGGTTGGAGGACGGGTGCCCCACGTGGGCGGGATTAGTGCTTTGATCCAGATCTCAGACGACACAGGTGTCTCTGAAGATGATGATAAAGAGGGAGAGAAAGAGGATGAAAGGGAGGGGAGCACTGACGAGGATTCATCTGATGAGGTTAGTGATACCTCTAGCAGCGAAGGTAATTCGGATGACGAAGGTGTTTCAAAAGAGGATGATCAAGGAAAAAATGTTGCTTCGTCGAGCGCTGATGCTGAGGCAGGGCGTCGAATTGATGAGCTGATGCTCGACCTCGAGCCGGAGAGTCTCGAGCGAGGGTCGGTGCCCGAGTTTGCGGGATCACATATCTGGGTCGACGGCGTCGAGGTGGCCGGTGACCTCGAGTCGGATAGAAATCCGGGCAAAAGGACATACGGCGAGGCTAGCCATTATTCTCTTCCTTATTTTGCTGCGAAGGTTGGAGTTACTGATCCGGTGACCGAGCTTTCACGAGTTCGGACCTCCGCGAGTGCCACCTGCAAAGTGCTCCGGAGGAGAGGCGTTTTCTAGGTCGGGTTTTCAACCGGATTTGTTTGCCGGAGGCGGAATTTCGATTGGCTAACCAGCCTCTGGATGATCTTCATGATGACATGGATGTCAAGGTGGCTGAGTTAATGCTCCTCAACCGTTCGGCTCGCCGGAGGGCGAGCTACAATCTACACTATTTGAATGACCGGTTGTCGAAGGTTGAGGAGGACAACAATAACCTTCAGCGTAGTTTGGAGAGTAAAGATATTGAACTCAAAGCTGCTTTAGAGAAGGTCAAGAAGTCCCGAGAGGAGGCGCTGGCGGTTGCAAATAGTAATGTTGAACTCTTAGCGGCTGGCCGACAGAAAGATAAAGATTTGTTAACTGCAAACAGTAGAATAGAAGAGCTGTCCACCGATCTGGCTTCTCAAGCCGAGGCTTGGCAGAAGAGCATGTGGAAGGTTAAAGATAAAATAGACACCTGCTTGATCGAGGGCGGAGGTTCTGCCGGGGAACCGCTGCCTGTATCTAATGCGGAGGCCTTCGAAAGTTGGCTGAGTAACGAGCTTGATGTCTTTAGCTCGTTGGTTGGCAACGCGGCCAACTTTGGAGGCTTTGCGGGGGCTTTGGCGATGGCCAGCACGCTTCGTCAAGCAGATTGCGAGCACCTTCGCAAGATCAAAAGGCCAAGCCATGCCTTTCCGACAGTTGACGAGGTGCGCCGGATGAAAGTTGACGACGCGGAGGTTCGGAATTGTGCGATTCGATTGCTTCGCAAGTTCTGGATTTCGGGTGGTGGCCGAGCTCTTGCTTTTGAAGAAGCTGCCGAGGCTACTCGTCAGGTTTGTTGTTTTGGTAAAAAATTGTGGTTAGGTCTGTTTCTGTGATGATGGGTTTGGTATTGATTTTGGAGGTCTTTGTCGTTTATCTTTCCTAGCAGGCTCGGAAGGACGCGATGCCCTCGCCGCCAGCGACTGTTGATGCTGGTGGTAGCTCCGAAGTTATTCCTGCGCCCAGTCCTGCGGGGGTTCCGCCTGTCGAGGATGGAACCTTGGCTGAGAACGCTCCGAGCACTGAAGAAACTGTTGTAGAAGAGGCGGCAACGGAAGGGGCGCCTGCTGCAGGCTCGGGTGCTGCCATTGGCGGAGGTCTAGACGCTACCGCCGACGAAACCGTGGCTGAAGACCACGGGGAAGCCGGGCAGGTGTGAGCTTAGGATTGCTCGGGCGAGAGGGTCATTTTGTAGAAGGTGTGGTGGTTGTAAAAACTTGATGACGCTGAGACACTTTCCTATTTTATGAAAAATGCAGGTTCCTGACGGAACCGTGCTAGAAGTGTTTGATGTGACGCCACTGACGCTTAACTATCAAGATACTTTTATAATTGGTGAATCGTGGGCTCGTGCTAAGCTAAAACATCCTTCGCTGCCCTTTGAACGTTTTTGGTGGTCGAAAGTGCGAAGGTACGATTTGAAGAATAGCAGGTCGAGTCGTTTTTGGCGCGAGGCAGACTATACTGATCGACAGGCCACCCGTTATTTGTTTGGTTCTTCGTCCTCGCAAGCTGGCGTTGATGATGATATTGATGAGAAAACGGCTTTGGATTACTTGTTTGGGCGAAGCAAACTGGATGTAGGTTCGGATGGGTCATTGGTGGTTCCAAAGGAGGAACCTTCAGATGTTGGTGATGTAGAACGTAGATATATGTACAGGGCGAGGGTTTTGCCCGGGGAGCTGTCAATTGTCCTTGCAGCTCCTTTGTTGTGGGGACCCATAGTTCCGGTAGAGACAGGGTTTGAGGAGGGTGACGAAGGTCATGAAGATTTAATGTTAATTGATGGAGATGATGATTCCTTGTAATTTTATAGTTTTCACCGATTGTTTGTTGTTGTGAAGTTATTTTGTAAATGAACGGGAACACTGTATGTTTTATTTGTGTCATTACGATTCGCTTGAGTAATTTTTGTGATGTCCTTGTCGGATATTGATGAGGCTCGTTGGCTGTCCAGCTCTGTGTTGTTTTTCATCGATGCCCCCTTTTCATTTTAGCGAGGCTCGTTTTTTCGTTCAGAGGTGTTTTTAAGATAAAACAGCGACGCCCACTTTTCTTTTTAGAGAGGCTCGCGTAACGCTTTCGTGAGCTGATTTGAAAAAACAGCGACGCCCCCCTTTCTTTTTAGCGAGGCTCGCGTAGTGCTTTCGTAGGCTGATTTGAAAAAACAGCAACGCCCCCTTTTCTTTTTAGCGAGGCTCGCGTAGCGCTTTCGTAGGCTGATTTGAAAAAACAGCGACGCCCCCCTTTCTTTTTAGCGAGGCTCGCGTAGTGCTTTCGTAGGCTGATTGAAAAGACAGCGACGCCACCTTTTCTTTTTAGCGAGGCTCGCGTAGTGCTTTCGTAGGCTGATTTGAAAAAACAGCGACGCCCCCTTTTCCTTTTGCGAGGCTCGCGTAGCGCTTTCGTAGGCTGATTTGAAAAAACAGCGACGCCCCCTTTTCTTTTTAGCGAGGCTCGCGTAGCACTTTCGTAGGCTGATTTGAAAAAACAGCGGCGCCCCCCTTTCTTTTTAGCGAGGCTCGCGTAGCGCTTTCGGAAGCTGATTTTGTGGGGGGTACTCGACTTTTGTACTTCGCGCTTCCCCTTGTCTTGGGAGGAGGTGAAGTTTGCTTTGCAAGCCTCTAGCGTTTTAGCGAGGCTGCTCGACTTTTTTGGACTTCGCGCCTCCCCTTATCTTAGGTGGAGGTGAAGTTTGCATTGCAAGCCCCTGTTGTTTTTGCCAGGGTGCTCGACTTTTTTGGACTTCGCGCCTCCCCTTATCTTAGGTGGAGGAGAAGTTTGCATTGTGAGCCCCTGGCATTTTTTGCCAGGGTGCTCGACTTTTTTGGACTTCGCGCCTCCCCTTATCTTAGGTGGAGGTGAAGTTTGCTTTGCAAGCCCCTAGCATTTTGGCGAGGGTGCTCGACTTTTTTGGACTTCGCGCCTCCCCTTATCTTAGGTGGAGGTGAAGTTTGCATTGCGAGCCCCTGGCGTTTTTGCCAGGGTGCTCGACTTTTTTGGACTTCGCGCCTCCGCTTATCTTAGGTGGAGGAGAAGTTTGCTTTAAGAAAAGTTTGTTTTTTTGAAGCAATCTTGGGGGGTTCTCATCGATTATAGCGCTCTTGAAGAAGAGCTGCTTTTATCGATGTTTGTTTGTGAAAGTGATAATTTGGAGTTTTACTTTTTTCCGGGGGTTTTAGCCTATATTGAGAGTTTGGATGCTGCCTCGTTAAAAAACCTTATGCCCCTTCGTAAGGAAAAAGAGTGCAGCTCCTTTGTTTTCGTTACATGCATAAAAATGGAAGAAAACATAAATGAAAATAACAAATTACATAATGCGAGAGCTCGCTAAGGCTCCGCTACGGGTAGTATTTGCGAAGGTCGTCGACGTTCCAGGTGTGAGGCAAGATGTTTCCCTCACTGTCGGAGAGGTGAAAAGAGCCGGGACGGTTGCATTCTGCTATTAGGTATGGACCCGTCCACTTTGGCTGAAACTTCCCCGCCATGCTGGCGTTTTGCTTTCGAATGAGAACGAGGTCACCTTTATTTAGCTCTTTGATTCTTACCTTTTTGTCTCTCCATTTTTTGGTTTCTTCCTGATACTTGCGAAGGATGTGCACTGCGTTGCATCTTGTTTCTTCGAGCAAGTCTTTGTCAAGTAATTGGTTTTGTTCGTCTGTTTCGAAGGTGGTTCTGAGTGATACATGCTTCAACTCTTCTGGTAACACAGCTTCTTCTCCAAACAGGAGCCTGAAGGGTGTAAATTTGGTGGCTCTGCATTCCGCGGTGTTATGAGACCAGGTGACGGAGGTTACCTCTTCCGCCCACTTTCCTTTGAGCCTGCCTTGCAATTTCTTTGATACGGCTTGAAAGATTGTTGCATTGGCTCTTTCGACTAAACCGTTGGACTGAGGGTGCCAGACTGAGGCGAAGCATAGGATTGTTACGATTTGTGCGCAAAATGTTTTGAAAACCTCGCTGTCGAATTGAGTGTCATTGTCAACAGTTAGGTATTTGGGGACTCCGAACCGGCAAATTATTTGCTGCCAAAAAAATTTCTTCACAGCCAAGGAGGTGATGGAAGCCAGTGGTCTAGTTTCAATCCATTTCGTGAAGTATTCCATAGCTACGACAACGTAGCGAAGGTTTCCTGGAGCTGTTGGGAGCGGACCGACGAGGTCCATTGCCCATCTTTGCAACGGCCATGTTGGGCATATCAGAGTTGTTGGAGCTCCTGGGGCATTTTGTGTTTTTGCCGTTAGTTGGCAACCCTCGCAACGTTTGACGATGTTTTCTGCGTCTCTTAACGCTGTCGGCCAGTAGAAACCTTGTCGGAAAACTTTTCCAACTAATGCCCTCAGGCCGTTGTGTGAACCGTAGATACCTTCATGAACGAGTCTAAGAATGTCATTCCCTTCAGTCTGTGAGACACATTTGAGCCAGGGCGAGGTTACCGAAGCTTTGAGCAGAATGTTGTCCACAATTTTGTACCCTCGAACCCTTTGTTTAAGTCTGTTTTCTTCTTCTTTGTTGTTAGGTTCATGCAGCCCTTTGATATAGGCCATCATCGGTGCTCTCCAATCTTCGCTCTGGATTGTATTGATCAACTTCGCTATTTTCTCGGACACTTGAAAAGCTGATTGTGTCGTGGCTTCATAGAATACGTCTAGGGGTAACTGAAGTTGTTGTGCTGCCGCTTTGGCCAGATTGTCTGCCTCGCTGTTATCTGACCTCGGTATTGCTTTCACTGTTATGCCGAGGAAGAAAGATTCTAACCTTCGGACATATTATAGGTACTTTTGTAGCTCTGGATCTTTCACTTTATAATTTTTCTCGATGTGCCCCGCGATGACTTGAGAGTCTGTACTGATGACTGCCCTTTGGACTGACAACGATCGAAGCCTTGAGAGTACTAGTACCACTGCCTCGTACTCTGCGGAGTTGTTTGTGCATTTGAAGTTGAGCCTTCTTGCATATCATAGCTTAGACCTGGATGGCGAAACTAGAATGGCCGAGGCCCCTGCTCCAGTTGCTCCCTAGGCTCCGTCGACATATACTGTCCAGAATGGGTCTTGTTGAGTTCCATTTCTGCGGGGGTCAGGGGTCCACTCAGCTATGAAATCTGCTAATGCCTGTGATTTGATTGCTGTCCTCCCGACGAAAATTATAGCATAACTGTTGAGCTCGACTGCCCATTTCGCTATTCTGCCAACTGCCTCGCTATTCTTGAAAATATTCTCGAGGGGGTATGCCGAGGGTACATGGATCTCATGTGCCTGGAAGTAATGCTTTAGCTTTCTTGATGCCATGACCACGGCGTATGCTATCTTCTCGAGCTCTGAGTAGTTTTGTTTGGGACCTTCGATGGTTTCTGATACATAGTAGATTGGGGCTTGCCTCGTTCTATTGTTCTCGTGTAACTCTTTGATTAGGACTGCGCTTGCTGCGTGAGGCGAAGCTGTGACGTACAGTAGTAACAGGTCCCCTTTGCTTGGGCTGGTTAAAACAGTCAAGTTGGTGAGATACTTTTTCAAATCCTCGAAAGCTTTCTGCTGCCGAGGTCCCCAATTGAATGGTGCAGTGCTTCTCAATGTTTCAAAGAAAGGTAACCCTCGCTCAGCGGACCTGGAGATGAATCTGCTGAGAGCTGCTAATCGCCCTGACAAGCGCTGAGTTGCTTTCCTGGTCGTTGGTGGTTCCATATTGATGATGGCATCAATTTTTTTGGGGTTGGCTTCAATTCCCCTTGTTGAGACAATGCAGCCTAGCAGTTTTCCTTCGCTTACCCCGAAAACACATTTTTCGGGGTCTAGTTTGAGTCCGGCGGACCGAAGGTTCTTGAACACTCTTTCCAAGTCTGTTATGTGATTTTCTTTTAGTTCGCTCTGTACGATCAAATCATCAACGTATGCAGAGATGGCGTGCTCGTCTTTGAAGACTTCAGTTGTCATGCGAGCGAAGGTTGATCCTGCGTTTCTGAGGCCCTCTGCCATTCTTCGAAAACAAAAGGTGCCCGAAGGTGTGATGAAGCTTGTTTTTTCCTCATCTTCCTCATTCATCCAAATCTGGTGGTACCCTGTGAAACAGTCGAGGAGAGACAGCATTTGGCAGCCAGCTGCTCTGTCAACCAAGGTGCTTATGTTAGGCAGAGGGAAATCATCCTTCGAACAGGCTTTGTTCAGGCTTGTGAAATCAACACACATTCTCCATTTCTTGTTCTTTTTCTGAACTAGCACGACGTTTGAGAGCCATGTTGGATATTTGACTGGACGGATGACGCCTGCGTCCAGAAGTCTTTTTACCTCTGCCTTCGCTGCGTCTTTTCTCTCTTCTAACATTTTGCGAAGCTTTTGCTTCACTGGGCGATAGCCTGGTTTGATGTTTAGGCTGTGCTCGATCAATGTTCTATTTATGCCCTTGAGGTCCTCCGCAGACCAAGCGAAGGTATCGGAGCTTTCCTTGAGGAAATGAATAAGATTGTCTTCTGAGTGGGGGTCTAGGTTGGCTGAGATGAGCACTTTCCTTTCTGAATTGCCCTCGAAGAGTTGGACTTGTTTAGTCTCTTCTTTGGGTGATGCTTTTACTCTATTGATGCATTCTTCCCCTCGTCGCTAAGGTTTGCGGCTCGAGGCTTTGACAAATTGTGGACATTGCGTTGCCCCGGTGCTACTATTCCTTCGCCTGCTTTTGCAATGTCTTGATCTCCGTACACTGCGACGACCCCCTTCGGAGCAGGAAGCTTCATGCAAAGGTATGCAGGGTGTATTACAGCGTTGAATGCGTTGGTGACCCCTCGGCCGAAAATTGCATTGTAAGGATAGAACATGTCAACCACATCGAAGGTTATGTGCTCAGTTCTGCAGTTCAGCTGATCTCCGAAGGTAACGGGCAGAGATATTTTTCCGATAGCTCTTACTTGTTGCCCGCCGAAACCGTATAGTGGGTTGTAAGAGGTTTCTGTCAAGCTTCATGCTGTCGAAGGTTGTGGCGAACAGGATGTCAGCGGAGCTTCCTGTATCGACGAGAATTTTGGTGACTGTCCACCCTGCTAAGTTGGTTTCGATTACCATTGCATCAGTGTGAGGGTAATCCCTTAACTTCATGTCACTGGAATCGAAGGTTATCGGGATGTGAGACCATCGGCCGAACTTGTGCGGTCCTTCGACGGCTACATGATGCACTCTTCGAGCATGTTCTTACTTTTGCCTCTTGTTGCCGTGATCTTCGTTGGAGCCTCCGGTGATAGCTAGTATCACACCGAAGGTTGATGTTGGGTTGTTGATGGTTGTCTGGGTTTGGGCTTCGCATTTGACTGGTTGGGGTGCTGGCAGAGCCGGTATTGGTGGTGCTGGTGGTAGGGCGTTGCTTACTTGTTGGTTGGTTTGGGTTTGATGGGTTGTTGGGAATGTGACAGTGTATGGCACATTTTGGCGTTGAGGAAAAGAGGTTGGTTGATATGAGGTGTGGTTGTAGTGTGGGTGTTGAGAGTAGAAAGGTTGGTGCGAGGGTAAGCCGTAGTTTACGGGGGTGTACTGGTAGGGAGGTTGGGTTGGGTTGAAACTTGGCTTTCTGGTGTGATTGACGGTTCTGTTTTCCGTTGAAGAGGCTCTTTTGGACTCCTGGTACTCTTTCCCTCTGGCGAAGCACTCGCATTGCTTTGTTGTGTGCCCCTTTCCTAAGCCATAGAAATGACTGTACATTTTGGCCGGGTCCCTCTATTGGTTTCTTTGGTCAGGCGGGGGTGGATAACCATGTGGGTTTTGGTTGCCCGAAGGCTGAGTGCTTCTTCTCTGGTCTTCGATAGGATTTGCCTTGTTGATCGCTCCGACATTGCTCTGATCTTGGCGAGGGTTGTTTTCTCTCGCTTGGGGCCTCGGATGTGGTTTTTGCTGCGACCTTCGGGCATCGGACTTAGCCTGGAAATCCATGTCCGCTCTGCAGTACCTTCCAATTGTGTCATGAAGCTCTTCGATTGTGTTAGCTGGTTTTCTGGCGAACATTGAGGAACATGGGCCTGGGCGCAAGCCGCTGACTGCAGCGAGGATCATGGCCTCGTCGGATATTCCTGGAGTTCTTGCTCTAATCTGGATGAACCTTCGCCAGTAGTCCTGTAATGGTTCGCGCTCTTCTTGTTTGCAGTTGAACAGCTCGATGGGGTTTGATGGGGCTGCCGTGATGCCCTTGAATTTTGTGCAGAGTCTGTCTCTGAGGTTGGCCCAGGAATCTACTGTTCCGTGGCGAAGGTTGTTGTACCAAGTCTGCGCTATGTCATGAAGGATGATTACGAAAGACTTCGCCATTGTTGACTCATCCCCTCCTGCTGCGGCGACTGCCGCTTCGTAGCTCATTATGAACTGGCGAGGGTCAGTGAGTCCATCGTAACGCGGGAGGTTTTGTGGATTGTAGCAAGGCGGCCAGGGTTGGGTTTGTAGTATTTGGGAGAGTGATGACTTTGGGTCATAGGGCATTTGGTGTTGTTGGGCTCTGCGCTGGTTGTGAAGGTTTCGCTCTATCTCATCTAGGTAGAGTTGGCGAAAGTTTGGTTGTCTCATAGGGTATGGCTCTGGGTGATTTGGTGGTGGTGGGGGTGGTGGATGGCGGCGGAGGTTGCCATGATCCTGCTCCTCATTTCCCCCATGTAGTGGTGGCATTTCCCCATCGTTCCATCCCTCGGCTTCGGCTTCGGCTGCCGTGAGGGTCTCCTCCATTCGGCGAAGCTGTTCCCTAGCCTCGACTGCCTTTTGCCTGATGGCGCGTAACCGGTTGTGCCTCTCAAGCTGGTCCAGGCGCCTTTTCTTCTCTTGCAATTCAGCTTGAAGCCTTTCCAGGGCCTCGAGGCCCAATTCCTCCTCGTCCCCTCCTTCTCCTCCTCCGGGAGAGTGGGGGTGCAGCTGCGCTGGCGTCCGGGTTTGAGGGCCCGGGACTTCTGAGTCTGGAGTTACATCTTCCGCTCTCGAGGGTTCCGCGATTTCCTCGGCAGGTGGAGCCACCGCCGCAGCTTCTCTAGCCACGCGAAGGTCTCTGGTAGTGGTCGCTCTTCTGTTTCCCGCCATTTCGATCTTTGATCCCCACGGACGGCGCCAAACTGTTGGTCGCACACTTGCCCAACCTCCGCACACGTGCAGGGGGGTGGCGAAGCTGGCCAATCGTCGGACCGAAGCAACGATGCAGCGGGAACAAGGCAGCGCGAAGGTATATGGAACGAGAACAGTGTTACCGTGGCTCTATTCCCAAAAAACCGTCCCCGTTACACTGTTCACCCCCCGGTATTTATAGGGGATACCAAGAGGTGCCGACCAAATTACAGTAGGGTACAAGAAAGATTCCTCTGCGCTATACATACAGAAGGGCAAACTCGTACAAACACAGCTGGAGCCAAAATCCTAGCATGCTTTCCACGCGCCCGCCGCCGCTCGGCTCGTGCCCACCCTCGCGGGAATTCGAGGGCTGACCTTCGTCTTGCGAAGATATCAGTCCAGTCGCGAAGTCCGGGTCCCTTCGCCACCAGTTGGGCCTGGGCCTCTCGGCGAAGGTGCGCGGGATGCGCGAGGGTTGCTCCCAGCGCTCTTCATGCCCTTTGCCTGTAAGAAATTGTTGAACACTCCGAAGGTTGGGTCAGTATTCGGGGGCTTGAGCGGTGACTCGAGGGACTTAACAAGATAAAAAGGGGCAGGCGCCGAAGGTGCGCAGGACGCGCGAGGGCCGCTTTGTTGAGTCAGCCTGCGCGGTGCCACTGCCGAGGGTCCCTTCCCCCAACACCTGACAGACCATGTTTGTGTTCAAACCGACTGCTCAACTGGCGTCAAACAACTGGGGTGTTACAATTATGTTCTTGAAATAGAGCCTTGTTCTTGTTCTTTGTTCATCGTTCTAGAGAACTAGTTCATACCTTTAGATCTTTGTCCATCATCAACATGAACGTTGTTCATCATTCAACAAGTTTAGATCCCGATAGCTTAGTGATATGTGTTGGGTGGTATTTTGTCGTGCCTTCGGGTGCGCTTACATCTTTATCGGGGAGGTGTAAGTGTTTTTCATGTGCGCGAGAGTGGTTCTCGGGTGTATGGAGTTGGGTGAATGCCTGGCTTAGTCCACGGTTGAGGGGTAGGCGGCAAGTGGTGACAGCCTTGTTCGTCCCTTGTAATCCCCCACGTTCGGCTTTGAGGTAGGAGTCTAAATTGCCCGGTGTATCCTGCTGGCAGACCAGTGTTCCCGGGTCTCCTAATCTTAGCACTAACATTAACTTGATCATAACATGTATACTTGATTCATTAATATGACTTTGTTAAGATCCATGCTTCGTACAACATTCTTTATTTCTTCATTCTTTCTCCTATCCCTGTAGAAGCTCCAGGTATCTTAGGCAATGTGTGTGTTGATCCCACTATCCAAATCATCGTTTATCCTCCTGCTATGGTTAATTAGTCAACTATGCACTTATTATGTTCTTGTCATGGATATATCTTGAATCCTTTCACTCCTAGCCTTCCCAGTGGTAAAATATAAATAAAATGCTACAACGGTAACCCCGTGCGCTTGCGGACCCTGTCTGTGTAAACGAATTGGTTTATCGGGTCAGCCTCTCAGGCCATCACTAGAGCCACATGTTTTGGTATATGAAGTGCCATCGCACTTCGGCGCCGATACCGGATATGTAGCTAAGTGACTGTGTCTGAGGCTGGCACTGATATCCCTTGGTAGCATTGCTACGAATCACCATACTCAGTGTATGTCGTTAAGGAATGTCAACAGGCATTTCTAGCGCCGTGCCTGGGGATGATGGCCTACCCTAGTGATGATGTTAAGAGATGTCAGTAAGTATTATTGGCTTGATCGCCGAGAATGGATTCTAATCTCTATCCTCGGGTGGTTGCGCTAACAAATATCGACAAGTGTGAGGAAGAAGCAAGAGCTTTTGTTTCTCTATTTTTATGGAGAAGAGCGAATGAGGAACTAGAGAGGAGAGAGAACGAGCCCAAGGGAAAGAAGCCGAACTAGTCAGGCTTATCCTCACGGCGCTCGTTCCCAACGGGCAAGCGAGACGCAACGGGCAGCCAGGGCGGGCCCACGCGCCGAGCGCCCTCACGCGTACTGCGGCCGCAGCCTAGCGATCTGAGCAACAAGAACGATTCACATTAAAACTCCAGGCTGGTGGGCCCCGTAGGGACGACCGGACATCAGCTGTGGCAACAGAACGAGCAGCCGTAGGCCTGTGGGAGTGGCACCTGGCCAACTGACCCAGCGCAAGCAGCGCCTCCGCGAGAGCGCACGCACATGCAGCAGCGGCCACAGCAAAACTGCAGCGAGCAAAGCCTAGCAAAGGTTCAGACGCATGGACGCACGACACTAGGCGTTTTTCCTTTCCCTTTTTTTTTAAACAAAACAGCCACAACAGGGAACACTCGAGCAAAGTGACGACCAAGAGAAGCAGCAGCGATTTCCACTTCCACGCACACACACGTGCAAGCATTTTCATAATAAACCACTGTGGGTCCCACTAAAGAAAGTTCATGACACTTTCTCAGGGCTCATATGATTTTTCTTTTTCCTTTCAAATATAGGACCACATTGTAAGCCTAAAAAAAGCATTTTCTAAAAGATATTTATGGGCTTTTCTCATACTTTTATCACGTCACTAAGCGTATGCATATGCAAAAGAGACTCACACTTAGTGGCACTAGATAACCATTGCAATTAAAGATTTCTCCCGTTTATAGTAGGGTTATCTGTCCTAAACCCGGTCACACTCTCTATAGTGTTTTGACCGGCAAAATAAATATCATATTTTTATACCTTTGCCTTGAGCCCATAGGATTTTATTTTTGTCTTTATTCTTTTCCAACACAGAGCATATGGATATCATCTTTTTGTCACCTCTATCACCATGACAATTCTCTAGCTCCATCCCTTGGTGTGTACCAACCTATCTCATACCACAACACTCGTTGCAATAGTTAGTACACATAGGTGTCATCAATTATCCAAAACCAAACTAAAGCTTTCAACATGGCGGCATCTGGTGAGGTCACGTCGAGGCGAAGCTAACGGATGTGTGGGCGTGGCCGTCGGATCAAGACCTGACAGAGTTGAGCTAGAATACCCCTAGGGTTGGCCTGTTCGCTCTTGTATCTAGGTGTAGAAGGGGAATAATGTATTAAAGTATAAATAGAGAGACAACCACTACTAGAGAACAGGTCTTTGGACGATTTGCAAAATCAGCATTAGTCACGGAAAAATTTACGTCCGGGGACTAGAAAATGTCTTTAGCCCCGTTTGGTAACACCAACCGGGACTAAAGTTCCCCTGCCGAACGGCTTATTTGTCAGAGGGTCATTTAGTCCCGGTTGGTGTTACCAACCGGGGCTAATGGTCAATCTTTAGCCCCAGTTGGTGACACCAATCGGGACTAAAGGTTTTGCCCCGGTTGCTGTATCCAGCCGGGGCTAAATGTTGGCATTTAGCCCCGGCTTGGAACAAGGACCGAGACTAAATATCTCTCCCTATATTTGATCTGTTCTTCCACCTTCAGCCGTGCCCGAGCTCTCTCACTGTCTTCATTTTCCTCATTTAGTCTTCTTGCTTGCTTATTTGCTCTCTTCTCCGGTGATTTTTGTTTGATAACACATCTCCGGCAATTGATCTATTTCATCACATCTACATCGCTATCAACTCGTTCAAAGGTTACTAGCTTCATTTTCTCATATTTTTAGCTGTCACATATATATGTGGTTTTTCAAGCTATTTTGAGTTCATTCACTTGATAGTTTAAATTAGTACCCTAAAAACAAAATGTGACCGGTTTAATTAGTTTATTTAATTTTTTTTTAGAAATAGAGATCATTCAAATCATTTTTAAAAAAATTAGAAATATATAATTCTTTAGTTTACAAAATGTGACCGGTTTAATTAGTTTATTTAAATTTTTTAGAGAAATAGAGATCAATTAAATCATTTGTTTTAAAAAACTAGAAATATATAATATTTTAGTTTACAAAATGTGACCGGTTTAATTAGTTTATTTAAATTTTTTTTGGAGAAATAGAGATCATTTAAATTATTTGTTTAAAAAAATTAGAAATATATAATACTTTAGTTTACAAAATGTGACCGGTTTAATTAGTTTATTTAATTTTTTTTGGAGAAATAGAGATCATTTAAATCATTTGTTTACAAAAATTAGAAATATATAATACTTTATTTTACAAAATGTGATCGGTTTAATTAGTTTATTTAATTTTTTGGAGAAATAGAGATCATTTAAATCATTTGTTTAAAAAAATTAGAAATATATAATACTTTAGTTTACAAAATGTGACCAGATAAATTATCTCATTAAAGTAATTAGTATATGTACCTTCTAATGCTAGTATGCATATCACATTTTGTCTATTAGTTAGAGAAATTTAATTATGTGATATACCATATAATTTCACTTGTTTACAAGAATGAGAAATTTAATTATGTGATATAATGCACACAATGACTTGATAGTTTGAATATTTTGATGAAGAAAACTAAGTTAATTTTACACCATATAATGTAGACGATGACTTGGTAGTTTAAATCATTTTATAATTTCATTTGTTTATAAGAATGAGAGATATATAATGTTATATGTCATTTTATAATTTCATTTGTTTATAAGAATGCGAGATATAATTATGTTATATGTCATTTTATAATTTTATTTGTTTATAAGAATGAGACATATAATTATGTGATATGTCATATAATGCAGACGATGACACGTCACTAGATGTACAATGCTGATTGTTGCTCAAAAGAGTTCATTGATGGCGTGCATTATTTCTAAAGAGTGGCCGAGGCAAATAAGCGGAATGGTTTTATGTGCTGCCCATGTGCCCTTTGTAATAATTCAAATGAATATTCTAGCTCAAGGAGTCTTCACTTACACTTGTTGAAGTCACTATATTTGTTGGACGAAGAATGGAGAAATTGGGGTTACGATGGAAGAAGGTGAAGAAGAACAATTGGACCCTAACGATGATATTATTGCTCAATACAGTGACTTTGGTGATACTACAATGGGGGAAGGTAAAGAAGAGGCAGGTGCAGAAGATACACTCGCTGAAGATGATGCTCTTGGTGAAGTCATTCGTGATGCACAAAGAGATTGCGAAAGTGAAAAGGAGAAGGCTAAGTTTGACTATATGCTAGAGGATCACAGGAAATTACTATACCCGTCTGCTGCAGATGGACAAAAAAGTTGGATACAACACTGGAGTTACTACAATGGAAGGCACAGAATGGTGTATCTGACAAGGCATTTGGACAATTATTGAAGATTATAAAACAAAAGATGCTTCTGAAGCCTAACAAATTATCTGCAACTACGTACGAAGCAAAAACAAGTCGTATGTCCTTTGAGATTAGAAATCCAGAAGATACATGCATGTTCTAATGACTGCATCATGTACCGTGGCAAGGATTACGAGAATTTGGATGAATACCCTGTATGTAAAGCGTCACGATATAAGATCAGGCGAGATGACCCTGGCGATGTTGAGGGTGAAGAACGTCCCCGGAAGAAAATCCCTGCGAAGGTTATGTGGTACGCTCCTATAATACCACGTCTGAAACGTCTGTTCAGAAACAAGGATCATGCAAAGTTTGTGCAATTTCACAAAGAAGACCATAAGGTAGACAACATGTTAAGACACCCTGCTGATGGGTCCAAGTGGAGAGCAATAGACAGAGAATTCCCGGAGTTTGCAAAAGACGCAAGAAACTTAAGATTTGCTTTAAGTACGAACGGGATGAATTCTTTTGGGTAACAGAGCAGTAGTCATAGCACGTGGCCTATTACTCTTTGTATCTACAACCTTCCTCCATGGTTATGCATGAAGCAGAAGTTCATTATGATGCCGGTGCTCATCCAAGGCCCGAGGCAATATGGCAATGACATCGATGTCTACCTGAGGCCATTAGTTGAGGAACTCCTACTTTTATGGAGCAAATCTGTTGTACGTGTGTGGGATGATTACAAACAGGAACACTTTGACCTGCGAGCATTGTTGTTTGTAACAATCAATGATTGGTCTGCTCTAAGTAATCTTTCAGGACAGACGAACAAGAGATATAATGCATGCACACATTGTTTTGGTGACATGGATAGTATGTATTTTAAAAAAATGTAGAAAGGTAGTGTACCTTGGCCATCATTGATTTCTTTCTGTGAATCACCAGGTTAGAAAGAAAGGCAAGCATTTTAAAGGTGAGACAGACCACCGGAGCAAGCCTCGCAACAGAAATGGGGAAGATGTACTTGAGATGATCAAGGATGTGAAAGTAGTATTTGGAAAGGGGACGGACAGTGAACCTGTTCCGAAAGACGCTACGGGACACGCACCCATGTGGAAGAAGAAGTCAATATTTTGGGAGCTACCCTATTGGCATGTACTAGAGGTCCGCCACGCGATCGACGTGATGCACCTGACAAAGAATCTTTGTGTCAACCTTCTAGGATTCATGGGTGTGTATGGGAAGCCTAAGGATACACTTGAAGCACAGCAAGACTTGGAGCGCATGAAAGAACGAGACAACCTACATCCTGAGAAGACAGATGATGGACGCCATTACTTAAGACCTGCTAGCTACACTCTTAGCAATGAAGATAAGGAAATCATGTTTGAGTGCCAGTTGACACTGGTTATCTATCAAAATTAAAGGATAAATAAATATGAAAAGGGCATGAATTCAATCACCAATAAAGGTTTAGGGTTTTAATTGACAATATTCCATGTGTTTTGGTGAATTGTGATTCTGCAGGGACTAAACAGGAAAACCAGCACTGATTACTTCTCCTAGAAGGAAACCGACGGTAGATTACTCCACTGCCAAGTCAGGAATTCTCCAGAAGACTCCAGAGGACACCAGAGGACTCCATGAGGCGAGGCACCCTGAGACCCCGACAGGTGGGACCGACCAGTCTGGTGGGCCCACCGGTCGGTTGGGTCCCAGGCCCCCATGCCTCCTTCTAGAACCTTCCTCCACCGACCCCGAGGACTCATCGCAGCCCTACGTGAAGTCGGTTTGATCTAACGGCCGCGGTTGATCCCTTAGGGCTATATATTCAGGCTCCTAGAGTAGAACAAGTCTCTCTTCAGAAAAGTATACGCCTCATTCAGAAACCCTAGAAGAAGACTTCAAGAGCCAGCTTTCAAGTAGAAGACTAGTTACCCCTCTAGTTTAGGTTTAGAACCTAGTCTTATACTAGAACTAGAAGAGAGAGAGAGAGAGGAAGAGATCAAGAAGGAGCTCCGGCCTGTCGGATCAACTTCTTCATCTTGTACCTGCGGATTCGATCAAGTTCATCTTCAACTTGCTTCAGCGATTGTTTCGGTAATCAACGTCTATATTTAAGTTTGAGCCATTGTTCTTATTATTCTTAAGGTTTATGACTCTCTTTTGAGTACTTTAATTCTAAGTTGCTCTAGAGTTAGAGTAGTTGGATAGTGTAAGCGTGGTGCTTAGACTTGATAGCTCATAATGCCTCCTATAACGCCGGTAGTAGTGGTTGTTCTCAAGGGTGACTCTTATAGCCTTGTTGATTCTTCTATAGTCCACTTACCCGTGTGTAGGCTTGGTAGGATTATATATTTGCATAAAAGACTCATACTCTGTTTGTGACCTTTTATGGCAACTTCCCCACTAAGAATAATATAAACATATCACTCTTAAATTGGAATTAGAGAGCCTTAATGATCCCTTCTATACTTCTAGATTCTCCGTCCTTGTTAGCTACTCAAGGGTTAGACTTTAAGACTTAACACTATCCGTTCCTTTGGGTTCGATATTAAAACTGGGTTACTCCGGTGAAGTGCTACATTGGTAGATTTTATCTGTGCGCTTGCGGATAAAGTAGAGTGTGCGTTAATTTATACCAACAAGCATTTGTAGCGCCGTTGCCGGGGAACGGTAGATCATCTTAAGTCTTAGTTTAGCCTTGTAATTATACTTTTATCTTTTTCTTTTTTGTCCCAGTCTTTTCATCATTTTTGTGTTCATTCTTATGAATGTTATTTTTGAATTCCACTCTTATCTATCACTACCCCATGAGCGCAAGCTATAACCTGTAGAATCCTTACACCCTATCATAACATCTGGTTATTAGCTACGCCTACCTTTCCGCTACACTTCCTTCTGTAATGAGCATAGAAATATAATTATAAAATTATTCCTTCGGGTATTCTTGTCACTAACCTTTCCAGGTCTGGAGCAGAAAAGAACGAAGGAACAACAAACACAAGGTATGCCCAACCAATCACCATGTAACATTGAATTACATTCATTCAATCTTGATTTGCAAAATGCAAGCTTGGGGAATGCACTTTCTAAGAGCATTTCTTATCGTGTTGCTATGTTGGTTATCCCTACCTTTAAGATATGCTCATATATTAATCATGCTCTTTCATCACCATCTGAATAAATCTCTATAATACTTTCATGCTACCCTCATTCGCTATATTATATGTTTAGGTTTGGAGTACTTTCATTCATCTCTTAAATTAAGCATGGTGCCTAGATTAAGAGTGGTGATCTTGCTTTTAAAGGCTTTTAGTTTAAGCAATTAAGTTAAAATGCCTTCCTAGATCAAATTAGACATGGTGTCTAGGTTGATTTTTGAGCCGATAGTATGCTATAGTGGATGTTGGATATTTTGTTAGACTAACCCCTGTAGGAAACTTTCAATATTAGTTTGGGAAAGTCCTGAGATGAACTCACGCTGTATATGAAGCAATGCGTACAATGAACTTCAGCAACTCTTGAAAAATGAAGACTCAGCTCATTCATCATGCATGAAACAACTGTAAGTATCAAAGTTCATTTATTTTGTCTTCTACTGCAAGTTATCTTTTGCCTTGAATCATGTTAAAGTGCATCCAACACATAAAATACTAGTCTATGCTAAAATAATCCTAAAAACATCTTTTTATTAGCATAGATGCAAAATACATAAGTTGTGGATAATAACTCATGCTTCAAATTCTTGCAATCCTTCGGGTATATGTCCAGTAACATTACGCAGGAGAGAGATTTTGTTCATCCATGGTTTGGTCTGAACATTGAAGATCCTGTGACGGAACCTCCTGAATTATTAGGGCCCACGTGTACCTGTCCTTGTCCTACAGACCTCAGACAGTCATACACTGTGCCCCAATAGCCCAAAAGACCCACCACGTGTCATCGGGTAACCCGACTCATCCACGTTTCCTTACACTCCCAGGATCATTGCAAGAGTCATTGTGGTATTACAACATTTCACAAATAATATACATCGGAGATAAAGTGCGGAAGTAGTACACCATACGTTTTACAAGCCAGTTGTTCAAACTTGCGTCGTTATTACAAACCGTAGTTTCAAACTTTATCCTAGGTAGTGGAGACAACATTACTAAAACCGTAAATCACACAAACAACCCCACCTAAGGGTTGCATTACTCCTCTCCGGACGCGTCCTCCTCAATGATGGTCACGCAACAAGCCTCAAAACAGGGCAGCTCATGAACGTCGCCTGCAATAGGGAATTAACAAACCCTGAGTACAAAGGTACTCAACAAGGCTTAACCGACAAGATAAGAGAAGGAACAAATATGCTGGCTTGGGTAGGCTCAACAATATTTTTCATTTGCATAAAACCTTACTAAAGTAGTTCCAGATCCAAATTTTTACTTAATCATTTAAGTACTTGGTAAGAACTGAAAATGAATATTAATGAAATATCATTATCCTTCTTTCTTCAGCAAGTTCCCTTTTATTCTACGATGTGGGTCGAAAGATTGAGTCTCCTTAACCGAGGAGCACGACGATTCGAACCGATTCAACCAGATCTGGGAGTTTTCCACGATCATACGATATATGTAGACCCGTGATCACACATATACCAACCCCAACCTTGGATCCTCCAAACAAGACCGGGTCCGCGCCACCCGAGAGTGCTTGTACACCTCCAATCCGGGACTTTAACCCACGAGGGTAGCTAGTACTCCGGCCATCTCTCCACTTCCAGTGCGCGATTAGCCGTTCTCATTTAAGAACCACCAAGGTAGGGCTTACCGTAGCATACGATCGGTACTTCACAGTTTCTCAATCTAGCAGGCCAACAACGGTTAACCCTAATCCGACACATCCGGGTCACCCTACACCAACCAAGGTTCGATGCATGTGCCCGTCTAGTCTTAACCATCTTTCTTTCTCATTATCATTCCAAAACAATAAGTATCGAAAACATCTACCAAAAGTTTCATAAAGCAAGGCTAAGCATTTCTATCAGTTGCATAAAGCAGGTATCAAGGAATAATATATCGACGACAAGGTTGATCATGCATCAACAGGTTTAAACATTTATTTGATAACATCTAATGCATCAGATTATCGAAAGTAAGTGTAATTGTAAATTCAAGGGAAATGGTTAAATGAACCGGGGCTTGCCTTCGTTGATTGAGAAAGTCGGGAACTCCTGATATTCCGGATCAACAGAACACTCCGGACCCCCTGGACCAACCTCGACCGGACAATCGACCACTTCGGAAGCTACACGATAAAGGGTGCATGCCTGATGAGATGCTCATGACATGATCATGGTAAAGATGGAAATTCACTAGGTCATAAGCACTTGACTTGCAACAACTTGCCTCCACGGTAAAGTTGCAAACCAACAAAACCAACTTACATAAACATACATGGTTTAAATGAGTGACACTTGCCTGCATCAAGCAGCAGATCAAGATAATTCACTCAGCAGATCAAGATAATTCGATTATCTTAACCTTTAAAACTACTATAAAGAAACTTGGGTTTTCATGTTTTACCATATTCTTTATTCATAAAGGAAGCAATTTAATCAGCATAAAATTAAGTGGCGAAGCAAACTATGCTCAAATTAGTTCAAACTTTTTACACAGATTGATTATGTCCTATATAATGCATAAAATAAATTTCAGCATTTTTGGACAAGCATATAAATTTACAGAATTAAATTAACTATAAACATTTAAAAGATTAAATAAAGCATATAAATAAGAATAAAATTTATTTTCTTCAACAGAGCTCAAAATTTTTGTGAAGATACCTTTTCATCTAAAAACAGTGACAAAAATAGTTTCATGATTTTTGGACCTTTAAATAGGCCTACAAAAATCATCAAAGATCATTTATTAATTAAAAGCCCTATTTAAAACAGTTTCAAAATTTGTTCAAAACTCAAGTTTTATATTTTTCATAAATATTAGGAAGCTTGAGAAAGCTACACAAAAATTTTCACAATTTTTGGAGCTTCCTACAAAAACATATCAAATAGACAAAACACCACACTATTCCCTTAAACTGGAAAAAGAAAAACTTCTTTCTCCCACAGACAGGAGGGTCCCAGACGTCAGGTCCTCCTTCTCCCCTTCGCGCGCCGAGGCCAGCAGCCGAAGACCTTGACCGGACGCGCGCCCACGTTGACCGGCCTCCAACCTCAACGCTGGCGAGGTGTCCGGCGACGGCGAGGGCCTCAACGTCCTTGTCTTGATCTCGCGCATCGATTCCACCCTTTTCCAGCACTAGCACCTACTCGACCTTGAGCTGGCAGCGGCCATGGCGGCTCGGCCATGCCGAGCACGGCGGCAACGCGGCGCTCCGGCCATAAGGGCTCGGTAGAGACCAAACTAAGAGCGGCACCGCATCTAGGCACTATCTGCGACCGTGATGCGCACCCAAACACACTTGGAGATGACCCCGAACAACAAGGTCCATGATGGCGGCCATGGCGGCGCTTGCGCCGACGACGAGCCACGCGAGCCGACCAAGACAACACGGTAGAGACTTATCTATGGAACGCATCACACTTAGGCACTTTCTACGACCACGATGCGCGTGCTAGCTTGACCAGAGGAGCACCCGACCAAGGTTGATCATGGCGGCGGCCAACACAGAGCTTGCGCCAATGGCAACATGCCCGGACTGACCAAGCCAAGGCGGTAGCGACCTCACTATTGAGCCGAACATAACCAGCACATCAAGCAGAAGAAGTAGATGTAGATGGTTTGGCCAATAAGGCCCCGAGCTCACCTACCCACGGTGAACTTGAACTCGGCGGAAGTTTGGCCGGCAGGGAGGAAGACGACGGTCGCCGGGCTGATGCGGGAGTGAGAGGGGCTGCAACCTAGCGCTATCGCTCCGCAACGATGAGGCGAGCGTGCTGGCGCAATCAAATGGAGCGGAGGAGCTCACAGATGGCCGGCGTAACCGAGCAAAGCGACGACGGCGGCGGCGAGCGGGCAGAGGGGAAAAGCGAAGCACGGTGCTTCTGTGGGACGATAAGGACGAAGGAGAGGGCGGCGGCGTGAAGAACTCGCGCACGCTGCTAGCAAGCAGCTCGCTGGCGCCGGGCATGCTCCCCAGCGCGATCAAGCAGCTCGCTGGCGAGCTCCAGGAGCTTCCCCCCTTCATGCACTGTTCCTTGCTCTCTCCCCCCCTTTCTGAAATTTTCGAAATTACTTTTGAAATTTGAACTATACTTCAAGTTTTGCCAAAATATGAAATGTAGAGTTTGAAAAGTTGTACACCTTTGCTTCAACATCCTATGGCTGATTTCAACTGGAATTAGGTCAATTTGATCAAAACAGTTCAAATCCATTTCAAATTGGAAATTTGAAAAGGGGATAGAACTAGGGTTTTGCAGTACAAGCAAAATTACTTTTGATTTTGCATTGCCACTGGAACAATGGTCAATGTATGAAATGTTCATTTTGAAATTCTCTACAACTTTGATGTAGACCTCAAACTCAGATTTCAAATAGTTTTTGAAATGAAAGTTTAAAATCAAAAGGGGACCATTTCTAGGGTTTGAATAAATTCATAATTACTTGGAATTTTGTACAGAAACTTTGAAAACTTTGAATACCAAAGTTGTACCTCTCTTCAAGATCTACCAAAAAGCTTTTAGGGTCGACCCCTAATCATGCATAGATTTTGAGTTAACTAGAAAAGGCTAATTAACTTATATAGGAATTTAATGATTTTTCCCATTTTTAAGCTAAATAACTTTTAGATCCTTTTGAAATGTTGAACTTGGATTCATGCCTTTACATGACTCTAGTCAATTGGGAATGAACACAAGTTACTTCATAATGACATTCCAAATTAGGTTTTTGAGCTGCATCACAAGCATATAAACAAAGATGCTCACACATTAGGAATTAAACTCATTTTAGTGAATGCATCTCAAGGTGAGCTAGCACATGATGCTATGAAATGCTTATGATGACATGGCAACATTTTATTCATGTAAACACCTGAGGTGTTACATCCTTTCCCCCTAAAAGAAATCTCGACCCGAGATTTAACCACAAACCACACCAACTACTAACGTTGTGGGATACGAGGATAAAGATTATAGACTTTTTACAAAAACTAGAAACATGTTCTATTTGTCAACCTCTTTCACTGCCCTGACTGTATGGTTGCATAGAACTCAGGAAACTGCTCCATCAGAAATTCTTCAGTTTCCCAAGTTGCTTCTTCCTCCGAATGCTGACTCCATTGAACTTTATAGAACCTGATAGTGTGTCGTCGAGTCACTCTATCTCGTTGATGGAGAATTTTGATGGGATACTCTGAGTATGTCATATCAGGCTCAAGTTGTACCCCTTCAACATCAATCACTTGGTCAGGAACTCGTAGACACTTCTTCAGCTGAGAGATGTGAAACACATTATGAACCTCTGATAGATGAGCTGGTAGGTGAATGCGGTATGCCACTTTGCCACACTTGGCCAGGATTTGAAATGGTCCAATGTAACGGGGAGCAAGTTTTCCTTTGACCCCAAAACGATAAACACCCTTGGTGGGTGACACCATTAGATACACAAAATCTCCTTTGGCAAACGTCAATGGTCTACGCCTTTTGTCTGCATAGCTTTTCTGTCGAGATTGTGCTATTTTCATATTTCTTTGTATGAGTTTGACCTTCTGTTCGGTCTCTTGAACTAGATTGACACCAAAGAACCATCTTTCACCAGGCTCGGACCAATGTAAAGGAGTCCGACACCTTCTGCCATATAAAGCTTCAAATGGTGCCATACGGATACTCTCTTGATAGCTATTGTTGTATGAGAACTCTGCTAATGGTAAGCACTCATACCACTTAAATGGAATGTTAAGAGCACACGCCCTGAGCATATCTTCTAATATCTGATTTACTCTTTCAGTCTGACCCCCTGTTTGTGGATGGTAAGCTATACTGTGTAAGAGTTTAGTGCCCAGAGACTCATGTAGACTTTCCCAAAATTTTGAAACAAACTGAGTACCCCTATCTGAGACAATAGTCTTCGGAACTCCATGCAAACTCATAATCCTCTGAAAGTATATCTTGGCATATGTGGATGCCGAGTAGATGGTCTTGACTGGTATAAAATGCGAAACCTTGGTTAGACGATCTACTATAACCCAAATAGAGTCGTAGCCCTTGGATGTTCTTGGTAAACCAACAATAAAGTCCATACTGATGTCCTCCCATTTCCAAGCAGGAATTGGCAATGGCTGCAGTTCACCCGCTGACTTAAGATGAATGGCTTTGACTTTCTGACAAGTATCACATCTGGCTACATACTTTGCAATTTCGATTTTCATCTTAGTCCACCAGAATCTTTGCCTAAGATCCTGGTACATTTTTGTACTTCCCGGATGAATCGCAAACGGGGTAAGATGAGCTTCATCCAGAATCTGCTTCCTCAACTCAGGATTCTTCGGAACGACCAGTCTATCTTTGAACCAGACCACTCCTGCTTCATCGACTCAGAAGCAAGAAGCTTTGTCTGCCTTAGCCTTCTCTTTGAGGTGAACAATACCCTTGTTTTCTTTCTGAGCAGCTACAATCTGATCTTTGATAGATGACTAAACTGATATATTAATCAAACTGCCCTGAGTGGTCATCTGAATACCCAGTTTTTCTAACTCGGAACAAAGAGTAAGATCTACTGGTCTGACAGTGATACAGTTGCAACGAACCTTCCTACTAAGAGCATCGGCTACAACATTTGCCTTTCCGGGATGGTAATGCACTTCAAGATCATAATCCTTGATTAGCTCTAACCTCCTCCGTTGTCGCATATTCAACTCTGACTGAGTGAATATATATTTCGGACTCTTGTGGTCGGTGTATATGTGACATGTGTTGCCCAAGAGGTAATGACGCCAAATCTTTAAGGCGTGAACAACTGCTGCTAACTCTAAGTCATGAGTTGGATAGTGTTCTTCATGACGTTTCAACTGTCTGGATGCATAAGCTATCACTCTGCCCTCTTGCATCAAAACACAACCAATCCCGATACCAGAAGCATCACAATACACATCAAACAGCTTCTCAATATTGGGTTGGGCTAAGACTGGAGCTGTAGTTAAGAATTCTTTTAGCTTCAGAAACGCTTCTTCACATTTATCCGACCAAACAAACTTGACATCATTCTTTAACAACTGAGTTATAGGTTTGGCAACTTTGGAGAAGTCCGGAATAAACCTGCGGTAATAACCTGCCATACCCAGAAAACTGCAAACTTGATGGACAGTTCTAGGGGATTCCCATTCAAGGATTTCTTGTACCTTGCCTGGATCCACAGCTACACCTTCGGCCGATAACACATGACCCAAAAATGGAACTTTGTCTAACCAGAACTCACATTTACTGAACTTTGCATAAAGCTGATGGTCTCTCAGACGACCCAACACTACTCTGAGGTGTTCAGCATGTTCTTGTGGATTCTTGGAATATATCAAAATATCATCAATGAACACCACTACAAACTTGTCTAGCTCAGGCATGAATACGGAGTTCATCAGGTACATGAAGTTGCGGATACATGGGTGTATGCCGGGTCTCTGAGTGTTGAGTGATTGTCAACTGGGATGATGCGCATGTTCTTTGGCTTGTGTTGTGTAGGTGTCGAGCACGGATACAGTGATCGACGGCGAGGTGAAGGTCAAGTTGACACGTGCCGTGCCGATGTACCGGGTGCGGTGAAGGATGGGCGTGTCGTGCGACGGACGTGCCATGCCGAGGTACTGAGCGGTGAAGGGCGGACGTGAGGCTTGGACTGAGGGACCAGAGGCCCGAGGATCAGCTGTGGTGGCTGGCAGCCTGTGACGACGACAAGTGAAGAAGTGCGGTCATGTGTTGCCTGAGTCATGGACTCAGGGACACGTGTCGGTGGACGGGGTGCACGGGTTGTGCATCCCCTCTACGACATCGGTTTGGTGGTAGAGCCAGAGAAAAACCATCGGACGGACGGTTTCCAGGTTTGGGCCTCAAAACCTGGGCGTGGACGGTTTCCGAGTTTGGCCACAAAACTCGGGCTGAGGGTTTCCGAGTTTGGCCACAAAACTTGGGCTGAGGACGGTTTCCAGGTTTGGGCCTCAAAACCTGGGCGCTGAGGGTTTGCTGAGTTTGGCCTCAAAACTCAGAGGCTGATGGGCTGGTTTCCCGGTTTGGGCCTCAAAACCGGGGGTTGGCTGGAAAAGGCTGGTTTCCCGGTTTGGGCCACAAAACCGGGGGTGCAGAGCGAGGGCGGTACGTGGCGGCGATCCGGAGGTTGCGTCGAGGCAACGCTTCGGTTTGTGCGGGCGTGGCCGTCGGATACACCTACCACCGAGTTGGTCCAGAATAACCCTAGGGTTTAGCTCGTTCGCTCTGTAATTAGAATAGTGAGGGGTAGAGTAGGAATTAGACTTAGGTTAGAATTAGGATAAGTAGACGGAGACACCCTCCTCCCTTCCTATCTCAGTCATTTGCTCTTTCACACTTAGGGTTTCCTGCTCTCCCATCCCCTGCTGTAGCTAGCTGAGATCCGCAGAGACACTTGCCTCTATGTACTGTTGATTGTGAGGAAGTGAGACCGTAATCTCACTGTTGTGCAGTTCGTGGTTGTGATTTGCATTTTGTTCGTGTTCTTCGTGGAATCCTTTTTCTCCACGACTTTCACGTCGCTTGATCTCTTTGCTCGGTTCATCTTTTGCAAATCCGTTTGAACCAAATTGTTCTAGACCATGAGGCATTTCTTTCCACCGAAGGAATTAAACTCTAACCTCACGGTCTAGGAGATCGATCGATTTTCGTTTCGGATCAAGTTTTCTCCCTTCCCCCGAAATTCTTCGATTCATCGATTTGGAGATAGGTTCGAGCCATGATCTCTTAGGGATAGCTCACTATACTTCTTTTGACTCCTCTCACCAAGTTTGATCCCTAGAGGATTTGTTTTGGGTGAGATCGAGTTGAATCGGTGGACGAACAACACTGTATCGGGGTGACCGGACGCTTGGTCAAGATGACCGGACGCACGGGCAGAGAGTCCGGTCGTTGAACGCTCGGTGTGTTGATCTCGTGACTTGACCGGACGCTCGGTTTGAACATTGACCGGACGCATAGGTTCTACTGTTCATTGAGCTTATCGTCTTTTGACTGGACGCACTGTTGTTGACCGGACGCTCCCTGCTCGTGAGTCCGGTCAGGAACAGTAAGGTTCTAGATCGGTTTTTGTGTGACCGGACGCGTCCGGTCCCTGCTGACCGGACGTTGACCAGAGTCCGGTCGTGACTGTTTTGCGCTGTTTCGTTCGCGGTTTGTTCGTCCGCTGTCAGAATTGATTTCCGTCTTTTGTGTTGGATTTCTAGAGTTGTGTAGTGTCCCGCTGTGCTTCTTGGAAGCATCCACCCTACATCTAGGGTCGTGGACATTAGCAAGCTCTAGGGTTTGTCCTTTTGGGTGACTCTCGGGACAGTGGCTACTAGTTTCCGAAAGGAAATTTTGAAGCTCCCATTCACCCCCCCTCTGGTCGCTTTCTGGTTGATTCTCGGTCCTTCAGAAGTGAGCTGGAGCATTGGTCAACCCAAAGGACATGACCAAGTACTTATATAGGCCATATCTGGTGGTGAAAGCAGTTTTAGCAATATCTTCAGGCCTTATTTTTATCTGGTGATACCTAGATCTCAGATCTATCTTGGAAAATACCTTGGCGCCTGCGAGTTGATCAAACAGAAGATCAATCCGCGGCAATGGGTACTTATTCTTCACTGTCACTTCATTGAGCGGACGATAGTCCACACATAGCCTCAATGTTTGGTCTTTCTTTTTGACAAACAAAGCAGGACAGCCCCATGGTGATGAACTAGGTCTGACATAACCTTTATCAAGCAGTTCTTGCAACTGAATTTTCAATTCTGCCAGTTCTTTAGGTGGCATTCTATAGGCTCGTCGAGATATTGGTGGTGTTCCTGGTTTTAGCTCTATGCTGAACTCAACATCACGGTCTGGTGGTAACCCCGACAAGTCTTCAGGAAACACATCCGGAAACTCACAGACTACTGGAATATCCTGAATCTCTTTAACTGTTGTTGCACAGACGCTGCCGCACATCTAGTCAACCGTTTTCTTGGCAATTGGAAGTTGGATAAAGAGTTCAGAAGTACTATTAGGTATGATCAACCTGACTATTCTATGCAAGGCATCTAATACTGCCTTCTGCTGGTACATCCAGTTCATCCCTAGGATCACATCTATATCCTGATCCTTAATTACTATCATATTAGTGGGATAAGTATGCTCGGCAAATTCTATGGGCACCTAATGCGCCACTTCCTTTGTATATAAACGACCTCCCGGTGTGTGTATAAGGAAATTTTCTCGTGCTTCCCCAGTAGGTATATGATGCCTTTCAACAAAACTCTTACTGATAAAGGTATGCGATGCACCAGAATCAAATAGTAATACGGCAGGATGGTGAGCAACTGAAAACATACCCATCATGACGGGTTCCCCTTCAGGAATATCTGCCGCTTGTGCATAATACACCCAGCCAGTCTTCTGGACGGTCTTATTCTTCTTATTGTTATTGTGGCCTTGATTCTGCTGTGGTTGTTGCTGTGGCTGCTGCTGGGAATTCTGACCACCTTGCCCCTGTGGAGTATTTGGGATACTCTTCCTATGATACGGGCAATTACGGGAGAAATGGCCCGGCTTCCCACAGTTGTAGCATGGGTAGTTGTGGTTCTGGGGAGTTTGGGTTCGAATGCCAGGGGCATTCGGCTGTCGTGGATAATTAGAGTTCACAACAGTTTTAGCAGATGACTACTGTGAGCTGGCTTGTTGTTGCTGGGGTGGACGGTACTGTGGACGGTTGTGCTGGACTGGGTGGTATATGATACGCTGGCGCTTCTTATTGCCACCAAACGATCCAGTCGAACTCCCACCCTTCCTCTTTTTAGCTTCGAGATGCTTGAAATGCTTCTCTTCTGCAGATATAGCTTTATTCACCGCATCATTGAAGGAGATATTATCGTCACACATTGCCAGCATCTTCTGCATCTTCGTATTCAGCCCCCTCATGAAGCAACTGCGCTTCTTGTCATCGGTGTTCACATGATCCAAAGCATACTGAGACAGATGATTAAACTTGCCAATATACTGCTGTACTGGCTGATCCCCTTGCCTGAGGGCTAAGAACTCTTCGGCCTTCATCCGCATCACACCCGCTAGAATGTAGTGAGCTTTGAAAGCTCTCGAGAACTCATCCCAGGTAATGTGGTGTTCTGGAGCTTGTGCAGCTTCAAAGTTTGCCCACCAAGTTCCCGCAGCTCCCCTCAACTGCTGGGCTGTGAAGGCTGGCTTCTGAGTTTCTGTGCAGTGGATTAGCTCAAACTTCTGATTCATAATACGGAGCCAATCTGCAGCTTCTAGAGGCTCCTCAGCCTTAGTGAATACCGGCGGCCTGGTCTTTGTGAAATCTTGATAAGTACTTTCCTGGACCTGATGATGATGTCGGCCACACTTCCCATATGGTGCATTCTGAACTAGGCCCTGTAGCAGACGTGCATTGTCTGTTGTGGCACGCATGAGTGCCGCAATGGCTTCTGCCAGAGTTGGTGGAACTGGGGGTGCGTTGGGAACACCCTCCCCATCATGATACGAACCAGTCCCATCAGCAGCACGGGTACGAGGCATCTGCTCATAAACAAACCAAACTTTATTGATCTCTGGGTTATGATACAAAAACAGTAACTGTTTACACACTCATGTTACATTATTCATGCATAACAGAACGGATACATGATTCAACTAGCTTAAGATCATGTTCAGCTAAACTATTACACAGCCCTTACCCCCTAGGGTTTAAGATCCACGCCTGACACTCTAGTGGGAGACGACTCACTCGTCACCCTCACTCTCACTGTCGCTGTCATCAGCAGACTCAACCACATCAGGATCATCCTCACTCTGCCCATCTACCTCTCCATCATCAATGATTGTACCCATCTCATCTTCAGCTGCATCTTGAGGTGGAGGTGGATGGAGTTGATCATACAGCACATGGACTTCCTCATGTAACTGGTCATTGAATGCTTCTATATCCGTCACATACGCCTCCAACTCATGCAGATGAGCTAAAGCGACATCTTCTCAATGCCAGGCGGTGTTCCGTTCTCCAAGCATTTTAGTCATGAGTTTTTCTGCATTGACCACGCTTCTGTTGGCCCCCTCCAGCTTGAGTTTCATGCCTCCAGCTTTGGCAAGTGCTAAACTCTTCTCCCGAGAGGTGGTGGCCAACTGAGATTTCAACTCACGAACCTCTGCCCGTAAGTCCTCATTGATCTCCTGACTCCTGCTGGACTCTTCCTCCTTGCGGGATGCGAGTTGGTGCATGGGTACACCATGAGGACTTTTTGGATAGCAAGAAAGGATTGGATTCTAACCCTTACCCCACTATACCATATACCACAAGTTGATTAAGCATGATGCATGAAGCGTACTTACGCATAAGGCATATAAAATTTAAATTATAGTCCCTTATATAGGAGTAGAAATTTAACAACAATTTCAAGTTAAGGCTTAACTTAACATGCTTCTCCACTTAACAATCTACGATCCACTACTTAAGATATAACATAGATCGAATAGCATGAACAAGGTAAGTCAAAAGCATTTTGGACCAAACTAAAATTTTAAATAGTTTTGACTCAAATCATTTTGAAGTTTTGCAACAATACTACAAGACTGCTACAATGATCGCTCCGATACTAGCTGTGACGGAACCTCCTGAATTATTAGGGCCCACGTGTACCTGTCCTTGTCCTACAGACCTCAGACAGTCATACACTGTGCCCCAATAGCCCAAAAGACCCACCACGTGTCATTGGGTAACCCGACTCATCCACGTTTCCTTACACTCCCAGGATCATTGCAAGAGTCATTGCGGTATTACAACATTTCACAAATAATATACATCGGAGATAAAGTGCGGAAGTAGTACACCATACGTTTTACAAACCAGTTGTTCAAACTTGCGTCGTTATTACAAACCATAGTTTCAAACTTTATCCTAGGTAGTGGAGACAACATTACTAAAACCGTAAATCACACAAACAACCCCGCCTAAGGGTTGCATTACTCCTCTCCGGACGCGTCCTCCTCAATGACGGTCACGCAACAAGCCTCAAAACAGGGCTGCTCGTGAACGTCGCCTGCAACAGGGAATTAACAAACCCTGAGTACAAAGGTACTCAACAAGGCTTAACCGACAAGATAAGAGAAGGAACAAATATGCTGGCTTGGGTAGGCTCAACAGTATTTTTCATTTGCATAAAAGCTTACTAAAGTAGTTCCAGATCCAAATTTTTACTTAATCATTTAAGTACTTGGTAAGAACTGAAAATGAATATTAATGAAATATCATTATCCTTCTTTCTTCAGCAAGTTCCCTTTTATTCTACGATGTGGGTCGAAAGATTGAGTCTCCTTAACCGAGGACCATGACGATTCGAACCGATTCAACCAGATCTGGGAGTTTTCCACAATCATACGATATATGTAGACCCGTGATCACACATATACCAACCCCAACCTTGGATCCTCCAAACAAGACCGGGTCCGCGCCACCCGAGAGTGCTTGTACACCTCCAATCCGGGACTTTAACCCACGAGGGTAGCTAGTACTCCTGCCATCTCTCCACTCCCAGTGCGCGATTAGCCGTTCTCATTTAAGAACCACCAAGGTAGGGCTTACCGTAGCATATGATCGGTACTTCACAGTTTCTCAATCTAGCAGGCCAACAACGGTTAACCCTAATCCGACACATCCGGGTCACCCTACACCAACCAAGGTTCGATGCATGTGCCCGTCTGGTCTTAACCATCTTTCTTTCTCATTATTATTCCAAAATAATAAGTATCGAAAACATCTACCAAAAGCTTCATAAAGCAAGGCTAAGCATTTCTATCAGTTGCATAAAGCAGGTATCAAGGAATAATATATCGACGACAAGGTTGATCATGCATCAACAGGTTTAAACATTTATTTGATAACATCTAATGCATCAGATTATCGAAAGTAAGTGTAATTGTAAATTCAAGGGAAATGGTTAAATGAACCGGGGCTTGCCTTCGTTGATCGAGAAAGTCGGGAACTCCTGATATTCCGGATCAACAGAACACTCCGGACCCCCTGGACCAACCTCGACCGGACAATCGACCACTTCGGAAGCTACACGATAAAGGGTGCATGCCTGATGAGATGCTCATGACATGATCATGGTAAAGATGGAAATTCACTAGGTCATAAGCACTTGACTTGCAACAACTTGCCTCCACGGTAAAGTTGCAAACCAACAAAACCAACTTACATAAACATACATGGTTTAAATGAGTGACACTTGCCTGCATCAAGCAGCAGATCAAGATAATTCACTCAGCAGATCAAGATAATTCAATTATCTTAACCTTTAAAACTACTCTAAAGAAACTTGGGTTTTCATGTTTTACCATATTCTTTATTCATAAAGGAAGCAATTTAATGAGCATAAAATTAAGTGGTGAAGCAAACTATGCTCAAATTAGTTCAAACTTTTTACACAGATTGATTATGTCCTATAGAATGCATAAAATAAATTTCAGCATTTTTGGACAAGCATATAAATTTACAGAATTAAATTAACTATAAACATTTAAAAGATTAAATAAAGCATATAAATAAGAATAAAATTTATTTTCTTCAACAGAGCTCAAAATTTTTGTGAAGATACCTTTTCATCTAAAAATAGTGACAAAAATAGTTTCATGATTTTTGGACCTTTAAATAGGCCTACAAAAATCATCAAAGATCATTTATTAATTAAAAGCCCTATTTAAAACAGTTTCAAAATTTGTTCAAAACTCAAGTTTTATATTTTTATTAAATATTAGGCAGGTTGGGAAATCTACACAAAAAATTTCACAATTTTTGGAGCTTCCTACAAAAACATATCAAAAAGTCAAAACACCACACTATTCCTTTAAACTGGAAAAAGAAAAACTTCTTTCTCTCACTGACAGGAGGGTCCCGGACGTCAGGTCCTCCTTCTCCCCTTCGCGCGCCGAGGCCAGCAGCCGAAGACCATGACCGGACGTGCGTCCACGTTGACCGGCCTCCAACCTCAACGCTGGCGAGGTCTCCGGCGACGGAGAGGGCGTCAACGTCCTCGTCTTGATCTCGCGCATCGATTCCACCCTTTTCCAGCACTAGCACCTACTCGACCTTGAGCTGGCAGCGGCCGGGCGGCTCGGCCATGCCGAGCACGGCGGCGACGCGGCGCTCCGGCCATAAGGGCTCGGTAGAGACCAAACTAAGAGCGGCACCGCATCTAGGCACTATGTGCGACCGTGATGCGCACCCAAACACACTTGGAGATGACCCCGAACAACATGGTCCTCGATGGCGGCCATGGCGGCGCTTGCGCCGATGGCGAGCCACGCGAGCCAACCAAGACAACATGGTAGAGACTTATCTAAGGAACGCATCACACTTAGGCACTTTCTGCGACCACGATGCGCGTCCTAGCTTGACCAGAGGAGCACCCGACCAAGGTTGATCATGGCGGCGGCGAACACAGAGCTTGCACCAATGGCAACATGCCCGGACTGACCAAGCCAAGGCGGTAGCGACCTCACTATCGAGCCGAACATAACCAACACATCAAGGAGAAGAAGTAGATGTAGATGGTTTGGCCAATAAGGCCCCGAGCTCACCTGCCCACGGTGAACTTGAACTCGGCGGAAGTTTGGCCGGCAGGGAGGAAGACGACGGTCGCCGGGCTGATGCGGGAGTGAGAGGGGTCGCAACCTAGCGCTATCGCTCCGCAACGACGAGGCGAGCGTGCTGGCGCAATCAAATGGAGCGGAGGAGCTCACAGATGGCCAGCGTAACCGAGCAAAGCGACGGCGGCGGCGACGAGCGGGCAGAGGGGAAAAGCGAAGCACAGTGCTTCTGTGGGACGATAAGGACGAAGGAGTGGGCGGCGGCATGAAGAACTCGCACACGCAGCTAGCAAGCAGCTCGCTGGCACCAGGCATGCTCCCCAGGAGCTTCCCCCTTCATGCACTGTTCCTTGATGTTGACACCAAAAGCGGCGCACTGTGCAAATCACACATCAAGCCGAAAAAGCTAGCTTCGAACGTGGCCCGGGTGCTCAGAAGTCCGGTGCGTGCCAATCAGTTTGCCCTGCAACTAACAAGGGAAAGAAACTGTTAAATACAAAGCTGGAACATGCCGGGTGTGACCAGACAGTTCCAAAATATATGACCCTGAAGCCACTTACGACGACATATAGCTATGAAAGCTATCTGCCAACAAGCTCAAAGACTATTCGGCAATATGAACGAAGTTACGTGAATAACGAGTTGCCGAATACGTTTGCATGAAAATTGTACTTGCATGGTGTATTAAATATGAGTTAAAGCTTAACCAATCTCGATTGTACAACCGAGTTGGGGTCCATGGGGATTGAACGTACAAACTAAGCATGATTAAACTAATCTAAAGCCTGCGCCTGCCGCACGACACCTAGCTGTATCATAGATCAAGCATACTCAACGTGCATGAACCCTCACCACGTGGCAAACTAGATATGATCGAATCGGCTATTGCAAATAGTAGATCTATCGTATAAAGGCCTTACAAAAATAAATATGAAAGGATAGGATAGATCTTATACAAGATGAAGCCGAACCGAGCAAGATCCAGATTGGGCAATAAAGTGTTACAACGAAATACACATTATAATACGTACAACACAAGGTAACTTAATGAATCTATTAGATCTTGCCAAACCTAATAGAGCCGATAACTATCTTGTTTATGCTAAGGTTACCAAGTAAGTGCCTGCCGCACGGTACTTACTCGTAATCTTATCATAAACTAAGACTTCCCGATCATCGAGTAATGATCCGCCGCACGACCATTACCAACAAACGAGACTACTTGCATCATGCCTAAATCCGCCGCACGATACTAGACATAATAGCAAGGTTGTCGGGACTTACGGAGGTCGACGGGTCGATGGCTCCTCTCGAAGAACACGACGACATGACTTGGACTCGAAGATGGCACGGGGCCGGTTTGGTTGTATTGATTGTTGAACGTCTCTACAATGGCCTCAGGGTTTATATTTATACCCTGGTGTCCTATGAGTCCTAGAAGGACACGATTACAACGACAAAATCAGGAAACTATCTAAAATATGACGCCTTCTGCTCCAAGCTTCCATTAATAACCGGCGCGCGCTAAAAATGATGAGATCCTCGTTGCTAAATCTTCTGACATGCCGCATTTGTTGTCTTCTAGCGCAAACCGACCTTAATCTGATGTAGCCGACCGCAGCGTCATATTGCCGAACCTGCTCGTCGTTGACTAGTCGCCTTCACAGCCTTGCCGAATACATTGAGTTAGCCGACCGCGTTCGCTGTCTGTCAAATCCCTTAAGTGGTGACTCCTCCCGAACCTGCACCGTGCTGGCCCACTTGTCATAGTGCAAAAATTATGTGTTAACACATGCCCCCTCAATTTTTGAATAAAGGCATTTGTTCTGAAATTGACCACATGTCCACCGTGCGTTCTATGTCGGCACTGCTTCAAACTCCGCATTCTCCCCAAATCGCCAATAGTTTCAATTTCCACCTGAGCTCCGTAATGGCGACCCATGATGAGATTCCAGAGGTAAACTTCACTTCTCCTTTCAACACATTCGGTCAATTTCTATCGGCATTCGGTTCTTTTAACTTTTCCCGCACATATCTTCTTTTAGGCCTTTAGGGACGAAATTCTGATTCCTTGTGATGCGGATCCCGATTCCTACTTCTTGGGTCCAATGGGAAACTCCAATCCAACCAACATCATCAGTATGGAAACCAACAGAATTCCCTTCAAGCATGGAGTCATTTCATCGAACAGGTGGCGGTACACCTTCAAGAACTGGCCCTTGCCTGCGGTCACTGGTTGGAGGAACTGGTATAGAAGAATCCAGGCGAAATTTGGTCCTCATTGGGAAACTCAAGACATTCATCATGCTCTGGAACTGTCTCTGGCCGAAATGCCCAAAAATGAACCATTGCTCATAACGGCTTCTCATTTTTGGTCAGATGCCCTTAATGCTTTTGTGTTCGGCCATGGTATAATGACAATCACATTAGCTGATGTCTTCATGATGAGTGGTTTGAACATTACTTCGACCATGAATGCTGATGAACTATTAGAGAAAATTACCCAGAGGTCCATTGATGTCAGCGAGTTCCTGAACAAAAGAACAGTGGCCAAAAGACCATCGGCACTCGTCCAAGATGTCCTGAGCAACATAACAAACTTTCTGAGTCAAGACATCTTGTCCTTAGTCAGAGACGCCGATGAGGTTAAAAATTTCCTCGAGCCCATTGCTGAGGACATTCCAGAAAATCTGAGGCTCCATCTGGAGGCCGTGTCTACACTGGATGACTGCTTTGCCAAGGTGAAACGAGCAATCAGAAGCACTGATCTTCAGACTGCCAAGTCCAAGTGCACCCAGGAAGTCAATGATCTGTACACTCAGTTTCAAGAGGCCAAGAACTCTCAGGAGACTCTGGAGGCTCAGTTGAAAGAACTGCAAGAAAAGAGATCTGAACTGGAAGCCCAACTAGCCCAGGTCAACTCTGATATTCAGTCATGCACCTCTCGGCTATCAGGTTTACCGAATATCATTGAAACAACATCTTCCAAGCTGTCATCGGTGCTTGATGAGGATATCAAACTTAGCACGAGGCTTTCACAGGCACAAGGCACCGAAGAGGAGGACCAAAAGGCACTGGACCATGCTAATCAGGTCAAAGCCGATACTCTGGCGGCTATAAATCAATTCTTGAACAACTTAGATGACTGTGTAACGAACTTTTAATTTCAGCAATCCTGTGTCAGAATGACTCAAACATCTTCTTGTAATATATCTGTATTTTGCATCCAATCGGTTACCGTTCTGACGACATCGTGATTAACCGTGTAAACCTGTTCGGCAATCTGGCCATTGTTTGTCCCGAACACCTAAATCGGCAATTTTGCCGAAGCCAGGCGTTCTAGTCTCCGCCGAACACGCGAGTGCATCCAGACGGTTCGCACAACCCGTTACTGCAGAGGCCCATCTCGGGAAGCGGGAAAACCCCAATCCGCCGGTTGACATTTTCCACGCTACCCCGGGACATCCGCCACGATTACTGTTCCGCTTTTATAAACTGCGCCTAAAGGCCTGCCTTCTTCCCCATCTTGCATTTGCTCCTCTAGTACTTTCTCCGTTTCGGCTTCCTTGCTCGCTCCGCTCCAGAAAACCCTAACTCCCCAAGTACAATGGCGAGCCATGATGATCGTGGCAAGCGCCCGGCGACCGAGGAGGCCAAGGGGAGTCGCGCTCGGCGCCTCCGTCAGCGTGGGTAGGACTTCTCGCCTACGCCCTTTGTGGCGGTTTCTTGAAAACCCCGCTTACACTCTGTTACTGTTTGCCGGCAAGATTCCCGTCATCTCCACCGCCGGCGGGCACGCCCGGTCCTCTTCAGCAACGGGGGGGCCAGGAGCTCCATCATCGGGCTCGTCGAGCTCTTTCGACGATTCCTCCTACCACTCCCAACCTTGGGAGGTGAACCCAGACCGGGACTCCGATGACGACCTCTACGACCACAACGACGCTTTGAACTTCATGGCGCTGCGGGACAAGTCCCGGGAAGAGCTGGCCGCCATCTCGAAGCAGTACGGGATCGACCAGCTGGAGTGGGAGGACCAGCGCCGGCAGTTCTGCGACGCAATCACGGGTATGAACATCCCATCGTGGATTAGCTTTCAGTCGTTCTCGTTGCTCTTTTAACCGATCCATTCCATTTTGTTGTTCACAGCGCTGTCTGAAGAACTGGAGCGCCTGAAGATGGCGGCGAACGCCGTCGCAGATCGGGTGAACGCCCAGGGCGACACCGCCGAGGCACGCCTGGCCAACGTGCACGGCCGCATCGAGCAGGTCGCCCTGCAAGGCGTGCACCACGGTGCGGCGTTGGGGCTGTCGGCGCTGACGGTCCGCACGGAGGAGGACTTCTCCGGGATGCCGGTCGGTTTCCCCGGCGGGGTGTTCCCAGAAGACGTCGAGCAGATCGACGATTTTCTAGACTCCTACGACGACCACGCTCACGCCCTCGCCATAGTCACCAACCCGCAGGCGGTTATCAACAGGGTGTTTGATAACTGATCTGCACCTTTAGGAAATCTTTGTACAGCCCTCGTTATGAACAATGTTCTATTTTGCCATGTTCACGTGTACAATCTGTTTTCCCTTTCTGTGCTTGTCTAGTGTTCGATCTCTTCATTGAACCGATTGCACAGCACCGCGTGCATTTGATTCTGTTTTAGCGTTTTTCGCGCTAAAGGCGACACATGCCGTGTCAGCTGTTTTTGTTCTAAGGGCGATAAATTCTATCGGCCATTTTTGTGCTAAGGGCGACACAACCTTGTATCGGCCGTCGCTGCCCGCTAGTCCTTGATTCCGTTCTGCACCGACCTCCATGCTAGGATGAAATCTCTTTAGATAACGTCCATTAATTGCCCTAGCAAACTCTTCTCCTTGGAGGGTTTTTAGAATGTACGCATTATCCGGAGTACGTCTCAGAACTCGAAAAGGCCCTTCCCAGTTAGGGGACCATTTGCCGAATACCTTATCTTTGGTACCGATCAGCAAGACCATTTTCCAAACCAAGTCTCCTTCTTCGAATCCTTTTTCTTTCACTTTCGAATTGTAGTACTTGGCAACGCGTATCTTGTTCTTTTGAATATTTTCCAAGGCCTTGAGACGAATCAAATGCAAGTCCTCTAGCTCATCCATCATTAAATCTTTATAATTCTCTTTGGCTAGATCGTTCTGCAATGTAACTCGTCTTGACTCCGATTGCAACTCCCACGGTAGCACTGCGTGATGCCCATAGACCAACTCGTATGGTGACGTCTGAGTCGACCCATGACAAGCCATTCGGTAAGCCCACAAAGCTTCATTGAGTACCAAGTGCCACCTTTTAGGTTTCTCTTCGATCTTCTTTTGAATGATCTTAATCATGATTTTGTTAGAAGCCTCTGCCTGCCCATTGGCCTGTGCATAATAAGGGGAGGAATTATAGAGTTTAATCCTCATCCCTTCGGCAAAGTTACAAAATTCAGAGGAAGTGAACTGAGTTCCCTGATCAGTAGTGATGGATTGAGGAATGCCGAATCGGTGGATGATATGCGCCCTGACGAAGGACACCATATTTTCTGACGTCACCTTTTTCAATGGGATGGCTTCAACCCACTTAGTGAAATAGTCCGTGGCCAACAGGACAAACTTATGTCCTTTGCTGGATGGAGGGTGGATCTGGCCAATCAAATCAATGCCCCATCCTCTAAAAGGCCAAGGCTTAATGATCAGATTCATGGCCGATGCTGGGGCCCTTTGCACATTGCCGAATCGCTGGCAATCCTGACAACCTCTATAGTATTCAAAGCAATCTTCGAGCATAGTCGGCCAAAAACTTCCAGTCCTCCTGATTATCCATCTCATACGGTGAGCCGACTGGTGTGCACCACATACGCCCTCGTGCACCTCGCACATCAGCTTCCTAGCCTCGTTTTGGTTCAGGCACTTAAGCAAAACTCCATCTATGGATTTGTAGTACAACTGATTGTCCAAGAGCGTAAACTTAAGAGCCTTGTACCTGAGTTTTCGGGAAACTTTTCGAGATGGGTCCCTGAGGTAGTCGGCAATGTTGTCTCTCTAGTCTTCAACTGCCCGATTATCACTCGAAATCACTTGATCATCCTTTGGGGCTGCTTGCTCTTTTGACCGAGTTTCTTGCTCCTCCTCAAGTGCAAAAATGTTTTGATTCTCCCTATACCCGGACGCTGCCTAGGCTAACTGGTTTGCTTCTTCATTTTGATTCTCCCTATACCCGGACGCTGCCTGGGCTAACTGGTTTGCTTCTTCATTTTGCCCCCTAGGAATATGTTGCAAGGTTGCCGACCGGAACTGTTTGAGGAGCTCTTGGCAACCTTCGAGATATTCCTGCAGCGTGTCATTTTTGCACTCGTATTCGCCGGTCTATTGCCTGATCACCAACTCCGAGTCACCGAAGATCTCCACGGCGTCTGCCTTAATGTCCACAAGCAACCGCAGCCCTCGGAGCAGTGCTTCGTACTCTGCTTGATTATTAGTCACCGGGTACTCGATCGGTATAGAGTACTTGAAGGGTGCCCCCTTGGGAGAAATCAACACGATCCCGACTCCACCACCTTTGCTGCACGAGGATCCATCAAAAAACAATGCCCAAGGGACAATGGTTACCATGTTAGCGTTAGGATCACGGTGGTGAGTGACAAAATCAGCCATAATCTGGCCTTTAACAGCCTTTGCCGATTCAAAATGTAAATCAAACTCAGAGAGAGCTAAAATCCATTTACCGATTCTTCCACTCAAAATCGGCATTGATAACATGTGCTTGATTACATCAAACTCTGATAGTACGACGCATTCGACATTCAACAAATAGTGCCGAAACTTGGTACAGGAATAGAAAACACACAAGCACAACTTTTCTGTAGCCGAGTATCTCGTTTCGGGGTCCAGTAGCCTTCGGCTAAGATAGGCTATGACTCTCTCTTTTCCCTCGAATTCTTGCATGAGGGCCGACCCTATCGTTAGGTTGTCGGCCGCCACGTACATCTTGAAAGGCTTGTCGAGTTGTGGAGGAACCAATACTAGTGGTGCCTTCATGTACTCTTTGATTTCATCGAAAGCCTTTTGTTGCACGTCACCCCATATGAACTCCTGATCTTTCTTGAGCTTCAACAGTGGAGAAAATGGCAGCACGCGCTCGGACAAGTTAGATATGAACCTTCTGACAAAGTTAATCTTGCCGAGTAGCGACTGTAGCTCTTTGAGATTGGTTGGTGGCACTACCTTATCAATTGCTTCCATGCTCTTCTTGCCAACCTCGATGCCTCTTTTGTGGACCAAGAATCCCAGAAACTCACCAGCCGACACCCCAAATGCACACTTGGTTGGATTCATCTTTAAACCGTGTTTCCTTGTGCACTCTAAGGTCTTCCTTAAATTGGCTAAGTGTCCTTCTTTGCTTCTGGACTTGACCACCACGTCATCAATGTAGATCTCTACGATTTTGCCGATCAGCTCATGAAATATGTAATTCATGGCTCGCTGGTAAGTGGCACCGACATTCTTCAAACCAAAAGTCATGACAATCCATTCAAACAAACCTATATGGCCGGGGCACCTGAAGGCGGTTTTTGCGACGTCCTCTGCAGCCATGAAGATCTGGTTGTAACCCGCATTGCCATCCATAAAGCTTATGATTTCAAAACCGGCCGAAGCATCTATTAGCAAATCAGCCACTGGCATTGGATACCCGTCCATAGGAGTGGCTCTGTTGAGGTCCCTGAAGTCAATGCAAACCCTCATCTTTCCGTTCTTCTTGTATACCGGGACAATGTTGGAGATCCAGTCCGCATATCGACATGGCCGGATGAAGTTAGCTTCTAGTAATCTTTCCACTTCCTTTTTCACGTCGGCCAATACCTCTTCCTTGTAGATCCTGCGCGGAGGCTGTTTATACGGGCGGTACCCGGGCTTGATCGGCAATTTATGCTCGACAATGGACCGATCTAATCCGGGCATCTCCGTGTAGTCCCAAGCGAAACAGTCTTTGAACTCTTTTAGAAGATCTACCAATTGCTCTCTGAATTCAGGGTCCAAACTGGAACTGATGAACATTGGCCTCTTTTTACTCGCGTCACCAGCATCTACCTCTTCCAGTTTGTCGGCCGACGTGAACCCGCGTCCCAGTTTGCCCTCGCTGTTGTCGGTTGGGTTATCCATCTAAAAGAAGCTCTGAGAGCCGATTGCTTGGATCGGCTGTTGATCTCTGCCGTAGATGTTGATAGGACCTTCTCCCCATACGCGATCGGAGAAGCATTCCACTCCGTCGAATTCCCAGTAAGTGGGTTCAATAGCAGCAACACTCACCGAGTCGTCAGCAGGGACAATCTCGATGTCGTCTTCAACCCACTGTATGAGTATTTGGTGCATGGTTGAAGGTATGCAGCAGTTGGCGTGGATCCAATCCCTGCCCAAAAGTTGGCTATATGCCCCCTTGCCATCGATGACAAAGAAGGTCATGATGAGCGCCTTGGATCCAATCATCAGTTCCACGTGCACGGCACCCCGAGTGTCAGAGGGATTGCCGACAAAGTCACGGAGTATCATGTCCGTTTTGAGCAGATCTTCATCGTTCATGCCTAGCTTTCTGAAGGTGGCGTAAGGCATGATGTTGATCGCTGCGCCGCCATCGACAAACATCTTGGTCAGCGGCTTTCCGTTGACGTACCCCTTGACATACAACGGCTTTAAATGCCGATGCTTGGCTAGTTTGTCAAATGCTGCCTTCTGAGCCAACACGAGCTGCGCCGCGAGCTCGTCGTGCTCAGCCTCGTCAGAGTCCGAATACACCTCGTCCTGTGCCCCCCGGCCGGCAGGAGCCATGAATTCCAGGGGAAAGAAGAAAGTCATGGCCACGTCAGCGCCTTTGTTAGTGTCGTCTGGTTTTTCCTTTGGGCGCCACTCTTGCTTCTTCCCATCGGCAGTTGCTTCTTCCAGCTCCTATTCCGGAGGCACTGCACCCTCCTTTTCTGGCTCTTTCTGAGCCCTGGCGGGCACCACTGCCCCTTTTGCCACCTATATGGGCGGGGTTGTGCCTCCTCGCTGTCGTCCTGGTGGTGCGCCCACTCTTGATCGGCATATCTTTTGGCTTGCCGATCCGGGCTTTCCATTTTTAGGCGCCGATCGTCCATCGGGATGCGTGCTCCCAATCTTTCATGGACGGGACGGCGGTTGACGCGATCTTGCCTATACCCCCAGTACTGATCGCTGCACTCAGGGCAGTTGTTGATGGCAGGCAGTTTCAAGCCTTCGTTCCAGCAGTGGCAGAAGAACGGGCAGCCCTAGTGAGCCTGCTCCTGCTCTTGGCGGCGTTCCTGCTCTCTGTGGTAGGCCTGCTCTCTGTGGTAGGCCCTCTCTTCCAGACGGTACTGGTACTCCTCCGTGTGACCGTCTTCACGCTGATATTCTTCTGCGAATCTCTGTTCCTCGCGTTGGAGATGCCTCCGCTCTTTCTCACCTTCCCGGCGCCACTTGTTGAGGAGATCCCTATGGGTAGGCCTGCGCCTGGAAGATGACTCCCCGTGCTCGTATCGACTATTCGTGGCCTGGGTACGCTGCCGGAATTCATCGCTGGTGACCTGCCGATCGGGGTCCACCGTGCCAGACTCGCGCGCTTTGTCGGAGGTGAGGACTTTGACTTTGCCCTTGCCCTGGGGTCCTCTGGAGCTACCATGTTCACTGAGAAGAACACGGCGTTCTGGGCGAAGGGGTTAGCATCGATCTTCATCTTGCCATTGAACTTGATGTGGCCGTCCTGGATGGCCTTCTGGATCCTTGTCCTGAACACATGGCAATCATTAATAGAATGAGTGTTAGTGTTGTGGAAACCGTAGTACTTCTTGTCCTTGACCCCTCCAGGACGCAGCATCGGGTGATCCGGGGTAGCCTGATTCTCCCTTCGGCGACCAGGAACTCGAAGAGCTTGTCGGCCTTGGTGACGTCTAAGTCGTATGCCCCCTTCTGCTGGCGCAGCCATTGCTTGTTGGCCTGGGTCGGCTCCTTGTCCCAGTTGAGCTCTGCAGCGGCCACCTCATCTTCAGCGTCGGTGTAGTCATCGGCTTCGTCCAAGAAAGCCTGATACATCTGGGCCGCGACATTGTCCTTCTGGAAGCGCCCTTCCCTCCGGAAGCCTTGCACTTGGATAGTCATCTCATTCAGCCGGTGAGAGAGATGACCCAAGTCTTCAAACTCTTGACCGAACAACTTGTCCCTAATGCTCGGGAGCATGCCTGCCACGGCCAATGGTGGAAGCTGATCGTCCGGCAGGTGCATGCCGAAGCACTGGCTCTTGACTTCCCTGAACCTGCGCAGGTAGTCCTGTGGTGTCTCATTTGGCCTCTGGCGCACGTACATGATGTCCACCAGCTTCTTCTCCTTGGTGCCCGTGTAGAAGTGCGTATGGAACTTTTGTTCCAAGTCTGCCCAAGAGAGAATAGAGCCCGGCGGTAGTGACGTGAACCATGCGAATGCCGGTCCAGTGAGTGACGACGGGAAGTACCGAACCCTGAAGGCATCTTCGGTATTGGCCTCCCCAAGCTGGAGCAGATAACGACTGACGTGCTCCACCGTGCTGGTGTCGTCTAAGCTGGAGAACTTGGACAGGTCTGCCGGCACTTTGACTCTGGGAGGCAGAGCCACACGGTGGAACCATTCGGGGAACGGAGACCTGTAAGCATAAGTGCCCTTAGGCTTCAGGCCGAAAGTGCACTGCATCATATCCGCCATCTTCTCTAGCATGACATCAACATTAGAGTCGGCGGTCTTTTCGGCCATTGGCTTCCAATATCCTGGATGTGGGGCGCCCTCTATGTTGTGAGGCTCAAGCATCTCATGGTACCCGTTTCCGTAGTAGTCCTTTATGAGCCTATAGGTTTGCGGGGAGATCTTGCGTGTTGACTCTGGCGGCTGACCCTTAGTGCTAAACGTGAACTGACCCATGGTCGGCAATTGGCCCTCTGGCGTGTGCTTCTCTTGAATGGTCATCCCGCTTGATTGAGCCTTAGGCGGGGTCTCCTCACCAGCAGCTCCTGCCCCCTTGAGGTGATCCGGCAGGTTGAAAAGATGTGGCCCCGCTATTGGGCCAAACTCCGCCTTCATGAGTTCGTCGGCCTTGGGGCCAAATTGGGCGATCATGATGGTGCGGAAAGTGTTGAGAAACGCCCCATGCATGCGACCGATGGCACCAGAGACAGCTTCGTTGACTATGCGAGACATTTTCAGCACTGCCTCCGCTTCCCCGGGATCATTCGGGTTGAGGTGGACGGGCTTCAGCAGATCGTGCAGACGGCGAACCTTTCCGCTCTTGTTCTTGGAGAAGGCTTCTAGGCACTTGGCCTGGAATTCGGCACAAGCATTATCCACCTGCTCTTTGTACTCGTCGGGTAGTTCAGCGAGCTGCACTTGCACGAGCCCCGCCTTGTTGCTGGCCTCGGCTTCGGTGACTTCAGCCATTGCTGCAGGAAAAAAGGGTCCCACTGGGCGTGCCAAAATGTGTGTTGACACCAAAAGCGGCGCACTGTGCCAATCACACAGCAAGCCGAAAAAGCTAGCTTCGAACGTGGCCCGGGTGCTCAGAAGTCCGGTGCATGCCAGTCAGTTTGCCCTGCAACTAACAAGGGAAAGAAACTGTTAAATACAAAGTTGGAACATGCCGGGTGTGACCAGACAGTTCCAAAATATACGGCCCTGAAGCCACTTACGACGACATATAGCTATGAAAGCTATCTGCCAACAAGCTCAAAGACTATTCGGCAATATGAACGAAGTTACGTGAATAACGAGTTGCCGAATACGTTTGCATGAAAATTGTACTTGCATGGTGTATTAAATATGAGTTAAAGCTTAACCAATCTCAATTGTACAACCGAGTTGGGGTCCATGGGGATTGAACGTACAAACTAAGCATGATTAAACTAATCTAAAGCCTGCTCCTGCCGCACGACACCTAGCTGTATTATAGATCAAGCATACTCAACGTGCATGAACCCTCACCATGTGGCAATCTAGATATGATCGAATCGGCTATTGCAAACAGTAGATCTATCGTATAAAGGCCTTACAAAAATAAATATGAAAGGATAGGATAGATCTTATACAAGATGAAGCCGAACCGAGCAAGATCTAGATTGGGCAATAAAGTGTTACAACAAAATACACAATACGTACAACACAAGGTAACTTAATGAATCTATTAGATCTTGCCAAACCTAATAGAGCCGATAACTATCTTGTTTATGCTAAGGTTACCAAGTAAGTGCCTGCCGCACGATACTTACTCGTAATCTTATCATAAACTAAGACTTCCCGATCATCGAGTAATGATCCGCCGCACGACCATTACCAACAAACGAGACTACTTGCATCATGCCTAAATCCGCCGCACGATACTAGACATAATAGCAAGGTTGTCGGGACTTACGGAGGTCGACGGGTCGATGGCTCCTCTCGAAGAACACGACGACACAACTTGGACTCGAAGATGGCACGGGGCCGGTTTGGTTGTATTGATTGTTGAACGTCTCTACAATGGCCTCAGGGTTTATATTTATACCCTGGTGTCCTATGAGTCCTAGAAGGACACGATTACAACGACAAAATCAGGAAACTATCTAAAATATGACGCCTTCTGCTCCAAGCTTCCCTTAATAACCGGCGCACGCTAAAAATGACTTCTGGCGCGCTAAATCTTCTGACATGCCGCATTTGTTGTCTTCTGGCGCAAACCGACCTTAATCTGATGTAGCCGACCGCAGCGTCATATTGCCGAACCTGCTCGCCGTTGACAAGTCGCCTTCACAGCCTTGCCGAATACATTGAGTTAGCCGACCGCGTTCGCTGTCTGCCGAATCCCTTAAGTGGTGACTCCTCCCGAACCTGCACCGTGCTGGCCCACTTGTCATAGTGCAAAAATTATGTGTTAACACTTGCTCTCTCCCCCTTTCTGAAATTTTCGAAATTACTTTTGAAATTTGAACTATACTTCAAGTTTTGCCAAAATATGAAATGTAGAGTTTGAAAAGTTGTACAACTTTGCTTCAACACCCTATGGCTGATTTCAAATGGAATTAGGTCAATTTGATCAAAACAGTTCAAATCCATTTCAAATTGGAAATTTGAAAAGGGGACAGAACTAGGGTTTTGCAGTAGAAGCAAAATTACTTTTGATTTTGCATTGCCACTTGAATAATGGTCAATGTATGAAATGTTCATTTTGAAATTCTCTACAAATTTCATGTAGACCTCAAACTCAGATTTCAAATAGTTTTTGAAATGCAAGTTTAAAATCAAAAGGGGACCATTTCCAGGGTTTGAATAAATTCATAATTACTTGGAATTTTGTACAGAAACTTTGAAAACTTTGAATACCAAAGTTGTACCTCTCCTCAAGATTTACCAAAAATCTTTGAGGGTCGACCCCTAATTATGGATAGATTTTGAGTTAACTAGAAAAGGCTAATTAACTTATATAGGAATTTAATGATTTTTCCCATTTTTAAGCTAAATAACTTTTAGATCCTTTTGAAATGTTGAACTTGGATTCATGCCTTTACATGACTCTAGTCAATTGGGAATGAACACAAGTTACTTCATAATGACATTCCAAATTAGGTTTTTGAGCTGCATCACAAGCATATAAACAAAGATGCTCACACATTAGGAATTAAACTCATTTTAGTGAATGCATCTCAAGGTGAGCTAGCACATGATGCTATGAAATGCTTATGATGACATGGCAACATTTTATTCATGTAAACACCTGAGGTGTTACAGATCCAAAACTCAAACCATAGACATACAAACATACTCTCAGATCACAAATGGTGCTAGCCTAGCTTTGAGTCTTGCTTGGACGCTGATAACAAACAAGATGGAACTTACCTCATATGAGACAACCTATGCCTGCAACCATCATTGCCCAAGACATAAAGACAAGAAGTGGGAAGTTATCCTCTTTTCTAATCAAGAGCTAGCTTGGGAGACAAGATGGTACCACTACATCAATAGCAAGATCTACATGTCAAACACATGAACATGTTGTTCGGAGTCCATCTACATCACAAGCTAGCCTGGGAGAGACAATTCCGTTGTCTAGATGTGTTTCACAATCAAAGGGAGGAAGGAGAAACCCAACTTTAAACATATTGATCTTGTACTCACCAATTTGATCAGTACAAACCACTAGATGCTGTCCCAGTCGAGAAGAAAAATATGATCCACCACACATTCTTGGAAGATCGTTCTTGAACACCATCAATGTTGTCATCTTTGCCAGACCTGGAGAAGTTAACTTTTGGATCTTTCGCTGCATCTTCAACATCTACATCACTTATGAGCAGCCAAAGAGAACCAAGAGAAGACGTCGAAGGGAGAACCAACTGCCAAGAATTGAGGATGGCATCATGAAGGATGAAGCCACTGCACCACAAGAGTTAGAAGATGGAGAGATAGTACCTGAGCCAGCAAATCAGGAAGAACAGCCGATAAGATCTCCATCATCTAGACACTGTTGAGAGGACAAGTCTCAGTTGTGACATTACAAGACAAAAGACTCTCATGGAGGCACTCGAGTAGCAGCTCTAAATTCAAGTCTCTTGCCCACCCAATGATTAAAGGAAAACAAGAAAGGTTGACAAGAGAAGAATGTGGAACTGTCTCTACATCCTCATAGTACAGAATTAATACAAGAAAGAGAGAGGATCCTAGTCAGCATACTCAAGGAACAATGCGCCTTCACTGATAAGTCGACACAAGAGAAGGTAGGTCAATACATCTAAAGATGAATCCACTGTGATCTTCCTCCTCTCAATCACACTGTGAGACAAACAAGAGAAGACAAGCCACTCATAAACAACAACCAACTAGACAAGATGAGCTTCCACAAGGTGGTTCAGCACAATCACTCTCCAATGACAAAGTAACATTTCAAGGTAAGTAACCATCACTGTAAAAGCTTCTTCTTGATTCTAGTATGAACATAAATAAAGAACTAAACATGTTTAAGTTGCACCTCATTTGATCCAACCCAATCAACTCAACATGTTTAGTCCTTTGATCTTTGTTCTTAGCTTTACTCTCTTGAATCTCACTATCTTAACTAAATGAGCTAAAATGTTGTGCATCTAACCTTTGGAAGATGATATATCTCAATCATGAAAAGATCAACACTTTATGCATAGATTATCCTTCCTTGGGTTAAGTAATCTGATCTGTTAAATATTTAAGATGCTACTTTCATGCTCATCCTCTGATCCTGTCACTCATGTTAAGATTCAATAGGACACATAAACAATAAGTTTGTCTTGTGCAATGTGCCTAAGGTTAGAGGGGAATAAACAAAACTTTTGGTTCTGTTGGTGTTTTTCCACCAACAGAGATCATGCACTTGATCTCTACCTTGTCGTTATGAGCAGGACACACTATTGAGCAAACAAGGAGAAGTTTGTCACTCCCAAATTCTATAGAGTGAAGGTCCTAGATCTACAAGAACATGCACACTGAGCAAGATGTTGCCAGCGTCCACAATTAACGCTTCACTTCAAACTGCTGGACGAACAAATGACATGAGTGACACCATATCAAGAGGCATAAATAAGAAGGAATGATGGAAGACGTCGAAGTCAGAATTAGAGGTCATGAAGTCCCCACAGACTTCATCATCGACATGAGAAGACGATGATGTCCATCTCATCCTAGGAAGACCATTCCTCTACGCTACAAGTACAATCATTTACAAGAGGAAATCCATTTTCACTTTCCTGGAGAAAAGGCACGATGCAACTTCATCAACTACATGCCCAATGAAGCACCTAAGAAGAATAGAAGTGAAAGACGCCACTCTCCAAGCCAAAGAAGACAAGCTATCAAGAATAGAGAGGCCAATCAAGAGAAAGAAGCTATCAACACTGTCCCAGAAAAGAAAGGATAGAAACCTCAAGACAGTGAACCACAAGAAGTGAAGACTCAGATCAAGAAAGTATGGAAGAAGAAGTCCGCACCTAAGAGGTACAATCAATAACAACTTTCCAAACGTCTGACAACCATGGGAGGTCTGAACCAAGGAAAGGTCCGGTTCGTCGAACCTAAATATCCGAACCTTTGCCAAAAGGTAAAAATCGGTAGTTATCCTCGTATTTAATTTCCTACATATTTCTCATATTTAATTCTTAGTCATTTATTGCATCATCATATTTAACCATTGCATCATCATATTTAATTCACAAACATTTTAATTTCTGCATTGTATTCGAAAAGAAAAGAAAAATATTGCATTTGTTACACTACAAACCATAAAACCCCATGTGAATAATCCTATGGTGTGTAAAAACCCGCAAGGATGTTCACCGTGGTGGCATAAAAATAATAAAAATAAATATGCATGCATTCATCCTATGCATTTTCTCTTGCATCATAAAAATATAAAAATATAAAAATATTGAGAAAGAGATCTTACTGAAATTCTAGACAATTAAGGCTTGAGTGGCCAACCGCTAATGCTTAATCTGTTCCACAAGTTTTGTTGTCTATTTGAGTTTCATAGGATTTAAAAGGCCAAGAAAAGCTGACAAGCAAGTGAATGCTCCATCCACTATTGGAGCAGTGTCTCAACAAACATCAACATCAATCAAAGCTCTAATCGAGGAAGGACATATCTACTGTCAGTCTGCTACATTGCAAGATCGAACGACTACGTCAACATTCAACTTGGGGGAAGGCATCCCCATGTATCCACGTAAGTATCTTTATCCTCTTAAGTTTTTTATTCCATAAACAAATTCAAAACACCAAAAATATGTGAGCACATGAAGGTTCACTCTTAAAAATGAAAACACCAAAAAAATGTGAGCACATGAAGGCTCACCCTTAAAAAGAAAAGAACAAAAATATGTGGGCACATGAAGGCTCACCATTAATTAAAAAGAGACAAAAATATATGGGCACATGAAGGCTCAATGCTATTAAGGGAACCAGCTTGAGGGAGACACACCCCCGTTATCTTCGCAATTCAGGTATGTCTTTATTACTATTATTATTAGCTTTTATATATTAAAGTGTGTTAGATTAAATAAATAAAATAGTCTAGTTTGTTTTAAGAAGTTGATGACTAAAGAGAACTCTCTCTCTCTCTAATCTTTTGCCTGGAAATGATGAATAGTTGCTCTATCTAATTTCTTTCAAGTACCTAGCCTTCAAAGCATGAGTTCTCCTCATTAATAATGATGCCTCAAAATAAAATTAAATGCATGGTTGACAAATACTTAATCTAAGGTCCAGGTAATTGGGATATGACATGTGATGATTTGAGCTGCTATTATCTTGTTCTAAACAACACTAAAGTTCCAGAGATTTCTAAATATAAACATGACTAATAATTGCATTGAGTTAAATTAAGCTTTGTGACCTTGTGAGATGTTATCTTGCCATTGAATTGAGATCACTTACACATTTCATCCATCTTCCGCATAAAATGCTCATAATTATCTGTTGCTACCCTCTCAGAAGTTTGTTGGAAGCATGTGGCTATTAAAAAAAGAAAAAAAAGAGATCTGAGGAAATAAAAAGGGACAAGTGTCCGAAACCTCAAAAAGAAAGATCCCGAGGAAATAAAAAGGGACAAGTGTCCGGAACCTCGAAGAAAAAAATGTCAGAAAAATGGGCACGTGCCCGATAGTAGAATTAGCCTAATAGCCATATGTCTCTGATAAACAAAAGAGAGTGAATATATTCGAAAGAGCATCCGACTCCATTTTTCCATACACATGCACTTCTTTATTCAATGGTTGGTTGACTTTCTCTTTGGATCCATTGTTTAATTTGACAACACATGTATTAATGTTTTTGAAATTAATTAAAACTCCGGGATAAAGGTGAAGTGAAGGAACTAGAGACATAGTGCTTGATTTGATCATTCAATCTTTCAATTACTCAAGATCTAAGGTATGGGTAATAAGCCCCATGAAGAATAACAAAATATATTTTGGAGAATTTTTGTATAACAGCAGGTATACTTGTTAGAAGTGAAGATACTGTAGCAACTCCTGATCCATTGTTAATTTTTGGTTTTGCTAAGGGACTAGCAAAAGGTAAGCTTGGGGGAGTTGTTGACACTTGTTATCTATCAAAATTAGAGGATAAACAAATATGAAAAGGGCATGAATTCAATCACCAATAAAGGTTTAGGGTTTTAATTGACAATATTCCACGAGTTTTGGTGAATTGTGATTCTGCAGGGACTAAACAGGAAAACCAGCACTGATTCCTTCTCCTAGAAGGAAACCGACGGTAGATTACTCCGCCACCAAATCAGGAATTCTCAAGAAGACTCTAGAGGACACCAGAGGACTCCACGAGGCGGGGCACCCCAAGATCCCGACAGGTGGGACCGATCGGTCTGGTGGGCCCACCGGTCGGTTGGGTCCCAGGCCCCATGCCTCCTCCTTCTGGAACCTTCCTCCACCGACCCCGAGGACTCATCTCAGCCCTACGTGAAGTCGGTTTGATCTAACGGCCGCGGTTGATCTCTCAGGGCTATATATTCAGGCCCCCAGGCCCCATGATAGAACAAGTATCTCTTCAGAAAAGTCTACGCCTCATTCAGAAACCCTAGAAGAAGACTTCAAGAGCCAGCTTTCAAGTAGAAGACTAGTTACCCCTCTAGTTTAGGTTTAGAACCTAGTCTTATACTATAACTAGAAGAGAGAGAGAGAGGAAGAGATCAAGAATGAGCTCCGGCCTATCGGATCAACTTCTTCATCTTGTACCTGCGGATTTAAGTTCATCTTCAACTTGCTTCAGCGATTGTTTCGGTAATCAACGTCTATATTTAAGTTTGAGCCATTGTTCTTATTATTCTTAAGGTTTATGATTCTCTTTTGAGTACTTTAATTCTAAGTTGCTCTAGAGTTAGAGTAGTTGGATAGTGTAAGCGTGGTGCTTAGACTTGATAGCTCATAATGCCTCCTATAACGCCGGTAGTAGTGGTTGTTTGCAAGGGTGACTCTTATAGCCTTGTTGATTCTTTTATTGTCCACTTACCCGTGTGTAGGCTCGGTAGGATTATACATTTGCATAAAAGACTCATACTCTGTTTGTGACCTTTTATGGCAACTTCCCCACTAAGAATAATATAAACATATCACTCTTAAATTGGAATTAGACAGCCTTAATGATCCCCTCTATACTTCTAGATTCTCCGTCCTTGTTAGCTACTCAGGGGTTAGACTTTAAGACTTAACACTATCCGTTCCTTTGGGTTCAATATTAAAACTGGGTTACTCCGGTGAAGTGCTACATCGGTAGATTTTATCTGTGTGCTTGTGGATAAAGTAGAGTGTGCGTTAATTTATACCAACAGTGCCTAAACAGCATCAAGGTCCCATCTGGATTCTCCTCCAATATAAAGGGAATAATAAATATGCAAGATAAGAAATTCCTAAACTTAAAGTCGCATGACTGCCACGTGCTTATGACGCAATTGCTTCCGGTTGCTTTAAGAGGAATTCTACCTCCACATGTACGTCTGGCCACTGTGAAGCTATGTGCATTCCTCAATGCAATTTCTCAGAAGTCAATAAATCCACTAGAACTAGCTACTCTACAGAATGATGTGGTTCAATGTCTTGTGAGCTTTGAGTTGGTGTTCCCTCCATCCTTCTTTAATATCATGACACACCTCCTAGTTCACCTGGTCAAGGAGATTCATATTCTCGGTCCTGTGTTCCTACACAACATGTTCCCCTTTGAGAGGTTCATGGGAGTACTAAAAAAATATGTTCACCAACGTGCTCGGCCAGAAGGAAGCATCGCCAAGGGCTACGGGGCAGAGGAGGTCATTGAGTTCTGTGTTGACTTTATTCCTGACCTTGACCCGATTGGTGTTCCTCAATCGTGGCACTAGGGGAGGCTAATTGAAAAGGGGAAGAAAACATATATCGGTATGGGGGACGATTATTTCAATAAAGCGCACTACACAGTTCTTCAAAACTCCTCCGTGGTGGAGCCATATGTCGAGGTATACAAGGAGTTCCTACGATCCCAATTTCCTAGGAAGAATGAAATTTGGATTACACGTGAGCACATGAATACTTTTAGCAATTGGTTGTGAAAAGAATGTCAGGATGATAGCAATATTGATCGTACAAAGGGTATGAGATAAATGGAAATACATTTTACACCATTGCCCAAGATAAAAGGAGCACGAACCAAAACAGTGGTGTTTGTGTAGATGCCACTGACCCAAATGGGAAGAGGCAAACATATTATAGCTACATAGAGGAGATTTGGGAACTAGACTATGTACCTAATTTTAAAGTCCCTTTGTTTCGATGCCATTGGGTCAAGACGACCGGAGCCGGAGTAACAGTTGACAAGGAGTATGGAATGACAATAGTGGATCTCAATAATATTGGATACAAAGATGAACCATTCATTCTTGTTGCTGATGTGAATCAGGTGTTCTACGTGAAAGACATGTCTACAAAATCCAAGAGAGGGAAAAATGATGATAAATCAACCAAAGAGCCAAAACGCCACATAGTTCTTTCAGGAAGAAGAAACATCGTGGGAATTGAGGACAAGTCAGACATGTCAGAAGATTCTGAAAGGAATGACCGAAAACTGCCCTTCACTGTGACCAAAGACCCAAGCATCCTTCTAAATGTTGATGAGACTCCATGGTTACGACATGATCATAATGAAGGACCGAAAGTGCTACCAGAAAGCGACCAGAGGGGGGGTGAATGGGAGCTTCAAAATTTCTTTTCCGAAACGTTTATCCACTGTCCCGAGAATCACCCCAAGAGCAAACCTAGAGCTTGCGAGTGTCCACGACCCAAGATGTAGGGTGGATGCTTCCAAGAAGCACAGCGAGACACTACACAACTCTAGAAACCCAACCCAAAAGCCAAAAATCAAAACCGACAAAGAACGAATAAACCACGGACGAAAAAGCGCAGACTGCACTTGACCGGACTCTGCCCAGCGTCCGGTTAGTGGGAACCGGACGCGTCCGGTCAGACAAAAATGCTTCTGGACCCTTACTGTGTTGGACCAGACTTTCTATGGAGATGCGTCCGGTCAGGTGTCCAGCGTCCGGTCAGTGAGCCACCAAGCCGTGAACAGTGAGAGGGTCGCATCCGGTCAGTGCTCGACTGAGCGTCCGGTCGAGTCAACTGAAAACAAACGGGTCAAACCTTCAACGACCGGACTCTGGACCAAGCGTCCGGTCACCCCGACGCAGCTTCGTTCGTCCACCGATTCGACTCGATCTCACCGAAAAAGAATCCTCTAGGGATCAAACTTGGTGAGAGGAGTCACAAGGAAGATAGTGAGCTACTCCTACGAGATCATGGCTCGAACCTATCTTTAAATCAATGAATCAAAGAAAATCGGGAAGAGAGGAGAAAAGTTGATCCAAAACGAAAACCAATCGATCTATTTGCTCGTGAGGTTTGAGTTGAAATCCTTCGGTGGAAATGATCCCCTCACAGTAAAGAACAAGTTGATTCAAATGGTTTTGCAAATGGAGCAACGTAGAGAGAGAACGATTGATGGGAAACTTGAGGCAAAAAGCAAAACGCGAAGAACAATCAAGAAAGAACGCGATTCGATCTCAATTTCCAGCCGAAACTCCTCCACACGAGGAGACAACGAGATTACGGTCTCGTTTCCTCAAAAAGCAAATACACAGAGGTATTGTTCACCGTCTCTGCGGATCTCAGTAGCTACAGCATGAAATAAGAGAAAGGAAGCCCTAGAATGAAAATAGCAAATGACTGAGATAGTTTGGGAGGTCGGTGTCTCCCCCTACTTATCCTAATTCTAATTCCCACTCTACCCCTAGTTATTTACAGAGCGAACCAGCCAAACCCTAAGGCTATCCTAGACCAACTCATAGATGATGGTGATCCGACGGCCACGCCCGCACAACAGATAGCGTTGCCTCGACGCAACCTCACCGATTCCCGCCACGTGCCGCCACCGCTCTGCTTGTCCTTTTGCAGGACTTCGCCCAGGTTTTGAGGCCCAAACCGGGAAACCAGCCTTCACGACGAACCCCCGGTTTTGAGGCCCAAACAAGGAAACCATCCGTCCATCGCCTGAGTTTTGTGGCCCAAACTCAGAAACCCGCAGTGCCCAGGTTTTGAGCCCCAAACCTGGAAACCGTCCTCAGCCCGAGTTTTGTGGCCCAAACTCAGAAACCATCAGCGCCCAGGTTTTGAGGCCCAAACCTAGAAACTGTCCTCTCGGTGGTTTTTCTGTGGCTCAACCACCAGACCGAGCCGTAGAGGGGATGCACTGCCTGTGCACCCTGTCCACCAACACATGTCCCCAGGTCCTCGACCCGAGCAACACTGTGCGCCGCAAGTCTTTGCTCGTCGTTGTCCTAGGCTGTCAGCCAGCACAGCTGATCCTCAGGCCACTGGTCCCTCAGTCCAAGCCTCACGTCCGCCCTTCGCCACTCTCGGTCCATCAGCACGGCACGTCTCTACTTGACCTTCACCTTGCCTTCGATCACTGTATCCGTGCTCGACACCTGCACAACACAAGCCAAAAAACATGCGCATTATCCCAGTTGACAATCACTCATCACTCGAGACTCGGCATACACCCATGTATCCGCAATCTCCCCCTTGATGAGTGCATTGTCAACTACCAACACAAATCATAATGGAATAGAGGAAGGGAGGAAAGAAGAGAGAGAACTCGACCAAATGACCCAAAAGCATAACAAAGGCGAAGAAGGTCAAGTGGAAAGAGCAAGACAACTTGGTCCCCAAAGACATAGGCAACGGCTCGACGCAACCAAGCAAAGCAAAGCTAGCCCTCAAGAAGAGGTAGAACGGGCTCAACACCACTAGCGAGAAAACTTGACACCAATTGAAAATACCAATTGAAAGTCAAACAGAATAGAGCTAGCCCTCAAGAAGAGGCAGAACAGGCTCAACACCGCCAGCGAGAAAGCTCAATACCAACTGAAGAGCCTAAAGGCAAAGATGCTTGTCCCTCAAGAAAGAGGCAAAAGGCTCAACACAACTAGCTACCAAAAATGCTCCGAGAAAAAACCGAGCCAACTCAAGCTCCCCCTCCAATAGTGCACAGGAAATCTCCCCTTAGTTGATCTTATGATTTGAAAGAACTTCTCCCCCTTATGATTTGGCAAATTTCTCCCCCTTAGTTGAAAATGCACTATCAAGTATCTCCCCTCCAAAATGCATTTAAAATGCAAGTTAGCAGCTTCAGGAATATAGTCGATAGACTAAGAAGATGCTCGACAAAATGCAGATCCGATGACTCATAATATGCACTGAATGCTAGCTAAGGCTCAAACTGATCACCAAATACGAAATATGAACATGTGAGCAAAGTGAGCAATTTTTTAGCCAAAGAGGTATTCACCATCAAAATAGCACTAAACATGTATAGACAGGAAGTCAAACAAATGCTAAACATGTATACAAGGTGAACTACCCATAGCAAAGTTCAATCATCATGCTATAGAATGAAACATAGACTTGTGTATCCAAATTTTATCGGAGTTGCAGCGGTTAAATTACACAAGTTTAAATTTCAGCATGCGATTGTGAGAGGTTGAAAGCTTGTCATTGCCTAACTTTTCAACTGTGCGAAGCCTATGCAGAAGCAATCAGAAGCTTAAAGCAACAGTTTCAGTCATACACTACACGGCTCAAGTTTAACTCAAAGTGCAATGAGAAACAGTCTCGATGCCATGATGTGTTGACAAGCAATCCCATCTAGATCTTTCCAATTCAATTAACTTGGTTCAAATTTAAAACAGAATATGAACATACCAAGCAAGTAAATGACTCAGAACTAGAGACATAGCAACCTAGCATATATGAAAAGCACGAGTGAATTCAACACATCCTACACATGCTAGTTGCATATCTCAATGATGAACAGTTTCAAGTTTTAAGGTCATTAAGCAAATTCACCATTCATAAAATAGCTCAGCTCACAACATGTATCAGTGATCAAAAAGAGCATAAGCTACAAGCATCATCATAAAGCATCAGAGCATACACTATACAGAGCATAGTCACATTCTAAAGATTATATACTGCGGATACATGGGTGTATGTCGAGTCTCTGAGTGATGAGTGATTGTCAACTGGGATAATGCGCATGTTCTTTGGCTTGTGTTGTGCAGGTGTCGAGCACGGATACAGTGATCAAAGGCAAGGTGAAGGTCAAGTATAGACGTGTCGTGCCGATGGACCGAGAGTGGCGAAGGGCGGACGTGAGGCTTGGACTGAGGGACCGGTGGCCCGAGGATCAGCTGTGGTGGCTGGCAGCCTTGGACAGCGACGAGCGAAGACTTGCGGGCACGGTGTTGCTTGGGTCGTGGACCTGGGAACACGTGTCGGTGGACGGGGTGCACGGGCGGTGCATCCCTTCTACAGCTTGGTTTGGTGGTTGAGCCACAGAAAAACCACCGAGTGGACGGTTTCCAGGTTTGGGCCTCAAAACCTGGGTGCTGATGGTTTCCGAGTTTGGGCCACAAAACTCGGGCTGAGGACGGTTTCCAGGTTTGGGCCTCAAAACCTGGGTGCTGCGGGTTTCTGAGTTTGGGCCACAAAACTCAGGCGATGGACGGCTGGTTTCCCGGTTTGGGCCTCAAAACCGGGGGTTGGTCGTGAAGGCTGGTTTACCGGTTTGGGCCTCAAAACCGGGGGCGAAGTCCCAGAAAAGGACAAGCAGAGCGGTGGCGGCACGTGGCGGCAATCGGTGAGGTTGCGTCGAGGCAACGCTACCAGTTGTGCGGGCGTGGCCGTCGGATCACAACTATCTTCGAGTTGGTCCAGAATAACCCTAGGGTTTAGCTGGCTCGCTCTGTAATTAGTGAGGGGTAGAGTAGGAATTAGAATTAGGATAAGTAGAGGGAGATACCCTCCTCCCATTCTATCTCAGCCATTTGCTCTTTGCCTTCTAGGTTTTCCTGCTCTCCTAATCCCCTGCTGTAGCAACTGAGATCCGCAGAGAACCATACCTCTGTGTACTGGAGATTTTGAGGAAGTGAGACCGTAATCTCACTGTTGTAGCGTGTGGTAGCCACACGGTTGCAGATCGATGGCTTGATTCGCGTTTTGTTCGTGTTCTTCACGTTCTTCGTTTCTCCGCGATTTTCCCGTCACTCGATCTCTCTCTCTACTGCATCTTTGCGAAATCCGTTTGAATCAACTTGTTCTTTATAGTGAGGAGATCATTTCCACCGAAGGAATTCATCTAACTCCTCACGAACAAGTAGATCGGGTTGATTTCGTTTTCGTGGCGCTTTTTCATTCATACTCCTTCCCTTTTGATTTCCCGGTGATTGAGTTGATTTGAGCGGATGATTTCTTGGAGATAGTCTCCTAACTACCTCGTGATCATCCTCTCCAAGTTTGGGAACTAGGGATTTTGAGTTGAATTGGATTTGGGGAGATTTGAGTTGAGGGCGGCCAAAATCGCCCTCACTGGGCACTCGCGGACATTCCGTCGTTGGGGGCGCGGACAATCCGCACGTCGGGCTCCGACCGAGCAGTGGTCGCGCGGCTTGCCTGTGTTTGCCTCGGGTGACCGGCGGACAGTCCGCCGTTGACAGGTGCGGACAGTCCGGGCCCGAGCAGAGGACTTTTAGCAACTGTGCTGTTTCGTACTTTTGACCGACGGACAGTCCGCCAGGGAACCGCGGACAGTCCGGGATTTGGCTGTGTGTTGCGGTTTAGTGCGTTTGCTCTCCTGGCTTCACCGCTTGGTTTCCGGACTTCTCGTATGGCCCTAGAGTTGACTAAGGAACTTCTCTAGGTATCTTTGCTACTTGTTAGCATTGGTATTTGGGGATTTCTCGACGTAGTCTTCCATCTACGTTTGGGACTTGGATTTTAGGGGTTGAACTTGTACCGGTGCTTTTGCCGTGTGGTTTGCTGTCGCTTTGTGGTTCCTCGCTGTGATCCTAGGGATCATTCACACTCTTCCAAGGGTCGTGGGCATCATGGTTTTGATCGAAGCTTTTGGGGGTTGATTTGTGGGACAAAGGCCAAAGTTTCGAGAGAAAATTTTGAGCTCCCATTCACACCCCCTCTGGGCGCCTTGCTATTGCATTCTCGGTCCTTCAATTGGTATCGGAGCGGGTTAAGGATCTTCCACCTTAGCCGGTTCTAGATCCACCGAAGGCGTCATGGATCGCGGCGTGGGCAAACCGCCGTTTTTTGATGGGACGAACTATGCGTATTGGAAGATACGCATGTCGGCCTATCTGCAGAGTTTGGGTGCTTCCATCTGGGATATTTGCAACTCTGCCGATTACGTGGTCTTGGCTGCTCGTGTCACTCAGCATCAGATCGATGAGCACGATGCCAATAGCCGAGCCCGTAATGCTCTTTTCTCATGCTTGAGCATGAGTGAGTTTGATCGTGTTTCTCACCTCGCTACGGCTCGAGAGATTTGGGCTACCCTCATGCGTTTCCATGAGGGAACCACTCAAGTCAAAAACCGTCTCTACGAGTCGTTCAAGCGAGAGTATGAGAACTTTTGACATATGCCTGGCGAGAGCATAGAAAGTTTATTCACTCGCTTTCAGGTGATTGTCAATAGGATGAGGGCTAACAAGGAGCTGTTACCTTTCGATGATCATGAGAGAGCTCTCAAGGTACTCCATACTCTTGATCGATCGGTGTGGGATTCCAAGGTTCAGGCGATCATCGAATCGCCTAACTATGAGACCCTCACGTGCGACGAGCTTTTCAGTAAGCTCAAGTCCAGTGAGATCGATGCCATGGCGAGGGCTTCTTATGAAAATCCTTCTGGCCCGTCGATGGTTTTGCTTTCTGGCTCTTCTGCTAACTCCTCTGGAGGCTTTGCACTTTCCTCTCTTCTTTCTGTCATAGAGAAGCAGTTGGAGTTCATGGGGGATGACGAGTTGGCTTTGCTCGCCAACCGGTTCTCGCGGTTCCACAACAACCGCATGAATCGTCGCCACGGAGGAGGACGCTCAGGATGCTTTGAGTGCGGCGACCCCAACCACTTCATCACCAATTGCCCGAAGAAGAACAAGCAAGTCTTCGGCAAGACGGATCATGGGCACAAGTAAGACTCCGGCAAGCGCAAGGAGAAGTACGTCCCCGCGAAGCACAAGCGGAAGGGCGGCTTCAACAAGGAGTACATCAAGACCAAGTACTTGGAGAAGGCCCAGGCTGAGCAGCGTGCATTCTTCGCCACGCTTAGCGACATCGACGACTCGGATGACGACTCTGCTTCCTCAAGCGATGACGAGTCCGAGAAGAAGAAGAGGATCGAGGACAAGCTCAATGGCCTCTGCTTCTTCGCCGACGACGAGGGCTTCTGCACCATGGCCCTCGGCAAGGAGGTCGACAGCGAGCTGGAGGAGATCCCTCGGAACGACGACGACGATGACGACACCTCCCAGGTATCTCTGACCCCCGATGAGCTTTCTGCTGAGGTCAAGAAGCTTACTGCCTCCCTTCTTAGTCAAGATGAGTTACTTAGGCGCGCTGCTAGAGAGCGGAAGGAGTTCATGTAGAAGTGGGAGGATACGGTGAAGGAGCTTGAATTTGCCAAGTCCACCGTAGTTGTTTTTGAGGAGGTTGAGTGTGAGATGTGCACCATGCACATGACTGACCTTCTCACTTTGAGAGGTAAGTATGTTGTGTTGGTAGGAGAGGTAGATGAGCTGAAGGCTAGATCCTTGCTGTTGGGTGCGTGCAAGTCTTGTGCGGGCTTGCAATCCAAGTTGGCAGAGAAGAATGCCAAGATTGTGTCTCTTGAGAAGGCCAGCTCGGATAGCACATGTGTGACTAGGTGTGTTCTTTGTGAGGGTTTGGAGATAGAGATTGCGAATGTGAAGCATGACAAGATGCAAACCGAGGAGGAAAACACATAACTTCGGACCATCTTGTCATGGGTGTCTAGTGGTGAGCCGCAGCTTGGGATGATGATCTCCCAATTCAAGCGTGCTGCTGGAGGTCCAGGTGTAGGTTTTGCTCCGGGTGTTGATGTTTCATCTTTTGGGAAGATTGGAGAGTTAAGTGGTCTGAACCCGTGTGAGAAAGCCAACTCCACCACTACTCCCAAGCTTACCAAGATTCCACCCAAAGAGCCTCTAAAGCCCAACACCAAGGATGGTGTATTTGTGGAACCTCCGAGAGCTCCACCCAAGAAACAATCATGGGCTCCAAAACCAAACCACCTCAAGAACAAGCTAGACACCATGCCACCCATCCAAGAGGAGCTCATGCCACAGAAGGGCAAAGTGATCCACACCCACTACCGTGAGTACCAACAACCCCCTATGAGAGCGGTGAAGTACCATTGTGAGCACTGTAGGAGAGATGGACACTTGAGTGAGTTTTGCTTTCGGCGCAAGAGAGATGCGCGCCGTGCAAAGGAGATAAACAACCTAGACATGTACCATCCTTTCCATGATGTACATGTGCCGAATATTCAGAGGCATGCTGCTAGGCCTAGAGGTCCAAAACCTCAAGTTCCTAGGCCTAGGCCGCGAGTAGGTCATGCCCAGCGGGAGCCTGCAGTTGTGAGCTATGGACCCCGTGGCGGTGGCTTTGTAGTTGAGCATTTTCCACAACCGCATTTTGAGTATCGCGATGGACCCTCCTCCCTTAGCGGACCATGTTTTCATCTACGTGGTGATCACTCTTCCCGTAGGCCTGCTAGCAATGGTTTTTCTGCTAACCGTTCTTTTGAGCAGCCGGCCCAACACTGGTATTCTCCATACTTCACTACCCCCAGTGTTGGACCGTATGCTCACCCTATGTCTTTTTATTGATGTAGGTAACACGATTGGAGAATGTTTGGTTGGTAGATTCCGGTTGCTCGAGGCACAAGACCGAAAACGCCAAGTGGTTCTCCAGTCTTAGTCCGGTCGCCGGAAAGGAGTTTATCACCTTCGGCGACAATAGCAAAGGTAAAGTGTTGTCTCGTGGGTCGGTGCGAGTTAATGAGCACTTTGTGTTGCGCGATGTTGCTCTTGTTTCTAACTTGCATTTTAACCTTCTTTCTGTTTCGCAACTCTTTGATGACGACTATGAGATTCATTTTAAGCCGAATCTCAGTCGTATTTTAGATCCTCAGGGCAATCTTGTTTGTGTGATTTCGCCCTTTGGGAAAGTCTTTCGTGCGGATTTCTCAGAGTCATTTGGAATTTCTCGTTGTCTTTTGGCTGGACCTTCCTCCTCTGATCTTTGGAAGTGGCATAAGAGACTAGAACATTTGAGCTTCGACTTGCTTGCAAGACTTAGTTCACTTGGACTAATCCGAGGATTGCCCAAGTTATCCGTGGAGAAGGATCTTGTTTGCCATTCTTGTAGACATGGGAAGATGGTTGCCGCTCCCCACCATCCAGTGACTTAGGTCATGACCAAGCGCCCTAGAGAGCTTTTGCACATGGACCTTGTTGGTCCGGCTCGGGTGAGCTCGGTTGGGGGGAAGTGGTATGTGCTTGTTGTTGTTGACGACTTTTCGAGATATTCGTGGGTTTTCTTTTTAGCTGAGAAAACTGAGACTTTCTCTTTTGCTCGCAATCTGATTTTGCGTCTTCAGAACGAGTTCCCTTTGAACTCGATGCGAGCTATTAGGAGTGATAATGGGTCCGAGTTAAAAAATTCGGATTTTGAGAAGTTTTGTAACTCTTTGGGTTTAGAGCATCAGTTTTCTTCTCCCTACACACCGCCTCAGAATGGTGTTCTAGAAAGGAAGAATCGGACCCTTGTAGAGATGGCCAGGACGATGCTCGATGAGCATAGGACTCCTAGGCGATATTGGGCCGAAGCTATGAGCACTACATGCTACATTTCCAATCGCATTTTTCTCCGAGCTTTCTTGAAAAAGACTTCTTATGAGTTGTGTTTTGGAAGACAACCCAAGGTTAGTTATTTGAGAGTCTTCGGTTGCCATTGTTTTATACTAAAAAAGGGCAACTTGGACAAGTTTGAGTCTCGTTCTTCTGACGGTGTATTTTTGGGTTATGGCACTCATACTCGTGCATATCATGTACTTAACCTTGATACTAACCAAGTCATGGAGACATCCGATGTCACCTTCGATGAGACCATGGTTTGTCCTTCTTCTCGTTTTGAGCGTGCAGGTGATCATGAGGTTGGCGAGCCTCTTTTTGATGATGAGGAAGAAGGTGCTGAAGGGATGGATGACCCAGCACCTCCTCCACCTGCTGTGCCGCAAAGAGCGGCTTCTACTACGACTCACGGCCCCGATCCCTCTTCTTCGACTTGGGGGTCGTGGTATCCGCCACCCCGAGCGGTACCTTTTGTACCCAGAGAGGCACCAGCTGCTGTTAAGGGGGAGATCACTTCTGCTCAGGAGGCGCCACAACATATCCAGCGCCAACACCCACCTTAACAGATGATCGGCAGCATCGGCGAACATGTCACTCGGTCAAGGTCACAACAAATCTCTCACTTTGCTCATTCTGTATTTGTTGCTGATTTTGAACCCCGAGATGTTGGACACGCTTTATCTGATCTAGATTGGGTCAATGCCATGCATGAGGAGTTAGAAAATTTTGAAAGAAATCGGGTTTGGGTTCTTGTTTCTCCTCCTCCTGAGTGTCATCCTATTGGGACAAAATGGGTTTTCAAAAACAAACAAGGAGATGATGGCCATGTTGTGAGAAACAAGGCCAGACTAGTAGCCCAGGGGTATAGTCAGAAGGAGGGGATAGACTATGAGGAGACTTTTGTTCCTGTAGCTCGTTTGGAGGCAATTAGGATACTCTTGGCTTTTGCTGCATCCAAGGGGTTTAAACTTTTTCAAATGGATGTCAAGAGTGCCTTCTTAAACGGCTACATAGAAGAGAAAGTGTATGTGAGACAACCCCCCGGTTTCAAAAATCCCAAGTTTCCTAACCATGTTTTTAAACTTCACAAAGCTTTGTATGGTTTGAAACAAGCCCCTAGAGCCTGGTATGATAGCTTGAAAACCTTTTTGCTTGCTAAGGGTTTTAAAATGGGATGTGTGGATAAAACGCTCTTTCTCCTCAAGCAAGGCAATGATACTCTTTTGGTCCAGATTTACGTGGATGATATCATTTTTGGTGGTTCTTCTCACGCTTTGGTTGCCAAGTTTGCGGACACTATGAGCAGGGAGTTTGAGATGAGCATGATGGGCGAGTTGACGTTTTTCCTCGGGTTGCAAATCAAGCAATGCCGAGAGGGACGTTCGTGCACCAGGGCAAGTACACCAAGGACATCCTGAAGAAGTTCAACATGGGTGAGGCCAAGCCTCTTCCAACACCCATGCCAACCACGGCGGCCCTGGATGCGGATGTGGATGGAGAAGCAGTGGACCAGAAGGAGTACCGAAGTATGATCGGGTCGCTGTTGTACCTAGCGGCGACACGCCCGGACATCCAGTTCGCGGTGTGTCTGTGCGCGCGATTTCAGTCGTCGCTGTGCACTTCTCACCGTCAGGTGGTCAAGCGCATTATGAGGTACTTATGCTTCACTCCAGAATTTGGGATTTGGTATTCTGCTTCCTCCACCCTCTCCCTTTGCGGTTATTCTGATGCCAATTTTGCTGGTTGTCGTATTGATCGCAAGTCCACTTCTGGGACTTGTCAGTTTATTGGTTCTTCTCTTGTATCGTGGTCTTCTCGCAAGCAGTCTAGTGTCACCCAGTCGACCACGGAGGCTGAGTATGTTGCTGCGGCTAGCTGCTGTTCCCAGTTGCTTTGGATGATGGCCACTTTGCGTGATTTTGGTCTGAGCTTTTCTCGCGTTCCTTTGCTTTGTGACAACACGAGTGCTATTAGCATTGCTAAGAACCCCGTGCTACACTCTAAGACCAAACACATTGATGTGCGCTTTCATTTTCTACGAGACCACTATGAGAAGGGTGATATCGACCTTCGCCATGTCGATACTCATCATCAGTTGGCTGATATTTTCACCAAGCCTTTGGACCAATCAACTTTTGCTAGGTTGAGAGGTGAGATTGGTGTGTGTTTCCCCTTTTAGATGGGGGAAACATTTTAACTCTTGTATCATAACCTGACTTTGTGTTTTTCATTTTGGTTTCTTCATGCATCTTTGCATTTCATCTTGCATATTTACATTTAGAGCTTCATGAATTTAATCTTTAGAATGTGCCTATGCTCTGTCTAGTATTTGCTCCGATGCTTTATGATGATGCTTGTAGGTTATGCTCTTTCTGATCACTAATGCATGTTGTGAGCTGAGCTATTTTTGAATGGTGAACCTGCTTAATGAACATAAAACTTGAAACTGTTCACCATTGAGATATGCAACTAGCATGTGTAGGATGTGTAGAATTCACTCGTGCTTTTCATATATGCTAGGTTGCTATGTCTCTAGTTCCGAGTCACTCACTTGCTTGGTATGTTCATACCCTGAGATAAAATTTGAACCAAGTTAAGTGAATTGAAAAGATCGAGACGGGACTGCTTGTCAGCACATCACAGTTTCGAGACTGTTTCTCATTGCACTTCGAGTTAAACTTGAGTTGTGTAGTGCATGACCGAAACTGCTGCCTTAAGCTTCTGATTGCTTCTGCATAGGCTTCGCACAGTTGAAAAGTTAGGCAATGACAAGCTTTCAACCTCTCGCAATCACATGCTAAAATTTGAACTTGTGTAATCTAACCGCTGCAACTCTGATAAAATTTGGATACACAAGTCTATGTTTCACTCTATAGCATGATGGTTGAACTGTGCTAGGGGTAGTTCACCTTGTATACATGTTTAGCACTTGTTTGACTTCATGTCTATACATGTTTGGTGCTATTTTGATGGTGAATACCTTTTTGGCTAAAAACTGCTCATTTTGCTCACATGTTCATATTTCGTATTTGGTGATTAGTTTGAGCCTTTGCCAGCATTCTGTGCATTTTAATCAGTCATCAGATTAGCACTTTGTCGAGCATCTTCATATTCTATCGACAATATTTCTGAAGCTGCTAACCTGCATTTTGACTCATATGCATTTTGGAAGGGGGAGTTCTTTTGTCAAAGGGGAGAAACTTGCTTGATGGTGCATTTTCAACTAAGGGGGGAGAGAATATTGACAAATCATGAGTGCCTTCTATGTTCAACTAAGGGGGGGGGGAAATATTGCGAAACATGTGCTTTCCGAGTTGAACTAAGGGGGAGATTTCCTAGTTGTGTGCACCATTCGAGGGGGAGTTTTTGCTCGCTGCTGCGTTTTCGAGCTGGTAACAGTTGGTTTGGAGCATTTTTAGTAGCTAGTTGTGTTGAGCCCTTGCCTCTTTCTTGAGGGACTAGCACCTTTGCTTTTATGCTCTTCAGCTGATATCTAGCTTTCTTCAGTTGGTATCGAGTTTCCTCGCTAGTGGTGTTGAGCCCGTTCTGCCTCTTCTTGAGGGCTAGCTCTATTTTGCTTGAATTCCAGTTGATTCTTCAATTGGTATCGAGTTTTCTCGCTAGCGGTGTTGAGCCTGTTCTACCTCTTCTTGAGGGCTAGCTTTGCTTTGCTTGGTTGTGTCGAGTGTTGACGGAAGTTATAGCATGTTTTACCTTATCAAAATACCATCAACAGGCCTCGGTTTCAAGGAAGAATAGCATATCATGAGCATATTTATCACTAATAAGTTCCACTTGTACTCTTAGCTTGTGAACTCATAGGAGATAGCAAAATGAACAAACTGAGGCCAGGTGGGCCCACCAAGGGGGTCGGGCGACCCCACCTTTGGGGCACCTCGGCCATGGTGACATGGCATGATCCAAGAGAAGCATGTTCAAGCCAATATCAACCATTGGATCAAGCATGTGCTTTTGCTCAATGGTGCAAGATAAGAAGCACATGGATTCATGGGTCCACACCAAAAACCAAATGTAACCAACTTCACAAGACTTGCTCCATGACATGTGGGGTCACCAAGGGAGAGAAGAAGGTGGGCCAGCCCTGTCATAGGGGGGTCGGCCGACCCCCCCTTGGTGGGACCCAACAACACTATTCATTAGGATGACATCAGCACCTTCTAGAAGGTGTACCCTAGGCCCACATGTCAGGGACAGGGGTCGGCCGACCCCATGGTGACCCTCATCCAAGTCGGTGGCAAAGTGCATGTTTCACACGTGAAGAATATCCAAGCCATTCATCCAAGTCGGTTGTCACGGCGGTGGATCCAAGGGTGAAGAGAGGTGGATCACGCGGATCGCTGACGTGGCACCGGAGTAGCCCCTACTCCACCTCCACTATAAATAGAGGCCTCCACCCTCTCATTCACATATCTTATACATCTCACAACACATATCTCCACTCTCATGTGAGATCAAGCAAGAGTAGTAGAAGTAATTAGTCTAGAGTGGGAGTTAGAGTCGAGTCGGGCGAAGCTTGGGTCTCCGGAGTCGTCTTCTGGGAGTCTGGTATAGCCCTTGTATCTTTCTTCTTTTGTAAGACTTTATTTATTTAATATATTATTCTTTCTTTACTTTACTTTGCATTTACTTAAGTATTTACTTTCCAAGTATTTATTTAAGTATTTACTTAGTACAAGTCTATATTTATATAGTCTTGTTGTGTGCTTATCTTAGTTCTATAGTTGTCTTAGTTAGATTTATTTCCTTTAAATAGCTTCTTGTGTGTGCGTCATCGTCCTATCTTAGGATAGGGGCTTTAGCTATTTTGATCAATAGCTAACGGTGTAGATAAGTGTGAGCATGGTGCTCATACTTCATCTTATCTTTGACTACCGCTGGCTTGCACGGACAGTAGGGGCGCATGGGCAAAAGGTGACAGATTTTGCCTGGCTACCTGGATCCCCTCACGTGAACTCAGGCTAGTTCTTAAAAGGTAAGGCGTCCATAAGCCAAATATCCTCTTGAGTACTGGGTTAGGTGAACAACCTTCTATCGCTTTACTCTCTCATTTATCCCTCTCAAACAAGTAGCATGGCGTCATTCTAGTTAAGTCATCTATTTAATTAGGATTAAGTTCATAGGAGTAAAGGTAGAAACATAGGAGTACTTTATACTCACTCGTTGTCCTCCCACCTAGCTAACTCTACTAAAGTTATCTTTCATATCATATACTCTTTGCTTAATTTATTTATCTTATCTATCTATCCTCCCTTATATCCACTTATACCTTTTTGCTTCTCTAATTGATAATAGATTACAGTAAGACTAAAGGATCTATCTTTCCTCTCTCTACATCTTTCCTAGCTTGCTTTCCTTTGGGATAAAATAAATAACGATACCTTGGAATACTCCCGGGTGAAGTGCTACATCGGTATATTCTGTGCGCTTGCAGAACTATCCAATAGTCAATAGTTTTACCACCAAGACACTTCTAGCGCCGTTGCTAGGGTGAGGCTCCATAGTGTAGTTCTAATGGTTACGTTAAGAAGTGTCAACAAGCGTTTCTGGCGCCGTTGCCGGGGATAGATTAAAACTCTATTCTTAGTAGCGACGCTAAGAAATACCAACAAGCATTTCTGGCGCCGTTGCCGGGGATAGATTAAAACTCTATTCTTAGTAGCGACGCTAAGAAATACCAACAAGCATTTCTGGCGCCGTTGCTGGGGTTAGGCTCCATAGTCTAGTAATAGTGGTTGCGCTAAGAAGTGTCAACAAGCGTTTCTGGCGCCGTTGCCGGGGATAGATTAAAACTCTATTCTTAGTAGCGACGCTAAGAAATACCAACAAGCATTTCTGGCACCGTTGCCGGGGATAGATTAAAACTCTAGTCTTAGTAGCGACGCTAAGAAATACCAACAAGCATTTCTGGCGCCGTTGCCGGGGAAAGCAACCTCCTAGGAGTTTAGAGAGAGTGAATCCGGAGTCTGCTATATATTAGTTATCAATTAGTATAGGGGCTAACCCCTCACCTGTCTAGTTTCTTTTCATTATCCTGGAACTAGTAGGTGTATGAGCGATTTCCAACTGCCGTCAAACTTCGTTGAGAATCCTGAGCAGTTGTTGAGGAGGACTAGACTTCGTCAAGTTCCACCTCAAAGGTTCATCTCGAACCAGAATCCGTTCGAGGAGGAAGTTTCTGCACCAGCTAGAAGAGAAGCCATGGCCCAAAAGACCATCTCCGAGTACTCTGCGCCGTCGGCCGACAATGTCGCCACGGGTCCGCAGCTTAACTTGGGGGATGCGACTTTCGAGCTCAAGCCAGCTCTCATCAACATGGTGCAAGCCAATCCATTCTGTGGGAAGCTGCATGAGGATGCCAACGCCCATCTCCAACACTTCTTGGAGGTATGTGGTACCTTCACTATGAAGAATGTGTCTGCAGACGCCATCCGTCTTCATCTTTTCCCATTCTCGTTATTGGGAAAGGTGAAGCAATGGTTCTACTCCAACAAGAGTGAAGCCACCACTTGGGAGAAGTGCGCCAATGCGTTTCTCAAGAAGTTCTTCCCGATGGGCAAGACCAGCGCCCTTCGTGGAAAGATTTCCAGCTTCTAGCAATAAGCTGATGAGACGATTCCCGAAGCATGGGAACGTCTACAAGAGTACATTCGTGCCTGTCCTCATCATGGGATAGAGGAGTGCTTCATTATCCAAGGTTTCTACCATTGCCTGACCGGTATGGCCCGTAGTCACCTAGATGCAGCCGCTGGAGGGGCATTCTTACAACACAATGTGAGAGATGCCAAGGACCTCATAGAGAAGATGGTTACCAACCAAGGTTGGAATGAGGAACGTCTTCAACTGAAGAAGAGAGGTGTTCATGCTCTCAATGAGGTGGACATGCTCTGTGCGAAGATGGACCTCCTGATGAAGAAAGTAGAAGAAAGTTCCAAGAGGGAACAAGAGGTCGTTCAACCTTATGCAACCGCACGAGCCGTCGAAGCCGACCAATGGTGCGAGGTATGCGGAGGCAATGACCATTCGGGAAATAATTGTCCCAAGACGAAGGAGGAAGTGAGCTTCATCAACAATGCCAACAACAACGGGTACCGGCCCCAACAACAACAACAAGGATGGAATTTGCGCCCCTTCTACCAAAATCAAGGTAACGGTTATAGCAATAATTTTAATAATTCCTATAATAACCAACCTTCTTTAAGAGATCTTGTCTTAGGCCAATCTAAAATAAATGATAGTATTAATAAAAACATGATGGCTAATGATAAGATTCTTGAAAATATAAATGAGAAAATGGATAGCTTTAATTCTGCTATGAAAAATCAATTGAGTTTTAATAAAATGCTAGAAACACAAATAGCTCAATTAGCAACAGCTGTCCCATCTACGAGCAAGGTAAAATCCCGGGGAAACCCGAAGATCCAATAGAGGGTGTAAAATTGGTTACTACGAGGTACAGTAAGCCTCCGCTCCGGTCAAACTGGGGTTATCTACTTGATCCACCCTTCATCACAAAGAAGGAAGATCCAGGCCTGCCGACCATCACCTGCCAGATTGGACCACAAGTCTTCCACGACGCCTTCTGCGACCTTGGATCGGGTGTCAACATCATGTCCAAGGTAACGTATGACAACTTACTAGGGGGACCTTTGCTCCCTACATTTGTTCGTTTGCAGCTGGCCGATCAGACGCTACGGTTCCCCGAGGGACTAGCAACAGACATTCTCATCAAAGTCCAAAACAGCTACGTCCCCGTCGATTTCCTTATATTGGACATGGGATCCAATGTAGACGTTGCGATCATCCTGGGAAGGTCGTTCCTTAATACGGTTAACGCCATCATCTACGTGGGATCCGTCCAACTTCACCTCCAATTCCCGGAATATATGGTAAAATGTCCATTCAACGGTTATAAAGCTAACATGCAAGTGAAGGGCAAAGAACCTCGAGACAACAAACATCGTCGTCGTCGCCCACGCCGTAGGAACAAGAAAAAGAGCGAGTTGGCCAACAAAGCCGAAGTAAAAGAAGAACTCGCCGACGAGGTGCAACCACGGTCTCCATCTCTGGGACCAACCGAAGCACCCAATGAATGACAAGATGGAGAGGTCCTGCTCTACGGACTAGAAACATGGAGCCCTCATTGATAAGGTAAATCAGTAGTTATCTCATATTTAATTTTTTTATGCATTTCAATTTTTTGCATTCAATTGCATACTTAGTTAATCCTGCATGCATATTTCATTTCGACAACATAAATTTTCATGCTAGTAACACCTTGACAATAACTTGCAACACATTTGAGCCGTGGGACCACCCCAAGGTAGGGTCGGCCGACCCCACCAGTGGGCCCACTGGCACATGCTCTATCTTGGCTTAGTACCCTGGGTATGACACAACACTTTGGTGCTCAAGGAGCATCCAAGGTGGGATCGGCCGATCCCACCATGGTGCCCTCCTGCACCCTGCTGCATTCCACTCAATATGCTCATAAACATCATGCATATCAACAAAGCCAACATCTGAAAAGAAACGGTCCTTTGCTTTACTCTTTAAGCATGAGATGTTCCTCTTTATGTTGGATGCTCATGGGGACCACAACAACCAACCAAAGGCATGTCTTAGTGCTCTCATGGTCCATGGGGATCACTTTAGACATGTCTCCACTTTGGCCATTCATCTTTTCTCTTTCACCAAACACTAGGCAAGGGAATCTCTGAAATTTGTGTCAACTTTGGACCAAACATAGTTGCATCTTTACTAGACACATAATGACACAAAGTTTAAAGATTGAGGGGACATGTAGGGGGGTCGGCCGACCCATGTGTTGGCCCATCCTGAAAATGTATTTACTCACTTTAGACATGTCCCCTGGCTAAAGCAAAAGCAAAGTTGAAAGTGTCAAGGAGGGGGATCGGCCAATCCATGTTGTGGGAGACACCAAAATGCCCTTCTCCCCCTATATATACCCTTGCATTGTGAGCTCAACTCCACACCAAAACCACCAGAACCATCTCGAGCTCACAAGTTCTTCCTTTCCTTCCTTAGTTGCAAGTTCATTCTCAAGTTTAGTTTAGTAGCAGCCATCCAAAAACCAAAAACCCAAAAATAGTCCCTATTTCATAGTAGTGGTAGAAGCTTGGTAGCTTATCTTGTAGTAAGATGAAGAAGTTGCTTGCCTCCCGTTTCAAAAAGTCCAACAAGTGTGAGAGTTCTTCCCAAGAACCTCACCATGCTAGTGCTCATGAGAGGAGAGAGGTGGAAAGAAGTGAGCTAGTACCCTTCATTCCCCTAGCTAGAGTAATGGAGACTGAGAGTGGCCTCAGGCTAAATGCCGAAGAGATGGGGAAATTCTTTACTCTTAGTGAGTGTAGTTTCTCACACACAAGTATCATTGATCCGGCCCTCTTGCAAGAAACAGGTATGGATTCAGAATTTTATGCTATTTTCAATACCATTGGTTGGGGAGGATTCTTTGAAATTCTTGAATTTGGCATAGAGAACCTAACCATTGAGTTTTTATGCATGCTAAAAGTGAATAATCATGGGATAGCATTTCGAATGTTTGGGATGGAATATGACCTGACTTGGAGCACATTAAACACTGCTTTAGGATTTGATCACTCTTGCCATCTTGATGTAGACCATGCTTTTCATTATGACAAGAATGCTTTCTGGTATGCCATTACTGGCTCTAGTGATTGTTCCAACCCCTCACCACACAAAATTCATAACCCAACCTTACGTTTCATGCACTACTGGCTGTTCACCACTCTTTTCCCTGGCATGAGAGGAGCTTTGGTAAGTGATGATGAGCTGAAACTACTCTATGCCATGGTTAGCAAAGTTAAAGTTTCACCTGTTAAAATGCTAGTGAACTATTGGCTTAGCTACATAAAGCCTAGGAAACCCATATACTTCACATCGTTCATCACACGTATAGCCGAAGCTTTGGGTGCACTAGAATCCCAAACTTTTGAGTACATTAAAACCGTGAAAGATGCTCTGGAAGAAAATGTATTTATTGGCTGCGATGTAATCAAAAGGGGTCCCAAGGGTGAACTAATAATGATTTATCCAGGCCATAGAGTCGATATCACTCTCCCTTGTGAGGGACTTCGATTGTATGCGCTTCGTATGCTAACCTTTGATTTGGACCCCGAGGAAAGAGCCCCAAAAGTTGCAGGTACTAACAGGAGGACAAGGAGAGCGTCTCGTGCTACTTGAATGGAACAAGGGGGACCTTCACATCAGGCTGAAGAAGTTGAGGAGGGAGGTGAGGCAGCTCCTATGGACATTTCAGGATCCTTGGGGAGGCCTCCTCGCTCACAAGACACTCTTCGCTCTCAAGACACTCCTCGCCCATGGGGTAGAGGAAGGCAACATCGAAGGACGCCGATGGACGAGCTCATCGACAACATGGGTGCGATGAACATCGAACAAGAGGCAACATTGCTTCTTGCACAACAAAACGCCCAACTCCTGCGGGTCATTCAAGAAGAAGAAGCACGACATTGGGCCGGGTGGTACCAGCATTATCCACCACCACAGTAGGCAAGAACCAAGCTTGGGGGAGATCCTCTCCCCCACCAAGGTAAGTCCTGCATCTTAAGTTATTTACGTTTTAATTAGTTTTCTCATTGCAAAAAAAAAGAAAAAAAGAAAATACCAAAAATATTTGCTTAGTATTCCCCTTAGCACATATGTCTCATATATGTCTATCTTCCCCATGGAAATGATGACTAGTTGCCTTGCTAATGTTTCTCTAGTGCCTAGTTTACAACCTAGTATTGCTCTAAGTATGGATTACTTAGCTCATTTAAACCATCATGAACCTGAAAACTTTGTGCGTTGCAAGTGCTAGAACTAAGTCTAAGTTGTTGTGAGACATGATATAGTGAGACAAGAGCTGCTATAATATTGTTCTAAGCATGATAGATTACCAGAGAATTTATTCTTAAAATGATCAAAATCTTAATTGTTCCTCAATGGTGATAAATTCCTACCACAGCCATATATGCTTTACATGTTTACAAACCTTCTACATAGGCTATTTGCTTTGTATTGAGTGTTGTCAAGTCTTGTTGACCCTTGTTAAGAGACTTTTCATGCTCCTAAGATCAAGATCACGTACACACCTCATATACATGCTGCTTCTACACTGGAAGTACGCAAAAACATGTCTTTGATTTCCACCAAATAGGTTGCTTCATACTCCAAGTGTTAGGAAATCTCTCTCAATTATTTAGTAGATGAGACTCAAAAGGCTACGCAAAATAAAGATGAAAAAAAAGAGATGGACATGTGAAAGTCCATGAAAAAAAACAAAAAAAAGAGAAGAAGAAAAAAAATGCTAGCCATGTCTCATTAGAAAAGAGAAAAAAAATGTATAGAGAGATAGATCTTATCAAATAAAGAAGCAATCTAGTCCGTCATGCACCACACACTTGCACATCTTGATCTGGGAGTATGACACTTCTCTTCAAGGATCCGAGCTTTGACTTCGCAACAAAATGCAAGTAAGTATGCCATCTCCATTCATCTCTACCTTGAGCTACACATAAGCCTGTTTAGAAGTAGGATGAAATAAAGAAGGCAACACTTATCATATGCCTTGGTGAGGAATCATACAGCATTTGAGCGACATGAGAGAACCATATGAGGAACATTAAGTCTTTCTTTTGAAAAATATTGCAAAACCTCCGGTATGAAACTTGCTAAAAACAAGAAAGTTAGTGCTCAAGTCAAACTGTTCTATCTTTCAACCACCTAAGACAAAGGAAAAGCCATAAGCCCCATAGAGTACTAAGGTAATATGGGTGATTTACATAGCTAATTTTTCCATTCAAAGAGAAGAACTTTGTTGTGCACATGGAACTCTTGAAATATGATGCATAGTAACAATATTGATCCACCGAGGCCAAGTTTGATTGTTTGCTCGGGACGAGCAAAGGTTAAGCTTGGGGGATCTTGTTGACGGAAGTTATAGCATGTTTTACCTTATCAAAATACCGTCAATAGGCCTCAGTTTCAAGGAAGAATAGCATATCATGAGCATATTTATCACTAATAAGTTCCACTTGTACTCTTAGCTTGTGAACTCGTAGGAGATATCAAAATGAACAAAATGAGGCCAGATGGGCCCACCAAGGGGGTCGGGCGACACCACCTTTGGGCCACCTCGGCCATGGTGACATGGCATGATCCAAGAGAAGCATGTTCAAGCCAAAATCAACCATTGGATCAAGCATGTGCTTTTGCTCAATGGTGCAAGATGAGAAGCACATGGATTCATGGGTCCACACCGAAAACCAAATGTAACCAACTTCACAAGACTTGCTCCATGACATGTGGGATCAACAAGGGAGAGAAGAAGGTGGGCCAGCCCTGTCATGGCGGGGTCGGCCGACCCCCCCCCCCCCTTGGTGGGACCCAACAACACCATTCATCAGGATGACATCAGCACCTTCTAGAAAGGTGTACCCCGGGCCCACATGTCAGAGACAGGGGTCGGCCGACCCCATGGTGACCCTCATCCAAGTCGGCGGCAAAGTGCATGTTTCACACGTGAAGAATATCCAAGCCATTCATCCACGTCGGTTGTCATGGCGGTGGATCCAAGGGTGAAGAGAGGTGGATCACGCGGATCGCTGACGTGGCACCGGAGTAGCCCCTACTCCACCTCCACTGTAAATAGAGGCCTCCACCCTCTCATTCACATATCTCATACATCTCACAACACATATCTCCACTCTCATGTGAGAACAAGCAAGAGTAGTAGTAGTAGTAAGTCTAGAGTGGGAGTTAGAGTCGAGTCGGGCGAAGCTCGGGTCTCCGGAGTCGTCTTCTGGGAGTCTGGTATAGCCCTTGTATCTTTTTTCTTTTGTAAGACTTTATTTATTTAATATATTATTCTTTCTTTACTTTACTTTGCATTTACTTAAGTATTTACTTTCCAAGTATTTATTTAAGTATTTACTTAGTACAAGTCTATATTTATATAGTCTTGTTGTGTGCTTATCTTAGTTCTATAGTTGTCTTAGTTAGATTGATTTCCTTTAAATAGCTTCTTGTGTGTGCGTCATCGTCCTATCTTAGGACAGGGGCTTTAGCCATTTTGATCGATAGCTAAAGGTGTAGATAAGTGTGAGCGTGGTGCTCATACTTCATCTTATATTTGACTACCGCTGGCTTGCACGGACAGTAGGGGCGCATGGACAAAAGGTGACAGATTTTGCCTGGCTACCAAGATCCCCTCACATGAACTCAGGCTAGTTCTTAAAAGGTAAGGCGTCCATAAGCCAAATATCTGCTTGAGTACTGGGTTAGGTGAACAACCTTCTATCGCTTTACTCTCTTGTTTATCCCTCTCACACAAGTAGCAAGGCGTCAATCTAGTTAAGTCATCTATTTAATTAGGATTAAGTTCATAGGAGTAAAGATAGAAACATAGGAGTACTTTATACTCACTCGTTGTCCTCCCACCTAGCTAACTCTACTAAAGTTATCTTTCATATCATATACTCTTTGCTTAATTTATTTATCTTATCTATCTATCCTCCCTTATATCTACTTATACCTTTTTGCTTCTCTAATTGATAATAGATTACAGTAAGACTAAAGGATCTATCTTTCCTCTCTCTACATCTTTCCTAGCTTGCTTTCCTTTGGGATATAATAAATAACGATACCTTGGAATACTCCCGTGTGAAGTGCTACATCGGTATATTCTGTGCGCTTGCGGAACTATCCAATAGTCAATAGTTTTACCACCAAGACACTGCTAGCGCCGTTGCTGGGGTTAGGCTCCATAGTCTAGTTCTAGTGGTTACGTTTAGAAGTGTCAACAAGCGTTTCTAGCACCGTTGCCGGGGATATATTAAAACTCTATTCTTAGTAGCGACGCTAAGAAATACCAACAAGCATTTCTGGCGCCGTTGCCGGGGATAGATTAAAACTCTATTCTTAGTAGCGACGCTAAGAAATACCAACAAGCATTTCTGGCGCCGTTGCCGGGGATAGATTAAAACTCTATTCTTAGTAGCGACGCTAAGATATACCAACAAGCATTTCTGGCGCCGTTGCCGGGGATGGATTAAAACTCTATTCTTAGTAGCGACGCTAAGAAATACCAACATCGAGCCGTTGCCCAGGTCTTTGGGAACCAAGTTGTTTTGGTCTTTCCACTTGACCTTCTTCGGCTTTGATATGCTTTTGGGTCATTTGGTCGAGTTCTCTCTCCTGCTTCCTTCCTTCCTCTACTCCATACCATTATGATTTGTGTTGGTAGTTGACAATGCACTCATCAAGGGGGAGATTGCGGATACATGGGTGTATGCCGAGTCTCTGAGTGATGAGTGATTGTCAACTAGGATAATGCACATGTTCTTTGGCTTGTGTTGTGCAGGTGTCGAGCACGGATACAGTGATCAAAGGCAAGGTGAAGGTCAAGTAGAGACGTGACGTGCCGATGGACCGAGAGTGGCGAAGGGCGGACGTGAGGCTTGGACTGAGGGACCGGTGGCCTGAGGATCAGCTGTGGTCGCTGGCAGCCTGGGACAGCGATGAGCGAAGACTTGCGGGCACGGGGTTGCTTGGGTCGTGGACCTGGGGACACGTGTCGGTGGACGGGGTGCACAGGCGGTGCATCCCTTCTATGGCTTGGTTTGGTGGTTGAGCCACATAAAAACCACCGAGTTGACGGTTTCCAGGTTTGGGCCTCAAAACCAGGGCGTTGATGGTTTCCGAGTTTGGGCCACAAAACTCGGGCTGAGGACGGTTTCCAGGTTTGGGCCTCAAAACCTGGGTGCTGCGGGTTTCTGAGTTTGGGCCAAAAAACTCAGGCGATGGACGGCTGGTTTCCCAGTTTGGGCCTCAAAACCGGGTGTTGGTCGTGAAGGCTGGTCTCCCGGTTTGGGCCTCAAAACCGGGGGCGAAGTCCGGGAAAAGGACAAGCAGAGCAGTGGCAGCACGTGGCGGCAATCGGTGAGGTTGCGTCGAGGCAACGCTACCAGTTGTGCGGGCGTGGCCGTCGGATAACAACTATCTTTGAGTTGGTCCAGAATAACCCTAGGGTTTAGCTAGCTCGCTCTGTAATTAGTGAGGGTAGAATAGGAATTAGAATTAGGATAAGTAGAGGGAGACACCCTCCTCTCATTCTATCTCAGCCATTTGCTCTTTGCCTTCTAGGTTTTCCTCCTCTCCCAATCCCCTGCTGTAGCAACTGAGATCCGCAGAGAACCATACCTCTGTGTACTGGAGATTTTGAGGAAGTGAGACTGTAATCTCACTGTTGTAGCGTGTGATAGCCACACGGTTGCAGATCGATGGCTTGATTCGTGTTTTGTTCGTGTTCTTCACGTTCTTCGTTTCTCCGCGATTTTCCTGTCACTCGATCTCTCTCTCTACTGCGTCTTTGCGAAATCCGTTTGAATCAACTTGTTCTTTATAGTGAGGAGATCATTTCCACCGAAGGAATTCATCTAACTCCTCATGAACAAGTAGATCGGGTAGATTTCGTTTTCGTGGCGCTTTTTCATTCATACTCCTTCCCTTTCGATTTCCCGGTGATTGAGTTGATTTGAGCAGATGATTTCTTGGGGATAGTCTCCTAACTACCTCGTGATCATCCTCTCCAAGTTTGGGAACTAGGGATTTTGAGTTGAATTGGATTTGGGGAGATTTGAGTTGAGGGCGACCAAAATCGCCCTCACTAGGCACTCGCGGACAGTCCACCGTTGGGGGCACGGACAGTCCGCGCGTCGGGCTACGACCGAGCAGTGGTCGCGCGGCTCGGCTGTGTTTGCCTCGGGTGACCGACGGACAGTCGCCGTTGACTGGCGCGGACAGTCCGGGCCCGAGCAGAGGACTTTCAGCAACTGTGTTATTTCGCACTTTTGACCGACGGACAGTTCGCCAGGGAACCGCGGACAGTCTGCCCCTGGCGCGGACACTCCGGGACCAAGGGTCTGGACAGTCCGGGATTTGGCTGTGTGTTGCGGTTTAGTGTGTTTGCTCTCCCGGCATCACCGCTTGGTTTCCGGACTTCTCGTGTTGCCCTGGAGTTGACCAAGGAACCTCTCTAGGTATCTTTGCTACATGTTAGCATTGGTATTTGGGGATTTCTCAACATAGTCTTCCATCTACGTTTGGGACTTGGTTTTTAGGGGTTGAACTTGTACCGGTGCTTTTGCCGTGTGGTTTGCTGTCGCTTTGTGGTGCCTCGCTATGATCCTAGGGATCATCCACCCTCTTCCAAGGGTTGTGGGCATCACGGTTTCGATCGAAGCTTTCGGGGGTTGATTTGTGGGACAAAGGACAAAATGTCGAGAGAAATTTTTGAGCTCCCGTTCACCCCCCCCCCCTCTGGTCGCCTTGCTATTGCATTCTCGGTCCTTCATATACATGAAGCTCTAAATGTAAATATGCAAGATGAAGTGCAAAGATGCATGATGAAACCAATTGATAGAAAAAGAGTTAGTCTATAATACAAGAACGAAAACATTTCCCCCATCTAAAAGGGAAAACAGACACCAAGCTCGCCTCTCAACCTAGCAAAAGTTGATTGGTCCAAAGGCTTGGTGAAAATATCAGCCAACTGATGGTCAGTATCGACATGGCGAAGGTCGATATCACCCTTCTCATAGTGGTCTCGCAGAAAAAGAAAGCGCACATCAATGTGTTTGGTCTTAAAATGCAGCACAGGGTTCTTAGCAACGCTAATAGCACTCGTGCTGTCACAAAGCAAAGGAACGCGAGAAAAGCTCAGAACAAAATCACGCAAAGTGGCCATCATCTAGAGCAACTGGGAACAGTAGCTAGCCACTGCAACATACTCAGCCTCGGTGGTAGACTGGGCGACACTAGACTGCTTGCGAGAAGACCACGATACAAGAGAAGAACCAATAAACTGGCAAGTCCCAGAAGTGGACTTGCGCTAAATTTGGCAACCAGCAAAATCAGCTTCCGAGTAACCACAAAGGGAGAGGGTGGAGGAAGCAGAATACCAAATCCCAAACTCTGGAGTGAAGCATAAGCACCTCATAATGCGCTTGACCGCCTGACGATGAGAGGTACGCGGCGACAACTGAAATCGCGTGCAAAGACACACCGCAAACTGGATGTCCGGGCGTGTCGCCGTCAGGTACAGCAGCGATCCGATCATACTCTGGTACTCCTTCTGGACCACTGCTTCTCCATCCTTGTCAGCATCCAGGGCCGTAGTGGTCGACATGGGTGTTGGAAGAGGCTTGACCTCACCCATATCGAACTTCTTCAATACGTCCTTGGTATACATGCCCTGGTGCACGAACGTCTCCTCTCGTTATTGCTTGATTTGCAACCCGAGGAAAAATGTCAACTCGCCCATCATGCTCATCTCAAACTCCCTGCTCATAGTATCTGCAAACTTGGCAACCAAACCATGAGAAGAACCACCAAAAATGATATCATCCACGTAAATCTGGACCAAGAGAGTATCACTGCCTTGCTTGAGGAGAAAGAGCGTTTTATTCACACATCCCATTTTAAAACCCTTATTAAGCAAATAGGTTTTCAACCTATCATACCAGGCTCTAGGGGCTTGTTTCAAACCATACAAAGCTTTGTAAAGTTTGAAAACATGGTTTGAAAACTTGGGATTTTCAAAACCGGGGGGTTAGCCTGTTTGCTCTTTGTATCTGTGGAGGTGTGTAGGGGGAAGAAAACTGATGCTCTAAACCCAAAGAGTAACAAAACTTCTCAAAATCTGAGTTCTTAAACTCGGAACCATTATCACTACGCATAGCTTGCGTTGAGTTCAAAGGGAACTCATTCTAAAGACGCAAAATCAGATTGCGAGCAAAAGAGAAAGTCTCAGTTTTCTCAGCTAAAAAGAAAACCCACGAATATCTCGAAAAGTCATCAACAACAACGAGCACATACCACTTCCCCCCAACCGAGCTCACCCGAGCCGGACCAACAAGGTCCATGTGCAAAAGCTCTCCAGGGTGCTTAGTCATGACCTGAGTCACTAGATGGTGGGGAGCGGCAACCATCTTCCCATGTCTACAAGAATGGCAAACAAGATCCTTCTCCATGCACAACTTGGGCAATCCTCGGATTAGGCCAAGTGAACTAAGCCTTGCGAGCAAGTTGAAGCTCAAATGTCCTAGTCTCCTATGCCACTTCCAACGATCAGAGGAGGAAGGTCCAGCCAAAAGACAACGAGAAACTCCAAATGACTCCAAGAAATTCGCACGAAAGACTTTCCCAAAGGGCGAAATCATACAAATAAGAGTGCCCTGAGGATCCAAAATACGACTGAGATTCGGCTTAAAACGAATCTCATAGTCATCATCGAAAAGTTGCGAAACAGAAAGAAGGTTAAAATGCAAGTTAGAAACAAGAGCAACATCGCGCAACACAAAGTGCTCATTAACTCGCACCAACCCACGAGACAACACTTTACCTTTGCTATTGTCGCCGAAGGTGATAAACTCCTTTCTGGCAACAGGACTAAGACTGGAGAACCACTTGGCGTTTCTGGTCATGTGCCTCGAGCAACCGGAATCCACCAACCAAACATTCTCTAACCGTTTTACCTACATCAATAAAAAGACATAGGGTGAGCATACGGTCCAACACTGGGGTTAGTGAAGTAGGAAGAATACCAGTGTTGGGCCCGCTGCTCAAAAGAACGGTTAGCAGAAAAACCATTCCTAGCACGCCTATGAGGAAAGCGATCACCACACACAGGAAAACGTGGTCCGCTAAGGAAAGAGCGTTCATCGCGATACTCAAAATGCGGTGGGGGAAAACGCTCAACTACAAAGCCACCGCCACGGGGTCCATAGCTCACAACTGCAGGCTCCCACCGGGCATGACCTCCTCACGGCCTAGGCCTAGGAACTTGAGGTTTTGGTCCTCTAGGCCTAGCAGCACGCCTCTGAACATTCGGCATATGTACATCATGGAAAGGATGGTACATGTCTGTGTTGTTCATCTCCTTTGCACGACGCGCCTCTCTCTTGCGCCGAAAGCAAAACTCACTCAAGTGTCCATCTCTCCCATAGTGCTCACAGTGGTACCTCACCGCTCTCATAGGGGGTTGTTGGTACTCACGGTAGTGGGTGTGGATCACTTTGCCCTTCTGTGGCATAAGCTCCGCCTGGATGGGTGGCATTGTGTCCAGTTTGTTCTTGAGGTGGTTTGGTTTTGGAGCCTATGATTGTTTCTTGGGTGGAGCTCTCAGAGGTTCAACAAATACCCCATCCTCGGTGTTAGGCTTGAGAGGCTCTTTGGGTGGAATCTTTGTAAGCTTGGGAGTAGTGGTGGAGTTGGGCTTCTCACATGGGTTCAGACCACTCGACTCTCCAATCTTGCCAAAACATGAAGCGCACTCAACACCCTGAGCAAAGCCTACACCTGGACCTCCAGCAGCACGCTTGAATTGGGAGATGATCATTCCCAGCTGCGGCTCACCACTAGACACCCATGACAAGATGGTCTGAAGGTATGTGTTTTCCTCCTCGGTTTGCATCTTGTCATGCTGCACATTTGCAATCTCCATCTCCAAACCCTCACACAAAGCGCGTCTAGACACACACGTGCTACCCGAGTTGGCCTTCTTAAGAGACACAATCTTGGCATTGTTCTCTGCCAACTCGGATTGCAAGCCTGCACAGGACTTGCACGCACCCAACGGCGAGGATCTAGCCTTAAGCTCATCCACCTCTCCTACCAACACAACATACTTACTTGTCAACGTGAGAAGGTCAGTCATGTGTGTGGAGCACATCTCACACTCATCCTCCTCGATGACAACAATGGTGGACTTGACAGATTCAAGTTCCTTCACCGTATCCTCCCACTTCTGCCTAAACTCCTTCCGCTCTCTAGCAGCACGCCTAAGCAACTTATCTTGACTAAGAAGGGCGGCAGTAAGTTTCTTGACCTCAGCAGAAAGCTCATCAGGGGTCTAAGATACCTGGGAGGTGTCGTCGTCATCGTCGTTGTTCCGATGGATGTCCTCCAGCTCGCCGTCGACCTCCTTGCCGAGGGCCATGGTGCAAAAGCCCTCATTGTTGTCAAAGAAGCAGAGGCCGTTCATCTTGTCCTCGATCCTCTTCTTCTTCTCAGACTCGTTGTGGCTTGAGGAAGCGGAGTCGTCATCTGAGTCATCGACGTCGCTGAGCGTGGCAAAGAAAGCACGCTGCTCAGCCTGGGCCTTCTTCAAGTACTTCGTCTTGATGTACTCCTTGTTGAAGCCGCCCTTCCGCTTGTGCTTTGCGGGGACGTACTTCTCCTTGCGCTTGCCGGAGTCATACTTGTGCCCATGATCCACCTTGCCGAAGACTTGCTTGTTCTTCTTTGGGCAATTGGCGATGAAGTGGTTGGGGTCACCGCACTCGAAACATCCCGAGCGTCCTCCTCCGCGGTGATGGTTCATGCGGTTGTCGTGGAACTGCGAGAACCGGTTGGCGAGCAAAGCCAACTTGTAATCCCCCATGAACTCCAGCTGCTCCTCTGTGACAGAAAGAAGAGAAGAGAGTGCAAAGTCTCCAGAGGGGTTAGCAGAAGAGCCAGAAACCAAAGCCATCGACGGGCCAGAAGGATTTTCATAAGAAGACCTCGCCATGGCGTCAATCTCACTGGACTTGAGCTTACTGAAGCACTCGTCACATGTGAGGGTCTCATAGTTAGGTGATTCAATGATCGCCTAAACCTTTGAGTCCCACACCGATCGATCAAGAGTGTGCAAAAGCTTCAAAGCTCTCTCATGATCATCGAAAGGCAACCGCTCCTTGTTAGCCCTCATCCTGTTGACAATCACCTGAAAGCGAGCGAATAAACTTTCTATGGTCTCGCCAGGCATGTGTCAAAAATTCTCATACTCTCGCTTGAACGACTCGTAGAGACGGGTTTTGACTTGAGTGGTTCCCTCATGGAAGCGCATGAGGGTAGCCCAAATCTCCCGAGCCATAGCGAGGTGAGAAACGCGATCAAACTCCGTCATGCTCAAGCATGAGAAAAGAGCATTACGGGCTCGGCTATTGGCATCGTGCTCATCGATCTGATGCTGAGTAACACGAGCAGCCAAGACCACATAATCGGCAGAGTTGCAAATATCCCAAATGGAAGCACCCAAACTCTGCAGATAGGCCGACATGCGTATCTTCCAATACGCATAGTTCGTCCCATCGAAAAACGGTGGTTTGCCCACGCCGCGATCCATGTCGCCTTCTGTGGATCTAGAACCGGCTAAGGTGGAAGATCCTTAACCCGCTCTGGTACCAATTAAACGACCGAAAGTGCTACCAGAAAGCGACCAGAGGGTGGGTGAATGGGAGCTTCAGAATTTCTTTTCAAAAACATTTAGCCACTATCCCAAGAATCACCCCAAGAGCAAACCTAGAGCTTGCGAGTGTCCATGACCCTAGATGTAGGGTGGATGCTTCCAAGAAGCACAGCGAGACACTACACAACTCTAGAAACCCAACACAAAAGCTGAAAATCAAAACTGACAAAGGACGAATAAACCACGGACGAAAAAGCGCAGACCGCACTTGACCGGACTCTGCCCAGCGTCCGGTCAGTGGGAACCGGACGCGTTCGGTCAGACAAAAATGCTTCTAGACCCTTACTGTGTTGGACCGGACTCTCTGTGGAGATGCGTCCGGTCAGGTGTTCAGCGTCCGGTCAGTGAGCAACCAAGCCGTGAAAAGTGAGAGGGTCGCGTCCGGTCAGTGCTCGACTGAGCATCTGGTCGAGTCAACTGAAAACAAACGGATCAAACCTTCAACGACCGGACTCTGGACCAAGCGTCCAGTCACCCCGACCCTAGCGTCCGGTCACCCCGACGCAGCTTCGTTCGTCCACCGATTCGACTCGATCTCACCCAAAACGAATCCTCTAGGGATCAAACTTGGTGAGAGGAGTCACAAAGAAGATAGTGAGCTACTCCTACAAGATCATGGCTCGAACCTATCTTTAAATCGATGAATCGAAGAAAATCTGGAAGAGAGGAGAAAAGTTAATCCAAAACGAAAACCAATCGATCTATTTGCTCGTGAGGTTTGAGTTGAAATCCTTCGGTGGAAATGATCCCCTCACAGTAAAGAAGAAGTTGATTCAAATGGTTTTGCAAACGGAGCAACGTAGAGAGATAACGATCGATGGGAAACTTGAGGCAAAAAGCAAAACGCGAACAACAATCAAGCAAGAACACGATTCGATCTCAATTTCCAGCCGAAACTCCTCCACACGAGGAGACAACGAGATTACGGTCTCGTTTCCTCAAAAAGCAAATACACAGAGGTATTGTTCACCGTCTCTGCGGATCTCAGTAGCTACAACACGGAATAAGAGAAAGGAGGCTCTAGAATGAAAATAGCAAATGACTGAGATAGTTTGGGAGGTGGGTGTCTCCTCCTACTTATCCTAATTCTAATTCCCACTCTACCCCTAGTTATTTACAGAGCGAACCAGCCAAACCCTAAGGCTATCCTGGACCAACTAATAGATGATGGTGATCCGACGGCCACGCCCGCACAACAGGTAGCGTTGCCTTGACGCAACCTCACCGATTGCTGCCACGTGCCGCCACCGCTCTGCTTGTCCTTTTCCCGGACTTCGCCCCCGGTTTTGAGGCCCAAACCGGGAAACCAGCCTTCACGACCAACCCCCGGTTTTGAGGCCCAAACCGGGAAACCAGTCGTCCATCGCCTGAGTTTTGTGGCCCAAACTCAGAAACCTGCAGTGCCTAGGTTTTGAGGCCCAAACCTGGAAACCGTCCTCAGCCCGAGTTTTGTGGCCCAAACTCGGAAACCATTAGCGCCCAGGTTTTGAGGCCCAAACCTGGAAACCGTTCTCTTGGTGGTTTTTCTATGGCTCAACCACCAAACTGAGCCGTAGAGGGGATGCACTGCCCGTGCACCCCGTCCACCAACACATGTCCCCAGGTCCTCGACCCGAGCAACACTGTGCGCCGCAAGTCTTCGCTCGTCGCTGTCCCAGGCTGTCAGCCACCACAACTGATCCTCAGGCCACCGGTCCCTCAGTCCAAGCCTCACGTCCGCCCTTCGCCACTCTCGGTCCATCGGCACGGCACGTCTCTACTTGACCTTCACCTTGCCTTTGATCACTGTATCCGTGCTCGACACCCGCACAACACAAGCCAAAGAACATGTGCATTATCCCAGTTGACAATCACTCATCACTCGAGACTCGGCATACACCCATGTATCCGCACATAACCAAGGGACATATGTGAAGAAGAAGATCACTAGTGTATCCGCTTGATATATAGTGATGTTTTAACTAATATTATGTATTACAGTTTTTGTGTAATTAATAATGATTATGGATAGTCATGGTTCGTTGATGTCGGTGACGAAATGATTTGATTTATTTTTGGCAAGCATATGAGACCAAATTGATGCCCCACACGAGGTGTTAGATTTTTCTGATCATTATTTTAATTATTATATTTTTCTCCATGCCGAATGAGATAAAAGCTAGTGAATTACACCTCTGACCCTCTGCGGTTTTCCATCAACCTCCACAACATTCTTTTTCCTAGGGCATACAGGACCCCGTGTAAAAGTTTGGCACCATTATGGATTGTTTTGGTGGTAGGCCCAGTTGACCCTATAATTACTGGGTGACAGTGCGCGGTAATTCAATTAAACCAGAAAAAGTAGCAAACCATCTTCGAAAAATCACAAACTTGTTGGTTGCCTCACCCGTGCCACGTGACAGCCTAAGAAAAAGTTTGAGACCAATATGACACAGAAACATATATGAAATACACAAATTTATCTTTTTAAATTAAATTGCAATTTAACAGTGAATTTCTCGATCGTGCATTTTGACAATAAAAGATGAACAACCCATAATTTAACGTTCAGATAATAAAAAAATAATTTTCCTATCAAGAACAAGTTGTTTCACATATTTAAATTTAACATTATATTTTTGCATTAACAAAATATGAATTGTTATTTACATTTATATTCGTTATTATAAGAAAAGAAAAGAATTTATGTTACAAAATTTTCTACTAAACAATAAGGTAAAAGGAAATACAACTGTTATTTTTAAGTAATTTTATGCCTAATATTTAATTTACTATGCAGTTAACAAGTATTACAACATATTTATATAGTGAAAACTTAATACAAAACCAAAAACGCTAGCGGGAAAAAAACCTTTAGTCCCGGGCGGTCGCACCACGCGGGACTAGAGGTACCTTTAGTCCCGGGACGTAAGCCCAGTCGGGACTAAAGGTCAAGCTATTTAGTCCCGGGTGGGCTTACGCCCCGGGACTAGAGGCCTTTTAGTGTCGGGTGGTGGCACCGCCCGGGACTAAAGGGTCCCCGAGTATATAGGGTACAGGGCCCTCTTCCATCCTCAGATTGACATCACAGTTTACGCCGCCGCCTCCGTCTTCGCCGTTTTCCTTGTGTGCCTCGCCGCCGCGTCGTCCTCTCTCCCTCGCCGTCGTCCTCACCTCCCTCGCCGTCATCCGCGGTGCCCTCGGCCTCCGTCGCCGTCGTCCGCGGCGCCCTCAGCCTCCCTCGCCACCGCACTCGGCCTCCCTCGGCCGGGACTCCCCGCCGCCGTTCGCCACGGCGCCCTCGGCCTCCCTCGCTGCGCGAAGGCACTCATCCATGCCGTTCGCCGCCGTTGCCGCCTCGTCCTCGCCATTGTCTCGTGGCCGCTCCGTGTGCCTTTTCCTCGCGCCGTCGGTGAGGAGTGCCGCCACGCCATGTCTGTGTGCAGTGTGTGCGTGTGTGAAGTGTGTGTGCGTGTGTTGTGTGCACTGTGTACAGTGTGTGCGTGTGTGTGCGTGTGAGTGCAGGGAACAATGAAAAATGAATATAAATACATATATAGAAAATAAATGATTATAGAAAATAATTATAAATACATATACATTTACAAAAAAAGAAAAAATGATATATATATAAAAATAAATGATTATAGAAAATGATTATAAATACATATATATTTATAGAAAAAGAAAAAATGATATATATAGAAAATGAATATAAATAGATATATATTTATAGAAAATGTTTTTTATCATAACAAAATATATGTTTACACATGTAGATAAAAAGAGATTGGTCGCGTTGATCTCGCCGCGCGCCGTTCGCCGTCATCCTCACCGCGACGTCATCTTTGTCGCCGTCCGTCGTCGTTCTCATCAACGGTGTGTCCTTTCTAATAGATGGAGGAGGAATAATCACTTAGATATATTTTGGTTCACTTAGATATATTTACAAATATATGTTTATGAAAAAATCACTTAGATTTTATATTTTGGTTCAATTAGATATGATATGTAAACATTTATTTACACTTAGATATATTTTGATACATATGTCTCTTCATGTATATCTGTCGTGTTATTTTTGATAGAAAATTACAAAACCCGAATTACTCATGATATGTAAACATTTATTTACACTTAGATATATTTCTATACATATGCCTCTTCGTGTATATCGGTCGTGTTATTTTTGATAGAAAATTAGGAAACCCGAATCACTCATGATACATAAACATTTATTTACACTTAGATATATTTTGATACATATGCCTCTTTGTGTATATCGGTCGTGTTATTTTTGATAGAAAATTACGAAACCCGAATCACTCATGATATATAAACATTTATTTACACTTAGATATATTTTGATACATATGCCTCTTCATGTATATCGGTCGTGTTATTTTTGATAGAAAATTACGAAACCCGAATCACTCATGATATGTAAATATTTATTCACACTTAGATATATTTTGATACATATGCCTCTTCGTGTATATCGGTCGTGTTATTTTTGATAGAGAATTACAAAACCCGAATCACTCATGATATGTAAACATTTATTTACACTTAGATATATTTTTGATACATATGTAAACCCTAAACCTAAACCCTAAACCCTAAATCGTAAACCCTAAACCCTAAACACTATAACCCGAAACCTGAATCACTCATGTATTAAATCTTCGTGTTTATTATCGATCGCGTTACCTTTACAAAGTGTTAATTAAAAAATGAATATGGTCTTTATGAATATAAGTTATCTTTACGAATATGGTCTTTATGAATATACATTATTTTTAATGTTGTCAAAACCTAGACTCTAAACCCTAAACCTAAACCCCAAACCTAAACCCCAAACCCTAAATCTTAAACCCTAAACCCTAAAACCTAAAACCCGAAACCCGAATCACTCATGTATTAAATCCTCGTGTTTATTATCCTCCATGTTATTCGTAGAAATGGCTGACCCAATTGACAACATGGAGGAGGAAATGTACAACTTAATCAACAGTGGCGCTAATCAAGAATTAGGAGGTGATGACAACAATAATCAAGAAGTAGATGACGGGAGTCAATACTTTACCGATTATTAAGAAATCATGCAAGAAAATACTGGCAAGGTATACCTACAATCTCTATGTGCACATGAAATTCTAAACAATTTATAAATGTATTTATAATCTACTATTCCTACATACGTAGCCCTCCGGATCGACAACGACTACCGGGAAGAGTAGGACTATACGAGGTCCAAAGAAGCCGTTGGATGGCCGGTACATTATCTCGGAATTTGACGAGGAAACAGGCCAAGTACTTGGAGAACATGCACAGAAATTTGTTAACCACTGTGGGTACCTTGTAAGGGATAAGATTCCGATCAATGCTCGTGAATGGAAGGAAAAGAAAAGTGCTCCTCATATAAGTTTTGTCTCTGATCGTGATAAGGCACTGGTTTGGGAAGATGTCCTTGCACATTTCACGCTTGAAACAGAAGATAGAAATTTGAAGGACAGAGTTAGGAACTGGGCTATGGAGAAAATGGCAACACTATATTCCAGGGTTGGAAGAAGAAATTGTACAACATATTTATCAAAAAGGACCTAACTCCGGATTTCAACACTAAGGCCTACGTCAAGTTCAGGCCATTTTGCGATGAGTTTATAGAATTCAAGAAATCAGAAGAGGGTGAGGCACGGGTCAGAAGGAACCAATAGAATGCCCGACAAAAACAATACCACCATCACTTGGAATCAGGTGGCTACAAGAGTGTCATTCCTAAATAGGAAAGAATGGAACGAGAGATGCTAGCCAAGGCCATCGAACCAGAATCAATCAACTGGCCTAAGCGGGCCAAGTATTGGTTTTTTGGTCATGGAGGTAGCCTGGACCTACAGACAGGAAGGATAGAGTATGGTGAAAAACTCCATAGAGCAGCAGAAAGATTTGCTTATGCTACAGAAATGGCTGACAGTGGCAGGTGGCGGCCGAACAGAGAAAAGGACAAGCTGACATACGCCCTGGAGAATCCTGAATATGGTGGGAGAACGAGAGGCTATGGGGAGGTGTCTTGGGAGTGTGGTTTCCCTCGAGACAAAGAGACCAATAGAAGCCACGCGAGAAAGAAGGAGGAGGAGGCAGAGCAGATGCAAAGGTTAGACGAAATGGTTCTTCAGTCATAGGCCACAGCTCGTGAAGCAGTAGAGCGAGAAAAAACACTTGAAGACAAAATGAGAGAGGAAATAAAAAGGCAAGTGCAGTTAGCAGTAAGTTCCATGCAAAGGCAATCTGCATCAGAGCCGAGAGTCAACATCAGCCCCCTGGTCAAATGAAAAGCAGTTGCGCTTCCACAGAGTTGCCACACGTAGGACTGCGCTTTCCCGTGGATGACATCACCGAGCCTCTCACGACATGTGAGCTGCACATTCCATAGGGGAATGCCATAGTCATGGTACAGATACATGGGTGTATCCCGGATCTTGAGATGATGAGTGATTGGTCAACTGGTTTGATGCACATGTTCTTGGGCTTGTGTTGTGCAGGTGTCAAGCTCGGAGACGGTGATCGAAGGCAAGGTGAAGGTCAAGTAGAGACGTGTTGTGCCGATGGACCCGGAGCGGTGAAGGGCGGACGTGAGGCTTGGACTGATGGACCTGAGGCCTGAGGATCAGCTGTGGTGGCTGACAGCCTAGGACAGCGACAAGTGAAGACTTACGGGTGGACGGGGTGCACGGGCGGTGCATCCCTCTATGACTTTGGTTTGGTGGTTGAGCCCTAGAAAAACCACCGGGTGGATGGTTTCCAGGTTTGGGCCTCAAAACCTGGGTGTTGGCCGGTTTCTGAGTTTGGGCCACAAAACTCGGGCTGAGGACGGTTTCCAGGTTTGGGCCACAAAACCTGGGCGATAGCGGGTTTCTGAGTTCGGGCCACAAAACTCAGCCTGAGGATTGGTTTCCCGGTTTCAGCCTCAAAACCGAGGGGAGGTCCAGGAAAAGGACGGACGGCGTGTGGCGGCACGTGGCGGCATCAGGTGAGGTCGTGTCGAGGCAAAGCTACCGGATGTGCGGGCGTGGCCGTTGGATCGACTACACTTCGAGTTGGACAGGAATACCCTTTGGTTTAGCCTGCTCGCTCATTAACAGTATGGGTAAAAGGGGAATAATTGTATTAGGTTATATAAGAAGAGGCCACCCCTCCCTCCAAACTATCTCAGTCATTTGCTATTCACCTCTAGGGTTTCCTGCTTCCCATTCCCTGCTGTAGCTACTGAGATCCACAGAGACGGCTAATCATACCTCTGTGTTCTTGAGATTTTGAGGAAATAGGACCGTAATCCCATTGTCTCCTCGTGGGGACGATTTTCGGCTGGCAATTGAGATTGTGATTCGCGTTCTTGAGTTGTTCTACGCGTTTTGCATTTTGTCTCAATTTTCCCGTCACTCGATCTCCCTCTATGCTGCGTATTTTTTGAATCCACTTGAACCAACTTGTTCTTTGAAGTGAGGAGATCATTTCCACCGAAGGAATTCAACTCAGACCTCATGAACAAGTAGATCGGGTCGATTTGAGTTTCGTGGCGACTTTTTCGTTCTTGCACCTTTATCTTCGATTTCCCGGAGTTCGAGTTGATTTAAGCGGATGATTTCTTAGGACTAGTCTTCCAACTACCTAGTGATCATCTTCTCCATGTTTGGGATCAAGGGATTTTGATTTGGATCGAATTTGAGAAGATTTGGGAGATGGGCGATTGAAATCGCCCTCTCTGTGTGCTCGCGGACAGTCCGCCGTGGGTGCCGCGGATAGTCCGCGCATCGGGGTCCAGCTAGAGCAGTGGCTGTTCGCCTCGGTGTTTTCTCCTCGGGTGACCGGCGAACAGTCCACCTTTGACAGGCGCGGACAATCTGGGCCTGAGCACGAAGGTTTCAACAGCTTTGCTGTTTTGGCTTTTTAGGCGGCAGACTGTCCGCCAAGGGACCAAGGACAGTCCGCCCTTGACGCGGACAGTCCGGGACCAGCAGTCCGGACTGTCCGGGGTCCTGCTGTGTGTAGGTTTCTAGTGCGTTTGCTCTCCCGGCTTTTCGACTTCATTTCCGGACTTCTCGTTTGCTCCTAGAGTTCATCAAGGAACCTCTCTAGGTATCTTTGCTACTTGTTAGCATATGTATTTGGAGGAATCCCTACATAGCTCTCCATCTACGTTTGGGAGTAGGTCTTTTGGGCTTAAACTCGACTTGGAGTTTGTGAGCTTTTGGATTTCTCTCTTGTGTGGTGCCTCGCTGTGATCCTAGGGATCATCCACCTTCTCTTTGAGGGTCGTGGGCATCACGGTTGCGTTCAAAGCATTTAGGTTTGATTTATGGGACAGAGGTCAGAGTTTCGAAAGAAATTTGGACAGAGGTTAGAGTTTCGAAAGAAATTTTTAGGCTCCCATTCACCCCCTCTCTGGTTGCCTTGCTTTAGCATTCTCGGTCCTTCAATTGGTATCAGAGCGGGTTAAGGATCTTCCACCTTAGCCGGTTCCAGATCCATAGAAGGTGACATGGATCGTGGTGTGGGCAAACTGCCGTTTTTCGATGGGACGAACTATGCGTATTGTAAGATACGTATGTCGGCCTATCTTCAGAGCATGAGTGCTTCAGTTTGGGACATTTGCAATTATACTGATTACGTGATATTGGCTTCTCGTGTGACTCAACAGGAGATCGATGAGCACGATGCCAATAGCCTAGCCCATAATGCTCTTTTCACTTGTTTGAGCATGTCTGAGTTTGATCGTGTCTCTCACCTCACCACGGCTCAAGAGATTTGGGCGACCCTCATGCGTTTTCATGAGGGAACCACTCAAGTCAAAACCCGTCTCTACAAGTCGCAAAAGCGTGAGTATGAGAACTTTCGACACATGCCTGGCGAGAGCATAGAAAATTTATTAGTTCGCTTTCAGGTCATTGTCAACAGGATGAGGGCCAACAGAGAGCTTTTGTCGTATGACGATCATGTGAGAGCTCTCAAGCTCCTTCATACTCTTGTGAAGGACCGAAAGTGCTACCAGAAAGCGACCAGAGGGGGGGGGTGAATGGGAGCTTCAAATTTTCCTTTCGGAAACTTGTCGCCACTGTCCCGAGAAACACCCCAAGAGCAAACCTAGAGCTCGTATGTGTCCACGACCCTAGATATAGGGTGGATGCTTCCAAGAAGCACAGCGAGACACTATACGACTCTAGAAACCCAACGCAAAAGCCAGAAATCAAAACCGACAACGAACGAACAAACCACGGATGAAACTGCGCAGACTCAGCAGCATCGGACGCTGGCAGCGTCCGATGACCCAGCACCAGACGCGTCTGATGCCAAACTGACCTGACTGAACCCTTACTGGACACCCATCGGATGCTCTGCTTCTGGTCATGCCGCCCGCGCCGCCGTGGCCAATTGGCCGATATCGAGCGTGTGCCGCGTGTCTGCCCGCGTGGAGCATGCAAAGTAGGAGGTGGCAAGCTGTGCTCGAAGTCGTTTCCATCCTTCTCAGTCTGCGCCGACGCTCTCCTCTCCTTTCCTTCATTTTCTGCTCGCCACCACCGCAAAAACAGAGCCCACCGCCGCCGGGTTCGGTCGCAGCTGCTGCACCACTGCTGCCCGCTAGCGTTTGCAGTGAAGTTCGCCTTGTAGTTGCGCACCCTTTGAGCTTGCTCACGCCATCCCGCTCGCCCTCCAACAGCCGAGCGCCGGAGTCCCGACGTGGCCGGCGTCATGGCCGCCGAGTTCGGTTCCTCCAAGGCCAGCTCTCTCCACTGAGCTCCAACCCCAAATAACCATCATCCGAGTTTAGCCATGTTCTAGTTAATCTCCCAGGATTGTTAGTTTCAACGCTACCGCTCTGCTTCCATCGGAACACCACCATGCCGGTGAAATAAGCCGCCGCCACCGCCATGTCCGCTGAGCCCCTAGCTTTGGCTTGAACCCGACCTAGCTATGGTGCGCAGAGGGAGCTTGGATAGTCTCTGGTGCTATTAGGTCCAACCCCGAGGTCACTACCACCTCCTCCTCGCCGGACCGCCACCGCGCCGCTAGTTGTGCTCGGCCGGGCCGCCATGGCCATCGGTCGTGGTCCTCTGGTACCCTCCGCCCTTACCCAACCAAACCTTTGGATGCGCTAGGTCGTAGTGGTGCTCGGGAGTCAAGTCCAGTGGCCGGAGAAGGGCACTGCCGGCGATCCCCGGCCGGTCAGTGCCAGCGACCGCCATGGCCAAGTCATGGTCGTGGTCGGTCTTGGCCTGGCCAGGGTTCTGTTGACCTGGTCCCGTGTGTTTGAGAGAGAGGGTAAGGTGAGGGCAGGTAAGGAAAGGTTTCCTTGATCTTTTTCTTCTCTAAAAATGGTTAATTTGTGCTGATGTTTGATTAATGCATAGATAATTCTCTGGTGCTCCAAATTTTGTGAAATAAATTTTGTTGTAATCATTGTGATGAGTTCTATCAAATAAAAATATGAAATTTGATGTTTGAATAAATTTTGGTGGTGAGTCAAATATGGCTTTTAATTAATAAATGAGATTTTGATGTTTTTTGTAGGCTTAAATATATGTCCAAAAATTATGAAACTAATTTTTATACTGTTTGTACCATGTGATTAACCTTCACAAATATTTTGAAGTCATTTGGACAAAATAAATTTCATGCTAGTTTTATCCTTTGTTTATTAATTAAATAATGCATGAAACTTAACTAATTTGTGTAGGATAAATTAATGATCCAGAATTTATGAAATTTGTTTTGCAACTGTTATTCACCATAACCAATGATCCCTAAAATCTTGAGCTTAGTTTGGCAAAGTTTAGGTTAAACCCTAGTTTCCATAATTAATTAATAAAGTATAGTAATGGAGTTTGTTTAAGTAGTTAATTAACAAAGATGATTACAAAGAGGTTAGGACTGACCTTTGTTACTTTAATGACCTTTTGTTTGATATGTAGAATGTCATGATGTGGAGTTGTCATGTATAGCTTTGAAATCAATCAAGTAGTGCATGTGATCTTGTATGGATGAAATGATGAGGTTGCTAGATCAGTTCTTGTTAAGGGACTGTTTTCATGATTGTGATTCTGTTTTCAATAAATGAGTTGTATATCAAAGTTGTTGTAAACTTCTATATCTAGCTTTTCCTAAAATTTCATAATTTTAGGCCTGCTAAATTAGGAGTTATAGTTTTTATAAGTCAGCAGGTCAGATCTGTCCTATTTTCTGGACAGATCTGTGTAATATAGTTCTTTGAGCTAATTAAGTTGTGAATCACCTGATGGTCATAATAGGAAATATGTAGTAAACTTTATAAGCTTTCTATATTGTTAAGGATCACCATTTTTGGTGACCCATAGCTCCAGTTATAGCTGTTTGAAGTTGAGTTAGCAAATCTGTCCTAGCCCTGGACAGAAATGTTTATCGAAGTTAGTTAACCTAGTTGTCTATAGAATCAACCTTGGGTGGTATTAGGAAGTTTGTAGACAATTTGATAAGCTTTTCAAATTGTCTAGGATCACCCCTTTTGGATGTTAGTAGCTCTGGTTATGGCTTGATTAGTATAGAAGGTGTGATCTGTCCAAAATGTTGGACAAGTTTTGTGTGTTGTTTGGCTTAGTTAGGTGTAGCCTTCCTTAAGTAAGAAATATGTGAGTCTTGGATGACTTTGATTATTGTTTGAAGACCATGGGACACCCCTCATCTTGTGCTCCTATGGCTTGAGTGATGTTTTGATAAACCTTAGTCATCTTAGTTAACCCACCTAAAGGTGCTTGGTGGAAGTTGTATGTGGCTAGGAGTCTTAGTTGGTAAGTTGCAAGTTGGTTTTGTTGGTTTGCAACTCTACCGCGAAGGAAAGTTGTACTCGACTTTCCTTGTTTATTTAATCTTTTGTTATACAATTAATTGTCCTGCACCTTAGCATGCATTTCATGGCATCCTACTAAGCATATATCATTTATCTACGTGTAGTATTCGAGAGTGAGAAGTTTGGGTTGATCCAGTTTTGGATCAAGAAGGTTTGGCTTGATCACATCTCGGGAGGAGGTCCGTGTTCACCGAGAAGGTTCAACATGCTTTGGAAAGGAACTAACCTCTGTGGATCCTTCTTGGATCCTAGTCTTCCCTGCAACGAAGGCAAGCCCCGGTGCATTTAACCTTTCTATTTCTACTGCAAAATTTATACAATGATTTATCAACTGCATTTAAGTAGTAGGAGTTGAATGACACCAGTAGTTGCATTACCAGTTGGTTACCTTTATCCTATCCTTGTTACCTATTTAATTATAAATGCTTAGCCAAGATGCACGGTGATGAGATTATCCTCCGCTTAGGCCTTGACCAAACTAAGGGATGATAGGTCATCACTGTTAGGATACCTCTCTCAGGTAGAATTGATAAATGGATGAAAAATGAAATTCAGACCGGGCAGGTAACTTGCATCCGGAATGGAATCTTGATGTAGTGTTCCTGTCTGTGTCGATTAGGAACCGTCCGTTGTTGGCCCTTGATTGAGTGCATGATAGTACCAATCACGGGATACGGGTTGATATGTTGCAGGTTAGAGTCCTGCCATACAACGCCGTGGTGCTTTGGTATGTTGCAGGTTAGAGTCCTGCCATACAAATCACTTGTGGTTGTGCAATATGTTGTAGGTTAGAGTCCTGCCATATTGTGTGATTGGGAACCCCCAGCTGGGTAGATAAAGCGGTTCGAACCGTTGTTGCTCTACGATAAAAAGAGACTCGATCTCGCACCCTCAACGTAGAGTTTTCAAAACCAAAGCATTTGGGAAATGATGTTTCATTCTAAAAGTGTACTCATGGTATATTTGGAATTACTAAGGAAAAGAGGAAGACTTTGTTAAAAATTCTTTTTCTGCAAATCTCTCCTCTTCCTAGCCCCACTGCATCCCTTAAAGCTAGCATGACCCTGTAGTTTTGTTTTTCTTTTGTCAGATAAGTCTTGCTGAGTACTGACAGTACTCAGGGTTTGTTAATTCCCTGTTGCAGGTTTCTTAATAGGTGTTGTCGATCACGATCATGTCAGTGGGCTCGACATGATCTGGTTGTTCTTCTTCTCCAACTTAGGTGCTTCCCTAAGTGTGGTTCTGTAATACTATTCTGCTTCCGCAATACCGGTTATATTTATGTAAAAAGTAACTTATTCATGATTTTGTAAACTCTATCTCTCTTGCTTCCGCACTCCGACGTATTTTGTATCAACTGTTGTAATGTTGTAATTATTCCACCCGAAGACAAGACGATCCTGTAACTCGTGGATGATTCGGGGTTCTCTTGGGGACACCCGACAATTCTTTCCAGTGATGTGTTTCATTTGCACTATCATTGGGCTTCTTATAATATTGACGTGTGCGGTGGGCCACATTACCGGGAGGTTCTGCCACATGGGGGATCCTCCCCCAAGCTGGAGATCACTATGGCGACGGCGGTCGATAGTGATGGTACTGGGGCATGGACCAGAAGGCATCGCAGTACTGATTTGTCTGATCTTGATTTTGTCAAATGTTCTCGGCCGCGTTCTCCACTCTAGCATTCCATTGTTGCTGCTCCATCAGCATCCAGTTGATGTTGGCTTGGTCTTCTGATATTCTTGTTGACCGGGTACTGATGTTTTGACGAGCCATTTAATCATCATGATACCCTACACTCGAGACCGAGTGTCTAGGTTGTTAATGTTGAGTAGATGGTCTTGGTTGGTCTACCGAGTGTCTTCCTTGGTACAGGTCATAGCGGGATCTCCTCCGCCACTCCGTACTGTCGGCTTGCCAAGAATCTTCTGAATGGATGGACGGTGATGGATCCCATTGAGAGTATGGTTCTTGATATTGTGGCAGGTATCTTGTTTGAACTCCATCATCGTATGCTGTGTGTGCTGGTCCCTCGGGGATCGGGTCGGCTCCATAATAGTATGTTGGTGGTGCATTCGCGAACCTTGCCGATGCGCTTCTCTGTGTAGTGGTGATTGGCTGCAGACCTACAAGAAAGCTCCTCGTGGTATAGACACTGAGTTCTGGGTTACGAAGTGGAATCTCAGTGCTCATACCTCGGTACATCATATGAATAATATTGTTGTTTTTCTTGAGGATCTGGGCTTGTCTAAAAAACTCGAACGTCATAACAGTACGGCCTTCGGTAATGTTTTGCACAAGACAAGATTGTGTCAAACCCAATTTGGTAGCCAAACGGTATACAAGAGAAGAACATTCTATATCCCCTTTGGTCGGGCCAAAAACTTCCATCCACTGGTCGATCATGTGGATAACAGGAGACACTCTTCGTTTTTTCACAACAGCAAAAATAAGTCTCAACTCATCTTCCCTCACTGTTTGAGTTTCTGGTCTAGGGAAGATGACCGATGAAATAAAACGATGAATAAAACGAAGAGTGGGCAGTTGAATATCATTGTTTTTGGGTTTTGAACAAATATCTAAATCTGTAATCTCTTTCCAAAACTGCTCTTTGTTAAAATTAGGTAAAGCATTTGAAAGATCAAGAGCACAGTTGGAATCAAAACCCAAATGGTCACTAAGTTCCCTCCACGTGAGTGTAAACTTTTTGTTGAACATGCGGAAACTTATGCCAGTATCTAAAGAAACCAAAGTGCAGAGGAATTCAATGGTAAGGAGCTTCTCTCCTATCTCATCGACAGGCACAAAACCGATCTAGCCCAACATTGTGAAAATACTGAGAAATTCGATATCCATACATGTATCTTGTAGAAGTTGTGGGTCGTAAATCAGTGTTGGCCTGAAAATCCTATTCTTTATGTTTCTGAATCTTGCCTTCTCCTCACTCCCTTGCAACTTAAGGTCCTTTTCCCCCATTAATATATTCATACCTTTGGAGGTGGAACGGAACGAGGATGCTCAAGAGGGTGTCGGCGAATCAACGTCCATGTCGGAGTTCGCTCTTGAGCTACTCCTTGTGAGGCGTCCAAGCCCGATCTTTCCGAAGAAGGTCTTCTTGCTCATCCTATTGAACAGACAAAATCAAACAACCAAACAAGAACAGACTACGGAACGGGTTAGAAAATATAAGCAGTCAGCGGTTAGCCATTCTAAAGTCAGTCGTTCGGAGGTTGGTTTATCAGGAGAGTTGTTTATAATTGAATTGGGCAGCACTACTCTTCTTTAAAACTTATCTCTACTCAAATTTAAAACTTCTCAAACTCCTACTTTCTCTTCTCTACCAAAGTCTTCCTTCTCTCTTGGTTTCTCACACTAGATTGAAGGTTTGAACTAGCAAACAAATTTTGAATTGAATTCTGCTGAAAGGTGAGGATTGAGAGGTTTGTGTGTGAGTATGGAGAGCTCCGAGAGGTGGCTTTTTATAGCCATGGCCAGGGCAGGTCGGCCGGCCTGGTGGTGGAGCCGGCCGGCCCCCCTCTAGGGCCCACCTGGTGTCCTTCCCTCCACTCAAACATTGCTTCACTTCTAAGCAAAAATTTCCATCCATTCAAAGTCCAAAGTGTCTGATGCTTGGTTGAGTGGTTAGGAAGCAATGTAGTAGTGATTCCAAAAGGTGGGTCCCAAGAAAGTGGGTCCCAGTGGTGAAAAATAATTACTATGCAGAAAATTTAAGAAAACTAAATTACTTTTATGAAATGCAAAATGATGATAGATGCAAAGATATTTTTTTTGTGCCACCACAGTAAATATTCTTTCGGGTTTTTACACACCGTAAAAATTATTTACGTGGGGCCTGATTTTATGTATTCATATTTTTATTTGGTTTTCAAATGCATATGCAGAAATAAAAGTGCAAGAAAGTAAATATGGATAACTACCGAGTTACCTCTCGGTGAAGGTTCGGGGTTTAAAGTCCACCGAATTGGACTTCTCCAAAGTTGTCATTCTGAAGGGGTTGTCGCCTTTCCTGAGGATGGTGCCTCTGGTGACTGTTGATCTCCCTCTTCACTTACCACCTTTGCTGTTGAACTTAACTTAGGCTTTGTCTTGAATGGAAAACATTCTTCTTGTCCAATGATGTTTAGTCTGACTTCTCCAATTCCAACGTCGATGTGGGCATTTGCAGTACTCAGAAAGGGTCTCCCTAAAATGAGTGACACTTTCGAGTCTGATTGCATGTCTAGTACCACAAAGTCCACTGGTACGAAGAACTCTCTAATCTTGACTGGAATGTCTTCAGCAATTCCTACTGGATAGCGGAGTGATTGATCGGCAAGTTGTAGGCACATTGATGTTGGGACAAGTCTTGAATAATGGAGTTTATCAAAGACTGTCTTGGGCATCACGCTGGCACTTGCTTCGAGATCACATAGCGCATTGTTGAAGTGTTGATCACCGATTGAACAGTCGATAGTAGGGCATCTTGGATCCTTCTTCTTCTGTGGAGAAGTGTTGAGGATGGCCGCGCTACACTCTTCTGTCAGCTTGATTACCTCAGTGGTGGGCAATGGTCGTTTGTTGTTGCGGATGTCTCTTAGATATCTTGCATATGTGGGTACCTGTATAGCATCTAACAGAGGAATATTGATGTATAATTTTTGAATTACTTCAACAAACTTATTGAACTGCTCATCCGCTATGGCTCTCCTCTTTCTACGTGGAAATGGTAGGTGGTTGGTGTCATGATAATCTTGCATCATTTCTGGTAGTGGTGAATTTACTTCTTCAGCTTCATTGTCTTTTCTTTCTTCTATCACAGTTGGCGTCACTGGCGTTGTCTGTCCTCTTGCTCCTTTTGGATATGGGGGATCACGAGTGACCTTCCCACCTCTTGTAGTTATAGCTTGTGTCTACTCAGGGTTAGTGGCAACAGGCAAAACAACAGCCAATTTGGCTAAGTGTATCTCTATCTTTTTATTTATATTGGTTTGTTCTTTTAGAGCAGAAGAAAACTCATCCATTTTTGCATTTATATCCTCTAAGGCTTTATCTTTGAAAACAAGCTTCCTAATAATACTGTCATTAACTCTAGCCTGCTCTACGATTATATCTCTTAAAGGCATTTGCTTAAAATGGGAAGTATTGAAATTGTCCGGGGACTTACCTTGATAAGTGGAGTGTTGGTTCCATCCTTGCTCTCGTAGTGTAGAAGAGTTGTTGATGAAGTTCGCATTGTTCTGATTGTTCTCTTCACTTCTAGTCTGAGTGTTGAATGCATCTTGAATAGCTTGACGATCTCTTTTGTATTTCCCGCGTTGGTCTAGCCATCCTAGTAACACATCCATACTTGTTGTCAGTGCCTTCACTTCTTCTGGGGCTTCCTCCATCTGGTGACAGCGTTGATTCTTGTCTTGTTTCCAGCTTTGATTCTCAACTATCTTCTCCATAAGGACTTCAGCTTTTCTAGGAGTAAGTGACATAAATGATCCTTCAGCAGTAGCATCTAGTTGCTCATGTGACTTTTGAGTGAGTCCACTATAGAATCCGTGCATCAGCAACCAATCTTCCATTCCATGGTGCAGGCATTCTGAAATGTAATCTTGAAAGCGATCTCAAGCTTCTGGAATGGTTTCTCCTCTATGCTGCTGAAAACTTATAATCTTTCCTCTCAAGGCATTGGATTTGCCTATAGGGAAGAACCTCGATAGAAAAGCTTCCGAACATTTGTCCCATGTGTTGATGTCCTCCTTATTAGCGTAGAACCACTGCTTCGCTCTTCCCTCCAGTGAGAATGGGAATAACCGAAGAAGTATGATGTCTTGGGCAGTGTTCTTGTTGATCATGGTGCTTCCGATCTCCAAGAAATTCTGCAGATGGGCAGTAGCATCTTCTTGTGCTTTTCCACTGAATGTAGTAGCTTGGACTAGGTTGATAAGTCTTGGCTTGAGCTCAAACTCTAAGTTATCCGTCTGGAGTGTTGGTCCAGTCCGAATGTTTCCAATGTTAGGAGCAGAGAACTCTAACAAAGTCTTGTTGGCCATCGTCTTCACTACTTGACTCTATATTCTTCTAGGTTGAGTTGCTTTTTGATAGAACAGTGATTGATCACAACTAAACCTGTATTACCCTGTATAAAATATAAACGAAAGTAGAACAAGGGTAATACTGTAAAGACAAAGGTGATGATTCTTTTCCAGATTATATATGTTTGGTGAATTCTTCTGTAGCCATATAAAAGTTTCTGAAAGCTCCCCGGCAACGGCGCCAGAAATGCTTGTTGGCATTTCTTAGCATCGCTACCAAAAGTAGGTTAGACTCTACCCCCGGTACTAATGCCAAGAAATGTGGGTAGACATCTCATAGCATCACTCTAACGCTGGGCTGTCACCACTAGCAGCAACACTAGAGACGTGAAAGTATTTATAGCATGACACTTTGATAAGATATGAAATAAAGATTATCCGCAAGCGCAGAGATAAAATACACTCGTTGTAGCATTTCACCTAGGAATGTTCCTGGTATCATTATTTATAATTCTACCATCGAGAGCTTAACAGGGTTAAGAATAAGAATGATACGACTTTAGAATTGCAAACATATATAATTAGACATGAATCTAATTACTCACCTCTAGTCTAATACAAGGGTAATGCAAAAGGATAATGATAATGATAATGATAAATAAGGTAAATAACAAAGACTAGCAGGGAATTCATAATTAGAGAGAGAGAGAGACTCATATGATCAAGTAGAAAAGAGAACTAATCGATACATTAAGAGATTAGACTCCTTAGTTATATTACTTCTATTAAGTCTAAGTTAGTCCTAGCATATAAAATCATATATAGCATAATTAATCATCCACCCATACATAAGGAACATTACGAAAGAAGTTCATATCCAGAGTAATTCCTTTAGTGTAACCAAGTTCTAGTTGTCCTAGACTCGGGGAGTGGACTACAAAGGATTCAACAAGGCTATAAAAGTCACCCTCACGATCTACCACTTGTTGGCCCGAAGAATAGGGTGCATTCGTAGGTAAACATAATCTAAGCACCATGCCTACATTATATCGAACACTTAATTCAATCCGGAATCAAACTAAGCGCTTTACGAACATATGTATGAACTTACTATCAATTAGAACTATATCAAGCATATAACTAGAATAAACGAAGAACATAATAAAGAGAAACATAATGATAATTAAAATAGCACAAAGTCGAATACAAGAATTACCGGAACTCCTGATGACGATCCGGAATCCTGAGCCCCGCTCAACTCTACTTGTTTCTATCTAATTCTAATTCTAATTCTAATCTCAAAGTAGAGCTCTAATTTAATCTCTAATCTCTGAATCCCTAACTATGTCTCTCTAATTGCCTGATGAAGATAGATCTGATCAACATTTGAGGATTGCTTCAGGGAGGGGGTCTAGGTCTGCTTATATAGCCCTATGGGATGAACCACGACCTTCAGATCAAACCAACCTTGATCAAGGGCTTAGATGCGTTGAGGAGGTCGATTAGGTCACGCTCTGCGAAGATGGGCCGAGGGGGGACCTGGCCCAGGCCGGCCGGCCTGGGGGTGGGGCTGGCTGGCCCTATCTGTCATCCTCCAGGTGGTTGCTTCGTCGTCACGTCTTCTGGAACCTTCCTTATTGCTCTAATGCGCCTTTCCATCCGTTTGCACGTTTTGTCTTGTTGGAGAAGGATTCAACCTCTTCCGGCTTCTGTAAAACTCCCAGGAAAATAGTGATTCACCAATGCTGTTGAATCTGTCAGTTTAGTCCCCGTATTATGTTGCTTGGTGATCACTCCAGGTTGTTTCTAGAAGCTTTCATGTCATAGCCAATAGGGACTCTCTCGTCGGGACTTCAAATGTAGAAAACCATATGACCGTTTCGATCGTCTCGACGAGCTCATCGCAATGGTATGGTCTAATTCATCACTTGAGATACTTTTATGTAGTGAAATGTTGATGTTCCTGTAAAACAAGTGAGAACTACACAACTCGTGGAACTTGTTAGAATCAAACCCTACAACTATGCATTGTCACATGTTTATTATTGTTTTATGCACTAGTTGATGGTATAATGTTGACTGTAAGGACCGTCAGCAGATACTATGATGTGCTGTCAAGTAATCCCATCTCGATCTTTTCAATTCACTTAGACTTGGTTCAATTTTGACAGAATATGAACATACCAAGCAAGTGAAAGACTCAGAACTAGAGACATAGTAACCTAGCATATAGCAATAGCACAAGTAACTTCAACACATTCTACGCATGCTAGTTGCCAATCTCAATGGTGAACAAATTTCAAATTTTATGTTGAATTAAGCATGTTCACAATTCTGAAAAATAGCTCAGCTCGCAACATGTATCAGTGATCAAGAAGAGCCTAAGCTACAAGCATTATCATATATCATCAGAGCATACACTAATCATAGCATAGATTCATTCTAAAGATTATAGACATGAAGCTCGAAAAAGTAAAGATGCAAACATGATGAAATGCAAAGACTAAACAAGATCAAAACAAAAGAAGTCAGTCTATGATACAATAACCAAAATGTTTCCCCCAACTAAAAGGGGAAACACACACCAAGCTCACCTCTCAACCTAGCAAAGATTGATTGGTCCAAAGGCTTGGTAAAAATATCTGCCAACTAATGATGAGTATCGACATGGCGAAGGTTGATGTCACCCTTCTCATAGTGGTCTCGCAAGAAATGAAAGCGCACATCGATGTGTTTGGTCTTAGAATGAAGCACGGGGTTCTTAGCAACGCTAATCGCACTCGTGCTGTCACAATGCAATGGTACTCGAGAAAAACTCAGACCAAAATCACGCAAAGTGGCCATCATCCACAACAACTGGGAATAACAGCTAGCCGTAGCAACATATTCAGCCTCTGTGGTAGACTGAACGATACTAGACTGCTTGCGAGAAGACCAAGAAACGAGAGAAGAACCCAAAAACCGACAAGTCCCAGAAGTGGACTTGCGATCAAGTCGGCAACCACCAAAATCAGCGTCAGAGTAGCCGCAAAGAGTGAGGGTAGAAGAAGCAGAATACCAAAGCCCGAACTCAGGAGTGAAACGAAGGTACCTCATAATTCGCTTGATCGCCTGACCCTGAGAGGTGCGTGGCGGCGACTGAGATCGTGCGCAAAGACACACCGCAAACTGAATGTCCGGGCATGTCGCCGTTAGGTACAGGAGCGACCCGATCATACTCCGGTACTCCTTCTAGTCCACGACTTCTCCCTCCTCATCCGCATCTAGGGTCGTCGTGTCGACATGGGTGTTGGAATAGGCTTGGACTCACCCATATCGAACTTCTTCACTATATCCTTGGTGTACTTGCCCTGGTGCACAAACGTCCCTTTTCGGGATTGCTTAATTTGCAACCCAAGAAAGAATGTCAACTCGCCCATCATGCTCATCTCAAATTCTCTGCTCATTGTATCTGCAAACTTGGCAACCAAAGCATGAGAAGAACCACCGAAAATGATATCATCCACGTAAATCTGAACCAACAAAGTGTCATTGCCTTGCTTGAGGAGAAAAAGAGTTTTATCCACACATCCCATTTTAAAACCCTTAGCAAGCAAAAAGGTTTTCAACCTATCATACCAGGCTCTAGGGGCTTGTTTCAAACTGTACAAAGTTTTGTTAAGTTTAAAAACATGGTTTGGGAACTTGGGATTTTCAAAACCGGAGGGTTGTCTCACATACACCTCTTCTTCTATGTAGCCGTTTAGGAAGGAACTCTTGACATCCATTTGAAAAATTTTAAACCATTTGGATGCAGCAAAAGCCAAGAGAATCCTAATTGCCTCCAAACGAGCTGCGGGAGCAAAAGTCTCCTCATAGTCTATCCCCACCTTCTGACTATACCCCTGGGCTACAAGTCTGGCCTTGTTTCTCACAACATGGCTATCGTCTCCTTGTTTGTTTTTTAAAACCCATTTTGTCCCAATAGGGTGACACTCAGGAGGTGGTGGAACAAGAACCCAAACCCGATTTCTCTCAAAATTTTCTAACTCCTCATGCATGGCGTTGACCCAATCCGGATCTGATAAAGTGTGTCCAACATATCGGGGTTCAAAATCAGCAACAAATGCAGAATGAGCAAAGTGAGAGATTTGTTGTGACCTTGACCGAGTGACGCATTCGTGGATGTTGCCGATCATCTGTTGAGGAGGGTGTTGGCGTTGAATGTGTCATGGCGCCTCCCTTGATGAAGTGACCTCCCCCTCAAGAGTAACTGGTGCCTCCTCGGGTATCACTAGCAAACCCCGAGGTGGTGATCGACCGGCCCTCATGTAGTGGAAGAAGATGGGTCGGGGCCACGAGCAGTCATGGTCGAAGTCGATCCCAAAGGAACAGCAAGTGGAGGAAGATCTGGGTCATCCATCTGTTCAGCTCCGTCTTCCTCATCATCAAAAAGAGGCTCTCCAACCTCATGATCACCTGCACGCTCAAATCAAGAAGAAGGACAAAGCATGGTCTCGTCGAAGGTGACATCGGATGTCTCCATGACTCAGTTAGTATCAAGGTTAAGTACACAATATGCACGAGTATGATTACCATAACCCAAAAATACACCGTCAGAAGAGCGAGACTCAAACTTGTCCAAGTTGCCTTTCTTAAGTATAAAACAATGCCAACCAAAAACTCTAAAATAACTCACTTTGGGTTGCTTCCCAAATCGCAACTCATAAGAGGTCTTCTTCAAGAAAGCACGGAAAAAAATGTGATTGGAAATATAGCATACAGTGTTAATAGCCTCGGCCCAATACCGCCTAGGATTCCTATGCTCATCGAGCATCGTCCTAGCCATCTCAACAAGGGTCCGATTTTTCCTCTCTACAACACCATTTTGTGGCGGTGTGTAGGGGGAAGAAAGCTGATGCTCTAAACCCAAAGAGTTACAAAACTTTTCAAAGTCCGAGTTCTTAAACTCGGAACCATTATCTCTATGAATAACTCTCATCGAGTGCTTAGGGAACTCGTTCTGAAGACGCAAAATCAGATTGCGAGTAAAAGAGAAAGTCTCAGTTTTCTCAGCTAAAAAGAAAACCCATGAATATCTTGAGAAGTCGTCAACAACAACAAGCACATACCACTTCCCACCAACCGAGCTCACCCGAGCCGGACCTACAAGGTCCATATGTAAAAGCTCTCTAGGGCGCTTGGTCATAAGTTGATTCACAGGATGGTGGGTGTTGCACTGGTTATCTATCATAATTAAAGGATAAATAAATATGAAAAGGGCAAGAATTTGATCACCAACAAAGGTTTAGGGTTTTAACTGACAATATTCCACGAGTTTTGGTGAACTATGATTCTGCAGGGACTAAACCAGGAAATCGACACCGATAGCTTCCCATAGAAGGAAACCGACGGGAGATAACTCCACCGCCACGTCAGGAAGTTTCTAGAAGACTCCAGAGGACACAAGAAGACACCAGGAGGTCGACCACCACGAGAGGATGACAGGTGGGACCGACCGGTCCCACCTAGGGACCGACCGGTCCCCCCTTGGGGCCTACGGAGTCTATCTTCTGGAAGGTTCTCCCACCGACCTCTAGGATGCATCTTAGCCGTACCTTAAGTCGGTTTGATCCAACGGCCACGGTTCATCACCCAGGGCTATATAAACAGCCCCAGACCCCCCCTCTCCAGGGCATCAGACATCATCAATCAGAGCATCAGGCATTACCAGAGAAGGAGATCAATCGGAAGCCCTAGAACTACATCCACCTAGAATAGCTAGATAGAATAGGATTAGAGGAGGCAAGCTTCGCTTGGATTCCTGATCTAGTCACGAGAAGGCTCAGTAAACCCAAGATCTTCTCTCTTGTATTAACATTATAGATCTATTTCATAATTGCTCTTCTAGTTCATCATTGTTCATCATTGTTTATGTTCTAGTTCATCGTCTAGTTCATGTTTATTGTCTAGTTCATCTTCTAGTTCATAATCTTGTTCTAGTTCATGATCTAGTTCGTACTTTAGTTCTTCTCGATGATCTAATTCACCTTATTGTTCATCTTTATGCTCTAGATAGCAATACAATTGATATGACTAAGACATCAACTATTATATTCTTAATTATATTGCTTATAGTCTGCTTTGATTATATATTTGGCATAGATAGTTCATCTTTATGTTTATACTCATGTTCGTATAGCGCTCATCTTAAAGTACAACGGATGGGTGATAGATGTTGTGTAGGCGTGGTGCTTATACACTATTTATCTGCGAATGCGTCCTATGTTTCGGATAGAGTGGTAGATCACGGGTGTGATATTCCTGTTGAGTCCTTTGTATTCCACCTCCCGAATATAGTGTTCAGTATGGCTCCGTTAACTCATGGTTTAGGGGTTACTCTATTTGACACCTTTACTATGGAGTTGCCTCTTGATTATAAATATGATGTGACCTAGCCAATGATTGTCAAATATGTTTGCACTAATCAATGTATGCTATGACTTGTAATTAGAATAACTTAGGAATGTTTCTTATTAATACCTGTTCTAATCATCACATGCTAGGTAGTACTGTTCTAGGATTATCTTTGATTGATCTGATCTTTGTTATCATTTATCATTAATCATTATCATTTACTCTGTGATCTGATCCCTGTTTGGAGTAATAAGTGTGTTATCAGTCTTATTCATAAGTGTGTGCCACATTGAATGCTGTTAAGTCCTCATTAATATAATACCATCATACTTTGAATTGATTAGTCTCTAGGCTAAATATAAATAACGATACCTGAGACTAGCTTGGGTGAAATGCTTCTACAACGGGTATATTTATCTGTGCGCTTGTGGGTAAATATTTATCTTTCAATCCAGTGCCCTGATATAATTACATTGATAGCTTCATGTTGGGGATGACAACTTGACATTAAGTGAAGTTAGTAGTGTCCCGTACACTCTTTAGTGCCTTCACTAGATTATTATTTTTATGGTTCATTCTTAGAGTGATTCCATTAAGGAGTGTCAACAGTGGGGAGCGGCAACCATTTTCCCATGTCTACAAGAATGGCAAACAAGATCCTTCTCCATGTGTAACTTGGGCAATCCTGGGATTAAGCCAAGTGAACTAAGCCTTGCAAGCAAGTAAAAGCTCAAGTGGCCAAGTCTCCTATGCCACATCCAAAGATCAGAGGAGGATCCAGCCAAAAGACAACGAGAAATGCCAAAAGACTCCAAAAAATTCGCACGAAAGACTTTCCCAAAAGAGCAAAATCAAACATACAAGATTGCCCTGAGGATCCAAAATATGACTGAGATTCAGCTTAAAACGAATCTCATAGTCATCCTCAAAAAGTTGAGAAACAGAAAGAAGGTTAAAATGCAAGTTCGATACAAGAGCAACATCATGTAAGACAAAATGCTCATTAACTCGCACAGAACCACGGGAGAGCACCTTACCTTTTGCTATTGTCACCGAAGGTAATAAACTCCTTTCCGGTGACTGGACTAAGACTGGAGAACCACTTGGAGTTTTCGGTCATATGCCTTTCGCACCCGGAATCCACAAGTCAAACGTTCTCTAATCTACTTACCTTCATCAATAAAAAGACATAGGGTGAGCATACGGTCCAACACTGGTGTGAGTAAAATGGGAAGAATACCAGTGTTGTCCCAGCTGCTCAAAAGAACGGTCATTGTAAAAACCATTCCAAGCATTCCTACTTGGATAGCGATCACCACGCACAGGAAAACGTGGTCCGCTAAGGGAAGAGCGACCATCGCGATAGTCAAAACGCGGTGGGGGTAACGATCAAAAACAAAGCCACCGCCACGGGGTCCATAGCCAACCAAGCTAGGATCCCGTCGGGCAAAAGCTCCACGTGGCTTAGGACCTTGAGGTATTGGACCTCTAGGCCTAGCAACCCTCCTGTGAACCTTTGGCGCATGTACATCATGGAAAGGATGGTACAAGTCCGAGTTGTTCATCTCCTTTGCACGAGGCTCCTCTCTCTTGCGCTAAAAGCAAAACTCCCTCAAGTGTCCATCTCTCCCACACTGCTCACAGTGGTACCTCACCGCTCTCATAGGGGGTTGTTGGTACTCACGGTATTGGGTGTGGATCACTTGGTTCTTTTGTGGCATGAGCTCCTCTTGGATAGGTGGCATGGTATCTAGCTTGTTCCTCAGGTGGTTTGGTTTTGGAGCCCATGTTTGTTTCTTGGGTGGAGCTCTTGGAGGTTCCACAAACACACCATCCTTGGTGTTAGGCTTGAGAGGCTCTTTGGGTGGAATCTTGGTCAATTTGGGAGTAGTGGTGGAGTTAGGTTTCTCACTTGGCTTAAGACCACTAAACTCACCAATCTTCCCAAAATAGGTAGCACTCTCTACACCCTGAGCAAAACCAACACCTGGACCTCCAGCAGCACGCTTGAATTGGCAATCATCATCCCAAGCTGCGTCTCACCACAAGACACCCATGACAAGATGGTCCGAAGGTATGTGTTTTCTTCCTCGGTTTGCATCTTCTCATGCTTCACATTTGCAATCTCCATCTCCAAACACACACACAAGGCACACCTAGACACACAAGTGCTACCCGAGCTGGCCTTCTCAAGAGACACAATTTGGCTTTCTTCTCTGCCAACTCGGATTGCAAGCCTGCACAAGACTTGCACGCACCCAGCAACACGGGTCTAGCCCTAAGCTCATCCACCTCTCCAACCAAAGCAACATACTTCCCCCTCAAAGTGAGAAGGTTAGTCATGTGCTTGGAGCACATCTCACACTCATCCTCCTCGGTGACTACAATGGTGGACTTGACAGACTCAAGTTCCTTCACTGCATCCTCCCACTTCTGCCTAAACTCCTTCCTCTCTCTAGCAGCAAGCCTAAGCAACTTGTCTTGACTAAGAAGGGCAACAGTAAATTTCTCGACCTCAGCAGAGAGTTCATCGGGGGTCTGAGATACCTGGGAGGAATCATCGTCATCGTCGTTCCTAGGCATCTCCTCCAGCTTGCTGTCGACCTCATCGCCGAGGGCCATGGTGCATAAACCCTCGTCATCTGCGAAGAAGCAAAGACCGTTCAGCTTGTCCTTGATCTTCTTCTTCTCGGACTCATCATCACTTGATGCAGTGGAGTCATTGTCTGAGTCATCGACGTCGCTGAGCATGGCAAAGAAAGCACGCTGCTCGGCCTGGGCTTTCTCCAAGTACTTCTCCTTGATGTACTCCTTGTTGAAGCCGCCCTTCCGCTTGTGCTTTGCGGGGACGTACTTCTCCTTGCGCTTGCCGGAGTCGTACTTGTGGCCACGATCACCCTTGCCAAAATCTTGCTTGTTCTTCTTTGGGAAGTTGGCGATGAAGTGGTCCGAGTCACCGCACTCGTAGCATCCAGCTCGACCTCCTCCGTGGCGACGGTTCATGCGGTTGTTGTGGAACTGCGAGAACCGGTTGGCAAGCAGAGCCAACTCGTCGTCTCTCATGAACTCCAGCTGCTCCTCTGTAACAGACAAAAGAGAAGAAAGTGCAAAGCCTCCAGAGGGGTTAGCAGAAGAGCCAGAAACCAAAGCCATTGATGGGACATAAGGATTTTCATAAGAAGCCCTCGCCATGGCGTCAATCTCACTAGACTTGAGCTTAGTAAAGAGCTCGTCGCACGTGAGAGTCTCATAGTTAGACGATTCGATGATCGCCTGAACCTTAGAGTCCCACACCGACCGATCGAGAGTATGAAGAAGCTTGAGAGCCCTCTAATGATCATCGTAAGGCAAGAGCTCCTTGTTAGCCCTCATCCTATTGACAATCACCTAAAAGCGAGCGAATAAACTTTCTATGCTCTCGACAGGCATGTGTCAAAAGTTCTCATACTCTCACTTGTGCGACTCGTAGAGACGGGTTTTGACTTGAGTGGTTCCCTCATGAAAAAGCATGAGAGTCGCCCAAATCTCCCGAGCCGTAGCAAGGTGAGAAATGCGATCAAACTCAAACATGCTCAAACAGGTGAAAAGAGCATTACGGGCTCGGCTATTGGCATCGTGCTCATCGATCTGCTGTTGAGTCACACGAGCAGCCAAGACCATGTAATCAACAGAATTGTAAATGTCCAAAATCGAAGCACCCATGCTCTAAAGATAGGCCGACATGCGTATCTTCCAATACGCATAGTTCGTCCCATCGAAAAATGGCGGTTTGCCCACGCCGCTATCCATGTCGCCTTTTGTGGATCTGGAACTGGCTAAGGTGGAAGATCCTTAACCCGCTCTGATACCAATTGAAGGACCGAGAATGCTACCAAAGGCAAACAGAGGGGGTGAATGGGAGCCTAAAAATTTCTTTCGATACTTCGGCCTTTGTCCCAACAAATCAACCCCAAAAGCTTCGGACACAAGTGTGACGCACATGACCCTCGGAAAGAGGGTGGATGATCCCTAGGATCACAGCGAGGCACCACCAAACGAGAAGCAAACCAAAACCCAAGAACTCCGAGTAGTGTTCTTCCTAGAAACCCACTCCTGGAACGTATATGGAAGGCTATGTTGGGATTCCTCCAAATACCTATGCTAACAAGTAGCAAAGATACCTAGAGAGGTTCCTTGGTGAATTCTAGGAGCAAACAAGAAGTCCGGAAGAGAAGCGAAAAAGCCGGGAGAGCAAACGCACTAAATAGTGCTTGACTGCGGATTCCCGAACTATCCGGACTCCCAGTCTCGGACTGTCCGCCCTGTGCCGGACTGTCCGCGAGTCTGTGGCGGACTGTCCACCGGCCAAAGACGCAAAACAACAAGTCTGCTGAACAACCCCTGCTCGGGCCCGGACTGTCCGCGCTCCCCAATGGCGGACTGTCCGCCGATCGCCCGAGCCCAAACACGCCGAGACGGGCAGCCACTGAACCGACTGGTTCACAACGCTCGGACTGTCCGCGCCTCTAACGGTGGACTGTCTGCGACCTTGCAGTGAGGGCGACATTGATCGCCTCTCTCCCAAATCTCTCCAAATCTGATCCAAATCAAAATCCCTTGATCCCAAACTTGGAGAAGATGATCACTAGGTAGTTGGAAGACTATCCCTAAGAAATCATCCGCTCAAATCAACTCAAACTCCAGAAAATCAAAAGAGAAGGTGTAGGAACGAAAAAGTCGCCACGAAACATGAATCGACCCGATCTACATGTTCGTGAGGATTGAGATGAATTCCTTCGGTAGAAATGATGTCCTCACATCAAAGAACAAGTTGATTCAAGTGGATTCGAAAAAGACGCAGCGTAGAGGGAGATCGATCGACGGGAAAATTGAGACAAAAAGCAAAACACGAAGAACAACTCAAGAACGTGAATCACAATCTCAATTGCGAGCCGAAATTCGTCCCCATGAGGAGACAACGGGAATCCGGTCCCGTTTCCGCAAAAATCCAAATTCATAGAGGTATGATTAAGCCGCTCTGCGGATCTCAGTAGCTACAACAGGGAATGGGAAGCAAGAAACCCTAGAGAGAAAATAGCAATGGTTGAGATAGTTTGGAGGGAGGGGTTGCCTCTCCTAATATAGCCTAATACAATTATTCCCATTCTACCCTTACTGCTAATGAGCGAGCAGGCTAACCCTAAGGGTATTCCTGTCCAACTCGAATTGTAGTCGATCGAACGGCCACGCCCGCACATCCGGTAGCTTCGCCTCGACGCAACCTCACCCGATGCCGCCACGTGCCGCCACTCGTCGTCCGTCCTTTACCTCGACCTCCCCCTGGTTTTGAGGATGAAACCGGGAAACCTTTCCTCAGGCTGAGTTTTGTGGCCCAAACTCAGAAACCCGCCATCGCCTAGGTTTTGTGGCCCAAACTTGGAAACCATCCTCAGCCCGAGTTTTGAGGCCCAAACTCAGAAACCGGCTAGCACCCAGGTTTTGAGGCCCAAACATAGAAACCATTCACTCGGTGGTTTTTCTGGGGCTCAACCACCAAACCGAAGCCGAAGAGGGATGCACCACCCGTGCACCCCGTCCACCCACATGTCTTCACTTATCGCTGTCCAGGCTGTCAGCCACCACAGCTGATCCTCAGGCCACCCGTCCGTCAGTCCAAGCCTCACGTCCGCCCTTCATCGCTCCGGGTCCATCGACACAACATGTCTCTACTTGACCTTCACCTTGCCTTTGATCACCGTCTCCGAGCTCGACAGCTGCACAACACAAGCCAAAGAACATGTGCATCATACCAGTTGACAATCACTCATCATCTCAAGATCCGGCATACACCCATGTATACGCAAATGGATACTCATACCATGTTATTTTCACAGCAGGGCATCCCCAACCTAAGTCCAATTATCCATTCACCACATGATCACAGTGTTGCGGGTGATGACGATCAAGATCTAACACGACGAGATCCATCTCCACCACCGGCCCCACCATCTCCTCCACGATGGGATCCAACACCGCCACCGGCCCCATCTCCCCAACGACCTGATCCAACACCGCCACCAGCCCCACCATCTCCACAGCGGGCTCCAACACCGCCATCTGCCCCATCTCCACGGCGGGCTCCAACACTGCCACCGCCAACAAAGAAGAGGCATATCGCACAAACAAAGGCATCAGCCCCACCACCTTCGAAGACGACAACCTTAGTGAGAAAACCAGCTATCATTCCCAAGATGATAAAACTTCCCTATGACCAGACCGATGAAGAGGTTGAAGCTGCAGTGCAAAAAAGACTTGAACAAGTTCTTTGACACCGCCATTGCTAGAAGTCGAGAAAAGCAAAACCCAGAGAAGCCGTACCTTTTCGTATGTCCTGAAAAACTAAGGCAAATTGTGGACGCTCACCAAAAAAAGGTACGTGCTGCCCGTAAGGCTTCACCAAAATCAGACTATGATCACACGCTCAACAAATCTATTGAGGACGCGAAGAAGACAAAGAAGAGAGCAGGAAAGGGTGTCCCACAGCTCAGGGAACAAACGCAGCAATCAGTGCCCCTCTAGTTGTTGGGAATGAATACGGTACAAACATGGACATCATACAACGAACATATGGAGACGTTGATCCTGAGCAACTGCTCAAATTTTTCAAGGAAACTTGTTTAAATGTGGAAAACATACTCGAAGAAACAGGCATCAAAAGTGCTCTAGAAGTTGATAAATGGCAGAGGGCATATGTATATGGTCAAAGTCTATACGACCTTGCGGCCCTGGGGGGTCTTGGTATGCAAATGCACTTGCTAAATCAGTGGTACCTCACGGCGTGTCGCAGAAAAGCTGATGACTATATTTGCGTCAGAATTAGAGACCATGATTACTTTCGTGGTGATGACATAATATATGTTCAGTTTAATGAGTTACATCAACTCTGCCAAATGGACGCTCTCGACAAATCTCTCGTTAGCTGCTTTTGCCTGTAAGTGATTGTTTCTTTTAATAATCTCAATTTAGGTTATGTATATGTATAAGTAATTATCCTCACACTAGCAAGCATTTCTAAACATATGCAGAAACATGATGAGACAACTCAAGCATAAAAATGACAATGAGATTGGTTTCATCGATCCATATATCATATTCAAGGACCCAAGTACTCCCCCCGATGCATGGAAAACTCAAACAAAGAGGAATTTCCGGAGGTTCTTCATAAACCAAAGGGACAAAAGATATATACTATTCTCCTACAACTTTGGGTTTGTGTTGTTATCATATGCATATTTTATTAGAGGTTGACATAAAGATATATATGTTGACTCTATAAATAAATGCAGGTTTCACTCAATACTAATTGTGTTCGATCTCTATGAGAGTCGTTTGCTAATCTATGACTCACTGAGAAAACCACAAGAAGATTACCAAGATATGATAGACATTATCTGAGGGTAAATTTGATCTTTAAATGTTGATTCCTGCTCTTTAACTCTGCAATAGTTAATTAACGATCCAATTATATTGTGCAGGGTTTGGGCTTGTTTGTTGAGAAACACCGTCCGGATCTGAAAGCGCAACTTCCTGATCCTCTGCGACTAAATGTAAGTTGTACTATCTCCCCGCATCTTTACCTTAATTAGCGTCACTCAGCAGACGCGTGCTTAGCCGAGACTAATCTTTTTATATCTTGTACAGTGGGTTCTACGGCAGTCACCGAAAAACAATTTATGTGCGTACTATGTTTGCGAGCTCCTGACGGTGTATGAAAAAAGAACTTCTCTACAGAGTCAGCAAGTACGTAACATGTAGACAAATTTATTTCATTTTTTGTTTCTATTACATAAATATTATGTATGTTAATACTTTCTTTTTCTTTTAATCCAAATTGAAGGAGACATGGTTGAAGAACCAGGTGATAGATAAGGTCCGCCTCAAAGCAATTGAAGAGACCATCACTGGCTTCCTTAATGACAATGTCCTCAAGTCCGGCACCGAGTATTGGTTTAACAAAGACGATCCAATGATGCCAAACCAAGACGAACACTTGTATGAACTTTAAGATAGAAACAATATTTGTGTTGTAAATATCAAGGATGCATGGATAATGTTGTATATTTTATGTACATATGTATAGCTAGCTCTATAATATATATATAGTTTTATATTTTATTTGTGTCTAATTGTAAATTTTATGTGTATATATATATTTATTATAGGTACGCGCATACATACATTAGTAGCTAAGAATACGTATTTAAAACTCTAATGTAATATATTAGCAGCAAAGAATACCACTACAAGAATCCTGTTAATCTATGATGAAAAATTTCCATCACAGATCAACAAAAAATCATCACTATCCATCATCTGTCATGATTTTAGATATCATCATGGATTGAATCCCGTGACGATTTACCAAAAAATCATCACGGATTAACTGAATTGGTGACGATCTAAAAACGTCATGGTAGAGCCCGAGGCCTAGTTAGCCCAGCCCAAATCCATTTCTTGTGACGAAAAAAAACATCATGAATTGACTGCCACATCATCATTAATGCTTACATATGGACGCTTACATGGACAATGACATGGATTATGACATGGATCATTTTTATCTTGTTTTTAACCCATTTGCAATCTATTTTCAGCCCATTTACAGCTTGTTTCGGTCCATTTTTCAATTTATTTTGTCAGCTCATTATTATAGCACATAAACTCAATCCAACAGCACATAAGACCTTCGGTTTATATCATCACATAAGATGAGATACAAAGTTACATCAAACAAGCCACATCTTGCAATCCATCACGGTACATCAGCCCATAAATATTCTATAATATATTACAACCTTTACATCTCATACAACATAACTAAAACTTGTTCAAAAGCAAATCAAAGTACTCAGCAGCCACCGTGACACTTTGGCCACTCCAGCAATAAAGTTTGCATATGCTTGGACCCAGCAACCTGATAGTACAGTACCATATGTTAGATTCCTTCTTTTTTCCTATGCTCTAATGACAATATCAAGAATTACACTATGTAGTCAGCAACCTGACTGTATAATCGCATATCTTTGGTTTACATACAGTGTAGCAATAGCAGATTTCTTTGCTTATTTTTAAACATAATAAATAGGGAGAATTAGCTCTGCGACATTCCAAAAGGCCTAAATTGGCCGGTGCACACATCCACTTTGAATATTTGCCAGAAGACACTATGGTTTCGTGTAATTGGGCCAACAGACATCGACCCTCATCCAATATTTTTATAAAATAGATATAAAATTATATAAGTGCCAAAAAATTATAATATAATTTTTTCGACACTCTACATGATAAGAACTACATACTAAAAATATTATTTTGCACTAAAATGATCATTTTGCCTCTCTTCATGAATAGACAAAGATAACCATGGTTAATTTGCTTATATGATTGTAGGTCACTACAAATCTTGGGACAAATCATAGAATGCGTACATCAACAAATCTTGATAATGCTAAAAATATTAGCTCAAAATAATAAAGTTTATAGTGACATATTTAGCATGACTGAATTATAGATTTATCTCTTGTGGAGCTTAATTGATATATTAAACTTTGTTATTTTGATATGATATTTTTATGATAGACAAGATTTGGTGACGTATGCATTCTGTGATTTTGTCAATATTTTTAATATATTACAAATAAATTAACTAATTAATCATGGTTATCTTTGTCTATTCATGAAGAGAGGCAAAATTATCATTTTAGTGCAAAATAATATTTTTAGTATGTAGTTCTTATCATGTAGAGTGTCGAAAAAATTATATTATAATTTTTTGGCACTTATATAATTTTATATCTATTTTATAAACATATTGGATGAGGGTCGATGTTTATTGGCCCAATTACACGAAACCATAGTGTCTTCTGGCAAATATTCAAAGTGGATGTGTGCACCGGCCAATTTAGGCCTTTCGGAATGTCTCCCTAATAAATATGGCAAGAAAATTTATAATTGCACCCTTGCATGCATTGCTAAAACAAAAGTCTATTGGTTACCTATTGAATTGTTGTAGTTGATAACTAGACTGCACTGCTGCAAGCCGACTATGTTGTCGCACTCTGAGCTGTTGTTATAGGAATCAATCCTGCACACAAGAATTTGCAAAAGTAATGCATGCATGGGCTAACTGAATTTAAGTTGTTCCTAGGACTAAAACAGCCAGCACACTTGAAAAACTAGGACAGCTAGGACTAAAATTTGAGTACTATTTTTAGACTAAATAAAAATCTAAGCAAAAGATATTAGTATTGCTCATCTCAGATAAGAAACAAGTTGTTGTGCTACTGTCCACCTTGTTCTGCACAAGAACCAAAACATTTTAATCCGGTACATCCCAAGCTGAATTGAAATAGACAAGTTGGTCTCTGAACTCAAAATTTTGCCCTTATTAATTTGGAAATAAATTTATACTCGAAAATACAAAAACATGTTGCTGCTGCCGGCTAACAGATACAAAGCTAACACCATTGAGCTGCTGCTAATTCAGAAGATTTGGAACCTGAAGAATTCAGAATCTGTCGAATTCAGAACCTGAGAAATTCACAATCTGGAAAATTTCATCTTCGATAGCATAATTTCAGTTAAGTTACTTCAAGTTCTAGCCATCAACACTAACACATCAAAGCCAACACTGGACCCAAATGAAGTGGCCATAACTGTTGTTGTATATCAGTAGTTATTTTTCACAGCCAACTACATAAAGTACCACCCTTCTCTCGTATGACAACACAGAACATTATCAAGGCAGTAGTAAACTGAACTTATAAAGATTAATTTAACTAGGAGACTAGGAGTATACTGAACTTACAATGATTAATTTAACCAGGGAATTTACAGTTTAATGGTGGGCTACAAAATGTCAGTATATTAAAGCATCATTGTAGGACATCAGTCAATGGGTTATGCAATTTGTACTCTGGATAGGATGACAAATTTGCCTAGTTAAACATCACTGAATTTGTAAATGCTAATTTGCCTAGTCAACGCACAGTGGTGGATGCATATTGACTAGGAGTGGAAGACATACAACAGCCAAAAATGATAAATATAAATTCAATCCATCCTGATGAAATTCAAATTAGCATTTACAGTGGTTGGTTGTAGTCGTAGATCTCTGCAGGATAAAATAAATTAGATCTCTGTAGGATGAAATTCAAGTTAGCATCTACTAGAAATTACTAACCTCTGGTTACCCAAGAACAAAGGCCGGGGAAGCCACCTCCGCCAAATCTAGCCACGGAGAAGGCCATCAACGCCACGCCAAGCCGCATTCTCCTGGAGCTGTAACATACGCCTGAAGCTGCGTGAAGCCAAACCGTGTCTTCCTGGGGCAGCTACCGTGCTGCCAAAGGGCGTCCCGCCAGATCTGCACGCCACCAAGCCTCGACCAGTGTGGTGCCAGGGTGCGTCTGTCCAGACGACACGCCTCCTGTTGTTGTATCTGCCCGGAGCAACGCGCTACCAGGCCACCTCCGTCCAGAGCACCACGCCACCAAGCTGCTGCATCCGCCCTTGCACCGCCAGGCCAGATCTACCGGGAGTCGCGCACTGTCAGGCCGCGTACGCTAGTGTGGCATGGGATGGGTGCGACATCTACCGGAAGGGAGGGAGCCGAGATAGTGTGTAGGTGTGAATGGCAGCTCATGCAGAGTGGAGGGAGGCAGCTATGGTGGGGGATTAGGTTTTTGGGTGTCTTATATACGTGAGCTGGTACTGGGCCTTGGGCTGGATATCCAATAGTCTATCTTCTGTATTGTTATGGATAGTGTACAATTAGTGACCTTCTTATAATCCGTCACGAACAAATCGTCATGGATCAACACATTTCTTGTAGTGTACGTATTAGAAAACCTAATGTACCAATTGAAAAGAAAAGAAAAAGAAAAAAGAAAAAAGAAAAAAGAGGTTAACCTCTTTAGCCCCGGTTGGTAATACCAACTGGGACTAAAGAGACCAACCACCGTGGCCCGGCTGGAGGCCTCTTTAGTCCCGGTTCGTATTACCAACCGGAGCTAAAGGTCCCCCTTTAGCCCCGAGCGAGGGAACCGGGGCTAAAGGTCGGGCATTTAGTCCCGATTCTTTAGCCCCGGCTCCATGTCCTGGACTAAAGGCCAAAATGACCCGGGGCTAAAGGCCCGTTCTGCAGTAGTGAACGCCTCCTCTCGTTCTATCCAAGCATTTTCATTCCCGCAGACTTTCATTTCTCCATTAGGTTTCCCAGTAGTTACTTGTGATCCATAGAGTGCTACAATTCCTCTGTGTATTTCGATTCAAGGAAAAGCGACCGTAATCCCTTTGTCTCCTCGTTGGGGATATTTATGAAATCGCGTTCTTGTGTGCTCTTCGCGTTTCTATTTCCTCCCCATTTTTCCTATGGCTTGATTTCTCTCTACGGTGACTTGTTTTTGGATCTGTTTATTTTTACTTGTTCTTTGTCATGAGAGCATCATTTCCACCGAAGGAATTTGTCCAAATCCTCACGAACAAGTAGATCGGGTCGTTTCAAGTTTCATGGAGGATTTTTCGTTCTTGCACCTATCCTTTTCATTTTCCGGAGTTTGATGTTGTTTGAGCGGTTGATTTTCTAGGATTAGTCTTCCAACTACCTAGAGATCAACTACTCCAAGTTTGAGAACGATTGGTTTTGATTTGGTTTGGATTTGAGAAGATTAGAGGAAGAGGCGAAATTTTTCGCCCTCTCTGCACAGCCGCGGACAGTCCGGGCGTCGGGGCTCGACCTAACTAGTGTCCAGTCCCCTCGCTGTTTGGCTGACGGGGCACTGATAGACAGTCCGCCACCAAGGCACGGACAGTCCGAGACCCGAGCAGGGAGGTTCCAGCAGCAGTGCTGTTTTGCACTTTTGACCGACGGACAGTCCACCAGGAGACCACTAACAGTCTGGCCTTGCCGCAGACAGTCCGGGACCAGGGGCATGGACAGTCCGGGCCCAAGCAGCAAATCATAGTTTGGTGTATTTGATCTCCTAGTTTTTCGGCTTCATGTCCGGACCTCTCGTTTGTTCCTAGAGTTCACCAAGGAACCTCCCTAGGTATCTTTGTCACGTGTTAGCATAGGTATTTGGAAGAATCTCGAGCTAGCCTTCCATCTATGCTCCGAGGTTCGGTCTTTGGGTGTTGTCTCAACTCTGAGTTTCTGTGTTTCAGATTGTTTGCTCTGGTGGTGCCTCGCTATGATCCTAGGGTTCATCCACTCTCTTTTTGAGAGTCGTGGGCATCACGTTGGTGTGAGAAGCTTTCGGGGTTGATTCTTGGGACAGAGGCCAAAGTTTCAAAAGAAATTTTCAGGCTCCCATTCACCCCCCTCTGGTCGCCTGTGTTTAGCATTCTCGGTCCTTCAATTGGTATCAGAGCGAGTTAAGCATCTTACACCTTAGCCAATTCCAGATCCATAGAAGGTGACATAGATCACGGTGTTGGAAAACCAACGTTCTTCGATGGGACGAACTATGCGTATTGGAAAATACGCAAGCCGGTCTATCTTTAGAGTTTGAGCGCTTCGGTTTGGGAGATTTGCAATGACTCTGGCTACGTTGTCCTGGCTGCACGTGTGACTCCATAGCAGATCGAGAAGCACGATGCCAATAGTCGGGCTCGTAACGCTCTTTTCTATTGTTTGAGGATGTCTGAGTTTGATTGCGTTTCTCACCTCACTACGGCTTGGGAGATTTGGGAGACTCTCATGTGCTTTCATGCGGGCACCACTCAAGTGAAAAACCGTCTCTACGAGTCGCACAAGCGTGAGTATGAGAACTTTCGACAGTTGCCTGGCGAGAGCATAGAAAGTTTATTCGCTCCCTTTCAGGTAATCGTCAACAAGATGCGTGCTAACAAAGAGCTATTGTTGTACGACGATTATGAGAGAGCTCTCAAGCTACTCCATACTCTTGATCGATCGGTGTGGGACTCCAAGGCTCAGGCGATCATCGAATCACCTAACTATGAGACTCTCACTTGCGATGTTCTCTTTAGCAAGCTGAAGTCTATTGAGATTGATGCCATGACGAGGGCATCTTATGAGCATCCTTCTGGCCCATTTATGGCTCTTGTTTCTGGGTCTTCTGCTAACTGTTGATGGTCACTAACTCATATCCTATACCATCAATAAGTCACCTAAAAGAGAATAAAAGTGACCATCAACACAGAAAAGGGTTTGATTCTAACGAGTTCCATGAGTTCTGTCATTCTCACTTGTTTTGCAGGAATACCAACATTTCACTACATTAAAATATCCCAAGTGATGAATCAAACTACACCGTGGCAAAGAGCTCGTCGAGACGATCGAAACGGACATATGGTTTGCTACATTTGGAGTCCCGACGAGAGAGTCCTCATTGGTTAAAACTTGGAAGCTTCTAGAAGCAACTTGGAGTGATCACCAAGCAACATAATTCAAGGGCTAAACTGACAGATCCAACAGCTATGGTGAATTACTATTCTCCAGGGTGTTTTCCAGCAGATGGAAAGAGATAGAATCCTTCTCCAACACGATGGATTGCGCAACAAGGATGAAAGTCATGTTAGGGCAACCAGGAGGCTTCCAGAAGACAACTAGGCGAAGACGGAGCCTGGCCAATGCCAGGTGGGGCTGGTCGGCCCCACCCCTAGATCGGGCGGCCTGGGCCTGGACTCCCCCCGACCCATCTTCGTGGAGCGTGCCCTAACTGACCTCCTCGACGCATTTCAACCATTGGTCAAGGTCAGTTTGATCGAAGGGTCACGGTTCATCCCTAGGGCTATATAAGAAACCCCTGACCCCCTGAGGCAACAGAACAAATCCAATACAGAAACCCTAATTCATATTCTTCAAGAGAGGATCAGAGCCATCTAACAATTAGAAGTCTAGTAGCCATCTAACAATTAGAAGTCTAGTAGCCCTCTAATTAGGGATTATATCTAGTCTTCTCTAGGATTAAAAGAGAGAGAGGTATTAGAGGGAGATTAGAAGGAGCTCCGGCCTGTCGGATCTACTTCTTCAGCTTGTACCTGCGGATTCAAGTTCGTCAAGAGCTTGGATTAGGATATTCTTCGGACTTCAACTTCTAATTATCAGTAAACGTTCTTGATCTTATTATTGTACTGGCATGCAACTCTAATTCTAGTCGCTCTAGGATTAGAGGAGTCATCATCGTGCAACCATGGTGCTTAGACTCGATTGCTTGCATAGTGCATCCTATATTCCGGACTGATGGTAGCTCGCGAGGGTGACTTTTATAGCCTTGTTGAATCTTCTATAGTCCTTCTCCCATCTATAGGACAAGCACGAGTATATACTTGGGAACAACCATGCAGATACATGGGTGTATGCCGGATCTTGAGTGATGAGTGATTGTCAACTGGTTTGATGCGCATGTTCTTTGGCTTGTGTTGTGCAGGTGTCGAGCACGGAGACAGTGATCGAAGGCAAGGTGAAGGTCAAGTAGAGACGTGTCGTGCCGATGGACCGGGAGCGGTGAAGGGCGGACGTGAGGCTTGGACTGATGGACCGGTGGCCTAAGGATCAGCTGTGGTGGCTGACAGCCTAGGACAGCGACGAGCGGAGACTTGCGAGGCATAGTGTTGCTTGGGTCGAGGACCTGGGGACACGTGTTGGTGGGTGCACGGGCGGTGCATCCCCTCTACAACATCGGTTTGGTGGTTGAGCCACAGAAAAACCACCGGTGGATGGTTTCCAGATTTGGGCCACAAAACCTGGGTGCGGCCGGTTTCCGAGTTTGGGCCACAAAACTCGGGCTGAGGACGGTTTCTAGGTTTGGGCCTCAAAACCTGGGCGCTGACGGGTTTCTGAGTTTGTGCCACAAAACTCAGGCGATGGACGACGGGTTTCCCGGTTTGGCCCTCAAAACCGGGGGTTGGTCGTGAAGACAGGTTTCCCGGTTTCAGTCTCAAAACCAGGGGCGAGGTCCGTGAAAAGGACGAGCAGAGCGATGGCGGCATGTGGCGGCAATTGGTGAGGTCGCATCGAGGCAAAGCTACCTATTGTGCTGGCGTGGCCGTCTGATCAGCATCTACTTCGAGTTGGTCCAAAATAACCTTAGGGTTTAGCTGGTTCGCTTAGGGTTTCCTGCTCTCCCACATCCCTGCTATAACTGGAGACACCCACCTCCCAAACTATCTCAGTCATTTGCTATTCTCCACTTAGGGTTTCCAGCTCTCCCACATCCCTGCTGTAGCTACTAAGATCCACAGAGAACCATACCTCTGTGTTCATGAGATTTTGAGGAAGTGAGACCGTAATCTCACTGTTGTAGCGTGTGGTAGCCACACGGTTGCAAATTCATGGTTTCATTCGCATTTTGAATCTGTTCTTCGCGTTCTTCGTTTCTCCACATTTTTCCCGTCACTCGATCTCCCTCTACGCTGCGTCTTTTTCGAATCCACTTGAACCAACTTGTTCTTTGATGTGAGGAGATCATTTCCACCGAAGGAATTCATCTAACTCCTCACGAACAAGTAGATCGGGTCGATTCTAGTTTCGTGGTGCTTTTTTGGTTCATACACCTTCCCCTTCGATTTTTCCCGTTGATTGAGTTGTTTTGAGCGGATGATTTCTTGGGGATAGTCTTCCAACTATCTCGTGATCATCTTCTCCAATTTTTGGATCAACGGATTTTGATTTGGATCGGATTTGGGAAGATTTGAGTGAAGGGCTACCGAAATCGCCCTCACTGGGTGGTCGCGGATAGTCCGCCACTCCCCCCGCGGACAGTCCGCGCATCGGGGGCGAGTCGGGTTAGTGCTGCGAGTCTCGGTGAACAATGCCGATTTTTGACCGGCAGACAGTCCGCCGTTGTGATCCGCGGACAGTCCGGGATCACACAGGGAGTGTTCAGCAGCACTGCGTTTTGGGGATTTTCACCGGCGGACAGTCCACCATCCCCTCGCGGACAGTCCAGGATCGTACCCGCCGACAGTCCGGGAACTGGCAGACTTGCCTTCTTCAGTGCATTTGGTCTCCCGGCTTTTCCGCTTGATTTCCGGACTTCTCGTTTGGCCCTAGAGTTAACCAAGGAACCTCTCTAGGTATCTTTGCTACTTGTTAGCATAGGTATTTGGAGATTTCTCGACGTAGCCTTCCATATACGTTCGAGGGTCGGTTTTTGGGGTCGAACTTGATCCGGAACTTTTGGCGTTTGACTTGCTCTTGTCTTGTGGTGCCTCGCTTTGATCCTAGGGATCATCCACCCTCTTCAAAGGGTCGTGGGCATCACGTTTCATGAATGCTTTTGGGGGTTGATTTTTGGGACAAAGGCCAAAGTTTCAAGAGAAATTTTTTAGGCTCCCATTCACCCCCCTATGGTCGCCTTGCTTTTGCATTCTCGGTCCTTCAACTGGTATCAGAGCGGGTTAAGGATCTTTCACCTTAGCCGGTTCCAGAACCACAGAAGGTGACATGGATCACGGCGTGGGCAAACTGCCGTTTTTCGATGGGACAAACTATGCGTATTGGAAGATACACATGTCAGCATATCTTCAGAGCATGGGTGCTTCCGTCTAGGAGATTTGCAACAAAGAAGATTACGTGGTCTTGGCTGCTCTTGTGACTCAGCTGCAGATCGATGAGCACGATGCTAATAGCTGAGCCCGTAATGCCCTTTTCTCATGTTTGAGCATGTTTGAGTTTGATCCCGTTTGTCACCTCCCCACGGCTCGTGAGATTTGGGCAACCCTCATGCGCTTCCATGAGGGAACCACTCAAGTCAAATCCCGTCTCTACGAGTCGCATAAGCGGGATTATGAGAACTTTCGACACATGCCTGGCGAGAGCATAGAAAGTTTATTCGCTCGCTTTCAGGTGATTGTCAACAGGATGAGGGCTAACAAGGAGCTGTTGCCTTTCGACGATCATGAGAAGGCTCTCAAGCTGTTGCATACTCTCAATCGGTCAGTGTGGGACTTGAAGGTTCAGGCGATCATCGAATCGCCTAACTATGAGACCCTCACATGCGACGAGCTCTTTAGTAAGCTCAAGTCTCGTGAGATTGATGTCATGGCAAGGGCTTCTTATGAAAATCCTCCTGGCTCGTCGATGGCTTTGCTTTCTGGCTCTTCTGCTAACTCCTCTGGAGGATTTGCACTTTCTTCTCTTCTTTCTGTCATAGAGGAGCAGTTGGAGTTCATGGGAGACGACGAGTTGGCTTTGCTTGCCAACCGGTTCTCGCGGTTTCACAACAACCGCATGAACCGATGTCGTGGAGGAGGACGCGCTGAGTGTTTCGAGTGTGACGATCCGGACCACTTCATCGCCAACTGCCCAAAGAAGAACAAGCAAGCGGCGGGCAAGGGCGATCGTGGCCACAAGTACGACTTCGGCTGGCACAAGGAGAAGCACGCCCCTCCCAAGCACAAGCAGAAGGGCGGCTTCAACAAGGAGTACATCAAGAAGAAGTACATGGAGAAAGCCCAGGTCGAGCAGCGTGCTTTCTTCGCCACACTCAGTGAGGTCGACGACTCAGATGACGACTCCGCTGCTTCAAGCGACGATGACTCCGAGAAGAAGAAGAAGATCGAGGACAAGCTGAACGGCCTCTGCTTCTTCGCCGACAACGAGGGCTTTTCCACCATGGCCCTCGGCAAGGAGGTCGACAGTCAGCTGGAGGAGATCCCTCGGAACGACGACGACGACGACACCTCCCAGGTATCTCAAACTCATGAGGAACTCTCTACTGAGGTTGATAAGCTTACTACCGCTTTGCTTAGTCAAGATAAGTTGCTTAGGCGTGCAGCTAGAGAGAGGAAGGAGTTTAGGCAGATGTGGGAGGATACGGTGAAGGAGCTTGAGTTTGCCAAGACCACCGTAGTTGTCTCCGAGGATGGTGAGTGCGAGATGTGCACCAAACACATGACTGACCTTCTCACTTTGAGAGGTAAGTATGCTGCTTTGGTTGGAGAGGTGGATGAGCTCCGGGCTAGACCAGTGTTGTTAGGTGCATGCAAGTCTTGTGCAGGCTTGCAATCTGAGTTGGCAGAGAAGAATGCCAAGATTGTGTCTCTTGAGAAGGCCAGCTTGAGTAGCACTTGTGTGTCTAGGTGCGCTTTGTGTGAGGGTTTGGAGATGGAGATTGCAAATGTGAAGCATGACAAGATGCAAACCGAGGAGGAAAACACATACCTTCGGACCATCTTGTCATGGGTTTCTTGTGGTGAGCCGCAGCTTGGGATGATGATTGCCCAAGTTGTGCATGGAGAAGGATCTTGTTTGCCATTCTTGTAGACATGGGAAAATGGTTGCTTCTCCCCACCATCCTGTGAATCATGTTATGACCAAGCGCCCTGGAGAGCTTTTGCATATGGACCTTGTTGGTCCGGCTCGGGTGAGCTCGATTGGTGGGAAGTGGTATGTGCTTGTTGTTGTTGTTGACTTTTCGAGATATTCGTGGGTTTTCTTTTTAGCTGAGTAAACGGAGACTTTCTCTTTTGCTCTCAATCTGATTTTGTGTCTTCAGAATGAATTCCCTAAGAACTCGGATTTTGAGAAGTTTCGTGATTCTTTGGGTTTGGAGCATCAGTTTTCTTCACCCTACACACCGCCACAGAATGGTGTTGTAGAAAGGAAGAATCGGACCCTTGTTGAGATGGCCAGGACGATGCTCGATGAGCATAGGACTCCTAGGCGGTATTGGGCCGAGGCTATGAGCATTGTATGCTATATTTCCAATCGCATTTTTCTCCGAGCTTTCATGAAAAAGACTTCTTATGAGTTGCGTTTTGGAAAACAGGCCAAAGTGAGTTATTTTAGAGTTTTTGGTTGCCACTGTTTTATACTCAAGAAAGGCAACCTGGACAAATTTGAGTCTCGTTCTTCTGATGGTGTATTTTTGGGTTATGACACTCATACTCGTGCATATCGTGTACTTAACCTTGATACTAACCGAGTCATGGAGACATCCGATGTCACCTTCGACGAGACCATGGTTTGTCCTTCTTCTAGATTTGAGCGTGCAGGTGATCATGAGGTTGGCGAACCTCTTTTTGATGACGAGGACGAGGGTGCTGAAGGGATGGATGATCCAGCACCACCTCCACCTATTGTGCCGCAAGGATCGGCTTCTACTACGACGACTCATGGCCCCAACCCCTCTTCGTCGACTACTTGGGGCCGTGGGATCCGCCACCTCGGGCTGTACCATTTGTACCCGAGGAGGCACCAGCTGCTGTTGAGGGGGAGGTTTCTTTAGCTCGGGAGGCGCCACGACACGTTCAATGCCAACACTCGCCTCAACAGATGATCGGCAGCATCGACGAACGTGTCACTCGGTCAAGGTCACAACAAATCTCTCACTTTGCTCATTCTGCATTTGTTGCTGATTTTGAACCCTGAGATGTTGGACACGCTTTATCTTATTCGGATTGGGTTAATGCCATGCATGAGGAGTTAGAAAATTTTGAAAGAAATCAGGTTTGGGTTTTGGTTCCACCTCCTCCTGAGTGTCACCCTATTGGTACAAAATGGGTTTTCAAAAACAAACAAGGAGAGGATGGCCATATTGTGAGAAACAAGGCCAGACTTGTAGCCTAGGGGTATAGTCAGAAGGAGGGGATAGACTATGAGGAGACTTTTGCTCCTGTAGCTCGTTTGGAGGCAATTAGGATACTCTTGGCTTTTGCTGCATCCAAAGGTTTTAAACTTTTTCAAATGGATGTCAAGAGTGCCTTCTTAAACAGCTACATAGAAGAAGAGGTGTATGTGAAACAACCCCCTGGTTTTGAAAATCCCAAGTTTCCGAACCATGTTTTTAAACTTCACAAAGCTTTGTATGACTTGAAACAAGCCCCTAGAGCCTGATATGATAGGTTGAAAACCTTTTTGCTTGCTAAGGGTTTTAAAATGGGATGTGTGGATAAAACGCTTTTTCTCCTCAAGCAAGGCAATGACACTCTCTTGGTCCAGATTGACGTGGATGATATCATTTTTGGTGGTTCTTCTCACGCTTTGTTGCCAAGTTTTTAGATCTTATGAGCAGGGAGTTTGAGATGAGCATGATGGGCGAGTTGACATTCTTCCTCGGGTTGCAAATCAAGCAATCCCGAGAAGGAACGTTTGTGCACCAGGGCAAGTACACCAAGGACATCCTGAAGAGTTCGATATGGGTGAGGCCAAGCCTCTTCCAACACCCATGTCGACCATGACGGCCCTGGATGCGGACGAGGATGGAGAAGCTATGGACCAGAAGCAGTACCGAAGCATGATCGGGTCGCTGCTGTACCTGACGGCGACACGCTTGAACATTCAGTTCGCGGTGTGTCTTTGTGCGCGCTTTCAGGCGTCGCCGCGCACCTCTCACCATCAGGCGGTCAAGCGCATTATGAGGTACCTTCATTTCACTCTAGAGTTTGGGATTTCGTATTCTGCTTCCTCCACCCTCTTCCTTTGTGGTTATTCTGATGCCGATTTTGCTGGTTGTCGACTTGATCGCAAGTCCACTTCTAGGACTTGCCAGTTTATTGGCTCTTCTCTTGTATCTTGGTCTTCTCGCAAGCAGTCTAGCGTCGCCCAGTCTACCACAGAGGCTGAGTATGCTGCTGCGGCTAGCTGCTGTTCTCAATTGCTTTGGATGATGGCCACTTTGCGTGATTTTGGTCTGAGCTTTAATCGCGTTTCTTTGCTTTGTGACAGCACGAGTGCTATTACAATTGCTAAGAACCACGTGCTGCATTCGAAGACCAAACACATTGATGTGCGCTTTCATTTTCTGTGAGACCACTATGAGAAGGGTGATATCGACCTTCGCCATGTCGATACTCATCATCAGTTGGCAGATATTTTTACCAAGCCTTTGGACCAATCAACCTTTGCCAGGTTGAGAGGTGAGCTTGGTGTTTGTTTCCCCTTTTAGATGGGGGAAACATTTTGTCTATTGTATCATAGATTGACTCTTTTTGTTTTGGCTTATTTTCATTTTTAATAGATTAGCCTTTGCATTGCATCATGCATCTTTGCATTTTCGAGCTTCATGACTATACTCTTTAGAATGTAACTATGCTCTGTCTAGTATGCTCTGATGCTATATGATGATGCTTGTAGCTTATGCTCCTTCTGATCAGTGATACATGCTGTGAGCTGAGCTATTTTATGAATGGTGAATATGCTTAATAAACATAAAATTTGAAATTTGTTCACCATTGAGATTGGCAACTAGCATGTGTAGAATGTGTCGAAAACACTTGTGCTTTTCATATATGCTAGGTTTCTATGTCTCTAGTTCTGAGTCATTCACTTGCTTGATATGTTCATATTCTGTCATAAAATTGAACCAAGTTAAGTAAATTGAAAAGATCGAGATGGGATTGCTTGTCAGCACATCACGGTATCGAGACTGTTTCTCATTGCACATTGAGTTAAACTTGAGCCGTGTAGTATATGACAGAAACCGTTGCTTTAAGCTTTTGATTGCATATGCATAGGCTTATCTCGGTTGAAAAGTTAGGCAATGACAAGCTCTCAACCTCTCGCAATCACATGTTGAAATTTGAACTTGTGTAATTTAACCGCTGCAACTCCGATAAAATTTGAATACACAAGTCTATGTTTCATTCTATAGCATGATGATTGAACTTTGCTAGGGGTAGTTCACCTAGTATACATGTTTAGCACTTGATTGATTTCCTGTCTATACATGTTTAGTGCTATTTTGATGGTGAATACTTTTTGGCTAAAACTAATTTTGCTCATATGTTCATATTTCGTATTTGGTGATCAGTTTGAGCCTTTCCTAGCATGTTGTGTATGTTGTTGAGTCATCGGATTAGCACTTTGTAGAGCATCTTTTCATTCTATTGACTATATTCCTGAAGCCACTAACTTGCATTTTTGACTTATATGCATTTTGGAGGGAAGAATTTTGATTGATAGTGCATTATCAACTAAGGGTGAGAAATTTGACAAATCATGCATGCCCCAGTTGTGTGCACTATTGGAGGGGGAGTTTGCTCGTTTGGTTTCGAGCATTTTTTTCAATTGGTTCGGAGCATTTTTGGTAGCTAGTTGTGTTGAGCCTTTGCCTCTATCTTGAGGGACTAATGACTTTGCCTATACCCTTTTCACTTGGAATCGAGCTTTCTCGCTAGCGGTGTTGAGCCCGTTCTGCCTCTTCTTGAGGGCTAGCTCTATTTTGCTTGAATTTCAATTGGTATTTCAAATGGTATCGAGCATTCCTGCTAGCGGTGTTGAGCCTATTCTACCTCTTCTTGAGGGCTAGCTTTGCTTTGCATGGTTGCGTCGAGCCGTTGTCCATGTCTTTGGGGACCAAGTTGTTTTGCTCTTTCACTTGACCTTCTTCTGGCTTTGTTATGCTTTTGGGTCATTTGGACGAGTTTTCTACTTCTCCTTCTTCTTTCTTCTTCTACCTCCATTATGATTTGTGTTGGTAGTTGACAATGCACTCATCAATGGGGAGATTGCGGATACATGGGTGTATGCCAGATCTTGAGTGATGAGTGATTGTCAACTGGTTTGATGCGCATGTTCTTTGGCTTGTGTTGTGCAGGTGTCGAGCACAGAGATAGTGATCAAAGGCAAGGTGAAGGTCAATTAGAGACGTGCCGTGCCGATGGATCGGGAGCGGTGAAGGGTGGATGTGAGGCATGGACTGAGGGACCGGTGGCCTGAGGATCAGCTATGGTGGCTGACAGCCTGGGACAGCAACGAGCAGAGACTTGCGGGGCACAGTGTTGCTTGGGTCGAGGACCTGGGGACACGTGTTGGTGGATGGGGTGCACGGGCAGTGCATCCCCTCTACAGCGTCGGTTTGGTAGTTGAGCCACAGAAAAACCACCGGTGGATGGTTTCCAGGTTTGGTCCTCAAAACCTGGGTGCTGCCGGTTTCTGAGTTTGGGCCACAAAACTCGGGCTGAGGACGGTTTCCAGGTTTGGGCCTCAAAACCTGGGCGCTGACGGGTTTCTGAGTTTGGGCCACAAAACTCAGGCGATGGACGACGGGTTTCCCGGTTTGGGCCTCAAAACCGGGGGTTGGTCGTGAAGACAGGTTTCCCGGTTTCGGCCTCAAAACCGGGGGCGAGGTCCGTGAAAAGGAGGAGCAGAGCGGTGGCGGCACGTGGCAGCAATCGGTGAGGTCGCGTCGAGGCGAAGCTAACTATTGTGCGGGCGTGGCCGTCGGATCAGCATCTACTTTGAGTTGGTCCAGAATAACCTTAGGGTTTAGCTGGTTCGCTCCTTAATTAGTAGGGGTAGAGTGGGAATTAGAATTAGGATAATAGAGGGAGACACCCACCTCCGAATCTATCTCAGTCATTTGCAATTCTCCACTTAGTGTTTCCTCCTCTCCCACATCCCAGCTGTAGCTACTGAGATCCACAGAGAACCATACCTCTGTGTTCATGAGATTTTGAGGAAGTGAGACCATAATCTCACTATTGTAGCGTGTGGTAGGCACACGGTTGCAAATTCATGGTTTGATTCGCGTTTTGAATATGTTCTTCGCGTTCTTCGTTTCTCCATGTTTTTCCCGTCACTCGATCTCCCTCTACGTTGCGTCTTTTTCGAATCCACTTGAACCAACTTGTTCTTTGATGTGAGGAGATCATTTCCACCGAAGGAATTCATCTAACTCCTAACGAACCAGTAGATCGGGTCGATTCTAGTTTCGTGGCGCTTTTTCGGTTCATACACCTTCCCCTTTGATTTACCGTTGATTGAGTTGTTTTGAGTGGATGATTTCTTGGGGATAGTCTTCCAACTACCTCGTGGTCATCTTCTCCAATTTTGGGATCAAGAAATTTTGATTTGGATCGGATTTTGGAAGATTTGAGTGAAAGGCGACCGAAATCGCCGTCACTGGGTGGTCGCAGACAGTCCACCACTCACCTCGCGGACAGTCCGCGCATCGGGGGCGAGTCTGGTCAGTGTTGCGAGTCTCGGTGAACAGTGCTTATTTTTGACCGGTGGACAGTCCGCCGTTGTGATCCGCGGACAGTCCGGGATCACACAGGGAGTGTTCAGCAGCACTGCGTTTTGGGGATTTTCACCGGCGGATAGTCCGCCATCCCCTCGCGGACAGTCCGCAGTTGAGCCGGACAGTCCGAGATCGTACCCGCGGACAGTCCGGGAACTCGCAGACTTGTCTTCCATCCAAAAGTCCATGTTATGAACTCATGAATGAACTCACGAACAAAAGTTATGAAAAGTCCATGTTGATCACAGGCCCAGAAAATACCCCCGTCGACCGAAAACCCTAATTTGGATTCCACTGGGTGATCGCTTTGACCAGCTTTGAAAGACATTTTGGTGACTTCGCATGACAGTGCGCCCGAAACAAAAGCTGTAGTAGAGATCGAGGGAAACAAACTTTGTTTAATGGTCAAGACCTGGAACGGTGCCAAAAATAGCAAAACCTAGCTCCCAAGATCAGATTAAGTGCTGATTTCACGGTTCCAAAAATTGAAATTTAGGGCACCGCAGAGCTTTCGTCGATAATTATTGTCTCACCAACATTTGTGGATTTGACAAAGCCCATTTAAGGGAAGTTGGAATACTCGTCAAGACGACGACAACAAATCAAGTCTCATCGGAATTGGAGTTCGTTTGGATAGTGGTCACAACTTTGGTAAATAGCGAAGATTTTCAGCGGGGGAATTAATTTGGAAGGAGTTTCTTAAAAAAAATTGCAGCAGCACCTCCCTTCTATTGCACGCCACCCTCTCTTCCTCCTTCTGGTTCTTTCCTTCCTCCTCCCCTCTCTTCCTCCTTCCTGCTCCCTCCTCCATGGCAGCAGTTTCTCCCTCTCCCTTTCTCCTCCCTCCCTCCCATGGACGGCAAGTTGCAGGGCAGCAGCTCCCCTCCTTGGCGCCCCTCTGTTTCTCCTCCCTCCTTCCTCCCTTCTTCCCCCTCTTCCATGGCGAGTAGGACAGCAGCAGGGCTGCAACTCGCCAGCAGCAGTGGCCATGGCTGGTTCCTTCCCCTTCTCCTCTTCTCCCTTGTGCTCTCTCCCTTCTCTCTTGTTCGCCTGCAGCAGCAGCCCCTCAACCAGCAGCAATCCCCAATATTAGAGCTTCATCTTCCCTCTCCATGGCGCCCCAAACCCTAGCCATGGCTGCTGCTCCCTCCTCTCCAAGCTCCATGGCAGTAGCAGCAGCAATCCAACAGCACAACCATCCCAAGGGTTTTCTTTGGTGATGAATCTTTTGTTTCCTTTAATGTTTATTGTGGATGATTTGGTAAATTGTGTACTCATGTTCATGATAGTTGGTAGTTCAAATGATTTATATTTGTTCTCAAATGGTAGTCAAACAAGTGATGGATCAATGTATTGATGTGCTGAAATTTCTGCAGGAGCAGATTTTGTCAAGGTGTTAATTTCATGTTTTAAATTATGGTTTCTGTATGTTTGATCAATACAAAACTTGTAAGGAATTGCATGATCTAGCTTATGTTAACATTTCATGATTTTTGGCCCAGTAGTTTAGGAGATACAACTGTTCAAAGTTCAGTTTCAGAAATAGGTGCTCTCTAGAATTTCTGGACCAGATTTGAGAAATATATTAGTTTGACCATGCTAACTTGTGAATCATGCTGAGATGTTTAAAGATGATTTGCAGCAAATTTTATAAGCTTTCTAGATTGTCTTGTTTTATATCTTTTGGATATGTATAGCTTCAGTTATGATCCAAGCAATCGGCTGCTGTTGCAGTCTAGAAATTGATATGTCAACATGCTGAATGGACTGCATATATAGTTTCAGTTGGAGTGATTAATTTGTGATGTAGATTTTGTTTTATGTAGGTGTGGTTTATACAAAAGTTGTAGATAATTAATATATCTTGCTTGTCCTAAAATTTTATAATTTTAGACCAAGTGGTTTAGGAGTTATAACCTGTGCAAGTTCAGTGTTCAGATTTTCTCAATCTCTGGACAGATCTGAAAGAGTTGATTATTTGGCCTATATAAACTTTGAATAATCCTTTGATGTTAATAGAAGAGTTGTAGTAATTTTCATATGCTTTCTAAATTGTCTTAGCTCATACTTTATGGATGTGTAGAACTTCAGTTATGCATTTTTGAACTTTATGTCAGTTTTCTGTCCTTGTTTGTGCAGATCAGCTTCTTGGTGTGTTTAGGTCTTGTTAGATTGTGAATTAGCTTTGGATGTTAATAACAAAGTTGTAAATAATTGTGTAACCTACCTGCTGTTAAAATTTGGTGGCATTTCGCTTAGTAGTTTAGTAGTTATAGCTGTTTTAAGATAGATGGCTAAATCTGTCCAAGTCTGGACATAGATGCATTCCTTGACTTGTTTGGCTATGTTAACTTGTGAATTACCTTAAGTGGATAATAAATTATTTATAGACAACTTGATAACCTTTCTAAAAAGTCTAGTTCCAAGTTTCCAGGTATTATAGATCTTTAGATATGGTTGTCTTAAGTTGCTGTTGGTGTTGTGTATCAAGTTCTGTCCAAGTGTGGACTGAGCTGCACTAATCAGGTTATTTTATTTGGTTAGCCTTTGATTCACCTTTAGCTAATAACAAGAAAGTTTTAGATAATCTTGTAAGCTTTCTATAATGTCTAATTGTATGATTATGTGATGTCTATATCTTGAGTTGTGCATCTCTGAAGCTGACAGCTTTTCTGTCCAAAGATTTGGACAGACCTGCTTGGTCCTGTATTTTTGACCTGGTTATCCTCTGAATTAGCCTTTGTGTTGAATAGAAAACTTGTAGGAAATCTTGTTAGCTTTCCGGAAAGTCTTAGTTCACCTTGTTTGGCGGTCTGTAGCTCGAGTTATGGTTAATTTAATGGACTACTGTGCTGCTGTCCAGAACATACGAATGAACCCAAGTTGATTGCTTTAGTTTGATGTTACTTATGTGATCTTTGGTGACATCTCTTGCCTTGTTAATAATTAGCTTGTGCAATTTATGTTTCTAAATTAATGAACCTAAGATATTGTATAAATATATTATGCATAGTGTGGGTAAACTTACTTAACTAAAAGTACGAGTTGTAGGTGCATGCTTGTGTTCCTTTTGTGTGATGTATGTCTTGTATTCATGATTGGTTGTTATAGTTAGCTTCCATACGTGCTTAATGAACTTTGTATAACATCATACTATAAATAAAACTCAGTGATATGATTAGATTATAGTGCATGTTAAGTAATACTAAAGCTATGTAATCTCTTTTATAAGCTATCCTGAATACTTAGGTGAACTAGTCAGTAGTACTTGTTATAGGTCTTATGTTTGCATCATGTGTGACATCCCTTGTATTCATACATATGCATTGTGCACCTCATGCTAGGTACGCTAGATGATGAACAAGTGAAGTGAAGTGTGTGATGTTGGAGCTAAGCCTAAAGATGGTGTTGGGTGGCCATCATCCGAAAGAAGGTATTTGGTGAACCCCACAAGTTCCTGGAGCGGTGATGTTCCCGAAGTTGGTGCCAAATAACACTAGCTTAAGTGTTGTTTCCCAGGCAAGCCCCGGTGCATACTACCCACTCTTTGTTTTACAAATATTTTATTACAAGTAAGTAGGAGTTGAATGAAACTGTTGCTGCATGAATACCTTGGATTTCCAGATAATCCCCTGATGATATCCCATCAGTAGTGATAAGACGATCTCAAATGCTTAGCAATGCTTAGACTTCGGTAGCAGTCGATTGATGGTTTCATCGTTCGTGAGATATAGGTATTACCTTTTCTCTCTCTGACTCTGTCTATTGGTCATGAGAACCCTAATATGATGATAACATTTAAACTGAGACCGGGCGGGTAACTTGCACACGAATGGAGTTCTGGTGTAGTGTTTCCGCCTGTGTCGCTTAGGACCCGTCCGCTGTTGGCCCTTTGGATCGAGAACTATTTGTTAGTAATGGTCACATGCTACCGTAAGCCCTACTGTGGCTATGCCCTTACTGGAATGGCGCACCCGCGCACTGGGAGTGGAGAGATGGCGGGAGTAGCGTGTATCCTGTGACAGAACCGACCAATTTATAAGAGCACAAGTGCGAAAACCTCTGTTGGAGCAGCTGAATTAGCACACTTGAGCCCATATAAACCCGGTAGTCCGTGAAATCCTGAGAGATTTCAAACTTTTCCAACATCTCAGCCAAGATCGCATGGTCAAGCAAATACAGATCATGCTCACGGAGCTTTGCAGCGGAAATAAAATTACAATAAAGTTCTCAAATAATAATACAAGTGGAGTTCCACTTAATTTAGAAGAAACAACATAGATTTGAAATAAATACCATAATATAAGTTTAAATACTTTGCTAGCTTGTGTGACATCCTCCAACAACAGCATAAAGAGAAGGGTATGGAACTGCCGAGCCCACCGACACTGGTCATCACCTTTCGGCAGACCTAACCTTCACCTGCAACAAGGTGAGATAAACCCTGAGTACTCGAATGTACTAAGCTAGACTTACCCGTCGGAAACCAAAAATAAAGTGACACCAAGGAGTATGCAAGGCTGATATAAATAGTGGAGCTGGCTAACTTTATTTGCAAAAGGAGCTTGAGATAAAGGGTTCATCATTTAATTATATGAGCATTCATCTTTTATCCTATTCCTTAAACTCTAGGTTTTGCACCTACACTAGAGCACTCACTTGAATCTAGCAATCAATAATATAATACCATATCAGGTTTGCTTATCAATATTTTAGTTGAACCAACAAATGTCACATGGAGTTGTATCGTGGTGAAGCTCGCCATAGTTTCCCACTAATCGGGGGCGACGGCGACTCGAATCGAATTCCAAACCAGTTGGTGATAAACCTTTAATACCAACCCACACTTTCCCCGTCGGGTCCATGCATTGGGTAACCGCTCAATGCTTGTTCGTGGTGGTAATCGTTGCGGTTCAAGCACGGACCGCCCAATTGGAACCTGGCGATGGTCACGCGAGGCAGATCGCATTTCCATACTAGAGGGCGCGACTCTGGTTGAATCCGGCCCGAACAGCGTCTAACCGGCTTTGGGGTCGATGATTACGGAACCGATGTATCCCTAAGTAAAAGGGCGCATTCAAAAATGAACGAGGGCCAACATCGATACAAACCTACACGATCCAACGGACGGACTGCCCCAAGTTTCCAAACTTGTGCTTTGCCTTCCAGTTGACCGTATTTCATTACTACTCAGGTTCTTTTCCACGATAGCAAATATAGCCAATCGTGATCCGATAAATACCCACCAGGGATAATACGGAAACATCCTTTCCTTACTCTTTAATAAGCAGGCTAAGCAATTCTACATATAATTAGGTAACAGGGTAACAAGGCAGGTGTAAACAATAATCAAGGAAGGATAATGCAGCAATTAGGATTCAATCAACTCCTATACCTAATGCATCAAAATATAAAATACTCAATTAATTTAATTGTAAATACTGGGAGACTTAGAATGCTCCGGGGCTTGCCTGGGAACCAACACTAGGTTAGTGTTTGTTAGGTGATACTCGCTTGGCGAGCATCTCCGCTATAGCACTTGCTTAACTCCGCATCTTCGGGTAAATCCACCAAACACCGTCTTCGGGTTTAACCTCATCATCACGTCCTTCACGATGTATCTACCGTTACCTAAATGAGATGTGCAATGCAAGCGTATGAATGCAAGGGAAACGCTTACGAAGCAAATACAAACATTACTAATTACTTCACATAAGCAATCAGGATAACTACTAAAAGAAGACATAGCTCTAACACCCAACATAGCATAATCATTCAGCAGGTTAATATTAAAGAAAAGTGTGACATGGTTCATTAGGCACTCAGAGAGGCTAACTATAACAATCAATCAAGACTACATCACTCATCACACAAATAGAACACATGTATGCACATACAACTCCTATTTTTGTTAAATAAGTCAACCATCATTATCTAATATATTTATATAATATATCAAGTTTCATAACATGAAATGCATAAACTAAACATTATCAAGTCATGACATAGCATCAAGGATCTCATAAGCAACGTTAAGCCATAGCAATCAACTTCGGTTCATTTACACAATTTTGACAGCAACATAGCATGTACTTTAAACAGTCATAACTCGAGCTACACATATCCAAACAAGGTGATCCTAGACTTTCTGGAAAGCTAATGAAATTATCTACAACTTTGCTATTATCACTTAAGCATGATTCAGCAATTAAAAGGACTAAACATAATAGACAAGCATTTCTGTCCAAACTTTGGACAGAATATTATATTCATCTTCGAACAACTATAACTAGAGATCTAAAGCACCAAAAGACTTGACATAAGACTTATTAGGAATATTATTAAGTTGTATACAACTTACTTATAATCATCTTAACATGATTAAGCTGTTATCAAGGCTAATCAACTCAAACAAGTAAATCTGTCCAGACTTTGGACAGATTCTGACTTCTAACTTTAAACACATGTAACTCAAGTTCTAGACCACCAAAAATAGTGATCCAAGACAATTCCAAAAGATTATAAAAAACACTATAACTCTTCTATTGACATGAAGACATGATTCATAACGTAAACTAGCCAAACAATTCATTCTTTCAGATCTGCACAGAAAGTATGCAAAACCTGATAGCCAACGTACAAAAACTATAACTCTTAAACCACTTGGCCTAAAATCATGAAATTTTAGGACAAACAAGATCAAGAAGTTATCTACAACTTTTGTATAGAACACATCTACAGAAAACATCATTTTCTTCACGAACTATTCACCACTACAGAAACTGTACATGCAGCAATTTCAGCATACTAATAAATCACTTCGCTACTTATTTAGTTAATCATTTGAGCACACATATAAGCTATTTAAACACTTTTAACAATCATAAACAAGACATACAATAATCATCTCAGATTAATATACAACAAAAGAAGCATACACACATATACATGTTTATATATCACCAAGCTTTCATTAATAAAAGAATTAACAAACATAGGCATTATTTTTAAGTGACGTTGCAAACATATAATTTGGGGCTCATATTTTTACTGATGATAGATAATGCCAAACCATGACTACTGTAAAAAGTTTCACATGCTCATGTATTACAATTTATCTATTAAAAACAGGGCAAGTTTAATTCGCAAAAGTGCATGTGAGAACAAAATAAATCTACAATTCCTATTTTCTGCAAACACATGACCATGATAAAACTATCCAAGCTATAACAACATCATAGAAAGGCATTGGAACCACCTTTTCTATTTATACATGCAAACATTTGCCACAATTTATTTTAATCCATTTAATGAGCTGAGAACAAGATAAATTCATAACTAATTCATAGTTGCACAAGAAATCCTAAAATTTTTATCACAGCATACATGACACAATACAAGCCTACCATAAAAATTTCACAGCAATCTAATCAATAAGACAACAGATATCATTTTATCCCTATTTAATGCGATTTAACACAAATAAATCACCACAATACAAACTTTACACTAACAGCCCACATATAAAACATTTAGTGGATAGTACTCTTCAAGATGATTCCAAAAAGTCCTCACTTGTAATTTTCCGACATTCCTACGATTTACTACGCATTTTACAACATTCAACTAGATTTATTAATTAATCAAAAACGTAAACAGAAAACTGTTTTCGCATTTGGATCCCTGGAATCTGCAGAAAACAATTACAAACTTGTTAGTAAACACTTGAGTCATGTCATTTATGCAAAGTGAAACAAGAAAGAGTTTCAGCTTTACTAGATGGTCCTTCTTCTTCGTTTTCACGGCAAAACGACGGAGATGAGCGGCCTCACGTAGAAAGAACCGGGCTAGGGTTAGGGATGGCCACAGGTGCCGCTACTGCCGGGCTGGTGCTGCTTCTCCCGGCTCTGCAGAGGGGCGCGCAGAGGGTCACAGCCTCAGGCTTGCGGCCTCCCGCGGCTTCTGCTAGGGGCCGAGCAGAAAAGAAACATGGGGAAAGAGAGGAAGGAGAAGGGAAGAAGGGGGAGGAGTGGCCGACCACGGAGAGGGACTCGCCGGCGCTGGCTAGACATCGTCCATGGAGAGGAGGAGGGAGCGGCCATGGCCGGAGGACGTCGCTGCTGCTTTGCTGGTCTTTCTCTGCCGCTCGGTATGGCCGAAGGAGAGGAAGAGAGACAGAAAAGAGGGAGACCGAGGGAGGGGGAAGACCAGGGAAAGACGGTCTTTTGCGTGAGGAAGGGGAAAGGGCGGCAGAGGGCACCGCCCCTCTGCACCAATGGGAAGGAGGCGCGGCCTCGGGACGAGGGGCGTGACCCCGGGAAGATTTCCCGTGAATTTTTTTTCCAAAATTTCTTTCCCAATCTGGCAGGTTTCTGGAAACTTTCGGTCATTTTCAAAAATTGCGAGTACTAATTTCGGCGAAACTAATTTTGTTGTCGTCGTCTCGCCAAGTACTCCGACTTTCGTTAAAGGCGCTCAGTAAAATTCCAAATCGTTTGTCCGGTAACGATCGTCGACGGCAGCTTCGCGGTGACCGAAATTCCGATTTCGCAGTACAGACTTAACTGATTTCTGGAACCTAAAAACTGCGTTATACTCTATGTTGCGAGCTCGTTTTTACCCTTTTTGGCATCGATCCAGGTCTTGGCCATAAAACGAAATTTGTTCCTTTCGATCTGTACTACAACTTTTGTTTAAGGCACACTGACATGCGAACACCCGAAAATACCGTTCAACTCCAGTCAAAGCAGTCTCCCGATAGGGTCCGGATTACGGTCTCTCGTCGGTCGGGATATTTTTCGGTCGTCTGCTCAACATAAAACTTTCATAACTTTTACTCGTGAGTCCACAAATAATTGATTGGGCATAATTGCAAGACTTGGTTGAACCCGAATGATTTTCTTCAGTTAATCAGCCAGAACAGGCAAAGCTGCGACTCGTCATCGTCATTTCATGTGACTTATTCATTCCAAATTTTGTGAAACTTTTCTACCAGTCACTATAGATAGGAACTGAAGCGGGGCTCATGAAAAAGTTATGTTTAGCAGTCATCTTGAATATTCCAAAATTGGGCAATCATTATTACTTATGTTGTTAATTATTTCTGGAATAATTTAAACAGAGGCTCTATTTTCGGGGTTGATTCCAAATCTTCAGTCATCACTAACAATACTAGAAATCATCTCTCGATCATCACCTGATAGACCATGTTTGTGTTCCAACTGACTGCTCAACTGGCGTCAAACACCTGGGGTGTTACATCCTCCCCCTTAAAAGAATCTCGTCCCGAGATTCCGGACGAAAGACTTTTCAAGGAAAGAGAAACATATCGCTTATCCTTAGTGGCTACTGATAACTCATGATATACTGACCTTTCAGCAGAAAAGAAACCGTTAGGAATAAAACAAATTTCCGAGCTTTCTAGTCATTTTCTGCTTACTAGCTCTTGTCAGAAGAATTTCCCCTACTGATTCACATCGAACAATGAGGTGCACTCAAGACACCACTGTTAGGTTTCCAGGGAAAACCATAATTGTACTGTTACATTGGGAGGAATCCAAGATAATATTGCCAAAGAAAATACTGGATGTTCATCTGGTTGACATTTTTACAAAGCAACTTCCTTTGAGACTGGAGGAACTGGCTGACCGACAACCACTGTGCATACCATGGTGAATATTGGTTCGATCAGATAGCAATTGATGGAAAGCTACATAAGGTTCCATGTGTGCAGTTCTCTTTCTCTGATGATAACACTATATTATCTGAGTCTCTACAGAGAGCGGTGAATGTGATAGCTAACTCTACCAATTTCACGCTTTCCCTAATCCTTCTTTATAGGAATTCTCAACTCTTAACCAATGACAGTCGCCCAGGTTGAACTTGATGCAACCTCTTGGATAAAATATCTACTACCGAATTTCTGTCCTACTAAGAAGGTCAACATCATTCTTCTTCGTGATGTAGTTGCAATTCAGCCGAACTACTTATTCAACCATCTTGATTACAGAGTACCCTTCTCAAAATCACTTAGAAATGCAGGAACATAATCTGAAATCTATTGTTTTACACTTCACTCTGTCATCAATTTGCACTTCTCAGAAGCTGATTTTTGTAAAATACCTTGACTGCTCAATAATAACGGACTGATTTTGAATGTCCTTTCTAGCATCATCCAATACCATATGGAATAATTCTTCCCATAGCACTCCGATGTATTACCAGATAGTCCTTACTTGATGTATATTTCTTTCGGGGTTACTAGACTGGTGTAATATCTTGAACTGTCTTTGCAATTTCTCCAGGATACCGTTGGCTGGAACACGATAAAGACTTGGATGTATGAGTGCCACAAACAACATTAGTTGGTTTACAGACTTCTGATATAACACTGTTCAGTGGGACATAGCTTTCATATCTACCAAAGAGTCATTTCTGAACTGGATATTAGCCCTTCCAGGGCTGAAACTAATCAGTTGCCTCTGAACACTAAAAAGTTCCAAGGCTTCAGCTTTTACTACAAGCAATGCTGAATATCATTGCACACAGTCACCATCAAAGTCAACAGGGAATCTGGCACCACTGAGACGATTGAGTTGGCTACAAGATCGCCATGCAGATATCTCTACTAAGTTCCGACACAAACTTCAGGACCTTAGGTATCTTATTTAATAACACACCATTGATGTTACTCATTCTTCAGCTGATACTTGTCCATTTCAAGTATGTTGTGCCACTTTACTTCACTACAACCCTATATATATTGCTCGATCATTGTTGTCAGAGTCCTTTGTCTACCACCTCTTACGGTCTATTATTGCTTTCATTATTGACTGATTCTGGATACGGTCATCCTCTTTGCAACTCCAAAAGAAACACTGCCACAACTGATCTGCCATAGAGATTTCTTGGAAGGAATATAGAAGATAACAAGGAGAAAGCTTCATGAAAGATAACACATTGGCATAGTTTCCATAATGGATCTCGACTAGGAACCACGATACCAGCGCGTGCCGAGCAGCACAACCATGTGTCTGCAGCCACAGGAGGCTCTCAGTTTCGTCACGGCACCATTAGTTCTTAACCAAGACATCATTATCGAATCCACAACCAATGAGAAATCCTACATGACGCAGATAAATCTTGCATGGAGAGAGCATCACATGCAAGGCATAAGCTAGCAAAACAAGGATGATCACAAGGTTTGGGAAATCAACGAGGATGTGATTTTCAGGACAAAACATGGCACAAGACAACAAGGATATGCCTGGTGCACATCAAGGTCATGAAAAGATGAAGGATTACCTGAACTTGATTTGGTCAAGTAGCAACAAAAGGGAAACCAAGGGGTACAACAAGGATTTGGGGCATGGTCTCCACAACTAGGCAAGACAAACTACGGTCAAGAACTGGTGTTGATAGAAACTTAACTTGGGTGGTCAAACTAACAAGGGCCTTCGCAACAAGAGGTACAAAAGATCCAACTTGGGAAACACTTAAAAGGGGCCAAGCTTGGGTCTACAGGTTAGGCAAAGGCATGGCTTCACAAACAGGCATAGGCATACCACGGTTCGGATCCAAGATTCTGAAAAACTTAACTTGGGCTAGCTGGTCAAACAAAATGCATGGACAGACATAGGTACAGGTCGTTGGCATAAACATTCTAATCCATCAAACTAGACACACAAACACAGGCCTTAAACAACAAAGGTTCTACTCGGGGTATCTCGGAAGGTTGAGAGGGCTTGAGCATGATTCTAGACAAAGGTTGACATACCACTCTTGTACTCACTGAGGACAAAGGTTGACTAACCAAAGCATCACTTAGATAACAGAACATCTACACATAGCCTTAACAAGCATTGAAAGACACAAACAAACAACTTAAGCAACCAACACTAATCACCAAGCTCATACCAGACAAACGTCTATCTATAGCACATAAGCAAACATAGACATGCAAAACTTGGTAAACAGATGTTGCCATTATATTATTTCCTATTTACTAAGTTGGAACATAACTCTTTATCTAAAAGCAAACACACCAAGGAAACTAAGGCATAATTGTTTGTTAACAATAATTAGTTTACTACTTCTAGCTATAACTCACTTATTTAGTCTATAAAACTAATCAACAAGCAACAAGCTCATGCTAGTCTACATTCCAAGAAGGAATAAGGTGACACTAGGTAACAGCAATTAACAAGACACGTACAACAACTTAATTTTTGGTACACCCAAGCATAACAATAGTTTGAAAACATTCTAAACACGCTATAAAAGCTAAGATTGCAGTCCACTTAAATTAGTTGCAAGGATTTAAATCCTTACAAAGCATATGACTAGTAAGATTAAAGCTAGATTAGAGAGCAATTACAAAGCATGTTGCACATAAGAACATAATTCTAGGCATAACCAAGTATAAAAACAGTTTATATATACATCTTAAACATGTTAGAAAAGTTCATTGCTTACTCAAATTAAATTCTTTACATGCACTTATTAATTTTCTTAACTTAGTAAAGTGAAACAAAGAGCTGTTAAAATCTGCTCCCAGAGAATTCCAGAAAAGATTATGGCAGCTTGCTCATGCATTTAGTAGACTATTATAAGCATTTCAGTATGTTATATAAGTAATACAGACTACACAAATTAGCAAGCAGACACGCTTAAAACAACTTAAACAGGTTTAAGCTATTTAAGGTTGTCTACAATAAGTTTTACATTTTTCTTGCAGCAAACATGATATTAGAGAGCTATGAAGAATTATTTTTACAAACTTTTAATTCTTATAACTCTAGTTCTCATCGTTGCAAGAAAAGTAAGCATGAACAGGATTTCATTTTTTTAGCATTGAAAAGCAATTAAACAACATGTTTAGTACATTTCCTTGCTAAAGTATGTTAACAAAACGCTAATCAAAACTAGAATTGTAACCTTTGGTCACTCTAAACTTCATTACCACATTCAACAAGTTTAGGAAGCATTTAGAAAACTCAACAAAACAACATACAAATAGTTTCAAACATCAAGTTTTATTATTTCCTTAGGTGGAACATTTTGAGACAAACTAACTCAAAACATTGAATTACAAACTTGAGCATAGTTTTGCCACACAAGTAGAACAACACTACACAAGCATCTGGTTACTACAAGACATTGCCACGCATGGGGAACTCCTAGCCATTAGGAACTTATTGTCTAACTACTCTTCTAGCAAATATTATATAGAGCAAGACAATCACAAAACCTGATAAACTAGTAGGCTTAACCAGGCAACATCATACAAGGTAATTACCTCTAGCCTATAACAAGCAATCACTTCTCTAGTTAACATGGAAGCATCTCTAAAAACATTGCACATTAGCAAACATCACGAACAAGACCCCATTACATCTAGCTCACATCAACGCACCACATCAAACAACTAATTGCTTTTAATCTTTACAAGCAATCTAGCACATCACATTGAAGCATTAGTTCACAACAAACATCATCATTACATGAACAAAGGTGGGGAAAGCATTTCTATGCACAAACAACCATTCATGTTTTATCATTATATCAGTCACACTTGACAACAAGTTGTTCATTATTGGAATAAGGGCGAGAAAAGCATGTTCATGATCAAAGCACAACAAGATGCATGCTCATCCTACACGTCCTCACTAATTGACAGCCTGAGGGGACAATCACGTTCTAGGTCGGTGGCATAACACGCACTCTCGGTATAACTAGTCGTCAACTATGCATACGCATTCAAGGTTAGTGTACCTGCAAAAAATCTCATTTCAGCCCATTTCCACAACAGATATAAATACATTGCAGAAATTTAAATCTAGATACTATCTTAGGTGCATATCGAGTATACACGTAAGTAGTATATGCACCCATCGGAATAGTATTACTCTCGCAATTAAATACCTTCACCTGCATTCGTGTGCTTACGAGTACAGGTTCCAGTACCAAACTAGTTCTCCCTAGACCAACGGTTGTTTGGTCATGCTCTCACAACTCACACTTACCTGAGCGTAGGCGCGACGTTGTATAAAATAAATTCAACTACCCCACATATATGAGTACATCATATGTGAGGGCTACCTCCAACATTAAACCACAGGGTAGTATAGTGCGGTCATCTATACGTACCTTTTGAGTCGACGTGTCGTTGCAAGAAAGTAAAACCCCCAAAGTTAGTATTACTTAACTAAGCCACCTGAAAGTCCTAATTGGGCATAACTGGAGGTTGTCGCTAGCACATACTTTTATAAATTAGGTTTTGACAAACTTGCCGACTAGCTAAAGATTTTTAGATAAAATAGGATTTTCAAAAACCAAAATTTTTGTTTTGAAACCATGCACATGACAGTATTATGCTTAACCTTGCTCCGATACCAGCTGTGATAGAACCGACCAATTTATAAGAGCACAAGTGCGAAAACCTCTGCTGCAGCAGCTAAATTAGCACACTTGAGCCCATATAAACCCGGTAGTCCGTGAAATCCTGAGAGATTTCAAACTTTTCCAACATCTCAGCCAAGATCGCATGGTCAAGCAAATATAGATCATGTTCACGGAGCTTTGCAGCGGAAATAAAATTACAATAGAGTTCTTAAATAATAATACAAGTGGAGTTCCACTTAATTTAGAAGAAACAACATAGCTTTGAAATAAATACCATAATATAAGTTTAAATACTTTGCTAGCTTGTGTGACATCCTCCAACAACAACATAAAGAGAAGAGGTATGGAACTGCCGAGCCCACCGGCACTGGTCATCACCTTTCAGCAGACCTAACCTTCACCTGCAACAAGGTGGGATAAACCCTGAGTACTCGAATGTACTCAGCTAGACTTACCCGTCGGAAACCAAAAATAAAGTAACACCAAGGAGCATGCAAGGCTGATATAAATAGTGGAGCTGGCTAACTTTATTTGCAAAAGGAGCTTGAGATAAAGGGTTCATCATTTAATTATATGAGCAGTCATCTTTTATCCTATTCGTTGAACTCTAGGTTTTGCACCTGCACTAGAGCACTCACTTGAATATAGCAATCAATAATATAATACCATATCAGGTTTGCTTATCAATATTTTAGTTGAACCAACAAATGTCACATGAAGTTGTATCGTGGTGAAGCTCGCCATAGTTTCCCAGTAACCGGGGGAGACGGCGGCTCGAATCGAATTCGAAACCAGCTGGTGATAAACCTTTAATACCAACCCACACTTTCCCCGTCGGGTCCATGCATTGGGTAACCGCTCGATGCTTGTTTGTGGTGGTAATCGTCGCGGTTCAAGCACGGGCCGCCAAATTGGAACCTGGCGATGGCCACGCGAGGCAGATCGCATTTCCATACCAGAGGGCGCGACTCGGGTTGAGTCCGGCCCGAACAACGTCTAACCGGCTTTGGGGTCGATGATTATGGCACTGACGTATCCCTAAGTAAAAGGGCGCGTTCAAAAATGAACGAGGGCCAACATCGATACAAACCTACACGATCCAACGGACGGACTGCCCCAAGTTTCCAAACTTGTGCTTTGCCTTCCAGTTGACCGTATTTCATTACTACTCAGGTTCTTTTCCACGATAGGAAATATAGCCAACCGTGATCCGGTAAATACCCACCAGGGATATTACGGAAACATCCTTTCCTTACTACTTATTAAGCAGGCTAAGCAATTCTACATATAATTAAGTAACAGGGTAACAAGGCAGGTGTAAACAATAATCAAGGAAGGATAATGCAGCAATTAGGATTCAATCAACTCCTATACCTAATGCATCACAATATAAAATACTCAATTAATTTAATTGTAAATACTGGAAAACTTAGAATGCTCCGAGGCTTGCCTGGGAACCAACACTAGGTTAGTGTTTGTTAGGTGATACTCGCTTGGCGAGCATCTCCGCTGTAGCACTTGCTTAACTCCGCATCTTCGGGTTAATCCACCAAACACCGTCTTCGGGTTTAACCTCATCGTCACGTCCTTCACGATGTATCTATCGTTACCTAAATGAGATGTGCAATGCAAGCGTATGAATGCAAGGGAAACGCTTACGAAGCAAATACAAACATTACTAATTACTTCACATAAGCAATCAGGATAACTACTAAAAGAAGACATAGCTCCAACACCCAACATAGCATAATCATTCAGCAGGTTAATATTAAAGAAAAGTGTGACATGGTTCATTAGACACTCAGAGAGGCTAACTATAACAATCAATCAAGACTACATCACACATCACACAAATGGAACACATGTATGCACATACAACTTCTATTTTTGTTAAACAAGTCATTCATCATTATCTAATATATTTATATAATATATCAAGTTTCATAACATGAAATGCATAAACTAAACATTATCAAGTCATGACATAGCATCAAGGATCTCATAAGCAACGTTAAGCCATAGCAATCAACTTTGGTTCATTTACACAATTTGGACAGCAACATAGCATGTAGTTTAAACAGTCATAACTCGAGCTACACATACCCAAACAAGGTGATCCTAGACTTTCTGGAAATTTAATGAAATTATCTACAACTTTTCTATTATCACTTAAGCATGATTCAGCAATTAAAATGACCAAACATAACAGACAAGCATTTCTGTCTAAACTTTGGACAGAATATTACATTCATCTTCGAACAACTATAACTAGAGATCTAAAGCACCAAAAGACTTGACATAAGACTTATTAGAAAGCTTATTAAGTTGTATACAACTTACTTATAATCATCTTAACATGATTAAGCTGTTATCAAGGCTAATCAACTCAAACAAGTAAATCTGTCCAGACTTTGGACAGATTCTGACTTCTAACTTTCAACACATGTAACTCAAGTTCTAGATCACCAAAAATAGTGATCCAAGACAATTCCAAAAGATTATAAAAAACACTATAACTCTTCTATTGACATGAAGACATGATTCATAACTTAAACTAGCCAAACAATTCATTCTTTCAGATCTGCACAGAAAGTATGCAAAACCTGACAGCCAACGTACAAAAACTATAACTCTTAAACCACTTGGCCTAAAATCATGAAATTTTAGGACAAACATGATCAAGAAGTTATCTACAACTTTTGTATAGAACACATCTACAGAAAACATCATTTTCTTCATGAACTATTCACCACTACAGAAACTGTACATGCAGCAATTTCAGCATACTAATAAATCACTTCGCTACTTATTTAGTTAATCATTTGAGCACACATATAAGCTATTTAAACACTTTTAACAATCATAAACATGATATACAATAATCATATTAGATTAATATACAACAAAAGAAGCATACACACATATACATGTTTATATGTCACCAAGCTTTCATTAATAAAAGAATTAACAAACATAGGCATTATTTTTAAGTGACTTTGCAAACATATAATTTGGGGCTCATATTTTAACTGATGATAGATAATGCCAAACCATGACTACTGTAAAATTTTTCACATGTTCATGTATTACAATTTATCTATTAAAAACATGGCAAGTTTAATTCATAAAAGTGCATGTGAGAACAAAATAAATCTACAATTCCTATTTTCTGCAAACACATGGCCATGATAAAATTATACAAGCTATAATAACATCATAGAAAGGCAGTGGAACCACCTTTTCTATTTATACATGCAAACATTTGCCACAATTCATTTTAATCCATTTAATGAGCTGAGAACAAGATAAATTCATAACTAATTCATAGTTGCACAAGAAATCCTAAAATTTTTATCACAGAACACATGACACAAGAAAAGCCTACCATAAAAATTTCACAGCAATCTAATCAATAAGACAACAGATATCATTTTATCCATATTTAATGCTATTTAACACAAATAAATCACCACAGTACAAACTTTACACTAACAGCCCACATATAAAACATTCACTAGACAGTACTCTTCAAGACGATTCTAAAAAGTCCTCACTTGTAATTTTCCGACATTCCTACGATTTACTACGCATTTTACAACATTCAACCAGATTTATTAATTAATCAAAAACGTAAACAGAAAACTGTTTTCGCATTTGGATCCCTGGAATCTGCAGAAAACAATTACCGACTTGTTCGTAAACACTTGAGTCATGTCATTTATGCAAAGTGAAACAAGAAAGAGTTTCAGCTTTACTAGATGGTTCTTCTTCTTCGTTTTTACGGCAAAACAACGGGAGACGACGGAGATGAGCGGCCTCACGCAGAAAGAATCGGGCTAGGGTTAGGGCTGGCCACAGGTGCCGCTGCTGCCGGGCTGGTGCTGCTTCTCCCGGCTCTGCAGAGGGGCGCGCAGAGGGTCACAGCCTCAGGCTTGCGGCCTCCCGCGGCTTCTGCCAGGGGGCGAGCAGAAAAGAAACATGGGGAAAGAGAGGAAGGAGAAGGGAAGAAGGGGGAGAAGTGGCCGACCACGGAGAGGGACTCGCCGGCGCTGGCTAGACATCGCCCATGGAGAGGAGGAGGGAGCGGCCATGGCTGGAGGAGGTCGCGGCTGCTCTGCTGGTTTTTCTCTGCCGCTTGGTATGGCTGAAGGAGAGGAAGAGAGACAGAAAAGAGGGAGACCGAGGGAGGGGGAAGACCAGGGAAAGACGGTCTTTTGCGTGAGGAAGGGGAAAGGGCGGCAGAGGGCACCGCCCCTCTGCGCCAATGGGAAGGAGGCGCGGCCTCGGGACGTGGGGCGCGACCCCGGGAAGATTTCCCATGAAGTTTTTTTCCAAAATTTCTTTCCCAATCTGGCAGGTTTCCGGAAACTTTTGGTCATTTTCAAAAATTGCGAACACTCCTCAAAGGGACTCTGATTTTGGCGAAACTAATTTTGTTGTCGTCGTCTCACCAAGTACTCTTACTTTCGTTAAAGGCGCTCAGTCAAATTCCAAATCGTTTGTCCGATAACGATCGTCGACGGCAGCTTCGCGGTGACCGAAATTCCGTTTTCGCAGTACAGACTTAACTGATTTCTGGAACCTGAAAACTGCGTTATACTCTATCTTGCGAGCTCGTTTTCACCCTTTTCGGCATCGATCCAGGTCTCGGCCATAAAACGAAATTTGTTCCTTTCGATCTGTACTGCAACTTTCGTTTAAGGCACACTGACATGCAAACAACCAAAAATACCGTTCAACTACGGTCAAAGCAGTCTCCCGATAGGGTCCGGATTACGGTCTCTCGTTGGTCGCGATATTTTTCGGTCGTCTGCTCAACATAAAACTTTCATAACTTTTACTCGTGAGTCCACAAATAATTGATTGGGCATAATTGTAAGACTTGGTTGAACCCGAATGATTTTCTTCAGTTAATCAGCCAGAACAGGCAAAGCTGCGACTCGTCATTTCATGTGACTTATTCATTCCAAATTTCGTGAAACTTTTCTACCAGTCACTATAGATAGGAACTGAAGCGGGGCTCAAGAAAAAGTTATGTTTAGCAGTCATCTTGAATATTCCAAAATTGGGCAATCATTATTACTTGTGTTGTTAATTATTTCTGGAATAATTTAAACAGAGGCTCTATTTGCGGGGTTGATTCCAAATCTTCAGTCATCACTAACAATACTAGAAATCATCTCTCGATCATCACCTGACAGACCATGTTTGTGTTCAAACTGACTGTTCAACTGGCGTCAAACACCTAGGGTGTTACATACCCACCCTGCTCGGTCCCCTGATGGACGTTACTCATCAAGGCCGTTGTAGGGCGGTGGTGTACTGTACTTCCGGGTGGCGTGGCTCCGGTCTGTTTGAGCGGATCCACGGGAAGGTTGATATATGCGAGTTCGGTCTCGCATATGTCGTGTGATAAGGAAGCCCCAGCTGGGTAGATCAAGCGGTTCGAATCGTCGTTTGCTCCACGAGAAAAGGAGAGTCATCCTCGCCCCCTCAGCGTAGTTTAATCAAGTGAAGATGATGGCAAGAGAAGTTTATCATGAGATGTGATGCTTAAACAAGTGTTTGATTTAGATAGGTGCAAAGTGGATACTGCTTAATAACTTAATGCACCGCTAAAACTTGAAAATAGGGTGAACAAGTAGAAAGCTTTTCTGCAAAGCTCTTCTCTTTTGCTAGCCTCACTACATCCCTTTAAGCCAGCATGCCCTTGGAGTCATTTTCTTAGTTGGGTAAGTCTTGCTGAGTACCCTCATGTACTCAGGGTTTTATTCCCTCTTGTTGCAGGTGATGGTTCAGTCTGCTTAAAGATGGTGGCTAAGTGCCGGTGGGCTCGGTGATTCCATTCTACTTCTTCTCTTTATGCTTTTGTTGGAGGATGTCATTTGAGCTAGCAATGTATTTTAACTTATGTTATTGTATTCATTTCAAAGCTATGTTGTTTCTTCTAAATTAAGTGAAACTCAAATTGTATCCTTATTTGTGAACTCTATTGTAATATTATTTTCCGCTGCCAAGCTCCGTGTACGTGATATGTATTTGCTTAAACCTGCGATCTTGGTTGTGTTGTGATTAACCGAGGTCCTTTGTGACTCTCGGCAGACTACCGAGTTTGCATAAGTGAAAGTTTGTGTGTGTCAACGTGTTTAGCGGGGACAACCCATACTTGATCTTATATAAATTGGGCGGTTCTGTCACATAGATGATGAAGATGCAGCGAAAAATCCAAAAGTTGACTTCTCTATGTCCGACAAAGATGATAACATTGATGGTGTTCAAGAACGATCTTCCAAGAATGTGTGGTGGATCATATTCTTCTTCTCGACTGGGACAACATCTAGTGGTTTGTACTATTCAAAGTGGTGAGTAGAAGATCAATATGTTTGAAGTTCGGTTTCTCCTTCCTCCCTTTGATTGTGAAACACATCTAGACAACAGAATTGTCTCTCCTAGGCTGGCTTGTGATGTAGATGGACTCCCAACAACATGTTCATGTGTTTGACTTGTAGATCTTGTTATTGCTGTAGTGGTACCATCTTGTCTCCCAAGCTAGCTCTTGATTAGAAGAGGAGATAACTCTCCACTTCTTGTCTTGATGTCTTGGGCAATGATGGTTGCAGGCATAAGTTGTCTCATATGAGGTAAGTTGCATCCTATTTGTCATCAGTGCCCAAGCAAGACTCAAAGCTAAGCTATTGCCAGTATGATTCATGATCTGGGAGTTGGTTTGTGTGTCTATGGTTTGAGTTTTGGATCTTCAATGTTCAGACCAAACCATGGATGAACAAAATCTCTCTCCTGCATAATGTTAGTGGACATATCCCCAAAGCATTGCAAGAATTGGAAGCATGGGTTATTATCCATAACTTATGTATTTTGCATCTATGCTAATAAAAAGATGTTTTTAGGACTATTTTAGCATAGACTAGTATTTTATGTGTTGGCTGCACTTTAACATGATTCAAAGCAAAAGATAACTTGCAGTAGAAGACAAAATAAATAAACTTTGATACTCACAGTTCTTTCATCCATGATGAATGAGCTGAGTCTTCATTGTGCAAGAGTTGTTGAAATTCATTGTACGCCTTGCTTCATCTCCAGTGTGAGTTCATCTCCTGGACTTTCCCAAATTGATATTGAAAGTTTCCCTGCAGGGGTTAGTCAAACAAAATATCCAACATCCACTATAGCATACTATCGGCTCAAAAATCAACCTAGACACCATGTCTAATTTGATCTAGGAAGGCATTTGAACTTAATTGCTTAAATTAAAAGCCTTTGAAAGCAAGATCACCACTCCTAAACTAGGCACCATGCTTAATTTAAGAGATGTATGAAAGTACTCCAAACCTAAACATATAATATAGCGAATGAGGGTAGCATGAAAGTATTATAGAGATTTATTTAGATGGTGATGAAAGAGCATGATTAGTATATGAGCATATCTTAAAGGTAGGGATAACCAACATAGCAACACGGCAAGATATGCTCTTAGAAAGTCCATTCCCCAAGCTTGGATTTTGCAAATCAAGATTGGATGAATGTAATTCAATGTTACATGATGATTGGTTGGACATACCTTGTGTTTGTTGTTCCTTCGTTCTTTTCTGCTCCAGACCTGGAAAGGTTAGTGACAAGAATACCCAAAGGAATAATTTCATAATTATATTTCTATGCTCATAATAGAAGGAAGTGCAGCGGAGAGGTAGGCGTAGCTAATAACCAGATGTTATGATAGGGTGTAAGGATTCTATTGGTTATAGCTTGCGCTCATGGGTAGTGATAGATAAGAGTGGAATTCAAAAACAACATTCATAAGAATGAACACAAAAATAATGAAAAGACTGGGACAAAAAAGAAAAAGATAAAAGTATGATTACAAGGCTAAACCAAGACTTAAGATGATCTACCATTCCCCGGCAACGGCACCAGAAATGCTTGTTGGTATAAATTAACACACACTCTACTTTATCCGCAAGCGCACAGAGAAAATCTACCGATGTAGCACTTCACCGGAGTAACCCAGTTTTAATATCGAACCCAAAGGAACGGGTAGTGTTAAGTCTTAAAGTCTATCCCCTGAGTAGCTAACAAGGACGGAGAATCTAGAAGTATAGAGGGGATCATTAAGGTTGTCTAATTCCAATTTAAGAGAGATATGTTTATATTATTCTTAGTGGGGAAGTTGCCATAAAAGGTCACAAACAGAGTATGAGTCTTTTATGCAAATGTATAATCCTACCGAGCCTACACACGGGTAAGTGGACTATAGAAGAATCAACAAGGCTATAAGAGTCACCCTTGCGAACAACCACTACTACCGGCGTTATAGGAGGCATTATGAGCCATCAAGTCTAAGCACCACGCTCACACTATCCAACTACTCTAACTCTAGAGCAACTTAGAATTAAAGTACTCAAAAGAGAGTCATAAACCTTAAGAATAATAAGAACAATGGCTCAAACTTAAATATAGACGTTGATTACCGAAACAATCGCTGAAGCAAGTTGAAGATGAACTTGAATCCGCAGGTACAAGATGAAGAAGTTGATCCGACAGGCTGGAGCTCCTTCTTGATCTCTTCCTCTCTCTCTCTCTCTCTTCTAGTTCTAGTATAAGACTAGGTTCTAAACATAAACTAGAGGGGTAACTAGTCTTCTACTTGAAAGCTGGCTCTTGAAGTCTTCTTCTAAGGTTTCTGAATGAGGCGTAGACTTTTCTGAAGAGAGGCTTGATCTTCCCTGGGGCCTAGGGGCCTATTTATATAGCCCTGAGGGATCAACCGCGGTCGTTAGATCAAACTGACTTCACGTAGGGCTGAGATGGATCCTCAAAGGCGGTGGAGGAAGCTTCCAGAAGACGGAGGCCATCGGGCCCAGGGGGTGACCGACCGGTCCTAGGGTGGGACCTGTCGGCCCCCCCCGGCAGCCTCTCGGTGTGTCCCGCCTCGTGGTGTCCTCTGGTGTTCTCTAGGTCCTCTGGTGTTCTCTAGGGTTCGATATTAAAACTGGGTCTACATCCGATGAAGTGCGGGTATCTAATCTGTGCGCTTGCAGATTTATCTCTAGTGTTCTGATAACATACCTAAGCCTTTCTAGTGTCGTTGCCAAGGTTAGGGCTTCTCTCTACTTTTGGCAGCGACGGTAGTAAGTGTCAACAAGCATTTCTGGCGCCATTGCCGGGGAACAGTCGAGAGTTGATCTTAAGTCTGCTTAAACTTGTAATCATACTTTTATCTTTTATCTTTTCTTATCCCATGGATTTCTTAGAATCTCTTCTAGGTTCCAAAGATTCCATTCCTATTAGCCTCTGCCATTTTCCTAAAGTAGTAGCCTCAGAACCACCAGAATCATCTAGACCTATCCTATCCAATAGCTATGAGCTACGTCCGTGTTTGATACAGATGGTCCAGAAACTATCCTTTTCAGGCAAGGAAGATGAGAATCGTTACCCTAACCTTAACGAGTTCGAACAGACCTGTTCATGTATTCATATCAAAGGCATGTCCAACGAAACCCTTAGATGGAAGCTTTTTCCTTTCTCTTTGGAAGGAAAAGCTAAAACCTGGTATAGTAGAACCGCACCGAGTAACGAAGGGGATTGGAAAGATCTTTGCTCTAGCTTTTGCTTAGATTTCTTCCCAATTTCCAAAATCGTCTGTCTTAGATTAGAAGTCCTATCTTTTATATAAGAAGACGATGAATCTCTAATAACTTCCTGGAAACATTTTGAAAATCTTGTTCTTCTTCAACATTTTTATATGTGTCTGAATAGGAAAACTTCTTATTTTCTTAACTTAGCTACAAATGGATCATTTCTTTGCACATCTGCTGCTGCGGCAAGAGAGCTTCTGCAAAAGATAGCTCAATCCGCTCCCGAAGCTGAGTCCATAGAGTTCTTAGAAGAGATACAAACCCAGATAGTTGAACCCGAAACTCTGCCAAATTCTTTATCATCAACTATCTCAGATCCTGATAAGGAGGAAACTCCAATCTCAGAGATCTTCTTTAAATTTGAGGATGAGTATTTCATTGAGTTTGGTGACACCTCGAATTATAATACAACAATAAAGCCTCATGATCCAAAACTTCCAGAAAAACCTCCAGATTGGACTAATAAAGCTTTCTTTAAAAAGACTACGGAAGTGTTAGTGTCTGTGGTAAGCCATGAGTGGTTAGAAGAGTCAGAGTCCTCCTCTGATATAATTCGCTTAGATTCACCTTCTACTTCTATCCTCTGCCAAATCCATAGAGACCCTTTCCAATGTCTTTATAATCCTGTTGTTAGTGTTAATATCATGTCAGCAACCTTTGCACATGACTTTTTAGAAGACATGCCACTAGCCCCAACAACTAAATGCCTTTAAAGCCCTTCAGGACATGTTCTTCCTAGTTTGGGAATCTTGTATGTCCTACCTATCCAGGTAAAAGAAACTCCGGTGCACTTAAACTTTTACATCTTTGATATCCAAGAGTTTGACCTATTGATAGGACAACCAATCGAAAGACTTATTCAAGAAGGAATGACGTGGAAATTAAAATTTTGTCTAGGGAAAAATCTTTCACTACCCATACCTATCACTCATACCCTAAACACTAAAAGTGAACCCTGTCTAGAGTAAAACCCTGTAGAAAAGGTCAAGGTAGCATCTCTTGAAACCTTCATAGAACCCAATCTTGAAGATGATGCTAAGTTTTTCATAGAGGAAGAGAATGACCACTCTAAGATTCCAAGACCTCTAGATCCTTTTGAAGAACCTCCTAAGCCTCCTATAGAGTTAAAGCCTCTGCCTTCTGATCTTCGCAATGCTTTTCTTAACAATGTTCCAGACACTCCTGAGATTATAAGCGATAAACTTTCTCAAGAAGAAACACTCCGCTTGATCACTGTTCTAGAGAATCATAGATCTGCCTTTGGCTATTCACTCTAAGATCTCAAGGGGACTAACCCTGCTCTTTGCACCCATCGCATTCCTACAGATCCCGATGCTTTACCTTCTAGAGAACCCCAACATAGGCTTAATAATGCGATGAGAGAAGTAGTTAAGAAAGAGGTCTTAAAGTTGTTACATGCTGGGATTATTTATCCTGTGCCACACAGTGAGTGGGTGAGCCCTGTGCAAGTTGTGCCTAAAAAGGGTGGCATGACTGTTGTTACAAATGAAAAGAATGAATTAATTCCATAGAGAACTGTGACTGGTTGGCGAATGTGTATTGATTACAAAAAACTTAACAAGACAACAAAGAAAGATCACTTTCCACTTCCCTCCATTGATGAAATGTTAGAGCGGTTGGCAAATCACTCTTTCTTTTGTTTTCTTGATGGATATTCTGGATATCATCAGATTCCAATCCATCCTAATGATCAAAACAAAACCACTTTTACATGTCCATATGGAACTTATGCTTATCGTAGAATGTCTTTTGGATTGTGTAATGCCCCTGCTTCTTTTCAGAGATGCATGATGTATATATTTTCTGATATGATTGAAGGAATCATGGAAGTTTTCATGGATGATTTTTCTATTTATGGAAAAACTTTTGATAACTGTCTTGAAAAATTTAGACATGGTTTTGCAAAGATGTGAGGAAAAGAACTTAGTCATTAATTGGGAAAAATGTCATTTCATGGTTAGAGAAGGCATAGTGCTTGGCCATTTAATTTCTAAATGTGGAATTATGGTAGACAAAGCTAAAATTGAAGTAACTGAACAACTACCTCCCCTTATTAATATTAAAGGGATACAAAGCTTTCTTGGCCATGCTGGTTTTTATCATCAGTTTATAAAAGATTTTTCACACATTTCTAGACCACTTACTAACCTTTTTGCTAAGGATGTACCCTTTGAATTTGATGATGCATGCTTAAAAGCTTTTGAAACCCTAAAGAAAGCGCTAACTTCTGAACCGATCATTCAACCACCTGATTATTCTTTACATTTTGAGATCATGTGTGATGCAAGTGATTATGCATTAGGTGCTATGCTAGGACAATGTAAAGATAAGAAGCATCACGCAATTGCATATGCTAGTAAAACTTTTACTGGACCACAACTTAATTATGCAACAACTGAAAAAGAACTGCTAGCTGTTGTTTTTGCCATTGATAAATTTAGATCTTACTTAGTTGGAGCTAAAGTAATTGTTTACACTGATCATGCTGCTCTTAAATACTTGCTCACTAAGAAAGATGCTAAACCTCGCTTCATAAGGTGGATTCTGTTACTCCAAGAAATTGATTTAGAAACAAAAGATAAAAAGGGAGTAGAGAATTCTGTTGCTAATCACTTGTCAACAATGCAATTTGAGAATCCATAAGAACTACCTATCAACGATTCACTCAGGGATGATACACTCTATCTAGTCTCTAGTTCTGACCCCTGTATGCAGATATTGTCAATTTTATGGTTTCAGGGTATGTACCATCAGGCAAAGATAAGAGAAAGCTCATCTATGAGAGTCATGTTCACCTATGGGATGATCCGTACCTCTTCAGAGTGTGCTCAGATAGACTACTCAGAAGATGTGTACCATCCGACGAAGGAATCAAGATCATTGAAAGATGCCACTCATCACCCTATGGAGGACACTATGGAGCATTTTGCACGCATTCCAAGATCTGGCAAAGTGGATTTTTCTGGCCAACCATGTATGACGACACAAAAGATTTCATCCAGAGATGTGGAGCATGTCAGAAGCACGACAATATCAATTCTAGAGATTCCATGCCACTCACTAACAATCTCCAGATCGAGCTCTTTGACTGTTGGGGAATTGATTTCATGGGACCATTTCCAATGAATACATCTTAATGGCAGTCGACTATGTTTCCAAATGGATCAAAGCCCTACCGTGTAAAGCTGTAGATGCCAGAAGTTCCAAGAAGATGTTCGAGGAAGTGATATTTCCAAGATTCGGATTTCCAAGAATGGTGATTAGTGATGGAGGTTCTCATTTCATTGATAAGAACTTTCGCATGTACTTATCAAATCATGGGATCTGTCACAACATCGCTACCCCCTATCACCCTCAAACAAGTGGCCAAGCAGAAACATCAAACAAGCAAATCAAGAACATTCTGCAGAAGACAGTCAATGAGATGGGAACAAAGTGGAGAGACAGGCTACTAGATGCATTGTGGGCCTACCGTACAGCTTACAAGACACCGCTAGGAATGTCACCATATCAACTCATCTACAGGAAGACTTGTCACTTGCCTGTAGAGCTAGAATTCAAAGCTCACTGGGCAATAAAAAGATGGAACATGGACTTGGAAGGAGCAGGAATCATGAGAAAAATGCAACTCTCAGAACTAGATGAATGGCATGAGAAAGCATACCATAACGCCAAGATCTACAAAGATAGAACCAAAAGGTGGCATGACAAGAGGATCAAGACGAAGAACTTCACTCCAGGATATAAGGTACTACTCTTTAATTCCAGGGTTAAGCTATTCGGACATGGAAAGCTATGAAGAAAAAGGGAAGGACCATTCACGGTGATTAGCACTTCATCCCATGGAGCAGTAACACTTCAAAATGATGAAGGTACATTATTTAAGGTAAATGGTTATCGCCTTAAGATTTTTCTAGAACCTGAAAAGAGTTCCAAGGAGTTGGATGTGATCCAGTTCCTCCCTTTCCATTAATTCGATCATCTGCCACCTGATGGACCAGAATGTCAGAGACATCATCAGTAGATGATTACTCAGACTAGTCTTGGGAAGTCACGACAGATTCCGAAGACATGACACGAAGTAAACATGGACTAGAACTCTCATTGTAACTTAGTCGAACTACTAAAGGAAGTCTTGTAATTAGAATAAGACTCCTCTATTGTAACCGACTAGGACTCGGTATGCGCTATGCTCTATCAGACTATATAAGGAGAAGCAGGCGCATTCCCCTGCTATCAAATCTTGAATCATAACACAAGGCACACGCCGCAACTGGATGTAAGGTATTACGCTATTTAGCAGCCTGAACCAGTATAAATCGTTGTCTTTATGTTCTCGCCGAGTTCTACGAACACCGATCCCCACTGAACAAATCGTCCCGAGAAACCCCGTGATGAGTTGCCGGTTAATAAACACCGACAGCTGGCGCGCTAGGTAGGGGCTCTCGACGATTCCATGCTCAAGAGCTCGATGAACCACATCAACATGTTCCCGGCGGGATCAATTTTCGTCTTTGGCTCATGGACATGTATCGCTGACGACCAAGGAAAGTTGCATCGACACCTTCAACCTGGATCAGAGGCGCAAGCCATGCCAAAGAAAGATGATCTCAGCCAAGCACTATAAAATCTCTCACTCAAAAATCTACAAGGATCAGGAGATTGGGTCATAGTCTCTGACTCCCACCCGGACATGACTCCTCGGTCCATGGAGGACTTGGATTGCAGACACCCTATCCCCTATGGATTACACAACACAACAAAGACCTTCAAGAGTTGATCAGATCGAACTTCAAGAAGCTTCAGCAGATCCCGCTAACAGGAGCCCTGTGTTGGCGGTTCTTAACTCACATTTTATACCGCCAACTTTCTTCAAAAAACTGTTGTTGGGTATTTTAAACGCACAAAGAATAATCCGCAAGCGCACGGATATCAATGTAGCTTTCACCCGAGAGTATTCCAGGGTATCGATTTCCACAGGGAACGTGAAGTGTACTAGAAGAATTAAGAACGCCCAAGAAAAGAATGGTAATGTGGTTAGAGAGGGATATAAGGTTTTTCTAAGTGGGTCTATTTAATTAAAGGCTCACTATACTTTACTTACTTCGGAGCAACAATACCTTTCCGATTCTCGAAAAAGACTGGGAAAAGGGTAATCGGGAGAAGGCTGCCAAAAAGCTCTATGAAAACACCAACCCTAATGTGGTGGATTATAACAATCTACAAAGCTGTCACCCCTGTAGCTACCACAACTATCCGGAGGATTGGGCGCAAACTCAGGTAAACCCTAGTCTAGCCACCATGTCTACACTAACGCTTACTACTCTAATTACGTACGATAACTAGAGCACTCAATACGAGCGGAGATCGAGTAAATAAAATAAAGTAAGAACTGAAATTAAATATAATACTTAGAAGTAGTAAATGAAGAACCTGGAGATTACTTGAAGACGAACCAGATGCTGCACTAATACAATGTCGAGGAAGATCCAACAGATCCGGCTCCTCCTCAGCTCTCTCCTCCTCTCTCTAATCCAATCTCTAATTACAACTAGATGAAATAGACATCTAGAACAAGAACTAGAACTAGAAGAACTAGAACTAGATCTAGATGAACTAGAAGAGAGTCATCTAGAGGGACCTCTACTTCTAATTGAAACCCTAGTTTCTGATGTGGAGATGAATAATGAAGATGGAGATGCCTGGAGAGGGGGGTCTGGGGCGACTTATATAGCCCTGGGTGAGGAACGTGAGCCCTTGGATCAAACCGACTTCAGGGATGGTGGAGATGCATCCTAGGAGGCGGTGGAAGAAGGTTCCAGAAGGCCGAGGCGAAACAGCCTCCGTGGCCGACTGGTCGGTCATGGGGTGGGACCGCTCGGTCTGGCCCAGTGGGCCCCCGCGGCGGGCCACCTCGTGGTGTCTTCTGGTGTCTTCTAGATCCTTCTTTTGCAGATTTCGTTGCAAAATTAATATCTTTTCATCCGGGACTCCGAATATAGCAAGTGATATGTCTGTTTCGATCGTCTCGACGAGCTCTTCTCAATGATGTACTCCAATTCATCACTTAAGATACTTTTATATAGTGAAATATTGATGTCCTACAAAACAAGTGAGAGGACCAAAACTCGTGGAACTTGTTACTTTCAAACCCTACAACTATGCTTTGTAATTCATTTAGTGTCATTTCATGCAATAGTTGATGGTTAATTATGAGCATTAGTGAGCGTCAACACCTTCCATAACAAGAACCAAAACTTACGATTAGGTATTAAACTCACAATTTCCCTAAGTTTTGGATATATCAACTGTTTTGCAGGAAACAACACAACCATATCTGAGATGGGCCAAAAGTGCATGCCAAATTCAACATGTCAGAGCCCAAAGCACTTTTTGACCCATCCAAATGAAGAGAATGAAGCCCAAAGCCCATGACACTTTGCAACTAGGCTGGAAACACACATAACTGACATCAGGGCCCAGCCAGCAGCCCACCACGCGAAGGCGGTGCCAAGAGGTGGGGCCAGGGGTGCACCCGCACCCCTGGTGTGGCCGCACTGCCTCTGGCTCCCCTTGGGCACACCCTCAGGAGTTGGTTGCATGGCGGCATGCTGAGGCGGTTTGTGAAGGTTTCCATGTTGATCATCCCTAAACCGACCTCAAGCCACTATAAAAGCATGGGTGGAGCCTGTCCTCAAAGCATGGAAGTGTAGGGCAATACTTTGTAGAATTAGATTAGTCCAATTCCACCTTGTAAAGGATTCATTCCTCGAGAAGAATTAGTGCCTCAAGTGTCAAAGCTCTAGTACATATCTAGAAGAGGGATCGAGCTCGAGTTCGTGCATGTTGGAGAAGTGTCGGGGCTGTCAGCTACTTCCTCAAGTGTACTCCTACATTTAGCGGAAGGAATACCAGAATCGCTGGTATGACTTCACTTGTACCTCTACGGATCAACATATACTGTTTGGAGTATTAAGGTTCGTGTTTATCTTCATTTACGCATTCTTATCGTGTTCTAGTTTATCGCTTACGTAATCAGCTGGACCGGCCGTTCACCTTCAGGTGGGTGCTCTAGTAAGAGGGTGAAAGCCCTAGCTACCACTAGAAGTAGTGGCTCTTAGCGTAAACGCGGTGTTTAGGCTAAGTGCTCACAGGTTGGTTGCCTGGGTCTCCACGGTTGAGGAGGTAGGTGGCAGGTGGTGACAGCCCTGTCTGTCCTCTGTAATCCAGCCACGTTCGGGACTCCAGGTAGAGCTGTATCAGCATAGGTTGGAAAACCAACTTCACCCGTTGACCGAAGCAGGTTACATTTAGCTAGAGCTAGATCACTAAAGAGTACATTGCCTAGAGTAAACTCGTTACCCTTGTTGGTAGTTCTTAACCTCACTAAAGATAGAGCTAGGCAACTATCCCTGGTAACGGCCCAGAAATGCTTGTTGACACTTGCTAACGTCGTTACTAGGAGTAGACTATGGAATCTATCCGTGGCAACGGCGCCAGAAATGCTTGTAACAAATCTAGTCACTATACCTAAAGGAGTGAAGCTAAAGCAGCTATCTACTAATGTCAAATGGGGTTGTCAATCCCAACACTAGTAGGAGCTAGCTAGAGAGATTGCAATTTCCCTAGAGGAGATTCTGCAAGCGCACAGAACTATCGTAGTAGCACTTTGCCTGGGAGTACCAGGTGTCGATTTATTTGATCCCAAAGGAAGGCTAGGGTGGTGTATGAGTCGAGTCAAGGAGGGGATGAGAGTCGAAGAATAAGAAAGGGAAAAGGAGAGAAGAGAAGAGAGGAGATGAAAGGCTAGAAAGAATTTATGAGTGGATAGGTAAGGATGAATGGAATGGTTAAGGTAAGGTGGATAGACAGGTAGATAGGGGGAATAAGATAACTAAGGATAACTAATATAACTAACTAATAACAAATAACTACTCCTAGATAACTACGAAGCAAGATAGGCAAATGCCAAATAAGCAACCAAGTTAACTATAGTTTTATTCCTATCTTGTCAAGTACCGAGGCGTACTAGCCTTTACCGCTAACTTAGGTTGAACGCTAGCACAACGAGCCTTACCGTTAAAGTAGTCCAACTACGTGGTGGAATTCAAGGCGCACATGGCTGTCACCACCTGCTTGCTACCACAGCTATCCGGGGGTCTAGCCGTATCTGAAGGTAAGTCTATAACTACGCACCACGCCTAGTTATATTCTAACTATCTCTATCCTAGCCTAGAATAGAGACACCCCTGCGGACGTCAGAGAAAATACTTGACTTAATAAGATAAACACTAAACGAACTAAGCAACCTATTGGCAAAGATCAATCACTAAGCACACTAGAGATTAACTACTATGGCTAAGTGAATTGAAATGTAGGATAGCTAGGTACTCAAGCAATCAATCAAGTATACTACTCAATACTGGTAAGTAGAATAAAATAATACTTGAAATGATGAACTAGAATATAGTAAAGTGCTTGAGTTACAAGAGAAAAACCTGAACTGGATATGAAGGAAGACTCTTCCCAACTCCAGGACCGATTACTCGCACGCTTCTACTCTTGAGCTAAGCCTTGAGCAGCGCTTCCGCGAGGGCAATGAGGCAAGGATGCCTTGCTCTACTAGATACCTACTTGCCTAAGCTTGGCTACATCCTAAGCTTTTAGCTCTCTAGCTTTAGCCTTGCTTTCTTCTTTGCTTCTCCTTCCTTTCCTTGCTTCAAGTGAAGTGACACCTCCAGGGGGGTATTTATAGCCCAAGTGAGTGAGGGGGGTACTTATAGGGGGCAGCCAACCGACCTAGGGCAAACCATAGTGGTGGGCGCCAGCCCTAGGTGGCGGCCGCCACCCCCTGGCCCTTGGATGCACCGTCATTGATCCTACGGTCTCCAGGGACTCCTCCAAGGCGGTTCCAAGGCCGGTTGCATGTCCAAATAATCGTCACATGGGCAATTAGGTCATGATCCACGTGACATCTCTTCTTAGCCCTCTGATGCCACCGACCTAGTGACCAAGGGCTAAGATTTGGCCCTGGGGTGGTCACACGGATCAGTGACGTGGCAGGGGAGAGTTTGGGCCTCTCCTTGGTGGCGGGCGCCACCTGGGGGTGGCGTGCGCCACCCCACTAGGGCCCAAATGGGCCCTGGTGAGTGGGCTCGGCCCCTGGTGGGTCCATTCTCCAAATTTGGTCCAAATCCTGCATTCAAATAAAAATCTATGGACATGTGGAATTTGGTTAGTTTGAAACCTATTTGACTACTTTTCATGCCTTTTTGTTGAATTTTTAGGTAAAATGTTGATGGTAAAACAAGTGTTTAAGGACCATCAACAATCCTCAAGTCGTTCTTCTTCTCATCCTAAGCCGGGAGATCTATACCCAAAGACTATAGCACATCGTTCCCTGTGGAAAATATGATACCCTGATAGTACATCCGGGTGAAGTGCTACAACGGTACTTTTGTGCGCTTGCAGACTTTTCTTCTTACGCTAAGAAATACCAACAAGTATTTCTAGCGCCGTTGCCGGGGAATGGTTGTCGTCTTTAGTCTCCGAACCTAGTTTGCCCGTGTATCCTTTGCATTCTATCTTTCTTTCTTTTTAGTTACCCTTACATATGGAGCCAACAACCACCATCCAAAATATGTCCGCTCCATGGGCAGAGTTCTGCGAGCCACCACAGTCGTCAAAGCCAATCACAGCTTCTGGCTACGAACTCTGCCCTGGCTTTATAGCCACGGTTCGTGAACAGCCCTTCTCGGGGTTTGATAGTAAAAACCCCCTATGGTTGATGCTCACTAAGTGTCTTATTCTTAGCATCAACAAGGTCATATAACGCAACACAAGGACCTAAAATCCACCAAAAACCTTTTATAAACTAACGATTTCCACTTGTCCTTGAGTTTTATTTGAATGTAGGAAATTGCAGGGTTTTTGAGCAAAATGACCAAGAGGACCTACCAGGAGGCGAGCACACTCACCTGGGCTCACTTTGGGCCAAGGTGGGGTGGCGCCCGCCACCCATCACTGGCGGCCGCCAGGGGAGTGAGGCCCAAACTCCTCCCCTGCCATGTCACTGATCCAGGGGAGGCATGCCACACTCATTTGCAGCCATTGATCACTTAGGTCATTGCATCCAAGGGCCAAGAAGGGATGTCACATGGATCATGACCCAATTGCCCATGTGACGGTTATTTGGACATGCAACCGACCTTGGAACCGCCTCCCCGGAGCTCCTGGATGCCGTTGAAGCAAAGGCGGTGGATCCAACGGCCAGGGGGGAGGCAGCCGCCACGTAGGGCTGGCGCCCGCCACCACACTCACCCCCTGGCGTAACCCTAGGTCCATAAGTACCCCCCTAGGTCCCTTAGGCTATAAATAGGACCTCCCGAGCTCATTTGTACTCAGACCACACCTCATTAGTCCCACTCTCTAGTAAGCGAAGCTCTGGTGAAGGAACACTCTAGTTGAGAGACTTAGAGTGAGAGCGAGAGTGAAGAGCTGGAGTTGTAATAGAGGATCTTCCAAGTCTCTGGTATAATTCCAAGTCTTTCTTCATTTATCTTAGTGTTCTTCTACTTTTAGCATTTACTTTAAGTTCTTTACTTATTGTTCTTGTTGAGTGCTTTCGATCATAGATAACTTAGTATTTAGTTTGTATCTATTTTGGGTTCTTTGCTGAGTAATCAGTGCTCTAGTTTTGGACGTAAGATTAGAGTAGTATATATTAGTGTAAGCACGGTGCTTAGACTAATTATACCTTAGTTTGTGGCTAGCCCCCCGGATAGCTGTGGTAGCAAACAGGTGGTGACAGCCCTGGGAGCCTAGAATTCCACCACGTAGTTGGGTTAGTTCTTAAATCATAAACCTCATTGTGCACGTCTGAGGTAAATAGTCCAGAGGGTGTGTACGGTTCGAAGAACTAGATAAAACCTTTGTTGCTAAGTTAGTTGTGATTGTAAGTGTGTAGGAAAACATTAATCTGTTCATCGGCCAGACCCCGCCGATTTAGTTTAGTAGTAGTTAGTCTTTCTTTCTTTTTAGTAGTAGTAGATATCAACCCCCATTCATACTTTTCGATCAACCCTGCTAGAATCACTAGTTGTTCATAGCGGTCCTAGTGTTAGTTCTGCCATAGTAGTTTCCCTGTGGAAATAAATACGATACTCGGTTACTCCCGGATGAAGTGCTACAATAGACTTATTCTGTGCGCTTGCGGAACCTACCAATAGTCATACGAATAGTTAGTTATACTTCTTACATTAAGAAGTATCAACAAACCTTTCTGGCGCCGTTGCCAGGGATAGATTCCATAGTCTACTCCTACTGACGACGTTAGCAAGAGTCAACAAGCATTTTTGGCGCCGTTGCCGGGGAAGCAATTGGCTAGAATTAATTCTTTGTGATTTCTATTGAATTAACCCCCCTAGTTCTAGCGGGTATATATATTGGTCGTTGTTTGTCATCGTTCAAGTAGTCATGGCCGGATTCAATCTTCCGAGCGACTATCAAGAAGATCCTGAGGCCATTCTTAGGAGAGCGAGAGCTAATCTCACTCCTCCGAGGAAGAACCTGGAGCTTCGTGAGAGGAGTTCGTCAATACAAGAATCCCAGTCAAAAGTGACTGACGAACCAAGCTGCTCCAACGATCAATCAACATCGACGTCGACCAAAACACTCCGTGAGTATTCCATGCCTATTCTTGCTCACATTCCAGTGTTACCTTCTACTAGTAATGTAGATTTTGAGCTTAAACCTCACTTAATACGTATGGCTCAAGCTATTGCATTTAATGGCAAACCTTCCGAGGATGCCAATGCTCACCTTCGGAATTTTCTGGAGATATGTAGTACAATTTCTGTGCAGGGAGTTTTGCAGGATGCCATCAGACTTTGTCTTTTTCCATTTTCATTAGTGGAAAAAGCGAAGCAGTGGTTCCTCTTCAACTCTGGACACCTGCTGACATGGGTGAGATGCGCGGATCAATTCCTCAACTAGTTCTGCCCGATAAGTCGGACTATTCTTTTCCGTAGCAAGATTTCCAACTTTGGACAGGGAGACGAAGAAACAATCACTGACGCTTGGGAGAGACTACAAGAGTATGTTGAATACTGTCCCCACCATGGTATGCAAGACTGGTACTTGATCCAGAGCTTCTACCATTGACTCCAGCAAGAATCTCGACAACACATTGATGCTGCCGCCGGAGGTGCATACCTCTCTCTCACTGTAGACAAGGCAACCAAACTGATCGAGACAATGGTGGCAAATCAAGGATGGATAGAAAAACGTGCTAGAGGTATGTCTGAAATTAAGCAAGTTGATTCTGTTACCCTGCAAACATTGGTAAAATTGATAGAGTAAAGAATAAATAAGAAGAGAGATCGTGCTGCAAAAGAGTACTACGCCAAGCAAAGAGCCGCTTCGTCAAGTGAAGGCCAAGAAGAAATTAAGAAAGAGGATGCAAAATCCCTTCTTAATAATGGTGGCTACGGAGAACCTCCAATTCTAATGATCCAACATTGGAATAATAAAGGTATGCCGCAAACCTCCGTATTTAATTCTCCTATTGGAAAATTAGTTTCTAATCAAGGTAGAATTAATGATCGCATAAATAATAAATTAATTAAACATGATAAAATGTTAGAAGGAATTTATGCTAAACTGAAAGATTTTTCTGAAGCATTAAAGGAACAAATTAATTTTAATAAGAGATTAGAGCAAACAGTAGATAACATTAAATCTCAAATTAAATACTATGAGGAGGTAAAAGCTGTAACCACGAGAGGTGGTATATCCACTCGTGATCCACCTCATCCTAATTTGGTTCCTAGTAGTAATTCTGCTATGAAGAAAAATATTGTTAATGTTGAAGAAGACGAAGAAGAGGAGACCCCAGCTGAACCTTCATCGAAGGTACGAACTGCTCCTCATGAATTCTATGATACACATGTATTACCTTTTCCAGATCGAAACAAAAATCCGACGGAAGACGACCAATTCAAGAAATTCGTCGGGGTAATTCAAAAATTATATATACATGTGCCATTTATTGACGCTATGCAAGTTCCAACTTATGCAAAATACTTGAGAGACATGCTCAATAAGAAGAAACCAATTCCAAGTAGGGATGTGGTTAAATTGACCAAAGATTGCAGTGCGGTCATTTTAAACCAACTCCCAGAAAAGAAGAAGGACCCAGGAAACCCAACGATCGCATGTTCAATTGGAGAGCAGCACTTCGAGCATGCACTCTGTGATCTAGGAGCAAGCGTCAGCGTCATGCCCAAGGTAATATATGATAAATTAAATCATCATCCTTGTCCCCTACTTCTATGTGTTTGCAGCTAGCCGATCAATCGCTCCGATATCCCGCGGAAATAGCAGAGAATATTCCGGTGAAAATCTGGAATCTCTTTGTCCCGGTGGATTTCGTGGTTCTGGATATTAATCCCGACCACTGGACGCCATTGATCTTGGGACGACCATTTCTGAGCACTGCAAAAGCCACCATTGATGTAGGAGCTGGAGAAATTCAGCTCCACATCAGTGGAAAGGAGGAAAAATTCCAGTTCACACCACGACCGGAAAAACACCCGTCATCAAGGTTCGTCGGTGCCTACATTCCACCACAACCACCGTGAAGGCGACACTAATCGGGAATCCAAAGCGGCTAACCAAGGTAAGTTAGGCTAAGGTAAGTCTTTATCCCCCCATTTAAATTTCCGTTTTTACTTAAGCAAATTAATTTTCCTGCAAAATAGATGTTTACTAGAGTGATTAGGTGGCTCCTAGGGGGCTTAGGGCAGCCATAGGGGTGGCGCCCGCCACCCCATGCTGGCGCCCGCCACCCTAGGGTGCACTAGGGAGCACTAGCCAATCTCTAGACTATTACACCTACCTCTTAGACCCAAATAACACCAAGGGAGACCCATGGCTTTGCTCATTTCAATGCAATCACTCACTCCCATGTCTCCCCCTCTTCACTCCACCTTTTGGACACATCTCCACCCAAAAAATTCTGGTGCACATGTGATGGAGAGTGACAAGGAGAGCACTAGGTGAAAGGAGGGGTGAGTTGGAGTGAAATTCAACCAAGGAGGGTGGCGCCCGCCACTTTTTCCTGGCGCCCGCCACCTCTATTTCCACATTTCGGTACAAAACTTCTCCCGACTAAGTTTCCCACCATCCTTGGTATAAAGTATGACCAGGATGAAGGAGTGGTCTTTGAAATTTTCAGCCCACTTGCCCCATTTAGGAGGTTACACTCTTTCCACTTTGCACCGACACTACCACTTTATTCCCCACTAGGAATTTCAGTGGACATTACAAGGGAAACCTCATGTGTCGGTTGCAGACAAATTTGGGCATGGTGGGGTGGCGTCCGCCACTTATTCCTGGCGCCCGCCGGGTGGGAGGGGCTCTCAGCCTTCCCCCTTCCATCCTCAGCCTATAAATACTACCCACACCCCATGCAAGTTATCACACCTCACTCAAAACACAAAAACACCAGCCACCTTGAGCACTAGCAAGGAAGTCATGGGCCCTCTCAAGAACTTCTTCACCGGCAAGAAGAAAAAGAGTAACGGCAAGGGAAGTTCATCGAGGGCAAACACTCACATTCGCTTTGCTGGGAGTGATGAGGAGAGCGCCGGGCGGGGTACTCCATCCACCAACGAAATGTCGGTGGATCGGGACTCTCCGCCCACACACCAGGCTGGACCGACCATCCGTGTCCTGAACTCCGTCAATGATATCATCTAGCAGAGTGATCGGGAACGGCAGGCCCGGAACATCCTCAGTGAGAGGGAGTTCGTTCACACCCGCCACATCGACGACGACTTGTTAAGTCGCACTGGTATGGACAGTGAGTTTCTCTATATTTCTCGAACCTTGGGATGGGAAGATGCATGGAAGGTTAATGAGGGAATCCTTCCCCTCACAATGGAATTTCTGGCCACAATGCAAATATCTGCTAATCACATAACATTTCGGCTTTTTAATGAAGAACATTCTTTAACGTGGAGGCAGTTCAGCAAGAATCTAAACTTTGATGATTCATGCTTGCTGAACTTGGAATCTGCCTGTACGGGATTCAATAGGAATGAATCCTGGAAAAGTATTGCTGGGAACAGAGACCCAGGCTTGCCCCGTACAAGTAATATTCACAACCCCACGCTCAGGTTTTTCCACAAATATATTAGTATCACACTCTTTCCAAGACCTGACTTAAGACCAATCAAAAAGCCCGAAATGCTGCTGCTTTATGCTCTAGTAAACCACATAAAAGTATCACCCGCCAAGGCCATGACAGACTACTGGTCTAAATTTAATCAACGCACTGGAAATATTGAAAGGACATCATGGATAACTAGACTGGCTTTTAACATGGGTCTGCTGAACACCGCTATATACTCCTACATTCCAAGTGATCGAGACCTTTTGACCATGGAGCGCTTCTCGCAAGGGCACCTCTTGCGTGAGAACCAGGAGACCGGTGAGATTCACATGATCTACCAAGATTATGTGAATAAAATAGCTCTTCCTGACTTGTCACAGTGGTTGGTGAATGCACCAACGTTACTTTTGGCCCTGGAAACCGAGGCAGAACAAAATCGCAGGTTGGCTCGAGAGAACACCATGCAGGTTCCCAGGAGGAGGACGCGAACGCAGACCCGTGCAGCAGAAGAGGCCGCAAGAGCCGCATCAGCGACACAGGAGTTTGACCCTTTTCATGCAGGGCAGTATGAAGAAGCAGCACACTATGGTCATTTGACACCCCATGGCTCGCACCAAGCAGGAGGGTCGAATTGGCAAGAACCGCAACATCCGCGGTGGGAATACGGCCAGGAGGCGTCCTTTCACTCATCCCAGTTGGGGAGTTCATCCCACTCCTTGGGAGGATCCACCCGGTACACTGGCCGTGGTGATGAGTTCTTCCATAGGGGAATCTCGCCACAGGCCACTCGCCATTCGTCCTTTCATCAGGACGAGTGGATGCGCGATATGGGACATCTTCAGCACCAAATGAATGGACTCACCATGGATACTGCCGAAATCCATCAGGACTTGAACGACTTGAACCAAAATTTTCAGGAATTCCGCCAGGAAACTGGTGGAGAACTGGGTAACATTTCTTCTCTCCTACAGCAGAACCAGCAGAATTGGGACGACATGTACAGTCATCAAGGATGGATGTAACCCGACCACGCGAACAACCAGCTTGGGGAGGACCCCCGTTAAAAAGGTAAGTATCACTACCGTCTTTATTTCTGTCAGTTTTTTTTTTATTTTAGTAATTTAAATTTGAGTTTTATCTTAGTTAATTTGCAGTTAAAAAAAATAATAATAATAAATAGCAATAAATAAAATGCTCTCATCATAAGTCTTTTTTTTATGAATAAAAATAATGTATGCCATGCATTAGAGTTATCATGGGAGAACGTATGCTAGAACTAAACTTGAGACATGAGCATTAGACTAAGTAAAGGGGAAGTAAGTTTCTACTTTGACTTGAGCAAGTCAAGTTTGTGGAGTATTTATCTTGAATTTTTTTTTAAAAACTTGCTCTAAGTACTTCTGTGGCAAAGAAAGTCCTACCAAAGCCAAATAATTTTTACTCTTAGAGTAGGAGCTTCCACTTGCTGCATGTTAGTGCTGAGCTAGTTAGACTTTTGTTGATAGTCATGGTAGAGAAACTTGTCATATTTTTAGACCAAGGAATTCACTTGCACCCACCTATATAGTGCTATTCTTACACTGAGAATACGCACACAACATGTCTTTATTTCCATTCATTGTTAGGAATACTCCATGACAAAATATCATGCTCCATAATGAAATCTCAGGAACATGGTTATAGTAGTTAAAAAAAAGAGCAAGTGCTCTAGAAAGAAAAGAATATTCAAAAGAGCAAGTGCTCTAGAAAGAAAATTCAAAAGAGCAAGTGCTCTAGAAAGAAGAGAATATCCAAAAGAGCAAATGCTCTCATTCATAGCCATGATCCCACAAATGAGATAGAAAGTAGAAGTGCCATGAAAGTATTAGCCACAATAAATACCACACACTTGCACATTCCTGGTCTGAACCTATGACTTGTTGCTCCTTTGCTCCATTTGTCTAACTTAGCAAAATTATACTAGCATTGCATGCTCACTTTTATCCTACCCATTAAACCCCACATAAAGTCTTAGTGAGAGGATAATTCTTCCATTTCCACATACGAATATGAGTGATTGAGTGAGCCACAGAAGTTGCTAAGCATGCTTTCTTTTGAACAAAACTTGCAAAAACTCCACATATCTTGATTAGCAAAATAGGCAAGGGAGAGACAAACCTTCTTTCTTGCTGGTCTTTTGTTCTAATCTTGAGTGCAGCGATGGCTACCAATTCCATGGTGATGAAAACAATATGGGCATACACAACAAAAACACAGAGTTTCCAAGATTATTGAAGTCCATGCTTGCTCGAGGACGAGCAAGAGGTAAGCTTGGGGGAGCTTGTTGACGCTCACTAAGTGTCTTATTCTTAGCATCAACAAGGTCATATAACGCAACACAAGGACCTAAAATCGACCAAAAACCTTTTATAAACTAACGATTTCCACTTGTCCTTGAGTTCTATTTGAATGTAGGAAATTGCAGGGTTTTTGAGCAAAATGACGAAGAGGACCCACCAGGAGGCGAGCACACTCACCTGGGCTCACTTTGGGCCAAGGTGGGGTGGCGCCCGCCACCCATCACTAGCGGCCGCCAGGGGAGTGAGGCCCAAACTCCTCCCCTGCCACGTCACTGATCCAGGGGAGGCATGCCACACTCATTTGCAGCCATTGATCACTTAGGTCATTGCATCCAAGGGCGAAGAAGGGATGTCACATGGATCATGACCCAATTGCCCATGTGACGGTTATTTGGACATGCAACCGACCTTGGAACCACCTCCCAGGAGCTCCTGGATGCCATTGAAGCAAAGGCGGTGTATCCAACGGCCAGAGGGGTGGCGGCCGCCACCTAGGGCTGGCGCTCGCCACCACACTCACCCATCCGATCTAACCCTAGGTCCATAAGTACCCCCCTAGGTCCCTTAGGCTATAAATAGGACCCCCCGAGCTCATTTGTACTCAGACCTCACCTCATTAGTCCCACTCTCTTGTAAGCGAAGCTCTGGTGAAGGAACCCTCTAGTTGAGAGACTTAGAGTGAGAGCGAGAGTGAGGAAGAGAAGAGCTGGAGTTGTAATAGAGGATCTTCCAAGTCTCTGGTATAATTCCAAGTCTATCTTCATTTATCTTAGTGTTCTTCTACTTTCAGCATTTACTTTAAGTTCTTTACTTATTGTTCTTGTTGAGTGCTTTCGATCATAGATAACTTAGTATTTAGTTTGTATCTAGTTTGGGTTCTTCGCTGAGTAATCAGTGCTCTAGTTTTGGATGCAAGATTAGAGTACTATATATTAGTGTAAGCGTGGTGCTTAGACTAATATACCTTAGTTTGTGGCTAGCCCCCCGGATAGCTATGGTAGCAAACAGGTGGTGACAGCCCTGGGAGCCTAGAATTCCACCACGTAGTTGGGTTAGTTCTTAAATCATAAACCTCGTTGTGCACGTCTGAGGTAAATAGTCCAGAGGGTGTGTACGGTTCGAAGAACTAGATAAAACCTTTGTTGCTAAGTTAGTTGTGATCGTAAGTGTGTAGGAAAACATTAATCTGTTCATCGGCCAGACCCCGCCGATTTAGTTTAGTAGTAGTTAGTCTTTCTTTCTTTTTAGTAGTAGTAGATATCAACCCCCATTCATACTTTTCGATCAACCCTGCTAGAATCACTAGTTGTTCATAGCGGTTCTAGTGTTAGTTCTGCCATAGTAGTTTCCCTGTGGAAATAAATACGATACTCGGTTACTCCCGGGTGAAGTGCTACAATAGACTTATTCTGTGCGCTTGCGGAACCTACCAATAGTCATACGAATAGTTAGTTATACTTCTTACATTAAGAAGTATCAACAAACCTTTCTGGCGTTGTTGCCAGGGATAGATTCCATAGTCTACTCCTAGTGACAACGTTAGCAAGAGTCAACAAGCATTTCTGGCGCCGTTGTCGGGGAAGCCATTGACTAGAATTAATTCTTTGTGATTTCTATTGAATTAACCCCCGTAGTTCTAGCGGGTATATATATTGGTCGTTGTTTGTGATCGTTTAAGTAGTCATGGCCGGATTCAATCTTCCAAGCGACTATCAAGAAGATCTCGAGGCCATTCTTAGGAGAGCGAGAGCTAATCTCACTCCTCTGGGGAAGAACCTGGAGCTTCGTGAGAGGAGTTCGTCGAGACAAGAATCCCAGTCAAAAGTGACTGACGAACCAAGCTGCCCCAACGATCAATCAACATCGACGTCGACCAAAACAATCCGTGAGTATTCCATGCCTACTCTTGCTCACATTCCAGTGTTACCTTCTACTAGTAATGTAGATTTTGAGCTTAAACCTCACATAATACATATGGCTCAAGCTATTGCATTTAATGGCAAACCTTCCGAGGATGCCATTGCTCACCTCCAGAATTTTCTGGAGATATGTAGTACAATTTCTGTGCAGGGAGTTTCGCAGGATGCCATCAGACTTCGTCTTTTTCCATTTTCATTAGTGGAAAAAGCGAAGCAGTGGTTCCTCTTCAACTCTGGACACCTGTTGACGTGGGTGAGATGCGCGGATCAATTCCTCAACAAGTTCTGCCCGATAAGTCGGACTATTCTTTTCCATAGGAAGATTTCCAACTTTGGACAGGGAGACGAAGAAACAATCACTGACGCTTGGGAGAGACTACAAGAGTATGTTGAATACTGTCCACACCATGGTATGCAAGACTGGTACTTGATCCAGACCTTCTACCATGGACTCCAGCAAGAATCTCGACAACACATTGATGCTGTCGCCGGAGGTGCATACCTCTCTCTCACTGTAGAGAAGGCAACCAAACTGATCGAGACAATGGTGGCAAATCAAGGGTGGACAGAAAAACGTGCTAGAGGTATGTCTGAAATTAAGCAAGTTGATTCTGTTAGCCTGCAAACTGTTAACACTGGATTTTGGTCAACATTGAGAAGATGACAGGTGGACCCAACGAGCAGTGAGAAGGGCATTCGGTAGGCGGCCAAGTGATCGATTACTCCATTCAGGAAATAGATATGGCAAGAGAAGCTGATCACGAGGATAATCGACCATGACCGTGACAGATTAAACGAGTATTCAAGAAGCCAGAGGGGTCTGATCTCATTGGCCAGGAGTTGGATTTGGTGGCGTTGTGATGTGGCAAGCAAGCAAGGAAGGCAATTTAAATATAAATATATATAAAGCATGCGCATCTCGACGTCCAGTTCTATATTTAGCATCAATGGCTTCACGATGAAGGAATATATATAAAGCATGCACATCTCGACGTCCAGTTCTATATTTAGCATAAATGGCTTCACGATGAAGGAAAGGCTAGAAGACGGCATGCATGTCCAGTGTGCGGAGATGGGCGTATGATGCATTCGGCAAGTATCCATGCGGTCGGCTAGTTTCCAAGAATTCGGCAACTGCTCATGCGGTCGGCTATTCTGAGAAGAGGGAGTTTCCATTGAAACGACCGAAGCGAGAGCCGATCGGGCAACAAAATTGTGACAATTAAGGCAATGAAGATTCCAAAAGGAGTTGAAGGCCAAGAATATTGTATTTTCCTTTAATATTTCATAGTCGTGTCCTCTTAGGACTTGTATTGCGTCTAGGGTATAAATATAAACCCTTGGCTATTGTAAAAAGTGTTCACAACCACATCAATACAAACCGGCCCCGTGCCATCTTCGAGTCCCTAAGTCGTGTCGTCGAGTCCTTCGAGAGGAAACATCGATCCGTCGACCTCCGTAAGTACCGGCAACCTTGTTATCATGTCTAGTATCATGCGGTGGATTTAGATATGATGCAAGTAGTCTCGTATGTTAAGCTTAGTATCGTGCGGCAGATTTAAGCTTATGACGGGAAGTTTTTGCTTGTGCCTTGTATCGTGCGGCGGATTAAGACATGAGTAAATATAGTTATCGGCTCTATTAGATTTGGCAGATCTAATAGATTCATTAAGTTATCATGTGTTATGTGTTTTATTTATTTAATTCCTGTAACACTCTTTTGCCCAATCTAGATTGATCTCTATTCGGCCTTGTTTCACAAGTTTACTTGTGCTTTGCTAATCATAAGATCATGATAGCCAGATCAGTTTTCAATCTAGGTTGTTACATGTTGTGGGTTAATACATGTCGATCATGTTTATGCTTTGATAGAACTGGGTGTCGTGCGGTAGATACAGGTTTTAGATTAGTTTGATCATGTTTTCTTGTATGTTTCCTTCCTCATGGACCCCAACTCGGCTAGTTTGCCGATTTTGGTCAAGCTTACACGAGTAATGAGCTCTTATAGATCTGTACAGATATATGCATGCTTTTAGCTTGTTATAATTAGATTGTATCATGCGGTGGATTGATCTAATTATAAGAAGTGGTATAGACTTATAGCAACTTGTACCATGCGGTGGATTAGCTTTGCTTAAGTTTATGCTTGACGGGTTTTTGAAGACTAGACGTGCGGCAGATTAGTTGGATTGGCCTATGCATGTATTATTTGAACAGGTCTATTCTTGCAAGTTGCCTATTTATAATATCTTTGATTCGTTCAAGCATGTCTTTCTTTTGCATTCGGCAGTTAATATGCTTCATACACTCTGTTCTCATACTTGCCGAATAGCTTTGTAAACATGCTCTGACAGACAGCTTCTGTGGTTGTGTGCCATCGCGATTGGCTTTCGAAGCCGTACATATGGAACTGTCTGGTTTTACCCAGCATGTTCCAGAGGTATTCTCACGTTTTATCCCTTGTTGGTTTTCAGGTCAAACCGACTGGCACGTCTCCGGATTCAGCACACTCCGGGCACCCGATTGAAGCTAGCCTCGTTCGGCTTGCAGTGTGTCCTAGCGCAAGGTGTCACTTTTTGCGTCAACACAAACTTTGGTAAAATTGCTAGAGCAAAGAATAAATGAGAAGAGAGATCGTGCTGCAAAAGAGTACTACGCCAAGCAAAGAGCCGCTTCGTCAAGTGAAGGCCAAGAAGAAATTAAGAAAGAGGATGCAAAATCCCTTCTTAATAATGGTGGCTACGGGGAACCTCCAATTCGAATGATCCAACAATGGAATAATAAAGGTATGCCTCAAACCTCCGTATTTAATTCTCCTATTGGAAAATTAGTTTCTAATCAAGGTAGAATTAATGATAGCATAAATAATAAATTAATTAAACATGATAAAATGTTAGAAGGAATTTATGCTAAACTGAAAGATTTTTCTGAAGCATTTAAGGAACAAATTAATTTTAATAAGAGATTAGAGCAAACAGAAGATAACATTAAATCTCAAATTAAATACTATGAGGAGGTAAAAGCTATAACCACGAGAGGTGGTAAATCCACTCGTGATCCACCTCATCCTAATTTGGTTCCTAGTAGTAATTCTGCTGCAAAGAAAAATATTGTTAATGTTGAAGAAGACGAAGAAGAGGAGACCCCAGCTGAACCTTCATCGAAGGTACGAACTGCTCCTCATGAATTCTATGATACACATGTATTACCTTTTCCAGATCGAAACAGAAATCCGACGGAAGACGACCAATTCAAGAAATTCGTCGAGGTAATTCAAAAATTATATATACATGTGCCATTTATTGACGCTATGCAGGTTCTAACTTATGCAAAATACTTGAGAGACATGCTCAATAAGAAGAAACCAATTCCATGTAGGGATGTGGTTAAATTGAGCGAAGATTGCAGTGCGGTCATTTTAAACTAACTCCCAGAAAAGAAGAACGACCCAGGAAACCCAACGATCGCATGTTCAATTGGAGAGCAGCACTTCGAGCATGCACTTTGTGATCTGGGAGCAAGCGTCAGCGTCATGCCCAAGGTAATATATGATAAATTAAATCATCATACCTTCTCCCCTACTTCTATGTGTTTGCAGCTAGCCGATCAATCGCTCCGATATCCCGCGCGAATAGCAGAGAATATTCGGTGAAAATCTAGAATCTCTTTGTCCCGGTGGATTTCGTGGTTCTGGATATTAATCCCGACCACCGGACGCCATTGATCTTGGGACGACCATTTTTGAGCACTGCAAAAGCCACCATTGATGTAGGAGCTGGAGAAATTCAGCTCCACATTAGTGGAAAGGAGGAAAAATTCCAGTTCACACCGCGACCGGAAAAACACCCGTCATCAAGGTTCATCGGTGCCTACATTCCACCACAACCACCGTGAAGGCGACACTAATCGGGAATCCAAAGCGGCTAACCAAGGTAAGTTAGGCTAAGGTAAGTCTTTATCCCCATTTTAAATTTTCATTTTTACTTAAGCAAATTAATTTTCCTGCAAAATAGATGTTTACTAGAGTGATTAGGTGGCTCCTAGGGGGCTTAGGGCAGCCATAGGGGTGGCGCCCGCCACCCCATGCTGGCGCCCGCCACCCTAGGGTGCACTAGGCAGCACTAGCCAATCTCTAGACTATTACACCTACCACTTAGACCCAAATAACACCAAGGGAGACCCATGCCTTTGCTCATTTCAATGCAATCACTCACTCCCATGTCTCCCCCTCTTCACTCCACCTTTTGGACACATCTCCACCCAAAAAATTCTGGTGCACATGTGATGGAGAGTGACAAGGAGAGCACTAGGTGAAAGGAGGGGTGAGTTGGAGTGAAATTCAGCCAAGGAGGGTGGCGCCCGCCACTTTTTCCTGGCGCCCGCCACCTCTATTTCCACATTTCGGTACAAAACTGCTCCCGACTAAGTTTCCCACCATCCTTGGTATAAAGTATGACCAGGATGAAGGAGTGGTCTTTGAAATTTTCAGCCCACTTGCCCCATTTAGGAGGTTACACTCTTTCCACTTTGCACCGACACTACCACTTTATTCCCCACTAGGAATTTCAGTGGACATTACAAGGGAAACCTCATGTGTCGGTTGCAGACAAATTTCGGCAAGGTGGGGTGGCGTCCGCCACTTATTCCTGGCGCCCGCCAGGTGGGAGGGGCTCTCAGCCTTCCCCCTTCCATCCTCAGCCTATAAATACTACCCACACCCCATGCAAGTTCTCACACCTCACTCAAAACACAAAAACACCAGCCACCTTGAGCACTAGCAAGGAAGTCATGGGCCCTCTCAAGAACTTCTTCACTAGCAAGAAAAAGAATAGTAAGTGTGAGGGAAGTTTGTCGAGGGCAAACACTCACATTCGCTTTGCTGGGAGTGATGAGGAGAGCGTCAGGCGGGGTACTCCATCCACCAACGAAATGTCGGTGGATCGGGACTCTCCGCCCACACACCAGGCTGGACCGACCATCCGTGTCCGGAACTCCGTCAATGATATCATCTGGCAGAGTGATCGGGAATGGCAGGCCCGGAACATCCTCAGTGAGAGGGAGTTCGTTCACACCCGCCACATCGACGACGACTTGTTAAGTCGCACTGGTATGGACAGTGAGTTTCTCTATATTTCTCGAACCTTGGGATGGGAAGATGCATGGAAGGTTAATGAGGAGGGAATCCTTCCCCTCACAATGGAATTTCTGGCCACAATGCAAATATCTGCTAATCACATAACATTTCTGATGCGAACCCGCTAGGGTTTTTGCCCGATCTTTCGATGAGAAACGGGGATAACTCGATTGGTGGATGGAGATGACGTTCACGGCCCGACTACAGCCCTCAAGACCGCGCCTTAGCAACCGATACACCACGTCCAATAGCCGTCACGATCTTGTGGAGCGCGACAACCAGCCCCTAGGGCTCCCGTCCTGCAAGCAATCGAAGAACTAGCAAGAACGAGGAAACAAGCACTGAATTTGCAAGATGAAATTGAAGGTTTCAAACTGAATCTTAATCTACAATGGGGTTCCGAAGACAAGGAGACGGGCGGCTGATCCTGCACGCGCGCCTACAAGCAAGTAGCTAAGGCTAAACTTGATCTAAACAAAACCCAAACCGACCATGGCGGCTATAGAGGGATATAAGTAGATGGATTGACGACCAAAAGAGTGTTGGGGTCGTCCTCCAACCCTAGGACGCGTCCCTAATGGACCCAACTTGATACATGGGCCATAAGCCCAAAATGAGGTGACGCAGCACCCTGGACAGCAAGACCTGTCGACGGTAATTGGATCATTGCCGCTGCTGCCGAACAGATATTGACGTGGGACTTGATTCATATGAAAGTAAACTTGATAAGCTTTCCAACAAGTCCTGAAGCGCCTGAATCCGAATCCGTATGCAACCGTGGTGGCGGTCACAAGTTGGCGCTTTGCTGCAGTCCGAATCCGGCTACCGCGAGTCCTTCTCCCTTTCGGTCTTCTCCTCGGTTCCTAATCAAAAGAAGAGTGCACGCGTTTCCATTGTCTAAACAAGATGGACAAGAGCTTATCATGGAACTCACTTGATGATTAAGTTGACGAGCACGAGCACGAGTAAGAGGGCCAGCTATAGGTTGTGTCGGAGAGGATGTATTGCTGGTGTTAATGTCCTCATCAATTTCGGCTTTTTAATGAAGAACATTCTTTAATGTGGAGGCAGTTCAGCAAGAATCTAAACTTTGATGATTCATGCTTGCTGAGCTTGGAATCTGCCTGTACGGGATTCAATAGGAATGAATTCTGGAAAAGTATTGCTGGGAACAGAGACCCAGGCTTTCCCCGCACAAGTAATATCGACAACCCCACGCTCAGGTTTTTCCACAAATATATTAGTATCACACTCTTTCCAAGACCTGACTTAAGACCAATCAAAAAGCCTGAAATGTTGCTGCTTTATGCTCTAGTAAACCACATAAAAGTATCACCCGCCAAGGCCATGACAGACTACTGGTCTAAATTTAATCAACGCACTGGAAATATTGAAATGACATCATGGATAACTAGACTGGCTTTTAACATGGGTCTGCTAAACACCGCTATATACTCCTACATTCCTAGTGACCGAGACCTTTTGACCATGGAGCACTTCTCGCAAGGACACCTCTTGCGTGAGAACCAGGAGACCGGTGAGATTCACATGATCTACCATGATTTTGTGAATAAAATCACTCTTCCTTACTTGTCACTTTGGTTGGTGAATGCACCAACGTTACTTTTGGACCTGGAAGCCGAGGTAGAACAAAATCGCAGGTTGGCTCGAGAGAACACCATGCAGGTTCCCAGGAAAAGGACGCGAGCGCAGACCCGTGCAGCAGAAGAGGCCGCAAGAGCCGCAGCAGTGGCACAAGAGTTTGACCCTTTTCATGCAGGGCAGTATGAAGAAGCAGCACACTATGGTCATTTGACACCCCCTGGCTCGCACCAAGCAGGAGGGTCGAATTGGCAACAACCGCAACATCTGGGGTGGGAATACGGCCAGGAGGCGTCCTTTCACTCATCCCAGTTGGGGAGTTCATCCCACTCCTTGGGAGGATCCACCCGGTACACTAGCCGTGGTGATGAGTTCTTGCATAGGGGAATCTCGCCACAGGCCACTCGCCATTCGTCCATTCATCAGGACGAGTGGATGCACGATATGGGATATCTTCAGCACCAAATGAATGGACTCACCACGGATACTGCCGAAATCCTCATGACTTGAACGACTTGAACCAAAATTTCCAGGAATTCCGCCATGAAACTGGTGGAGAACTGGGTAATATTTCTTCTCTTCTGCAGCAGAACCAGCAGAATTGGGACGACATGTACCGTCGTCAAGGATGGATGTAACCCGACCACGCGAACAGCCAGCTTGGGGGAGGACCCCCGTCAAAACGGTAAGTATCACTACCGTCTTTATTTCTGTCAGTTTTATTTTTTTTATTTCAGTAATTTAAATTTGAGTTTTATCTTAGTTAATTTGTAGTTAAAATAATAATAATAATAATAATAATAAATAGCAATAAATAAAAAGCTCTCATCATAAGTCTTTTTTTTATGAATAAAAATAATGTATGCCATGCATTAGAGTTATCATGGGAGAACGTATGCTAGAACTAAACTTGAGACATGAGCATTAGACTAAGTAAAGGGGAAGTAAGTTTCTACTTTGACTTGAGCAAGTCAAGTTTGTGGAGTATTTATCTTGAATTTTTTTAAAAAAACTTGCTCTAAGTACTTCTATGGCAAAGAAAGTCCTACCAAAGCCAAATAATTTTTACTCTTAGAGTAGGAGCTTCCACTTGGTGCATGTTAGTGCTGAGCTAGTTAGACTTTTGTTGATAGTTATGGTAGAGAAACTTGTCATATTTTTAGACCAAGGAATTCACTTGCACCCACCTATATAGTGCTATTCTTACACTGAGAATACGCACACAACATGCCTTTATTTCCATTCATTGTTAGGAATACTCCATGGCAAAATATCATGCTCCATAATGAAATCTCAGGAACATGGTTATAGTAGTTAAAAAAAGGGCAAGTGCTCTAAAAAGAAAAGAATATTCAAAAGAGCAAGTGCTCTAGAAAGAAAATTCAAAAGAGCAAGTGCTCTAGAAAGAAGAGAATATCCAAAAGAGCAAATGCTCTCATTCATAGCCTTGATCCCACAAATGAGATAGAAAGAAGAAGTGCCATGAAAGTATTAGCCACAATAAATACCACACACTTGCACATTACTGGTCTGAACCTATGACTTGTTGCTCCTTTGCTCCATTTGTCTAACTTAGCAAAATTATGCTAGCATTGCATGCTCACTTTTATCCTACCCATTAAACCCCACATAAAGTCTTAGTGAGAGGATAATTCTTCCATTTCCACATACAAATATGAGTGATTGAGTGAGCCACAGAAGTTGCTAAGCATGCTTTCTTTTGAACAAAACTTGCAAAAACTCCACATATCTTGATTAGCAAAATAGGCAAGGGAAAGACAAACCTTCTTTCTTGCTGGTCTTTTGTTCTAATCTTGAGTGCAGGGAAGGCTACCAATTCCATGGTGATGAAAATAATATGGGCATACACAACAAAAACACAGAGTTTCCAAGATTATTCAAGTCCATGCTTGCTCGAGGACGAGCAAGAGGTAAGCTTGGGGGAGCTTGTTGACGCTCACTAAGTGTCTTATTCTTAGCATCAACAAGGTCATATAACGCAACACAAGGACCTAAAATCAACCAAAAACCTTTTATAATCTAACGATTTCCACTTGTCCTTGAGTTTTATTTTAATGTAGGAAATTGCAGGGTTTTTGAGCAAAATGATGAAGAGGACCCACCAGGAGGCGAGCACACTCACCTGGGCTCACTTTGGGCCAAGGTGGGGTGGCGCCCGACACCCATCACTGGTGGCCGCCAGGGGAGTGAGGCCCAAACTCCTCCCCTGCCACGTCACTGATCCAGGGGAGGCATGCCACACTCATTTGCAGCCATTGATCACTTAGGTCATTGCATCCAAGGGCCAAGAAGGGATGTCACATGGATCATGACCCAATTGCCCATGTGACGGTTATTTGGACATGCAACCGACCTTGGAACCGCCTCCCTGGAGCTCCTGGATTTTGTTGAAGCAAAGGCGGTGGATCCAACGGCCAGGGGGGTGGCGGCCGCCACCTAGGGCTGGTGCCCGCCACCATACTCACCCCCTGACCTAACCCTAGGTCCATAAGTACCCCCTAGGTCCCTTAGCCTATAAATAGGACCCCCCGAGCTCATTTGTACTCAGACCTCACCTCATTAGTCCCACTCTCTTGTAAGCGAAGCTCTGGTGAAGGAACACTCTAGTTGAGAGACTTAGAGTGGGAGCGAGTGTGAAGAAGAGAAGAGCTGAAGTTGTAATAGAGGATCTTCCAAGTCTCTGCTATAATTCCAAGTCCTTCTTCATTTATCTTAGTGTTCTTCTACTTTCACCATTTACTTTAAGTTCTTTACTTATTGTTCTTGTTGAGTGCTTTCGATCATAGATAACTTAGTATAGTTTGTATCTAGTTTGGGTTCTTCACTGAGTAATCAGTGCTCTAGTTTTGGACGCAAGATTAGAGTAGTATATATTAGTGTAAGCGCGGTGCTTAGACTAATTATACCTTAGTTTGTGGCTAGCCCCCCTGATAGCTATGGTAGCAAACAGGTGGTGACAGCCCTAGGAGCCTAGAATTCCACCACGTAGTTGGGTTAGTTCTTAAATCATAAACCTCATTGTGCACGTCTGAGGTAAATAGTCCAGAGGGTGTGTACGGTTCGAAGAACTAGATAAAACCTTTGTTGCTAAGTGAGTTGTGATCGTAAGTGTGTAGGAAAACATTAATCTGTTCATTGGCCAGACCCCGCCGATTTAGTTTAGTAGTAGTTAGTCTTTCTTTCTTTTTAGTAGTAGTAGATATCAACCCCCATTCATACTTTTCGATCAACCCTGCTAGAATCACTAGTTGTTCATAGCGGTCCTAGTGTTAGTTCTGCCATAGTGGTTTCCCTGTGGAAATAAATACGATACTCGGTTACTCCCGGGTGAAGTGCTACAATAGACTTATTCTGTGCGCTTGCGGAACCTACCAATAGTCATATGAATAGTTAGTTATACTTCTTACATTAAGAAGTATCAACAAACCTTTCTGGCGCCGTTGCCAGGGATAGATTCCATAGTCTACTCCTAGTGATGACGTTAGCAAGAGTCAACACCTATCACCACTTATGGGAGTTTGTGAAACTCTGTGTTTGCCTAACAATCGCAGGCTTGTCATAAGAAACTCTGCGTTGGAAGTTGTTCCCGTTCTCTCTTTCTGAGAGAGCAAAACAATGGTACAACAATAGCGTAGGAATAGTCAATGCAGATTGGAATGAATTGCGAAACAGATTCTGTATCACATTCTTTCCTATATCTCGTATAGCAAACCTATGACAAGAGATACTCAACTACCATCAACAAGAGAAGGAGTCATTAGGTGCAGCCTGGGAATGATTCATCACTCTTTCATGATCAGGCCCAGACTTGTCACTCCCTAACCACGTAATGTTACAACATTTCTGGTTAGGGCTAAACATGGAATCTGCCCTACAGCTGGATATTTCCACCAGAGGGTCCTTTCTGTGCAAAACCACAGAGGAAGGAGAGGCTCTTACCAGAAAGTGAACCACAGCATGAAGAGGTCTCTTCGGTTAAAACTGAACCTGAGATTCGAACTCAGAAACCCTCATTGTTGACGGAATATCTGAAGGAAGTTTTTTTCCTTCAGATTTTCTGTTCTTCGAGGAGGAACATCTTGATGAATATGGAGATACCTCGAAGTATGCATATCAAAAGAAGCCACCGGTTCCCGCCATTTCCCTAGAGCCTCTGGAAGAATCTTTTCTAACAGAGTCCCTAAAGGAACTATCAGCCGTAATGAGTAGTGAATGGGTAGAAGAGGCGAATGCTCTCCCGAAGAAATTCGGATTAGCCCCACCTGTTCTAATATCCATACCAAAATAGGGCGGAACTGGATCGAAGTGCCTTACAATCCAACGGTCGTGGCGAACATAATGTGTGTAACATCTGCAAACACTTTTCCTCATGAGCCTCTCATCCCGACCAGAAAGAAATTAAGGCTCGATACACAAATGATCGCAGACGGTCTAGGAAACCTTCACGGTATTTGAATTAAACACGATGATAATGTGCTGATGCTAGACTTCCATGTCTTCGACATTCAAGACTTTGATGTCTTGATTGGGCTCCCCCTACGGAAACTGTTGGAAGAACCTCCAACAACTGGGGAATTAGATGTCAAGATATGGAGGGAAACCTTTTCAATACCAATCTTACAAGCCACCAATTCGATAACAGAACCCATCTCTACCTCCTATGAGCCCGAGATAGCTATGTTGGTTGAACCTTTCGAGTCTCCCGAGTCAGTGCTAGAAAAGGTTGTTGAACACTTCATCCACGAAAGGAGCGACTCGAAAGAAACCATAGAACTTCCAAAAGAGGAAGCACCAACACCTCCGCAGATTGAGCTAAAACCCTTACCTGCTGGCTTGCGCTATGTTTTTCTGCATGACAACAAACAAACTCCCGCCATCATTAGTGATAAACTTTCAGGCGAGGAGACAGCCAAACTCATTGCTGTGCTAGAAAAACACCGCTCAGTCTTTGGGTATACCTTGCAAGATCTCAAGGGAATTAGCCCAACCTTGTGTACCCATCGCATCCCTATTGACCCTGAGAGCACTCCTTCCCGAGAACCTCAGCGCAGGCTCAATAATGCGATGCGGGAAGTCGCGAAGAAGGAAGTGCTAAACCTTCTTCGCGCCAGGATCATTTATCCCATACCACAAAGTTACTGGGTGAGTCCCGTCCAAGTGGTCCCTAAGAATGGGAGATGACAGTCGTTGAAAACAATAAGAACGAATTAATCCCACAACGAGCCATCACAGGGTGGAGAATGTGCATCGACTATAGAAAACTCAAAACGGCAACAAAGAAAGACCACTTCCCGTTGCCCTTCATTGATGAAATGCTAGAGCGGCTGGCGAAACATTCTTTCTTTTGTTTCCTTGATGGGTATTCTAGATATCATCAGATCCCAATCCACCCTGATGATCAAAGAAAGACAACTTTTACTTGCCCGTATGGAACCTATGCTTATAGACGCATGTCTTTCGGGTTGTGCAATGCACCCACTTTGTTCCTGCATGATGTCTATTTTCTCTGAGATGATCGAGGAAATCATGGAAGTCTTCATTGACGATTTCTCTGTCTATGGAAAAACTTTCACTAATTGTCTCGAGAACTTGGACAAAGTCTTGCAGATATGCCGAGAGAAGGACCTGGTACTTAATTGGGAAAAGTGCCATTTCATGGTCCAGGAAGGCATCGTCCTCGAACACCTAGTTTCTGAGAGCGGGATCGAGGTAGACAAAGCAAAAATTGAGGTAATCAAACAACTACCTCCCCCAGTGAACGTAAAAGGGTCCACGACTTCCTAGGTCATGCAGGGTTCTACAGACGTTTTATAAAAGATTTCTCTCATATCGCTAGACCCTTCACGAACCTAATCGCTAAGGATGCCCCCTTTGAGTTCATGGATGAGTGTCTTACTGCATTTTATGCCCTCAAGAAGGCACTCATCTCAGCGCCAATCATCCAACCTCCCGATTGGACGCTGCCATTTGAGATCATGTGTGATGCTAGTGACTATGTGCGGATACATGGGTGTATGCCGAGTCTCTGAGTGATGAGTGATTGTCAACTGGGATAATGCGCATGTTCTTTGGCTTGTGTTGTGTAGGTGTCGAGCACAGATATAGTGATCAAAGGCAAGGTGAAGGTCAAGTAGAGACGTGCTGTGCCGATGGACCGAGAGTGGCGAAGGGCGGACGTGAGGCTTGGACTGAGGGACCGGTGGCCCAAGGATCAGCTGTGGTGGCTGACAGCCTGGGACAGCGACGAGCAAAGATTTGCGGGCACGATGTTGCTTGGGTCGAGGACCTGCGGACACGTGTCGGTGGACGGGGTGCACGGGCTGTGCATCCCCTCTACGGCTCGGTTTGGTGGTTGAGCCACAGAAAAACCACCGAGTGGACGGTTTCTAGGTTTGGGCCTCAAAACCTGGGCGCTGATGGTTTCCGAGTTTGGGCCACAAAACTCGGGCTGAGGACGGTTTCCAGGTTTGGGCCTCAAAACCTGGGTGCTGCGGGTTTATGAGTTTGGGCCACAAAACTTAGGAGATGGAAGGCTGGTTTCCCGGGTTGGGCCTCAAAACTGGGAGTTGGTCGTGAAGGCTGGTTTCCCAGTTTGGGCCACAAAACTGGGGGCGAAGTCCGGGAAAAGGACAAGCAGAGCGGTGGCGGCACGTGGCGGCAATCGGTGAGGTTGCGTCGAGGCAACGCTACCAGTTGTGCGGGCGTGGCCGTCGGATCACCAGCATCTTCGAGTTGGTCCAGAATAACCCTAGGGTTTAGCTGGTTCGCTCTGTAATTAGTGAGGGGTAGAGTAGGAATTAGAAATAGGACAAGTAGAGGGAGACACCCTCCTCCCCTTTCATCTCAGTCATTTTGCTCTTTGCCTTCTAGGTTTTTCTGCTCTCCCCATCCTCTGTTGTAGCAAACTGAGATCCACAGAGAAGAGAACAATACCTCTGTGCTTGTGAGATTTTGAGGAAGTGAGACCGTAATCTCACTATTGTAGCGTGTGGTAGCCACACGGTTGCAATTCAGTGGTTGTGATTCGTGTTTTGTTCGTGTTCTTCGCGGGTTACTTTTCTCCATGTTTTTCCCGTCGATCGATTTCTCAACTCCATGCTTCTTTTGCAATTCCGTTTTAATAGAGTTGTTCTAGATCGTGAGGGACTTCATTCCACTGAAGGAATTTACCTCAAACCTCATGAGCTAGTAGATCGATCGATTTTCGTTTCGGGTCAAGTTTTTCTCCCTTCCCCCGAATTTCTTCGATTCATCGATTTGGAGATAGGTTCGAGCCATGATCTCTTAGAGATAGTTCACTATCCTCCTTGTGACTCATCTCTCCAAGTTTGAACCCTAGAGGTTTCATTTTGGGAGAGTTTGAATTGAATCGGAGGACGAATAGGGGACTGTTGGGGTGACCGGACGCTGGCCACGGGTTGACCGGACGCTGACCCCGTGCGTCCGGTCGTTGAATGCTCAGCGTGGTGTCTTCGTGAATTTACCGGACGCTTCTGGTATTCTGTGACCGGACTCGCCCTTGGCACTGTTCATCGCGCTTGTCTCTGACTGACCGGACTCTGAGGTTGTGACCGGACGCTCGAGGACAGTGAGTCCGGTCACAAACAGAGAGCTCCAATTTGGGTTTTGCTCGACCGGACGCGTCCGGTGCCTACTGACCGGACACACCAGTGAGTCCGGTCAGAGCTGCTTTGCGCGTTTTCGTTCACAGTTCGTTCGTCCGTTGTCGGATTTGGTTTCCTTCTTTTGTGATTGGTTTCTAGGGTTGTATTGTGTCTCGCTGTGCTTCTTGGAAGTAGCTCCCCGACATTTTGGGTCGTGGACACCTGCAAGCTCTAGGGTTTGTCCTTGGGGTTGATTTTTGGGACAGTGGCAGCAAGTTTCCAAAAGGAAATTTTGAAGCTCCCATTCACCCCCTCCCCCTCTGGTCGCTTTCTGCTTGCACTCTCGGTCCTTCAATTGGTATCGGAGCAGGTTAAGGATCTTCCACCTTAGCCGGTTCCAGATCCACAGTAGGCGACATGGATTGCGGCGTGGGCAAACCGCTGTTTTTCGATGGGACGAACTATGCGTATTGGAAGATACGCATGTCGTCCTATCTGCAGAGTTTAGATGCTTCCATCTGGGATATTTGCAATTCTGCCGATTACGTGGTCTTGGCTGCTCATGTCTCTCAGCTTCAGATCGATGAGCACGATGCAAATAGCCGAGCCTGTAATGCTCTTTTCTCATGTCTGAGCATGAGTGAGTTTGATCGCGTTTCTCACCTCGCTACGGCTCGGGAGATTTGGGCTACCCTCATGCGTTTCCATGAGGGAACCACTCAAGTCAAAACCCGTCTCTATGAGTCGTTCAAGCGAGAGTATGAGAACTTTCGACACATGCCTGGCGAGAGCTTAGAAAGTTTATTCGCTCGCTTTCAGGTGATTGTCAACAGGATGAGGGCTAACAAGGAGCTGTTGCCTTTCGACGATCATGAGAGAGCTCTCAAGCTACTCCATACTCTTGATCGATCGGTGTGGGATTCCAAGGTTCAGGCGATCATCGAATCGCCTAACTATGAGACCCTCACGTGCGACGAGCTCTTTAGTAAGCTCAAGTCCAGTGAGATCGATGCCATAGCGAGGGCTTCTTATGAAAATCCTTCTGGCCCGTCAATGGCTCTGCTTTCTGGCTCTTCTGCTAACACCTCTAGAGGATTTGCACTCTCTTCACTCTTTTCTGTCATAGAGGAGCAGCTGGAGTCTTTAGGGGATGACGAGTTGGCTTTGCTCGCCAACCGGTTCTTGCGGTTTCACAACAACCGCATGAACCATCGCCGCGGAGGAGGACGCTCAGGATGCTTTGAGTGCAGCGACCCCAACCACTTCATCGCCAATTGCTCGAAGAAGAACAAGCAAGTCTTCAGCAAGGCAGATCATGGGCACAAGTATGACTGCGGCAAGTGCAAGGAGAAGTACGTCCCCGCAAGGCACAAGCGGAAAGGCGGCTTCAACAAGGAGTACATCAAGACCAAGTACTTGGAGAAGGCCCAGGCTGAGCAGCGTGCTTTCTTCGCCACTCTCAGCGACATCAACGACTCGGATGACGACTCCGCTTCCTCAAGCGACGACGAGTCCGAGAAGAAGAAGAGGATCGAGGATAAGCTCAATGGCCTCTGCTTCTTCGCCGACGACGAGGGCTTCTGCACCATGGCCCTTAGCAAGGAGGTCGACGGCGAGCTAGAGGATATCCCTCGGAATGACGACGATGATGACGACACCTCCCAGGTATCTCAGACCCCCGATGAGCTTTCTGCCGTTGTCGAGAAACTTACTGCCGCTCTCCTTAGTCAAGATAAGCTGCTTAGGCGCGCTGCCAGAGAGAGGAAGGAGTTTAGACAGAAGTGGGAGGATACGGTGAAGGAACTTGAATCTCTCAAGTCCACCGTTGTTGTCACCGAGGAGGAGTGTGAGATGTGCAACACGCACATGACTGACCTTCTCACTTTGAGAGGTAAGTATGTTGCGTTGGTAGGAGAGGTGGATGAGCTGAAGGCTAGATCCTCGCTGTTGGGTGCGTGCAAGTCCTGTGCGGGCTTGCAATCCGAGTTGGCAGAGAAGAATGCCAAGATTGTGTCTCTTGAGAAGGCCAGCTCAGATAGCACGTGTGTGACTAGGTGCGTTCTTTGTGAGGGTTTGGAGATGGAGATTGCTAATGTGAAGCATGACAAGATGCAAACCGAGGAGGAAAACACATATCTTCAGACCATCTTGTCGTGGGTGTTGAGTGGTGAGCTGCAACTTGGGATGATGATCTCCCAGTTCAAGCATGCTGCTGGAGGTCCCGGTGTAGGCTTTGCTTAGGGTGTTGATGTTTCATCTTTTGGGAAGATTGGAGAGTCGAGTGGTCTGAACCCGTGTGAGAAGCCCAACTCCACCACTACTCCCAAGCTTACCAAGATTCCACCCAGAGAGCCTCTAAAGCCTAACACCAAGGATGGTGTATTTGTGGAACCTCCGAGAGCTCCACCCAAGAAACAATCATGGGCTCCAAAACCAAACCACCTCAAGAACAAGCTAGACACTATGCCACCCATCCAAGAGGAGCTTATGCCACAGAAGGGCAAAGTGATCCATACCCACTACCGTGAGTACCAACAACCCCCTTTGACAGTGGTGAGGTACCATTGTGAGCAATGTGGGAGAGATGGACACTTGAGTGAGTTTTGCTTTCGGCGCAAGAGAGAGACGCGCCGTGCAAAGGAGATGAACAACACGGACATGTACCTTCCTTTCCATGATGTACATGTGCCGAATGTTCAGAGGCATGCTGCTAGGCCTAGAGGTCCTAAACCTCAAGCTCCTATGCCTAGGCCGCGAGGAGGTCGTGCCCGGCGGGAGCCTGCAGTTGTAGGCTATGGACCCCATGGCGGTGGCTTTGTAGTTGAGCGTTTTCCACCACCGCGTTTTGAGTATCATGACGGACGGTCCTCCCTTAGAGGACCATGTTTTCCTCTACGTGGTGATCGCTCTTCCTGTAGGCGTGCTAGGAATGGTTTTTCTGCTAACCGTTCTTTTGAGGAGCCGGCCCAACACTGGTATTCTCCCTACTTCACTAACCCCAGTGTTGGACCGTATGCTCACCCTATGTCTTTTTATTGATGTAGGTTAAACGATTGGAGAACGTTTGGTTGATGGATTCCGGGTGTTCGAGGCACATGACCGAAAACGCCAAGTGGTTCTCCAGTCTTAGTCCAATCGCCGGAAAGGAGTTCATCACCTTCGGCGACAATAGCAAAGGTAAAGTGTTGTCTCTTGGGTCGGTGCGAGTTAATGAGCACTTTGTGTTGCGCGATGTTGCTCTTGTTTCTAACTTGCATTTTAACCTTCTTTCTGTTTCGCAACTCTTTGATGACGACTATGAGATTCGTTTTAAGCCGAATCTCAGTCGTATTTTGGATCCTCAGGGCAATATTGTTTGTGTGATTTCGCCCTTTTTGAAAGTCTTTCGTGCGGATTTCTCGGAGTCGTTTGGAATTTCTCGTTGTCTTGTGGCTGGACCTTCCTCCTCTGATCTTTGGAAGTGGCATAGGAGACTTGGTCACTTGAGCTTTGACTTGCTTGCAAGGCTTAGTTCACTTGGCCTAATCCGAGGATTGCCCATGTTGTCCATGGAGAAGGATCTTGTTTGCCACTCTTGTAGACATGGGAAGATGGTTGCTGCTCCCCACCATCCAGTGACTCCGGTCAAGACCAAGCGCCCTAGAGAGCTTTTGCACATGGACCTTGTTGGTCCGGCTCGGGTGAGCTCGGTTGCGGGGAAGTGGTATGTGCTTGTTGTTGTTCATGACTTTTCGAGATATTCGCGGGTCTTCTTTTTAGCTGAGAAGACCGAGACTTTCTCCTTTGCTCGCAATCTGATTTTGCATCTTCATAACGAGTTCCCTTTGAACTCAATGCGAGCTATTAGGAGTGATAATGGTTCCAGATTCAAGAATTCGGATTTTGAGAAGTTTTGTAACTCTTTGGGTTTAGAGCATCAGTTTTCTTCTCCCTACACACCGCCACAGAATGGTGTTGTAGAGAGGAAGAATTGGACCCTTGTAGAGATGGCCAGGACGATGCTCGATGAGCATAGGACTCCTAGGCTATATTGGGCCGAAGCCATGAGCACTTCATGCTACATTTCCAATCGCATTTTTCTCCGAGCTTTCTTGAAAAAGAGTTCTCATGAGTTGTGTTTTGGAAGACAGCCCAAGGTGAGTTATTTTAGAGTCTTCGGTTACCATTGTTTTATACTCAAAAAGGGCAACATGGACAAATTTGAGTCTCGTTCTTCTGACGGTGTATTTCTGGGTTGTGGCACTCATACTCGTGCATATCGTGTACTTAACCTTGATACTAACCGAGTCATGGAGACATCTGATGTCACCTGCGACAAGACCATGGTTTGTTCTTCTTCTCGTTTTGAGCGTGCAGGTGATCATGAGGTTGGAGAGCCTCTTTTTGATGATGAGGAAGAAGGTGCTGAAGGGATGGATGACCCGACACCACCTCTACCTGCTGTGCCGCAAAGAGCGGCTTCTACTACGACTCGCGGCCCCCGATCCCTCTTCTTCGACTTGGGGGCTGTGGGATCCGCCACCCCGAACGGTACCTTTTGTACCCGGGGAGGCACCAGCTGCTGTTGAGGGGAAATCACTTCTGCTCGGGAGGCGCCACGACATATCCAGCGCCAAAACCCGCCTCAACAGATGATCGGCAGCACGGCGAACATGTCACTCGGTCAAGGTCACAACAAATCTCTCACTTTTCTCATTCTGCATTTGTTGCTGATTTTGAACCCCGAGATGTTGAACACGCTTTATCTGATCCAGATTGGGTCAATGCCTTGCATGAGGAGTTATAAAATTTTGAAAGAAATCGGATTTTGGTTCTTGTTCCTCCTCCTCCTGAGTGTCACCCTATGGGGACAAAATGGGTTTTCAAAAACAAACAAGGAGAGGATGGACATGTTGTGAGAAACAAGGCCAGACTAGTAGCCCAGGGGTATAGTCAGAAGGAGGGGATAGACTATGAGGAGACTTTTGCTCCTGTAGCTCGTTTGGAGGCAATTAGGATACTCTTGGCTTTTGCTGCATCCAAAGGGTTTAAGCTTTTTCAAATGGATGTCAAGAGTGCCTTCTTAAACGGCTACATAGAAGAGGAAGTGTATGTGAGACAACCCCCCGGTTTCGAAAATCCCAAGTTTCCAAACCAAGTTTTTAAACTTCACAAAGCTTTGTGTGGTTTGAAACAAGCCCCTAGAGCCTGGTATGATAGGTTGAAAACCTTTTTGCTTGCTAAGGGTTTTAAAATGGGTTGTGTGGATAAGACGCTTTTTCTCCTCAAGCAAGGCAATGATACTCTCTTGGTCCAGATTTACGTGGATGATATCATTTTCGGTGGTTCTTCTCACGCTTTGGTTGCCAAGTTTGTAGACACTATGAGCAGGGAGTTTGAGATGAGCATGATGGGTGAGCTGACATTTTTCCTCGGGTTGCAAATCCAGCAATCCCGAGAGGGGACGTTCATGCACCAGGGCAAGTACACCAAGGACATCCTGAAGAAGTTCGACATGAGTGAGGCCGAGCCTCTTCCAACACCCATGCCGACCACTGCGGCCCTGGATGCGGATATGGATGGAGAAGCTGTGGACCAGAAGGAGTACCAGAGTATGATTGGGTCGCTGCTCTACCTGACGGCGACACGCCCGGACAACCAGTTCGCGGTGTGTCTGTTCGCGCGATTTCAGTCGTCGCCGCACACTTCTCACCGTCAGGCGGTCAAGCGCATTATAAGGTACTTATGCTTCACTCTAGAATTTGGGATTTGGTATTCTGCTTCCTCCACCCTCTCCCTTTGCGGTTACTCTGATGTCGATTTTGCTGGTTGCCGTATTGATCGCAAGTCCACTTCTGAGACTTGTCAGTTTATTGGTTCTTCTCTTGTATCGTGGTCTTCTCGCAAGAAATCTAGTGTCGCCCAGTCTACCACGGAGGCTGAGTATGTTCCTGCGGCTAGCTGCTATTCCCAGTTGCTTTGGATGATGGCCACTTTGCGTGATTTTGGTCTGAGTTTTTCTCACGTTCCTTTGCTTTGTGACAGCATGAGTGCGATTAGCGTTGCTAAGAACCCTGTGCTGCACTCTAAGACCAAACATATTGATGTGCGCTTTCATTTTTTGCGAGACCACTATGAGAAGGGTGATATCGACCTTCGCCATGTCGATACTCATCATCAGTTGGCTGATATTTTCACCAAGCCTTTGGACCAATCAACTTTTGCTAGGTTGAGAGGTGAGCTTGGTGTTTGTTTCCCCTTTTAGATGGGGGAAACATTTTGGTTCTTGTATCATAGACTGCCTATTTTTCGTTTGTTTTGTTTCCTTTAGTCTTTTGCATTTCAGCATACTCTTTTACATTCTGAGCTTCATACATATAATCTTTAGAATGTGACTATGTTCTGTTTAGTATGCTCCAATGCTATATGATGATACTTGCAGCTTATGCTCTTTCTGATCACAGATACATGTGAGCTGAGTTATTTTTGAATAGTGAATTTGTTTAATGAACTTAAAATTAAAAATGTTCACCATTGAGATATGCAACTAGTATATGTAGGATGTGTGGAATTCACTCGTGCTTTTCATATATGCTAGGTTGCTATGTCTCTAGTTCTAAGTCACTCACTTGCTTGGTATGTTCATATTTTGTCAATAAAAATGAACCAAGTTTTTAAGTGAATTGAAAAGATCAAGATGGGATTGCTTATCAACACATCACGGTATTGAGACTGTTTCTCATTGCATAATTGAGTTAAACTTGAGCCGTGTAGTGTATGACCGAAACTGATGCTTTAAGCTTCTGATTGCATATGCATAGGCTTCGCTCAGTTGAAAAGTTAGGCAATGACAAGCTTTCAAGCTCTCGCAATCACATGCTAAGTTTTGAACTTGTGTAATTTCACCGCTGCAACTCCGATTAAAATTGAATTCACAAGTTTATGCTTCATTCTATAGCATGATGATTGAACTGTGCTAGGGGTAGTTCACCTTGCATACATGTTTAGCACTTGCTTGTTTTCCTGTCTACACATGTGAAGTGCTATTTTGTGGTGAACTACCTTTTCTGAATGACTAAAACTGCTCACTTTGCTCATATGTTCATATTTAGTATTTGGTGATCAGTTTGAGCCTTTGCTAGCATGTGTGCTTCAGTTGTGTCATGGAAGTTATACTGTGTAGAGAATCTTTGCATTCTCTTGACTATATTCCTGAAGCTGCTAACTTGCATTTTGACTCATATGCATTTAGGAAGGGGGAGAAATTTTGCTTGTTGGCACATTGATGGTGCATTTTCTAAGGGGGAGCAATCTTTGTTTGATGGTGCATTTTTCCTTGATGGTGCATTTTCAACTAAGGGGGAGAAAATTAACAAATCATGAGTGCCTTCTGTGTTCTACTCAATGGGAGTTAAACTAAGGGGGAGACTTCCTGGTTGTATGTACCATTCAAGGGGGAGTTTGCTCGCTGCTGTGTTTTCAAGCTGGTAACAGTTGGTTGGAGCATTTTTGGTAGCTAGTTGTGTTGAGTCTTTGCCTCTTTCTTAAGGAACTAGCACCTTTGATCTTTTATGCTCTTCAGCTGATTTCTAGCTTTCTTCAGTTGGTACCGAGCTTCCTCGCTAGCAGTGTTGAGCCTGTTCTGCCTCTTCTTGAGGGCTAGATTTGCTTTGCTTGGTTGCGTCAAGCCGTTGCCCATGTCCTTGGGAACCAAGTTGTTTTGCTCTTTCCACTTGACCTTCTTCGGCTTTGATATGCTTTTGGGTCATTTGGTCGAGTTCTCTCTCCTTCTTCCTTCCTATCTCTACTGCAGTTATGATTTGTGTCGATAGTTGACAATGCACTCATCAAGGAGGAGATTGCGGATACATGGGTGTATGCCGAGTCTCTGAGTGATGAGTGATTGTCAACTGGGATAATGAGCATGTTCTTTGGCTTGTGTTGTGCAGGTGTCGAGCACAGATACAGTGATCAAAGGCAAGGTGAAGGTCAAGTAGAGACGTGCCGTGTCGATGGACCGAGAGTGGCGAAGGGCGGACGTGAGGCTTGGACTGAGGGACCGGTGGCCCGAGGATCAGCTGTGGTGGCTGACCGCCTAGGACAGCGACGAGCAATGACTTGCGGGCATGATGTTGCTTGGGTCGAGGACCTGGGGACACGTGTCGGTGGACGGGGTGCACGGGCTGTGCATCCCCTCTACGGCTCGGTTTGGTGGTTGAGCCACAGAAAAACCAGCGAGTGGACGGTTTCCAGGTTTGGGCCTCAAAACCTGGGCGCTGATGGTTTCCGAGTTTGGGCCACAAAACTCGGGCTGATGATGGTTTCCAGGTTTGGGCCTCAAAACCTGGGTGCTGCGGGTTTCTGAGTTTGGGCCACAAAACTCAGGCGATGGAAGGCTGGTTTCCCGGTTTGGGCCTCAAAACCGGGAGTTGGTCGTGAAGGCTGGTTTCCCGGTTTGGGCTACAAAACCGGGGGCGAAGTCTGGGAAAAGGACAAGCGGAGCGCTGGCGGCACGTGGCGGCAATCAGTGAGGTTGCGTCGAGGCAACGCTACCAGTTGTGCGGGCGTGGCCGTCGGAACACCAGCATCTTCGAGTTGGTCCAGAATAACCCTAGGGTTTAGCTGGTTCGCTCTGTAATTAGTGAGGGGTAGAGTAGGAATTAGAAATAGGATAAGTAGAGGGAGACACCCTCCTCCCATTTCATCTCAGTCATTTTGCTCTTTGCCTTCTAGGTTTTCCTGCTCTCCCCATCCTCTTCTGTAGCAAACTGAGATCCACAGAGAAGAGAACAATACCTCTGTGCTCGTGAGATTTTGAGGAAGTGAGACCGTAATCTCACTATTGTAGCGTGTGGTAGCCACACGGTTGCAATTCAGTGGTTGTGATTCGTGTTTTGTTCGTGTTCTTCACGGGTTACTTTTCTCCACGTTTTTCCCGTCGATCGATTTCTCAACTCTGTGCTTCTTTTGCAATTCCGTTTGAATAGAGTTGTTCTAGATCGTGAGGGACTTCATTCCACCGAAGGAATTTACCTCAAACCTCATGAGCTAGTAGATCGATCGATTTTCGTTTCGGGTCAAGTTTTTCTCCCTTCCCCCGAATTTCTTTGATTCATCGATTTGGAGATAGGTTTGAGCCATGATCTGTTAAAGATAGCTCACTATCCTCCTCGTGACTCATCTCTCCAAGTTTGAACCCTAGAGGTTTCATTTTGGGAGAGTTTGAATCGAATCGAAGGACGAACAGGGGATTGTTGGGGTGACCGAACGCTGGCCACGGGTTGACCGGACGCTGACCCCGTGCGTCCGGTCGTTGAATGCTCAGCGTGGTGTCTTCGTGACTTGACCGGACGCTTCTGGTATTCTATGACCGGACTCGCCCTTGGCACTGTTCATTGCGCTTGTCTCTGACTGACCGGACTCTGAGGTTGTGACCGGACGCTCAAGGACAGTGAGTCCGGTCACAAACAGAGAGCTCCCAATTTGGGTTTTGCTCGACCGGACGCGTCCGGTGCCTACTGACCGGACACACCAGTGAGTCCGGTCAGAGCTGCTTTGCGCGTTTTCATTCACAGTTCATTCGTCCGTTGTCGGATTTGGTTTCCGTCTTTTGTGATTGGTTTCTAGGGTTGTATTGTGTCTCGCTGTGCTTCTTGGAAGCATCTACCCGAAATCTAGGGTCGTGGACACCTGCAAGCTCTAGGGTTTGTCCTTGGGGTTGATTTTTGGGACAGTGGCAGCAAGTTTCCAAAAGGAAATTTTGAAGCTCCCAATCACCCCCCCCCTCTGGTCGCTTTCTGGTTGCACTCTCGGTCCTTCACTATGTTGTTGGTGTGGTTCTCGGCCAAACCAAAGATAAGAAGCATCATGCGATCGCTTACGCCTGCAAGACACTGACAAGAGCGCAGCTTAATTATGCCACCATCGAAAATGAGCTCCTTGCTGTTGTCTTTGCTATAGACTAGTTTCGGTCTTACTTGGTAGGAGCTAAAATCATCATTTATACCGATCATGCTGCATTAAAATATCTGCTCACTAAGAAAGACGCGAAGCCTCATCTAATAAGATGGATTCTGCTGCTACAGGAATTTGATTTAGAAATTAAAGATAAAAAGGGTGTAGAAAATACAGTAGCAGATCATCTTTCGTGTATGCAAGTCACTAACTTGCAGGGACCACCCATCAATGACTTCTTACAAGACGACATGCTGCTAAAGGTGACGGACACCACTCCATGGTACGCGAACATTGTAAACTTCATGGTTGCAGGATACGTACCACCAGGGGAGGACAAGAGAAAAATCCAAATGGAGAGCCGTCGTCACCTTTGGGATGACCCATACCTGTATCGGGTGTACTATGATGGGCTGCTAAGGAGATGCATGCCCATAGCTGAAGGGATCCAAATTATCGAGAAGTGCCATACTGGACCATACAAAGGTCACTACGGAGTCTTTCGCACCCAGGCCAAAATCTGGTAGTGCGGATTCTTCTGGCCGACGATGTATGAAGACACCAAAGAATTCATCAGAAGATGTAGAAAGTGTCGGTTCCAGGGCAGCATCACAGCTCGCAATGGCATGCCCCTACACTACAACCTTCAAAATAGAAATATTTGATGTGTGGGGCATAAACTTTATGGGACCATTCCCAAAGTCGCAAGACTACGAGTACATCCTGGTGGCTGTGGATTGCGTGTCAAAGTGGGTGGAAGCTCTGCCATGTCAGGCAGCAGACTCCAAGCATGCTCGGAAGATGTTCCATGAGGTAATCTTCCCACGCTATGGAGTACCCCGCATGTTGATCCGCGACGCGGGATCACACTTCATCGACAGGAAGTTCCGAGTTTTCCTCAGAGAACTCGGGGCTAACCATAATATCGCTACCCCCTACCATCCACAACAAGCTGACAAGTAGAAACCTCCAATAAGTAGATAAAGAGCATCCTACAAAAAACGGTCAACGATATGGGGAAAGGATGGAAAAGCAAGCTACCTGATGCTCTTTGGGCATATAGGACAGCTTATAAAACCCCCATCGGCATGTCACCGTTCCAACTGGTCTACGGAAAAAAGTTGTCATTTACCAGTTGAGCTTGAACATCGAGCTCACTGGGCCATCGAGACCTGGAACATGGATATCAGGCTAGCCGGCGCTAACCGATAGAGACAGATAGCCGAGCTAGAAGAGTGGAGAGAGAAGGCTTACCACAGTGCCAAGCTATATAAGGAAAGAACAAAAAGATGGCACGACAATCGAATCAGGCCTAAGGAATTCAAGCTAGGACATAAGGTACTACTCTTTAATTCCAGGGTCAAGTTATTCGGTGAAGGAAAGTTGCGTAGCAAATGGAAGGGCCCATATACTGTCGTCAACACGTCACCTCACGGGGCGATCACCATACGGGATGACGACGGCAACATCTTCAAGGTAAATGGCCAATGTCTAAAAGTTTTCTTTGAGCCTTCTCATAATAACTTAGAAATAGATAAAATAGATTTAATTTCTTTTGACAATTATACCCCTGACTAAAAAAACATAAGCTACGAAAAATTGATTTGCTAACACATTTTATTAATTCAATTTGTATAATGTTCTTCCTCTTTTTGCTTCAAGCAAGATGATCATGTGTAGTTTACCATTTTGCCCTCACTCAATCTCCATGATCCTTGCACATCTTAATCTGATCACATGTATCCATGCCTTAAAATCAATTGATCTTGTGATCCATGCAAATCATATACATTTTATCATAGTCATAATGTGGAGAATCATAGGATTTGCACGATAAAATCTGAATCAAACCTCAAAACCACAATATCCTGAATGAGAATCAATAGAAGAAGCAAGTAGGAGAAAATGGGGCAGGGAGGAGCCCCTGGGGGTGCGCCCGCACCGCCAGGGTGCCCCCTTGCTGTCCCCCTTCTCTAGTGATGCTTCCTTCTGGTGCTGATTCCAATTGCCATGGTGGTCATGTCGGTTTCGTGCACTTTCAAACCAGAGAGGCATTCTCCTCCTATTTAAACACACCCATGGCCTCTCTTCTCTTCACAAGCTCTCCCTCTCTTCCTCCAAAACTTTGGTCTTTCCCCAAAGTTTTAGCAAGCAATGGAGCACGCACTTGCGCTTTACACCGCCTCCACGTCCGGCGTCCACGAAGCACCACTTCGTTCATCGGAGTCTTTGTCCGTGGCACCACTTGCGACATTGCCACGATCCCGGAGCGGTTCCAGCCGGGGTTCTGCCTTCACTTCCACGGGCCATTCGATGGCGCCCCCGGCTGATGCAAGGAGGGAGACGGTGGCAACCACGACCGCTGCAAGGAGGGAGGTGATAGTGCCCGCACGCCATCCTGACGTCGGCCTCAAGAGGAAGGCCCTAGAAACTAGCGACGCTCGTCACGTTGATGTACCACCATATGGCTTTGTAGCGAGTAGTCTGCTAGGATCCGACTCCACGACTCGTCTTTCCCCTACCTACACCATTTACGGGTACAAGAAACCCGGCAGTGGGTATGGGAAAGGCCTCATGCGCAGGCAACTGCCACTCCCTAGCGAGTCCGTGGAACAGCCCGCGCAAAAGCCCGCTAGCACCACCACAGCCGGGTCCTCCTCTCAACCCTTGCGCATCAAGCGTAATTTCAGGGTTGTTAGAGAACAACACAAGGGCTTCTTTAGCGATAGCAATACGAAAACGCCACTAACAGGGCCAACCATCGCATCGCTCACAACGTCCCTATGATCTCTTACAAAGACCGTAGCCGACTTGCGCGGAGAGCATGCGAGCACGCTGCTCACCATTGCCGAGCTCATAAGACAGCTCGATGTTGTTAAGCTCGGTCTCAACAACCGAATTAACAAAGTCGCTCGCGCTGCCAGTGTGGAGGGTCCGCCACCTCCCTTTGCTTAGTAGATCACCCTCCACACCAAAATAAGGCTAGGCACATGTTCTTTATTTCATCTCCCTTTCAAATTTCAATTCATGTATTGTGCCTAGAGTTATCATGAATAAACTACAAGTGGTTTGTCTCCCTCATTTTTATCTTGTGCAAATTTTGTCCATTTGCTTTTGTATATGTTGTCTCAGAAATAAAAAGGTAGGTACAAAAGCAAGATTGGGGGGAAGGCATTCCCCGATTCGTCACGCAGGTATGATCAAACTTCAAATGTAATTTCTTTTTCATAACTGTCAGCTCCCTAAAAATAAAAATAAAAATGATTTACATAAACACTACTTCTTCTAAAAACTACAAACCCATGAAACCATTCGATCTTTATTCGAAAGTCTGTTCACTTGTTGTTTTGGGAAAATACTTGCAGACTGTGAACAACTACGAACACAAGGTTGATATGTGCCCTTGTGGTTCCCTTCCTGAGTGATGAGCGATCGGTCAACAGGCTCCCCGGTAGAGGTGAGAGGCAACATGTCTCTTGGCTGTGTTGATGTCCAGGTGTGGAGCTCGGAGACAGTGGTCAAAGGTGAGGTGAAGGTCAAGTAGAGACGTGCCGTGCCGACGGACCGTGAGTGGTGAAGGGTGGATGTGAGGCTTGGACTGACGGACCGGGAGACCTGACGACCAGCTGTGGTAGCTGGCATCGACGAGCAAGAGTACATGGGGATGTGCGGTGCATCGGCCGAGTCAGGAGGAAGGTGATGGTGTCGTGACACATGGCGGGAGGCCGAGAAGGAAGGCGAATGCACTGTGCCCGGCGTGGAGGCTGGACATGCTCCGGCATCGGTGCTGGAACTCGGGGTGTGCGAACCACATCCCGTCTACGGCGCGGGTTTGGTAGTTGAGCCTCAAAAAACTACCCTCAACGGTTTCCGAGTTTGGGCCACAAAACTCGGGGTGGCGGGTTTCTGAGTTTGGGCCTCAAAACTCGCAGAGGACGATTTCCAGGTTTGGGCCTCAAAACCTGGGCTCGCGGGTTTCTGAGTTTGGGCCACAAAACTCAGCCAGAGGACAGGTTTCTCGGTTTCAGCCTCAAAATCGGGGGGAGGTCCAAAAAGGTCGGTCGACGAGCGGCGGCATGGAGAGGCTGGCACGGTGAAATGTACCACGATTTCCTCGAAGGGAAATCCTCAGATACAACAACAATGTGACAGTCTCTGTAGGTCATGCTGTCACATTATCATAGAAATTCAGTTGCTAATCAAAGTGCATACAACGAATCCCTGTTTTAAGAGTACAAATAGCAGGGTTTACTTATTTATTACATCGCCACTTGGCGGAATCAAGCATCACACAACATCCAGAACAACATCAGAAGACACGATCTCGGTAGACTCGTCGACTCCTCCAACTCGAGCGTAGAACCAGACCTTCTAGTCCTCCCATCCGTCGCCCTCGTAGTCATACTCGGGCTCAACACTTGTTTAACCAAATTTTCAGTACGATTTGTACTAGCCACACTTTCCCATCCTATGCTTTATTTTCTATGTGGTAGGTGGATGCAAGGGTAGAACATAAAGGAACCTATTGTGGCTGTAGTTTTCCTATGCATTCAGTCATCATTTTAAGTAAATATATAATCAAGTTTTATTTCCATCATCCAGTCACGGGATCGGCCACCCGACCACCCTTCCGGATATCCATCCAGTCCATCCACACACATCTCACCACATGCACTCGCACTCTCTAGGCGGCAAGGGCCACTCCATCTCACTCCTTGCCTCAACGGCCATGCCGGACCTATCAAACCAGGGGGAGAAGAAGAAAGGACTCCACTCGCTAAGTTTGGGGGACTCTGAGCACCATAGTGTTGTCCATGACCGTGGCCACGGCTATACGTATAGATCGATCGACTCTGCAGAGTGTGTACACCTGGGCCCACAGGATAGCCATCATCGACGAACACGCTCGTCTAAGCTGATTCTGAACTTCCCCCTAATCCGCAATGATGCCATCCTACCACTCTGCCCTGGGGCACCCCAGAATCCACCGGCTCGCTGAGACTGTGAGATGTGGATCCTGGCGCACCAAATAAACACCACGTTGTCTTAGGAGGGTGTGGGTATCCAGCCCTTACCTCCCTACACTTATCACATTCTAGCCTAGCAGTAATGGCATCGTTTCGCCCAGGGGGTAGGAACGGTTCCCGTCCATACAAGAACAAGTGGTGCACATGAAGGTACTATGGCCGGTAGCCCAGCGCAATCAGGCGCTAAGGATCGGACAGGATATCTCCTTCTGGGAGCTTCCATCGCCCCTGTGCTGACACAGCACCTCCGTTCCGAGGATTCATCCCACACAGACACTCCTCCCCAGGACCTCTTCTCATATCACAATGTACCCGCCACAGGTACTCCCCAGGGAATGCCCAGGTCACATCCCCTCGGTGTGACACCCTAAATTTCATTTTCCAAATGTAGTAATAAATTTGTGCTTTATTTAATTTTCTGAGCATTTAACATAGGTCAAATAATAATTTTTGAGTAATTAAAATAAACCCTAGGGCCTAGAAACATTTTTGTTGGATTCATACTGGTGCATAATATTTTGTTTGAGTGTAGGAATAGGTTGGTTGTGTTCAAATTCAAATTTGGAGCTTGAGAAAATTGAAAAGCTTTTCTTTTAACCTCTCATTCTCTTCCTCCTATCTAGCTCAAAAGCCGTTTTCGGCCCAGTCCCTAACTCCTCCCATCTCCTCTCTCTCGCTTTGGGCTCGGCCCGACATGGCCGAGTCGGCCTGACCGTCTCTCCCCTCTCACCCGCGCGCGAAGCTGCTTGGCTTGGCCCAGCTCAGCACCCAGCCGGCCCGCCTCCATTTCCTCCCCTCGCGCGCCAGCTCCGGCCCGCTCAGCGGCCCGCACCCTTTCCTCCTCCTATGCGCGCGAAGGCGCTGCTCGGCCCAACGCATGGCCTGCCCGCTCGCCCGAACCCCCCCTCCCTCCTCTCTCTGCACAATAGGGCCCGCTTGTCAGCCAAGTCAGCCCCGCACACGCCCCCTTTCTCTCTCTCTCGCCGACACGTGGGACCCGCCTGGCAGCGTCTCGTGGCCCGTCGTCTTCCTCGAGCCGCCGCCACCGCGTCCGTTACCTCTCGACGCCTTCATGGTGCGGATACATGGGTGTATGCCGAGTCTCTAAGTGATGAGTGATTGTCAACGGGTTTGATCGCATGTTCTTTGGCTTGTGTTGTGCAGGTGTCGAGCTCGGAGACAGTGATCGAGGGCAAGGTGAAGGTCAAGTTGAGACGTGTCGTGCCGATGGACTGGGTGCGATGAAGGATGGACGTGCCGTGCGGCGGACGTGCCATGCCGATGGATCGAGCAGTGAAGGGCGGACGTGAGGCTTGGACTGAGGGACCGGAGTGCCTGAGGATCAGCTGTGGTGGCTGGCAGCCTGGGACAGCGACGAGCAGAGACTTGCGGGGCACGGTGTTGCTCGGGTCGAGGACCTGGGGACACGTGTCGGTGGACGGGGTGCACGGGAGGTGCATCCCGTCTACAGCTCCGGTTTGTTGGTTGAGCCAGAGAAAAACCAACGGGTGGACGGTTTCCAGGTTTGGGCCTCAAAACCTGGGTGCTCGGTTTCCAGGTTGAGCCACAAAACCTGGGCGCGAATGGTTTCCGAGTTTGGCCACAAAACTCGGGTGATGGACCGGTTTCCGAGTTTGGGCCTCAAAACTCGGGCGCTACGGGTTTCTGAGTTTGGGCCACAAAACTCAGGCTGGTGGGCTGGTTTCCCGGTTTGGGCCTCAAAACCGGGGGTTGCTGGAAAAGGCTGGTTTCCCGGTTTGGGCCACAAAACCGGGGGTGCAGAGCGAGGACGGCACGTGGCGGCAATCGGATGGTTGCGTGGAGGCAACGCGGACGAGTTGTGCGGGCGTGGCCGTTGGATCTACCTACCACCGAGTTGGTCCAGAATAACCCTAGGGTTTAGCTGGTTCGCTCTGTAATTAGAATAGAGAGGGGTAGAGTAGGAAATAGACTTTGACTAGGATAGGATAAGTAGTCAGGGGAGACACCCTCCTCCCCCATCTCAGTTGTCTCAGTTTTAGCCATCTCATTTTTGCTTCCTGCACTTAGGGTTTCCTGCTCTCCCATCCCCTGCTGTAGCTGAGATCCGCAGAGAGACTTGAACTCTGTGTACTGTTGATTTTGAGGAAAGGAGGCCATAACCTCCTTGTCGTAGCGTGTGTTTGCGCTTCAGCTTGCGATTCGTGGGTGTGATTTGCGGTTCATTCGTGTTCTTCGCGGAATCCTTTTTCTCCACGATTTTCCCGTCGCTTGATCTCTTTGCTCGGTTCATCTTTTGCAAAACCATTTGAACCAAGTTGTTCTAGATCGTGAGGCACTTCTTTCCACCGAAGGAATTAAACTCTAACCTCACGGTCTAGGAGATCGATCGATTTTCGTTTTGGATTGCGTTCTTGCTTCCTTGCCCCGAAATTTCTTGATTCACCGATTTGGAGTTAGGTTCGAGCCATGATCTCTTAGAGATAGCTCACTAACATCCTTGTGACCCCTCAGATCGAATCCTAGGCCTAGAGCTTTTGATTTAGAGGAGATCGGGTTGAATCATCAAAGAACTGCGCTGTTTTCGGGGGCATCGGACGCTATCACGGGAGCATCGGACGCTAGGGTTCCTAGCATCGGACGCTCCGGTGACGCGTGTCACGTTTTCGGCGTTTTAGTTTGCATCGGACGCTAGGCATCGGACGCGTCCGTTGTCCATCGGACGCGCCGGAGCCTTTGCATCGGACGCTGGGTGATTACTGTTCACAGCGTCCGATGGTGGAACAGTAAGGTTCCAGAACCGGCCAGTTTGCATCGGACGCGTCCGGTGGTCTGGCATCGGACGCAGGCCAGCGTCCGATGCGACTGGTTTCGCACGGTTTCATCCGCGGTTCGCTCGTTCGTTGTCGGAATTGATTTCCATCTTTTGCATTGGCTTTCTAGAGTTGTGTAGTGTCCCGCTGTGCTTCTTGGAAGCATCCACCCTACATCTAGGGTCGTGGACATTAGCAAGCTCTAGGGTTTGTCTCTTGGGGTGATTCTTGGGACAGTGGCTCTAGTATCCAAAAGGAAATTTTGAAGCTCCCATTCACCCCCCCTCTGGTCGCTTTCTGGTTGCTTCTCGGTCCTTCAATTGGTATCGGAGCAGGTTAAGGATCTTCCACCTTAGCCGGTTCCAGATCCACAGAAGGCGACATTGATCGCGGCGTGGGCAAACCGCCGTTCTTTGATGGGACGAACTATGCGTATTGGAAGATACGCATGTCGGCCTATCTGCAGAGTTTGGGTGCTTCTATTTGGGATATTTGCAACTCTGCTGATTACGTGGTCTTGGCTGCTCGTGTTTCTCAGCAACAGATCGATGAGCACGATGCCAATAGCCGAGCCCGTAATGCTCTCTTTTCTTGTTTCAGCATGGGTGAGTTTGATCGTGTTTCTCACCTTGCTACGGCTCGGGAGATCTGGGACACCCTCATGCGTTTCCATGAGGGCACCTCTCAAGTCAAAACCCGACTCTACGAGTCGTTCAAGCGTGAGTATGAGAACTTTCGACATCAGCCTGGCGAGAGCATAGAAAGTTTATTCGCTCGCTTTCAGGTGATTGTCAACAGAATGAGGGCTAACAAGGAGCAGTTGCCTTTTGACGATCATGAGCGTGCTTTGAAGCTCTTGCACACTCTTGATCGATCGGTGTGGGATTCCAAGGTTCAGGCGATCATCGAATCGCCTAACTATGAGACCCTCACCTGCGACGAGCTCTTTAGTAAGCTCAAGTCCAGTGAGATTGATGCCATGTCGAGGGCTTCTTATGCGAATCCTTCTGGCCCGACTATGGCTTTGGTTTCTGGCTCTTCTAACCCCTCTGCTGGCTTTGCACTTTCATCTCTCTTTTCTGTTACAGAGGACCAGCTTGAGTCGTTGGGGGATGACGAGTTGGCAATGCTCGCCAACCAGTTCTCGCGGTTCCACAACAACCGCATGAATCGTCGCCGCGGAGGAGGACGCTCAGGATGCTATGAGTGCGGCGACCCCGACCACTTCATCGCCAACTGCCCCAAGAAGAACAAGCACTCGGGGAAGGGTGATCATGGGCGCAAGTACGACTCCAAGCACAAGGAGAAGCACGTCCCCCCAAGGCACAAGAAGCGGGGCGGCTTCGACAAAGAATACATCAAGAAGAAGTACTTGGAGAAGGCCCAGGCTGAGCAGCGTGCGTTCTTCGCCACGCTCAGCGACGTCGACGGCTCGGATGACGACTCCGCTTCATCAAGCGACGACGAGTCCGAGAAGAAGAAGAGGATCGAGGACAAGCTGAACGGTCTCTGCTTCTTCGCCGACGACGACGGCTTCTGCACCATGGCGCTCGGTGATGAGGTCGATGGCAAGCTGGAGCACTCCCCTCGCGACGACGATGACGACGACTCCTCCCAGGTGAGACGGTTGGAGGACATTTGGTTGGTGGATTCTGGTTGCTCGAGGCACATGACCGGAAACGCCAAGTGGTTCTCCAGCCTTAGCCCGGTCGCCGGAAAGGAGTACATAACCTTCGGCGACAATAGTAAAGGTAAGGTATTATCCCGTGGGACGGTGCGGGTTAATGAGCACTTTGTGTTGTGCGATGTTGCTCTTGTTTCTAACCTGCATTTTAACTTGCTTTCTGTTTCGCAACTTTTTGATGATGACTATGAGATTCGTTTTAAACCGAACCTTAGTCGCATCTTAGATCCTCAGGGCAATCTTGTATGTCTGATTTCGCCCTTTGGGAAAGTCTTTCACGCGAATTTCTCAGAGTCGTTTGGTTCTTCTCGCTGTCTTTTGGCTAGTCCTTCTTCCTCCGATCTTTGGAAGTGGCATAGGAGGCTCGGTCATTTAAGCTTCGACTTGCTTGCAAGACTTAGCTCACTTGGGCTAATCCGAGGATTGCCCAAGCTTTCGATGGAGAAGGATCTAGTTTGCCATTCTTGTAGACATGGGAAGATGGTTGCCGCTCCCCACCATCCAGTGACTAAGGTCATGACCTCGCACCCTGGAGAGCTTTTACATATGGACCTTGTTGGTCCGGCTCGGGTGAGCTCGGTTGGTGGCAAGTGGTATGTTTTGGTTGTTGTTGGCGACTTTTCGAGATATTCGTGGGTCTTCTTTTTGACTGAGAAGACTGAGACTTTCTCCTTCGCTCGCAATCTGATTTTGCGTCTTCAGAACGAGTTCCCCTTGAACTCGATGCGAGCTATTAGAAGTGATAATGCTTCCGAATTCAAAAATTCGGATTTTGAGAAGATTTGTAACCACCTTGGCTTGGAGCATCAGCTTTCTTCCCCCTACACACCGCCCCAAAATGGTGTTGTAGAGAGGAAGAATCGGACCCTTGTTGAGATGGCCAGGACGATGCTTGATGAGCATAGGACTCCTAGGCGCTATTGGGCCGAAGCTATGAACACTGCATGCTATATTTCCAATCGCATTTTTCTAAGAGCTTTCTTGAAAAAGACTTCTTATGAGTTGCGTTTTGGAAAACTGCCCAAGGTGAGTTATTTTCGAGTTTTTGGTTGCCATTGTTTTATACTCAAAAAGGGCAACTTGGACAAATTTGAATCTCGTTCTTCTGACGGTGTGTTTTTGGGTTATGGCACTCACACTCGAGCTTATCGTGTACTTAACCTTGACACTAACCGAGTCATGGAGACATCCGATGTCACCTTCGACGAGACCATGGTTTGTCCTTCTTCTCGTTTTGAGCGTGCAGGTGATCATGAGGTTGGAGAGCCTCTTTTCGATGACGAGGATGAGGGTGCTGAAGGTATGGATGATCTAGCACCCCCTCCACCTGCCGTGCCGCAAGGAGCGGCCTCGACGATGACTCACGGCCCCGACACTTCTTCTTCCTGGGGGCCGTGGGATCCTCCACCTCGCGCGGTACCTTTTGTACCCGGGGTGGAACCAGCTGCTGTTGAGGGGGAGGTCACTTCTTCCCGGGAGGTGCCACGACATATCCAGCACCAGCACCCCCCTGAACAGATGATCGGCGACATCGGCGAGCGAGTTACTCGCTCCAGGTCACAGCACATCTCTCACTTCGCTCATTCTGCTTTTGTTGCTAATTTTGAGCCCCAAGATGTTGGACACGCTTTGACGGATCCGGATTGGGTAAATGCCATGCATGAGGAGTTAGAAAACTTTGAGCGAAATCGGGTTTGGGTTCTAGTTCCGCCTCCACCTGACTGTAAGCCTATTGGGACAAAATGGGTTTTCAAAAACAAGCAAGGAGAGGATGGCCACGTTGTTAGAAACAAGGCCAGGCTTGTAGCGAAGGGTTATAGTCAGAAGGAGGGGATAGACTATGAGGAGACGTTTGCTCCTGTAGCTCGTTTGGAGGCAATTAGGATACTCTTAGCCTTTGCTACATCCAAAGGTTTCAAACTTTTTCAAATGGATGTCAAGAGTGCCTTCTTAAACGGCTACATAGAAGAAGAAGTGTATGTTGAGCAACCCCCTGGTTTTGAAAATCCCAAATTTCCAAACCATGTTTTTAAACTCCACAAAGCTTTATATGGTTTGAAACAATCCCCTAGAGCCTGGTATGATAGGTTAAGAACCTTTTTGCTTGCTAAGGGTTATAAAATGGGATGTGTAGATAAAACGCTTTTTCTCCTCAAGCAAGGCAAAGACACTCTCTTGGTCCAGATTTACGTGGATGATATCATTTTCGGTGGTTCTTCTCACGCTCTGGTTGCCAAGTTTGCAGATACTATGAGCAGGGAGTTCGAGATGAGCATGATGGGCGAGCTGACATTCTTTCTCGGGTTGCAAATTAAGCAATCCCGAGAGGGGACGTTTGTGCACCAGGGCAAGTACACCAAGGATTTGCTAAAGCGATTCGATATGGGTGAGGCCAAGCCTCTTCCAACACCCATGTCGACGACGACTGCCCTGGATGCGGATGTGGATGGAGAAGCAGTGGACCAGAAGGAGTACCGCAGCATGATCGGGTCGCTCCTCTACCTGACGGCGACACGCCCGGACATTCAGTTTGCGGTGTGTCTGTGTGCGCGCTTTCAGGCGTCGCCGCGCATCTCTCACCGTCAGGCGGTGAAGCGGATTTTCAGGTACCTTCGTTTCACGCCTGAGTTTGGGATTTGGTATTCTGCTTCCTCCACCCTCTCCATTTGCGGTTATTCGGATGCCGACTTTGCTGGTTGCCGCATTGAGCGCAAGTCCACTTCTGGGACTTGCCAGTTTATTGGTTCTTCTCTTGTTTCGTGGTCTTCTCGCAAGCAGTCTAGCGTCGCTCAGTCCACTACGGAGGCTGAATATGTTGCTGCGGCTAGCTGCTGTTCCCAGTTGTTTTGGATGATGGCCACTTTGCGTGATTTTGGTTTGAGCTTTTCTCGCGTGCCTTTGCTTTGTGACAGCACGAGTGCCATTAGCGTTGCTAAGAACCCCGTGCTTCACTCGAAGACCAAACACATTGATGTGCGCTTTCATTTTCTGCGAGACCACCAGGAGAAGGGTGATATCGATCTTCGCCATGTCGATACTCATCATCAACTGGCTGATATTTTCACCAAGCCTTTAGATGAATCAACCTTTAATCGGTTGAGGGGTGAGCTTGGTGTGTGTTTCCCCTTTTAGATGGGGGAAACATTTTGGATCTTGTATAGACTGACTCTTTTATTTTAAGTTTCTTTTCTTTGCATTTGTGCATACGCATTTACATTATGAGCTTCATGCTTATAATCACTAGAATGTAACTATGCTCTGTTTAGTATGCTCCAATGCTTATATGGATGCTTGTAGCTTATGCTCTTCCTGATCACTAGTACATGGTATGAGCTGAGCTATTTTGGAATGGTGAATTTACTTAATAACTTACAATCTGAAAATGTTCACCATTGAGATATGCAACTAGCATGTGTAGGATATGTTGAGTTCACTCGTGCTTTTCATATATGCTAGGTTGCTATGTCTCTAGTTATGAGTCATTCACTTGCTTGGTCTGTTCATATCATGTATAAAATTTGAACCAAGTCTTAGTGAATTGAAAAGATCGAGATGGGATTGCTTGTCAACACCTCACGGTATCGAGACTGTTTCTCATTGCACTTTGAGTTAAACTTGAGCCGTGTAGTGTATGACCGAAACCGTAGCTTCAAGCTTCTGATTGCTTCGGCATAGGCTTCGCTCGGTTGAAAAGTTAGGCAAAGACAAGCTTTCAACCTCTCGCAATCACATGCTAAATAATTGAACTTGTGAAGTCTTTACCGCTGCAACTCCGATGTATAACTGAAATCACAAGTGTATGCTTCATTCCTATGCATGATGATTGAACTTTGCTAGGGGTGGTTCACCTTGTATACATGTTTAGCACTTGTCTGGATTCCTATCTATACATGTGTAGTGCTATTTTGATGGTGACTATCTTTTTGGCTAAAAACCTGCTCACTTGCTCACATACTTCATATTTCGTATGTGTGATCAGTTTGAGCCTTCGCTATTTGAGTGCTTAGTTGTGCCATTGGAGCTATACCGATTAGAGCATTTTTGCACTCTTTCGATTATATACCTGAAGCTGCTAACTTGCATTTCTGACTTCATATGCATTTTGGAAGGGGGAGCTGTGTTGGCTCAAGGGAAGAGTCTGTGCTTGATAAGTGCATTTTCAACTAAGGGGGAGAGTTTTTGCAAATCATATGTCTCCTGGCGTTCAACTAAGCGGGAGCTTTTGCTAAGGGGGAGTCCCGGGTTGCTTGCACTTGTCGAGGGGAGTTTGCTAGTTGTGTTGAGCCGTTGCCTCTGTCTTGAGGGACTAGCAAACATCTTCCTCATTTGGCGTCGATCTTCCTCATTTGGCGTCGAGGTTGATTTTGATTGGTTCGGAGACCTTTCGGTTGTTTTTCAATTGGTTCGGAGTGGTTTTCGTGCTAGTTGTGTTGAGCCTCTGTGCCTCTATCTTGAGGGACTAGCATTTTGCCATTTTTTTTAGCTCTGATTTTCAATTGGCTTTTGCTAGCGGTGTTGAGCCTATTCTACCTCTTCTTGAGGGCTAGCTTTGCTTTGCGTGGTCACGTCGAGCCGTTGCCCATGTCTTTGGGGACCAAGTTCTCGCTTCTTCCACTTGACCTTCTTCGGCTTTGCTATGCTTTTGGGTCATTTGGTTGAGTTCTCTCTTCTCCTTCCTCCTACCTTCTTCTTTCATTATGATTTGTGTGAGTAGTTGACAATGCACTCATCAAGGGGGAGATTGCGGATACATGGGTGTATGCCGAGTCTCTAAGTGATGAGTGATTGTCAACGGGTTTGATCGCATGTTCTTTGGCTTGTGTTGTGCAGGTGTCGAGCTCGGAGACAGTGATCGAGGGCAAGGTGAAGGTCAAGTTGAGACGTGTCGTGCCGATGGACTGGGTGCGATGAAGGATGGACGTGCCGTGCGGCGGACGTGCCATGCCGATGGATCGAGCAGTGAAGGGCGGACGTGAGGCTTGGACTGAGGGACCGGAGTGCCTGAGGATCAGCTGTGGTGGCTGGCAGCCTGGGACAGCGACGAGCAGAGACTTGCGGGGCACGGTGTTGCTCGGGTCGAGGACCTGGGGACACGTGTCGGTGGACGGGGTGCACGGGAGGTGCATCCCGTCTACAGCTCCGGTTTGTTGGTTGAGCCAGAGAAAAACCAACGGGTGGACGGTTTCCAGGTTTGGGCCTCAAAACCTGGGTGCTCGGTTTCCAGGTTGAGCCACAAAACCTGGGCGCGGATGGTTTCCGAGTTTGGCCACAAAACTCGGGTGATGGGCCGGTTTCCGAGTTTGGGCCTCAAAACTCGGGCGCTATGGGTTTCTGAGTTTGGGCCACAAAACTCAGGCTGGTGGGCTGGTTTCCCGGTTTGGGCCTCAAAACCGGGGGTTGCTGGAAAAGGCTGGTTTCCCGGTTTGGGCCACAAAACCGGGGGTGCAGAGCGAGGACGGCACGTGGCGGCAATCGGAAGGTTGCGTGGAGGCAACGCGGACGAGTTGTGCGGGCGTGGCCGTTGGATCTACCTACCACCGAGTTGGTCCAGAATCACCCTAGGGTTTAGCTGGTTCGCTCTGTAATTAGAATAGAGAGGGGTAGAGTAGGAAATAGACTTAGACTAGGATAGGATAAGTAGTCAGGGGAGACACCCTCCTCCCCCATCTCAGTTGTCTCAGTTTTAGCCATCTCATTTTTGCTTCCTGCACTTAGGGTTTCCTGCTCTCCCATCCCCTGCTGTAGCTGAGATCCGCAGAGAGACTTGAACTCTGTGTACTATTGATTTTGAGGAAAGGAGGCCATAACCTCCTTGTCGTAGCGTGTGTTTGCGCTTCGGCTTGCGATTCGTGGGTGTGATTTGCGGTTCATTCGTGTTCTTCGCGGAATCCTTTTTCTCCACGATTTTCCCGTCGCTTGATCTCTTTGCTCGGTTCATCTTTTGCAAAACCGTTTGCACCAAGTTGTTCTAGATCGTGAGGCACTTCTTTCCACCGAAGGAATTAAACTCTAACCTCACGGTCTAGGAGATCGATCGATTTTCGTTTTGGATTGCGTTCTTGCTTCCTTGCCCCGAAATTTCTTGATTCACCGATTTGGAGTTAGGTTCGAGCCATGATCTCTTAGAGATAGCTCACTAACATCCTTGTGACCCCTCAGATCGAATCCTAGGCCTAGAGCTTTTGATTTAGAGGAGATCGGGTTGAATCATCAAAGAACTGCGCTGTTTTCGGGGGCATCGGACGCTATCACGGGAGCATCGGACGCTAGGGTTCCTAGCATCGGACGCTCCGGTGACGCGTGTCACATTTTCGGCGTTTTAGTTTGCATCGGACGCTAGGCATCGGACGCGTCCGTTGTCCATCGGACGCGCCGGAGCCTTTGCATCGGACGCTGGGTGATTACTGTTCACAGCGTCCGATGGTGGAACAGTAAGGTTCCAGAACCGGCCAGTTTGCATCGGACGCGTCCGGTGGTCTGGCATCGGACGCAGGCCAGCGTCCGATGTGACTGGTTTCGCACGGTTTCATCCGCGGTTCGCTCGTTCGTTGTCGGAATTGATTTCCGTCTTTTGCATTGGCTTTCTAGAGTTGTGTAGTGTCCCGCTGTGCTTCTTGGAAGCATCCACCCTACATCTAGGGTCGTGGACATTAGCAAGCTCTAGGGTTTGTCTCTTGGGGTGATTCTTGGGACAGTGGCTCTAGTATCCAAAAGGAAATTTTGAAGCTCCCATTCACCCCCCCTCTGGTCGCTTTCTGGTTGCTTCTCGGTCCTTCAATTGGTATCGGAGCAGGTTAAGGATCTTCCACCTTAGCCGGTTCCAGATCCACAGAAGGCGACATGGATCGCGGCGTGGGCAAACCGCCGTTCTTTGATGGGACGAACTATGCGTATTGGAAGATACGCATGTCGGCCTATCTGCAGAGTTTGGGTGCTTCTATTTGGGATATTTGCAACTCTGCTGATTACATGGTCTTGGCTGCTCGTGTTTCTCAGCAACAGATCGATGAGCACGATGCCAATAGCCGAGCCCGTAATGCTCTCTTTTCTTGTTTGAGCATGGGTGAGTTTGATCGTGTTTCTCACCTTGCTACGGCTCGGGAGATCTGGGACACCCTCATGCGTTTCCATGAGGGCACCTCTCAAGTCAAAACCCGACTCTACGAGTCGTTCAAGCGTGAGTATGAGAACTTTCGACATCAGCCTGGCGAGAGCATAGAAAGTTTATTCGCTCGCTTTCAGGTGATTGTCAACAGGATGAGGGCTAACAAGGAGCAGTTGCCTTTTGACGATCATGAGCGTGCTTTGAAGCTCTTGCACACTCTTGATCGGTCGGTGTGGGATTCCAAGGTTCAGGCGATCATCGAATCGCCTAACTATGAGACCCGCACCTGCGACGAGCTCTTTAGTAAGCTCAAGTCCAGTGAGATTGACGCCATGTCGAGGGCTTCTTATGCGAATCCTTCTGGCCCGACTATGGCTTTGGTTTCTGGCTCTTCTAACCCCTCTGCTGGCTTTGCACTTTCATCTCTCTTTTCTGTTACAGAGGACCAGCTTGAGTCGTTGGGGGATGACGAGTTGGCAATGCTCGCCAACCGGTTCTCGCGGTTCCACAACAACCGCATGAATCGTCGCCGCGGAGGAGGACGCTCAGGATGCTATGAGTGCGGCGACCCCGACCACTTCATCGCCAACTGCCCCAAGAAGAACAAGCACTCGGGGAAGGGCGATCATGGGCGCAAGTACGACTCCAAGCACAAGGAGAAGCACGTCCCCCCAAGGCACAAGAAGCGGGGCGGCTTCGACAAAGAATACATCAAGAAGAAGTACTTGGAGAAGGCCCAGGCTGAGCAGCGTGCGTTCTTCGCCACGCTCAGCGACGTCGACGGCTCGGATGACGACTCCGCTTCATCAAGCGACGACGAGTCCGAGAAGAAGAAGAGGATCGAGGACAAGCTGAACGGTCTCTGCTTCTTCGCCGACGACGACGGCTTCTGCACCATGGCGCTCGGTGATGAGGTCGATGGCAAGCTGGAGCACTCCCCTCGCGACGACGATGACGACGACTCCTCCCAGGTGAGACGGTTGGAGGACATTTGGTTGGTGGATTCTGGTTGCTCGAGGCACATGATCGGAAACGCCAAGTGGTTCTCCAGCCTTAGCCCGATTGCCGGAAAGGAGTACATAACCTTCGGCGACAATAGTAAAGGTAAGGTATTATCCCGTGGGACGGTGCGGGTTAATGAGCACTTTGTGTTGTGCGATGTTGCTCTTGTTTCTAACCTGCATTTTAACTTGCTTTCTGTTTCGCAACTTTTTGATGATGACTATGAGATTCGTTTTAAACCGATCCTTAGTCGCATCTTAGATCCTCAGGGCAATCTTGTATGTCTGATTTCGCCCTTTGGGAAAGTCTTTCACGCGAATTTCTCAGAGTCGTTTGGTTCTTCTCGCTGTCTTTTGGCTAGTCCTTCTTCCTCCGATCTTTGGAAGTGGCATAGGAGGCTCGGTCATTTAAGCTTCGACTTGCTTGCAAGACTTAGCTCACTTGGGCTAATCCGAGGATTGCCCAAGCTTTCGATGGAGAAGGATCTAGTTTGCCATTCTTGTAGACATGGGAAGATGGTTGCCGCTCCCCACCATCCAGTGACTAAGGTCATGACCTCGCACCCTGGAGAGCTTTTACATATGGACCTTGTTGGTCCGGCTCGGGTGAGCTCGGTTGGTGGCAAGTGGTATGTTTTGGTTGTTGTTGGCGACTTTTCGAGATATTCGTGGGTCTTCTTTTTGACTGAGAAGACTGAGACTTTCTCCTTCGCTCGCAATCTGATTTTGCGTCTTCAGAACGAGTTCCCCTTGAACTCGATGCGAGCTATTAGAAGTGATAATGCTTCCGAATTCAAAAATTCGGATTTTGAGAAGATTTGTAACCACCTTGGCTTGGAGCATCAGCTTTCTTCCCCCTACACACCGCCCCAAAATGGTGTTGTAGAGAGGAAGAATCGGACCCTTGTTGAGATGGCCAGGACGATGCTTGATGAGCATAGGACTCCTAGGCGCTATTGGGCCGAAGCTATGAACACTGCATGCTATATTTCCAATCGCATTTTTCTGAGAGCTTTCTTGAAAAAGACTTCTTATGAGTTGCGTTTTGGAAAACTGCCCAAGGTGAGTTATTTTCGAGTTTTTGGTTGCCATTGTTTTATACTCAAAAAGGGCAACTTGGACAAATTTGAATCTCGTTCTTCTGACGGTGTGTTTTTGGGTTATGGCACTCACACTCGAGCTTATCGTGTACTTAACCTTGACACTAACCGAGTCATGGAGACATCCGATGTCACCTTCGACGAGACCATGGTTTGTCCTTCTTCTCGTTTTGAGCGTGCAGGTGATCATGAGGTTGGAGAGCCTCTTTTCGATGACGAGGATGAGGGTGCTGAAGGTATGGATGATCTAGCACCCCCTCCACCTGCCGTGCCGCAAGGAGCGGCCTCGACGATGACTCACGGCCCCGACACTTCTTCTTCCTGGGGGCCGTGGGATCCTCCACCTCGCGCGGTACCTTTTGTACCCGGGGTGGAACCAGCTGCTGTTGAGGGGGAGGTCACTTCTTCCCGGGAGGTGCCACGACATATCCAGCACCAGCACCCCCCTGAACAGATGATCGGCGACATCGGCGAGCGAGTTACTCGCTCCAGGTCACAGCACATCTCTCACTTCGCTCATTCTGCTTTTGTTGCTAATTTTGAGCCCCAAGATGTTGGACACGCTTTGACGGATCCGGATTGGGTAAATGCCATGCATGAGGAGTTAGAAAACTTTGAGCGAAATCGGGTTTGGGTTCTAGTTCCGCCTCCACCTGACTGTAAGCCTATTGGGACAAAATGGGTTTTCAAAAACAAGCAAGGAGAGGATGGCCACGTTGTTAGAAACAAGGCCAGGCTTGTAGCGAAGGGTTATAGTCAGAAGGAGGGGATAGACTATGAGGAGACGTTTGCTCCTGTAGCTCGTTTGGAGGCAATTAGGATACTCTTAGCCTTTGCTACATCCAAAGGTTTCAAACTTTTTCAAATGGATGTCAAGAGTGCCTTCTTAAACGGCTACATAGAAGAAGAAGTGTATGTTGAGCAACCCCCTGGTTTTGAAAATCCCAAATTTCCAAACCATGTTTTTAAACTCCACAAAGCTTTATATGGTTTGAAACAATCCCCTAGAGCCTGGTATGATAGGTTAAGAACCTTTTTGCTTGCTAAGGGTTATAAAATGGGATGTGTAGATAAAACGCTTTTTCTCCTCAAGCAAGGCAAAGACACTCTCTTGGTCCAGATTTACGTGGATGATATCATTTTCGGTGGTTCTTCTCACGCTCTGGTTGCCAAGTTTGCAGATACTATGAGCAGGGAGTTCGAGATGAGCATGATGGGCGAGCTGACATTCTTTCTCGGGTTGCAAATTAAGCAATCCCGAGAGGGGACGTTTGTGCACCAGGGCAAGTACACCAAGGATTTGCTAAAGCGATTCGATATGGGTGAGGCCAAGCCTCTTCCAACACCCATGTCGACGACGACTGCCCTGGATGCGGATGTGGATGGAGAAGCAGTGGACCAGAAGGAGTACCGCAGCATGATCGGGTCGCTCCTCTACCTGACGGCGACACGCCCGGACATTCAGTTTGCGGTGTGTCTGTGTGCGCGCTTTCAGGCGTCGCCGCGCATCTCTCACCGTCAGGCGGTGAAGCGGATTTTCAGGTACCTTCGTTTCACGCCTGAGTTTGGGATTTGGTATTCTGCTTCCTCCACCCTCTCCATTTGCGGTTATTCGGATGCCGACTTTGCTGGTTGCCGCATTGAGCGCAAGTCCACTTCTGGGACTTGCCAGTTTATTGGTTCTTCTCTTGTTTCGTGGTCTTCTCGCAAGCAGTCTAGCGTCGCTCAGTCCACTACGGAGGCTGAATATGTTGCTGCGGCTAGCTGCTGTTCCCAGTTGTTTTGGATGATGGCCACTTTGCGTGATTTTGGTCTGAGCTTTTCTCGCGTGCCTTTGTTTTGTGACAGCACGAGTGCCATTAGCGTTGCTAAGAACCCCGTGCTTCACTCGAAGACCAAACACATTGATGTGCGCTTTCATTTTCTGCGAGACCACCAGGAGAAGGGTGATATCGATCTTCGCCATGTCGATACTCATCATCAACTGGCTGATATTTTCACCAAGCCTTTAGATGAATCAACCTTTAATCGGTTGAGGGGTGAGCTTGGTGTGTGTTTCCCCTTTTAGATGGGGGAAACATTTTGGATCTTGTATAGACTGACTCTTTTATTTTAAGTTTCTTTTCTTTGCATTTGTGCATACGCATTTACATTATGAGCTTCATGCTTATAATCACTAGAATGTAACTATGCTCTGTTTAGTATGCTCCAATGCTTATATGGATGCTTGTAGCTTATGCTCTTCCTGATCACTAGTACATGGTATGAGCTGAGCTATTTTGGAATGGTGAATTTACTTAATAACTTACAATCTGAAAATGTTCACCATTGAGATATGCAACTAGCATGTGTAGGATATGTTGAGTTCACTCGTGCTTTTCATATATGCTAGGTTGCTATGTCTCTAGTTATGAGTCATTCACTTGCTTGGTCTGTTCATATCATGTATAAAATTTGAACCAAGTCTTAGTGAATTGAAAAGATCGAGATGGGATTGCTTGTCAACACCTCACGGTATCGAGACTGTTTCTCATTGCACTTTGAGTTAAACTTGAGCCGTGTAGTGTATGACCGAAACCGTAGCTTCAAGCTTCTGATTGCTTTGGCATAGGCTTCGCTCGGTTGAAAAGTTAGGCAAAGACAAGCTTTCAACCTCTCGCAATCACATGCTAAATAATTGAACTTGTGAAGTCTTTACCGCTGCAACTCCGATGTATAACTGAAATCACAAGTGTATGCTTCATTCCTATGCATGATGATTGAACTTTGCTAGGGGTGGTTCACCTTGTATACATGTTTAGCACTTGTCTGGATTCCTATCTATACATGTGTAGTGCTATTTTGATGGTGACTATCTTTTTGGCTAAAAACCTGCTCACTTGCTCACATACTTCATATTTCGTATGTGTGATCAGTTTGAGCCTTCGCTATTTGAGTGCTTAGTTGTGCCATTGGAGCTATACCGATTAGAGCATTTTTGCACTCTTTCGATTATATACCTGAAGCTGCTAACTTGCATTTCTGACTTCATATGCATTTTGGAAGGGGGAGCTGTGTTGGCTCAAGGGAAGAGTCTGTGCTTGATAAGTGCATTTTCAACTAAGGGGGAGAGTTTTTGCAAATCATATGTCTCCTGGCGTTCAACTAAGCGGGAGCTTTTGCTAAGGGGGAGTCCCGGGTTGCTTGCACTTGTCGAGGGGAGTTTGCTAGTTGTGTTGAGCCGTTGCCTCTGTCTTGAGGGACTAGCAAACATCTTCCTCATTTGGCGTCGATCTTCCTCATTTGGCGTCGAGGTTGATTTTGATTGGTTCGGAGACCTTTCGGTTGTTTTTCAATTGGTTCGGAGTGGTTTTCGTGCTAGTTGTGTTGAGCCTCTGTGCCTCTATCTTGAGGGACTAGCATTTTGCCATTTTTTTTTAGCTCTGATTTTCAATTGGCTTTTGCTAGCGGTGTTGAGCCTATTCTACCTCTTCTTGAGGGCTAGCTTTGCTTTGCGTGGTCGCGTCGAGCCGTTGCCCATGTCTTTGGGGACCAAGTTCTCGCTTCTTCCACTTGACCTTCTTCGGCTTTGCTATGCTTTTGGGTCATTTGGTTGAGTTCTCTCTTCTCCTTCCTCCTACCTTCTTCTTTCATTATGATTTGTGTGAGTAGTTGACAATGCACTCATCAAGGGGGAGATTGCGGATACATGGGTGTATGCCGAGTCTCTAAGTGATGAGTGATTGTCAACGGGTTTGATCGCATGTTCTTTGGCTTGTGTTGTGCAGGTGTCGAGCTCGGAGACAGTGATCGAGGGCAAGGTGAAGGTCAAGTTGAGACGTGTCGTGCCGATGGACTGGGTGCGATGAAGGATGGACGTGCCGTGCGGCGGACGTGCCATGCCGATGGATCGAGCAGTGAAGGGCGGACGTGAGGCTTGGACTGAGGGACCGGAGTGCCTGAGGATCAGCTGTGGTGGCTGGCAGCCTGGGACAGCGACGAGCAGAGACTTGCGGGGCACGGTGTTGCTCGGGTCGAGGACCTGGGGACACGTGTCGGTGGACGGGGTGCACGGGAGGTGCATCCCGTCTACAGCTCCGGTTTGTTGGTTGAGCCAGAGAAAAACCAACGGGTGGACGGTTTCCAGGTTTGGGCCTCAAAACCTGGGTGCTCGGTTTCCAGGTTGAGCCACAAAACCTAGGCGCGGATGGTTTCCGAGTTTGGCCACAAAACTCGGGTGATGGGCCGGTTTCCGAGTTTGGGCCTCAAAACTCGGGCGCTATGGGTTTCTGAGTTTGGGCCACAAAACTCAGGCTGGTGGGCTGGTTTCCCGGTTTGGGCCTCAAAACCGGGGGTTGCTGGAAAAGGCTGGTTTCCCGGTTTGGGCCACAAAACCGGGGGTGCAGAGCGAGGACGGCACGTGGCGGCAATCGGAAGGTTGCGTGGAGGCAACGCGGACGAGTTGTGCGGGCGTGGCCGTTGGATCTACCTACCACCGAGTTGGTCCAGAATAACCCTAGGGTTTAGCTGGTTCGCTCTGTAATTAGAATAGAGAGGGGTAGAGTAGGAAATAGACTTAGACTAGGATAGGATAAGTAGTCAGGGGAGACACCCTCCTCCCCCATCTCAGTTGTCTCAGTTTTAGCCATCTCATTTTTGCTTCCTGCACTTAGGGTTTCCTGCTCTCCCATCCCCTGCTGTAGCTGAGATCCGCAGAGAGACTTGAACTCTGTGTACTGTTGATTTTGAGGAAAGGAGGCCGTAACCTCCTTGTCATAGCGTGTGTTTGCGCTTCGGCTTGCGATTCGTGGGTGTGATTTGCGGTTCATTCGTGTTCTTCGCGGAATCCTTTTTCTCCACGATTTTCCCGTCGCTTGATCTCTTTGCTCGGTTCATCTTTTGCAAAACCGTTTGAACCAAGTTGTTCTAGATCGTGAGGCACTTCTTTCCACCGAAGGAATTAAACTCCAACCTCACGGTCTAGGAGATCGATCGATTTTCGTTTTGGATTGCGTTCTTGCTTCCTTGCCCCGAAATTTCTTGATTCACCGATTTGGAGTTAGGTTCCAGCCATGATCTCTTAGAGATAGCTCACTAACATCCTTGTGACCCCTCAGATCGAATCCTAGGCCTAGAGCTTTTGATTTAGAGGAGATCGGGTTGAATCATCAAAGAACTGCGCTGTTTTCGGGGGCATCGGACGCTATCACGGGAGCATCGGACGCTAGGGTTCCTAGCATCGGACGCTCCGGTGACGCGTGTCACGTTTTCGGCGTTTTAGTTTGCATCGGACGCTAGGCATCGGACGCGTCCGTTGTCCATCGGACGCGCCGGAGCCTTTGCATCGGACGCTGGGTGATTACTGTTCACAGCGTCCGATGGTGGAACAGTAAGGTTCCAGAACCGGCCAGTTTGCATCGGACGCGTCCGGTGGTCTGGCATCGGACGCAGGCCAGCGTCCGATGCGACTGGTTTCGCACGGTTTCATCCGCGGTTCGCTCGTTCGTTGTCGGAATTGATTTCCGTCTTTTGCATTGGCTTTCTAGAGTTGTGTAGTGTCCCGCTGTGCTTCTTGGAAGCATCCACCCTACATCTAGGGTCGTGGACATTAGCAAGCTCTAGGGTTTGTCTCTTGGGGTGATTCTTGGGACAGTGGCTCTAGTATCCAAAAGGAAATTTTGAAGCTCCCATTCACCCCCCCTCTGGTCGCTTTCTGGTTGCTTCTCGGTCCTTCACATGGCCGGAGTGGGCAAGGCCATTAAGGCCATCAACCGGTGCCGCATCAAGCCGGGAGTAACCCTGCAACCCTCCTCCTCCCTCCCTCTGCCTATAAATGGCCAGACCCTTCCCTGCCGAGCCATCCTTTCCACCCGAACCCTAGTTCTCCACCCGTCACCGCAACTCGCCTCGTCGGGTTTGCATCCGTCGCTAAGGATCCCTCTGTGGAGCTCTCGTTTAGAGAGTTCAAGCCATTCAAGTTATCAAGAAGAAGATCTTGGAAGAAGTGGAACCTTCAACACAAGTTTATGGAAGGCAAGTGTAACATGAGTTCCTTTGTTACCAAGTAACCTTTTAATCACCTTTTCATATGCATGTATCTAATATGATGAACCCTTAGAGATATTACCTAGAACTTTGTTATCCTGTATTCCTTGTTACCTTGGGTTGTGCATATGGGTAGTTCTGCTTAGCTTGCAAATACCAAATATTAAATTGATAATCTTGATTAATGAATTATGGAACAAATGTTGGTTCTGAATCTTAAAGCGGCAACCCAGGATTTACAGTACAACCACGAGGACTACATGGCTCTGGTCTTAGCTAAGTACTTTGATTGTTCTAGCTCGTCTGTAGCTTACCGAAAGGGCAAGAGGGGCGTACCATGTAGTTATGGCCCGGTCCCACTAGGGTAATTGCTTTGGAGGATAGGGTGTTACCTTAGTGGGGAGGTGTTCATAACTCTTGGGAGACGGAAACCTTAGCGGCTACGACTTGTTAGACCAACTTTGGGAAGGCTTCGTAGTGATCCCTGCCGACTTACCTTGGTAGTGAGTCAAGAGGCTGATCACCTCGGGCAAAGGGCAATCACGACCCATGGGTAAAGTTGTACACACTCTACAGAGTTAATTATAAACTGATATATCAGCCGTGCTCTTGGTCATGAGCGGCCTGGATCCTTTTTGAGACAGTTCTATGAATAATGTGGGTAATGATAATCTTGATGATACTTAATTATACTTTCACCTTGGGAGCTTAAGCAGAACCTAGTGACATAGATCTAATAAATAAAATATGACCAACTAAAAATGTTTACTACAGATCAGCCGTGTTGAGTATGGTGCGCTCACCCTTGCTTTACGTACAATCAATGAAAATCCCGGATAGGTACCAGATGGTGGAATCAAGTGAGCAGTTACAGAAGGTGTTCCAAGAGTTCTAGGCGAGTGTTCCCTCAGTCAATCGTCCCTGTGGAGTTTGGAGTCCCGAAGATTAGTTTCCGCTCTGCTTTGTTTTAAGTGTAAGCTTTGGTGTATCTATGTTTCGTTATATAATAAAGCATTGTCTTTGGATAAATTTCATATTTGTTGCTATATGTGTCTTGTGGACTTTCTGGGCACACATATAGAGGACACTTGGTATTCTTTGGAAAACCGGGTGTTACAAATTGGTATCAAAGCAATGTTGACTGTAGGACGCAAGCATAGTTAGAAATGGTCGTTTAAAAGTTTTACTTCACTCTCTCTTTACCTTGTAATTTATTAAAAAGTATGCTTGACACCTTATCTCTATTCTATTGCAAATTTTTGATACTCAAACTTTTGAGTCTTGTTTTACGATGGGTTAGATGAAGTTGTCACCTTGTCCAATAAAAATAGGAGACTTGCCATAAATAGAATAAGAACGTGTAGTAACGAGTGTTGAGTTGAGTCTTATGTATGTCATGTGCAACTAAGTGGTTGTATGTTTGACTTTATGATCATGATTGATTTGGATGTTTGTCATGATTGTGATGAGTTGTGGAGTGCGGATACATGGGTGTATGCCGAGTCTCTTAGTGATGAGTGATTGTCAACTGGGATAATGCGCATGTTCTTTGGCTTGTGTTGTGCAGGTATCGAGCACGGATACAGTGATCAAAGGCAAGGTGAAGGTCAAGTAGAGACGTGCTGTGCCGATGGACCGAGATTGGCGAAGGGCGGACGTGAGCCTTGGACTGAGGGACCGGTGGCCTGAGGATCAGCTGTGGTGGCTGGCAGCCTGGGACAGCGACGAGCGAAGACTTGCGGGCACAATGTTGCTTGGGTCAAGGACCTGGGGACACGTGTCGGTGGACGGGGTGCACAGGCGGTGCATCCCCTCTACGGCTCGGTTTGGTGGTTGAGCCACAGAAAAACCACCGAGTGGACGGTTTCCAGGTTTGGGCCTCAAAACCAGGGCGCTGCGGGTTTCTGAGTCTGGGCCACAAAACTCAGGCGATGGACGGCTGGGTTCCCAGTTTGGGCCTCAAAACCGGGGGTTGGTCGTGAAGGCTGGTTTCCCGGTTTGGGCCTCAAAACCAGGGGCGCAGTCCGGGAAAAGGACGAGCAGAGCGGTGGCGGCACGTGGCGGCAATCAGTGAGGTTGCGTCGAGGCAACGCTACCAGTTGTGCGGGCGTGGCCGTCGGATCACCACTATCTTGAGTTGGTCCAGAATAACCCTAGGGTTTAGCTGGTTCGCTCTATAATTTGTTAGGGGTAGAGTGGGAAGTAGAAGTAGGATAAGTAGAGGGAGACACCCACCTCCCATTGAATCTCAGTTATTTGCTATTTTGCCTTCTAGGTTTTCCTGCTCTCCCCATCCTCTGCTGTAGCGAACTGAGATCCACAGAGAAGAGAACCATTGTTGGTATAAATTAATGCACACTATACTTTATCCGCAAGCGCACAGATAAGATCTACCGATGTAGCACTTCACCGAAGTAACCCAGTTTTAATATCGAACCCAAAGGAACGGATAGTGTTAAGCCTTAAAGTCTATCCCCTGAGTAGGTAACAAGGACGGAGAATCTAGAAGTATAGAGGGGATCATTAAGGCTGTCTAATTCCAATTTAAGAGTGATATGTTTATATTATTTTTAGTGGGGAAGTTGCCATAAAAGGTCACAAACAGAGTATGAGTCTTTTATGCAAATGTATAATCCTACCGAGCCTACACACGGGTAAGTGGACTATAGAAGAATCAACAAGGCTATAAGAGTCACCCTTGCGAACAACCACTACTACCGGCGTTATAGGAGGCATTTATGAGCTATCAAGTCTAAGCACCACGCTTACACTATCCAACTACTCTAACTCTAGAGCAACTTAGAATTAAAGTACTCAAAAGAGAGTCATAAACCTTAAGAATAATAAGAACAATAACTCAAACTTAAATATAGACGTTGATTACCGAAACAATCGCTGAAGCAAGTTGAAGATGAACTTGAATCCGCAGGTACAAGATGAAGAAGTTGATCCGACAGGCCGTACCTCCTTCTTGATCTCTTCCTCTCTCTCTCTCTTCTAGTTCTAATATAAGACAAGGTTCTAAACCTAACTAGAGGGGTAACTAGTCTTCTAGTTGATAGCTTGCTCTTGATTACAACTAGATGAACTAGATCTAATTCTAGATGAACTAGAAGAGATTCATCTAGAGGGACCTCTACTTCTAATTGAAACCCTAGTTTCTGATGTGGAGATGAATAATCAAGATGGAGATGCCTGGAGAGGGGGGTCTGGGGCTGCTGATATAGCCCTGAGGGATCAACCGCAACCGTTAGATCAAACCGACTTAAGGTACGGCTGAGATGAGTCCTAGAGGTCGGTGGAGGAAGCTTGCAGAAGACGGAAGCCAGCGGGCCTGGGGGGAGACCGACCGGTCTCATGGTGGGACCGGTCGGTCCCACCTATCGTCCTCTCATGGTGGTCGACCTCCTGGTGTCTTCTGTTGTCCATTGGAGTCTTCTAGAAACTTCCTGACGTGGCGGTTGCGGTATCTCCCGTCGGTTTCCTTCTAGGGGAAGCAATCAGTGCTGGTTTCCTGGTTTAGTCCCTGCAGAATCACAATTCACCAAAACTCGTGGAATATTGTCAATTAAAACCCTAAACCTTTGTTGGTGATTGAATTCATGCCCTTTTCATATTTATTTATCCTTTAATTTTGATAGATAACCAGTGTCAACAATTCCCCCAAGCTTACCCATTGCTAGTCCCTTAGCAAAACCAATAATTAACAATGGATCAGGAGTTGCTATAATATCTTCACTTCTAACAAGTATACCTGCTGTTAAACAAAAGTTCTCTGAAACATATCATGTTATTCTTCATGGGGCTTATTACTTTTACCTTATATCTTAAATAATTGAGAGATTGAACGATCAAATCAAGCACTATGTCTCTAGTTCTTTCACTTCACCTTTATCCTGGAGTTTTAATTAATTTTCAAAAGCATTAATACATATGTTGTCAAATTAAACAATGGATCCAAGGAGAAAGTCAACCAACCATTGAATCAAGAAGTGCATGTGTATGGAACATGGAGTCGGATGCTCTTTTGAATATATTCACTCCCTTCGGTCTATCAGAGACATATGGCTATCAGGCTAATTCTACTGTCGGGCACGTGCCCATTTTTTTCTTCAAGGTTCCGGACACTTGTCCCTTTTTATTTCCTTGGGATCTATCTTTTTGAGGTTTTGGACACTTGTCCCTTTTTATTTCCTCGGATCTTTCCTTCTTCTTTTTTCTTTTCTCTTTTTTTAATAGCCACATGCTTCCAACAAACTTATAAGAGGGTAGCAACAGATAATTATGAGCATTTATGCGAAAGATGGATGGAATGTGTAAGTGATCTCAATTCAATGGCAAGATAACATCTCACAGGGTCACAAAGCTTAATTTAACTCAATGCAATTATTAGTCATATTCATATTTAGAAATCGCTGGAACTTTAGTGTTGTTTAGAGCAAGATAATAGCAGCTTAGATCATCACATGTCATATCCCAAATATCTGGACCTTAGATTAAGTATTTGCCAACAATCCATTTAATTTTATTTTAAGGCATCATTATTAATGAGGAGAACTCATGCTTTGAAGGCTAGGTACTTGAAAGAAATTAGATAGAGCAACTATTCATCATTTCCATGCAAAAGATTAAAGAGAGAGGGTTCTTCTTTTATTATTAACTTCTTAAAACAATCTAAGCAAACTTTTAACATAGTATTTATTTAACCTAACACACTTTATTATAAATAACTAAGATAATGAATAAGACATACCTGGATCACGAAGATAACGGGGGTGTGTCTCCCCCAAGCTGGTTTCCTTAATAGCATTGAGCCTTCATGTGCCCATATATTTTTGTCTCTCTTTTTTTTTAATTAATGGTGAGCCTTCATGTGCTCACATATTTTTTTGTGTTTTCATTTTTAAGAGTGAGCCTTCATGTGCTCACATATTTTTGGTGTTTTGAATTTATTTATAGAACACAAAACTTAAGAGGTAAAAGATACTTACTTGGATACATGGGGTTGCCTTCCCCCAAGTTGAATGTTGACGTAGTCGTTCGATCTTGCAATGTAGCAGACTGGCAGTGGATATGTCCTTCCTCTATTAGAGCTTTGATTGATGTCGATGGTTGTTGAAACAGTGCTCCAGTAGTGGATGGAACATTCACTTGCTCGTCAGCTTTTCTTGGCCTTTCAAATCCTGTGAAACTCAAATAGACAACAAAACTTGTGGAACAGATTAAGCATTAGCGGTTGGCCACTCAACCCTTAGTTGTCCAGAATTTCAGTAAGATCTATTTTTATATTTTTATGATGCAAGAAAAAATGCAACATGATGAATGTATGCATATTTATTTTTAGTATTATTAATATTATTATTATTATTATTATATTTTTTTATGCCACCACGGTGAACATTCTTGTGGGTTTTTACACGCCATAGAATTATTCACATGGGGCTTCATGGTTTATGATATAGTGTAACAAATGCAATATTTTTATTTTCTTTTCTAATGCAATGCAGAAATTAAAATGTTTGTGAATTAAATATGATGATGCAATGATAAATATGATGATGCAATAAATAACTATGAATTAAATATGTGAAATATGCAGGAAAATAAATATGAGGATAACTACGGATTTTTATCTTTTGGCGAAGGTTCGGATATTTAGGTCCGACGAACCGGACCTTCCATTGGTTTAGACCTCCCAAGGTATGCCAGACGTTTGGAAAGTTGTTATTGATTGTACCTCTGAGGTGCAGACTTTTTCATACTTTCTTGGTCTGAGTCTTCACTTCCTGTGGTTCACTGTCTTGAGGTTTTTCTTCTTTCTTTTCTGGGACAGTGTCGATAGATTCTTCTTAATGATTGACCTCTCTATTCTTGATAGTTTGTCTTCTTTGGCTTTTAGAGCGGCGTCGTTCACTTGTATTCTTCTTGGGTTCTTCATTGAGCATGTAGTTGATGAAGTTGCATCGTACCTTTTCTCTAGGAAAGTGAAAATGGATTTCCTCTTGTAAATGATTGTACTTGTAGCGTAGAGGAATGGTCTTCCTAGGATGAGGTGGACATCATCGTCTTCTCATGTCGAGGATCAAGAAGTCTGTGGGGACTTCATGACCTTTAATTCTGACAATGACGTCTTCCATCATTCCTTCTTGTTTATGCCTCTTGATATGGTGTCACTCATGTCATTCGTTCGTCCAGCAGTTTGAAGTGAAGCGTTAATTGTGGACGCTGGCAGCATCTTGCTCAGTGTGCATGTTCTTGTAGATCTAGGACCTTCACTCTATAGAATTTGGGAGTGACTTCTCCATGTTTTGCTCAAGAGTGTGTCCTGCTCATAAAGACAAGGTAGAGATCAAGTGCATGGGCTCTATTGGTGGAAAAACACCAACAGAACCAAAAGTTTTGTTTATTCCTCTCTAACCTTAGGCACATTGCACAAGATAAACTTTTTGTTTATGTGTTCTATTCAATATTAATATGAGTGATAGGATCAGAGGATGAGCATGAAAGTAGCATCTTAAAATATTTAACAGATCAAATTACTTAACCCAAGGAAGGATAATCTTTGCATAAAGTGTCGATCTTTTCATAATTGAGATATATCATCTTCCAAAGGTTAGATGCACAACATTTTAGCTCATTTAGTTAAGACAGTGAGGTTCAAGAGAGTAAAGCAAAGATCAAAGGACTAAACATGTTGAGTTGATTAGGTTGGATCAAGTGAGGTGCAACTTAAACATGTTTTGTTCTTTATTTATGTTCATACTAGAATCAAGAAGAAGCTTTTACAGTGATGGTTACTTACCTTGAAATGTTACTTTGTCATTGAAGAGTTATTGTGTCGATCCACCTTGTGGAAGCTTCTCTTGTCTAGCCGACTTGTCTTTTCTTGCTCACACTGTGCTTGAGAGGAGGAAGATCACAGTGGGATCATCTTTATAGGTATCGACCTTCCTTCTCTTGTGTCGACTTATCAGTGAAGGTGCATTGTTCCTCGAGTATGTTGCCTAGGATCCTCTCTCTTTCTTGTATTAATTTTGTACTATGAGGATGTAGGGACAGTTCCGCATTCTTCTCTTGTCAACCTTTCTTGTTTTCCCTTTAATTATTGGGTTGACAAGAGACTTGAAATAAGAGCTGCTACTCGAGTGCCTCTATGATAGTCCTTTGTCTTGTAATGTCATAACTGAGACTTTTCCTCTCAACAGTGTCTAGATGATGGAGATCTTATCGACTGTTCTTCTTGATTTTCTGGCTCAGGTACTATCTCTCCATCTTCTAACTCATGTGGTGCAGTGGCTTCATCCTTCATGATTCCCTCCTCAATTCTTGGGAGTTGGCTCTCCCTTTGAGGTCTTCTCTTGGTTCTCTTTGGTTGCTCATAAGTGATGTAGATGTTTGAAGATGCAGTGAAAGATCCAAAAGTTGACTTCTCCAGGTTCGGTAAAGATGATAACATTGATGGTGTTCAAGAACGATCTTCCAAGAATGAGAGGTGGATCATATTCCTCTTCTCGACTGGGATAACATCCAGTGGTTTGTATTGATCAAAGTGGTGGGTAGGAGGTTAATATGTCTTGAAGTGGTTTTCTCCTTCCTCCCTTTGATTGTGAAACACATCTAGACAACATAATTCTCTCCTAGGCTGGCTTGTGATGTAAATGGACTCCCAAACACATGTGTTTGACTTGTAGATCTTGCTATTGTTGTAGTGGTACCATCTTGTCTCCCAAGCTAGCTCTTGATTAGAAAAGAGGATAACTTCCCACTTCTTGTCTTGATGTCTTGGGCAATGATGGTTGCAGGCATAGGTTGTCTCATATGAGGTAAGTTGCATCCTGTTTGTCATCAGCGCCCAAGCAAGACTCAAAGCTAGGCTAGCACCATTTGTGATCTGAGAGTAGGTTTGTGTGTCTATGGTTTGGGTTTTGGATCTTCAATGTTCAGACCAAACCATGGATGAACAAAATTTCTCTCCTGCAAAATGTTAGTGGACATATACCCGAAGGATTTCAAGAATTTGAAACATGGGTTGTTATCCATAACTTTATGTATTTTGCATCCATGCTGATAAAAAGATGTTTTTAGGATTATTTTAGCATAGACTAGTATTTTATGTGTTGGCTGCACTTTAACATGATTCAAAGCAAAAGATAACTTGCAATAGAAGACAAAATAAAAAAACTTTGATACTCACAGTTCTTTCATCCATGATGAATGAGCTGAATCTTCATTGTGCAAAGTTGTTGAAGTTCATTGTACGCCTTGCTTCATCTTCGGTGTGAGTTCATCTCCGGACTTTCCCAAATTGATATTGAAAGTTTCCCTGCAGGGGTTAGTCCAACAAAATATTCAACATTTACTATAGCATACTATCGGCTCAAAAATCAACCTAGACACCACGTCTAATTTGATCTAGGAAGGCATTTTAACTTAATTGCTTAAATTAAAAGCCTTTGAAAGCAAGATCACCACTCCTAAACTAGGCACCATGCTTAATTTAAGAGATGTATGAAAGTACTCCAAACCTAAACATATAATATAATGAATGAGGGTAGCATGAAAGTATTATAGAGATTTATTCAGATGGTGATGAAAGAGTATATGAACATATCCTAAAGGTAGGGACAACCAACATAGCAACATGGCAAGAGATGTTCTTACGAAGTGTATCCCCCAAACTTGGTATTTGTATAAATCAAGATTGGCTGAATGTAATTCAATGTTGCATGATGATTGGTGGGACATACCTTGTGTTTGTTGTTCCTTCGTTCTTTTCTGCTCCAGACCTAGGAAGGTTAGTGACAAAATACCCGAAGGAATATTTTCACAATTATATTCTCATTTAAAGGACAGTGCAGCATAAAGGTAGGCATAGCTCATAACCAGTTATTATGATGGGGTATAAGGACTCTATTGGTCATAGCTTGCTCATGGGGTACTGATAGATAAGAGTGGAATTCAAAAACAACATTCATAAGAATGAAAACAAAAATAATGAAAGGACTAGGACAAAAAGGAAAAAGATAAAAGTATGATTACAAGGTTAAACTAAGACATAAGTTGATCTACCGTTCCCCGGCAACGGCGCCAGAAATGCTTGTTGGTATCAATTAATGCACACTATACTTTATCCGCAAGTGCACAGATAAGATCTACCGATGTAGCACTTCACCGGAATAACCCAATTTTAATATCGAACCCAAAGGAATGGATAGTGTTAAGCCTTAAAGTCTATCCCCTGAGTAGCTAACAAGGACGGAGAATCTAGAAGTATAGAGGGGATCATTAAGGCTGTCTAATTCCAATTTAAGAGTGATATGTTTATATTATTCTTAGTGGGGAAGTTGCCATAAAAGGTCACAAACAGAGTATGAGTCTTTTATGCAAATGTATAATCCTACCGAGCCTACACACGGGTAAGTGGACTATAGAAGAATCAACAAGGCTATAAGAGTCACCCTTGCGAACAACCACTACTACCGGCGTTATAGGAGGCATTTATGAGCTATCAAGTCTAAGCACCACGCTTACACTATCCAACTACTCTAACTCTAGAGCAACTTAGAATTAAAGTACTCAAAAGAGAGTCATAAACCTTAAGAATAATAAGAACAATAACTCAAACTTAAATATAGACGTTGATTACCGAAACAATCGCTGAAGTAAGTTGAAGATGAACTTGAATCGGCAGGTACAAGATGAAGAAGTTGATCTGACAGGCCAGACCTCCTTCTTGATCTCTTCCTCTCTCTCTCTCTTCTAGTTCTAATATAAGACTAGGTTCTAAACCTAACTAGAGGGGTAACTAGTCTTCTACTTGATAGCTGGCTCTTGATTACAACTAGATGAACTAGAAGAGATTCATCTAGAGGGACCTCTACTTCTAATTGAAACCCTAGTTTCTGATGTGGAGATGAATAATGAAGATGGAGATACCTGGAGAGGGGGGTCTGGGGCTGCTTATATAGCCCTGAGGGATCAACCGCAGCCGTTAGATCAAACCGACTTAAGGTACGGCCGAGATGAGTCCTAGAGGTCGGTGGAGGAAGCTTGCAGAAGATGGAAGCCAGCGGGCCCGGGGGGAGACCGACCTGTCTCATGGTGGGACCGGTCAGTCCCACCTGTCATCCTCTCGTGGTGGTCGACCTCTTGGTGTCTTCTGGTGTCCTTTGGAGTCTTCTAGAAACTTCCTGACGTGGCGGTTGCATTATCTCCCGTCGGTTTCCTTCTAGGGGAAGCAATCAGCGCTGGTTTCCTAGTTTAGTCCCTGCAGAATCACAATTCCCCAAAACTCGTGGAATATTGTCAATTAAAACCCTAAACCTTTGTTGGTGATTGAATTCATGCCCTTTTCATCTTTATTTATCCTTTAATTATGATAGATAACCAGTGTCAACAACCATACCTCTATGTCCGTGAGATTTTGAGAAAGTGAGACCGTAATCTCACTGTTGTAGCGTGTGGTAGCCACACGGTTGCAATTCGTGGTTGTGATTCGTGTTTTGGAGTTGTTCTTCGTGTTTTTCTTTTTCTCCATGATTTTCCCATTGATCGATCACCCTACTCGGTTCATCTTTTGCAAATCCGTTTGAACCAAGTTGTTCTAGATCGTGTGGCACTTGTTTCCACCGAAGGAATTCTTCTCTAACTTCATGAGCTAGTAGATCGATTGATTTTCATTTTGGATCAAGTTTTGCTCCCTTGTCCCGGATTCTTCCAATTCACCATTTTGGAGTTAGGATCGAGCCATGATCTCTTGGGGATAGCTCACTAACCTCCTTGGAACTCCTCATACCAAGTCTAAGCCTTAGTGCTTTTGATTCAGAGGAGATTGAGTGAATTTTGCGGAAGAACAATTCTGAATCGGGACCATCGGACGCTCTGCTCGTGAGCATCGGATGCTGAGTTCATATCATCGGAGCGTCCGTTGCCACGTGTCGTCTGACAGGGCGTTTAAAGGAGCATCAGACACTGACCATCGTAGCGTCCGTTGCCATCGGACACGCCGGAGGTCTAGCATCGGACGCTAGGGTTTCACTGTAGCAGCGTTTGATGCCAGTCCAGTAAGGTTCCACTAAGGGTCATTTTGCATCGGACGCAGGCCAGCGTCCGATGCTGTGTCATCAGCACGTTTTCGTCCGCGGCTTGTTCGTCCGTTGTCAGTTTTGATTTCCGGCTTTTGCGTTGGGTTTCTAGAGTCGTGTAGTGTCTTGCTGTGCTTCTTGGAAGCATCCACCCTACCTCTAGGGTCGTGGACACTTGCGAGCTCTAGGGTTTGCTCTTGGGGTTGATTCTCGGACAGTGGCGACAAGTTTCCAGTAGGAAATTTTGAAGCTCCCATTCACCCCCCCCTCTGGTCGCTTTCTGGTAGCATCTTTGGTCCTTCAATTGGTATCAGAGCGGGTTAAGGATCTTCCACCTTAGCCGGTTCCAGATCCACAGAAAGCGACATGGATCGCGGCGTGGGCAAACCGCCGTTTTTCGATGGGACGAACTATGCATATTGGAAGATACGCATGTCGGCCTATCTGCAGAGTTTGGGTGCTTCCATCTGGGATATTTGCAACTCTGCTGATTACGTGGTCTTGGCTGCTCGTGCTACTCAGCATCAGATTGATGAGCACGATGCCAATAGCCGAGACCGTAATGCTCTTTTCTCATGTCTGAGCATGAGTGAGTTTGATCGCGTTTCTCACCTCGCTACGGCTCGGGAGATTTGGGCTACCCTCATGCGTTTCCATGAGGGAACCACTCAAGTCAAAACCTGTCTCTACGAGTCGTTCAAGCGAGAGTATGAGAACTTTCGACATATGCCTGGCGAGAGCATAGAGAGTTTATTAGCTCGTTTTTAGGTGATTGTCAACAGGATGAGGGCTAACATGGTGCTGTTGCCTTTCGATGATCATGAGAGAGCTTTGAAGCTTTTGCACACTCTTGATCGATCGGTGTGGGACTCAAAGGTTCAGGCGATCATCGAATCACCTAACTATGAGACCCTCACATGCGACGAGCTCTTTAGTAAGCTCAAGTCCAGTGAGATTGACGCCATGGCGTGGGCTTCTTATGAAAATCCTTCTGGCCCGTCGATGGCTTTGCTATCTGGCTCTTCTGCTAACTCCTCTGGAGGCTTTGCACTCTCTTCTCTTCTTTCTGTCACAGAGGAGCAGCTGGAGTTCATGGGGGATGATGAGTTTGCATTGCTCGCCAACCGGTTCTTGCGGTTCCACAACAACCGCATGAACCGTCGCCGCGGAGGAGGACGCTCAGGATGTTTCGAGTGCGGCGACCCCAGCCACATCATCACAAATTGCCTAAAGAAGAACAAGCAAGTCTTCGGCAAGGCGGACCATGGGCACAAGTATGACTCTGGCAAGCGCAAGGAGAAGTACGTCCCCGCAAGGCACAAGCGAATGAGCGGTTTCAACAAGGAGTACATCAAGACGAAGTACTTGGAGAAGGCCCAGGCTGAGAAGCGTGCATTCTTCGCTACGCTCAGCGACATCGACGACTCGGATGACGACTCCGCTTCCTCAAGCGACGACGAGTCCGAGAAGAAGAAGAGGATCGAGGACAAGCTCGATGGCCTCTGCTTCTTCAACGACGACGAGGGCTTCTGCACCATGGCCCTCGGCAAGGAGGTTGATGGCGAGCTAGAGGAGATCCCTCGGAACGACGACGACGACGACGACACCTCCCAGGTATCTCTGACCCCTGATGAGCTTTCTGCTGAGGTCGAGAAGCTTACTGCCGCCCTTCGTAGTCAAGATAAGTTGCTTAGGCGCGCTGCTAGACAGCGGAAGGAGTTTAGGCCGAAGTGGGAGGATACGGTGAAGGAGCTTGAGTTTGCCAAGTCCACCGTAGTTGTCTCTGAGGAGGTTGAATGCGAGATGTGCACCACGCACATGACTGACCTTCTCACCTTGAGAGGTAAGTATGCTGCGTTGGTTGGAGAGGTGGATGAGCTTAAGGCTAGATCCTCGCTGTTGGGTGCGTGCAAGTCCTGTGCGGGCTTGCAATCCGAGTTGGCAGAGAAGAATGCCAAGATTGTGTCTCTTGAGAAGGCCAACTCGGGTAGCACTTGTGTGGCTAGGTGTGCTTTGTGCGAAGGTTTGGAGATGGAGATCGCTAATGTGAAGCATGACAAGATGCAAACCGAGGAGGAAAACACATACCTTCAGACCATCTTGTCATGGGTGTCTTGTGGTAAGCCGCAGCTTGGGATGATGATCTCCTAGTTCAAGCGTGCTGCTGGAGGTCCCGGTGTAGGCTTTGCTCCGGTTGTTGATGTTTCATCTTTTGGCAAGATTGGAGAGTCGAGTGGTCTTAACCCATGTGAGAAGCCCAACTCCACCACTACTCCCAAGCTTACTAAGATTCCACCCAAAGAGCCTCTCAAGCCTAACACCAAGGATGGAATGGTTGTAGAACCTCTGAGAGCTCCACCCAAGAAACAGACATGGCATCCCAAGCCCAATCACCTGAAAAACAAGCTTGACACCATGCCACCTATCCAAGAGGAGCTTATGCCACAGAAGGGCAAAGTGATCCTCCCAAAGAGCCTCTCAAGCCTAACACCAAGGATGGAGTGTTTGTGGAACCTCCAAGAGCTCCACTCAAGAAACAAACATGGGCTCCAAAACCAAACCACCTGAGGAACAAGCTAGATACCATGCCACCTATCCAAGAGGAGCTCATGCCACAAAAGAACCAAGTGATTCACACCCAATACCGTGAGTACCAACAACCCCCTATGAGAGCGGTGAGGTACCATTGTGCGGATACATGGGTGTATGCCGAGTCTCGAGTGATGACTGATTGTCAATGGGTTTGATCACAGGTTCTTTGGCTTGTGTTGTGCAGGTGTCGAGCACGGAGACATTGATCGAGGGCAAGGTGAAGGTCAAGTAGAGACGTGCTGTGCCGACGGACCGGGAGCGGTGAAGGGCGGACATGAGGCTTGGACTGAGGGACCGGTGGCCTGAGGATCAGCTGTGGTGGCTGGCAGCCTGGGACAGCGATGAGCGAAGACTTGTGGGACATGGTGTTGCTCGGGTCGAGGACCTGGGGACACGTGTTGGTGGACGGGGTGCACGGGCGGTGCATCCCCTCTACAGCTTCGGTTTGGTGGTAGAGCCAGAGAAAAACCATCGGGTGGACGGTTTCCAGGTTTGGGCCACAAAACCTGGGCGTGCTGCGGGTTTCCGAGTTTGGGCCACAAAACTCGGGCTGAGGACGGTTTCTGTAACACCCTCGGTGTTAAGCATTCCTTAAACTGCATAATTTGTCATGGCATAAGCATAGCATCTCATCATTTCATATGCATATGTTTGAATAAGTGCTTAAGTCCTTGCATAGTCTCTAGTGTAACCTTGTTTTGCTTTCTGTTTCTGGCTTAGTGCCTTAAAACAAAAGTTGTAGATCTTGATGAAAGGAGCAACTTTGTTTAAAAGCACTTTCTCAGAAAAAGTTGTTCAAATGTGATTTCTTGCATTAGAAAAATGGATTAGAAGTAAATTTCTTTTTCTAAGCAAAATTTGGACTTGAGCCTTAAAGATGATTTGTTCCTTACAAAATTCTAAGCAACTTTGCTTTTAGGACCTTTTCCTAATTCAGCTTAGTTTGGAAGTTATGGAGCATCAAAGTTTTTAACCAAACTTCATTAGTTTAAACCCTAGTGGGCCCAGCCTGTCAGCCTCTCCTTCTTCTCCCCCGCGCGCACGCCGCTCCCTCCGCGCCGACAGAAACCACCCGCCGCCACGAGACCGCCTCGCCGGCCGGCCAAACCACCGTCATCGCCGCCCGTGGTTTGCGCCAAACTCGCCACGTCGCCCTGGTGTCCGGTGCTCGCTCGCCGCGTGGTGCACGATGCCTGACGCTGCCGCGTCCGGTCGGGAGCTCCTCCCCGACGGGAACTGGCCAGGTGCAATGCACCCAACCCTTCGTTCCCTTTGCCTTCGCTCTGCCTCGTGCTCGCAAGACAGAAGAGCATTTCATCGCTCACTCTCTCCCTCGCTCCACTCCACCCCATCTTCACCAGAGCAAAGCACCGCCGCTGCCCGCCGAACTCCGGCGAGCGATTACTCGCTACTCACCGCACCGCCGCTTGATTCCTCCCGCCATCCTCTCCGCCTTGACCTCCTCTTCCACCTGCCAGGGTTGGTTCCCCCTCTTTTCCTCTCTAGCCGGCAGAACGTCGAGTGCTATCCTCGGGTTCTCGCCATGGCCGCCACCGTGACTTTCACGTGAACCGGCCATCTCTGGCCAAGCCATCCCAAACCAAGCCCTATTCTAGTCTTCTCTACCGCTGAAGTTTCCTAGGTTTCGATGGAGACCTCTCTTTCGCCATGTTTCAGCCAGAACCGAGCCTTGTCACGACCATGTCCGCCGTGGACCGCCGCCGTGCATCGCTCCGGGCAATGCCGAGGATGATGAGGCTCAAAAGTCGCCCCAATAGGTCGCTTAGGGCTTGCTTGGGCTGGTATTAGTCTCGCCGAGCCTCAAGCTCGCCGGGAAGAGCTTCGCCGTCGCGTCGCAGAGCCGCCGCTCCGCCATGGCTGCCGTCGAGCTTGCTCCAGTATCCCTCTGGCTCAGCAAGTCAGTTAGTCGTGTTCGCCTCGCAAACCCGCGTCCAGTGGTGGCCTCGACGTCACCGGAAGCTTCACCGCCGACGAGCTAGGGCCAGTCAACGACAACGACGTCAAAGTCCGCCGTTGACTGCCGAGCCTAGCCTCGCCTAGTAACTTGGTCGCCTGACCAGTGGGCCTCGCCGACAGAGACAAAGAGAGTGTGTGAGAGAGAAAAAGGGAAATCTGGGTACAGTAGGCCTCGGAAAGCCGGGTGTGCCGAGCGTTTGCCTCGATCCTCGGCTGAGTCAAGTTGGCTGTCCGTAGCGTTTTAGGATTGAGTTTTCTTTTAATTTGTTTTTGAAGAATTATGTAAAGGCTTCAAAAATTCCTACAAGGCTCACTTTAAGTCCAAATCCTGCGAAACAAATTTTGTTATGTCAAGCATATTTAGATCTATCTGTGAAAAATGTTGAATGCATTTTTGGTGATACTTTTATGTGTAGAATAATTTAAATTGGGAAGTTGCTGTTAACTTGGAAAATGGATAACTAATTATGTATAAGTCAAAAAAATGTGATTCTAGTTTTGTTAGGTTTGTATGGATATATAGTTTCAGAGAAAAATATAATATAAGGTTGTTCTGTGAATTATTTTAGCAGTAGCTTTTAAAATGGTTAAATGTTGTTTTCTTGTGAATTTTGTAGTAATTAAAATATGAGGGATATCAACTTGACAATTTTTGCTGTCTGCTCTTGTGCTAAGAAGTTCTGGAGAAAATTATGAAATTTGTTGTTTGACACTTTTTAATATGATGTGTAGTTCAAAGCACCTTTTCATGGTAGAATTTGTCTTTTTCATAGGGGATAGAGTTTAAGTCCAAATGGGTTGAAAATTTGACAGAGAGCTAGTTTGAGTGTTGTTAACTTCCAGTAATTTTGGTAGATTTTTCTGAAGCTGTCTAGGTTGGGTTGCTGTTTTAAGCATGTTTAAAAAGATTTATTTCAGTAAGTATTTAGAGGGTAATAAACTCATTAAGTAAACTTTGATGTGGTGACAACATAGCTTAATGAGTTGATTATGATAGGTTAAATAGTTAGGATAATGTTGACTACCTTGTTGAAGAGAATGCAGTAGATGACATGTGCTTATCTCCTGATTGCTGTTAATCATGTGCATCACATATGCATTCTATGTGCATTCATCCTATTCATGCACATTATGCATCATACAGGATCAGCGGAGGAGATCCAGACCCAGTCGACACCGGAAGAACCCAGTTCGGAGGAGAACCTGACAGAGGAAGCCGGAGGGACAGACGCCGACGAGCTACCAGAGTGCCGCGACCACCACCCGTCGGACTTTGAGAAAGGCAAGCCCCGGAGCATTCTAACTCCTACGGTTTGCAAATGCTTTACAATTAACCTGATGATGAATGTTGCATTAGGTTATAGGAATTGATTGCTACCGTTGATGCATTATTATTTATCCTTGACTACCTGCAATATATCTTGATATCCCTGTTTAGGTCTAGGCTCGTTAAATGCTTAGCCCTGCTTAGATCGGTAAAAGTCGGGTGATTCCCTGTCTCCCGCATTAGGTGGATACTGATCATGTTTAGCTTGTGCTATCATGAAGATAACCATGTGATAATTAATTTGAGACAGAGGCGGGATGTAAGAGCAGCAGGACATGGGTTCTGTGTGCTAGTAGGCTCCCGTCTGTGTCGCATAGGACCCGTTCGGGAATGTCCCTTCAGTCAAATTGAACGCGTCGATCACTTAACGGAGTAGGTCTGAGTACCTCCCGTGAAGCCGAGTAAGGTTATTCGAGCCGGTGATGGAGATGTTGACGCCTAACACCCTGGGCCTCAGCTGTACCATGGGCAACTATTCTAATCGACCTGGCATGGTCCGAGGGCAGGCAGGGCCTGATCGACCTAGCATGACCGTGGGCAGTTATAGATTGAGCGACCTGGCACTGAGATAACCCCCGGTGTAAAAGGGCCCATGGCCATCCCGCGCGTTGTGTTCTCGAATCCCCTGACTGGTAGCTTACGACTGCCGTAGCCGAAATGTGCCGGGCGAGTGTGAGACATTTTATCCGTAGCTGGTAGGAATCGATTATAATCACCATCGCTCCTGGACAGTGAGCAGTTGACTATAGATCATCGCCCGTAGAACATATGGAACTAAAGATGGTTATGATGTTGAATATGAAAGGCTATTGATGAATAGTCACTCTTGCTTGATTAATTAGCCAAGTGATTGCTCTAGATCAGGTGCAAATCTAGTTAATCAGGTTGATTATATAAAATTGACTGCTAATACTCTACTGATGATTATTTAATAATGAAAATACTTTTATGCAAAGGAGTCATTGTATGGCCAACCCCAGATACAGCCTTGCATGATCCTTGGTGTCTCATTATTTCTGGTTTGTCGGGTAAGTCTAGCTGAGTACCTTCTTGTACTCAGGGTTTTATTCCCTTGTTGTTGCAGATGGCCAATGCTTTTATGGCTACTGTGAGAATTGCTTGTACCCGGTGACGGGAGATGACTAGACCAAGGGCATGGTCGCCACTTATCTCATCTATTGCTTTTGTGGACCTGATCAACTGATGGCAACGTATTATGAACAATACAAAACTTATGTTTAAAGACTATGTTGCTTCCGCTACTTCTATTAAACTATGGTTTGTAATATTATTTCGCACTCCGATGTAATTTGAACTATGTGCAACTGTGTTGTAATCTGTGAGCATGTTCACTAAACTAGTACGATCTTGGCTGGATGTTGTTGAATGATTTGAAATCCTTCGAGATTTCTGGACTACCGGGTTTGTACGAGCTTAAGTACTTGACGATCTTTGCGTTAAGCGGAGGTTTCAGTGCTTAATCTGGTGCAAATTGGTCGGTTCTGTCACAGTTTCTAGGTTGGGGCCTCAAAACCTGGGCGCTGGCAGGTTTCCTGGTTCTGGCCTCAAAAAAGGGGATGGACTTGGAGGCTGGTTTCCCGGTTTGGGCCTCAAAACCGGGGGTTGGCTGTGAAGGCTGGTTTCCCGGTTTGGGCCACAAAACCGAGGGCGGAGTCTGTGAAAAGGACGCAGAGCGATGGCGGCACGTGGCGGCAATCGGTGAGGTTGCATCGAGGCAACGCTACCTATTGTGCGGGCGTGGCCGTCGGATCACCACCTACCACGAGTTGGTCCAGAATAACCTTAGGGTTTAGCTGGTTTGCTCTGTAAGTAGTTAGGGGTAGAGTGGGAATTAGGAATAGTTAGAATTAGGATAAGTAGGGGGAGACACCCACCTCCCCATGTATCTCAGTCATTTGCTCTTTGCTTCTAGGGTTTCCTGCTCTCCCAATCCCCTACTGTAGCTAGCTGAGATCCGCAGAGAACCATACCTTCGTGTACTAGAGATTTTGAGGAAGTGAGGCCGTAACCTCACTGTTGTAGCGTGTGGTAGCCACACGGTTGCAGATCGATGTGTTGATTCGCGTTTTGGTTCGTGTTCTTCGCGTTCTTCGTTTCTCCACGATTTTCCCGTCACTCGATCTCTCTCTATACTGCGTCTTTTCGAAATCCACTTGAATCATCTTGTTCTTTATAGTGAGGACGTCATTTCGACCAAAGGAATTCATCTAACTCCTCACGAACAAGTAGATCGGGTCGATTTTGTTTTCGTGGCGCTTTTTGGTTCATACTCCTCCCCTTTCGATTTCCCGGTGTTGGAGTTGATTTGAGCGGATGATTTCTTGGGGATAGTCTCCTAACTACTCTGTGACCATCCTCTCCAAGTTTGGGAATGTGGGATTTTGTGCCCGCGGACAATCCGCGCGTCGGGCTCCGACCGAGGCAGTGGTCTCGCGGCTCGGCTGTGCAGTTTCAGTTTGACCGGTGGACAGTCCGCCGTAGTCGGTCGCGGACAGTCCGCGAGCCGACCAGGGAGGTTCAGCAGACTTGCTGTTTTGGAGAAGTGGCCGGCAGACAATCCGACCCTTCTTCGCGGATAGTTCGGGACTACTGCGGACAGTCCGGGATCCCAGGTCCGAACAGTCCGCGAGTTGGCTGTTTGTTACGGTTTGGTCTGTTTGCTCTCCCGACTTCTCCGCTTGGTTTCCAGTCTTCTCGTTTGTCCCTAGAGTTGATCAAGGAACCTCTCTAGGTACCTTTGCTACTAGTTAGCATAGGTATTTGGTGTTTTCTCGACGTAGCCGTCTATCTACGTTCGAGACTTGGTTTTTGAGGGTTGAACATGCTCCAGTGGTTGTTGCGTTTGGTTTGCCATCGCTTTGTGGTGCCTCGCTGTGATCCTAGGGATCATCCACCCTCTTCCATGGGTCGTGGGCATCACGGTTTCGATCGAAGCTCTTGGGGTTGATTTTGGGAACAAAAGGCCAAAGTTTCGAGAGAAATTTTTGAGCTCTCATTCACCCCCCCCTCTGGTCGCCTTGCTATTACATTCTCGGTCCTTCAATTGGTATCGGAGCGGGTTAAGGATCTTCCACCTTAGCTGGTTCCAGATCCACAGAAGGCGACATGGATCGTGGCGTGGGCAAACCGCCGTTCTTTGATGAGACGAACTATGCATATTGGAAGATTCGCATGTCGACCTATCTCCAGAGCATGGGCTCTTCTATTTGGGAGATTTGCAACAGGGACGATTACGTTGTCTTGGCTGCTCGTGTTACTCAGCTCCAGATGGATGAGCACGATGCCAATAGCCGAGCGCGTAACGCTCTTTTCTCCTGTTTGAGCATGTCCGAGTTTGATCGCGTTTCTCACCTCCCCACGGCTCATGAGATTTGGGCGACCCTCATGCGCTTCCATGAGGGAACCTCTCAAGTCAAATCCTGTCTCTACGAGTCGCACAAGCGGGAGTACGAGAACTTTCGACACATGCCTGGCGAGAGCATAGAGAGTTTATTTGCTCGCTTTCGGGTCATTGTCAACAAGATGAGAGTGAACAAAGAGTTGTTTCCTTTTGACGATCATGAGAGGGCTTTGAAGCTTTTGCACACTCTTGATCGGTCGGTGTGGGACTCAAAGGTCCAGGCGATCATCGAATTGTCTAACTATGAGACCCTCACTTGGGACGAGCTCTTTAGTAAGCTCAAGTCTAGTGAGATTGACGCCATGTCGAGGGCTTCTTATGAAAATCCTTCCGGCCCGACTATGGCTTTGGTTTCTGGCTCTTCTGCTAACCCCTCTGGAGGATTTGCACTTTCTTCACTCTTTTCTGTCACAGAGGATCAGCTGGAGTCTTTGGGGGATGACGAGTTGGCATTGCTCGCCAACCGGTTCTCGCAGTTCCACAACAACCGCATGAACCGTCGCCGCGGAGGAGGACGCTCAGGATGCTTTGAGTGCGGCGACCCCGACCACTTCATCGCCAACTGTCCCAAGAAGAAGCACACATCTGGGAAGGGCGATCATGGGCACAAGTATGACTCCGGCAAGCGCAAGGAGAAGTACGTCCCCGCGAGGCACAAGCGGAGGGGCGGCTTCGACAAGGAGTACATCAAGAAGAAGTACTTGGAGAAGGCCCAGGCTGAGCAGCGTGCGTTCTTCGCCACGCTCAGCGACGTTGACGACTCGGATGACGACTCCGCTTGCTCAAGCGATGACGAGTCCGAGAAGAAGAAGGGGATCGAGGACAAGCTGAACGGCCTCTTCTTCTTCGCCGATGACGACGGCCTCTGCACCATGGCCCTTGGTGATGAGGTCAACGGCAAGCTGGAGGACACCCCTCAGAACGATGATGACGACGACGACACCTCTCAGGTATCTCTCACCCACGACGAGCTTTCTGCTGAGGTCAAGAAGCTTACTGCCGCCTTGCTTAGTCAAGATAAGTTGCTTAGGCGTGCTGCTAGAGAGCGCAAGGAGTTTAGGCAGAAGTGGGAGGACACGGTGAGGGAGCTTGAGTTCGCTAAGTCCACCGTGGTCAAGTCTGAGGAGGGTGAGTGTGAGATGTGCACCAAGCACATGATTGACCTTCTCACCTTGAGAGGTAAGTATGCTGCTTTGGTTGGAGAGGTGGATGAGCTCTGGGCTAGACCCCTGTTGTTGGGTGCGTGCAAGTCTTGTCCAGTCTTGCAAACCGAGTTGGCAGAAAAGGATGCCAAGATTGAGTCTCTTGAGAAGGCCAGCTCGGGTAGCACTTGTGTGACTAGGTGCGCTTTGTGTGAGGGTTTGGAGATGGAGATTGCTAATGTGAAGGATGACAAGATGCAAACCGAGGAGGAAAACACATACCTTCGGACCATCTTGTCATGGGTGTCTAGCGGTGAGCCACAGCTCGGGATGATGATCTCCCAATTCAAGCGAGCTACTGGAGGTCCTGGTGTAGGCTTTGCTCCGGGCGTTGATATTTCTGCTTTTGGGAAGATTGGAGAGTCGAGTGGTTTGAACCCGAGTGAGAAGCCCAACTCCACCACTACTACCAAACTTACCAAGCTTCCACCCAAAGAGCCTCTCAAGCCTAACACCAAGGATGGGGTGTTTGAAGAACCTCCACGAGCTCCACCCAAGAACCAGCAATGGGCTCCTAAACCCAATCACCTGAAAAACAAGCTGGACACAATGCCACCTATCCAGGAGGAGCTTATGCCACAGAAGGGCAAAGTGATCCACACCCACAACCATGTGTACCAACAACCCCCTTTGAGAGCGGTGAGGTACCATTGTGAGCACTGTGGGAGAGATGGACACTTGAGTGAGTTCTGCTTTCGACGCAAGAGAGAGGCGCGCCGTGCTAGGGAGAGGAACAATGCGGACATGTACCATCCCTTCCATGATGTACTTGCGCTGTGGCAGAACCTCCTGAATTAAGTGGCCCACATGCACCCATCATTGTCCTAAAGACCTTTGATCGGCGTGCACGAGTTCCAAATGACTCAAGAGATCTGTCGGGTGTCCTCGGGAAACCCGAATCATCCACGTTACATTCTTTCCAGGAAAATCCCCATCAAGCATCACAGTATTACAACAGTTTTATAGATAAGATAAATCAGAGTAAAGCGGAAAGATTATAATACATAGGTTAAAAACTTAGAGTTTTACAAACCATAAGCACTTATTACATAACCGGTTCGGAACTTATATTACATATTGTCACACAAAAGTTTTCACTTGCCCAAGGTCACACATTAGAATCATCATCACTCTCTTCTACTAGAGTGAAGTAGCACTGTCCATCAAAAGGTGGATCCATGTACTCACCTGCAACAAGGGTTAACAAACCCTGAGTACAAAAGTACTCAACAAGACTTAACCGTCAAGGGAAAAGATAAAGACTTAGGTATGAAGGCCGTAAGGATTCAAGGTAAGGCTTTAGCAAAGTCAAAGCATTTTGTTTGCGTAAAAGCTTACTAAAGTAAAACATATTTTCAAGTTTTAACTCAAGTTTGTAACTATCCAAAGATTTTTAAACCTTCATCCTCTTTAAACTCTCATTTCATAAACATCCCATTCTTTACTACGGTGCGGGACAGTGGATTGAGGCTCCATATCCGAGGAAACACGGCGATTCGAATCGATTAAACCCAGCTGGGGATTCAGTACCACACGATATATGTAGAACTTAATCTTGCATATATCAACCCTATCTATAGATCCTCCCATACAAGAACGGGTTCGCGCCACCCGAGAGTACAGTACACCTCGAACCCGACTATCTCATAGCCCCGAGGGTACACGCTACTCCCGCCATCTTTCCACTCCCAGTGCGCGATTAGCCGTTCTCAAGAATCGGAATAGCTATAGACGAGGCTTACGACCGCATGTGGGCTGTACTCAAAGGTCTCAATCACAGCGGTCCAACAACGATAAGGTCCTATGTTGAGTAACCTTACAACAAGACTCCATTCTTGATGTAAGTTACAATCATTATCATGTTGTCTCATGATTCATTACTCCCATAGCATAGCCATCATTTTGAAAAGCATCTACTATAATAAAGTAGTAAAGCTTGGCTAAGCATACTAAATATTTTCATAAACAGGTATCAAGGTTTAGGGTTGGAAACATCAAGGTAGGTAATGCATCAAATAGGATTCACTCAACTCTTATTACCTCATGCATCATATTACTAAAGTAAAATAACTTTATAAAATTACAAGAATAAGGTTAATGTCCGGGGCTTGCCTTGAGAGTCAGCGAAGTCCGAAGTCTCAGAAAAAGAAGAATCTACTCCCTCAAGAGATAACCACGGAGTTTCAGATTCTTCCGGAGTGGGAGCTACACGTAAAAGTGCATATGCATGATTAATGAGATGCTTATGACATGATCATGGTAAAGATGGAAATTTTCTTAAGTTATAACCTTTACAGAGTATAACTTTCCATCATGGTAAAGTTGCAAACCAACAAACCCATTATAGCTATTCTAAAGGTTAAACAAGTTTTATTATTTTCTTTAAATATGATGATACAACTTAACAAGCAACAAAAAGGTACTTGTATAAAGGAGTCCATAACCAGGGAGCAATTCATGCTAGTTTTCCACTGGTTGTCAAACAATACCAAAAGTCACACAATCCTAAAGTGAATATCTATTTCTTTTTATGTTATTTAATGAATCCTTTTATATAGCCTTTTACTTATACACAAATCATACTTTGTCAAACAGAGATGAAATTAATTATGAAAGTAGATATTACTAACATAAACTCACATTTCAAATTTCATGATTTTTGGAGTAACACAGAAAACTACATAAATCATCAAAGTTTCATTTATTAAGTAAAGCACAGATTTTATTGTTATAGCAAAAGTACTCAAAACACAAGTTTTATAATTTTTATATTAGCACAGACATGTTATTAGCTTACATGTCAAATTTCATAATTAACAGAGCTATAGATTAATTATAGCAAAATTAACAAAATTGCTCACTGTTCAAAAAGACAGAAAAAGAAAAACTCAAACTAGCCCAAACGGAGCTTTCGGCCCAGCCCAGCTCAACTCAGCCTGGCTCGAGCGCCCGGTGGTGGGTGAGGGTGCGATCACTCGAGGCTCGGCTCCAACGAGACAACGCCCGAGGGTTCGCTCGAGGCCTAGCTCCAGCGAGACAGCGCCCGAGGGTCCGCTCGAGGCCTATCTCGACCGAGACGAAAAACACCAAACACCCGTCCGAGGCCTGGCCCTCGGCTCGGGCGAGACGGAAAAAGCTCGTCCGTCCGAGGCCTAGCTCGGGCGGAACGGTGAACACGTTCGCCCGAGGCTCGGCTCGAGCGAAGCGGAGGAGGCGCCTGCTCGAGGCATAGCTCGAGACGTGAGCACGTGTCCATATGTCCGCTCGAGACCTGGCTCGAGCGAGACGGAGCGCCCTGACAGCTTTGCAGAAAAGCCCTTCGGCTTACACGAAACTAACCCGCAGTCCAACACACTATTCAACAGAGTCTACGACTTTGCAACTAACACCCTGGGACTTCTCGTCTTTACAACGAGGAGGTCCTCGACGGTGGCCCGAACAGACGGCGACGCACCGAACGCCGGCGAGCCTTACGCCGGCCAACTCCGGCCACTAGAGACCTAACGGACGCGAGCATAAGCACCCGCGAGTCACCCGCGGCCGATAGAGCCTCTAAACCCTAACTCTACCGCTCCGGTGAGGTCTGGCCACGCACGGCGGCGAACCGAGCCGCGGCGGACCTGTTCCGGCGAACCTAGGTCGGTAGAAGTAGAACGGAAGGGCTAGGAAGATCCAGTAGCTCACCCTGATGCTGATGGCTTAGCTGGTTCGAGCGGAGGATGAACGGAGGGACGGTGTCCACGGAGCAGTGGCTTCCGGCGGCAAACTCCGACGAGGAAGGTGATGTTCCGGCGAGACCTGAACACCAAATGGAAAACCACCGAGCCGATGAGCACTCTGGAGTCAATGTGAAATGGAAACACAAAACAGGGAGAGTAGAGGAGTGCCCGGTTGGGCTGACCACGGTGAGGTCGAGCTCGGCGGCGATTTCGCCCGGCGGGAAGAAAAACGGCGAGCTCGAGCTCTCTGAGTGAGTAGAGGTTGCAAGAGTGAACTCTGGAGATGCGCAAGGATGTAGGGTATTTATACCCGCGGTCAATTGGGATGAGGATGCTTGAGTGCGGTGAAATTTGGATTGGGATCAAAATGGTGCCCGTCGGTGCACCGGTGGCAAACGGCGATGGCGAGCGCAGGAGAAGGTGCCACGACGCGAGAGAGCTGGCCAGCAGGTGCGCAACCTCGCCACGATCACGGTCGTGTGCGGATTCGGGAGAGATCGGCGTCCACGCGCGCGCTCGGGTGATCAACAGATCACCCCCTCTCTGCCGCCATGAACAGGGACAAGAACATATCCTCTCCCTTTCCCTTTCTACCCTTCTCTAATTTAAAATTACTTTGAAATTTTGAATAGAAGTTGAAAATATTCCAAAATATCAAATGCTCAGAATTTCAAACTGAACATCTTTTATTTTTTGCAACACCCCCAAATTTGATTTGCATTTTGAATTTGAGGTAGATTTGCAACAGGGGACAAAAAGGGCAAAATAGAACTTTCACAATTACTTTTGATTTTGCTTGAACACATGAAAAACTTTACACATCAAAGTTGTTCCTTGACAGAAATAGAACAACTTTGCTTTTTGAAACATACCCAAATTCTTTTTAGATTTTAATTTATAGAAAAGGGAATGAAATAGGATTTTAGGATTATATAAACTATTTAAATGAATTTTTAAACCAAAACTGAATTATATCTCATTAATGACTTGAATCAAGGTCCAAATACATCTTTGAGACATAAAATCAAAGTTTGATCCAAAATTCACTATTATAAAAGAAATTACCTAATACCCTTATAAGCAAACAAGCACTAAGCACCAAAAAGAAAACATAAACTAGGGTTTATCTTATGCACTCCTTATCAACTAATGCACAATCATCAAATGATAAACTTGTTTTAGTGAATGCATAACCAGGTTATTATTCAAATGAAATGCCAATGCATATGATGACATGTCAGGTTTTAGTTTGCTTAACACCAGAGTGTTACAGCTCCTTCCCCCTTAAAGAAATCTCGTCCCGAGATTTAACCTATAGTCTAACTAATGGAAAAGGAAACGTGTCAGACACTTCCATAACTAACCTTTGCATAAAGCAGGGAAAAGGTCATCATACAACAGATTATAAGGAGCTTACAGAAGAAAGAAACTCAGGAAAACTTTCTAAGAGAAACTCTTCTGACTCCCATGTGGCTTCATCTTCCGTATGTTGATTCCATTGAACCTTGTAGAACTTAACAGTTCTTTTTCGAGTAACTCGATCTTTCTGATCCAGAATCTTGATAGGATACTCTGAGTATGTCAGATCAGGCTCTAATTCAATCTCTTCAACATGAATGACATGATCAGGCACTTGAAGACATTTCTTCAACTGAGAGACATGGAATACATTATGAACTAAAGATAACTGTGGTGGTAAATCAAGTTGATATGCCACCTTTCCACATCTTTTAAGGATTTGATACGGACCTATATATCGAGGTGCCAACTTTCCTTTAATTCCAAATCGAGTAACTCCCTTCATTGGTGATACCTTAAGATAGACATACTCACCAACTTTAAAGGTAAGAGACCGTCGTCTCTTATCGGCATAACTCTTTTGCCTGGATTGTGCTTTCTTTATGTTCTCTTGAATCAATCTGACTTTTTCTTCAGCTTCTTTAACTAAATCAACCCCGAAGAGACTACGTTCTCCAGGTTCAGACCAACTTAATGGTGTTCTGCATCTTCTGCCGTACAGAGCTTCAAATGGTGCCATCTTAATGCTCTCTTGATAACTATTATTGTAAGAGAACTCTGCTAAGGGCAAACATTCATCCCATTTCTCTGAATAATTGAGTACACAGGACCTTAACATATCTTCTAAGATCTGATTAACTCTTTCAGTCTGGCCTCCGGTTTGTGGATGATAAGCGGTACTATGCAAAAGCTTGGTACCCAAAGATTCTTGTAATTGCCTCCAAAAAATATTGACAAACTGTGTTCCTCTATCTGATATGATAGTCTTGGGTATACCATGCAAACTTATAATTCGATCAAAGTACATCTTAGCATAATTGGATGCATGATAAGTTGTCTTGACAGGTAAGAAATGAGCTGACTTAGTTAGACGATCAACAATGACCCATATGGAATCAAATCCTTTTGAAGTTTTGGGTAGACCTACTATGAAATCCATACTAATATCATCCCATTTCCAAGATGGAATTGATAAAGGTTGTAACTCTCCTGCAGATCTTAGATGAACTGCTTTTACTTTTTGACAAGTATCGCATCTTGCTACATAGCTAGCAATCTCTAGTTTCATCTTAGTCCACCAAAATTTCTGTTTTAAATCATAATACATCTTATTACTGCCTGGATGTACTGAAAATCTTGTTGTATGAGCTTCATCAAGAATCTGCTTTCGAAGCTCAGGAACTTTTGGAACCACTAACCGATCCTTAAACCAAATCACTCCAGCTTCATCTATTTTGAAATTGGAATTCTGCTCAGAGTGAATCTTTTCTTTCAGATGAATCATTCCCTTGCTTTCTTTCTGAGCTGCAATGATCTGATTCTTAATTGATGATTGAACTGTCACATTTGCGAGATTTCCTTGTGGAACCATTTCAAGACTTAACTTTTCAAACTCATAACACAAGGTTTTATCAAGTGGTTTGATTTCTAGACAATTGCAATACTCCTTTCGACTGAGTGCATCTGCCACTACATTAGCTTTACCTGGGTGATAGTGCACTTCAACATCATAATCTTTTATCAATTCCAACCATCTTCTTTGACGCATATTCAACTCAGACTGAGTGAAAATGTACTTCAAACTTTTATGATCAGTGTATATATGACATGTATTTCCCAATAAATAATGTCGCCAAATCTTTAAAGCATGAACCACAGCCGCCAACTCTAAATCATGCGTTGGATAATGCTCTTCATGTCGTTTCAGCTGTCGTGAAGCATAAGCAATGACTCTGCCTTCCTGCATCAATACACACCCAATACCTTTGCCTGAAGCATCACAAAAGACATCAAAGGACTTTTCAATGTCCGGCTGAGCTAATACTGGTGCAGTTGTCAAAAACTTTTTCAAAGTCTGAAAAGCTTCTTCACATTCTGATGACCACACAAACTTAGTGTCATTCTTTAGCAGTGTTGTCATTGGTTTAGAGATCTTGGAGAAGTCAGGGATAAATCTACGATAATACCCTGCTAATCCTAAGAAACTCCGAACTTGATGCACTGACGTTGGTGACTTCCAGTCAAGAACTTCTTGAACTTTGCTTGGATCTACTGCAACACCTTTAGCTGACAGAACATGACCCAAGAATTGAACTTCATCTATCCAGAACTCACATTTACTGAATTTAGCATATAACTGATGTTCTCTCAGGCGAGTTAATACTATCCTGAGATGTTCTGCATGCTCTTCTTTGGTTTTGGAATAGATGAGAATGTCATCAATAAACACAACCACGAACTTATCTAACTCTGGCATGAACACTGAATTCATCAAATACATGAAATGTGCCGGGGCATTGGTCAGACCAAAGGACATGACTAGATATTCATACAGACCATATCTGGTAGTGAATGCTGTTTTCGGAATGTCTTCTGGTTTGATTTTGATCTGATGATACCCCGATCTCAAATCTATTTTCGAGAATACCTTTGCACCAGCTAATTGATCAAAGAGAAGATCAATACGGGGCAAAGGATACTTGTTCTTGATTGTCACTTCATTCAAAGGACGATAATCAACACATAACCTCAAAGTATGATCCTTCTTTTTTACAAATATTGCTGGACAACCCCATGGTGACGAACTAGGTCGAATGAAACCTTTATCTAGCAAACCTTGTAACTGAGCTTTCAACTCTGCTAACTCCTTTGGTGGCATCCTATAAGCTCTTCTTGCTATAGGTGCAGTTCCTGGTTTGAGTTCTATTTCAAACTCCACATCACGATCAGGTGGCAAACCAGGTAAATCCTCTGGGAACACATCAGGAAACTCACAGACTACTGGAATGTCTTGGATTTCCTTGACAGAGGTAGCACACACTTGCTCCACTGCTCTCTTAAGAGTAGGAAGATGTATAAGAAGTTGAGATTTGCTATTAGGTAAGTTGAGTTTGATGGTTCTATTCAAGGTGTCTATCACTGCACCTCTCTGATTCATCCAGTTCATACCCAAGATCACATCTATACTTGGATCTTTTAAAACTATCATGGAGGTTGGAAATATATTTCCACCCAGATCTATAGGTACCTGATGTACCATTTCCTTAGTACATAGTCGACCCCCAGGTGACTGTATAAAGAAGTTATCTTGGGTTTCATCAATAGGTATATCATGCTTTTCCGCAAATGTTCTATTCATGAAAGTATGCGATGCACCAGAATCAAAAAGTGTAATTGCTGGGTGTTGAGCAACAGGGAACATACCAAGCATAACAGGTTCTCCTTCAGGAATAGCTTCTATTTGAGTATGGAAAACCTTTCCTGTCTTTGGAGCACCCTTATTCTTCTGATTGTTCTGTGCATTTCCCTTGTTTTGATTGACGTGCTGATTTCCTGCTGGTCTTGGTATATTGGCATTGGGAACATTCTGCCTTGGATAAGGACAGTCACGAGAGAAATGTCCAGGCTTTCCACAATTATAACACGGATAACTTGTAACTTGTGGTACTGATGGACGAATAGCAGGAACATTTTGCTGACGTTGAACATTAAAAGGCATAGCAGGCCTTACAAAAGTCCTCTGAAAATTCTGCTGCTGAGGCGGACGGTAAGATGGACGATAGGATGGACGGAACTGCTGGACTGGATGATATACCAGCCTCTGACGCTTCTTATTGTTGCCTGATGATCCAGACCCTGATACAAATCCCCTCTTCTTTTTGGCCTCCTTATGCTTGCGGTTCTTTTCTTCACTGGCTATAGCAATATTCACGACCTCATTAAAATTCATATTGCCACAAGTGGTCATCATAGATTGAAGCTTTGTATTCAATCCACGCATAAAACATCCTTTCTTCTTCTCATCAGTATTAACTTGATCAAAAGCATATTGGGACAGATGATTAAACTTCCCAATGTACTGCATGACTGGTTCATCTCCTTGACGAAGAGCTAAGAATTCTTCAAGCTTCATCTTCATAACTCCATCAGGAATATAGTGAGCCCTGAAGGCTTCCTTGAACTCAGCCCACGTGATTCGGTGGCCAGCCGGTTGAACTGCTAATAGGTTTGCCCACCAAACTCCTGCAGCGCCACGAAGCTGTTGCGCTGCAAACGCTGGCTTCTGGATCTCGGTACAAGTGATAAGACTGAACTTCTGCTCCATAGTACGGAGCCAGTCATCTGCTTCCAGAGGTTCATCTGCTTTTATGAATACGGGAGGACGAGTGTCCGTAAAATCCACATATGTTGTTTCTTCCCTATTATTTCGACCACGACCACGTTGACCACTATTCTGATTTTGTGCCAACAAGGTGGTTGCGCTGACCAATGCTGCAATCGCATCGGCTAAAGAAGGTGGAACTGGAGGTGCATTTGGGATGTCATCCCCATCATGAGAAGAACTAGCTCCACGAGTGTTAACAGGCATCTGTTTAAACAAACATACCTTAATTAACATTCATATACACATTATAACATACATATCATGGTCAACTTATTTTTCATACAAGTCCGCTCTTGGGCCGGACTACTGATATCACTATGTTACACACCTGACCATATTAGAGGTTTTCTGACTAACTAAGTTACAAAGTCAGAAAGATACTATGATACACCTTATGCGTATCCAACCTCTAAACCTATGACTCTTCCTCAGATGTGACTTCATCTTCCACCGGCTCTAACTCCTCCTCTCCTTCTTCTTCTTCTTCTTCAGAAGCATTCTCAGGATGTGGGGGTGTGGCAGGTTCTGGCTGCAACTGTGCGGTTAGCTCCTCTATATGCCTATGGAGGTCGGCATGATGATTTGCCATGAGGTTCTGATTGTCCCTCATAACATCTACCCGGGTTCGTGCCCGGTTCCTTTGCTCAACGGCCTGCCTCCACTTGCACTCATACTCTTGGTGCTGCTCGTGGTGGTATTGTAGCTGCTCACGCAACTCTTCCCTATCTCTGTTGCCCCTCATCCTTTCTCCATTTGCCCTTGCCAATTCCATATACAGGCGGTCTACTTCCGCCTGCAGCTGTGAAGTGGCAGTGTTACTACCTTCTCCTTCTTCGTAAGTAACCAGGGGCTGGTTACTTCCCTCACTCTCAGTAAGGCCATCATTTCTTGGGGCAAGGACATGTCGAGGAACACCTCGAGGTCCGGTACACTTGCGTGCAGTCTACTTGGTACGTACCATCTGCTAAAATATATACATTTTGAACATTAGAACTATATATGTTCCAGGATTAAGAGATAGAGTTTTATAATTAGATAGATATATTAACTCTATTCAGATACAACTTCTAAGAGGGAAAGTTAATTATAGGTTATCAATCATGATGCATGAATCGTACTTACGAACAAAGTATACATCAAACAAATAATTACTTTAAAGTAGTCACTTAATATAAAAGTGAATAAACTTTCTTTTCATAAATAGGGCAATATTATAAGTATGGTTCCTTAGATATATATATCACCATAACTATACGAAAAACATATTCATTTAGATAGAAGGATAAATCTAAAGAATGCATTAAGGCAAGTCAGAAGCATAAGACAAGTCTTAGAAGCAATTTGGACTCAAACTAATTCAAAATTTAGTTTGACTCAAAACCTTTGAAGTTTTCAAAAATGAATATTGTTATACTTTCTAAGGAATTCCTGCTCTGATACCAGCTGTGGCAGAACCTCCTGAATTAAGTGGCCCACATGCACCCATCATTGTCCTAAAGACCTTTGATCGGCGTGCACGAGTTCCAAATGACTCAAGAGATCTGTCGGGTGTCCTCGGGAAACCCGAATCATCCACGTTACATTCTTTCCAGGAAAATCCCCATCAAGCATCACAGTATTACAACAGTTTTATAGATAAGATAAATCAGAGTAAAGCGGAAAGATTATAATACATAGGTTAAAAACTTAGAGTTTTACAAACCATAAGCACTTATTACATAACCGGTTCGGAACTTATATTACATATTGTCACACAAAAGTTTTCACTTGCCCAAGGTCACACATTAGAATCATCATCACTCTCTTCTACTAGAGTGAAGTAGCACTGTCCATCAAAAGGTGGATCCATGTACTCACCTGCAACAAGGGTTAACAAACCCTGAGTACAAAAGTACTCAACAAGACTTAACCGTCAAGGGAAAAGATAAAGACTTAGGTATGAAGGCCGTAAGGATTCAAGGTAAGGCTTTAGCAAAGTCAAAGCATTTTGTTTGCGTAAAAGCTTACTAAAGTAAAACATATTTTCAAGTTTTAACTCAAGTTTGTAACTATCCAAAGATTTTTAAACCTTCATCCTCTTTAAACTCTCATTTCATAAACATCCCATTCTTTACTACGGTGCGGGACAGTGGATTGAGGCTCCATATCCGAGGAAACACGGCGATTCGAATCGATTAAACCCAGCTGGGGATTCAGTACCACACGATATATGTAGAACTTAATCTTGCATATATCAACCCTATCTATAGATCCTCCCATACAAGAACGGGTTCGCGCCACCCGAGAGTACAGTACACCTCGAACCCGACTATCTCATAGCCCCGAGGGTACACGCTACTCCCGCCATCTTTCCACTCCCAGTGCGCGATTAGCCGTTCTCAAGAATCGGAATAGCTATAGACGAGGCTTACGACCGCATGTGGGCTGTACTCAAAGGTCTCAATCACAGCGGTCCAACAACGATAAGGTCCTATGTTGAGTAACCTTACAACAAGACTCCATTCTTGATGTAAGTTACAATCATTATCATGTTGTCTCATGATTCATTACTCCCATAGCATAGCCATCATTTTGAAAAGCATCTACTATAATAAAGTAGTAAAGCTTGGCTAAGCATACTAAATATTTTCATAAACAGGTATCAAGGTTTAGGGTTGGAAACATCAAGGTAGGTAATGCATCAAATAGGATTCACTCAACTCTTATTACCTCATGCATCATATTACTAAAGTAAAATAACTTTATAAAATTACAAGAATAAGGTTAATGTCCGGGGCTTGCCTTGAGAGTCAGCGAAGTCCGAAGTCTCAGAAAAAGAAGAATCTACTCCCTCAAGAGATTACCACGGAGTTTCAGATTCTTCCGGAGTGGGAGCTACACGTAAAAGTGCATATGCATGATTAATGAGATGCTTATGACATGATCATGGTAAAGATGGAAATTTTCTTAAGTTATAACCTTTACAGAGTATAACTTTCCATCATGGTAAAGTTGCAAACCAACAAACCCATTATAGCTATTCTAAAGGTTAAACAAGTTTTATTATTTTCTTTAAATATGATGATACAACTTAACAAGCAACAAAAAGGTACTTGTATAAAGGAGTCCATAACCAGGGAGCAATTCATGCTAGTTTTCCACTGGTTGTCAAACAATACCAAAAGTCACACAATCCTAAAGTGAATATCTATTTCTTTTTATGTTATTTAATGAATCCTTTTATATAGCCTTTTACTTATACACAAATCATACTTTGTCAAACAGAGATGAAATTAATTATGAAAGTAGATATTACTAACATAAACTCACATTTCAAATTTCATGATTTTTGGAGTAACACAGAAAACTACATAAATCATCAAAGTTTCATTTATTAAGTAAAGCACAGATTTTATTGTTATAGCAAAAGTACTCAAAACACAAGTTTTATAATTTTTATATTAGCACAGACATGTTATTAGCTTACATGTCAAATTTCATAATTAACAGAGCTATAGATTAATTATAGCAAAATTAACAAAATTGCTCACTGTTCAAAAAGACAGAAAAAGAAAAACTCAAACTAGCCCAAACGGAGCTTTCGGCCCAGCCCAGCTCAACTCAGCCTGGCTCGAGCGCCCGGTGGTGGGTGAGGGTGCGATCACTCGAGGCTCGGCTCCAACGAGACAACGCCCGAGGGTTCGCTCGAGGCCTAGCTCCAGCGAGACAGCGCCCGAGGGTCCGCTCGAGGCCTATCTCGACCGAGACGAAAAACACCAAACACCCGTCCGAGGCCTGGCCCTCGGCTCGGGCGAGACGGAAAAAGCTCGTCCGTCCGAGGCCTAGCTCGGGCGGAACGGTGAACACGTTCGCCCGAGGCTCGGCTCGAGCGAAGCGGAGGAGGCGCCTGCTCGAGGCATAGCTCGAGACGTGAGCACGTGTCCATATGTCCGCTCGAGACCTGGCTCGAGCGAGACGGAGCGCCCTGACAGCTTTGCAGAAAAGCCCTTCGGCTTACACGAAACTAACCCGCAGTCCAACACACTATTCAATAGAGTCTACGACTTTGCAACTAACACCCTGGGACTTCTCGTCTTTACAACGAGGAGGTCCTCGACGGTGGCCCGAACAGACGGCGACGCACCGAACGCCGGCGAGCCTTACGCCGGCCAACTCCGGCCACTAGAGACCTAACGGACGCGAGCATAAGCACCCGCGAGTCACCCGCGGCCGATAGAGCCTCTAAACCCTAACTCTACCGCTCCGGTGAGGTCTGGCCACGCACGGCGGCGAACCGAGCCGCGACGGACCTGTTCCGGCGAACCTAGGTCGGTAGAAGTAGAACGGAAGGGCTAGGAAGATCCAGTAGCTCACCCTGATGCTGATGGCTTAGCTGGTTCGAGCGGAGGATGAACGGAGGGACGGTGTCCACGGAGCAGTGGCTTCCGGCGGCAAACTCCGACGAGGAAGGTGATGTTCCGGCGAGACCTGAACACCAAATGGAAAACCACCGAGCCGATGAGCACTCTGGAGTCAATGTGAAATGGAAACACAAAACAGGGAGAGTAGAGGAGTGCCCGGTTGGGCTGACCACGGTGAGGTCGAGCTCGGCGGCGATTTCGCCCGGCGGGAAGAAAAACGGCGAGCTCGAGCTCTCTGAGTGAGTAGAGGTTGCAAGAGTGAACTCTGGAGATGCACAAGGATGTAGGGTATTTATACCCGCGGTCAATTGGGATGAGGATGCTTGAGTGCGGTGAAATTTGGATTGGGATCAAAATGGTGCCCGTCGGTGCACCGGTGGCAAACGGCGACGGCGAGCGCAGGAGAAGGTGCCACGACGCGAGAGAGCTGGCCAGCAGGTGCGCAACCTCGCCACGATCACGGTCGTGTGCGGATTCGGGAGAGATCGGCGTCCACGCGCGCGCTCGGGTGATCAACAGATCACCCCCTCTCTGCCGCCATGAACAGGGACAAGAACATATCCTCTCCCTTTCCCTTTCTACCCTTCTCTAATTTAAAATTACTTTGAAATTTTGAATAGAAGTTGAAAATATTCCAAAATATCAAATGCTCAGAATTTCAAACTGAACATCTTTTATTTTTTGCAACACCCCCAAATTTGATTTGCATTTTGAATTTGAGGTAGATTTGCAACAGGGGACAAAAAGGGCAAAATAGAACTTTCACAATTACTTTTGATTTTGCTTGAACACATGAAAAACTTTACACATCAAAGTTGTTCCTTGACAGAAATAGAACAACTTTGCTTTTTGAAACATACCCAAACTCTTTTTAGATTTTAATTTATAGAAAAGGGAATGAAATAGGATTTTAGGATTATATAAACTATTTAAATGAATTTTTAAACCAAAACTGAATTATATCTCATTAATGACTTGAATCAAGGTCCAAATACATCTTTGAGACATAAAATCAAAGTTTGATCCAAAATTCACTATTATAAAAGAAATTACCTAATACCCTTATAAGCAAACAAGCACTAAGCACCAAAAAGAAAACATAAACTAGGGTTTATCTTATGCACTCCTTATCAACTAATGCACAATCATCAAATGATAAACTTGTTTTAGTGAATGCATAACCAGGTTATTATTCAAATGAAATGCCAATGCATATGATGACATGTCAGGTTTTAGTTTGCTTAACACCAGAGTGTTACATGCGCCGAATGTTTAGAGGCGTGCTGCTAGGCCCAGAGGTCCAGAACCTCAAGTTCACAGGCCTAGGCAGCAGAGAGGACATGCCCGGCGGGAGCCTGTAGTTGTAGGCTATGGACCCCGTGGCGGTGGCTTTGTTGTAGAGCGTTTTCCTCCACCGCGTTTTGAGTATCGCGATGGACGCTCTTCCCTTAGCGGACCACGTTTTCCTCAACGTGGTGATCGCTTCCCCCGTAGGCGTGCTAGGGATGGTTTTTCTTCTAACCGTTCTTTTGAGCAGCAGGCCCAACACTGGTATTCTTCCTACTTCACTAAACCCAGTGTTGGACCGTATGCTCACCCTATGTCTTTTTATTTATGTAGGTAAAACGATTGGAGGACGTTTGGTTGGTGGATTCCGGTTGCTCGAGGCACATGACCGGAAACGCCAAGTGGTTCTCCAGTCTTAGCCCAGTCGACGGAAAGGAGTTTATCACCTTCGGCGACAATAGCAAAGGTAAAGTGTTGTCTCGTGGGTCAGTGTGAGTTAATGAGCACTTTGTGTTGTGTGATGTTGCTCTTGTTTCTTACTTGCATTTTAACCTTCTTTCTGTTTCGCAACTCTTTGATGACGACTATGAGATTCGTTTTAAGCCGAATCTCAGTCGTATTTTGGATCCTCAGGGCAATCTTGTTTCTGTGATTTCGCCCTTTTGGGAAAGTCTTTCGTGTGGATTTCTCGGAGTCGTTTGGAGTTTCTTGTTGTCTTTTGGCTGGACCTTCCTCCTCTGATCTTTGGAAGTGGCATAGGAGACTAGGACATTTGAGCTTCGACTTGCTTGCAAGACTTAGCTCACTTGGACTAATCCGAGGATTGCCCAAGTTATCGATGGAGAAGGATCTTGTTTGCCATTCTTGTAGACATGGGAAGATGGTTGCCGCTCCCCACCATCCAGTGACTCAGGTCATGACACAGCGCCCTGGAGAGCTTTTACACATGGACCTTGTTGGCCCGGCTCGGGTGAGCTCGGTTGGGGGAAGTGGTATGTGCTTGTTGTTGTTGATTACTTTTCGAGGTATTCGTGGGTCTTCTTTTTGTCTGAGAAGACCGAGACTTTCTCTTTTGCTCGCAATCTGATTTTGCGTCTTCAGAACGAGTTCCCTTTGAACTCGATGCGAGCTATTAGAAGTGATAATGGTTCTGAATTCAAGAATTTGGATTTTGAGAAGTTTTGTAACTCCTTGGGTTTGGAGCATCAGTTTTCTTCCCCCTACACACCACCCCAAAATGGTGTTGTAGAGAGGAAAAATCGGACCCTTGTAGAGATGGCCAGGACGATGCTCGATGAGCATAGGACTCCTAGGCTATATTGGGCCGAAGCTATGAACACTGCATGCTATATTTCCAATCGCATTTTTCTCCGAGCGTTCTTGAAAAAGACTTCTTATGAGTTGCGATTTGGGAGACAGCCCAATGTGAGTTATTTTAGAGTCTTCGGTTGCCACTGTTTTATATTGAAGAAAGGCAACCTGGACAAATTTTAGTCTCGTTCTTCTGACGATGTATTTTTGGGTTATGGCACTCACACTAGAGCTTATCGTGTACTTAACCTTGATACTAACCGAGTCATGGAGACATCCGATGTCACGTTCGATGAGACCATGGTTTGTCCTTCTTCTTGTTTTGAGCGTGCAGGTGATCATGAGGTTGGTGAGCCTCTTTTTGATGACGAGGATGAGGGTGCTGAAGGTATGGATGATCCAGCACCCCCTCCAACTGTTGTGCCGCAAGGAGCTGCTTCTACTACGACTCACGGCCCCGACACTTCTTCTTCCTGGGGGCCGTGGGATCCGCCACCCCGAGGGGTACCTTTTGTACCCGGGGAGGCACCAACTGCTGTTGAGGGGGAGATCACTTCTGCACGGGAGGCGCCACGACACATCCAGCGCCAACACCCCCCTCAGCAGATGATCGGCAACATTGACGAACGTGTCACTCGGTCCAGGTCTCAAATCTCTCACTTTGCTCATTCTGCTTTTGTTGCTGATTTTGAGCCCCGAGATGTTGGACACGCTTTGACAGATCCGAATTGGGTCCATGCCATGCATGAGGAGTTAGAGAACTTTGAGCGAAATCAGGTTTGGGTTTTAGTTCCACCTCCTCTAGACTGTAAGCCTATTGGGACAAAATGGGTTTTCAAAAACAAGCAAGGAGAGGATGGACACGTTGTTAGAAACAAGGCCAGGCTTGTAGCGAAGGGCTATAGTCAGAAGGAGGGGACAGACTATGAGGAGACTTTTGCTCCTGTAGCCCGTTTGGAGGCTATTAGGATACTCTTGGCATTTGCAGCATCCAAAGGTTACAAACTTTTTCAAATGGATGTCAAGAGTGCCTTCTTAAACGGCTACATAGAAGAAGAGGTTTATGTTGAACAACCCCCCGGTTTTGAAAATCCCAAGTTTCCAAACCATGTTTTCAAACTCCACAAAGCTTTATATGGTTTGAAACAAGCCCCTAGAGCCTGGTATGATAGGTTGAAAACCTTTTTGCTTGCTAAGGGTTTTAAAATGGGATGTGTGGATAAAATGCTCTTTCTCCTCAAGCAAGGAAAAGACACTCTCTTGGTCCAGATTTACGTGGATGATATCATTTTCAGTGGATCTTCTCACGCTTTGGTTGCCAAGTTTGCAGATACTATGAGCAGGGAGTTCGAGATGAGTATGATGGGCGAGCTGACTTTCTTTCTCGGATTGCAAATTATGCAATCTCGAGAAGGGACGTTTGTGCACCAGGGCAAGTATACCAAGGACTTGCTGAAGAGGTTCGATATGGGTGAGGCCAAGCCTCTTCCAACACCCATGTCGTCCACGGCGGCCCTGGATGCAGACAAGGATGGAGAAGCTGTGGACCAGAAGGAGTACGGAAGCATGATCGGGTCGCTGCTCTACCTGACGGCGACATGCCCGGACATCCAGTTTGCGGTGTGCCTGTGCGCACGCTTTCAGGCGTCGCCGTGTACTTCTCACCGTCAAGCAGTGAAGCGCATTTTCAGGTACCTTCATTTCACACCTGAGTTCAGGATTTGGTATTCAGCTTCCTCCACCCTCTCCCTTTGCGGTTATTCCGATGCCGATTTTGCTGGTTGTCGCATTGAGTGCAAGTCCACTTCTGGGACTTGCCAATTTATTGGTTCTTCTCTTGTATCGTGGTCTTCTCGCAAGCAGTCTAGTGTCGCCCAGTCTACCACTGAGGCTGAGTATGTTGCTGCGGCTAGCTGCTGTTCTCAGTTGCTTTGGATGATGGCCACTTTGCGTGATTTTGGTCTGAGCTTTTCTCGTGTTCCTTTGCTTTGTGACAACACGAGTGTGATTAGCGTTGCTAAGAACCCCGTGCTTCACTCGAAGACCAAACACATTGACATGCCCTTTCACTTTTTGTGAGACCACTATGAGAAGGTTGATATCGACCTTCGCCATGTCGATACTCATCATCAGTTAGCTGATATTTTCACCAAGCCTTTGGACGAATCAACCTTTAGTCGGTTGAGGGGTGAGCTTGGTGTGTGCTTCCCCTTTTAGATGGGGGAAACATTTTGGATCGTGTATCATAGACTGACTATTTTCTCGTTTGCTTTGTTTTTCTTTTGCATTTCAGCATACGCTTTTACATTCTGAGCTTCATGTATATAATCTTTAAAATGTAATTATGCTATGTTTAGTGTGTTCTGATGCTATATGCTGATGCTAGTAGCTTATGCTCTTTCTGATCACTAATACATGTTGTGAGCTGAGCTATTTTTTGAATGATGAATCTGCTTAACAAACATAAAACTTGAAAATGTTCACCATTGAGATATGCAACTAGCATGTGTAGGATGTGTTGAATTCACTTGTGCTTTTCATATATGCTAGGTTGCTATGTCTCTAGTTCTGAGTCTGTCACTTGCTTAATCTGTTCATATTCTGTCAATGAAATCTGAACCAAGTTTTAAGTGAATTGAAAAGATCGAGATGGGATTGCTTGTCAACACATCACAGTTTTGAGACTGTTTCTCATTGCACTTTGAATTAAACTTGAGCAGTGTAGTGTATGACCGAAACTGTTGCTTTAAGCTTCTGATTGCTTCTGCATAGGCTTCACACAGTTGAAAAGTTAGGCAATGACAAGCTTTCAACCACATGCTGAAATTTGAACTTGTGTAATCTTAACCGCTGCAACTCCGATAAAATTTGGATACACAAGACTATGTTTCAATCTATGGCATGATGATTGAACTGTGCTAGGGGTAGTTCACCTTGTATACATGTTTAGCACTTGACTGATTTCCTGTCTATACATGTTTTGTGCTATTTTGATGGTGAATACCTTTTTGGCCAAAAACTGCTCACTTTGCTCATATGTTCATAATTCATATTTGGTGATCAGTTTGAGCCTTTGCTAGCTTGTATGCTTTCCAGTGAGTTGTTGGAGCTATACTGTTTAGAGCATCTTTGCATTCTCTTGACTATTCCTGGAGCTGCTAACTTGCACTATGACTCATATGCATTTTGGAAGGGGGAGAACTTCTCTTGTTGGCACATTTGATGGTGCATTTTCCCAGGAGGAGACCTTGCTTGAGACTTATTGTTGCATTTTTCACCTGATGGTGCATTTTCAACTAAGGGGGAGAATTTGGACAAATCATGCCTCCCATGTTCAACTAAGAGGAGAGGAATCGGTTGTGTGCACCATGCAAGGGGGAGTTTGCTCGTGATAAATTTTTGAAATTTCCAATTGGTTCGGAGCGCTTTGCTAGTTGTGTTGAGTCTTTGCCTCTATCTTGAGGGACTAGCAGTCGGATCTTTGCTTCAGTTGGTTTTGGGCTTTTCAGTTGATGTCAAGCTTTCTGCTAGTTGTGTTGAGCCTCTGTGCCTCTGTCCTGAGGGACTAGCATTTTGCTTTGATTTTTCAATTGGTATCTGCTAGCGGTGTTGAGCCTATTCTACCTCTTCTTGAGGGCTAGCTTTGCTTTGCTTGGTTGCGTCGAGCCGTTGCCCATGTCTTTGGGGACCAAGTTGTCTTGCTCTTTCCACTTGACCTTCTTCGGCTTCTCTATGCTTTTGGGTCATTTGGTTGAGTTCTCTCCACTCCTTTCTTCCTTCATTCTATTTCCATCATGATTTGTGTGTGTAGTTGACAATGCACTCATCAAGGGGGAGATTGTGGATACATGGGTGTATGCCGAGTCTCGAGTGATGAGTGATTGCCAACGGGTTTGATCGCAGGTTCTTTGGCTTCTGTTGTGCAGGTGTCAAGCACGGAAACAGTGATTGAGGGCAAGGTGAAGGTCAAGTAGAGACGTGCCGTGCCGACGGACCGGGAGCGGTGAAGGGCGGACGTGAGGCTTGGACTGAGGGACCGGTGGCCTGAGGATCAGCTGTGGTGGCTGGCAGCCTGGGACAGCGACGAGCGAAGACTTGTGGGCACGATGTTGCTTGGGTCGAGGACCTGCGGACACGTGTCGGTGGACGGGGTGCACGGGCTGTGCATCCCTTCTACGGCTCGGTTTGGTGGTTGAGCCACAGAAAAACCACCGAGTGGACGGTTTCTAGGTTTGGGCCTCAAAACCTGGGCGCTGATGGTTTCCGAGTTTGGGCCACAAAACTCGGGCTGAGGACGGTTTCCAGGTTTGGGCCTCAAAACCTGGGCGCTGGCAGGTTTCCTGGTTTCGGCCTCAAAACCAGGGGATGGACTTGGAGGCTGGTTTCCCGGTTTGGGCCTCAAAACCGGGGGTTGGCTGTGAAGGCTGGTTTCCCAGTCTGGGCCACAAAACCGGGGGCAGAGTCCGTGAAAAGGACGCATAGCGGTGGCGGCACGTGGCCGCAATCGGTGAGGTTGAGTCGAGGCAATGCTACCTATTGTGCGGGCGTGGCCGTTGGATCACCACCTACCACGAGTTGGTCCAGAATAACCTTAGGGTTTAGCTGGTTCGCTCTGTAAGTAGTTAGGGGTAGAGTGGGAATTAGGAATAGTTAGAATTAGGATAAGTAGGGGGAGACACCCACCTCCCCATGTATCTCCATCATTTGCTCTTTGCTCCTAGGGTTTCCTGCTCTCCCAATCCCCTGCTGTAGCTAGCTGAGATCCGCAGAGAACCATACCTCTGTGTACTGGAGATTTTGAGGAAGTGAGGCCGTAACCTCACTATTGTAGCGTGTGGTAGCCACACGGTTGCAGATCGATGTGTTGATTCACGTTTTGGTTCATGTTCTTCGCGTTCTTCGTTTCTCCATGATTTTCCCGTCACTCGATCTCTCTCTATACTGCGTCTTTTCGAAATCCACTTGAATCATTTTGTTCTTTATAGTGAGTAGGCCATTTTGACCAAAGGAATTCATCTAACTCCTCACGAATAAGTAGATCGGGTCGATTTCATTTTCGTGGTGCTTTTTCGGTTCATACTCCTCCCCTTTCGATTTCCCGGTGTTGGAGTTGATTTGAGTGGATGATTTATTGGGGATAGTCTCCTAACTACTCCGTGATCATCCTCTCCAAGTTTGGGAACGTGGGATTTTGGTTTGAATCATTTTGGAGAAGATTTGAGTTGAGGGAGACCAAAATCGCCCTCTCTGGGCACTCGCGGACAGTCCGCCATTGTGCCCACGGACCGTCCCCGCGTCGGGCTCCGACCGAGGCAGTGGTCGCGTGGCTCGGCTGTGCAGTTTCAGTTTGACCGACGGACAGTCCGCCGTAGTCGGTCGCGGACAGTCCGCGACCCGACCAGGGAGGTTTAGCAGACTTGCTGTTTTGGAGAAGTTGCCGGCGGACAGTCTGACCCTTCTTCGCGGACAGTCCGGGACTACTGCGGACAGTCCGGGATCCCAGGTCCGGACAGTCCGTGAGTTGGCTGTTTGTTGCGGTTTGGTCTGTTTGCTCTCCCTACTTCTCCGCTTGGTTTCCGGTCTTCTCGTTTGTCCCTAGAGCTGATCAAGGAACCTCTCTAGGTATCTTTGCTACTAGTTAGCATAGGTATTTGGGGTTTTCTCGACGTTTGATACTTGGTTTTTGAGGGTTGAACTTGCTCTGGTGGTTGTTGCGTTTGGTTTGCCATCGCTTTGTGGTGCCTCGCTGTGATCCTAGGGATCGTCCACCCTCTTCTAAGGGTCGTGGGCATCACGGTTTCGATCGAAGCTCTTGAGGTTGATTTTGGGAACAAAAGGCCAAAGTTTCGAGAGAAATTTTTGAGCTCCCATTCACCCCCCCCCCCCCTTTGGTCGCCTTGCTATTGCATTCTCGGTCCTTCACATTGTGAGCACTGTGGGAGAGATGGACACTTGAGTGAGTTTTTCTTTCGACGCAAGAGAGAGGCGCGTCGTGCAAAGGAGATGAACAACATGGACATGTACCATCCTTTCCATGATGTACAAGTGCCGAATGTTCAGAGGCGTGCTGCTAGGCCTAGAGGTCCAAAACCTCAAGTTCCTAGGCCTAGGCCGCGAGGAGGCCGTGCCCGGCGGGAGCCTGCAGTTGTGGGCTATGGACCCCGTGGCAGTGGCTTTGTAGTTGAGCGTTTTCCACCACCGCGTTTTGAGTATTGCGATGGACGCTCCTCCCTTAGCGAACCATGTTTCCTTTACGTGGTGATCGCTCTTCCCGTAGGCGTGCTAGGAATGGTTTTTCTGCAGACCGTTCTTTTGAGCAGCCGGCCCAACACTGGTATTCTCCCTACATCACTAACCCCAGTGTTGGACCGTATGCTCACCCTATGTCTTTTTATTGATGTAGGTAAAATGATTGAAGAATGTTTGGTTGGTGGATTCTGGTTATTCGAGACATATGATCGGAAACGTCAAGTGGTTCTCCAGTCTTAGTCCTGTTGCCAGAAAGGAGTTTATCACCTTCGGCGACAATGGCAAAGGTAAAGTGTTGTCTCGTGGGTCGGTGCGAGTTAATGAGCACTTTGTGTTGCGCAATGTTGCTCTTGTTTCTAACTTGCATTTTAACCTTCTTTCTGTTTCGCAACTCTTTGATGATGACTATGAGATTCGTTTTAAGCCGAATCTCAGTCGTATTTTGGACCCTTAGGGCAATCTTGTTTGTGTGATTTCGCTCTTTGGGAAAGTCCTTCGTGCGAATTTCTCAGAGTCTTTTGGCACTTCTCGTTGTCTTTTGGCTGGACCTTCCTCCTCTGATCTTTGGAAGTGGCATAGGAGACTTGGTCACTTGAGCTTCGACTTGCTTGCAAGGCTTAGTTCACTTGGCTTAATCCGAGGATTGCCCAAGTTGTCTATGGAGAAGGATTTTGTTTGCCATTCTTGTAGACATGGGAAGATGGTTGCCGCTCCCCACCATCCAGTGACTCAGGTCATGACCAAGCGCCCTGGAGAGCTTTGACACATGGACCTTGTTGGTCCGGATCGGGTGAGCTCGGTTGGGGGGAAGTGGTATGTGCTTGTTGTTGTTGACGACTTTTCGAGATATTCGTGGGTTTTCTTTTTTAGCTGAGAAAACCGAGACTTTTTCCTTTGCTAGCAATCTAATTTTGCGTCTTTAGAACGAGTTCCCTTTGAACTCGATGCGAGCTATTAGGAGTGATAATGGTTCCGAATTCAAAAATTCGGATTTTGAGAAGTTTTTTCACTCTTTGGGTTTAGAGCATCAGTTCTCTTCCCCCTACACACCCCCTCAGAATGGTGTTGTAGAGAGGAAGAATCGGACCCTTGTTGAGATGGCCAGGACGATGCTCGATGAGCATAGGAATCCTCGGCGATATTGGGCCAAAGCTGTGAGCACTGCATGCTACATTTCCAATCGCATTTTTCTCCGAGCTTTCTTGAAAAAGACTTCTTATGAGTTGCGTTTTGAAAAACTGCCCAAGGTGAGTTATTTTAGAGTCTTTTTTCCACTGTTTCATACTTAAAAAAGGCAACCAGGATAAATTTGTGTTTCATTCTTCTGACGGTGTATTTTTGGGTTATGACACTCATACTCGTGCATATCGTGTACTTAACCTTGATACTGACCGAGTCATGGAGACATCAGATGTCACCTTCGATGAGACCATGGTTTGTCCTTCTTCTCGTTTTGAGCGTGCAGGTGATCATGAGGTTGGCGAGCCTCTTTTTGATGATGAGGAAGAGGGTGCTGAACGGATGGATGACCCAGCACCTCCTCCACCTGCTATGCCGCAAAGAGCTGCCTCTACTACCACTCACGGCCCTGATCCCTCTTCTTTGACTACTTGGGGGCCGTGTGATACACCACCCCGAGCGGTACCTTTCGTACCTGGGGAGGCACCAGCTGCTGTTGAGAGGGAGATCACTTCTGCTCAGGAGGCGCCACGACACATTCAGCGTCAGCACCCGCCTCAACAGATGATCGGTAGCAACAGCGAACGTGTCACTCGGTCTAGGTCACAACAAATCTCTCACTTTGCTCATTCTGCATTTGTTGCTGATTTTGAACCCCGAGATGTTGGACACGCTTTATCTGATCCGGATTGGGTCAATGCCATGCATGAGGAGTTAGAAAATTTTGAAAGAAATCGGGTTTGGGTTCTGGTCCCTCCTCCTCCTGAGTGTCACCCTATTGGGACAAAATGGGTTTTCAAAAACAAACAAGGAGAGGATGGTCATGTTGTGAGAAACAAGGCCAGACTAGTAGCCCAGGGGTATAGTCAGAAGGAGGGGATAGACTATGAGGAGACTTTTGCTCATGTAGCTCGTTTGGAGGCAATAAGGATACTCTTGGCTTTTGCTGCATCCAAAGGGTTTAAACTTTTTCAAATGGATGTCAAGAGTGCCTTCTTAAACGGCTACATAGAAGAGGAAGTGTATGTGAGACAACCCCCCGGTTTTGAAAATCCCAAGTTTCCAAACCATGTCTTTAAACTTCACAAAGCTTTGTATGGTTTGAAACAAGCCCCTAGAGCCTGGTATGATAGGTTAAAAACCTTTCTGCTTGCTAAGGGTTTTAAAATGGGATGTGTGGATAAAATGCTTTTTCTCCTCAAGCAAGGCAATGACACTCTCTTGGTCCAGATTTACATGGATGATATCATTTTTGGTGGTTCTTCTCATGCTTTGTTGCCAAGTTTTCAGATCTTATGAGCAAGGAGTTTGAGATGAGCATGATGGGCGAAGTTGACGTTTTTCCTCGGGTTGCAAATCAAGCAATCCCGAGAGGGGACGTCTGTGCACCATGGCAAGTACACTAAGGACATCCTAAAGAAGTTCGACATGGGTGAGGCCAAGCCTCTTCCAACACCCATGCTGACCACGGCGGCCCTGGATGCGGATGTGGATGGAGAAGCTGTGGACCAGAAGGAGTACCGGAGTATGATCGGGTCGCTGCTGTACCTGATGGCGACACGCCCGGACATCCAGTTCGCGGTGTGTCTGTGCGCTCGATTTCAGTCGTCGCCGCGTACTTCTCACCATCAGGTGGTCAAGCGCATTATGAGGTACTTATGCTTCACTCCTGAGTTTGGGATTTGGTATTCTGCTTCCTCCACCCTCTCCCTTTGCGGTTATTCTGATGCCGATTTTGCTGGTTGCCGTATTGATCGCAAGTCCACCTCTGGGACTTGTCCGTTTATTGGTTCTTCTCTTGTATCGTGGTCTTCTCGCGAGCAGTCTAGTGTCGCCCAATCAACCACGGAGGCTGAATATGTTGCTGCGGCTAGCTGTTGTTCCCAGTTGCTTTGGACTTTGCGTGATTTTGGTCTGAGCTTTTCTCGCGTTCCTTTGCTTTGTGATAGCACGAGTGCTATTAGCGTTGCTAAAAACCCTGTGCTGCACTCTAAGACCAAACACATTGATGTGCGCTTTCATTTTCTGCGCGACCACTATGAGAAGGGTGATATCGACCTTCGCCATGTCGATACTCATCATCAGTTGGCTGATATTTTCACCAAGCCTTTGGATCAATCAACTTTTGGTAGGTTGAGAGGTGAGCTTGGTGTGTGTTTCCCCTTTTAAATGAGGGAAACATTTTGACTCTTGTATTATAAACTGACTTTGTGTTTTTCATTTTTGTTTCTTCATGCATCTTTGCATTTCATCTTGCATATTTACATTCAGATCTTCATGAATATAATCTTTAGAATGTGTCTATGCTCTGTCTAGTATTTGCTCCGATGCTTTATGATGATGCTTGTAGCTTATGCTCTTTCTGATCACTAATGCATCTTGTGAGCTGAGCTATTTTTGAATGGTGAACCTGCTTAATGTACATAAAACTTGAAACTGTTCTCCATTGAGATATGCAACTAGCATGTGTAGGATGTGTAGAATTCACTCGTGCTTTTCATATATGCTACGTTGCTATGTCTCTAGTTCTGAGTCATCCACTTGCTTGGTATATTCATATTCTGAGATAAATTTTGAACCAAGTTAAGTGAATTGGAAACATCGAGATGGGACTGCTTGTCAGCACATCACAGTTTTGAGACTGTTTCTCATTGCACTTTGAGTTAAACTTGACCTGTGTAGTGCATGACCAAAACTGTTGCTTTAAGCTTCTGATTGCTTCTACATAGGCTTCGCACAGTTGAAAAGTTAGGCAATGACAAACTTTCAACCTCTCGCAATCACATGCTAAAATTTGAACTTGTGTAATTTAACCACTGCAACTCCGATAAAATTTGGATACAAAAGTCTATGTTTCATTCTATAGCATGATGATTGAACTGTGCTAGGGGTAGTTCACCTTGTATACATGTTTAGCACTTGTTTGACTTCCTGTTTATACATGTTTGGTGCTATTTTGATGGTGAATAATTTTTTGGCTAAGACTGCTCTTGTTGCTCAAATGATCAGATTTCGTATTTAGTGATCAGTTTGAGCCTTTGATAGCATTATGTGCATATTGTTGAGTCATCGGATCAGCACTTTGTCCAGCATCTTCATATTCTATCGACTATATTCCTGAAGCTGTTGACTTGCATTTTAACTCATATGCATTTTGGAAGGGGGAGTTCTTCTGTCAAGGGGGAGAAACTTGCTTGATGGTGCATTTTCAACTAAGGGGGAGAAACTATTGACAAATCATGAGTGCCTTCTGTGTTCAACTAAGGGGGAGAAAATCTTGATAAATCATGTACTTTCCGAGTTGAACTAAGGGGGAGATTTCGTGGTTGTGTGCACCATTCGAGGGGGGAGTTTGCTTGCTGCTGAGTTTTCGAGCTGGTAACAGTTGGTTCGGAGCATTTTTGGTAGCTAGTTGTGTTGAGCCTTTGCCTCTTTCTTGAGGGACTAGCACCTTTGCTGTTATGCTCTTCAGCTAGTATCAAGTTTTCTTCAGTTGGTGTCGAGCTTTCTAGCTAGCGGTGTTGAGCCCATTTTGCCTCTTCTTGAGGGCTAGCTCTGTTTTGCTTGAATTTCAGTTGATTCTGCAATTGGTATCGAGCTTTCATGCTAGCGGTGTTGAGCCTGTTCTACCTCTTCTTGAGGGCTAGCTTTGCTTTGCTTGGTTGCGTCGAGCCGTTGCCCATGTCTTTGGGAACCAAGTTGTTTTGCTCTTTCCACTTGACCTTCTTCGGCTTTGATATGCTTTTGGGTCATTTGGTCGAGTTCTCTCTCCTTCTTCCTTCCTTTCTCTATTCCATTTATGATTTGTGTTGGTAGTTGACAATGCACTCATCAAGGGGGAGATTGCGGATACATGGGTGTATGTCGAGTCTCTAAGTGATGAGTGATTGTCAACTGGGATAATGCGCATGTTCTTTGGCTTGTGTTGTGCAGGTGTCGAGCACGGATACAGTAATCAAAGGCAAGGTGAAGGTCAAGTAGATACGTGCCGTGCCGATGGACCGAGAGTGGCGAAGGGCGAACGTGATGCTTGGACTGAGGGACCGGTGGCCCGAGGATCAGCTGTGGTGGCTGGCAGCCTGGGACAGCGACGAGCGAAGACTTGTGGGCACGATGTTGCTTGGGTCGAGGACCTGGGGACACGTGTCGGTGGACGGGGTGCACAGGCGGTGCATCCCCTCTATGGCTCGGTTTGGTGGTTGAGCCACAGAAAAACCACCGAGTGGACGGTTTCCAGGTTTGGGCCTCAAAACCTGGGTGCTGATGGTTTCTATGTTTGGGCCACAAAACTCAGGGTGAGGATGGTTTCCAGGTTTGGGCCTCAAAACCTGGGCGCTGCGGGTTTCTGAGTTTGGGCCACAAAACTCAGGCGATGGACGGTTGGTTTCCCGGTTTGGGCCTCAAAACCGGGGGTTGGTCGTGAAGGCTGGTTTTCCAGTTTGGGCCTCAAAACCGGGGGCGAAGTCCGGGAAAAGGACGAGCAGAGCGGTGGCGGCACATGGCGGCAATCGGTAAGGTTGCGTTGAGGCAACGCTACCAGTTGTGCGGGCGTGGCCGTCGGATCACCACTATCTTGAGTTGTTCCAGAATAACCCTAGGGTTTAGCTGGTTCGCTCTGTAATTAGTTAGGGGTAGAGTGGGAATTAGAATTAGGATAAGTAGAGGGAGACACCCAACTCAAATTGAATCTCAGTTATTTGCTATTTTGCCTTCTAGGTTTTCCTGCTCTCGCCATCCTCTGCTGTAGCGAACTGAGATCCACAGAGAAGAGAACCATACCTCTGTGTCCGTGAGATTTTGAGGAAGTGAGACCGTAATCTCACTGTTGTAGCGTGTGGTAGCCACACGGTTGCAATTCGTGGCTGTGATTCACGTTTTGGAGTTGTTCTTCGTGTTTTGCTTTTTCTCCATGATTTTCCCATTGAACGATCTCCCTACTCGGTTCATCTTTTGCAAATCCGTTTGAACCAAGTTGTTCGAGATCGTGAGGCACTTCTTTCCACCGAAGGAATTCTTCTCTAACTTCACGAGCAAGTAGATCGATTGATTTTTGTTTTGGATCAAGTTTTGCTCCCTTGTCCCGGATTCTTCCAATTCACCGTTTTGGAGTTAGGTTCGAGCCATGATCTCTTGGGGATAGCTCACTAACCTCCTTGGAACTCCTCATACCAAGTCTAAGCCTTAGTGCTTTTGATTCAGAGGAGATCGAGTGAATTTCGCGGAAGAACAGTTCTGAATCGGGACCATCGGACGCTCTGCTCGTGAGCATCGGACGCTGAGCACATATCATCGGAGCGTCCGTTGCCACGTGTCGTCTGACAGGGCGTTTAAAGGAGCATCGGACGCTGACCATCAGAGCGTCCGTTGCCATCGGACGCGCCGGAGGTCTAGCATCGGACACTAGGGTTTCACTATAGCAGCATCCGATGCCAGTCCAGTAAGGTTCCAGTAAGGGTCATTTTGCATCGGACGCATCCGGTGCATGACCATCGGACGCAGGCCAGCATCCGATGCTGTGTCTTCAGCACGTTTTCGTCTGTGGCTTGTTCGTCCGTTGTCAGTTTTGATTTCCGGCTTTTGTGTTGGGTTTCTAGAGTCGTGTAGTGTCTCGCTATGCTTCTTGGAAGCATCCACCCTACCTCTAGGGTCATGGACACTTCCGAGCTCTAGGGTTTGCTCTTGGGGTTGATTCTCGGACAGTGGCGACAAGTTTCCAGTAGGAAATTTTGAAGCTCCCATTCACCCCCCTCTGGAATAGATCGTTGGGGTTTAATCCTATCTCTCTTATCAGTCTCTTATCTCAGTGTGTTATCTTTATCAAAGTTCAGTGGAGCCAACTTTTCAGAAGATGATGCAACTTGGAAAAGAGAAGAAGATCTCAGATCAGAGCATCCCTATCTCTTCGAATCTCTGTCTGAATCTCGAGGACAAGATTCATCCTAAGGGGGATAGATTTGTGACACCCTAAATTTCATTTTCCAAATGTAGTAATAGATTTGTGCTTCATTTAATTTTCTGAGCATTTAACATAGGTCAAATAATAATTTTTGAGTAATTAAAATAAACCATAGGGCTTAGAAACATTTTTTTTGCATTCATGTTGGTGCATAATATTTTGTTTGAGTGTAGGAATAGGTTGGTTGTGTTCAAATTCAAATTTGAAGCTTGAGAAAATTGAAAAGCTTTTCTTTTAACCTCTCATTCTCTTCCTCCTATCTAGCCCAAAAGCCGTTTTCTGCCCAGTCCCTCACTCCTCCCATCTCCACTCTCTCGCTTTGGGCACAGCCCGACATGGCCCAGTCGGCCTGGCCGTCTCTCCCCTCTCACCCGCGCACGAAGCTGCTTGGCTTGGCCCAGCTCAGCACCCAGCCGGCCCGCCTCCATTTCCTCCCCTCGCGCGCCAGCTCTGGCCCGCTCAGCGGCCCGCACCCTTTCCTCCTCCTATGCGCGCGCGAAGGCGCTGCTCGGCCCAGTGTGTGGCCTGCCCGCTCGCCCGAACCCCCCCTCCCTCCTCTCTCTGCGCAATAGGGCCCGCTTGTAAGCCAAGTCAGCCCCGCGCACGCACCCTTTCTCTCTCTCGCTGATACGTGGGACCCGCCTGGCAGCGTCTCGCGGCCCGTCGTCTTCCTCGAGCCGCCGCTGCCGCGTCCGTTACCTCTCGGCGCCTTCATGGCCGGAGTGGGCAAAGTCATTAAGGCCATCAACCGGCGCCGCATCAAGCCGGGAGTAACCCCGCGACCCTCCTCCTCCCTCCCTCTGCCTATAAATGGCCAGACCCTTCCCTGCCGAGCCATCCTTTCCACCCGAACCCTAGTTCTCCACCCGTCACCGCAACTCGCCTCGTCGGGTTTGCATCCGTCGCTAAGGATCCCTCTGTGGAGCTCTCGTTTAGAGAGTTCAAGCCATTCAAGTTATCAAGAAGAAGATCTTGGAAGAAGTGGAACCTTCAACACAAGTTTATGGAAGGCAAGTGTAACATGAGTTCCTTTGTTACCGAGTAACCTTTTAATCACCTTTTCATATGCATGTTTCTAATATGATGAACCCTTAGAGATATTACCTAGAACTTTGTTATCCTGTATTCCTTGTTACCTTGGGTTGTGCATATGGGTAGTTCTGCTTAGCTTGCAAATACCAAATATTAAATTGATAATCTTGATTAATGAATTATGGAACAAATGTTGGTTCTGAATCTTAAAGTGGCAACCCAGGATTTACAGGACAACCATGAGGACTACATGGCTCTGGTCTTAGCTAAGTACTTTGATTGTTCTAGCTCATCTGTAGCTTACCGAAAGGGCAAGAGGGCCGTACCATGTAGTTAAGGCCTGGTCCCACTAGGGTAATTGCTTTGGAGGATAGGGTGTTACCTTAGTGGGGAGGTGTTCATAACTCTTGGGAGACGGAAACCTTAGTGGCAACGACTTGTTAGACCAACTTTGGGAAGGCTTCGTAGTGATCCCTGCCGACTTACCGGTACTGAGTCAAGAGGCTGATCACCTCGGGCAAAGGGCAATCACGACCCATGGGTAAAGTTGTACACACTCTGCAGAGTTAATTATAAACTGATATATCAGTCGTGCTCTCGGTCATGAGCGGCCTGGATCCTTTTTGAGACAGTTCTATGAATAATGTGGGTAATGATTATCTTGATGATACTTAATTATACTTTCACCATGGGAGCTTAAACATAACCTAGTGACATATATCTAATAAATAAAATATGACCAACTAAAAATGCTTACTGCAGTTCAGCCGTGTCTAGCCTTTTGAGCCTTGCATCCCTCATGTTATACTTGTTGAGTATGGTGCGCTCACCCTTGCTTTGCGTACAATCAATGAAAATCCCAGATGGGTACCAGATGGTGGAATCAAGTGAGCAGTTACAGAAGGTGTTCCAAGAGTTCTAGGTGAGTGTTCCCCCAGTCAACCGTCCCTGTGGAGTTTGGAGTCCCGAAGATTAGTTTCCGCTCTGCTTTGTTTTAAGTGTAAGTTTGGTGTATCTATGTTTTGTTATATAATAAAGCATTGTTTTTGGATAAATTCCATATTGCGGATACATGGATGTATGCCGAGTCTCTAAGTGATGAGTGATTGTCAACTGGGATAATGCGCATGTTCTTTGGCTTGTGTTGTGCAGGTGTCGAGCACGGATACAGTGATCAAAGGCAAGGTGAAGGTCAAGTAGAGACGTGTCGTGTCGATGGACCGAGAGTGGCGAAGGGCGGACGTGAGGCTTGGACTGAGGGACCGGTGGCCCGAGGATCAGCTGTGGTGGCTGACAGCCTGGGACAGCGACGAGCGAAGACTTGCAGGCATGGTGTTGCTTGGGTCGAGGACCTGGGGACACGTGTCGGTGGATGGGGTGCACGGGCGGTGCATCCCCTCTACGGCTCGGTTTGGTGGTTGAGCCATAGAAAAACCACCGAGTGGACGGTTTTCAGGTTTGGGCCTCAAAACCTGGGCGCTGATGGTTTCCGAGTTTGGGCAACAAAACTCGGGCTGAGGACGGTTTCCAGGTTTGGGCCTCAAAACCTGGGTGCTTCGGGTTTCTGAGTTTGGGCCACAAATCTCAGGCGATGGACGGCTGGTTTCCCGGTTTGGGCCTCAAAACCGGGGGTTGGTCGTGAATGCTGGTTTCCCGGTTTGGGCCACAAAACCGGGGGCGAAGTCCGGGAAAAGGACGGTCAGAGCTAAGGCGGCACGTGGCGACAATCGGTGAGGTTGCGTCGAGGCAACACTACCAGTTGTGCGGGCGTGGCCGTTGGATCACCAGCATCTTCGAGTTGGTCCAGAATAACCCTAGGGTTTAGCTGGTTCGCTCTGTAATTAGTGAGTGGTAGAGTAGGAATTAGAATTAGGATTAGTAGAGGGAGACACCCTCCTCCCATTCTATCTCAGCCATTTGCTCTTTGCCTTCTAGGTTTTCCTGCTCTCCCAATCCCCTGTTGTAGCAACTGAGATCTGCAGAGAACCATACCTCTATGTACTGGAGACTTTGAGGAAGTGAGACCGTAATCTCACTGTTGTAGCGTGTGGTAGCCACACGGTTGCAGATTGATGTGTTGATTCACGTTTTGGTTTGTGTTCTTCGCGTTCTTCGTTTCTCCATGATTTTCCCGTCACTCGATCTCCCTCCCTACTGCATCTTTTCGAATTCCACTTGAATCAACTTGTTCTTTATAGTGAGGAGATCATTTCCACCAAAGGAATTCATCTAACTCCTCAGGAACAAGTAGATCGGGTCGATTTCGTTTTTGTGGTGCTTTTTTGGTTCACACACCTTCCCCTTCAATTTCCCATTTATTGAATCGATTTGAGCGGATGATTTCTTGGGGATAGTCTCCTAACTACCTCGTGATCATCTTCTCCAAGTTTGGGAACGTGGAATTGTGATTCGATTCGGATTTGGGAGATTGTGTGTGAAGGGCAACCAAAATCGCCTTCACTGTGAGGTCGCGGACAGTCCGCGGTTTTGACCGCCGGACAGTCCGCGCGTCGGGGACGAGCCAGATCAGTGGCTGTGTTCTTCGGACGGGTTACTGTTTTTACACCGGTGGACAGTCCGCAGTGTAAAGTCGCGGACAGTCCGGGAAGGGTCCAGGGAACTTCAGCAGCAGTGCGTTTTTGCACTTTTGACCGGCGGACAGTCCGCCATCCCCTCGCGGACAGTCCGCAGTTGGGGCGGACAGTCCGGGACCTCAGGGCCGGACAATCCGGGATCCTGCTGAGTGGTACGTTTTAGTGTGTTTGCTCTCTCGGCTTCTTTGCTTGGTTTCCGGACTTCTCGTTTGGCCCTATTGTTCGCCTAGGAACCTCTCTAGGTATCTTTGCTACTTGTTAGCATCGGTATTCAGGGATTTCTCGACGTAGGCTTCAATCTACATTCGGGACTAGGTTTTAGGGGTTGAACTTGTTCTGGTACTTTTGCCGATTGGCTTGCTATCGCTGTGTGGTGCTCCGCTATGATCCTAGAGATCATCCACCCTCTTCCAAGGGTCGTGGGCATCATGGTTTTGATCGAAGCTTTTGGGGGTTGATTTGTGGGACAAAGGCCAATGTTTCAAGAGAAATTTTTGAGCTCCCATTCACCCCCCCTCTGGTCGCCTTGCTATTGCATTCTCAGTCCTTCAATTGGTATCGGAGCGGGTTAAGGATCTTCCACCTTAGGCGGTTCCAGATCCATCGAAGGCGACATGGATCGCGGCGTGGGCAAACCGCCGTTTTTTGATGGGACGAACTATGCGTATTGGAAGATACGTATGTCGGCCTATCTGCAGAGTTTGGGTGCTTCCATCTGGGATATTTGCAAATCTGCTGAGTACGTGGTCTTGGCTGCTCGTGCTACTCAGCATCAGATCGATGAGCACGATGCCAATAGCCGAGCCCGTAATGCTCTTTTCTCATGTCTGAGCATGAGTGAGTTTGATCGCGTTTCTCACCTCGCTACGGCTCGGGAGATTTGGGCTACCCTCATGCGTTTCCATGAGGGAACCACTCAAGTCAAAACCCGTCTCTACGAGTCATTCAAGTGAGAGTATGAGAACTTTCGACATATGCCTGGCGAGAGCATAGAGAGTTTATTCGCTCGCTTTCAGGTGATTGTCAACAGGATGAGATAGAACAAGGAGTTGTTGCCTTTCGACGATCATGAGGGGGCTTTGAAGCTTTTGCATACCCTTGATCGGTCGGTGTGGGATTCCAAGGTTCAGGCGATCATCGAATCACCTAACTATGAGACCCTCACGTGCGACTAGCTCTTCAGTAAGCTCAAGTCCGGTGAGATTGACGCCATGGCGAGGGCTTCTTATGAAAATCCTTCTGGCCCGTCGATGTCTTTGCTTTCTGGCTCTTCTGCTAACTCCTCTGGAGGCTTTGCACTCTCTTCTCTTCTTTCTGTCACAGAGGAGCAACTGGAGTTCATGGGGGATGACGAGTTGGCTTTGCTCGCCAACCGGTTCTCGCAGTTCCACAACAACCGCATGAACCGTCACCGCGGAGGAGGACGCTCGGGATGTTTCGAGTGCGGCGACCCCAACCACTTCATCGCCAATTGCCTGAAGAAGAACAAGCAAATCTTCGGCAAGGCGGATCATGGGCACAAGTACGACTCCGGCAAGCGCAAGGAGAAGTACGTCCCCTCGAAGCACAAGCGGAAGGGCGGCTTCAACAAGGAGTACATCAAGACCAAGTACTTGGAGAAGGCCCAGGCTGAGCAGCGTGCATTCTTCGCCATGCTCAGCGACATCGACGACTCGGATGACGACTCTGCTTCCTCAAGCGATGACGAGTCCGAGAAGAAGAACAAGATCGAGGACAAGCTCAATGACCTCTGCTTCTTCGCTGACAACAAGGGCTTTTGTACCATGGCCCTCGGCAAGGAGGTCGATGGCGAGACGGAGGAGATCCCTCGGAACGACGACGACGACGACACCTCCCAGGTATCTCTGAGCCCAACGAGCTTTCTGCTGAGGTCGAGAAACTTACTGCCGCTCTCCTTAGTCAAGATAAGCTGCTTAGGCGTGCTGCTAGAGAGCGCAAGGAGTTTAGGTAGAAGTGGGAGGATATGGTGAAGGAACTTGAGTTTGCCAAGTCCACCATGGTCGTTTCTAAGGAGGGCAAGTGTGAGATGTGCATCACGCACATGACTGACCTTCTCACTTTGACAGGTAAGTATGTGGCGTTGGTTGGAGAGGTGGATGAGCTAAAGGCTAGATCCTCGTTGTTGGGTGCGTGCAAGTCTTGTGCTGGCTTGCAAACCGAGTTGGCAGAGAAGAATGTCAAGATTGTGTCTCTTGAGAAGGCCAGCTCGGGTAGCACTTGTGTGACTAGGTGCGTTTTGTGTGAGGGCTTGGAGATGGAGATAGCCAACGTGAAGCATGACAAGATGCAAACCGAGTTGGAAAACACATACCTTCGGACCATCTTGTCATGGGTGTCTAGTGGTGAGCCACAGCTTGGGATGATGATCTCCCAATTCAAGCGTGCTGCTGGAGGTCCAGGTGTAGGCTTTGCTCAGGGTGTTGATGTTTCATCTTTTGAGAAGATTGGAGAGTCGAGTGGTCTTAACCCATGTGAGAAGCCCAACTCCACCACTACTCCCAAGCTTACTAAGATTCCACCCAAAGAGCCTCTTAAGCCCAACACCAAGGATGGTGTGTTCGTTGAACCTCCGAGAGCCCCACCCAAGAAACAGACATGCCATCCCAAGCCCAACCACTTGAAAAACAAGTTGGACGCCAGGCCACCTATCCAGGAGAAGCTTATGCCACAGAAGGGCAAAGTGATCCACACCCACTACTGTGAGTACCAACAACCCCATCTGAGAGCGGTGAGGTACCATTGTGAGCACTATGGGAGAGATGGACACTTGAGTGAGTTATGCTTTCAGCGCAAGAGAGAGGCGCGCTGTGCAAAGGAGATGAACAACATGGACATGTACCATCCTTTCCATGATGTACATGTGCCGAATGTTCAGAGGCATGCTGCCAGGCCTAGAGGTCCAAAACCTCAAGTTCCTAAGCCTAGGCCACGAGGAGGTCGTGCCCAGTGGGAGCCTGCAGTTGTGGGCTATGGACCCCGTGGCGGTGGCTTTGTAGTTGAGCGTTTTCCACCAACGCATTTTGAGTATCACGATGGACACTCCTCCCTTAGCGGACCACATTTTCCTCTACGTGGTGATCGCTCTTCCCGTAGACGTGCTAGGAATGGTTTTTCTGCTAACCGTTCTTTTGAGCAGCCGGCCCAACACTGGTATTCTCCCTACTTCACTAACCCCAGTGTTGGACCGTATGCTCACCCTATGTCTTTTTATTGATGTAGGTAAAATGATTGGAGAACGTTTGGTTGGTGGATTCTGGGTGTTCGAGGCACATGACCGGAAACGCCAAGTGGTTCTCCAGTCTTAGTCCGGTCGCCGGAAAGGAGTTTATCACCTTCGGCGACAATAGTAAAGGTAAAGTGTTGTCTCGTGGGTCGGTGCGAGTTAATGAGCACTTTGTGTTGCGCGATGTTGCTCTTGTTTCTAACTTGCATTTTAACCTTCTCTCTGTTTCGCAACTTTTCAATGATGACTATTGTTGACACCTCGGGTGGTACGCAGAAGAAACCGCAAGCGCACGGCTGTCAGTTGTAGCTTTTCACCTCAGAGTATTCCGGGGTATCGAATCCACGAGGAACGCGAAGTGATTTTGAGAAAACTACGGGGGTAAGGATATCTAGGATAGATGAAGGGAACGGGCACTATCTACTGGGGTAGATCCTAGTTCTATTAGACTTCTAGTGATTTAAGTTCTTTACTAGTGTACTGTGGGCGTACTAGCCTTTACCACTGACTTAGGTTGAACGCTAGCACAACGAGCCCTACTGTTAAACTAGACCAACTACGTGGTGCAATTCAAGGCGCACAGGGCTGTCACCACCTGCTTGCTAACACATCTATCCGGGGGCCTAGCCGTATTCACTAGCCATATACAGCCTAAGTACCACACTTAATCTATATACTACTACTACTAGCCTTGTACTAGAACTAGAGCACTTGAAACTAATATCAAGCAATGAAACAAACACACAAGTACTGAAAATAAATACTTGAAGATAAAATAGATACTAAGTTACCAAAGTTGAAGCGTAGAGCAGAGAGAAGCAGAGGTCTCCGACAACTCCGGAACTCTCCAGACTTCTACTCTTCTCCTCTCCAGCTCCTCTTCTAGTGAGGTACTCACACTCTCTCTAATCTCTCTAGCATAGCAAGTGTGCTAATCTAACCAAATGGTGAGGAATGGTGTGAGGCTCCCCGAATGAGAGCTCAAGGGGCCTATTTATAGTGCTAGGAAGCTAGGGGGGTACTTATAGAGTGAAGGGGAGGTCGGTTAGGGTTTAGGTGGTGGCGCCCGCCACCAAACCCTGGCGCCCGCCACCTCTCTGCCGTCCATTGCAACCTCCATTCATCCAATGGTCTTCATTTGCTCTCCTAAGTCGGTTTGAGGGTCGGTTAGGGTTTAGACACGTGTCCAATGCCCACTATCCAGGTGATACTCTTCTTAGCCCTTGGATCAAACTGTCTTAGTGTGCAATGGCCAGGATTTGAGCTTGAGGTGACTCCCACAGATCGATGACGTGGCTTGGGCCACTTTTGGCACAAGTGATCTGGCGGCCGCTAGTAATAGGTGGCGGTCGCCACCTTGCTCGGGCCCAAATGGGCTAGAGTGGCTTGGCCTTGCTCCTGGTACTGTTATTTGGCCCAAATTCCATCATTTCCTGCATTAAGATAAGAAACTATGCACATGTGGAAATTGGTTAGTTATAAACCAAATCTTCTACCTTTTATGTTGTTTTACCTTGGTTTTGGGTGAAATGTTGATGGTGAATTGATGCTTTAAGCACCATCGACAAGCTCCCCCACACTAACCTCTTGCTCGTCCCGAGCAAGCATGGACTTTAAGAATTGAAACAATTTTATTGAACTAAGCATTCACACAAGATGTTCAACTACCTATACTCATGTTAGTAACCTTTCCAAGTGGCTAATAAATCATACCTATGGCGGTTGAAGGATAGAATAGCTTGCAAGCAAGAGAAACACACTTTCCTTTTTTTACATACCTTGGGGTTTCAGGATATTTTCAAAAAGAAAATCATGGTTCATTGAATCTCTCTTTAAATGTCAAGGCACTCATGGTGTATATCCTCACTTTATGGCAAAAGAAAATGCCAGAGTCTATCCTATGGTTTATGTGGAGTTTATAGGTAAAGGAAGGAATGTAAGGCACTTCTATCTCTCTTTTATTGCTAAGTCAAGTTTAGGATCATGGGAGAGTATAGTCATGCACTAGCCAAGGTATAGGGTGTACTAACTCAACTCCTTTGTTCTTTTTGAAACTCTTCTCTTACCAAAGGATCATGGCTATATGCATCTCTCTCTTTTTTTCTTTTTTTTTTGAGTACTTGGACACTTGTCCTTTTGAGAGCATTTGCTCTTTTTTTTGAATACTTGGACACTTGTCCTTTTTAGAGCATTTGCTCTTTTTTTAGATACTATATAGCCATGTCCTTTGAAGGAATGAGAAAATTTATTCAACTCTTTTAGAACAAAATTTTTGGAGGAGAACTACATGAGTATACTCTCAGTGTGAGAGTTGTCTCAAAAAGGCATGGTTTGCCTTGGCTTTTAGAGCATGACTAAACTCTTCTACCTAGATCAACTATTCTTGACAAAGCTCAAAGATTGATTTAGAAGGCTTTATAGGCTGTTTTCCTATACTCTAATATTTTGGATTTGGTAGGTGGATAGGAAAGAAAGATCATGAACCATGATAATTTTGGTTTTCAAAATAAAAACTCCCAAGGTTGTAGCAGAGTACTAATGCAATTTCAATTACTACTTCTATATCTTATCAAACAACAACCTAGGTTGACTTCCCTATCAAAATGAGTAGGCTACTACACATGAATAAAAGGTAGAATAACATGTCGTGTAAACACTCAATTCAAAAGAAATTGTTTCAGCATTTTTTTTATTTCCTAGCTGCATTTTTAGTTCAAACTGAGACATCCAGTGATCCAAATTTTACAGAATTTAAAACATAGGTTTAGGGGTTCACCGGGGGTGTTTCGGTGCAGAGTGGCCTGGCGGCCGCCAGTAATAAGTGGCGGCCGCCATGGGCTTTGGCCCATGCGGCTTGCAAACAGCGTGGAAGCTATCTTGCTAAGAACAGGTTACTGTTTTGAACATTCTAGCACGTTTTACAGAGGTGTTTAAAGAGGGGATTTCCCGCACACTAGTAGTTTTGGTACTTTTTATTTGAACAAACTTGATGAAGGAAAAATAAGGGTGTCTTTTTATTCGTTATAGAAACTTCCTAAACAAATATTGAAATTTAAACAAACTGAAATTTAAATCAAGCAAAATTAAACTTAAACTAAATCAATCTAACTAGATACCCTAAATCTAATCTAATCTAGTGAAGGAGCCTCGTAGAGATCCTCGAAGCCCGTCTCTTTGAAGAGACGCTTGATCTTCGAGGTGCAGCCCTTGCGGAGGATGGTGAACCGATCCTCCATATCCATTCGCCAGAGGGCTATCTCTGCGACTTGATCCACCAAGGCACTCTTCTCATTGCGCAGCTTCTTCACTTCGGCGGCGAGTTTTTTGAGGGTTAACCCCTCCTCACCACCGTTGTGCTCCATCTCGCCGGGGACTCCTGCCGGAGATGGGTTGAGACGGCGGCGCACGGATGGCTCGGAGAGCGACCCATTGGAGTCATGAGTGCTCGCCTCACGCTCACATAGCCTCTTGTCATAATGCCCATCGGGCATCCTCACGCCATACACCTCTAGTTTAGCCCTCTTAGGATTGGGGTTGTAACTACGGGTGCGGCTATCCGAGCCAAAGCTGACCCGAGATTTCACCCTTGACGGAGTGGGCGTCTCATCGCCCCTGGTTTTGACGGCCAGAGACTTCCTCGGGGTGATCTCCCCCGTGGTCGGCCTAGTGGGCGTCCTCAACTTTTTCACGGGTGGCGTCACCGGAGGAGGATGAAGACGGAGCGGAGGCGAGGCCAGGGGGCGTGTCACCCCTGGCGGCCGCCTAGCAGGGGGGGCGCCCGCCACTGGAGTTGTAGCTGGTGCCTTCCCTGCATTCTCCGGTGGTGTCCCCTTGACATAAGTGCTGTCAGGCAGCACCGTTGCTAAAGGAGGTACGTCAAGTACCTCCATGTCATCGTCGATCAACGACCGGATGATGGCTTTGGTGGAGGACGAGATGGATCCTTGAGGGTTGTAGGACATGGATTTCCATGGAGACGACATGGTTTTGGAGGAGGCTTGGCTAGGCTTCGTGAATAGATGGAGGGAGAAGAAGGAGTTCTTCTTTTAAGAAGGGGGAGAAGTGGAGGGATAAGCCTTAGATGAACTAACACGTCCTCATCTCCTCCTTCTTTCACTCTCCCGAGATTGGGATTAACTGCCACGTGGAGGGGGGCCTCTAAACCACCGCCTAGCGTGGCGGGCGGCAGGGTTTGGTGGCGGCCGCCAGTTGGGAGTGGCGGCCGCCACTCCTCCTTCGCCGGGCATCGAGCGGGAGAAGGTAAGCCTCCTAAATTTCAAAGTTCCGAGGTCAAATTGGCTTGGTTGGGCCTAAAGAGGCCTTTCTCGGGGTTTTGGATGGACTATGTGCATGAAATGGACAAGGGGTAAATTGGGTCCATCCATTAATTGTCATGGGCTTGAGCTACTTCAAAGTTAATTATATCAATTTCGTTTAGCTCATTTTTATCAAAGTCATAGAATATTTTTAATCTTTGTCCATTGACTTTGGAGATTTGCCCATCGTCACTTTCTAATGTGACGGCTCCATGGGAAGAGGTTGCAACAACCTTGCAGGGTCCTTCCCATTTGCTTCGAAGTTTACCATGTCCAAAAAGTCGAACACGGGAGTTAAAGAGTAAAACTTTATCTCCTACTTCGAACTCTTTCTTTTTGATCCTTTTATCGTGCTATCTCTTAGTCTTCTCTTTATAGTGCTTGGCACTATGATAGGCTTGCTCTCGCCATTCTTCTAGTTCGGAAATTTGCATCTTCCTATTTTGGCCAGCTTGGTCAAGGTCCATGTTCCATTTCTTGATGGCCCAATGAGCTTTGAACTCAAGTTCAACAGGAAGATGACAAGTTTTCCCATAAACTAGTTGGTATGGGGACATTTCAATCGGGGTCATATAGGCAGTCCAATAGGCCCACAGAGCTTCGGGTAACTTATGTTTCCATCCCTTTCCCATTTCTTCTACCGTCTTTTGCAAGATATTCTTTATTTGTTTATTGGATGTTTCGGATTGTCCACTTGTTTGGGGGTGGTATGCAGTGGCTACATTATGTTGGATTCCTTGACTAGCTAAGAAATGTCGGAAGCTCTTATGTATGAAATGAGGGCCTCCATCACTAATGACTAGTCTAGGAACTCCAAAACGAGGAAAGAAGTTTTCTTTGAACATTTTCTTCGAATGTTTAGCATCTGCCGCTCGATAGGGTATGGCTTCTACCCATTTCGAGACATAATCCACCACCACAAGAATGTACTCGGCGTCATAGGATTTAGGAAAGGGGCCCATGAAATCTATACTCCAAACATCGAACAACTCAACTTGGAGATTGTTCACGAGAGGCATAGCATCTCGGGCATTAATGTTACCATGCTTTTGGCAACGAGGACAACGTCTCACAAAATTCTTTGTGTCCTCGTACATGGATGGCCAATAAAAACCACTTTGCCATATTTTAGCATGTGTCCGAAAAGCTCCATAGTGTCCTCCATATTCGGCGGAGTGACATCTATCTATGATTTTTGTTGCTTCTTCTATGGGGACACATTTTCTCAAGAGTCCATCTGCACAGACCTTATAGAGATATGGTTGATCCCATAGGTGTGTTCTGCATTGATATAGCAGTTTCTTTCTATTCTCCCCCGGCGGGACATAGCCGGCGACTATAAAATTCATGATGTTTGCATACCAAGGGTTGGTATATGTGACTTTTAAAAGGGTATCATCGCGAAGAAAGTCATTTATTGGGAGATTGTCTGAATTATTGACTTGTAGTCTAGACAAGTGATCAGCTACTGAATTCTCTACTCCTTTCTTGTCTCTTATTTCCAGGTCAAATTCTTGAAGGAGTAGGATCCAGCGGATCAACCTTGGCTTAGCATCTTTCTTAGTGAAGAGATATTTCCGAGCAGAGTGATCGGTATAAACGATCACCTTAGCTCCCACTAAGTAAGATCTAAACTTGTCTATGGCAAAGACTACAGCCAAAAGTTCCTTTTCTGTGGTTGCATAGTTTAGCTGGGGGCCAGTCAGGGTCTTACTAGCATAAGAAATAGCATAATGCTTCTTATCTTTAGTTTGGCCAAGGACGGCTCCCACAACATAATCACTAGCATCACACATGATTTCGAACGGCAAATTCCAATCTGGGGGTTGGATGACTGGTGCCAAAGTTAGAGCCTTTTTCAAAATATTGAAAGCTTGTAGACAATCCTCGTCAAATTTGAACGGGACGTCTTTTGCTAACAGGCTCGTTAAGGGTCTAGCGACTTGTGAGAAATCCTTAATAAACCTTCTATAAAAGTCGGCATGGCCCAAGAAGCTTCGGATTGCTCTCACATTAGTGGGTGGTGGCAATTGTTCAATTATATTGATTTTGGCTTTATCCACTTCTATCCCACGTTCTGAAATTCGATGGCCTAGGACAATTCCTTCCTGCACCATGAAGTGACACTTTTCCCAGTTAAGAACTAGGTCCTTCTCTTCACAGCGTTGGAGGACTTTGTCTAAATTGGTTACGCAATCATCAAAGGTTTTCCCATAGACCGAAAAGTCGTCCATGAATACCTCCATGATTTGTTCAATCATGTCGAAAAAGATGGACATCATACACCGTTGGAAAGATGTCGGCGCATTGCAAAGTCCAAAGGACATGCGTCTATAGGCATAAGTTCCATACAGGCATGTGAAAGTGGTCTTGCTTTGGACATCTGGATGGATTGGAATTTGGTGATAACCAGAATATCCATCCAGGAAGCAAAAGAAGGAATGGTTTGCCATTCTCTCTAGCATCTCATCTATAAAAGGAAGTGGGAAATGATCTTTCTTTGTGGCTTTATTCAGCTTCCTATAGTCTATACACATCCTCCATCCAGTGACAGTGCGTTGAGGGATTAACTCATTTTTCTCATTCTTAACGACTGTCATGTCTCCTTTCTTTGGAACTACTTGCACGGGACTTACCCATTCACTATAAGGAACTGGATAAATAATTCCCGCGTGCAAGAGTTTCAGAACCTCCTTTTTCATGACTTCACGCATAGCGTTATTAAGTCGTCTTTGGGGCTCTCTTGAAGAGGGTATCTCAGGATCGAGAGGGATACGATGGGTGCAGAGATTTGGACTAATTCCCTTTAAATCTTGAAGTGAATAGCCAAAGACAGATCGGTGTTTTTCTAAGACAAGGGTCAACCTACGGACTTCCTCTTCAGATAGCTTACTGCTAATGATTACGGGAGTCTCGGGGTCATTGTTTAGAAAAATGTATCTCTGGCCTTCAGGTAGAGGTTTTAGCTCTATGGAAGGTCGAGATGGCTTTTCTGATTCGTCTAAGTGAAATGGTTCATCTGTCTCGGCTTCTTCTTCGAAAAGAACTCAGAATCTTCTTCAAAATCAGGCTGAGCCAACTCATAAAGGGTTGAGGTTCTAGCTTGATCGAGAAGATCTGGTTCTGGTGGTTGTTCGGCAATAGAATTTAATGCACGAACGAAAGGTACTGAGTACTCTTTTCCACTGATTTGAGCATTAAAGTGCTCTTGACATGGTCCTTGCAAGGCAAGTATGGACCAAGGTTGTCCTAAGAAGACGTCAAAAAGGACTACATCGAAAATGTAGAAATCTAAGACCATGTCCGCTCCATCTACTTGGATGGGGACCATCTTTAGGATTCCTTCACTTTCCAAGATGTCACCATTTGGGTCTCTTAAACACCGTTTAGTTGGTTGTCGTTGAAGGTCGGGGAATGTTCTGGATACGTAATTACTAGCAAGAACATTAATTCCCACGACAGGGTCATAAAAGGCAAAGGCCCTTTCTCCCCTAATTCGACAATCTATTATGCTAGGTACTTTATCTATGCGAGGGATGTTTTCTGATACTTCAGCTTCCATTGTCCATTCATGACTCATGACAGCTGAAAGTTCCAAAAGACGCTCTCAGTTATAGATTCCATCAGAGGACTCAGGAAGTGGTTTGTCGGATGGGAGAGCTTGAACGGAGTAGTTCATAGCATTTCCGTAATCCTCAAACAAATCATCCTCTATCTCACCCAAAAATTCCGGAAGAATTTCTCTCCCAGATGTGGACGGAATAGGTTCCGCAAAGTCCAGCGAGCTAGACTTGGGCTCTTCTTGTTGTTCTACAGTCGAAACTTGGGTTTCTACGACTTCTTCCTTAGGGATTTCATCAGAAACTCCAGTCTAAGGAATATTCTTGAGAATTCTATCAAGAACCTCCTTTCCACCTCGTGGAGAAAGATGAAGAAACGCTCCACCTGACGAATGATCAAGGTGAAGAGCGCTCTCTTTCTCTAAACCGACATAAAAATGTTGAAGGAGCACTAGATCGGGTATGGCTAAATCGGGTCCTGAATTGATTAAACCAATAAAACGGTCCCAAGCCTCCCCTAATGTCTCCTTATCATTTTATCTAAAGGTCAACACTTCTACTCATAGTCGTACCACTCGGTGGACAGGGAAATATGTCAAGATAAACTTGGTCCGTATAGTTCCCCAGTCTCCTCTGGCACTTCCCACGGTTCGAGCATGCCATGTTTTAGCTGCTCCCGTCAAAGTGAACGGAAACAGCTTCCACTTGACAGTGTCAGGTGAAATGCCCAAAATGTTCAAGCATGCACAGACTTGCTCAAACTCACGTAGATGTATGTAGGGATTTTCTGATCCCATAAACATGCTCTCCTGAACTTTGTTAATAAAGTCAGGGCGCAATTCGTAACTATCGGCATATATAGGTTGTGATGTTAAATGTGGCTCTAATCGCGAACTCTTAGGAGCTGCGAATTGTAAGATAGATTGATTCTCCATGTGGAGAGGGTAAAGATGATCCTAACTCTAGTCTCAAAAATCAGCTACCGTTCCCCGGCAACGGCGCCAGAAAAGCTTGTTGACACCTCGGGTGGTACGCAAAAGAAACCGCAAGCGCACGGCTGTCAGTAGTAGCTTTTCACCTCAGAGTATTCCGGGGTATCGAATCCACGAGGAACGCGAAGTGATTTTGAGAAAACTAGGGGGGTAAGGATATCTAGGATAGATGAAGGGAACGGGCACTATCTACTGGGGTAGATCCTAGTTCTATTAGACTTCTAGTGATTTAAGTTCTTTACTAGTGTACTGTCGGCGTACTAGCCTTTACCACTGACTTAGGTTGAACGCTAGCACAACGAGCCCTACTGTTAAACTAGACCAACTACGTGGTGGAATTCAAGGCGCACAGGGCTGTCACCACCTGCTTGCTACCACAGCTATCCGGGGGCCTAGCCGTATTCACTGGCAATATATAGCCTAAGTACCACACTTAATCTATATACTACTACTACTAGCCATGTACTAGAACTAGAGCACTTGAAACTAATATCAAGCAATGAAACAAACACACAAGTACTGAAAATAAATACTTGAAGATAAAATAGATACTAAGTTACCAAAGTTGAAGCGCAAAGCAGAGAGAAGCAGAGGTCTCCGACAACTCTGGAACTCTCCATACTTCTACTCTTCTCCTCTCCAGCTCTTCTTCTAGTGAGGCACTCACACTCTCTCTAATCTCTCTAGCATAGCAAGTGTTCTAATCTAACCAAATGGTGAGGAATGGTGTGAGGCTCCCCGAATGAGAGCTCAAGGGGCCTATTTATAGTGCTAGGAAACTAGGGGTAGTTATAGAGTGAAGGGGAGGTCGGTTAGGGTTTAGAGGGTGGTGCCCGCCACCAAACCCTGGCGCCCGCCACCTCTCTGTCGTCCATTGCAACCGCCATTCATCCAATGGTCTTCATTTGCTCTCCTAAGTTGGTTTGAGGGTCGGTTAGGGTTTAGACACGTGTCCAAAGCCCACTATCCAGGTGATACTCTTCTTAGCCCTTGGATCAAACTGTCTTAGTGTGCAATGGCCAAGATTTGAGCTTGAGGTGACTCCCACGGATCGATGACGTGGCTTGGGCCACTTTTGGCACGAGTGACCTGGCGGCCACCAGTAATAGGTGGCGGCCGCCACCTTGCTCAGGCCCAGATGGGCCAGAGTGGCTTGGTCTTGCTCCTGGTACTCTTATTTGGCCCAAATTCCATCATTTCCTGCATTAAGATAAGAAACTATGCACATGTGGAAATAGGTTAGTTATAAACCAAATCTTCTACCTTTTATGTTGTTTTACCTTGGTTTTGGGTGAAATGTTGATGGTGAAATGATGCTTTAAGCACCATCAACAACTATGAGATTCGTTTTAAACCGAATCTCAATCGCATTTTGGATCCTCAGGGCAATATTGTGTGTTTGATTTCGCCCTTTGGAAAAGTCTTTCGTGTGAATTTCTCAGAGTATTTTGGAACTTCTCATTGTCTTGTGGCTGGACCTTCCTCCTCTAATCCTTGGAAGTGGCATAGGAGACTTGGTCACTTGAGCTTCGACTTGCTTGCAAGGCTTAGTTCACTTGGCCTAATCCGAGGATTGCCCAAGTTGTCCATGGAGAAGGATCTTGTTTGCTACTCTTGTAGACATCGGAAGATGGTTGATGCTCCCCACCATCCAGTGACTCAGGTCATGACCAAACGCCCTGGAGAGCTTTTACACATGGATCTTGTTGGTCCGGCTCGGGTGAGTTTGGTTGGGGGGAAGTGGCATGTGCTTGTTGTTGTTGACGACTTTTCGAGATATTCGTGGGTCTTCTTTTTAGCTGAGAAGACCAAGACTTTCTCCTTTGCTCGCAATCTGATTTTGCGTCTTCAGAACGAGTTCCCTTTCTACTCGATGCGAGCTATTAGGAGTGATAATGGTTCCAAATTCAAGAATTCGGATTTTGAAAAGTTTTGTGACTCTTTGGGTCTAGAGCATCAGTTTTCTTCTCCCTACACACCGCCTCAGAATGGTGTTGCAAAGAGGAAGAATCGGACCCTTGTAGAGATGGCCAGGACGATGCTCGATGAGCATAGGACTCCTAGGCGATATTGGGCCGAAGCTATGAGCACTGCATGCTATATTTCCAATCGCATTTTTCTCCGAGCTTTCTTGAAAAAGGCGTCTTATGAGTTGCGTTTTGGAAAACTGCCAAAGGTGAGTTATTTTCGAGTTTTTGGTTGCCATTGTTTTATACTCAAAAAGGGCAACCTGGACAAATTTGAGTCTCGTTCTTCTGACGGTGTATTTTTGGGTTATGGCACTCATACTCGTGCATATCGTGTACTTAACCTTGATACTAACCGAGTCATGGAGACATCCGATGTCACCTTCGACGAGACCATGGTTTGTCCTTCTTCTCGTTTTGAACGTGCAGGTGATCATGAGGTTGGCGAGCCTCTTTTTGATGATGAGGAAGAGAGTGCTGAAGGGATGGATGACCCAGCACCTCCTCCACCTGTTGTGCCGCAAAGAGAAGCTTCTACTATGACTCACGGCCCCGGTCCCTCTTCTTCGACGACTTGGGGGCTGTGGGATCCGCCACCTTGAGCGGTACCTTTTGTACCCGAGGAGGCACCAGCTGCTGTTGAGGGGGAGGCTACATCAGCTCGAGAGGCGCCACGACATATCCAGCGCTAACACCCGCCTCAACAAATGATCGGCAGCATCGGTGAGCGTGTCACTCGGTCAAGGTCACAACAAATCTCTCACTTTGCTCATTCTACATTTGTTGCTGATTTTGAACCCCGAGATGTTGGACACGCTTTATCTGATCCAGATTGGGTCAATGCCATGCATGAGTAGCTTGAAAATTTTGAAAGAAATCGGGTTTGGGTTCTTGTTCCTCCTCCTCCTGAGTGTCATCCTATTGGGATAAAATGGGTTTTCAAAAACAAACAAGGAGAGGATGGCCATGTTGTGAGAAACAAGGCCAGACTAGTAGCCCAGGGGTATAGTCAGAAGGAGGGGATAGACTATGAGGAGAATTTTGCTCCTGTAGCTCGTTTGGAGGCAATTAGGATACTCTTGGCTTTTGCTGCATCCAAAGGGTTTAAACTTTTTCAAATGGATGTCAAGAGTGCCTTCTTAAACGGCTACATAGAAGAGGAAGTGTATATGAGACAACCCCCCGGTTTCGAAAATCCCAAGTTTTCAAACCATGTTTTTAAACTTCACAAAGCTTTATATGGTTTGAAAGAAGCCCCTAGAGCCTGGTATGATAGGTTGAAAACGTTTTTGCTTGCTAAGGGTTTTAAAATGGGATGTGTGGATAAAATGCTCTTTCTCCTCAAGCAAGGCAATGATACTCTCTTGGTCCAGATTTACGTGGATGATATCATTTTTGGTGGTTCTTCTCATGCTTTGGTTGCCAAGTTTGCAAACACTATGAGCAGGGAGTTTGAGATGAGCATGATGGGCGAGTTGACGTTTTTCCTCAGGTTGCAAATCAAGCAATCCCGAGAGGGGACGTTCGTGCATCAGGGCAAGTACTCTAAGGACATCCTGAAGAAGTTCGACATGGATGAGGCCAAGCCTCTTCCAACACCCATGCCGACCACGGCGGCTCTGGACGTGGATGTGGATGGAGAAGCTGTGGACCAGAAGGAGTACCGGAGTATGATCGGGTCGCTGCTGTACCTGACGGCGACACGCCCGGACATCCAGTTCGCAGTGTGTCTGTGCGCACGATTTCAGTCGTCGCCGCGCACTTCTGACCGTCAGGCGGTCCAGCGCTTTATGAGGTACTTATGCTTCACTCCTGAGTTCGGGATTTGGTAATCTTCTTCCTCCACCCTCTCCCTTTGCGGTTACTTTGATGCCGATTTTGCTGGTTGCCGGATTGATCGCAAGTCCACTTCTGGGACTTGTCAGTTTATTGGTTCTTCTCTTGTATCGTGGTCTTCTCGCAAATAGTTTAGTGTCGCCCAGTCTACCACGCAGGCTGAGTATGTTGCTGCGGCTAGCTGCTGTTCCCAGTTGCTTTGGATGATGGCCTCTTTGCGTGATTTTGGTCTGAGCTTTTCTCGCGTTCCTTTGCTTTGTGACAGCACGAGTGCCATTAGCGTTGCTAAGAACCCCGTGCTGCACTCTAAGACCAAACACATTGATGTGCGCTTTCATTTTCTGCGAGACCACTATGAGAAGGGTGATATCGACCTTTGCCATGTCGATACTCATCATCAGTTGGCTGATATTTTCACCAAGCCTTTGGACCAATCAACTTTTGCTAGGTTGAGAGGTGAGCTTGGTGTGTGTTTCCCCTTTTAGATGGGGGAAACATTTTGACTCGTGTAATATAAACTGACTTTGTGTTTTTCATTTGGTTTCTTCATGCATCTTTGCATTTCATATTGCATATTTACATTCAGAGCTTCATGAATATAATCTTTAGAATGTGGCTATGCTCAGTATAGTATTTGCTCCCATGCTTTATGATGATGCTTGTATCTTATGCTCTTTCTGATCACTAATGCATGTTGTGAGCTGAGCTATTTTTGAATGGTGAACCTGCTTAATGAACATAAAACTTGAAACTGTTCACTATTGAGATATGCAACTAGCATGTGTAGGATGTGTAGAATTCACTCGTGCTTTTCATATATGCTATGTTGCTATGTCTCTAGTTCTGAGTCATTCACTTGCTTGGTATGTTCATATTATGAGATAAAATTTGAACCAAGTTAAGTAAATTGGAAAGATCGAGACGAGACTGCTTGTCAGCACATCACAGTTTCGAGATTGTTTCTCAATGCACTTTGAGTTAAACTTGAGCTGTGTAGTGTATGACCGAAACTGTTGCTTTAAGCTTCTGATTGCTTCTGCATAGGCTTCGCACAGTTGAAAAGTTAGGCGATGACAAGTTTTCAACCTCTCGCAATCACGTGCTTTAACTTGTGTAATTTAACCGCTCCAACTCCGATAAAATTTGGATACACAAGTCTATGTTTCACTCTATAGCATGATGATTGAACCTTGCTAGGGGTAGTTCACCTTGTATACCTGTTTAGCACTTGTTTGACTTCTTGTCTATACATGTTTGGTGCTATTTTGATGGTGAATACTTTTTGGCTAAAAACTGCTCTTTTTGCTCACATGTTCATATTTCATATTTGGTGATCAGTTTGAGCCTTTGCCAGCATTCTGTGCATTTTATGAGTCATCGGATCAACACTCTATCGAGCATCGTCTCATTCTATCGACTATATTCCTGAAGCTGCTAACTTGCATTTTGACTCATATGCATTTTGGAAGGGGGAGTTCTTTTGTCAATGGGGAGAAACTTGCTTGATGGTGCATTTTCAACTAAGGGGGAGAAAATATTAACAAATCATGAGTGCCTTCTATGTTCAACTAAGGGGGAGAAAATATTGCAAATCATGTGCTTTCCGAGTTGAACTAAGGGGGAGATTTCCTGGTTGTGTGCACCATTCGAGGGGGAGTTTTGCTCGCTGCTGCGTTTTCGAGCTGGTAACAGTTGGTTCAGAGCATTTTTGGTAGCTAGTTGTGTTGAGCCTTTGCCTCTTTCTTGAGGAACTAGCACCTTCGATCTTTTATGCTCTTCAGCTGATTTATAGCTTTCTTCAGTTGGTACCGAGCTTCCTCGCTAGCGGTGTTGAGCCCGTTCTGCCTCTTCTTGAGGGCTAGCTCTATTTTGCTTGAATTTCAGTTGATTCTTCAATTGGTATCGAGCTTTCTCGCTAGCGGTGTTGAGCATGTTCGACCTCTTCTTGAGGGCTAGCTTTGCTTTGCTTGGTTGCGTCGAGCCATTGCCCATGTCTTTGGGAACCAAGTTGTTTTGCTCTTTCCACTTGACCTTCTTCAGGTTTGATATGCTTTTGGGTCATTTGGTTGAGTTCTCTCTCCTGCTTCCTTCCTTCCTCTATTCCATTTATGATTTGTGTTGGTAGTTGACAATGCACTCATCAAGGGGTAGATTGCGGATACATGGGTGTATGCCGAGTCTCTGAGTAATGAGTGATTGTCAACTGGGATAATGTGCATGTTCTTTGGCTTGTGTTGTACAGGTGTCGAGCACGGATATAGTGATCAAAGGCAAGGTGATGGTCAAGTAGAGACGTGTCGTGCCGATGGACCGAGAGTGGCGAAGGGCGGACGTGAGGCTTGGACTGAGGGACCGGTGGCCCGAGGATCAGCTGTGGTGGCTGACAGCCTAGGACAGCGACGAGCGAAGACTTGCAGGCACGGTGTTGCTTGGGTCGAGGACCTGGGGACATGTGTCGGTGGATGGGGTGCACGGGCGGTGCATCCCCTCTACGGCTCGGTTTGATGGTTGAGCCACAGAAAAACCACCGAGTGGACGGTTTCCAGGTTTGGGCCTCAAAACCTGGGCGCTGATGGTTTCTGAGTTTGGGCCACAAAACTCGGGCTGAGGACGGTTTCCAGGTTTGGGCCTCAAAACCTGGGTGTTGCGGGTTTCTGAGTTTGGGCCACAAAACTTAGGCGATGGACGGCTGGTTTCCCGGTTTGGGCCACAAAACCGAGGGCGAAGTCCGGGAAAAGGACGATCAGAGCTGAGGCGGCACGTGGCGGCAATCGTTGAGGTTGCGTCGAGGCAATGCTACCAGTTGTGCTGGCGTGGCCGTCGGATCACCAGCATCTTCGAGTTGGTCCAGAATAACCCTAGGGTTTAGCTGGTTCGCTCTGTAATTAGTGATTGGTAGAGTAGGAATTAGAATTAGGATAAGTAGAGGGAGACAGCCTCCTCCCATTCTATCTCAGCCATTTTCTCTTTGCCTTCTAGGTTTTCCTGCTCTCCCAATCCCCTGCTGTAGCAACTGAGATCCGCAGAGAACCATACCTCTGTGTACTGGAGATTTTGAGGAAGTGAGACCGTAATCTCACTCTTGTAGCGAGTGGTAGCCACACGGTTGCAAATCGATGTGTTGATTCGCGTTTTGGTTCGTGTTCTTCGCGTTCTTCGTTTCTCCGCGATTTTCCCGTCACTCGATCTCCCTCCCTACTGCATCTTTTGGAATTCCACATGAATCAACTTGTTCTTTATAGTGAGGAGATCATTTCCACCGAAGGAATTCATCTAACTCCTCACGAACAAGTAGATCGGGTCGATTTCGTTTTCGTGGTGCTTTTTCGGTTCATACACCTTCCCCTTCGATTTCCCGTTAATTGAATCAATTTGAGCGGATGATTTCTTGGGGATAGTCTCCTAACTACCTCGTGATCATCTTCTCCAAGTTTGGGAACGTGGGATTGTGATTTGATTCGGATTTGGGAGATTGTGTGTGAAGGGCGACCGAAATTGCCTTCACTGTGAGGTCACGGACAGTCTGCGGTTTTGACCGGCGGACAGTCCACGCGTCGGGGAAGAGCCGGATCAGTGGCTGTGTTCTTCGGACGGGTTACTGTTTTTACACCGGCGGATAGTCCGCAGTGTAAAGTCGCGGACAGTCCGGGACGGGTCCAGGGAACTTCAGCAGCAGTGCGTTTTCGCACTTTTGACCGGCGGACAGTCCGCCATCCCCTCGCGGACAGTCCGCAGTTGGGGCGGACAGTCCGGGACCTCAGGGCTGGACAGTCCAGGATCCTGCTGAGTGGTACGTTTTTGTGTGTTTGCTCTCCGGACTTCTTCGCTTGGTTTCTAGACTTCTCGTTTGGCCCTATTGTTCACCTAGGAACCTCTCTAGGTATCTTTGCTATTTGTTAGCATCGGTATTCAGGCATTTCTCGACGTAGGCTTCAATCTACGTTCGGGACTAGGTTTTAGGGGTTGAACTTGTTCCGGTACTTTTGCCGATTGGCTTGCTATCGCTGTGTGGTGCTCCGCTGTGATCCTAGAGATCATCCACCCTCTTCCAAGGGTCATGGGCATCATGGTTTTGATCGAGAGAAATTTTTGAGCTCCCATTCACCCCCCCCCCTCTGGTCTCCTTGCTATTGCATTCTCGGTCTTTCACATATTTGTTGCTATATGTGTCTTGTGGACTTCCTGGGCACACATATAGAGGACACTTGGTATTCTTTGGAAAACCGGGTGTTACACTCAGCAAGACTCATCTCTAGACTCGTCGTAGATCCTGTCCAATCGACTCAACCCTCACCCACACGCACCCAAGACACACGCCAAGATCTCCCCATATACCATCCCGTTGTTATGGCACCACGTGCCTTAGCCAAGCATAAGCATCATCACAAGCATAACATCACAAATATAATGCGTAGAAGAAGCAAGTAAGATGTATGAAAAAGCGGTGTCTAGCCTATGAGCGGGTGTGCAGGGGAAAGGTTGTGACAAGGTAGTGGCATCATAAGCAATCAATCATGCAACCTATAACCGTTCATTTGCAGAAAGTAAAGTGCTAGCAACTACATTATTGCATGTCTAATAGGTTCTACGAGGTTGGATGGGTTGTGGCACCTTCGGAACCGTCGTCTCCGAGCTCCTCCTGGTACTCGTAGTCGTCCGCCTCAGGGTCCTGCTCCACCGGGGCTGAAAAACGAGACGTAATGTCGCATTAAGCGACTCCTATAGATGTTCATGAAGAAGCAACTGAAATTCAAAAGATCCAAATTCACTCAAACATAGGACTAAGACGTAGTGCTCATTTTTAGAAAAATATAGAAACTGGTTACGTATTTTTTTTGAGGCAGTATGAATTTCTTAAGAATTTTCTACGTTTGAAATCATTCCTGAAAAAGAAAAAGATCCAATTTCCCTTCTACTGACACGTGGCGCCTTTGGGTTGCGACACTAGGCAGCTCCTGGTTGGCTCAGGGTTTAGTGGGGCCGATAGGTGGGACCTGGTGTCAGTCAGCGTTGACCAGGTCAATGGTCAATGTTGATCAGGCCGTGACTGGGCTTGGCGGGCCAGGCATGGGCCGGATTTGGGCCGGGCTAGCCTGGACACGTGTCGGCTGCTGAGCCTGGCCACGTGGCAACTTGGGCTCCTACTGGGCCTGTGAAATGGGCAGAAGCCCTGGGTGGACCAGTGAACTTCCCCATGCTGGTCTATAGACCGCAGACATGGCCTGCGGTGGACCGCGTCTACTTTCCCTCCTTCCTTCTCCGGCTCACACGCACCGGGTGCACGGGAACCTTTTTCCCCCTTTCTCTCCTGCACGGGCGCTCGCCGGCGGTGATCTCTTCCCCCTCCTTCGCACTCCGGTGGTCAAACGAGCCAGCGATGACCCCTAGTGGCTTCCTTATTCTACGGCGAGCATGGCGAGGTGCTAAAGGTGGGGCCTTGGCCCTCCAGCAGCACAGTGATGGTGCGGCAGCGGATCTCGACTCGCGACTGAGATGGTGAGCCAGTGTGGGTGGTCGTGGTGTGCGTTTGGCCTCTGAGGCTTCTAGCTGGGGAGGTAGACGTGCTACTCCGCTACCGGCGTTGTCCAAAATCCACGACGGAGTCCACTTCTCATGTACGTGCTCGACGGTGTTCTGGCAGGCCTCGGCTCCCGTGGTCGGTGCCACAAGGAGGGCCCGAGGTGCATTCGAGGGTGCGGCCAGGTGCGCCGTGTCGAGGCGGGGCTTACCGGTTACTACTCACCGGCTGGGGAGGTTGGTAACGGCCAGAACGGCTTCGCCATGGCTGTGCACCGGCAATGGCGGGCGCGCTCGACATGGCGTTCGTTCGGGCGTTCCTGAGCCCGTGCGGCTCGGCATCGCCATCTCTTGCCTGCTTCTCATGTGTGGCGAGTGCTGTGACACGTGACGCGGTGTGGTGCTCGGCAGGGCGACACCTTTCCCCTCCGAGTGGGGAAGAACGCGGCGGCGCCCTTGGCGGACATGGCGGACTCGTGATCAGTGGGCAGAGGGAAAAATGACGCTCACCGTGGGGCTCGGGGTGGCTAGGATGGTGGTGCAGTGGCAAGGCGTGGCTGTGTTGATTCAGAGCAGTGCAGGAAGAGCCGTTGCGTCGGTGTAGTCGTTCGGGGCGTCGTCCTCCGCTCTGGCGACTCCGGGCAGAGCTCCATGTGGAGCTCCAGGCGATGCTCCATCCTCTTGCTCCTCTTTCGCCTCCTTCCCTTCCTTCTCTCTCACGGGTTGGTGGGTTGTGCGGTGGTTGCCACCAGAGTGGCGGCGAATGTCTAGGACGGGGGCTAGGGTTGGCGGTGCGGTGTTTTATAGCCGCTCGGTGGCCATGGCTGTGCTGGATGACGGGGAATAGTGGAGGGGTACGTGTAGGGCGATTAGGGCCTTAGGGTTAGGGTTTGGTGTTGGTGCAAGCGGGAGAGCGGACTGGCGCTTCCAATTTGCAGCGCGGCCAGTCAAAAGTGGCCACGACGACGTCAGCGGCGCGGGCCTTGGCGGCGACGTCAGCAGCGCGGCCGCGCTTATCTGGGGAAGGGAGGGCGCTGTGCTTCGGATGCGTGGACGTGGCGTCCATCCGCGCGTGGTCTCCCTAACGGCTCGAACGGGGACGGCGGGGATGCGGGAGCGGCCTTGGATTCGGGCTCCGGTGGGGCGCTCTACTTCGGTGCAGAGGAGAGGGGGAAAGGTGGGGGATGACAGGTGGGGTCAGCGGGGCCACTTGTCAGTCGGATCATGAGGGAGTGGGGGCGGGTGCAGCGCACAGTGTGAGCGGGCTGACGCAGCGATCGAACCGCGCAGCTTGCGCTAGCACGCGCTATTGGGCTGCGAGGTGTGGGTTTGGGTGGCGTGCAAGGGGAAGCAGGCTGGGCTGGTTGGGCTTCTTTCCCCTTCTTCTTTTCTCCCTGAATTTCTCTCCTCTTTTCTATTTCTCTTGTAAGCATGTGAGCCACAAGTGTGTGGGCTTGTGTGGGGCCCACTTGGGTTTCCTAGGGGTTGATTAGGTCTTAGGGCATCATGTGTCGAGGCTACTTGTGAAAGCATACCGGGATTTGGATCAAGGTTTTCATAAAGGATTAACTTAAGCAACACACATAAAATGATAAGATCCAAATCAAAAGTTAAATATCAATGCGTATGCTTTTATCTCTACATGGGTGTTACTTATGCATCTAGGGAGGGTTTCCTACATGTCACTCACCAAGCTTGGGTTATTGTCAAAAAGGTTTTGAAAGTTGTGATTTCTGGGTTGCGGGTTTTCTCCGGGTTGTTACAGACTCCCCCCCCCCCCTCACCAGGATCTCGTCCTCGAGATTTAGGGTAAGCATATGATGAGGATATCGCCACGCTGGACACACCGACGCCATGGTCTTCCCCAAGTTGCAATCCGTCTCCAACTCAGCTACCTCGTCACCCTTGGAATTCAGGAGCAGCCCGAAGTAAAATCAACTCCTCGGATGCATACGGACTCCATTTTGACGAACCAGATATGCTTGGAAAGATAATTGGATAAGCTAACCAATGGCTTTGGAATCACATCAAAATACGTTCGGAGTCAACGGGAATCGTCGAAACAAGTCAGCGTCCAGAATCTGCTAGGGTGCTGCGACACCGTCTTTTGGTCTGATGGGCCGTGTATCGTCCTAGAGCCTATTAGGGGGCGCGTCCAGCAGGGGCGACGACCTAAACCCTATAATTAGCCACCGCCGTCGTCGTTAGGTCTTGTGTTATGTTTAGTGTTTAGTTTTCTATCGAGGAACTAAATCGTTCATTGTAACTGTGGTGTCGAATCCTTTTACAGTTATCCAGGGCCCTCATTCTTGATCTCCTCCACTGTGTCGATTAGTCCTTTGGAACCGAGTTCTTGAACCCTCTATTGATTTTCGCATAATTCAAATTTGCAATTTCAGATTGCATGTTTTACCTTCTTGCTTGTGTTCTTCGATTCGCTTGCAGGATTAGCCATCTTGGCGAGGTCAATCAAGTTGTGCTTGGTTGATAACAAACAGAGCAGTGGTGTAACGGTTGCAGGGTTCGAATCGTGTCTGATTTGAAGCCGGATCACCAATTTCGAGTTCTCCACCAATCGAACCTATCGCTACCTCACGGAAGATCGGGTTGTCCCTCATCAGCATACCTGTCGAAGAGGTAGGGGTAGAGCATTGTTGGTATAAATTAACGCACACTCTACTTTATCCACAAGCGCACAGATAAAATCTACCGATGTAGCACTTCACCGGAGTAACCCAGTTTTAATATCGAACTCAAAGGAACGGATAGCGTTAAGCCTTCAAGTCTAACCCCCTGAGTAGCTAACAAGGACAGAGAATCTAGAAGTATAAAGGGGATCACTAAGGTTGTCTAAATCCAATTCAAGAGTGATATGTTTATATTATTCTTAGTGGGGAAGTTGCCATAAAAGGTCACAAATAGAGTATCTTTTATGCAAATGTATAATCCTACCGAGCGTACACACGGGTAAGTGGACTATAGAAGAATCAACAAGGCTATAAGAGTCACCCTTGCGAACAACCACTACTACCGGCGTTATAGGAGGCAATTATGAGCTATCAAGTCTAAGCACCACGCTTACACTATCCAACTACTTTAACTCTAGAGCGACTTAGAATTAAAGTACTCAAAAGAGAGTCATAAACCTTAAGAATAATAAGAACAATGGCTCAAACTTAAATATAGACGTTGATTACCGAAACAATCGCTGAAGCAAGTTGACGATGAACTTGAATCCGCAGGTACAAGATGAAGAAGTGGATCTGACAGGCCGGAGCTCCTTCTTGACCTCTTCCTCTCTCTCTCTCTCTTGTAGATCTAATATAAGACTAGGTTCTAAACCTAAACTAGAGGGGTAACTAGTCTGCTACTTGAAAGTAGGCTCTTGAAGTCTCTTCTAGGGTTTCTGAATGAGGCGTAGTCTTTTCTGAAGAGGGACCTTGTTCTTCTCTGGGGCCTGGGGGCCTGTTTATATAGCCCCGAGGGATCAACCGTACCCGTTAGATCAAACCGACTTCACGTAGGGCTGAGATGGATCCTCAAAGGCGGTAGAGGAAGGTTCCAGAAGGGGGAGGCCGGCGGCGCCCTGGGCCGACCGACCGGTGGGGCCACCAGACCGGTCGGTCCCACCTGTCGGGGTCTCGAGGTGCCCCGCCTCGTGGAGTCTTCAGGTGTTCTCTAGAGTCTTCTGGAGTATTCATGACTTGGCGGTTGCGCCATCTCCCGTTGGTTTCCTTCTAGGGGAAGCAATCGAGGGTTGATTTCCTAAGTAATCCCTGCAGATTCACAATTCACCAAAACTCGTGGAATTCATTAGTTTTAAACCCTATACTAAGGTGGAGTTCATGTATTTATCCATTTTCATATTTATTTGACCTTTAATAATAAGAGTTAATTAATGTCAACAAACTCCCCCACAGTTAGGCTTTTACTCGTCCTCGATAAAAGGTTGGATCATAACTGTAGGATAAGATATCAAGCACTAGATCTTTCTATTCATACCTGCATTGTTAGATTCAGTGTATTTACCATAAAACCTTGAGTAGTTAGAGAACAGAATAGTTGAAATAGATCACCCTTTTCTTTTAGCACAAGACATTGGAGTTTTTGAATTTTTTAGAAACAAGTCATAACTTTCCTTCTCCTTTTGTAGCACTTTAATACCTTACCAAAGTATTTTTCTTCTTTTATTTATGTGGAGCAGTTCATCTTACCAAGTCAAAGGAGAAAAATACTATACTCTAAGATCAAGATATTAATCTTTTTAAACTTTGTCACTCTTGCTGGCACATTGTAATTAGAGGGACCATGGGCTATCTTCTTTTTCTCTTTATCATATTTTTATATATTTTTTTTCTTGAGGTGTGTCGGACACTTGTCCATTTTTCTTTCCTCATTTTTCATACTTTTGCATAGTCCCATGCCTCTAATACAATACTACTTCGGAAGAGTGAATCTTTCTTTATTTGTAAGGATCTCGATCTTTATAGGATAAAAAATTTCTTAACAAAGACTATTAGTTTAACAGAACTCAGCATTAAAATAAGTAATTAATGTGATGATTGATTTTATGAATAACTTTGGCTGGCAATTTATTTACTACAAAGGAGAAGTGTTGTTAATCTCTTTTAACTTTGCAAATGAAATTCTCCAATGCTCATACTTCAAGAATTAGGCTCTCATTATTCTTCTATCATATTCCACAACAACTCTAAGTGATATGGGTTTCTTATTTAAAGTTTTTATCAATGTGAGACTTCCAGAAAAGGTGTTGTGTGACTCTATACCATGAGCATGTCAAAATAATCTTTCCTTTTAATCAGAGTTTATGGATTGCATGGTATTGACGAATTTTTTATTTATTTAATTTGAAACAGAAGCTTAAATATCGAAAAATAGAGTATAGCGATTGTGTACCAAACCGTGGACGAAGGAGGAGGCCAGGGGTGCCGACCCCTAACCGATCGATGGGGCCCACCAACCGGTCGGTTGGGCCAAGGGCCCAACCATGGCCCGCTTCGCGGTGTGTGATCTTGGTGACCATGTCTTCTGTTTTCTGCAGTTTTCGTGATCGGTTTTCGGTAATTCTGTCGTCGTCTTCTCCCCCACACTTATTTTCTGATTTCTGCTAATCACAACATGTGGAGACAAGACACATATCCAAATAACAAGATAATCATGACTCTAATAAAAACTTTATTGATATCATTTAAGGCACCTTTATTACATAATGAACTAGCTAATCAAAATTTCTAATAAAGTAAGACTCTGCAAACACAAGTGCCTTATCAATCTACTAACGACTCATCTCTCAATCCTCTCCCTCGAGTAGCTTGCCTAGCGTGGAGGCTAAACTAACGACCTTAGCCTTCAAACTAATATGTTTTGTAACATACTTATTCAGCACTTCGGTCATCTATTTTGTAGTCTTAGCTAGAGAAGCATATCTCTTCTTAAGCTCTAAATTATCCTTCTCAAGGTCCTCAATCCTATCCCCGTGGCGATCTAACTGGGTAGTCCTCTTGCGCTTGGCCTCGGGATTAGGAGTGGTGGGCGCCCTCTTTGCCGGCGGAGTAACCTTGATCTGCTCAGGGTGACCACAAACTCCATCAATGCGAGGACGCGGAGATGTAGTTGTGTACTTTATGACCGTGGGATCCCCAAACTTGTTCGTCTTCAGCCCGATGAGTGTCTCATTGGGCTTAGGAGGAAGAAGCTGGAGCGGCTTGGAGACGGAAAATCTCGGGAGATCTCTTGTCGGTACTGCTTGAGCATAGAGAGCTTCTTGATGACGCGACGAGATCTCTCCTAGTGGAATCACATCAAGGATTGTCGACGAGATGACGGGGGCGATCTCCTTTGGTGGTGCTATGTGACGTAACAGCCCTAATCCCATGGCCCACTGATCACTATCAACCACTGACAGTCGATCCGTACAGCCAAGAGATTAAGACCGGGTTCGCCACTGGGCTACATCAGTGCCCGATGTCCACAGGATCAGCTCACAATTCAGTTACAATCTCTTGAACATTTTGACAAATAACATCGGAGTAAATAGCGGAAGACTTAAATAACAATAGTTTTACAAACCCGTGTTCAACATAGATTGAAAGTGAAGTTATTACAGACCATAGTTCAAATAGACAGAGTTGGCAGAGTAGCATATGACAACAACTAAAAGATAAAGATACATCACCCAGCCCGAGGGTGAATAATCACTCATCGGCCTCATCGGCCTCTTCCTGAACAACAGTCACACAGCAGGGTCCAAGGCATACTGAGGGATCTGCCATACCTGCAACATGGGTAAAAGAACCCTGAGTACAAAGGTACTCAACAAGACTTACCCGACCAAAGAAAAGGGAGAAGACTCAGGAATGCAGGCTTAGGGTAGTCAAGGTAAGGCTTAAGCAAGATCAAGTATTTTGCAGAAAAGCATTTTTGGTAAACCTTATTTTATTTTTGAAAGATTCGGTATTTCTTGTTCCATCATAATCCTTGATTCATTTTACTTTCCAAAACAGACCTAGTTGAGAACCACTCCCTGTTGACAGTCAGTGACTAAGTCTCCATAACCGAGGAGCAGCGTTAATCCGGATAAATAATACTCAGCTGAGGGTCCCTATCCACACTGCATATGTAGCACCCAAGCTTGCATATGCCAACTCGTCTACCACGATTCCTCCAAGATTGGGCCCGGTCCTACGCCACCCGGAAGTACAGTACACCACTCCAATCCGGGCCTCTAACCCACGTGGGTACATGCTACTTCCGCCATCTCTCCACTCCCAGTGCGCGGTTGTCGGTCCAAAAAAGGATTCCTCGGAGCCGAAGCTTTCCGTAGTATGTGAATAGTTGCAAGTCTTAGTCAATCAGGCCCCCATACAGGTGGTCCCTAAATTTTCCAGCCAGCGACAAGCACCTCGGGACTCTAACCCAAGAGTACAGGTCCTGTCAGTTTTTCAACCCTGTCCCGGTCGGTGTCAACTGTTGAGTCCCGGACTATCAACATGACGGCACCGTATGCAAGGACAACCTCTCCTTCCCATTGACTAAGTACGGATCAGATACTTAGCCAATAGTGGGAGTAAACCAGAAATTCCCAATAATATTCTTAAAGTGATCACACTTTGAAATTGGCATTTTTATTGCAAATCTATCATATAGCATTGCTAAGCATTTTGCAAATAGTTTTTGAAAAGCAGGTATCGGGTGTATCATTGGTCAAGGTAGATAATGCATCAGATAGGATTTCACTCAACTCCTATCAACCTAATGCAATAATTTAACCCAAAACATTTAAAGAAAACATTTATAAAAGCAAGGTAGGGTTAAATGCACCGGGGCTTGCCTTGGATGGCAAAAAGAGCTGAGTCGGGGTAGGTATAAGTGTCGGAGCTCGGGGTTGCCTCGGGGACAGATCCTTCGACGGCTACCTCGACTTCAGGTCCTTCTTCGTCAACTATACGGATGCAATGATGAATGCTCATGAGAATGATGACATGGACTTAAGGTGCAAGACAAAACCACAGATTCGAGATTACTCTAAGGCAAGGCATAATCGAAATCTAGGTTGAGCATAAAAGTTAACCATTTCTTCCTTAAGCAAAATTGATTAAACTAGACTTTATTATAACTATCCTAAGCATCAACCAAACATGGCATCACAAACACCATAGACCAAAGGGTAGGGGTCTATGAACATCAAGCAATCCCAAAAGTCACATCACAGGTCAATCAACGCTAACCCTAATCATTTCTTTCTATTTTTCTTAATTATTTAAAAAGGTCATTTTATGAAGGTGCTCCAAAAATTACCAAATTAATCACACAAGTTCATTAGGGTACAAGCATATGGCAAAACAAATTTCATAATTTTTGGAGGTCATTAAGGTGCTCAATTAAATCTAAACATTTAATTAACAAAAGGCACTATTCCTTAATTAAAATAAAGCTCAAAAATCAACTTGCTCCAAAAGACTTCAAAATTTTGCCAGAAGTTCAGAAAGGCATAACTAGCTCACAAAAAGTGATCTCATAAATTTTGGAGTTATAAATCATTTTCTAAAAATCCAAAACCATCATTTATTAATTAAAAGGGATATTTTTCATTTTCAAATTTTTGCAGAAAAGTCAAGTTTTATATTTTTATAAAATACTTCAGAGCATAAAGAGTCTACCACAAAAATTTCAGAATTTTTGGATGCACACAGAAAATCATACAAAAAAGAGAAAACAGAACACTATTCACATCTCTCAGAAAAAGAGAAGAGCACTGTGCTCCTTCTAGGCCGGGCTCGGGCGAGACGGAAACTGAATGCTCCGTCCGAGGCCTGGCTCGACGAGGCGGAGGGTGCACGAGTTCGCTCGAGGCCGGGCTCGAGCGAAGTGGTGAGGGTCTGTCCGCCGAGGCTCGGGCTCGGGCGAGACGGAGTGGAAGCAGAGGCCGAGGCCTCGGGTGCTTACCACGGATCGGAGGCAGGGCTCGAGGGTGAGGCTCGACACGTGCTCGAGGGTGAGGCTCGACACGTGCTCGAGGGTGTGGCTCGGTGGAGCTCCTTCGGCGGCGAGCGGCGAGCGGCGCTCCGGCGACCCTGCGCAACACACGAGACCGCAAGGGCCGGGTCAGAGTCGCACGGAACCAAGGAACACGACACGGGGGTCGGTGAGGGATGGTCATGGCCGGAGACGGCGAATTTCATGAACCCGAGCTCGCCGGGTTTCTGCCGGAGATGGGAACGGCGAGGTTACGCCGGGCGATTGGAGGCGGTAGAGATGAAATTGAAGGGCGGTGAAGCAGCACAAGAACACGGCGGAGCTTTTGAGCTAGGTGGTGGAGCGGCGGAGGCTGTGGACTGTGCTGGCGACGGTGGCGGAGTGAGTGCGGAGGTCGGAGCTCCGGCGGGCTTATATAGCCGCGGCCAGGGGCCGGTAGAGACCCTGGGGTTGCGCGGGTAAGGTTTGCGGGGGCGTGCGCACTCGATTGCGCTCTGGCGGACAAGCTGGCGTGCAGCCGGGGCTCGGGCGCAAGCTCGGCCGGCGATGGCCACGCGGCGGCGGCGCGGAGAGGACTGTAGGGGACGGGAGAGAGAGTCAGCGCTCGCGTGCGGGCGCGGAGGGGACAAGGGAACATCGGCGACAGGTTGGAGGCGCGTGGGGAGCAGCCGGGCGTGCGGCAGGCGCGGCGCCGGCGCCATGGCCGGGCCCCCCCCCCCCTCTGACGCTAGGAAGAAGAGGAACCGTAGACTAGGCTAGGGTTTGACTTTTGAGCAGTTTCAGAAATTTGCAAATTACTTCCAAAATTTGAACTGTGCGACAAAAACTCAAAACATCAAAGTTGTTCAGAAAAATGAGATCTACAACTTTGTCAATATGAACATTTTCAAATTCCAAATAGTTTTTGAACAATATTTGAAATCAGAAAAGGGGACACTTTTGAAATTTGAATCAATTCAAAATTACTTTGGATTTTATACTGAAACTTGAAAATCTGTAAACATGAAAGTTGTTCCTTTTATCAAAACCTACAACTTTGCTATTATACACTTTTCCTGAAACCCATTAGTTTTTGAACTCATTTTGAAAACTGAAAAGGGGACAAAAACTGGAGTTTGATTGAATTTGAAATAACTCAAAACTTTGTACTGCAACTTGAAAATTTGTAAATACCAAAGTTGTTTCTCTTTGACAGATCTACAACTTTGCTTTTTGGACCAATCCCAAATTTTGAATAGTTTTTGAATTACAAAAAGAGGGAATAAAATCCAGGATTTGGAAATCAGGGTTTTGCAAAGAGATTTGAAATCAAATTCTGATTTTTGAACTTTGGCCAACACAACAACACTACAAGACATCCAACTGAACAAGAATTACACAAAGCTAGGCACAGAGGTGAAATTACCATTTTGCCCAAGTAGAGGGAAGTGGGCTAAATAGGGTTTTTGCAATAGAGATAATCACATAAAATGATACACTTAGCAAAATGCATACACATGAAATCATGATGCTTAATGATGATAATGATGATATGTCAAGTTAATTACATGCTAAACACCAGAGGTGTTACAGCCTCCCCCCCTTAAAGAAATCTCGCCCCGAGATTCCACGTCTTAAGGAAAGACAAAGAGGGGATAAGGACAAAACTTTACCTAGACAGGGATTCGAGAAAGTCGGGGTAGTTCTTTGCTAAGAAGTCTTCAGATTCCCAAGTAGCTTCTTCTTCAGAGTGCTGGTTCCACTGGATTTTGTACCATCTTGTGGTGGTTCTTCGGGTAACACGATCCTTGTGGTCCAACACGCGAACTGGATATTCTGAATAGGATAGATCAGGCTCTAGCTCGACACCTTCAACTTCCACGACATGTTCTGGTACTCTGAGACACTTCTTGAGTTGGGAGACATGGAAAACATTGTGGACAGCGGAGAGATGATCGGGCAACTTCAGCTTGTAGGCTACCTTGCCACAACATTCCAAAATCTCAAATGGACCAATGTAGCGGGGTGCTAACTTTCCTTTGACTCCAAAACGAGTGACTCCTTTGGTTGGTGAGACCTTGAGATATGCATAATCTCCAACTTGAAACTTCAGAGGTCGACGTCTCTTGTTAGCGTAGCTCTTCTGTCGAGATTGGGCAATCTTCATATTCTCCTGTGTCTGCTTGACTTTCTCTTCCATATCTTTGACCAGATCAACTCCAAAGAATTCTCTTTCTCCGGGCTCAGACCAACTGAGAGGTGTACGACAACGACGACCGTACATTGCTTCAAAGGGTGCCATTTTGATGCTCTCTTGGTAACTGTTATTATAAGAGAACTCTGCCAACGGCAAACAGTCATCCCAAGTATCTGCGAAGGTAAGAACACAGGCTCTCAACATGTCCTCCAGCACTTGGTTGACTCGTTCAGTTTGTCCATCTGTTTGCGGATGATATGCAGTACTATGCAAGAGCTTGGTTCCAAGTGAGGTATGGAACGCTTTCCAAAACTTAGCGACAAACTGGGTACCACGGTCAGAGACAATGGTCTTGGGTATACCATTGACAAAATCCATACTGATGTCGTCCCATTTCCATGCGGGTACTGACAGAGGTTGCAATTCTCCTCCAGGCTTCATGTGTACTGCCTTGACTCTTTGGCAGGTATCACACTGAGCGACATACCGGGCAATCTCAATCTTCATTTTAGTCCACCAGAATCTCTGCTTTAAGTCTTGGTACATCTTGTTGCTGCCGGGGTGAATAGAGAATCTGGTCAAGTGTGCTTCATCAAGGATTAACTGTCTCAATTCAGGCACCTTGGGAACTACTAGACGGTTCTTGAACCAAACAACTCCTACATCATCGATCCTGAAACAATCAGCTTTTCCGGTCTGGACCTTTTCGATGATGTGCTTGATTCCAGGGTTATCCTTTTGAGCAGCAATGACTTGATCCTTGATGGATGTTTCTATGCTAACATTGTTCAAGCTTCCTTGCGAGATCATTTCGATACCCATCCTTTCAAGTTCATGGCACAAGGAAAGATCATAGGGCTTCGTCGTCAGACAGTTGCAGTATGACTTGCGACTAAGGGCATCGGCAACTACATTTGCCTTACCAGGATGGTAATGTACTTTGAGATCATAATCTTTAATCAACTCAAGCCATCTTCTCTGCCTCATATTCAATTCTTCTTGAGTGAAGATATACTTTAGGCTCTTGTGATCCGTATACATATTGCAGGTGCTGCCTAACAGATAGTGACGCCAAATCTTCAAGGCATGCACGACTGCTGCTAGCTCAAGATCATGGGTTGGGTAGTTTTCCTCATGTCGCTTAAGCTGTCGTGAGGCATAAGCGATTACTCGTCCTTCTTGCATCAAAACACAGCCCAAACCAGTACCAGATGCATCACAGTATACATCGAAGGGTTTCTCAATATCTGGTTGAGCTAGGACTGGTGATGTAGTTAGCAGTTTCTTCAGGGCTTGAAAGGCTTGCTCACAGGCTGGTGACCAAACGAAATCCACGGAATTCTTCAACAACTGTGATAGGCTTGGCGACTCTGGAGAAATCTGGGATGAAACGACGGTAGTATCCAGCCATTCCCATGAAGCTGCGAACTTCGCGGACAGTGGTAGGTGGCTTCCAATCCAAGATATCTGCCACTTTTTCAGGGTCAACTGACACACCTTCAGCGGACAGGACATGACCAAGGAATTGAATTCGATCTAGCCAGAATTCGCATTTACTGAACTTGGCATACAGCTGGTGATCTCTGAGACGAGAGAGAACGATTCGAAGATGCTTGGCGTGATCTTCAGGAGTTCTTGAATAGACAAGGATGTCGTCAATGAACACGACTACAAATTTATCAAGCTCAGGCATGAACACAGAGTTCATGAGATACATGAAATGAGCGGGGGCATTGGTCAAGCCAAAGGACATGACCAAATACTCATATAGACCGTATCTGGTGGTGAAAGCTGTTTTAGGAATGTCTTCTGGACGGATTTTGATTTGGTGATAGCCAGATCTGAGATCAATTTTGGAGAACACTCTGGCTCCAGACAACTGATCAAAAAGAAGGTCAATTCGAGGCAAAGGGTATTTATTTTTGATGGTGACCTCGTTGAGTGGGCGATAGTCAACGCACAGACGAAGACTTTTGTCCTTCTTCTTCACAAAGATAGCAGGACAGCCCCAAGGAGATGAACTTGGGCGAATGAGACCCTTGTCCAAGAGCTCTTGCAATTGGATCTTCAGCTCTGCCAACTCTCTGGGAGGCATTCGATAAGCTCTACGGGATATAGGAGCAGTCCCGGGCTTTAGCTCTATGGCAAACTCAACATCACGGTCGGGAGGCAGACCAGGTAGATCTTCAGGAAAGACATCAGGGAACTCACAGACCACGGGAATATCCCTGACTTCCGGAACAAAGGCGGCATTCAACTGGGTGTTTGCTGGTTTTTGAGGCATAGGAAGTTGGAGAAGGAGTTTGGAAGTGCTGTTAGGAATATCCACTCTCACAACTCTATTCAAGATGTCTATCATGGCTTTATACTGACACATCCAATTCATGCCTAAGATGACATCTATCTCTTGATTGCGCAGTACTATCATGGTGGTAGGGAAGACATGTTCCCCCAACATTACTGGTAGACTGCGGACCACTTCCTTAGTATTTATCCGCCCTCCAGGCGAAAGTATACAGAAACTTTCTTTTAACTCCCCAAGGGTAACTTAGCATTCAAAGATTGATTTGAACGAAACTGACTGATAAGATTCATTGATGCAAGGATAGATAACTGATACAGAGGTTCGATAGATAACCACCAACTGACAAAGGAAAGGTACATGACATGATACAGACTCGACTAAACAGAAGACCAACTAACGTCCCAAACCTAGACTAAGGTTTTAGGTGAGCAGATGGTACAGACACAAGGAATCTAGTCGTCATCGATGATGATCATCTCTTCATCGCCATCCTCATCTTCGATGATGAGCTCAGGCTCTTCCTCCCCCTCTTCATCTTCAACGTGAACATCTTCAGCAGGTTCCACTTCTACATTCTGGACTGGCTCATGTTCTACTTCAGGTTCCTCCACGACTCCATCTTCTGGATCCTCAGCAACAGGTGGAATCATGGGGTGAAGCTGGTCGTACAGCTGATGTACTTCCTCATGAAGCATATCGTTGTACTGCTCAATCTGGGCAGTGTACTGCTGCAGTCCATGGAATTGGGCTCTGGCGACGTCCTCGCGGTTCCAAGCATCATTGCGCTGCTCGATAGCGCGAACTGTGTTCCGATTAGCCTGCTCCAAGGAAGCTCGTGCCTCATAAAACTCCATGCGGGAAAGATAGAAGTCATGCTCCATGTTCTCCATCTCAGCCTTTAGATTCTTGATCTCCTCCTTCAGCTGCTTGCGGTTGCGGCGGGACAAGCGACGTCCGTTGGAGGATTCTCCAGTCTCTTCTCCGGTGCGTGGCGCCAGCTGGTGACGCGGCACACCATGCGGTCCAGTCGACTTGCGAGCAGTCCGCTTGAGGATGACCATATCTGGACAAGAGGTTATAGATGAGAAAGGCTAGCAAGAAAAAGGTAAAGGCATACTAACCCAACCGACTTAGAGAGGAAGTTACTATCTTAAGTGATTATGACATGATGCATGATTCGTTCCTACGGAACAAGGCAATGCAACAACTAAGGTAAGGTACATAGGGCTTATACAAGTTGTCTTGCTACTAGTTGCCAAAGACAAGATGAGATGAGAGAAGCAATTTGGACTCAAAATAGTCAAGTTTAATTTTTGGACTTAAAAACCTTTTGAAGTTTTCGCAAAAAGATTGCAACGTCATAGTGAGATGCTCCGATACCACTCTGTGACGTAACAGCCCTAATCCCATGGCCCACTGATCACTATCAACCACTGACAGTCGATCCGTACAGCCAAGAGATTAAGACCGGGTTCGCCACTGGGCTACATCAGTGCCCGATGTCCACAGGATCAGCTCACAATTCAGTTACAATCTCTTGAACATTTTGACAAATAACATCGGAGTAAATAGCGGAAGACTTAAATAACAATAGTTTTACAAACCCGTGTTCAACATAGATTGAAAGTGAAGTTATTACAGACCATAGTTCAAATAGACAGAGTTGGCAGAGTAGCATATGACAACAACTAAAAGATAAAGATACATCACCCAGCCCGAGGGTGAATAATCACTCATCGGCCTCATCGGCCTCTTCCTGAACAACAGTCACACAGCAGGGTCCAAGGCATACTGAGGGATCTGCCATACCTGCAACATGGGTAAAAGAACCCTGAGTACAAAGGTACTCAACAAGACTTACCCGACCAAAGAAAAGGGAGAAGACTCAGGAATGCAGGCTTAGGGTAGTCAAGGTAAGGCTTAAGCAAGATCAAGTATTTTGCAGAAAAGCATTTTTGGTAAACCTTATTTTATTTTTGAAAGATTCGGTATTTCTTGTTCCATCATAATCCTTGATTCATTTTACTTTCCAAAACAGACCTAGTTCAGAACCACTCCCTGTTGACAGTCAGTGACTAAGTCTCCATAACCGAGGAGCAGCGTTAATCCGGATAAATAATACTCAGCTGAGGGTCCCTATCCACACTGCATATGTAGCACCCAAGCTTGCATATGCCAACTCGTCTACCACGATTCCTCCAAGATTGGGCCCGGTCCTACGCCACCCGGAAGTACAGTACACCACTCCAATCCGGGCCTCTAACCCACGTGGGTACATGCTACTTCCGCCATCTCTCCACTCCCAGTGCGCGGTTGTCGGTCCAAAAAAGGATTCCTCGGAGCCGAAGCTTTCCGTAGTATGTGAATAGTTGCAAGTCTTAGTCAATCAGGCCCCCATACAGGTGGTCCCTAAATTTTCCAGCCAGCGACAAGCACCTCGGGACTCTAACCCAAGAGTACAGGTCCTGTCAGTTTTTCAACCCTGTCCCGGTCGGTGTCAACTGTTGAGTCCCGGACTATCAACATGACGGCACCGTATGCAAGGACAACCTCTCCTTCCCATTGACTAAGTACGGATCAGATACTTAGCCAATAGTGGGAGTAAACCAGAAATTCCCAATAATATTCTTAAAGTGATCACACTTTGAAATTGGCATTTTTATTGCAAATCTATCATATAGCATTGCTAAGCATTTTGCAAATAGTTTTTGAAAAGCAGGTATCGGGTGTATCATTGGTCAAGGTAGATAATGCATCAGATAGGATTTCACTCAACTCCTATCAACCTAATGCAATAATTTAACCCAAAACATTTAAAGAAAACATTTATAAAAGCAAGGTAGGGTTAAATGCACCGGGGCTTGCCTTGGATGGCAAAAAGAGCTGAGTCGGGGTAGGTATAAGTGTCGGAGCTCGGGGTTGCCTCGGGGACAGATCCTTCGACGGCTACCTCGACTTCAGGTCCTTCTTCGTCAACTATACGGATGCAATGATGAATGCTCATGAGAATGATGACATGGACTTAAGGTGCAAGACAAAACCACAGATTCGAGATTACTCTAAGGCAAGGCATAATCGAAATCTAGGTTGAGCATAAAAGTTAACCATTTCTTCCTTAAGCAAAATTGATTAAACTAGACTTTATTATAACTATCCTAAGCATCAACCAAACATGGCATCACAAACACCATAGACCAAAGGGTAGGGGTCTATGAACATCAAGCAATCCCAAAAGTCACATCACAGGTCAATCAACGCTAACCCTAATCATTTCTTTCTATTTTTCTTAATTATTTAAAAAGGTCATTTTATGAAGGTGCTCCAAAAATTACCAAATTAATCACACAAGTTCATTAGGGTACAAGCATATGGCAAAACAAATTTCATAATTTTTGGAGGTCATTAAGGTGCTCAATTAAATCTAAACATTTAATTAACAAAAGGCACTATTCCTTAATTAAAATAAAGCTCAAAAATCAACTTGCTCCAAAAGACTTCAAAATTTTGCCAGAAGTTCAGAAAGGCATAACTAGCTCACAAAAAGTGATCTCATAAATTTTGGAGTTATAAATCATTTTCTAAAAATCCAAAACCATCATTTATTAATTAAAAGGGATATTTTTCATTTTCAAATTTTTGCAGAAAAGTCAAGTTTTATATTTTTATAAAATACTTCAGAGCATAAAGAGTCTACCACAAAAATTTCAGAATTTTTGGATGCACACAGAAAATCATACAAAAAAGAGAAAACAGAACACTATTCACATCTCTCAGAAAAAGAGAAGAGCACTGTGCTCCTTCTAGGCCGGGCTCGGGCGAGACGGAAACTGAATGCTCCGTCCGAGGCCTGGCTCGACGAGGCGGAGGGTGCACGAGTTCGCTCGAGGCCGGGCTCGAGCGAAGTGGTGAGGGTCTGTCCGCCGAGGCTCGGGCTCGGGCGAGACGGAGTGGAAGCAGAGGCCGAGGCCTCGGGTGCTTACCACGGATCGGAGGCAGGGCTCGAGGGTGAGGCTCGACACGTGCTCGAGGGTGAGGCTCGACACGTGCTCGAGGGTGTGGCTCGGTGGAGCTCCTTCGGCGGCGAGCGGCGAGCGGCGCTCCGGCGACCCTGCGCAACACACGAGACCGCAAGGGCCGGGTCAGAGTCGCACGGAACCAAGGAACACGACACGGGGGTCGGTGAGGGATGGTCATGGCCGGAGACGGCGAATTTCACGAACCCGAGCTCGCCGGGTTTCTGCCGGAGATGGGAACGGCGAGGTTACGCCGGGCGATTGGAGGCGGTAGAGATGAAATTGAAGGGCGGTGAAGCAGCACAAGAACACGGCGGAGCTTTTGAGCTAGGTGGTGGAGCGGCGGAGGCTGTGGACTGTGCTGGCGACGGTGGCGGAGTGAGTGCGGAGGTCGGAGCTCCGGCGGGCTTATATAGCCGCGGCCAGGGGCCGGTAGAGACCCTGGGGTTGCGCGGGTAAGGTTTGCGGGGGCGTGCGCACTCGATTGCGCTCTGGCGGACAAGCTGGCGTGCAGCCGGGGCTCGGGCGCAAGCTCGGCCGGCGATGGCCACGCGGCGGCGGCGCGGAGAGGACTGTAGGGGACGGGAGAGAGAGTCAGCGCTCGCGTGCGGGCGCGGAGGGGACAAGGGAACATCGGCGACAGGTTGGAGGCGCGTGGGGAGCAGCCGGGCGTGCGGCAGGCGCGGCGCCGGCGCCATGGCCGGGCCCCCCCCTCTGACGCTAGGAAGAAGAGGAACCGTAGACTAGGCTAGGGTTTGACTTTTGAGCAGTTTCAGAAATTTGCAAATTACTTCCAAAATTTGAACTGTGCGACAAAAACTCAAAACATCAAAGTTGTTCAGAAAAATGAGATCTACAACTTTGTCAATATGAACATTTTCAAATTCCAAATAGTTTTTGAACAATATTTGAAATCAGAAAAGGGGACACTTTTGAAATTTGAATCAATTCAAAATTACTTTGGATTTTATACTGAAACTTGAAAATCTGTAAACATGAAAGTTGTTCCTTTTATCAAAACCTACAACTTTGCTATTATACACTTTTCCTGAAACCCATTAGTTTTTGAACTCATTTTGAAAACTGAAAAGGGGACAAAAACTGGAGTTTGATTGAATTTGAAATAACTCAAAACTTTGTACTGCAACTTGAAAATTTGTAAATACCAAAGTTGTTTCTCTTTGACAGATCTACAACTTTGCTTTTTGGACCAATCCCAAATTTTGAATAGTTTTTGAATTACAAAAAGAGGGAATAAAATCCAGGATTTGGAAATCAGGGTTTTGCAAAGAGATTTGAAATCAAATTCTGATTTTTGAACTTTGGCCAACACAACAACACTACAAGACATCCAACTGAACAAGAATTACACAAAGCTAGGCACAGAGGTGAAATTACCATTTTGCCCAAGTAGAGGGAAGTGGGCTAAATAGGGTTTTTGCAATAGAGATAATCACATAAAATGATACACTTAGCAAAATGCATACACATGAAATCATGATGCTTAATGATGATAATGATGATATGTCAAGTTAATTACATGCTAAACACCAGAGGTGTTACATGCTACGGCAAGCTCCTTCGACGGGACGACGACGAGAGCCATCGAGTCGTCGGCGGGCTCGTTGAGGTCGATCCTTCGGTCGGAGGCCATTAGCGCTGCTGGGAGGAGAGTTTTGCTGCTGGTGGTATTTTGTGAGGAGGTGCAATGAATCTAGAGACAGGTCTGGGGCTGGTTTTATAGCCTGACGTGGCTTGGAGAGGAGGCTGAATGATAGGCATGATAGGTTCATTACGGAAGTTATCGATTCTGCGGATTAGGGTACTAGAGGGGATACGAGGAAGAGTCCAGACACGTAACAAAAAAGGCAGACGGCGAGGGGGAACCAGGGCCGACCGGTCGGTCTCCCTAGGGGACTGGTCGGTCCCGCCTGGTGGCCCATCGTGGGTCCGTCGCTCGTGGTGTCTTTAAACTTGATCTTAATCCCAGAAAATATTCCCCCGGTGCGCGAACTTATCGGAAAATAATGATGGTGTAAATCTATGGGATAATTAAGAATTGGATGACATCCAACTCTTTAGGACTCTTTTCAGGTTCTAGAAAAATCTTAAGACGTTGTCCATTTGCCTTAAATAGCGTACCTTCGTCATTTTGAAGTGTAATGGCTCCATGTGATGAAGTAGCTACCACCGTAAAAGGTCCTTCCCATTTGATACGTAGTTTTCCATGCCCGAACAACTTTACCCTGGAATTAAAGAGTAGTACCTTGTCTCCCGGAGTGAAGCTCTTCTTCTTGATTCTCTTGTCATGCCACGTCTTTGTTCTTTCTTTGTAAATCTTCGCGTTGTGATATGCCCTTTCGCGCCATTCATCTAGTTCAGAGAGTTGCATTTTTCTCCTGACTCCTGCAGCTTCTAAGTCCATATTCCACCACTTGATTGCCCAGTGAGCTTTGAATTCTAGCTCCACTGGCAAGTGACAGGTCTTCCCGTAGACGAGTTGATATGGAGACATTCCTAGTGGTGTTTTGTAGGCGGTACGATAAGCCCATAGTGCTTCGGGTAGTCTATCTTTCCATTGTGTTCCCATTTCATCGACAGTTTTGTGCAGAATATTCTTGATTTGCTTATTCGACATTTCTGCTTGGCCACTTGTCTGAGGGTGATAGGGAGTGGCAACATTGTGATGGATCCCATGACTTGTCAGATACTTATGAAATCCCTTGTCAATAAAGTGTGTTCCCCCATCACTAATTACCATCCTTGGCACTCCAAATCTTGAAAATATCACCTCCTCGAACATCCTCTGAGAGTTTCTTGCATTAGCAGACTTGCATGGCACTGCTTTGACCCATTTTGAGACGTAGTTGATAGCAACCAGGATGTACTCATGGTTCCTTGATTTAGGGAATGGTCCTTGTTGATGCTCACTAAGTGTCATATTTTTAGCATCAACAAGGACATATAACACAACACAAGGGCCTAAAATCAACCAAAAACCTTTTATAAACTAACGATTTCCACTTGTCCTTGAAGTTTATTTGAATGTAGGAAATTACAGGGTTTTTGAGCAAAATGACCAAGAGGACCCACCAGGAGGCGAGCACACTCACCTGGGCTCACTTTGGGCCAAGGTGGGGTGGCGCCCGCCACCCCTCACTGGCGGCCGCCAGGGGAGTGAGGCCCAAACTCCTCCCCTGCCACGTCACTGATCCAGGGGAGGCGTGCCACACTCATTTGCAGCCATTGATCACTTAGGTCATTGCATCCAAGGACCATGAAGGGATGTCACATGGATCATGACCCAATTGCCCATGTGACGGTTATTTGGACATGCAACCGACCTTGGAACCGCCTCCCTGGAGCTCTTGGATGCCGTTGAAGCAAAGGCGGTGGATCCAACGGCCAGGGGGGTGGCGGCCGCCACCTAAGGCTGGCGCCCGCCACCACACTCACCCCCCTAACCTAACCCTAGGTCCATAAGTACCCCCCTAGGTCCCTTAGGCTATAAATAGGACCCCCGAGCTCATTTGTACTCAGACCTCACCTCATTAGTCCTACTCTCTTGTAAGCGAAGCTCTGGTGAAGTAACACTCTAGTTGAGAGACTTAGAGTGAGAGCGAGAGTGAAGAAGAGAAGAGCTGGAGTTGTAATAGAGGATCTTCCAAGTCTCTGGTATAATTCCAAGTCTTTCTTCATTTATCTTAGTGTTCTTCTACTTTTAGCATTTACTTTAAGTTCTTTACTTATTGTTCTTGTTGAGTGCTTTCGCTCATAGATAACTTAGTATTTAGTTTGTATCTAGTTTGGGTTCTTCGCTAAGTAATCAGTGCTCTAGTTTTGGACGCAAGATTAGAGTAGTATATATTAGTGTAAGCGCGGTGCTTAGACTAGTTATACCTTAGTTTGTGGCTAGCCCCCCGGATAGCTGTGGTAGCAAACAGGTGGTGACAACCCTGGGTGCCTTGAATTCAACCACATAGTTGGGTTATTTTTTAAATCATAAACCTCGTTGTGCACGTCTGAGGTAAATAGTCCAGAGGGTGTGTACGGTTCGAAGAACTAGATAAACTCTTTAGTGCTAAGTTAGTTGTGTTCGTAAGTGTGACACCCCAATTTTAAGAACAAAATTGGAGCACAATATATGTATGTCAGGATCAATTTTCATACATATATCCACATCATAGTAAATATCAAAACAATGCTTTATTAATATATCGAACATTATTACAAAAATGACCCTCGGGTCTAAAAGAAAAGTACAGACTCTTAGTCTAACTCTAATGTAGACTCGCGGAAACTGGACGCCATCTCCACAGGAAGGTCGACCGGGGGCTGCGTCATCCTAGTACAAGTCGTCGTCTGGGTCGTATCCATCGTCTTCTGGGTACAAGTTGTCGAGGTCGTATCCACCGTCTTCTTGGTACTCCTGCTCCGCGTCGTAGACTCCAACGGTTGGGTGGGGTAGCAGGGGGTTCAAAGAGGAAGGGTGAGTACATCGAAATGTACTCCGCAAGTGTAGGAAATATATGCTTATGAGGCTAATAACAAAGGTAGGCTGACTTTGTTTGACTCAAGCGCCTAAAGCGACACATCCTATTATTCCTATTATTCCTATGCACCTATTTACTAGGTTATAACCACAGTCTCCAACAGTAACCACACTCGGAGTCGCACCGAGCAAAACCACACTCGGAGTCACACCGAGCAACCAACACTTGGAGTCACACCAAGCAACCGCACTTGGAGTCACACCAAGCATACCCACACCTGAAGTCCATCAGGCAAACCACACCTGAAGTCCATCAGATGACCCGAACTAGGCCGTTACAAGGAGTCCTATGTGTATTAGTTCCATACGTCACGACATAGAAAGCTACCTTCCGTAATAACACCAGGTCTGCGCCCGAGCCTGGGAATCACTCCCGTACCAAGCAGTAACCCGCGTAGAAGAAGCCTCTGTACCCATGTAATATGAGACTAATAACCACATAAGGCTTCTCTAACGAACTAGAACAAAACCACCAGCTAATCTCGAAGAAGTCCAAGCCCGCTCGTAACCGTGAGCACGGCTGATATATCAGTTTTAATACTCTGCAGAGTTCGCACATCTTTACCCATGAGTCATGCGTTCCCTATCACGCTAAACACTACCAAGGTGCACAGCGGGGTCGCACTACAAGGCCGTTACAAAGCCGCCTCCAAGTCCGTTCCACACGTACCTCTAAGGTTTCACCCCGTACAAAGGTCTACGACCCCCAGGGCCCCCTCGTGAGCCACTAAAACAAACCCCGTGTGAACCCTTAACTTGGAGGAAACTAATTAATTAGCCAGTCCTAGAGCCATATAGGCCTCATGGTTTGCGCTGTTTTGCCGGGTTACATGCTCCGAGAACCGGGTCCTAGGGATCCAGGCAGGATAAGTCTAGCACAAGCCCAGAACCAAAAACCAAAACCAGCTGCCGAGTCCCACGGCACAAAAACCACCAATACGGTCCATCCTGCCGGATTTACCTACTCACCATACTACTCATTACCAGTCCATGCTCCATAGATCATTAGTCATAATTAATTATTAAACCATCATCCCATGACAGCAGGGCTAAGCATGACTTCGACCCGAACATCCCAAACCAGGTGTCAAGAAAAATATAATCAATTGCTAGTAAACCATATCATGGGATTCAATTTAAGACTGCATGCATCTACTGGATCTAACTACTCTAACTCAAAATAAAATAAATACGGGAGCAATATGTGCAAGGACACTTGGCTTCGGGCTGGGTCGAATCAACCAAGGCAGAGACTTGATCTGGAGGTTCCGCGTAGATCGTGCTCTCTGGATCAAACATCATCACATGGCCCAAACAAACATAATAAGCAACAGTAGATCAACAGTATAAAAACAGAACGTAAATAGATGTACTGCATAGAGCTCGACGTGACGAATCTAACGCAACTTGAACGGGTCAAATCGGAGTAAAAATGAGCAAGTTATAAGCATTTGAAGTTGGATGGCAAAACTGTAAATAATTTGAACTCATTTTGTGATTTAAAATAAATAAAAACCAGAAAAGGGAAAGGCGGTGGACTGGTCTATGGCGATGGGTAAATATTGATGTATTTCTATTGTATTTTTGGAATTATTTTCTTAAAGGAAAACGGCCATAAAACAGAATGACATCATGCTGGTGTGATGCTGGTGTCATCAGGCTAACAAGTGGCGGGTTGCTCCGTGTGCTCACGCGCGCGCGGTCGCCGGTCATGGCGCTGTGCACATGGTGTGTTGCGCTCGTGTGTGCTGCGTGCGCATGCGGTTCAAGAGAGAGTGGAGGAGGCAGCGGCCGGTGACGCATGGGCACGGCACGGCGGCGCCACGGAGGGGACTGTGAGTGTGCCTGTCAGGGTGGGTGGTGCGGCGTACGGTGGGGCGAGGTTACCAGGGGGTAGCGCTTGGATACGGGACCTCGATGGATCTCTTGACGGTGGTGCAGGGTGGCTGGGGTCGGCGCCTGGGCTTGCGGCGGCGCCATGAAAGCCTCGGCGGAGCTCGCTCGGAGAGGCGCGGTGGTGCACGGGGAATCTAGGCAAGGGCACAGAGCAGCGATGCGAGAGGGAGCGAACCCGTAGGAGCAACTACCTACGGTGGAGGGGGTGTTCGGGGCGGTGGCGCGAAGTCCTCGCACGGCGGCGCCATGGCCGGAGGAACGGCGCGGTACGGTACGCGCCCTAGAGTCTAGTAGAGCTAGAGGGAAAAGTAGGGGTTTGAAGAGGAGCTCACTGCGAGTTCTATGTCGGTGTTCTCGCCGTCGAACGGAGGATGCAGAGGGAGGACGACTCGGAGAGGCGAGGCGGTGGCGCTCGGTTGACGAAGATGAGGCTCGGTAAGGGTATTCTGGCGCCCTGGCGACAAGCACGGGGAGCTCCGGTGGGGCGGTGTGTGGCGCGGGACCGAGCGGGGTCCTGAACCTCTTCGGAGAGGGCGAGGGCGTGCAGAACGGCGGCTTCACGGTGCTTGGCAACGATGGCGGCGTCACCTTGGTGGATTTGGGAGAGGAGATGGGATCCAAAGGAGAGGGGAGCAGCGCGTTGCCTGCGATGTCGTTGGCGCTGTTGATATAGGCCGAGAAGGGATGGGCGAGCGGCGAACGGGAATTCGACGCGTAGATGCCGGTCGAGGCTGGTGCGGAGGGTTCGTGTGGATGTTAGGGACGAGCTGACGGGGCAGGTCCACATGCTAGCGGCTGGGAGGGGTGAGCGTGCGGTGGAGAGGGAAAGGTGAAGTGGGGGTGGGCCGGTTGGCTTGCGGGCCGGGAGCGGGTGCAGGCGATGGGCAAGCGGGCCACTGCAACTGGCCGGAAGCGGGAGAGAAAAAGCGCGCGCGGAGCAGGCTGGAGGCGGAGCGCGAAGCTGGGCCGGAAGCAGAAAAGGGGCCCGAGGAGCGCTTATGCTCGCGGGGAAAAAGAAAGAGATAGGAGGCTGCGGGCCGAAACAGGGGTGGGCTGGGAGAGGGTGAGGGAGTTGGCCCATGCGGAGGAAAGAAGGGCTCGGGCCGGTTGGAGGAAGAAGGAGAGGGGGAGGAGTAGGCAAGCCGGCTGGTTGGAGTTTGGGCCGCGGCGCTGGGCTGAAACTGAGAAGGGGTGAGTGAGGGTCTAGTTTGCCTCTTTCTTCTTTTTTTTTTACTTTTCTTTTCTTTTCATACCTTTTACAAATTCTTGTGGAAATCAAAATCAAATCAGTTTGAAATCAAAACTAAGTTGCAAACTTTTCAATAGATTTTCCCTAGGTTTTGAAAATAAAATTTTAGTTTGATTTGGTAAAGTTTTTATAAACCTTTTTATTTATTTCTTAAATAGAATAAATTCGATTCGCCCTAATCGGGTTTAATAAATTCTTTTTCACCCAATAAAAATTATGCAACGGCATGAATGCAACAAACATTTGGTTAGGATTTTCCTCCATCTAGGATTTTGGCCATTTTCTAATTTATTTTAATTAATTAAACATCGGGGTGTTACAGTAAGTGTGTAGGAAAACATTAATCTGTTCATCGGCCAGACCCCGCCGATTTAGTTTAGTAGTAGTTAGTCTTTCTTTTCTTTTTAGTAGTAGTAGAAACCAACCCTCATTCATACATTTCGATCAACCTTGCTAGAGTCACTAGTTGTTCATAGCAGTCCTAGTGTTAGTTCTGCCTTAGTAGCTTCCCTGTGGAAATAAATACGATACTCGGTTACTCCCGGGTGAAGTGCTACAATAGACTTATTCTGTGCGCTTGCGGAACCTACCAATAGTCATACGAATAGTTAGTTATACTTCTTACATTAAGAAGTACCAACAAACCTTTCTAGCGCCGTTGCCGGGAATAGATTCCATAGTCTACTCCTAGTGACGACGTTAGCAACAGTCATTGAGCATTTCTGGCACCGTTGCCGGGGAAGCAATTGGCTAGAATTAATTCTTTGTGACTTCTATTAAATTAACCCCCGTAGTTCTAGCGGGTATATATATTGTTTGTTGTTTGTGATCGTTCAAGTAGTCATGGCCGGATTCAATCTTCCGAGCGACTATTAAGAAGATCCCGAGGCCATTCTTAGGAGAGCAAGAGCTAATCTCACTCCTCCGAGGAAGAACCTGGAGTTTCGCGAGAGGAGTTCGTCAAGACCAGAATCCCAGTCAAAAGCGACTGACGAACCAAGATGCTCTAACGATCAATCAACATCGACGTCTACCAAAACACTCCGTGAGTATTACATGCCTACTCTTGCTCACATTCCAGTGTTACCTTCTACTAGTAATGTAGATTTTGAGCTTAAACCTCACTTAATACGTATGGCTCAAGCTATTGCATTTAATGGCAAACCTTCCGAGGATGCCAACGCTCACCTCCGGAATTTTCTGGAGATATGTAGTACAATTTCTGTGCAGGGAGTTTCGCAGGATGCCATTAGACTTCGTCTTTTTCCATTTTCATTAGTGGAAAAAGTGAAGCAGTGGTTCCTCTTCAACTCTGGACACCTGCTGACATGGGTGAGATGCGCAGATCAATTCCTCAATAAGTTCTGCTCGATAAGTCGAACTATTCTTTTTCGTAGCAAGATTTCCAACTTTGGACAGGGAGACGAAGAAACAATCACTGAAGCTTGGGAGAGACTACAAGAGTATGTTGAAAACTGTCCCCACCATGGTATGCAAGACTAGTACTTGATCCAGAGCTTCTACCATGGACTCCAGCAAGAATCTCGACAACACATTGATGCTGCCGCCGGAGGTGCATACCTCTCTCTCACTATAGAGAAGGCAACCAAACTGATCGAGACAATGGTGGCAAATCAAGGATGGACAGAAAAACGTGCTAGAGGTATGTCTGAAATTAAGCAAGCTGATCCTGTTACCCTGCAAACTTTGGTAAAATTGCTAGAGCAAAGAATAAATGAGAAGAGAGATCGGGCTGCAAAAGAGTACTACGCCAAGAAAAGAGCCGCTTTGTCAAGTGAAGGCCAAGAAGAAATTAAGAAAGAGGATACAAAATCCCTTCTTAATAATGGTGGCTACGGAGAACCTCCAATTCCAATGATCCAACAATGGAATAATAAAGGTATGCCTCAAACCTCCGTATTTAATTCTCCTATTGGAAAATTAGTTTCTAATCAAGATAGAATTAATGATAGCATAAATAATAAATTAATTGAACATGATAAAATGTTAGAAGGAATTTATGCTAAACTGAAAGATTTTTCTGAAGCATTTAAGGAACAAATTAATTTTAATAAGAGATTAGAGGAAACAGTAGATAACATTAAATCTCAAATTAAATACTATGAGGAGGTAAAAGCTGTAACCACGAGAGGTGGTAAATCCACTCGTGATCCACCTCATCCTAATTTAGTTCCTAGTAGTAATGCTGCTACAAAGAAAAATATCGTTAATATTGAAAAAGACGAAGAAGAGGAGACCCCAGCGAAACCTTCATCCAAGGTACGAACTGCTCCTCATGAATTCTATGATACACATGTATTACCTTTTCCAGATCGAAACCGAAATCCGACGGAAGACGACCAATTCAAGAAATTCGTCGAGGTAATTCAAAAATTATATATACATGTGTCATTTATTGACGCTATGCAGGTTCCAACTTATGCAAAATATTTGAGAGACATGCTCAATAAGAAGAAACCAATTCCAAGCAGGGATGTGGTTAAACTGACCGAAAATTGCAGTGCGGTCATTTTAAACCAACTCCCAGAAAAGAAGAAGGACCCAGGAAACCCAATGATCGCATGTTCAATTGGAGAGCAGCACTTCGAGCATGCACTCTGTGATCTGGGAGCAAGCGTCAGCGTCATGCCCAAGGTAATATATGATAAATTAAATCATCATACCTTGTCCCCTACTTCTATGTGTCTGCAGCTAGCCGATCAATCGCTCTGATATCCCGCGGGAATAGCAGAGAATATTCCGGTGAGAATCCGGAATCTCTTTGTCCCGGTGGATTTCGTGGTTCTGGTTATTAATCCCGACCACCGGACGCCATTGATCTTGGGATGGCCATTTCTGAGCACTGCAAAAGCCACCATTGATGTAGGAGCTGGAGAAATTCAGCTCCACATCAGTGGAAAGGAGGAGAAATTCCAGTTCACACCGCGACCGGAAAAATACCCGTCATCAAGGTTCGTCGGTGCCTACATTCCACCACAACCACCGTGAAGGCGACACTAATCGGGAATCCAAAGCGGCCAACCAAGGTAAGGTAGGCTAAGGTAAGTCTTTATCCCCCATTTAAATTTTTGTTTTACTTAAGCAAATTAATTTTCTGCAAAATAGATGTTTAGTAGGGAGATTAGGTGAAGCCTAGGGGGCTTAGGGAAGCCTTAGTGGTGACGCCCGCCACCCCATGCTGGCGCCCGCCACCATTTTGGCTCTTTCTCACTTAGCCAATCAGCTAGACTATTATCCCTACCTCATAGACTCAAATAACACCAGGAAAGACCCATGCCTTTGCTCTTTTCAATGCACTCATTCACTCCCATGTCTCCTCCTCTCTCTTCAACTTCACTCCAACTTTTGGACACTTCTCCACTCAAAAATTCTGGTGAGGAGCGATGAGGAGAGCACAAGTGAAAGAAGGAGTGGCTTTGAGTGGGAATTTCCCACAAAGGGGTGGCACCCGCCACTTTTTCCTGGCGCCCGCCACCTCAATTTTCACATTTCTGCACGAAACTGCTCCAGAGTAAGTGTCCCACCATCCTTGGTATAAAGTATGACTAGGATGAAGAAGTGGTCTTTAAAATTTTCAGCCCACTTGCCCCATTTAGGAGGTTACACTCTTTCCACTTTGCACCGACACTACCACTTTATTCCCCACTTGGAATTTCAGTGGACATTACAAGGGAAACCTCATGTGTCGGTTGCAGATAAATTTGGGCAAGGAGGGGTGGCGCCCGCCACTTATTCTTAGCGCCCGCCAGGTTGGAGGGGCTCTCAGCCTTCCCCCTTCCATCCTCAGCCTATAAAAACTACCCACACCCCATGCAAGTTCTTACACCTCACTCAAAACACAAAAACACCAGCCCACTTGAGCACTAGCAAGGAAGTCATGGGCCCTCTCAAGAACTTGTTCACCGGCAAGAAGAAGAAGAGTAAGGGTGAGGGAAGTTCGTCAAGGGCAAACAATCACATTCGCTTTGCTGGGAGTGATGAGGAGAGCGCCGGGTGGGGTACTCCATCCACCAACGAAATGTCAGTGGATCGGGACTCTCCGCCCACACACCAGGCTGGACCGACCATCCGCGTCCTGAACTCCGTCAACGATATCATCTGGCAGAGTGATCGTGAATGGCAGGCCCGGAACATCCTCAGTGAGAGGAAGTTCGTTCACACCCGCCACATCGACAACAACTTGCTAAGTCGCACTGGTATGGACAATGAGTTTCTCTATATTTTTTGAACCTTGGGATGGGAAGATGCATGGAAGGTTAATGAGGAGGGGATCATGCCCCTCACAATGGAATTTCTGGCCACAATGCAAATTTCTGCTAATCACATAAAATTTCAGCTTTTTAATGAAGAACATACTTTAACATGGAAGCAGTTCAGCAAGAATTTAAACTTTGATGATTCATGCTTGCTGAGCTTGGAATCTGCCTGTACGGGATTTAATAGAAATGAATTTTGGAAAAGTATTGCTGGGAACAAAGACCCAGGCTTGCCCTGTACAAGTAATATCCAAAACCTCACGCTCAGGTTCTTTCATAAATATATTAGTATCACACTCTTTCCAAGACCTGACTTGAGACCAATTAAAAAGCCTGAAATGTTGTTGCTTTATGCTCTAGTAAACCACATAAAAGTATCACCCGCCAAGGCCATGGCGGACTGCTGGTCTAAATTTAATCAATGCACTGGAAATATTGAAATGACATCATGGATAACTAGACTGGCTTTTAACATGGGTCTGTTGAACACCGCTATATACTCCTACATTCCTAGTGACCGAGACCTTTTGACCATGGAACACTTCTCGCAAGGACACCTCTTGCATGAGAACCAGGAGACCGGTGAGATTCACATGATCTACCAAGATTATGTGAATAAAATCGCTCTTCCTGACATGTCACTTTGGTTGGTGAATGCACCCACGTTACTTTTGGCCCTGGAGACCGAGGCAGAACAAAACCGCAGGTTGGCTCGAGAGAACACCATGCAGGTTCCCAGGAGGAGGACACAGGCGCAGACCCGTGCAGCAGAAGAGGCCGCAAGAGCCGCAGCGGTGGCACAGGAGTTTGACCCTTTTCATGCAGGGCAGTATGGAGGAGCAACACATTATGGTCATTTGACACCCCCTGGCTCGCACCAAGCAAGGGGGTCAAACTGGCAGCAACCACAATATCCGCAGTGGGGATACGACCATGAGGCGTCCATTCACTCATCCCAGTTGGGGAGTTCATCCCAATCTTTGGTAGGATCCACCCGGTACACTGGTCGTGGTGATGAGTTCTTCCATAGGGGAATCTCGCCACAAGTCGCTCGCCATTCGTCCTTTCATCAGGACGAGTGGATGCGCGATATGGGATATCTTCAACACCAAATGAATGGACTCACCATAGATACTGCTGAAATCCATCAGGACTTGAGCGAACTGAACCAAAATTTCTAGGAATTCCGTCAGGAAACAGGTGGAGAACTGGGTAATATTTCTTCTCTCCTGCAGCAGAACCAGCAGAACTGGGACGACATGTACCGTCGTCAGGGATGGATGTAGCCCAACCACGCCAAAAGCCAGCTTGGGGAGGACCCCCGTCAAGGAGGTAAGTATCACTACCGTCTTTATTTCTGTCAGTTTTATTTTTATTTCAGTAATTTAAATTTGAGTTTTATCTTAGTTAATTTGCAGTTAAATATATATATATATATTAATAATAAATAAATAGTAATAAATAAAACGCTCTCATCGTAAGTCTTTCTAATAGATAAAAATGTATGCCATGCATTAGAGTTATCATGGGAGAACGTATGCTAGAACTAAACTTGGGACATGAGCATTAGACTAAGTAAAGGGGAAGTAAGTTTCTACTTTGACTTGAGCGAGTCAAGTTTGTGGAGTAGTTATTTTGAAAAATTTAAAAACTTGCTCTAAGTACTTCTGTGGCAAAGAAAGTCCTACCAAAGCCAAATAATTTTTACTCTTAGAGTAGGAGCTTCCACTTGCTGCATGTTAGTGTTGAGCTAGTTAGAATTTTGTTGATAGTCATGGTAGAGAAACTTGTCATATTTTTCGACCAAGGAATTCACTTGCACCCACCTATATAGTGCTATTCTTACACTGAGAATACGCACACAACATGCCTTTGTTTCCATTCATTATTAGGAATACTCCATGGCAGAATATCATGCTCCATAATGAAATCTCAGGGACATGGCTATAGTAGTAAAAAAAAGAGCAGCTGCTCTAGAAAGAAAAGAATATTCAAAAGAGCAAGTGCTCTAGAAAGAAAATTCAAAAGAGCAAGTGCTCTAGAAAGAAGAGAATATCCAAAAGAGCAAATGCTCTCATTCATAGCCATGATCCCACAAATGAGATAAAAAGGAGAAGTGCCATGAAAGTAGTAGCCACAATAAATACCACACACTTGCACATTCCTGGTCTGATCCTATGACTTGTTGCTCCTTTGCTCCATTGGTCTAACTTAGCAAAATTATGCTAGCATTGCATGCTCATTTTTATCCTACCCATTAAACCCCACATAAAATCCTAGTGAGAGGATAATTCTTCCACTTCCACATACAAATATGAGTGATCAAGTGAGCCACAGAAGTTACTAAGCATGCTTTCTTTTGAACAAAACTTGCAAAAACTCCACATATCTTGATTAGCAAAATAGGCAAGGGAAAGACAAACCTTCTTTCTTGTTGGTCTTTTGTTCTAATCTTGAGTGCAGGGAAGGCTACCAATTCCATGGTGATGAAAATAATATGCGCATACACAACTAAAACACAGAGTTTCCAAGATTTAAGTCCATGCTTGCTCGAGGACGAGCAAGAGGTAAGCTTAGGGGAGCTTGTTGATGCTCACTAAGTGTCATATTTTTGGCATCAACAAGGACATATAACACAACACAAGGGCCTAAAATCAACCAAAAACCTTTTATAAACTAACGATTTCCACTTGTCCTTGAAGTTTATTTGAATGTAGGAAATTACAGGGTTTTTGAGCAAAATGACCAAGAGGACCCACTAGGAGGCGAGCACACTCACCTGGGCTCACTTTGGGCCAAGGTGGGGTGGCACCCGCCACCCCTCACTGGCGGCCGCCAGGGGAGTGAGGCCCAAACTCCTCCCCTGCCACGTCACTGATCCAGCGGAGGCGTGCCACACTCATTTGCAGCCATTGATCACTTAGGTCATTGCATCCAAGGGCCAAGAAGGGATGTCACATGGATCATGACCCAATTGCCCATGTGACGGTTATTTGGACATGCAACCGACCTTGGAACCGCCTCCCTGGAGCTCTTGGATGCCGTTGAAGCAAAGGCGGTGGATCCAACGGCCAGGGGGGTGGCGGCCGCCACCTAAGGCTGGCGCCCGCCACCACACTCACCCCCCTAACCTAACCCTAGGTCCATAAGTACCCCCCTAGGTCCCTTAGGCTATAAATAGGACCCCCCGAGCTCATTTGTACTCAGACCTCACCTCATTAGTCCCACTCTCTTGTAAGCGAAGCTCTGGTGAAGTAACACTCTAGTTGAGAGACTTAGAGTGAGAGCGAGAGTGAAGAAGAGAAGAGCTGGAGTTGTAATAGAGGATCTTCCAAGTCTCTGGTATAATTCCAAGTCTTTCTTCATTTATCTTAGTGTTCTTCTACTTTCAGCATTTACTTTAAGTTCTTTACTTATTGTTCTTGTTGAGTGCTTTCGATCATAGATAACTTAGTATTTAGTTTGTATCTAGTTTGGGTTCTTCGCTGAGTAATCAGTGCTCTAGTTTTGGACGCAAGATTAGAGTAGTATATATTAGTGTAAGCGCGGTGCTTAGACTAGTTATACCTTAGTTTGTGGCTAGCCCCCCCGGATAGCTGTGGTAGCAAACAGGTGGTGACAGCCCTGGGAGCCTTGAATTCCACCACGTAGTTGGGTTAGTTTTTAAATCATAAACCTCGTTGTGCACGTCTGAGGTAAATAGTCCAGAGGGTGTGTACGGTTCGAAGAACTAGATAAACTCTTTAGTGCTAAGTTAGTTGTGTTCGTAAGTGTGTAGGAAAACATTAATCTGTTCATCGGCCAGACCCCGCCGATTTAGTTTAGTAGTAGTTAGTCTTTCTTTTCTTTTTAGTAGTAGTAGAAACCAACCCCCATTCATACATTTCGATCAACCTTGCTAGAATCACTAGTTGTTCATAGCAGTCCTAGTGTTAGTTCTGCCTTAGTAGCTTCCCTGTGGAAATAAATACGATACTCGGTTACTCCCGGGTGAAGTGCTACAATAGACTTATTCTGTGCGCTTGCGGAACCTACCAATAGTCATACGAGTGGTTAGTTATACTTCTTACATTAAGAAGTACCAACAAACCTTTCTAGCGCCGTTGCCGGGAATAGATTCCATAGTCTACTCCTAGTGACGATGTTAGCAAGAGTCAACAGTCCCATATAATCAATTCCCCAAACATCAAAGAGTTCAATCTGAAGGTTGTTAGTGAGCGGCATGGCATCTCTGGTGTTGATGCCGCCGTGCCACTGACATGGTCCACACCTTCGGACAATGTATTTTGTGTCTTGGTATATGGTTGGCCAGAAAAATCCACTTCGCATGTGTTCAGAATGACCCATAATGTCCTCCAATGGTGAAGAGTGACAACATTCAATGATCTTAATTCCTTCTTCAGCTGGCACACATCTTCTGAGTAATCCATCAGAGCATACTCTGAATAGATCTGGATCATTCCATATGTGGACCCGACTCTCATAGATCAGCTTCTTCTTATTTGCTCCTTGTGGTACATACCCTGCAACTATAAAATTGGCAATGTCTGCATACCAGGGGTCAGATCTAGAAACTTGAAAAAGCATGTGAAGGACCAAGAATGCAATAGCAAGGCGACCAGAGGGGGGGTGAATGGGAGCACAAAAATTTCTCTTGAAACTTTGGCCTTTGTCCCACAAATCAACTCCCAAAAGCTTCGACCGAAACCGTGATGCCCACGACCCTTGGAAGAGGGTGGATGATCCCTAGGATCACAGCGAGGCACCACAAAGCGATAGCAAGCCAAACGCCAAAAGCACTGGCACAAGTTCGACCCCTAAAAACCGAGTCCCGAACGTAGAATGAAGGCTACGTCGGGAAATCCCCAAATACCAATGCTAACAAGTAGCAAAGATACTTAGAGAAGTTCCTAGGTGAACTAAAGGGCCAATCGAGAAGTCCGGAAACCAAGTGAAGAAGCCGGAAGAGCAAACACACTAAAACACAAACTTCAGCAGGGTCCCAGATTGTCCGGACTGAAAGTCTCGGACTGTCCGCGGCTACTGCGGACTGTCCGCAAGCCGATCCCGGACTGTCCGCCGGTGAAACTAGAAAACAGCACAGCTGCTGAACTCGTTCTGCTTAGGCCCGGACTGTCCGCGACCTACAACTACGGACTGTCCACCGTTCAAACCTGAGCAACACAGTCAAAGAACACAGCCACTGATCCGGCTTGCCCCCGATGCGCGGACTGTCCGCCGGTGGAACCGCAGACTGTCCGCGACCACCCAGTGAGGGCGATTTCGGTCGCCCTTCACACAAATCCTCCCAAGTCCGAACCAAAACACAATTCCTCGTTCTCAAACTTGGAGAAGATGATCACGAGGTAGTTAGGAGACTATCCCCAAGAAATCATCCGCTCAAAACAACTCAATCACCGGGAATCGAAGAAGAGGGAATATGAACCGAAAAAGCGCCACGAAAACAAAATCAACCCGATCTACTTGTTCATGAGAAGTTAGATGAATTCCTTTGGTGGAAATGATCTCCTCACTATAAAGAACAAGTTGATTCAAATAGATTTCAAAAAGACGCAGTAGAGAGGGAGATCGAGTGACGGGAAAATCGCGGAGAAACGAAGAACACGAAGAACACGAACAAAACGTGAATCAACACATCGATCTGCAACCGTGTGGCTACCACACGCTACAACAGTGAGATTATGGTCTCACTTCCTCAAAATCTCCAGTACACAGAGGAATGGTTCTCTGCGGATCTCAGTTGCTACAGCAAGGGATTGGGAGAGCAGGAAAACCTAGAAGGCAAAGAGCAAATGACTGAGATAGGATGGGAGGTGGGTGTCTCCCTCTACTTATCCTAATTCTATTTCCCACTCTACCCCTAACTAATTACAGAGCGAACTAGCTAAACCCTAGGGTTATTCTGGACCAACTCATGGTAGGTGGTGATCCGACGGCCACGCCCGGACAACTGGTAGTGTTGCCTCGACGCAACCTCACCGATTGCCGCCACGTGCCGCCACCGCTCTGCATGTCTTTTTCCCGGACTTCGCCCCTGGTTTTGTGGCCCAAACCGGGAAACCAGCCTTCACGACCAACCCCCGGTTTTGGGGCCCAAACCGGGAAACCAGCCGTCCGTCGCCTAAGTTTTGCGGCCCAAACTCAGAAACCCGACAACACCCAGGTTTTGAGGCCCAAACTAGGAAACCGTCCTTAGCCCGAGTTTTGTAGCCCAAACTCGGAAACCATCAGCGCCCATGTTTTGAGGCCCAAACCTGGAAACCGTCCACTCGGTGGTTTTTCTATGGCTCAACCACCAAACCGAGCCGTAGAGGGGATGCACCGCTCGTGCACCCCGTACACACGCAAGTCTTCGCTCGTCGCTGTCCGAGGCTGTCAGCCACCACAGCTGATCCTCAAGCCACCGGTCCCTCAGCCCAAGCTTCACGTCCGCCCTTCGCCACTCTCGGTCCATCGGCACGACACGTCTCTACTTGACCTTCACCTTGCTTTCGATCACTGTATCCGTGCTCGACACCTGCACAACACAAGCCAAAGAACATGCGCATTATCCCAGTTGACAATCACTCATCACTCGAGACTCGGCATACACCCATGTATCCACAATCTCCCGCTTGATGAATGCATTGTCAACTACCAACACATATCAAAATAGAATAGAGGAAGGAAGGAAGAAGGAGAGAAAACTCGACCAAATGACCCAAAAGCATAGCAAAGCCGAAGAAGGTCAAGTGGAAAGAACAAGACAACTTGGTCCCCAAAGACATGGGCAACGGCTCGACACAACCAAGCAAAGCAAAACTAGCCCTCGAGAAGAGGTAGAACAGGCTCAACACCACTAGAGAGAAAGCTCGACACCAATTGAGATGCCAATTGAAATTCAAGCAGAATAGAGCTAGCCCTCAAGAAGAGGCAGAAACGAGCTCAACACCGCTAGCTACCAAAAATGCTCCGAACCAATTGGAAAATTCAAAATCTGAGCCAGATCAAACTCCCCCTCCAATAGTGCACACAACCAAGATAAGATTTCCCCCTTATGATTTGACAAATTTCTCCCCCTTAGTTGAAAATGCACTATCAAGTATCTCCCCTCCAAATGCATATGAGTTAAAATGCAAGTTAGCAGCTTTAGGAATATAGTCGATAGAGTGAGAAGATGCTCGATAAAATGCTAATCCGATGACTCAACAATATGCACAGAATGCTAGCAAAGGCTCAAACTGATCACCAAATACGAAATCTGAACAATGGAGCAAAATGAGCAGTTTTCAACCAAAAAGGTATTCACTAAACATGTATAGACAGAAGGTCAAAAAGTGCTAAACATGTATACAGGGTGAACTACCCCTAGCAAGGTTCAATCATCATGCTATAGAATGAAACATAGACTTGTGTATTCAAATTTTATCAGAGTTGCAGCGGTTAAATTACACAAGTTCAAATTTCAGCATGTGATTGCGAGAGGTTGAAAGCTTGTCGTTGCCTAACTTTTCAACTGTGTGAAGCCTATGCAGAAGCAATCAGAAGCTTAAAGCAATAGTTTCGGTCATACACTACACAACTCAAGTTTAACTCAAAATGCAAATGAGAGACAGTCTCGATACCGTGATGTGTTGACAAGCAATCCCATCTCGATCTTTCCAATTCACTTATCTTGGTTCAATATTTAAAATAGAATATGAACATACCAAGCAAGTGAATGACTCAGAACTAAGGACATAACAACCTAGCATATATGAAAAGCACAAGTGAATTCAACAAATTCTACACATGCTAGTTGCATATCTCAATGGTGAACATTTTTGAGTTTTAAGGTCATTAAGCAAGTTCACCATTCATAAAATAGCTCAGCTCACAACATGTATCAGTGATCAGAAAGAGCATAAGCTACAAGCATCATCATATAGCATCGGAGCATACACTAAATAGAGCATAGTCACATTCTAAAGATTATATACATGAAGCTCTGAATGTAAATATGCATGATGAAATGCAAAGACTAACTCATCAGAAACGAAAACAAAACAAAGGAAAAAGAGTCAGTCTGTTATACACGAACCAATGTTTCCCCCATCTAAAAGGGGAAACACACACCAAGCTCACCTCTCAACCTAGCAAAGGTTGATTGGTCTAAAGGCTTGGTAAAAATATCTGCCAACTGGTGATGAGTATCGACATGGCGAAGGTCGATATCACCATTCTCATAGTGGTCTCGCAGAAAATGAAAGCGCACATCAATGTGTTTGGTCTTAGAATGCAGCACAGGGTTCTTAGCAACGCTAATAGCACTCGTGCTATCACAAAGCAAAGGAACGCGAGAAAAGCTCAGACCAAAATCACGCAAAGTGGCCATCATCCAAAGCAATTGGGAACAACAGCTAGCCGCAGCAACATACTCAGCCTCCGTGGTAGACTGGGCGACACTGGACTGCTTGCGAGAAGACCACGATACAAGAGAAGAACCAATAAACTGACAAGTCCCAAATGTGGACTTGCGCTCAAGTCGGCAACCAGCAAAATCGGCATCAGAATAACCGCAAAGAGAGAGGGTGGAGGAAGCAGAATACCAAATCCCAAACTCTGGAGTGAAGCATAAGTACCTCATAATGCGCTTGACCGCCTGACGGTGAGAGGTGCGCGGCGATGACTGAAATCGCGCGCAAAGACACACCGCGAACTGAATGTCCTGACGTGTCATCGTCAGGTACAGCAGCGACCCGATCATACTTCGGTACTCCTTCTGGTCCACAACTTCTCCATCCTTGTCCGCATCCAGGGCCGTCGTGGTCGACATGGGTGTTGGAAGAGGCTTGGCCTCACCCATATCGAATTTCTTCAGGATATCCTTGGTATACTTACCCTGATGTACAAACGTCCCCTCTCGGGATTGCTTGATTTGCAACCCAAGGAAAAACGTCAACTCGCCCATCATGCTCATCTCTAACTCCATGCTCATAGTGTCTGCAAACTTGGCAACCAAAGCGTGAGAAGAACCACCAAAAATGATATCATCCACGTAAATCTGGACCAAGAGAGTGTCATTTGCTTGCTTGAGGAGAAAAAGCATTTTATCCACACATCCCATTTAAAAACCCTTAGCAAGCAAAAAGGTTTTCAACCTATCATATCAGGCTCTAGGGGCTTGTTTCAAACCATACAAAGCTTTGTGGAGTTTAAAAACATGGTTTGGAAACTTGGGACTTTCAAAACCGGGGGGTTCTTTCACATACACCTCCTCTTCTATGTTGTCATTTAAGAAGGCACTCTTAACATCCATTTGAAAAAGTTTAAACCCTTTGGATGCAGCAAATGCCAAGAGTATCCTAATCGCCTCCAAACGAGCTACAGGAGCAAAAGTCTCCTCATAGTCTATCCCCTCCTTCTGACTATACCCCTGGGCTACAAGTCTGGCCTTGTTTCTCACAACATGGCCATCTTCTCCTTGTTTGTTTTTGAAAACCCGTTTTGTCCCAATAGGGTGACACTCAGGAGGAAGAGGAACAAGAACCCAAACCCGATTTCTTTCAAAGTTTTCAAGCTCCTCATGCATGGCATTGACCCAATCAGGATCAGATAAAGCGTGTCCAACATCTCGGGGTTCAAAATCAGCAACAAATGCAAAATGAGCAAAGTGAGAGATTTGTTGTGACCTTGACCGAGTGACACGTTCGTCGATGCCGCCGATCATCTGTTGAGGTGGGTGTTGGCGCTGAATGTGTCATGGCGCCTCCCAAGCTGAAGAAACCTCCCCCTTGTTGGTAGTTCTTAGCTACACCTAGGATAGGGTAACTAAAGTAGCTATCTACTAATGCCAAGCAGGGTTGCCAGTCCCGACACTAGTAGGAGCTAGCTAGAGAGAATGCAATCTACCAAGAGGAGATTCTGCAAGCGCACAGAACTATCGTAGTAGCACTTCGCCTGGGAGTACCAGGTGTCGATTTATTTGATCCCAAGGGAAGGCTAGGGTGGTGTATGAGTTGAGTCAAAGAGGGGATGAGAGTCGAAGAAAAGAGAAAAGGGAAAAGGGGAGAAGAGAGGCTAGAAAGAATGTATGGGTGGATAGGTAAGGATGATATTGATGGCTAAGGTAAGGTGGATGGATAGGTAGATAAAAGGGGTAACTAAAGATAACTAACTACTAACTAATAACTACTCCTAGATAACCACGAAGCAAGATAACTACGAAGCGAGATAGTTACGAAGCAAGGCAGGCAAAAGACAATAAAGTAACTAAGTTGAGTATAGTTTTATTCCTATCTTGTCAAGTATCGAGGCGTACTAGCCTTTACCACTTACTTAGGTTGAACGCTAGCACAATGAGCCTTACTATTAAACTGGGCCAACTACGTGGTGGAATTCAAGGCGCATAGGGCTGTCACCACCTACTTGCTACCACAGCTATCCGGGGGTCCAGCCGTATCTGAAGGTAAGTCTATAACTAAGCACCACGCTTAACTATATTCTAACTATCTCTACCCTAGCTTTGAATAGAGACACCCTTGCGGAAGTCAGAGCAAACACTTGACTTAATAAGATAAACACTAAACTAACTAAGCAACCTATTGGCAAAGATCAAACACTAAGCTCACTAGGGATTAACTACTATGGCTAAGTGAATTGAACTATAGGATAGCTAGGCACTCAAGCAATCAATCAAGTATACCACTCAATACTGATAAGTAGAATAAAGTAATACTTGAAATGATGAACTAGAATATAGTAAATGCTTGAGTAACAAGAGCAAAACCTGAACTGGAGATGAAGGAAGACTCTTCCTAGCTCCAGAACCGATCACTCGCACGCCTCTACTCTTGAGCTAAGCCTTGAGCAGCGCTTCCGCGAGGGCGAAGATGCCTTGCTCTACTAGCTACCTACTTGCCTAAGCTCTCTAAGCTTCTAACCTAACTCTCACTTGCTTCTCTTGCTTTTGGGATATTGGAATGGTACTTGTTGTGTGATGGTACGAATGAAGTAGTGTCGCCACGGGGGTATTTATAGCCCAAATGAGTGAGGGGGGTTCTTATAGGGGGCAGCCAGCCGACCTAGGGTTAGGTCAGGTGGTGGGCGCCACCCCCTACTGGCGGCCGCCAGTCCCCTGGCCGTTGGATGAACCGCCTCTGCTTCAACGGCATCCAGGTGGTTGTCCAAGGCGGTTTGGAGGTCGGTTGCATGTCCTAGCAACCGACATTCAGCCTTGATCCACGCCACTCCTCCCTGAGCCGTCCGATGCCACTGACCTAGTGACCAAGGGCCAGGATTTGGCCTTGGGGAGGTCACACGAATCGGTGACGTGGTAGGGAGTGGCACTTGGGCCAATCCAAGTGGCGGGCGCCACTTAGAGGTGGCGGGCGCCACCTAGGGGTGGCAGGCGCCACCCCCCTTAGGCCCATTTGGGCCCTGCTGAGTGGGCTTGGCCTCTGGTGGGTCCATATGTCCAAATTTGGTTCAAATCCTGCATTCAAATAAAATTCTATGGACATGTGGAATTTGGTTAGTTTGAAACCTATTTGACTACATTTCATGCCTTTTTGGTGGACTTTGGGGTCAAATGTTGATGGTAAAACAGGTGTTTAAGGACCGTCAACACCCCTCAACAGCAGCTGGTGCCTCCTCGGGTACAAACGGTACAACCCGAGGTGGCGAATCCCACGGCCCCCAAGTAGTCGAAGAAGGATCGGGTCTGTGAGTGGTAGTAGAGACTGCTCTTTGTGGCACAGCAGGTGGAGGTGGTGCTGGGTCATCCATCCCTTCAGCACCCTCGTCCTCATCATCAAAAAGAGGCTCACCAATCTCATGATCACCTGCACGCTCAAAACGAGAAGAAGGACAAACCATGGTCTCGTTGAAGGTGACATCGAATGTCTCCATGACTCAGTTAGTGTCAAGGTTAAGTACACGATATGCACGCGTATGAGTGCCATAACCCAAAAATACACCGCCAGAAGAACGAGACTCAAACTTGTCCAGGTTGCCTTTCTTGAGTATAAAATAGTGGCAACCGAAAACTCTAAAATAACTCACTCTGGGTTGTTTTCCAAAACGCAACTCATAAGAAGTCTTTTTCAAGAAACCTCGGAGAAAAATGCGATTGGAAATGTAGCATGCAGCGCTCATAGCTTCGGCCCAATATCGCCTAGGAGTCCTATGCTCATTGAGCATCATCCTGGCCATCTCAACAAGGGTCCGATTCTTCCTCTCCACAACACCATTTTGTGGCGGTGTGTACGGGGAAGAAAACTGATGCTCTAAACCCAAAGAGTTACAAAACTTCTCAAAGTCCGAATTCTTGAATTCGGAACCATTATCACTACGAATAGCTCGCATTGAGTTCAAAGGGAACTCATTCTGAAGACGCAAAATCAGATTGCGAGCAAAAGAGAAAGTCTCAGTCTTCCCAGTCAAAAAGAAGACCCACGAATATCTCGAAAAATTGTCAACAACAACCAACACATACCACTTCCCCCCAACCGAGCTCACTCGAGCCGAACCAACAAGGTCCATGTGTAAAAGCTCTTCAGGGTGCTTAGTCATGACCTGAGTCACTGGATGGTGGGGAGCGGCAACCATCTTCCCATGTCTACAAGAATGGCAAACAAGATCCTTCTCCATGCATAACTTGGGCAATCCTCGGATTAAGCCAAGTGAGCTAAGCCTTGCAAGCAAGTCGAAGCTCAGGTGACCAAGTCTCCTATGCCACTTCCAGAGATCAGAGGAGGAAGGTCCAGCCAAAAGACAACGAGAAACTCCAAATGACTCCGAGAAATTCGCACGAAAGACTTTCCTAAAGGGCGAAATCATACATACAAGGTTGTGAAGGGTCGAGATGGCGGACTAGAGGGGGGGTGAATAGTCCTTTCTAAAATTAATCGCACCGGCTAACCGAAACAAATGCGGAATTAAAACTATCGGTCTAGCCAAGACTACACCCCTCTACTTATACTCTATGACACCTTATAAAAAATCCTAAACAATGCAAATAAGGTGTCGGGCTAGCTAGAGCTCACCTAAACAATTCTAGCTTGCAAGGTTACACAAACCTAAGCAACTAGTACTCAATCAACCGGGGAGCTCCTACACATGCCACTAAGCAAAAGCACAAAGCCTAAGCTCACTAGCAATGCTCAATAACAAAGCTACACAAGCTAAGCAATGTGACTAGCAAGACTACAAGTCAACTAGTCACTCACGGGATTAACTTCTATGCTACACAAGCAAGGAAGGTAACTAGCAAGCTACATAAGCTAACTAATCATAAAGAGCAACTACACTAGCACATGTATATGAACAAGTAAATACAAGCTAGAGAAAGGAGTTGCAAACCACCGAGAAGATGAACACGAAGTTGACACGGTGATTTTTCTCCCGAGGTTCACTTGGTTGCCACCAAGCTAGTCCCCGTTGTGTCGACCACACACTTTGGTAGTTCGGCGGCTAATAGGCACCACACCTAGCTCGACACTCGAGCGCCGCAAGAACTTACCCACAAGTGAGGGTAACTCAATGACACGCGCAATCCACTAGAGTTGCTCTTCGCGATCCCCGCGGGGCGAGCACAATGCCCCTCACAATCCTTCTCCGGAGCCACGCACAATCTTCACGCGGGCTTCACGACGGAGACTCGATCACCAAGCCGTCTAGGAGGTGGCAACCTCCAAGAGTAATAAGCACCACCGGCTTGCAACACGAACACCTAGTGCCACTCGATGCTATCTCTCAAAGCAACGCACTAGAATCGCTCTCTCGCAGTAGATTCGCACACTAGCAAGCACAAGCGAGTTAGAGGGCTCCTAAGCACATCCACACAAGCCACCAAGGCTTTGGAGTGCTCCGGCAGCCGGCCAAAGCCGGCCCCAACGACTATATATAGAGGGGAGCGGCCAACTAGCCGTTTCCCCTTTTCTGCGCTTCGGTCGGTAGTACCGGCCCCCCTGGCCGGTAGTACCGGCCTCGGTCAAACTAGCCGTTTCCTCACTTTCCGCTGATTTAGGCAAACCACCGACCCTTGGTCGGTTCCACCGGGCCCGGTAGTACCGGCCTTATGGCGGTACTACCGGCAGGTCATTTTTTCAAACGAACAGAGAGCTCTGCAAAAACTCGCCAAACCACCGGCCAGGCCCGGTACAACCGAGCCCGGTGGTACCGAGGTTATAGCGGTACCACCGGTAGTTCAAAACTGAACCTACACAGAGACCTCTGAAAAACTGGGCAACAACCGGCTGAGCCCGGTAGCACCGGACCCGGTGGTACCGGGGTTATAGCGGTACCACCGGTAGGTCAAATTTCGACCAACACAGAGAAGCCTGCACGCTACAAAAATGGGCGGTACCACCGACCCCTTCTGGCCGGTACCACCGACGCACCTGGCCGGTACCACCGGCTGCACACAGAAAAACCCATTTTCATCTTTGAGTTGATCCAAAACTATTCCAACAACTTCTCCTTTGCAAATGTGCTAACACCACCAAGTGTATATCAACATGTGCATGTGTGTTAGCATTTTCACAATCATTTTTCAAAGGATTTTCACTTGCTCTCACCACGCCACTCGATCATAGCAACATCGCAAAGTTAGATCGCTCAAGTGGCACTAGATGACCGATATGCAAACAAGTTTGCTCCTCTTAATAGTACGGCCATCTATCCTAAACCCGGTCATAAACTTCTCTACACACCTATGACCGGTGAAATGAAATGCCCTACAAATATACCTTTGCCTTGCGCATTCCATTCCATCTCCTCCGGTGTTGATGCAACACATGCACCAACCTATCTTCAAATGATATGATCCACTTCATATCATCACATGGCCTCCACGATCCATCGATCTTGACATCACTTGCTCTTCACCATCGCTTCGGTCCTTCGGCGCCAAGTCTTGCTTAAGCCTCCCGACACTCGGTAGCAACGGCTTCAAAGCCTGAACTTGCCCTTCACCTTCGCAACCGGTCCATCAAGCCAAGTCTTGCCTTGATCTTCACCATCTTAGCCACATGACCACATGTCATGTTTCATGTGCATTAAGCTCCTTCTTGATCATCACATGTGTGAGCTTCACATCAAGTCCAAGCCATTCACCTCCATGGCTCAAGTGCTCACACACATGTACCTGTGGACTAATCCCTGTGTATCTCACATAAACACCATTAGTCCACTTAAAGTTGTCACTCAATTACCAAAACCAAACAAGGACCTTTCAATCTCCCCCTTTTTGGTAATTGATGACAACTCTACAAAGATATGGAAGTTATGCTCTTTGGATTCTATGTTACTTATCCAACATTAAGACCATATAAGAGAATTTGGATAAGCACCATACAACCCGACTTTGTAGTGTTAACTCCCCCTACATGTGTGCTCAAATGGTTTGGTTTCAAGCTTGCACACATGCATAAATATAAAATTTGTGGGAGGGTTAGCACTACTAAGTGATGCTAAGATATACATGATGAAATTTTACCTTTGAAGCGTGCATACCACATTTTGATTCATCCTTAGCATCGAGTTTGCTAGAAACAAGTGAAACTAGATACCACGTGAGATCAACATTATAATCAAGGTTCTAGTTACCACTTGCTACACTAAGACTATGCTCTAAATACCAAATGAAGGAAAACAATCATCATCCAAGTCTTAGCTCTAGCAAATATTACACACAAGCATGTAGGAATGTAAAACATATGCAATGTGAGCAAGCAAATGTAATGCACAATCAAATGCATTAAACATGTTATTCATGAGCTTGCTCCCCCTACTTGTGTGCTCTCTTTGTCCAAGAATTTTGATCCTTTTCCATTGTTCAATCTTGCTCCCTCTTGATCTATGTCCATCTTCTTTTCTTGATTTCTCCCCTTTGTTCTTGACATATCATAATTGACATATCTTTGCCACAATTTCTCCCCCTTTGTCATCAATGACCATAAAAGGCATGCTATACTTGATACAAGGGGTTGCACTAGGGTAGATGGTTGACACTTGAGTCTTCATTTTTGATGGATACCACCATATGTGTTGGAATGACACCATGTGTAGGATCTTTGACCTTGATACCAATAGGTGGGGCACCTCCCCTATGTCATAGCATGGGTCATCTGCTTGATAAACTTGAGCTCTTGTTGGTGAGGGATGCTTTGCTTGATTTGATCACTTAAAGTTGAGGATCACTTGAAGTCTTGTAGGATACCACTTGAATGAAAATTTAACTTGATATCCATTTGCATTATTATCTTCTTCTTGAACTCTTGTCATCTTCATGAGCTTCTCATTTGTGACTTGAACTAGGCAATATTGCACAAGATATCTAACTCGGTTTGCTCTAGAGTAAGCTTCTTCACACATCTTTCAATGGTTATCTTACTCATGTTGAATTAGACACTTAATGTTCATCTTCTAGATCAAGTACTTGGGTTCACTAGCTCACGAACAAACTCATATACTAACCACTAGATCATATAATCAAACAAGCAATAGTGGTAGGCTATGAATTTAAACTTTTCATTTGTTATGCATGATCCTATTAAGCATGTACTATATGCACTAATCACATACTAGTAAGGGATGAAATGATCATGCACATTACAATGATACCTTCGCTATCTTGGAGTAGAGGATAGTCATTTGATTCCAATTAAGCTCCAAATAGCAATGTGAAGTCCATGGTGAAGACCAAAAGATACCAATTGATGGAACAATTCTTCACCCATATGATCAAGTGCACTAGCTCAATGTTGTGGTTGGCTTGCTTCTTTGATCATAGCTTGCATATGAATACCACTCATGATTTGCTTCTCTATCTTGGGTGTTGCTTGCTTTCTTTGATCAATCTCTTATGATTTCTTCAACTAAGCATCTCCAATGACACTTTAGATCACCACTTCCATGTTAGCCTTCCAAGCCTTGCTTGGTTAACCTACCAAAGGCGGCAAGCCCCTACAAAAGGGAGAAGTGACCTCTCTCCAAAGTTCATCCTTGATACTCACTTGAATTGACTTTGATTGATTGATTCATTTGAACTCTTATTGAAATGTGACTTTGAATTCCTCTTTGAGTACTTTTCTTTCTTCCAAATGATATTCAATTTGATACTAGAACTTGAGCTTCATCTTCATTTTGATATTGGTCTTGATCTCCAATTTGAGTACCAAATGTGTGCCAAATACACTCATCTTTCAAATGAACTTGTACTCATCTTTGTCATGCTTCTAGCTCATCTCAAAACCAAACATAGGTCCCTCAACCACTTATAAACATGATTCCAACTTGAGGGCCTTTCAATCAAAGTGACTCTAGATTAATCCAATAGTTGTCACTTTTCTGGCAGATTCTGTCCTTCTCAAGAAAACATGCATATCTCCCAAAATATAAGTCCAACGATCATGAAATTTGGTGGAGATGTGCTTCTCTAAGTGTTCTAGCAGCCATAAAAATTTGAGCTTCATTGGCTTTCTAGATTGCTACCAGATTTCAATTCTTTCCATAGTACTACATGCTGAAAACTGCTGCACTATAGTTTACAAGATCTACTCCAAAACCAAAGTACATCTTATCTAATAATCATGAATTTTGCACAGCAACTAATACCATAAGTGTAGAGCATGTGTACCAAATTTCAAGCCAATCCAAAAAGATTTGATCATCCAAACATGGCTTTCTTCTCAGCTAGCTCAGATTTCAGATTTTGGACAGATTTGAGCAATTGAGCTATACTCTACCAATTTGAATCAAACTTAAAGCTAACTTGTTTGAACATCAACACAAGACATATATCCATGCAAATCCACTTACTAAGGGTCATCTTGTGAATATATCCAATCAAACTAACTCAAATTTGATCACTAAGCAATTTATCCATTCAATCATCTCATAGCAAGCAACATATGCATATATATCCAATTCAATTAACTCATATGCACCCAAATGAATATGATCAACTAGAAATATACCTTTGTAAATCATGATCATCCAATAGCAAGCTTCTTCATCCATCATTTGCAAGCATTGAGATACTTCCAATCAACCACCACAACTTGATCATGACACTTGTATGTTGTAGCACTTGGACTTCACTCTTTTGTCTTGGCATTGGGTTTGGATAGCACTAAGCTTCATTACTTGACTCAATCATATGATGGACAATATGGAATTAATTGAATCAAGCCTCCAATGCCATGGTACCTACACACATTCATCCACTTTTTGATGGTACCCAAACTTGTTTGGGTCCTCTCAAGTTAGGAGCAACATACTTCGGCATAGCCTTAGTATGAGTAGCGGGATGTCTTGCAATAGCAATCAATGTGGTACCATTTACATCCTTTCTAAGCACATTAACATTATTAATTGAAATCGGCTTAGAAATCATACCTAGGGGACATGAATTAGCCATGTGTCCCCTTTCCCGGCATGAGTAGCAACTTCTCTTTGATTGAGCCTTCTCTTCCTTGCTCATTTGTTGCTTCTCGTTGCCTTGCCTCTTCTCATTTGCTTGAGCCTTCTTCTCAAGCTTGGTAGGACACTTCGAGGCAAAGTGTCCCATGTCATTACATTTGTAGCACTTGATGTGAGCCAAATCTTTCTTCTCATTTTGATTCTTGCTCATCATCTTGGCATCTTGAATGTGAGTTGGATGCCTTGCTCTTCCGCCCCTTCTTGTTTTCTTCTTCTTCATCAAGTCACCATCATGATGGTTGTTCTTGATTTCAGCTTGGGGCTTCTTCTTGTTGGGGCAAGCTTTTGCAAGATGTCCCATCTCACGGCATTGATAGCACATGAAATGAGATAGCTTTTCTTGTTCTTGCTTCTTCATTTCTCTTTCATGTCTTCTCTTGCCCCATCTCTTGCCTTTGACATTGCTCTTGTTGAAGCCAATGCCACTCTTGTCACCATAGCTTCTTTGATTCTTCATCATGTGCTCATGGGTGACCTTTGATTTACACCACCTCTCTAACTTGTTGCTCAAATTCTTCACTTCACTTTTGAGCTCATTGTTCTCCTTCAAAAGGTTAGTCTCACAAGACAAAGAAGTAGAACAAGCATCTAAATGTGAAGAACATGGCATGTCTAATAAATCATCACAAGAGGTGGATACATGCTTCTTGCCTACATCACATGGGTTAGCAACATTTTGCAATTTATCATTTGATCCATGTGATGAGCTCTCATTATTTTTAATTTTCTTTGAAAGCTCCTTAATGAGAGAGCCATACTTTTCAATTAAATCATCATGTGAAGCTTTAAGAACATCAAGTAAGCGCTTATGTTCTTCACATGAGTTCTTTAGAAATGAGTTTTCATTTGCTAATTTCATTGTTTTATTTTTCTCATTTTCTAAAGACATGGTCATGCTAGCAAGTCTACTAACAAGCTCATCATATGAATCAACATGATCAACCACATTAGCATTAGATACCTTGGTGTCAACTTGTGCCATGAAGCAATGTGGTGATGGGCTTGTAGTAGTATCACAATCATTGCCCGAGCATGAGCCATCAACATCATCAAGTGTGCTTGGAGTAGAATCATTACTTGCAACACTTGAATCATCATCTTCCATCTTGTTAAGTGTGCTTGAAGTATCTTCATTGATTGCATCACTTGAACATGAGGTGGAGCAATCTTCCACAATCGCGGAGTTGTGGTCTTGCTCAACATCCTCATGTGCCACCGGTTCTTCCTCCTTTATGAACTTGCCATCATCAAACGTGGAGGGATCACCGAAGGTGGTCTTGATGGATTCCCACATCTCATGGGCGGTCCCTTTGGAGTTGATCTTGTAAAACAACTCAAAACTCAATGCATCCATTAGATAACAATAAGCATTTGCATCAAGTTCAAAGAGATCCTTTTGAGCTTTGGTGAGATTTCTATGGTCCAAAACATGAGTGAGACCACTAGTGATAATCCACCAAAACTTTGGCCCCTTTGCACGAAAATGATCAAGCATATGGTGTTTCCATTGTGCAAAGTGTGTGCCATCAAAAATATGTGTATCACACACATCATCTAGCCCACTAGACGCCATCCTCTCGGGTTGGTAAAGACCACAAATGAGAGACCTCCGCTCCGATACCAATTGAAGGGTCGAGATGGCGGACTAGAGGGGGGGTGAATAGTCCTTTCTAAAATTAATCGCACCGGCTAACCGAAACAAATGCGGAATTAAAACTATCGGTCTAGCCAAGACTACACCCCTCTACTTATACTCTATGACACCTTATAAAAAATCCTAAACAATGCAAATAAGGTGTCGGGCTAGCTAGAGCTCACCTAAACAATTCTAGCTTGCAAGGTTACACAAACCTAAGCAACTAGTACTCAATCAACCGGGGAGCTCCTACACATGCCACTAAGCAAAAGCACAAAGCCTAAGCTCACTAGCAATGCTCAATAACAAAGCTACACAAGCTAAGCAATGTGACTAGCAAGACTACAAGTCAACTAGTCACTCACGGGATTAACTTCTATGCTACACAAGCAAGGAAGGTAACTAGCAAGCTACATAAGCTAACTAATCATAAAGAGCAACTACACTAGCACATGTATATGAACAAGTAAATACAAGCTAGAGAAAGGAGTTGCAAACCACCGAGAAGATGAACACGAAGTTGACACGGTGATTTTTCTCCCGAGGTTCACTTGGTTGCCACCAAGCTAGTCCCCGTTGTGTCGACCACACACTTTGGTAGTTCGGCGGCTAATAGGCACCACACCTAGCTCGACACTCGAGCGCCGCAAGAACTTACCCACAAGTGAGGGTAACTCAATGACACGCGCAATCCACTAGAGTTGCTCTTCGCGATCCCCGCGGGGCGAGCACAATGCCCCTCACAATCCTTCTCCGGAGCCACGCACAATCTTCACGCGGGCTTCACGACGGAGACTCGATCACCAAGCCGTCTAGGAGGTGGCAACCTCCAAGAGTAATAAGCACCACCGGCTTGCAACACGAACACCTAGTGCCACTCGATGCTATCTCTCAAAGCAACGCACTAGAATCGCTCTCTCGCAGTAGATTCGCACACTAGCAAGCACAAGCGAGTTAGAGGGCTCCTAAGCACATCCACACAAGCCACCAAGGCTTTGGAGTGCTCCGGCAGCCGGCCAAAGCCGGCCCCAACGACTATATATAGAGGGGAGCGGCCAACTAGCCGTTTCCCCTTTTCTGCGCTTCGGTCGGTAGTACCGGCCCCCCTGGCCGGTAGTACCGGCCTCGGTCAAACTAGCCGTTTCCTCACTTTCCGCTGATTTAGGCAAACCACCGACCCTTGGTCGGTTCCACCGGGCCCGGTAGTACCGGCCTTATGGCGGTACTACCGGCAGGTCATTTTTTCAAACGAACAGAGAGCTCTGCAAAAACTCGCCAAACCACCGGCCAGGCCCGGTACAACCGAGCCCGGTGGTACCGAGGTTATAGCGGTACCACCGGTAGTTCAAAACTGAACCTACACAGAGACCTCTGAAAAACTGGGCAACAACCGGCTGAGCCCGGTAGCACCGGACCCGGTGGTACCGGGGTTATAGCGGTACCACCGGTAGGTCAAATTTCGACCAACACAGAGAAGCCTGCACGCTACAAAAATGGGCGGTACCACCGACCCCTTCTGGCCGGTACCACCGACGCACCTGGCCGGTACCACCGGCTGCACACAGAAAAACCCATTTTCATCTTTGAGTTGATCCAAAACTATTCCAACAACTTCTCCTTTGCAAATGTGCTAACACCACCAAGTGTATATCAACATGTGCATGTGTGTTAGCATTTTCACAATCATTTTTCAAAGGATTTTCACTTGCTCTCACCACGCCACTCGATCATAGCAACATCGCAAAGTTAGATCGCTCAAGTGGCACTAGATGACCGATATGCAAACAAGTTTGCTCCTCTTAATAGTACGGCCATCTATCCTAAACCCGGTCATAAACTTCTCTACACACCTATGACCGGTGAAATGAAATGCCCTACAAATATACCTTTGCCTTGCGCATTCCATTCCATCTCCTCCGGTGTTGATGCAACACATGCACCAACCTATCTTCAAATGATATGATCCACTTCATATCATCACATGGCCTCCACGATCCATCGATCTTGACATCACTTGCTCTTCACCATCGCTTCGGTCCTTCGGCGCCAAGTCTTGCTTAAGCCTCCCGACACTCGGTAGCAACGGCTTCAAAGCCTGAACTTGCCCTTCACCTTCGCAACCGGTCCATCAAGCCAAGTCTTGCCTTGATCTTCACCATCTTAGCCACATGACCACATGTCATGTTTCATGTGCATTAAGCTCCTTCTTGATCATCACATGTGTGAGCTTCACATCAAGTCCAAGCCATTCACCTCCATGGCTCAAGTGCTCACACACATGTACCTGTGGACTAATCCCTGTGTATCTCACATAAACACCATTAGTCCACTTAAAGTTGTCACTCAATTACCAAAACCAAACAAGGACCTTTCAGGTTGCCCTGAGGATCTAAAATACGACTGAGATTCGGCTTAAAACGAATCTCATAATCATCATCGAAAAGTTGCGAAACAGAAAGAAGGTTAAAATGCAAGTTAGAATCAAGAGCAACATCGCGCAACACAAAGTGCTCATTAACTCGCACCGACCGACGAGACAACACTTTACCTTTGCTATTGTCGCCGAAGGTGATAAACTCCTTTCCGGCGACCAGACTAAGATTGGAGAACTACTTGGTGTTTCCGGTCATATGCCTTGGGCAACCGGAATCCACCAACCAAACGTTCTCCAATCGTTTTACTTATATCAATAAAAAGACATCGAGTGAGCATACGGTCCAACACTGGGGTTAGTGAAGTAGGAAGAATACCAGTGTTGGGCCGGCTGCTCAAAAGAACGGTTAGCAGAAAAACCATTCCTAGCACGCCTACGGGAAGAGAGATCACCATGTAGAGGAAAACGTGGTCCGCTAAGGGAGGAGCGTCCATCGCGATACTCAAAAACGCGATGGAGGAAAACGCTCAACTACAAAGCCACCGCCACGGGGTCCATAGCCCATAACTGCAGGCTCCCGCCGGGCACGTTCTCTTCGCGGCCTAGGCCTAGGAGCTTGAGGTTTTGGACCTCTAGGCCTAGCAACACGCCTCTGAATATTCGGCACATGTACATCATGGAAAGAGTGGTACATGTCCGTGTTGTTCATCTCCTTTGCATGGCGCGCCTCTCTCTTGCGCCCACTACAAGAAATCTGTCATCTTATGACAATTATCCCATGACATTAGACTAAATAGTCACTACTTTGATGAGTTTATGACTTTTTTCATGGAGCTAGATCAACTTAGTGACTTTAAATAATTTATGTCATAAAAAATGTCTTAACGCTAGTAGAATGGTACATTATGTCTTTCTTTGTCATGTCATAACAACCATCTCACTATTGTGATAAAGCAATTGTCAGATAGCAAATAACAAATGGTCTATTGTGACTAATATGACAAGTCACAGATTATTATATTGAATTTTTTAAAATATTATAATCCAATGTGGCATATGGGTTCACTTGGCAAACTGCCACCTAATCGAGTCGGTCCCACTATATATATATATATTCTATATATTACCCTGAGTATTGAACAATAATCGGTGCCTGAGTCCAGATCATCGAGCCCAAGTTACCGCGAGCTAACCCGTGCGTGCTCTACCGTCTAAGGTCGTGTTCGTTTACCAGCAAAAAAATTTAGCCCCGTCACATCGAATTTTACAGCGCTAATTTATCCTATTAACAATATAATAATTTAAAAAATAATTTGTCAGCCGAAGACTATTTCTCGAAAAGAATCTATTAAACTTAATTAGTTTATGATTTGATAATATAGTGCTACCGTAAACATTTACTAATAATATTTTAATTAACATTAATAGATTCATCTAGTTAATTAACATATGATGCTGTAATTAGTTTTATAATTAATTTATTTTTAATAGACTAAATTAGTGCTCTAACATTTGATATGACAAGCTAATTTTTTTTCATGAAATAAACACCCCCTGATGATGGCAGCGGGGCACTAGCAGCCCATCTAGCAAACCTAGGTATATAATCTGAAATCCTCTCAATCCCTCAACCCTCTCTCTCCTCGCCCATCCATCTCCCAACCCAGACGCCGCACCCGCCGCCGAGTGTCAGGCTCAGGCACGGAGGCACCCCGCACCCACCACCACCGATGGGCGACGGTGGCTCAGGCGCTCCACGCTCGTGACATGTCTACGTGATCGCGTCCCCCGCATACGCGTGGCCCCGCTCCTCCCAGGCATCGCGACCTCACCCAGTGCGGTAGAGCCCAGCCGACCTCTCTCTTGGTGTCGTGGTGGAGCATGGTTCAAGCTCTGGAAGGACGGTGAGAGTGCATGGCCAACTTGCTTTTTTCCACAGCCGCTAGCTTGCTTCCATGAGCACATAGTGTCCGCCGTTGTTTCTCTACTCAGCCCCTCTAAATCTGGATGTTTATGTGGTATTTTAATTTGTTTGCTAGTTCTGGGATACGATAGTGGCAAGGTGCGATTAGTATATATTTGGATTTGTAGGATTCATTGTCTATGTTAATCAATTTATAATTATTTGATTCATGTCATGTTTAGAAATTTGGAGTTTGGACAATGTTCCTGCGAGTGATGGATTATCGGCATAGGCGGCGGCTACGAGCTCCTCTTTAATTGTAGCAAGGTGGGTTTGTCTCGGCTACCCATGCTGGTTCTGCAGCTTTTAGTTACATGTGGGGAAGGATTTGGTGCAGTAATTCCCAACTAGTAGCGTTAATCAAAATATTATATGTTTATAGACTCAAACTAAAGTTCATTGAAACATTTTCCAGCTTTGGAGCTTATTTCTATAGGATATATATACACTTTAATTTAATTAGGGTTATCACAATAAGAGCCATGGTTTGGTACATTAAGGGCATAGGATTCCTTGATTGAAATTCTATGCATCAAACAATTTAGGTACTGTATAATTATACAATGTTTTATTTTTTTGTTATTGCTTCTAGTAAACTTGAAATACATTTAATTTTCTCTTTCTCTAGAAACAAAAAACATGGATTTAGCGATGTAGTATACTAACATGATCAGAGCTAGCTACTATACTGTGTGATTCTAACTAGTAAGATGATGTAGACTGTGCACCTTTGATTGGTCAGAGATTTTCAAATAGACTAGATTCAATTCTGCTATATATGACACAATTGTCTATTTGTTTAACTTGATTCTCTCTGATTCTTGAAATGTTTGCTAATTTGATTTATTCTAATTATTACCAATTCAGAGAAGGTAGGAGCAGCAGTAAGGGCGAAAGAAACCAAAGTCCCTTTAATTTGTTTCTACCATGAGTGTTGCATCAGGTTCCATATTGGAGCAGTAACTGAGATCTCATAGTGGAGTATTATTTTGTGAGAGGCAAACTACAAATGCCTGCTGCATGTTAGCATAACTGAGATGAAGTGATTTGTCTAATGCCACTCTTATTTCAGAAACTACACATTATATGTTAGCAAAACTGAGATATGGATCCTTGTGTTTTTTTCATGATAGTTATGCAACTTAGCATTGTTGGATAACTCAAGCTTGCTCATTACTCCTATTCTTATTATATGATGTATTAGTCAATAAGAAACTAATCAAGTCATTTGTTTAATCCGTTGTTTCTATTTAATTCCAGAAGCAAGCTAAATATTAAATATAAGGAAGCACCCCTTATAACGATTGACCTATTCAAGGAAACCCAGTGCAGCAGCAGCAGCAAGACAGGTTTTAGTGAGGATACAAAGATCAAAATCGTGAGTACTTATCCCTATCTTGTCTTGTAATCGGGATGAGCAACACATGTGAAATTTGTCAGCTATATTTTGTACCTATTGTCTACTCAAGTGGCTGGCTGCTCTAATTTTCTTAGTGTGTTCATTGAATTGTCGAATAGATCTATATCAATATAGCAGCTTAATGCTTGTGTCAAGAATGGATAAATATGCATGAATGCTTGTGAGAAATGAACTTCTATGCTGTAGTATTAATCTGGAATAAATGAATAAATGAGAAAATTTTATCCTGACAGCATGCATTTTCTGTTTCGCTATACAACCTCGTAGTACCTTAGCTTTTTCCATTTCTGTACACAATGAATAAAGGAATAAATGAACTTCTATGCTTACTGTATAGAACCTGAAACCAATTAAATATTTATACTCAATGTGGTTATTTGTTTTGGAAAAGCTAAGCGATTAACTATAGCAATAGCTGACTTCTTTTTTTTGTATTGCTAGGCTGAAATGGAGGGAAAAGTTGTTCTAGCACAAGGACATGATATAGTGACCCCTACTGAAGTTGTGTTCTGTGATTTTGGACTGACCAAGTCATATCCTGTGAACAAATTATATTGGGCTCTTTCAATATTTAGATTTTTATGTAATATTCTTGTTACAACCTGTTGTGGTGTGTGCTACTGTAATGGGCTTTCAATTGTATTTCAAATTTGAATTTTTGCCAATTGTCTATAAGGCCATACCAATTAAATTAGTAAGCTGAAAAAATAAAAAGCAAAGTGACCTGGGCTAGAAAAAATAGTACCATGCAAAAAAATGTATCCGATGTGGTTAAATTCAATTTTATGACATTTCAAGTCTGTGCCACCTCAGCAAGGCATCCGACGTGGCATTTGATGACGTGGCTAGCTTCAAGAAACCTATGACATTAAAACAGTTGTCATAAACGTTTATGACTTTTAAAATCAAAGTCACAATGTTATGACTTTGCTAACTAAATGTCACAAGTGATCATTAAAGACTATCATCTTTTGATATTTCAATTTTTGTCAATTTAATGTCACAAATGACAACCTATGACTTATTCTCTTGGTATTATGACTAATGTAAAATGTCAAAAGATGACAGATTTCTTGTAGTGGCCGAAAGCAAAACTCACTCAAGTGTCCATCTCTTCCACAGTGCTCACAGTGGTACCTCACCGCTCTTATAGGGGGTTGTTGGTACTCACGGTAGTGGGTGTGGATCACTTTGCCCTTCTGTGGCATAAGCTCCTCTTGGATAGGTGGCATTGTGTCTAGCTTGTTCTTGAGGTGGTTTGGTTTTGGAGCCCACGACTGTTTCTTGAGTGGAGCTCTCGGAGGTTCAACAAACACCTCATCCTTGGTGTTAGGCTTAAGAGGCTCTTTGGGTGGAATCTTGGTAAGCTTGGGAGTAGTGGTGGAGTTGGGCTTTTCACACGGGTTCAGACCACTCGACTCTCCAATCTTGCCAAAAGATGAAGCGCACTCAACACCCTGAGCAAAGCCTACACCTGGACCTCCAGCAGCACGCTTGAATTGGGAGATCATCATCCCAAGCTGCGGTTCACCACTAGACACCCATGACAAGATGGTCCGAATGTATGTGTTTTCCTCCTCAGTTTGCATCTTGTCATTCTTCACGTTCGCAATCTCCATCTCCAAACCGTCACACAGAACGCACCTAGTCACACAAGTGCTACCCGAGCTGGCCTTCTCAAGAGACACAATCTTGACATTCTTCTCTGCCAACTCGGATTGCAAGCCCGCACAAGACTTGCACGCACCCAACAACGAGGATCTAGCTTTAAGCTTATCCACCTCTCCTACCAACACAGCATACTTACTTCTCAAAGTGAGAAGGTCAGTCATGTGTGTGGAGCACATCTCACACTCCTCCTCCTCGGTGATAACAATGGTGGACTTGACAGATTCAAGTTCCTTCATCGTATCCTCCCACTTCTGCCTAAAGTCCTTCCGCTCTCTAGCAGCACGCATAAGCAACTTATCTTGACTAAGAAGGGCGGCAGTAAGTTTCTCGACCTCAGCAGAAAGCTCGTCGGGGGTCTGAGATACCTGGGAGGTGTCGTCATCGTCGTTCTGAGGGATCTCCTCCAGCTCGCCGTCGACCTCCTTGCCGAGGGCCATGGTGCAGAAGCCCTCGTTGTCGGCGAAGAAGCAGAGGCCGTTCAGCTTGTCCTCGATCCTCTTCTTCTTCTCGGACTCGTCGTCGCTTGAGGAAGCGGAGTCGTCATCCGAGTCGTCGACGTCGCTGAGCATGGTGAAGAAGGCACGCTGCTCAGCCTGGGCTTTCTCCAAGTTGTTCGTCTTGATGTACTCCATGTTGAAGTCGCCCTTCCGCTTGTGCTTTGCGGGGACGTACTTCTCCTTGCGCTTGCCGGAGTCGTACTTGTGCCCATGATCCGCCTTGCCGAAGACTTGCTTGTTCTTCTTAGGGAAATTGGCGATGAAGTGGTTGGGGTCGCCGCACTCGAAACATCCCGAGCATCCTCCTCCGTGGCGACGGTTCATGCGGTTGTTGTGGAACCGCGAGAACCGGTTGGCGAGCAAAGCCAACTCGTCATCCCCCATGAACTCTAGCTTCTCCTCTGTAACAGAAAGAAGAGAAGAAAGTGCAAAGCCTCTAGAGGGGTTAGCAGAAGAGCCAGAAAGCAAAGCCATCGACGGGCCAGAAGGATTTTCATAAGAAGCCCTCGTCATGGCGTAAATCTCACTAGACTTGAGCTTACTGAAGAGCTCGTCGCATGTGAGGGTCTCATAGTTAGGTGATTTGATGATCGCCTGAACCTTCAAGTCTCACACCGACCGATCGAGAGTGTGGAAAAGCTTCAAAGCTCTCTCATGATCGTCGAAAGGCAACAACTCCTTGTTAGCCCTCATCCTGTTGACAATCACCTAAAAGCGAGCGAATAAACTCTCTATGCTCTCGCCAGGCATATGTCGAAAGTTCTCATACTCTCGATTGTGCGACTCATAGAGACGGGTTTTGACTTGAGTGGTTCCCTCATGGAAATGCATGAGGGTAGCCCAAATCTCCCGAGCCGTAGCGAGGTGAGAAACGCGATCAAACTCTGTCATGCTCAAGCATGAGAAAAGAGCATTACGGGCTCGACTATTGGCATCGTGCTCATCAATCTGATGCTGAGTAGCATGAGCAGCCAATACCACATAATCGGCAGAGTTGCAAATATCCCAGATGGAAGCACCCAAACTCTGCAGATAGGCCGACATGCGTATCCTCCAATACGCATAGTTCGTCCCATCGAAAAACGGCGGTTTGCCCACGCCACGATCCATGTCGCCTTCGGTGGATCTGGAACCGGCTAAGGTGGAAGATCCTTAACCCGCTCGGATACCAATTGAAGGACCGAGAATGCAATAGCAAGGCGACCAGAGTGGGGGGGGGGGGGGTGAATGGGAGCACAAAAATTTCTCTCAAAACTTTAGCCTTTGTCCCACAAATCAACTCCCAAAAGCTTCGACCGAAACCGTGATGCCCACGACCCTTGGAAGAGGGTGGATGATCCCTAGGATCACAGCGAGGCACCACAAAGCGATAGCAAGCCAAACGCCAAAAGCACCGGCACAAGTTCGACCCCTAAAAACTGAGTCCCGAACGTAGATTGAAGGTTACATCGGGAAATCCCCAAATACCGATGCTAACAAGTAGCAAAGATACTTAGAGAGGTTCCTAGGTGAACTAAAGGGCCAATCGAGAAGTCCGGAAACCAAGTGAAGAAGCCGAAAGAGCAAACACACTAAAACGCAAGCTTCAGCAGGGTCCCGGACTGTCCGAACTGAAAGTCCCGGACTGTCCGCAGCTACTGCGGACTGTCCGCAAGCCGATCCCGGACTGTCCGCCGGTCAAACTGGAAAAACAACACAACTGCTGAAATTGTTCTGCTCAGTCCCGGACTGTCCGCGACGTGCAACTGCGGACTATCCGCCGTTCAAACCTGAGCAACACAGTCGAAGAACACAGCCACTGATCCGGCTTGCCCCCGACGCGCGGAGTGTCTGCCGGTGGAACCGCGGACTGTCCGCCAGTGGAACCACGGACTGTCCGCGACCACCCAGTGACGGCGATTTCGGTCGCCCTTCACACAAGTCCTCCCAAATCCGAACCAAAACACAATTCCTCGTTCTCAAACTTGGAGAAGATGATCATGAGGTAGTTAGGAGACTATCCCCAAGAAATCATCCGCTCAAAACAACTCAATCACCGGGAATCGAAGAAGAGGGAATATGAACCGAAAAAGCGCCACGAAAACGAAATCAACCCGATCTACTTGTTCGTGAGGAGTTAGATGAATTCCTTCGGTGGAAATGATCTCCTCACTATAAAGAACAAGTTGATTCAAACGGATTTCGAAAAGACGCAGTAGAGAGGGAGATCGAGTGATGGGAAAATCACAGAGAAATGAAGAACGCAAAGAACACGAACAAAACGCGAATCAACACATCGATCTGCAACCGTGTGGCTACCACACGCTACAACAGTGAGATTACGGTCTCACTTCCTCAAAATCTCCAGTACACAGAGGTATGGTTCTCTGCGGATCTTAGTTGCTACAGCAGGGGATTGGGAGAGCAGGAAAACCTAGAAGGCAAAGAGCAAATGACTGAGATAAGATGGGAGGTGGGTGTCTCCCTCTACTTATCCTAATTCTAATTCCCACTCTACCCCTAACTAATTACAGAGCAAACCAGCTAAACCCTAGGGTTATTCTAGACCAACTCATGGCCACACCCGCACAACTGGTAGCGTTGCCTCGATGCAACCTCACCGATTGCCACCACGTGCCACCAACGCTCTGCTTGTCCTTTTCCCGGACTTCGCCCCCGATTTTGTGACCCAAACTAGGAAACCAGCCTTCACGACCAACCCCCCGTTTTGAGGCCCAAACCGGGAAAACAACCGTCCATCGCCTGAGTTTTGTGGCCCAAACTCAGAAACCTGACAGCACCCAGGTTTTGAGGCCCAAACCTAGAAACCGTCCTCAGCCCGAGTTTTGTGGCCCAAACTCGGAAACCATTAGCGCCCAGGTTTTGAGGCCCAAACCTGGAAACCGTCCACTCGGTGGTTTTTCTGTGGCTCAACCACCAAACCGAGCCGTAGAGGGGATGCACCGCTCGTGCACGCCGTCCACACTCAAGTCTTCGCTCGTTGCTGTCCCAGCCTGTCAGCCACCACAGCTGATCCTCAGGCCACCAGTCCCTCAGTCCAAGCCTCACGTCCGCCCTTCGCCACTCTCAGTCCATCGGCACGGCACGTCTCTACTTGACCTTCACATTGCCTTCGATCACTGTATCCGTGCTCGACACCTGACAACACAAGCCATAGAACATGCGCATTATCCCAGTGGACAATCACTCATCACTCGAGACTCGGCATACACCCATGTATCTGCAGCATGTCATCCCTGAGTGAGTCATTTATAGGCAATTCTTGAGGATTTTCAAAGTGCATTCTAGACAAGTGATCAGCTACAGAGTTTTCTACTCCTTTCTTATCTTTTATTTCTAAGTCAAATTCTTGGAGTAGCAAAACCCATCTTAACAAGCGTGGCTTAGCATCTTTCTTAGTGAGCAGGTATTTTAGTGCAGCATGATCAGTAAAAACAATCACCTTTGATCCCACTAAATAAGATCTAAACTTGTCTATAGCAAAAGCAACAGCCAGTAGTTCTTTTTCAGTAGTAGCATAATTAATTTGAGGTCCTGTTAAAGTTTTACTCGCATAAGCAACTGCATGATGCTTTTTATCTTTATATTGTCCTAGCACTGCTCCTACAACAAAATCACTTGCATCACACATGATCTCAAAAGGTAGAGACCAATCAGAAGGTTCAATGATAGGTGCAGAAGTGAGCGCTTTTTTAAGAGTGTTAAAAGATTCTAAGCATGCATCATCAAATTCAAAAGGAACATCCTTGGCCCAGAGATTTGTATGTGGTCTAGCAATGTGAGAAAAATCTTTTATAAACCTACGGTAAAAACCAGCATGGCCAAGAAAACTTCGAATTCCTTTGACATTAATCGGTGGAGGCAAACGTTCAATTACTTCAATTTTAGCTTTGTCTACCTCAATTCCACGTTCTGACACTAAGTGACCTAGCACTATGCCCTCTTTAACCATAAAATGACATTTTTCCCAATTAAGGACTAAGTGCTTTTCTTCACATCTTTGCAAAACCTTAAATTTTCAAGACAATCATCAAAAGTTGTTCCATAAACAGAAAAGTCATCCATGAAAACTTCCATGATTTCTTCAATCATATCAGAAAATGTAGACATCATACATCTTTGAAAAGAAGCAGGTTCATTACATAATCCAAAAGACATTCGGCGATAAGCGTAAGTTCCGTATGGACATGTAAATGTGGTTTTGCTTTGATCATCTGGGTGGATTGGGATTTGGTGATATCTAGAATATCCATCAAGAAAACAAAAGAAAGAGTGATTTGCTAACTGTTCTAACTTTTCATCTATGAAATGTAGCGGGAAGTGATCTTTCTTAGTTGCCTTGTTTAATTTCCTGTAATCAATACACATTCTCCAACTAGTGACAGTTCTTTGTGGAATTAATTCGTTCTTCTCATTCTTTACCACAGGCATGCCTCCCTTCTTAGGCATAACTTGGACAGGGCTCACCCACTCACTGTGTGGCAAGGATAAATGATACCGGCGTGCAAGAGATTCAAAACCTCCTTCTTTACTACCTGTCTCATTGCATTATTAAGCCCGCGTTGTGGCTCTCTAGATGGTGATGTGTTAGGATCAGTAGGAATGCGATGAGTGCAGAAAGCGGGGTTGATTCACTTTAGGTCATAGAGCGAATAGCCAAAGGCTAATTTATGCTTTTCTAAGACAGTGATCAACCTAGAAGTCTGTTCCTGAGTGAGTTTATCATTTATGATTATAGGAGACTTAGGATCATTATTCAGGAAAGCATATCGAATCCAGAGGGTATGGGTTTTAACTCTATGGGAGGTTTAGGAGGTTCTTCTAAGGAATCTAGAGGATCTGGATCTGGTGTGTCATCCTCTTTCTCAATGAAAAACTGTGCATCTTGTTCATATTCAGGTTCAATTATTGTTTCAAGAGATGCTTCCTTAATTTCTAACATAGGATCTGGCTCGGGACATGACTCATTCTCAGCATTTAGAGAGTGAGTGATGGGTATGGTTCCTTTATGATTTTTCCCAAGACAGAAGTTTAAGTTCCCTGTTTGACCTTCATGAATGAGTTGTTTAAGTGGTTGTCCTATCAAAAGATTAATCTCTTTAGTATCAAAGATATAAAAGCTTAAGTGTAGTGGAGTGTTATCTATAGTGATAGGCAGGACATACATAATCCCTGAACTAGGAATAACATGTCCTGAAGGGCTTTTCAATAATTTTGCTGTTGGGGTGAGTGGCATTTGTCTTAATAAATCTTGAGCAAAGGTTTCAGACATAATGTTGGTTCCCACAACAGGATTATAGAGAGCTTCAGAGGGTTGTTGATGGATTTGACATTTAATGTGTGCAAAAGGTGAATCTATGTGAATTATATCAGTATAAAGCTCTCATTCTTCTAACCATTCATGACTTATTATAGAAGCTAGCCCCTTCGTAGTCTCTTTTAGGAAGGCCTTATCAGTAAGTTTTTCAAGTGATGATTTTTGATTTTGTGGCTTCCTAATTGTGTGATACTTCGAGGTATTAACAAATTCGGTAAAATATTCATCCTTGAAATCAAAGGTGCCTCCTAAGATTGAGGTTTCCCTCTCCCTAGGAATTATGGCTGAGGTTTGTTCATGATTAAGAATGGATTTAGGCTCAGCTTCTGTTTTGACATCTAGTGATTCTTGTGGTTTAGCTTCATGAGTGGGAGTAATTTGAGATAAGTTTTGCAACATTTCCCTTTGCGGATACATGGGTGTATGCCGAGTCTCTGACTGATGAGTGATTGTCAACTAGGATAATGCACATGTTCTTTGGCTTGTGTTGTGCAGGTGTCGAGCACGGATACAATGATCAGAGGAAAGGTGAAGGTCAAGTAGAGACGTGCCGTGCCGATGGACCGAGAGTGGCGAAGGGCGGGCGTGAGACTTAGACTGAGGGACCGGTGGCCCGAGGATCAGCTGTGGTGGCTGACAGCCTGGGACAGCGACGAGCGAAGACTTGCGGGCACGGTTTTGCCTGGGTCGAGGACCTGGGGACACGTGTCGGTGGACGGGGTGCACGGGCGGTGCATCCCCTCTATGGCACGGTTTGGTGGTTGAGCCACAGAAAAACCACCGAGTGGACGGTTTCCAGGTTTGGGCCTCAAAACCTGGGTGCTGATGGTTTCCGAGTTTGGGCCACAAAACTCGGGCTGAGGACGGTTTCCAGGTTTGGGCCTCAAAACCTGGGTGCTGCGGGTTTGCTGAGTTTGGGCCACAAAACTCGGGCTGTGGTCGGCTGGTTTCCCGGTTTGGGCCTCAAAACCGGGGGTTGGTTGTGAAGGCTGGTTTCCCAGTTTGGGCCTCAAAACTGGGCGCGAAGTCCGTGAAAAGGACGAGCGGAGCGGTGGCGGCACGTGGCGGCAATCGGTGAGGTTGCGTCGAGGCAACACTACCAGTTGTGCGGGCGTGGCCGTCGGATCACCACCTACCATGAGTTGGTCCAGAATAAGCCTAGGGTTTAGCTGGTTCGCTCTATAATTAGAGAGGGGTAGAGTAGGAATTAGAATTAGGATAAGTAGAGGGAGACACCCTCCTCCCATTCTATCTCAGTCATTTGCTCTTTGCTTTCTAGGGTTTCCTGCTCTCCCATTCAATGTTGTAAGGAACTGAGATCCACAGAGAAGAGAACAATACCTCTGTGCCCGTGAGATTTTGAGGAAGTGAGACCGTAATCTCACTATTGTAGCGCGTGGTAGCCACACGGTTGCAAATTCGTGGTTGTGAATCGCGTTTTGTTTGAATTCTTCGCGGATTGTTTTTCTCCACGTTTTTCCTGTTGATCGATCTCTCTACTCGGTGCGTCTTTTGCACATCCGTTTGAACTGAGTTGTTCTAGATCGTGAGGCACTTCTTTCCACTGAAGGAAATCATCTCTAACCTCACGAGCTAGTAGATCGGTCGATTTTCGTTTTGAATCAAGTTTTTGCTCCTTTGCCCCGAATTCTTGCAATTCACCGATTTGGAATTAGGTTCGAGCCATGATTCTTTTGGGATAGCTCACTAACCTCCTTAGAACTCCTTATACCAAGTCTAAGCCCTAGTGCTTTTGATTCGGAGGAGATCGGGTCAAATTCGCGGAAGAACAGCACTGAATCGGGGGCATCGGACGCTCGAGTTCATAGCATCGGACGCTGACTCATTTGGCATCGGACGCACCGTTGCCACGTGTCAGATTCTGACATTTTCAAAGGAGCATCGGACGCTACCACCAGACGCTCCGTTGTGCATCGGATGCGCCGGAGTGTGACCATAGGACGCTGAGAGTTCACTGTTCACAGCGTCCGATGGGTGTCCAGTAAGGGTTCAGTCAGGTCAGTTTTCCATCGAATGCGTCCGGTGCTAGGTCATCGAACGCTGCCAGCGTCCGATGCTGCTGAGTCTGCGCAGTTTCGTCCGCGGTTCGTTCGTTCGTTGTCGGTTTTGATTTCTGGCTTTTGTGTTGGGTTTCTAGAGTCGTATAGTGTCTCGCTGTGCTTCTTGGAAGCATCCACCCTATCTCTAGGGTCGTGGACACATACGAGCTCTAGGTTTGCTCTTGGGGTGTTTCTCGGGACAGTGGCGACAAGTTTCCAATAGGAAAATTTGAAGCTCCCATTCACCCCCCCTCTGGTCGCTTTCTGGTAGCACTTTCGGTCCTTCAATTGGTATCGGAGCGGGTTAAGGATCTTCCACCTTAGCCAGTTCTAGATCCACAGAAGGCGACATGGATCGTGGCGTGGGCAAACCGCCGTTTTTCGATGGGACGAACTATGCGTATTGGAAGATATGTATGTTGGCCTATCTGCAGAGTTTGGGTGCTTCCATCTGGGATATTTGCAACTCTGCCGATTATGTGGTCTTGGCTGCTCGTGTCTCTCAGCTTCAGATCGATGAGCACGATGCCAATAGCCGAGCTTGTAATGCTCTTTTCTCATGTATGAGCATGAGTGAGTTTGATCGCGTTTCTCACCTCACCACGACTCGGGAGATTTGGGCTACCCTCATGCGTTTTCATGAGGGAACCTCTCAAGTCAAAACCCATCTCTACGAGTCGTTCAAGCGAGAGTATGAGAACTTTCAACATATGCCTGGCGAGAGCATAGAAAGTTTATTCGCTCGCTTTCAGGTGATTGTCAACAAGATGAGGGCTAACAAGGAGCTGTTGCCTTTCGATGATCATGAGAGAGCTTTGAAGCTTTTGCATACTCTTGATCGATCGGTGTGGGATTCCAAAGTTCAGGCGATCATCGAATCACCTAACTATGAGACCCTCACGTGCGACGAGCTCTTTAGTAAGCTCAAGTCCAGTGAGATTGATGCCATGGCGAGGGCTTCTTATGAAAATCCTTCTGGCCCGTCGATGGCTTTGGTTTCTGGCTCTTCTGCTAACCCCTCTAGAGGCTTTGCACTTTCCTCTCTTCTTTCTATCACAGAGGAGCAGCTGGAGTTCATGGGGGATGACGAGCTGGCGTTGCTCGCCAACCGGTTCTCGCGGTTCCACAACAACCGCATGAGCCATCGCCATGGAGAAGGACGCTCAGGATGCTTTGAGTGCGGGGACCCCAACCACTTCATCGCCAATTGCCCGAAGAAGAACAAGCAAGTCTTCGGCAAGGCGGATCATGGGCACAAGTATGACTCCGACAAGCGTAAGGAGAAGTACGTCCCCGCGAAGCACAAGCGGAAGGGCGGCTTCAATAAGGAGTACATCAAGACGAAGTACTTGGAGAAGGCCTAGGCTGAGCAGCGTGCGTTCTTTGCCACGCTCAGCGATGTCGATGACTCGGATGACGACTCCGCTTCCTCAAGCGACGACGAGTCCGAGAAGAATTAGAGAATCGAGGACAAGCTCAACGGCCTCTGCTTCTTCGTCGACGATGACGGCTTCTGCACCATGGCCCTCGGCAAGGAGGTCGACGGCGAGCTGGAGGACTCTCCTCGCAACGACGATGATGACGACGACACCTCCCAGGTATCTCAGACCCCCGACGAGCTTTCTGCTAAGGTCGAGAAGCTTACTGCCGCGCTCCTTAGTCAGGATAAGTTGCTTAGGCGTGCTGCTAGAGAGCGCAAGGAGTTTAGGCAGAAGTGGGAGGATACGGTGAAGGAACTTGAATCTGTCAAGTCCACCGTAGTTGTTACCGATGAGGAGGAGTTTGAGATGTGCACCACACACATGACTGACCTTCTCACTTTGAGAAGCAAGTATGCTGTGTTGGTAGGAGAGGTGGATGAGCTGAAAGCTAGATCCTCGCTGTTGGGTGCATGCAAGTCCTGTGCTGGCTTGCAAACCGAGTTGGCAGAGAAGAATGCCAAGATTGTGTCTCTAGAGAAGGCCAGCTCGGGTAGCACTTGTGTGCCCAGGTGTGTTCTTTGTGAGGGCCTGGAGATGGAGATAGCCAACGTGAAGCATGACAAGATGCAAACCGAGGAGGAAAACACATACCTTCGGACCATCTTGTCATGGGTGTCTTGTGGTGAGCCGCAGCTTGGGATGATGATCTCCCACTTCAAGCGTGCTGCTGGAGGTCCAGGTGTAGGTTTTGCTCCGGGTGTTGATGTGTCATCTTTTGGCAAGATTGGAGAGTCGAGTGGTCTGGACCCATGTGAGAAGCCCAACTCCACCACTACTCCCAAGCTTACAAAGATTCCACCCAAAGAGCCTCTCAAGCCCAACACCAAGGATGGTGTGTTCGTTGAACCTCCAAGAGCTCCACCCAAGAAGCAGACATGGCATCCCAAGCCCAACCACCTGAAAAACAAGTTGGACACCATGCCACCCATCCAGGAGGAGCTTATGCCACAGAAGGGCAAAGTGATCCACACCCACTACCGTGAGTACCAACAACCCCCTTTGAGAGCGGTGAGGTACCATTGTGAGCACTGTGGGAGAGATGGACACTTGAGCGAGTTTTGCTTTCGGCACAAGAGAGAGGCGCGCCGTGCAAAGGAGATGAACAACACGGACATGTACCATCCTTTCCATGATGTACATGTGCCGAATGTTCAGAGGCGTGCTGCTAGGCCTAGAGGTCCAAAACCTCAAGTTCCTAGGCCTAGGCCGCGAGGAGGTCGTGCCCGGCGGGAGCCTGTAGTTGTAGGCTATGGACCCCGTGGCGGTGGCTTTGTAGTTGAGCGTCTTCCCCCACCGCGTTTTGAGTATCGCGATGGACGCTCCTCCCTTAGCGGACCACGTTTTCTTCTACGTGGTAATCACTCTTCCCGTAGGCGTGCTAGGAATGGTTTTTCTGCTAACCGTTCTTTTGAGCAGGCGGCCCAACACTAGTACTCTCCCTACTTCACTAACCCCAGTGTTGGACCGTATGCTCACCCTATGTCTTTTTATTGATGTAGGTAAAACGATTGGAGAACGTTTGATTGGTGGATTCCGGGTGTTCGAGGCACATGACCGGAAACGCCAAGTGGTTCTCCAGTCTTAGTCCGGTCGTCGGAAAGGAGTTTATCACCTTCGGCGACAATAGCAAAGGTAAGGTGTTGTCTCGTGGGTCGGTGCGAGTTAATGAGCGCTTTGTGTTGCGCGATGTTGCTCTTGTTTCTAACTTGCATTTTAACCTTCTTTCTGTTTCGCAATTCTTTGATGATGACTATGAGATTCGTTTTAAACCGAATCTCAGTCGTATTTTGGATCCTAAGGGCAATCTTGTTTGTGTGATTTCGCCCTTTGGGAAAGTTTTTCGTGCGGATTTCTCGGAGTCGTTTGGAATTTCTCGTTGTCTTTTGGCTGGACCTTCCTCCTCAGATCTTTGGAAGTGGCATAGGAGACTTGGACATTTGAGCTTCGACTTGCTTGCAAGGCTTAGTTCACTTGGCCTAATCCGAGGATTGCCCAAGTTATCCATGGAGAAGGATCTTGTTTGCCATTCTTGTAGACATGGGAAGATGGTTGCCACTCCCCACCATCCAGTGACTCAGGTCATGACCAGGCGCCCTGGAGAGCTTTTGCACATGGATCTTGTTGGTCTGGCTCGGGTGAGCTCGGTTGGGGGGAAGTGGTATGTGCTTGTTGTTCTTGACGATTTTTTGAGATATTCGTGGGTCTTCTTTTTAGCTGAGAAGACCGAGACTTTCTCCTTTGCTCGCAATCTGATTTTGCGTCTTCAGAACGAGTTCCCTTTGAACTCGATGCGAGCTATTAGGAGTGATAATGGTTCCGAATTCAAGAATTAATTCGAATTTTGAGAAGTTTTGTAATTCTTTGGGTTTAGAGCATCAGTTTTCTTCCCCCTACACACCGCCACAGAATGGTGTTGTAGAGAGGAAGAATCGGACCCTTGTAGAGATGTCCAGGACGATGCTCGATGAGCATAGGACTCCTAGGCGATATTGGGCCGAGGCTATGAACACTGCATGCTATATTTCCAATCGCATCTTTCTTCGAGCTTTCTTGAAAAAGACATCTTATGAGTTGCGTTTTGGAAAACTCCCCAAGGTGAGTTATTTTCGAGTTTTTGGTTGGCATTGTTTTATACTTAAGAAAGGCAACCTGGACAAATTTGAGTCTCGTTCTTCTAACGGTGTATTTTTGGGTTATGGCACTCACACTGGCGCTTATCGTGTACTTAACCTTGATACTAACCGAGTCATGGAGACATCAGATGTCACCTTCGATGAGACCATGGTTTGTCCTTCTTCTCGTTTTGAGCGTGCAGGTGATCATGAGGTTGGTGAGCCTCTTTTTGATGATGAGGATGAGGGTGCTGAAGGTATGGATAATCCAGCACCCCTCCACCTGCTGTGCCGCAAGGAGCGGCTTCTACTACGACTCACGGCCCCGACACTTCTTCATCTTGGGGGCCGTGGGATCCGCCACCTCGAGCGGTACCCTTTGTACCCGAGGAGGCGCCAGCTGCTGTTGAGGGGGAGATCACTTCTGCTCGGGAGGCGCCACGACATATCCAGCGCCAACACCCACCTCAACAGATGATCGGCAGCATCGGCGAACGTGTCACTCGGTCGAGGTCACAACAAATCTCTCACTTTGCTCATTCTGCATTTGTTGCTGATTTTGAACCCCGAGATGCTGGACACGCTTTATCTGATCCAGATTGGGTCAATGCCATGCATGAGGAGTTAGAAAATTTTGAAAGAAATCAGGTTTGGGTTCTTGTTCCTTCTCCTCCTGAGTGTCACCCTTTGGGACAAAATGGGTTTTCAAAAAACAAACAAGAAGAGGATGGCCATGTTGTGAGAAACAAGGCCAGACTAGTAGCCCAGGGGTATAGTTAGAAGGCGGGGATAGACTATGAGGAGACTTTTGCTCCTGTAGCTCGTTTGGAGGCAATTAGGATACTCTTGGCTTTTGCTGCATCCAAAGGGTTTAAACTTTTTCAAATGGATGTCAAGAGTGCCTTCTTAAACGACTACATAGAAGAGGAAGTGTATGTGAGACAACCCCCCAGTTTCGAAAATCCCAAGTTTCCAAACCATTTTTTTAAACTTCACAAAGCATTATATGGTTTGAAACAAGCCCCTAGAGCCTGGTATGATAGGTTGAAAACCTTTTTGCTTGCTAAGGGTTTTAAAATGGGATGTGTGGATAAAACGCTTTTTCTCCTCAAGCAAGGCACTGATACTCTCTTGGTCCAGATTTACGTGGATGATATCATTTTCGGTGGTTCTTCTCACGCTTTGGTTGCCAAGTTTGTAGATATTATGAGCAGGGAGTTTGAGATGAGCATGATGGGCGAGTTGACGTTTTTCCTCGGGTTGCAAATCAAGCAATCCCGGGAAGGGACGTTAGTTGGTAGTTCTTAGCTACACCTAGGATAGTGTAACTAAAGTAGCTATCTACTAATGCCAAGCGGGGTTGTCAGTCCCGACACTAGTAGGAGCTAGCTAGCGAGAATGCAATCTACCAGGAGGAGATTCTGCAAGCGCACATAACTATCATAGTAGCACTTCGCCTGGGAGTACCAGGTGTTGATTTATTTGATCCCAAGGGAAGGCTAGGGTGGTGTATGAGTTGAGTCAAGGAGGGGATGAGAGTCGACGAAAAGAGAAAAGGAAAAGGGGAGAAGGGAAGAGAAGAGATGGAAGGCTAGAAAGAATATATGGGTGGATAGGTAAGGATGAAATGGAAGGCTAAGGTAGGGTGGATGGATAGGTAGTTATGGGGTAACTAAAGATAACTAGCTACTAACTAATAACTACTCCTAGATAACCACAGAGCAAGATAACTACGAAGCAAGATAGTTACGAAGCAAGGCAGGCAAAAGACAATAAAGCAACTAAGTTAAGTAAAGTTTTATTCCTATCTTGTCAAGTATCGAGGCGTACTAGCCTTTACCACTTACTTAGGTTGAACGCTAGCACAACGAGCCTTACTGTTAAACTGGGCCAACTACGTGGTGGAATTCAAGGCGCAGATGGCTGTCACCACCTGCTTGCTACCACAGCTATCCGGGGGTCCAGCCGTATCTGAAGGTAAGTCTATAACTAAGCACCACGCTTAACTATATTCTAACTATCTCTATCCTAGCTTTGAATAGAGACACCCTTGCGGACGTCAGAGCAAATAATTGACTTAATAAGATAAACACTAAACTAACTAAGCAACCTATTGGCAAAGATCAAACACTAAGCTCACTAGGGATTAACTACTATGGCTAAGTGAATTGAACTGTAGGATAGCTAGGCACTCAAGCAATCAATCAAGTATACCACTCAATACTGATAAGTAGAATAAAGTAATACTTGAAATGATGAACTAAAATATAGTAAAGTGCTTGAGATACAAGAGCAAAACCTGAACTGGAGATGAAGGAAGACTCTTCCCGGCTCCAGAACCGATCACTCACACGCCTCTACTCTTGAGCTAAGCCTTGAGCAGCGCTACCGCGAGGGCAAAGATGCCTTGCTCTACTAGCTACCTACTTGCCTAATCTCTCTGAGCTCTCACTTGCTTCTCTTGCTTTGCTTCTCTTGTGTTGTGGTGTGTGATGGTACTGATGCCTCAGGGGGGTATTTATAGCCCAAATGAGTGAGGGGGTACTTATAGGGGGCAGCCAGCCGACCTAGGGCTAACCCTAGTGGCGGGCGCCAGCCCTAGGTGGCGGCCACCACCTCCCTCACCGTTGGATGCACCGCCTTGGCTTCAACGGCATCCAGGTGGTTGTCCAAGGCGGTTTGGAGGTCGGTTGCATGTCCTAGCAACTGCCATTCAGCCTTGATCCACGCCACTTCATCCTGAGCCGTCCGATGCCACTGACCTAGTGACCAAGGGCCAAGATTTGGCCTTGGGGAGGTCACACGGATCGGTGACGTGGTAGGGAGTGGAGCTTGGGCCAACCCAAGTGGCGGGCGCCACTTAGAGGTGGCGGGCGCCACATAGGGGTGGCGGGCGCCACCCCCCTTAGGCCCATTTGGGCCCTGCTGAGTGGGCTTGTCTCCTGGTGGGTCCAAATGTCCAAATTTGGTTCAAATCCTGCATTTAAATAAAATTCTATGGACATGTGGAATTCGGTTAGTTTGAAACCTATTTGACTACATTTCATGCCTTTTTGGTGGACTTTAGGGTCAAATGTTGATGGTAAAACAGTTGTTTAAGGACCATCAACAACGTTCGTGCACCAGGGTAAGTATACCAAGGACATATTGAAGAAGTTCGACATGGGTGAGGCCAAGCCTCTTCCAACACCCATGCAGACCACGGCGGCCCTGGATGCGGATGTGGATCGAGAAGCGGTGGACCAGAAGGAGTACCGGAGTATGATCGGGTTGCTGCTGTACCTGACAGCGACACGCCCGGACATTCAGTTCGCGGTGTGTCTTTGCGCGCGATTTTAGTTGTCGCCGCGCACCTCACACCGTCAGGCGGTCAAGCGCATTATGAGGTACTTATCCTTCACTCCAGAATTTGGGATTTGGTATTCTGCTTCCTCCACCCTCTCCCTTTGTGGTTATTCCGATGCTGATTTTGCTGGTTGTCGCATTGATCGCAAGTCCACTTCTGGGACTTGCCAATTTATTGGTTCTTCTCTTGTTTCGTGGTCTTCTCGCAAGCAGTCTAGTGTCGCCCAGTCTACCACAGAGGCTGAGTATGTTGTTGTGGCTAGCTGCTGTTCCCAGTTACTCAGGATGATGGCCACGTTGCGTGATTTTGGTCTGAGCTTTTCTCGTGTTCCTTTGCTTTGTGACAGTACGAGTGCTATTAGCGTTGCTAAGAACCCTGTGCTGCACTCCAAGACCAAACACATTGATGTGTGCTTTCATTTTCTGCGAGACCACTATGAGAAGGGTGATATCGACCTTCGCCATGTCGATACTCATCATCAGTTGGCTGATATTTTCACCAAGCCTTTGGACCAATCAACTTTTGCTAGGTTGAGAGGTGAGCTTGGTGTGTGTTTCCTCTTTTAGATGGGGGAAACATTTTGGTTCTTGTATCATAAACTGACCTTTTGTATTTCAATTGGTTTCTTCTTGCATCTTTTCTGCATTTCATTTTGCATATTTACTTTCAGAGCTTCATACATATAATCTGAAGAATGTAGCTATGCTCTGTATAGTATTTGCTCCGATGCTTTATGATGATGCTATAGCTTATGCTCTTTCTGATCAATGATACATGTTGTGAGCAGAGCTATTTTTATGAATGGTGAATCTAATTAATGAACATAAAACTTGAAAATGTTCACCATTGAGATATGCAACTAGCATGTGTAGAATGTGTTGGAGTCACTTGTGCTTTTCATATATGCTAGGTTGCTATGTCTCTAGTGTTGAGTCTATCACTTGCTTGGTATGTTCATTTTTTGTTCTAAAATCTGAACCAAGTCAAGTGAATTGGAAAAGATCGAGATGAGATTGCTTGTCAACACATCACAGTTTCGAGACTGTTCCTCATTGCACTTTGAGTTAAACTTGAGCTGTGTAGTGTATGACCGAAACTATTGCTTTAAGCTTCTGATTGCTTCTGCATAGGCTTCGCACAGTTGAAAAGTTAGGCAATGACAAGCTTTCAACCTCTCGCAATCACATGCTGAAATTTTAACTTAATTTTAACCACTACAAACTCCGATAAAATCTGGACACACAAGTCTATGTTTCATTCTATAGCATGATGATTGAACTGTGCTAGGGGTAGTTCACCTTGTATACATGTTTAGCACTTGTCGGATATCCTGTCTATACATGATGTGTGCTATTTTGATGGTGAACCCTTTTTGGCTGAAAACTGCTCTTTTGCTCTCATATTCATATTTCGTATCTGGTGATCAGTTTGAGCCTTTGCTAGCTTCTTATGGATGTTGTTGAGTCATCGAATCAGAACTGTGTAGAGCATCCTTGCACTGTTTTGATTATATTTCTGAAGCTACTAACTTGCATTTTTACTCATATGCATTTCTGGAGGGAGATATTTTGTCAAGGGGGAGAAATTTGCTTGTTGGTGCACTTTTGCTTGATGGTGCATTTTCAACTAAGGGGGAGAAATTGCAAATCATATGTCCTCCGAGTGTTTAACTAAGGGGGAGTTTGCTCGTTTTGTTTGCTGGTGAGTGTTTGAGCATCTTCAGTTGTTTTGGAGCATTTTTGGAAGCTAGTTGTGTTGAGCCTTTGCCTCTTTCTTGAGGAACTAGCACTTTTGCTCTTGATGTTCTTCAGCAGATTTCTAGCTTTCTTCAGTTGGTATCGAGCTTCCTCGCTAGCGGTGTTGAGCCCGTTCTGCCTCTTCTTGAGGGCTAGCTCTATTTTGCTTGATGTTCATTTGTTTTTCCAATTGGTGTCAAGCTTTCCTGCTAGCGGTGTTGAGCTTGTTCTACCTCTTCTTGAGGGCTAGCTTTGCTTTGCTTGGTTGCGTCGAGCCGTTGCCCATGTCTTTGGGATCCAAGTTATCTTGCTCTTTCCACTTGACCTTCTTCGGCTTTGCTATGCTTTTGGGTCATTTGGTCGAGTTCTCTCTCTTTCTTCCTTCCTTCCTCTATTCCATTATGTTTTGTGTTGGTAGTTGACAATGCACTCATCAAGGGGGAGATTGCGAATACATGGGTGTATGCCGAGTCTCTGAGTGATGAGTGATTGTCAACTGGGATAATGCGCATGTTCTTTGGCTTGTGTTGTGCAAGTGTCGAGCACGGATACAGTGATCAGAGGCAAGGTAAAGGTCAAGTAGAGACGTGCCGTGCCGATGGACCGAGAGTGGCGAAGGGCGGACGTGAGGCTTGGACTGAGGGACCGGTGGCCCGAGGATCAGCTGTGGTGGCTGACAGCCTGGGACAGCGACGAGCTAAGACTTGCGGGCACGGTGTTGCCTGGGTCGAGGACCTGGGGACACATGTCGGTGGACGGGGTGCACGGGCGGTGCATCCCCTCTACGGCACGGTTTGGTGGTTGAGCCACAGAAAAACCACCGAGTGGACGGTTTCTAGGTTTGGGCCTCAAAACCTGGGTGCTGATGGTTTCTGAGTTTGGGCCACAAAACTCGGGCTGAGGACGGTTTCCAGGTTTGGGCCTCAAAACCTAGGTGCTGCGGGTTTGCTGAGTTTGGGCCACAAAACTCATGCTGCGGTCGGCTGGTTTCCCGATTTGGGCCTCAAAACCGGGGGTTGGTCGTGAAGGCTGGTTTCCCGATTTGTGCCTCAAAACTGGCGGCGAAGTTCGTGAAAAGGACGAGCGGAGCGGTGGTGGCACGTGGCGGCAATCGGTGAGGTTGCGCCGAGGCAACGCTACCAGTTGTGCGGGCGTGGCCGTCGGATCACCACCTACCATGAGTTGGTCCAGAATAACCCTAGGGTTTAGCTGGTTCGCTATGTAATTAGAGAGGGGTAGAGTAGGAATTAGAATTAGGATAAGTAGAGAGAGACACCCTCCTCCCATTCTATCTCAGTCATTTGCTCTTTGCTTTCTAGGGTTTCCTGCTCTCCCATTCCCTGCTGTAGCGAACTGAGATCCACAGAGAAGAGATCAATACCTCTGTGCCCATGAGATTTTGAGGAAGTGAGAGCGTAATCTCACTATTGTAGCGTGTGGTAGCCACACGGTTGCAAATTCGTGGTTGTGATTCGCGTTTTGTTTGTGTTCTTCGTGGATTGTTTTTCTCCATGTTTTTCCCGTTGATCGATCTCTCTACTCGGTGCGTCTTTTGCAAATCCGTTTGAACTGAGTTGTTCTAGATCGTGAGGCACTTCTTTCCACCAAAGGAAATCATCTCTAACCTCACGAGCTAGTAGATCGGTTGATTTTCGTTTTGGATCAAGTTTTTGCTCCCTTGCCCCGAATTCTTGCAATTCACCGATTTGGAGTTAGGTTCGAGCCATGATTCTTTTTGGATAGCTCACTAACCTCCTTATAACTCCTCATACCAAGTCTAAGCCCTAATGCTTTTGATTCGGAGGAGATCGGGTTGAATTCACGGAAGAACAGCACTGAATCGGGGGCATCGGACGCTCGAGTTCATAGCATCGGACGCTGACTCATTTTGCATCGGACGCACCGTTGCCACGTGTCAGATTCTAACATTTTCAAAGGAGCATCGGACGCTACCACCGGACGCTCCGTTGTGCATCGGACGCGCCGGAGTGTGACCATCGAACGCTGAGAGTTCACTGTTCACAGCGTCTGATGGGTGTCCAGTAAGGGTTCCGTCAGGTCAGTTTTGCATCGGACGCGTCCGGTGCTGGGTCATCGGATGCTACCAGCGTCCGATGCTGCTGAGTCTGCGCAGTTTCGTCCGCGGTTCGTTCGTTCGTTGTCGGTTTTGATTTCCGGCTTTTGCGTTGGGTTTCTAGAGTGGTATAGTGTCTCGCTGTGCTTCTTGGAAGCATCCACCCTATCTCTAGGGTCGTGGACACATACGAGCTCTAGGTTTGCTCTTGGGGTGTTTCTCGTGACAGTGGTGACAAGTTTCTGAAAGGAAAATTTGAAGCTCCCATTCACCCCCCCTCTGGTCGCTTTCTGGTACCACTTTCGGTCCTTCGCCCTTGCCTTAGAGGATGGGGTATGCAGAAACGATCCATTTGAAGCTAAGTTAAGGTAATTAGAAGTTTTTCTATTCAGACCATTATAAAAGTGTTGAAGTAGGACAGGGTCTAGAATAGATAAGCCTGGACCAGAGCGGACAAGATTATCAAATCTTTCCCTGACTGCAATTAGAGATTCATCATCTTCTTGGATGAAGGACAAAATCTCTAAGCGAAGACAGAGAATTTTTGAGATAGAGAAGTATTCTAAGCAAAAGCTAGATCAGAGTTCTTTCCAATCCCCATTTTTACTTGGTGCAGTTTGAAGGTACCATGTTTTGGTTTTTCCGTCTAAAGAGAATGGAAAAAGTTTCCATCTAAGGGTTTCGTCAGACATGCCTGCAATGTGTAGGCACACACAGGTTTGTTCAAACTCATTTAAGTGAATGTGTGGATTTTCGTCTTCTAGGCCAGAAAAAGTTTGATTCTTAACCATTTCTATCAAGCATGGGCGTAGCTCGTACTTGTCTGAAAGGATAGGCTTAGCAGATTTGGGTAACTCTAAGTCTACGACAGTGCGATAGGTATACTGGTTCGGTGGAATGGAATCTGTGGAGCTTGTGATTGGCTCTGAGAAATCCATGGTGAAAAGATAAAAGATAAAAGATAAAAGTATAAAACAAGGTTAAACTAAGACTTAAAATGATCTACCGTTCCCCGGCAACGGCGCCAGAAATGCTTGTTGGTATAAATTAACGCACACTCTACTTTATCCGCAAGCGAACGGATAAAATCTACCGATGTAGCACTTCACCGGAGTAACCTAGTTTTAATATCGAACCCAAAGGAACGGATAGGGTTAAGGCTTAAAATCTAACCCCTGAGTAGCTAACAAGGACGGAAAATCAAGATGTATAAAGGGGATCACTAAGGTTGCCTAAATCCAATTCAAGAGTGATATGTTTATATTATTCTTAGTGGGGAAGTTGCCATAAAAGGTCACAAACAAAGTATGAATCTTTTATGCAAATGTATAATCCTACCGAGCCTACACACGGGTAAGTGGACTATAGAAGAATCAACAAGGCTATAAGAGTCACCCTTGCGAACAACCACTACTACCAGCGTTATAGGAGGCAATTATGAGCTATCAAGTCTAAGCACCGCGCTTACACTATCCAACTACTTTAACTCTAGAGCGACTTAGAATTAAAGTACTCAAAAGAGAGTCATAAACCTTAAGAATAATAAGAACAATGGCTCAAACTTAAATATAGACGTTGATTACTGAAACAATCACTGAAGCAAGTTGACGATGAACTTGAATCCACAGGTACAAGATGAAGAAGTGGATCTGATAGACCGGAGCTCCTTCTTGACCTCTTCCTCTCTCTCTCTCTCTCTCTTCTAGATCTAATATAAGACTAGGTTCTAAACCTAAACTAGAGGGGTAACTAGTCTTCTACTTGAAAGCTGCCTCTTGAAGTCTCTTCTAGGGTTTCTAAATGAGGCGTAGTCTTTTCTGAAAAGGGACCTTGTTATTCCCTAGGGCCTAGGGGCCTATTTATATAGCCCTGAGGGAGCAACTGCAGCCGTTAGATCAAACTGCCTTCACGTAGGGCTGAGATGGATCCTCAAAGGCGGTAGAGGAAGGTTCTAGAAGGGGGAGGCCGGCGGCGCCCTGGGCCGACCGACCGGTGGGGCCACCAGACCGGTTGGTCCCACTTGTCGGGGTCTCGAGGTGCCCCGCCTTGTGGAGTCTTCAGGTGTTCTCTAGAGTCTTCTGGAGTATTCCTGACTTGGCGGTTGTGCCATCTCCCGTCGGTTTCCTTCTAGGGGAAGCAATCGAGGGCTGTTTTCCTGATTAATCCCTGCAGATTCACAATTCACCAAAACTCGTGGAATTCATTATTTTTAAACCCTATACTAAGGTGGAGTTTATGTATTTATCCATTTTCATGTTTATTTGACCTTTAATAATAAGTGTTAATTAATGTCAACAAGCATCCGAAGCTCCGTCTCTTTCTCCCAAGTGGCCTCCCTTTCTGTGTGGTTGCTCCACTGTACCTTGCACATGGGAATGGTGGTGCTTCTGGTTTCCTTAACTGCTCTGTCCAGTATGCGGATGGGGTGCTCCTTGTATTCAAGAGTATCTTGCAAATCCAACACATCGGTGGGTAGCTGCTCGCCTAGCAGCTTCAATCACTTGCGCAACTATGATACATGGAAAACTAGGTGTACTCTGGCTAGCTCATCAGGTAACTCGATCTTGTACGCCAACTTGCCTATCCTTTTGCACATGCTATAGGGGCCCATGTATCGTGGGGCCAACTTTCCTTTCACGTGGAACCTGATTGTTCATCGGAGTGGGGACACCTTGAGATATACGTAGTCTCCCACTTCGAACTCCAAGTCCCTGCGTCTGTTGTCTGCATAGCTCTTTTACCTATTCTGAGCGGCCTTCAGGTTCGCACGCACTTGTGCGACCCCTTCTTCGTCGTCCTTGATTTTAGCGGGCCCAAAGAATGATCTCTCTCCCACTTCTGACCACATCAGAGGAGTGCGACATTTTCTGCCATATAGTGCTTCGAATGGTGACATCTTGAGACTACCCTAGTAGCTGTTGTTGTACGAGAATTCCGCGTGGGGTAAACTCTTCTCCCAATCTGATCCATATTTGAGTACGCAAGCTCTCAACATATCCTCCAAGATCTGGTTCACCCTCTTAGCCTGACCATCTGTCTGCGGGTGATAAGCTGTGCTGTAATCCAGTCGTGTTCCGATTGCCTTGTGCAGGCTTTTCCAAAAGTATGATACGAACTGGGTGCCTCGGTCAGACACGATGCTGGTGGGGGCCCCGTGGAGTCTTAATATGTTCTCCACATACATGTCTGCCAGCTTTTCCCCACTGTAGCGCGTCTGAACGGCTATGAAGTGGGCTACCTTGGTCATTCGGTCAACTATTACCCAGATTGAGTCAGGCCCTTTTGGTATTTGCGGAAGCCCCACTATGAAGTCCATGGATATGCCTTCCCATTTCCATTCTGGCACGTCCAGCGGTTTGAGCAGTCCTGCCGGTCTTTGATGTTCGGCCTTTATTCGGTTGCAAACATCACATCGTGCCACATGTCTAGCTATATATGCTTTCATGTTGTTCCACCAGAAGCTCTTCTTCATGTCAGCATACATTTTTGTGCTCCCTGGGTGTATACAGTACCTGGAATCATGTCCCTCGGAGAGGATTTCTTCTCGCAAGGCCTTATCCTTGGGTACACAGACCCTTTCTTTGTACCAAACTGTCCCTTGTCCGTCCTCCCAAAATTCTGGACACGTTCCTTCTTTCATGAGCTGGCGGATTTCCTCGATTCTTGGGCAGGTTTGTTGGCCTTTACAAATTCGTTCTTCCAAGTCATATTGTATCCAGAGGGTATTCAACTGCCCTGCGGGTACTACTTCCAAACGTAGCTTTTCCATTTCCCTGCTCAACTCTTCTGGCATGGTGCATGTCTCCAGATGATGGCAGTAGCCCTTGCGGCTGAGAGCGTCCGCTACTACATTGGCCTTTCCTGGGTGATAGTGTATCTCCAAGTTGTAATCCTTGATCAATTCCAACCATCTGCGCTGCATCATGTTCAGATCTTCTTGGGTGAAGAAGTACTTGAGGCTCTTATGATCAGTGTAGATGTCACACTTGTTCCCAATCAGGTAATGCCTCCAGATCTTCAAGGCATGTATTACTACGGCAAGCTCTAGATCATGCGTAGGGTAATGTTGCTCGTGTTCCTTCAACTGACGAGAGGCATAAGCAATGACTCTTCCATTCTACAAACCAAGTCTTTGCCGGGAAGCATCACAGTACACCACAACGTCTTGCCGGATATCAGGTAGAGCTAGCACTGGTGTGGTGGTAAGCCTTTCTTTCCGAATCTGAAAACTCTGTTCGCACTCTGGCGTCCGTTCAAACTCATTGGTCTTCTTCAAGTGGTTGGTCAACGGATGAGCTATCTTGGAGAAATTCTCAATGAAGCGGCGGTAATATCCCGCCAAACCGAGAAAACTCCGGATATCGGTCACATTCCGAGGCTGCTCCCAGCTCTTTACAACCTCGATCTTTGCGGGGTCTACGACAACTCCTTCTGCTGTGAGTACATGTCCCAGAAAGGCAACTTCTTCGAGCCAAAACTCGCACTTGCTGAACTTGGCATACAACTGGTTCCATCTTAGCTTTTCCAACACTATCCTTAGATGTTGTTTGTGACACCCTAGTGTCAAGCACTGTATTAGGAACAAGCATTAGCTACTAAATTGCCATGAGCATTGCATTGCATCATCGCATGTGCATAGAAGTGCTTTTTGCCATTTGTTTGCTTATGTGAAATTTGATTTTCAATAAGACTTGATTGTTTAATTGGATTTCTGTTTTGGCAAATAATTTTATAAAATAGATAATTTTGAGTATAACACTTTTCTTATTGACACCTTGACTTAGTTAAGTATGGTTTAATAATTAAAAATATAGGAGCAAAAATGATTTATAGCTCAAAAATTAGCTTTAATTATGCAGAGGCTAAAGAAATGGTTTTTAGAAAAAGTGTTCTATACGAAAGTTGTAGAGAAAATTATTTTGAGCAACTTTTGTTTTTGGGTCAAACCTTAGTTTTGAGTTTTGGAAACTATTTTGGAATAGTCAAAGTTTGGGAAGAATTTTGGAAAAAGAAAAAGGATTTGATTTTTCTCCCGGCACCAACCATCCGGCCCAACCCGCGCCGTGACCCACTCCCGCACGCCCACGCACCCCCGCGCCGCGCGCGTCATGCCACGATCTTGCTCGCCCAGTCCCCGCTCGCCACGCCTGGCGCGTCCTGCCACCGCCTCTTGTCGCCGTCGACGTGGCCCCCGCCACTACGACCGGCCGTCCGCTGACCGGCCGGGCAAAACCAATCCCGCTCTCTCCACTCCCTCACTCGCCTTTCACTTGCTCACGCACTCGCTCGCTCTCGCCCCGCTCCCGTCTCCTGCACGCGACCGAGGGCCGAGCGCCACCCTCGCCACCGCACGCCGCCATCAAAACACCATCGGCGTTCCAGCCCCAACCAAACCACCGTCGACCGATTAGCTCCGGCCAATGCTCCGCCTCCGTCCTGCACACGCGGTGCGCACACGCGCATCCCCAGCCGAGCCCTGTCAACGCCGGAACACTAAGTGTCCCTCTTCGGTCGCCATCTCCGCCGAGGAGAGCTCGTCGCTGTCCCGCGCTGATCAGGCCTCCACCGAGCCCCATCTTCTCCAAAGCTCTTTCCCAAGTCGAGGCAAGGTGAGAACACCCCTCGTCCTCAACGCTACCGCCCCCTAGTCCCCTCTCTTCTCTGGCGGAGTGCCATTCGCGCCGCCATCACCCGCACACGTGGCCAAGCTTCTCTGGAGCCTCACCGGCCAAACCAACCCCCCTAGCTTCCTTCCTAGGCCCCACTAAGCACGACGCACTCACTAATTTGGTCAGGGACCGCCGGAAATGGCTTAGCTGAGCCATGCCGCCGCAGCCATCCACCATGACTCGGCGTCGGCAAGCTACGACCAACTCCGAGCCTAACCAAAACCACCATCGGGTTCGCCTCGTCGAGACGAACTCATCGAGCCCAACCCCACCGTCGGCGAATATCGCGCGGTCAAAACCGCTCCCCTGCTCTGCCTTCGCCGACAAGTGGGTCTCGTTGACCACTGGACCCCGCGCGTCAGCCGCCCACGGTCTATGGACCAAGTTCATGGAAGCCCAGCCGGGATTCGAAAATGATTTTCCTTTTGTTTTGTTTTTCTAGAAAAGCTTCTTTATTTGGTGTAGCACGTTTTAATGAGTAGATGAAGCTAGGAAAGATGTGAAATCTGCTGTTTGACATTCTTCAAAAGTAAAATTAGTTCAAAATACCTTTTTGGCAGTTTATTTCATATTTTTATATCTGCTATTCAGTAATTTGTTTCTTGCTGAAATATGTACAGTGGAGTCCAGTGAGTGTAGCTTACCTACTGTAATTTTTGTGGATTTTTTCGGAGCACAGAGAACAGTACTTGCTGTATAAACCTAGGTTTATTTTTGAATTAATAAACATGAAATGGCTGAGTTAATGGTTTTATTTAATGCAGTAAATAAGTGTTTTTCCTCAATGTCAAAAGTTGTTCAACAAGTTGGTTTTGTGGTTATAGAGTATTTTGCTCTTGCATACCACCGTAATGCACCATGCACTGTTTAATTACTTTTACCGCATTTCAAATAGGATCGATAGTCCCGGAGAACGATCAGGAGCAAGAAGCAAACGTCGAGCCAGAGATCCAGGAGGTGCCCCAAAGCGAGGAGGCCAAACCCGCAGTGGAAACTAACCTGCCTGAGTGCCCCGCTCACGAGGCCTCAGTCTTCTCCCAAGGCAAGCCCGGAGCATTTTAAGTCTCCAGCTTTACAATTAATTTAATTGAGTATTTGATATTGTGATGCATTAAGTATAGGAGTTGGTTGATCCTAATTGCTGCATTACCATAACTTGATTATTGTTTATATCCACCTTGTTATCCTGTTAGTTACTTTAAGGTAGAATTGCTTAGCCTGCTTAATAAAGTAGTAAAGAAAGGATGTTCCTGTAATAGGCTGATGGGTAAGCACCGGATCACGGTTGGCTATATTTGCTATCGTGGAAAAGAACCTGAGTAGTAATGAAATACGGTCAACTGGAAGGCAAGGCACCAAGTTTGGAAACTTGGGGGCAGCTCGTCCGTTGGATCGTGTAGGTTTGTATCGATGTTGGCCCTCGTTCATTTTTGAAAGCGCCCTTTTATTTAGGGTGTCGGTGATGTATTCTCAACCCCGAAGCCGGTTAGACGCTGTTCGGGCCGGTCTCAACCCATGTCGTGCCCTCTAGTATGGAAATGCGATCTGCCTCGGAATGGCCATCGCCAGGTTCCAATTAGATGGTCCGTGCTTGAACCACGACGATTACCACCACGAACAGTATCGAGCGGTGACCCAATGCATGGGCCCGACGGGGAAAGTGTGTGTTTGTATTAAAGGTTTCTCGCCAGCTGGTTTGTAATTTGATTCGAGTCGTCGTCTCCCCCAGTTAGTGGGAAACTATGTCGAGCTTCACCATGATACAACTCCATGTGGCATTTAAGGTTCAACTAAAATGTGGATAAGTCAACCTGATATGGTTTATAGTATTGATTGCTAGACTCAAGTGAGTGTTGTAGTTCAGGTGCAAACCTAGACTAAGAAATAGGCTTAAAATATGACTGCTCACCCATCAAACAAATGTTACTCATCTCAATTGAGCTTTTCGCAACTAAACTCCCAGCTCCACCAAAAGCCTTGCATACCCTTGGTGTCTCTTATTTTCAGTTAGACGGGTATGTCTAGCTGAGTACATTCCCGTACTCAGGGTTTATCCCGTTGTTGCAGATGGCCAGGTCTACTTTGGCTATTGTAAGCACTGCCTCTACCCCGGGGAGGGTGTGAGGAGTAGGCCCAGGGCAGGGTCATCCAGAAGCTTCTCCCTTGCTTTTGCTGGACATAGACTCATGGTGGCACATTACATGAAAAAGGAGGAGTGATTTATCAAAAACAATGTTTTATTTGGACCACGTGTGGGGTGGTCATGTTTCAAACTTATTTAAGCTTCCGCAATTCAAAACTTAGTGTTGTAATAACTATTAAGGTTTCGCACTATGATGTTAATTTCGATTTCGATTATCAACTGTTGTATCCTTGGGAGTGTGGTACTTGCATTACCTCCCCTTAATTAAAAGTTGTCTCTTTTCTTATAAAAATTTCCAACTTAAATATGCGTCTCACGAGAGTTCGAAACCCTTTTGTTTCTACAGATGGCCCGGACTAAGTTGACAGCCCGCAAGGCCAACGGAGGCAGAGGAGTTCCACGTCGTCGCTTGGCCACAAAGTTGACCAAGAACACGTTCTTGTCCTACTTTGGGTTGCTGACGATCCTTTGGAGGATTCTGCACGCAGTTGGATATGAGGAAGGACAGGAGCCTCGGTACTCATAGCAGAAGGATATCTACGGGCAGGATTCACTGGTCATGGTGCAGGTCAAGGTCAAAGCCTTGGCTAGCAAGCCCTACTGGTTAGGATGGACAGAGATCACCAGAGGCAGTTGTGCAAAGGATGGAGCCAACAGGGCAGCTTACTTGGTACTGAAGGACATTATAGCCCGCTTCCCGGCCGACCTTGCTAGTGCTACGGCAGGAGTGTTCTCTCGGGGATCACTTTTTCCTTTCCGCAGGAGGCAGACTTTGGAGTCGGTTTTGACAGGAGGTGCAGAGGAGAGGTTCTTTTGCGAGACATCTGCGATGAGCGCCACAGTAGCTTTGGTAGGCGTATGTGAGAGTTTGGAGCGCAGTTTGGAGAGCGTGTCCTGTGATAGAACTAACCAATTTATACCATATTAAGCACTGAATCCCTACTTTCACAGAGATTTGCAAGTGCTTAAGCTCGTACAAACCCGGTAGTCCGGAAATCTCGAAGGATTTCAAATCATTCAACTTTAGCCAAGATCGTAATATATTAGAGTACATGTCCACGAGGTACATTCAGTTTGCACATAGTTCAAATACATCGGAGTTCACCAGTTATTACAAACCAAAGTTCGAAATTCGAAAGCGGAAGCAACATAGTTTTAAACATAAGTTCTCAGTTCACAATACGGTGCCATTGCCTGATCTGTCCACAAAAGCATCAGGAGAGGATAAGAGATGACCATGCCCATGGTCTAATCATCACCCGCGATGGGGTATAGACAGTTCTCGCAATAGCCGTAGAAGCATTGCCCATCTGCAACAACAAGGGATAAACCCTGAGTACGAGAAGGTACTCAGCTAGACTTACCCGTCATAAACCAGAAATAAACGACACCAAGGAGTATGCAAGGCTGTATCTGGGTTTGGCCATACTTACCTTTTTGCATAAAAGCATTTTATTATTTAAATAATCATCATTAGAGTATTAGCAGTCATTTTCATGTAATCAACCTGATTAACTAGATTTGCACCTGATCTAGAGCAATCACTTGGCTAATTAATAAAGCAAGAGTGACTATTTCATCAATAGCCTTTCAGATTAAACATCATAACCATCTTTAGTTCCATAAGTTACTACGGTAACACATGTCCAGTCAAGTTACTCACTATCCAGTAGCGATGGCGATTATAATCGATTCCTACCCAGCTGGGGATAAAATGTCGCACACTCGCCCGATCACACCTTGCCAGGCAGCCGTCCGCGACCACTTCAGGAAATTCGAGAACACAACACGCGGGACGGTCATGGGCCCTTCTACACCGGGGGTTATCTCAATGCCAGGTCGCTCAAGCTATAACTGCCCACGGTCATGCCAGGTCAATCAGGCCCCGCCTGTCCACGGACCATGCCAGGTTGCTCAGAATAGTTGCCCACGGTACATATAAGGCCCTGGGTGTTAGGCGTCAACATCTCCATCACCGGCTCGAATAGCCTTACTCGGCTTCACGGGAGGTACTCCGACCTACTCCGTTAAGTGATTGACGCGTTCAAAATGACTGAGGTGTGCCTTCGTCGGGTTCTAATCGACACAGACGGGAGACTACTAGCACACAGAACCCATGTCCTACTGCTCCTACATCCCGCCCGGTCTCAAATTAATTATCACATGGTTATATTCCACGATAGCATGAGGCTAGTCATGATCAATATCCACCTATATGCGGGAGACAGGAAATCACCCGACTTTTACCGGTCTAAGCAGACTAAGCAGAAACGAGCCTAGACTTAACACGGATATTAAGACACCAATTTTAGGTGGACAAGGATAAGTAATTAATGCAGCAACGGTGTCACTCAACTCCTATAACCTAATGCAGCAAACATATAGGGTGAACTTTGTAAATGGTAACTGCAAACCATAGGAGTGGGATGCTCTAGGGCTTGCCTCGTTCAAAGTCGGAGGGTCGATGGTCGCGGCACTCAGGCAGGTCCTCGACGTCTCCTTCTTCGGTCCTCTCGTCCTGGGTCTCCTCCGGACACGGTTCCTCCGGTGGCAGGTTCTGGATCTCCACTACCGATCCTGTATGATGCATAACACGTATAAGTAAAACGAATGCACATGGGATGCATGGGGATGCAACATAGAACCAGATAACTCAGGAGATAAGCACATGTCATCTACTTCATTTTCTTCAACAAGGTAGTCAACATCATCCGATTACTATTTAACCAATTGCTACCATTTAATCATTTTATTTAGCCAAGAACAGTAACCCTTAGATAACTACTTAGAAAAATCTACAGAAATTACTGGAGGTTGACAGCACGCAATCTAGTCTCCTGTCCAAATTTCAACCCATTTGGACTTAGACTCTATCCTCTATGAAAAAGACAAACACTACCATGAAAAGGTGCTTTGAAATACACACACTAACAAAAAGTGTCAAACAACAAATTTCCCATTTTTCTACTGAACTTGTTTGCACAAGAGCAGTGTATAAAAATTCTCAGGTTCATATTCCTCATATTTTAATTACTACAATTTAAACAAGAAAGCAGCATTTAATCACTTTAATTGCTACTGCCAAAATACTCCACAGAACAACATCATATTATATTTTTTCCAGAAACTATTCATCAATACAAACCTAGCAAAACAAGAATCACATTTTTCTGAGCAATACACAGTTTACTATGCATTTAACAAGATTTCAGCCTAAACATAATTTAAATATAACTACACATATATTTATCACAACTGGACATATTATATTTTTCATGCATAGAACTCATCACAACAAACTTAACAAAACTTATTTCACCTTTTTAGCATTTACAGATCTCAGGATATGAATTAAACAAACTCTACAAACATTTCTGAAAACTAATTAAACAAAAACCCTGAAAAACTCTTCAACCTAAACTGCTACGCGTACCCAACTTCTGCACCCGAGACACTGACAGCCGGGACCCGAGCCACTGACTTGCGGGCCCCTGAGTCAAACCGGCCCCACCGGTCAGTCACTTAGAAGCAGGGGAAGGGTTGACCGCGGCGGAGCTCGCCGGCGGCGACCTTCCCGGCGAAATGGACATCACCATTTTACTCCTCTCCTCCTTCCGCACCCGGCGATACCACTCACAGGTCTAGCGCATGCTCGGAGCAAGCTTCGCCGGCGAGAATGGCGGCCGCGGCGGCGGGAGCTCGCCACGCCGGCCATCTCCGGCCTTCCTGAAGCAAACCAACGGCCATCTCACACTCCCCAATCCCTAGCGAACCCTAATCGAAGCAAGGAAGCGAGGGTTGCCATGAGAAACGGCCGAGACCGCGGCTCGTCGTCCATGGCGAACAGAGCCGACGGCAGACGGCGACGTACGACCACTACAAAGCCCTAATCGGCCAAGCCAACACCACCAACGTCTTTTAGGGGTCGAGGCGACTCGCGAACACTAGCTAGGACAAACGGACGAGCTCGAAAAGGGGGTTGGCCACGGCGGACCGAGCTCGCCGGCCATGACGGACACGGCGGACACGGCGTACCGCGGTCACCAAACCCTAATCAGCCAAACCGTCACCTTCTACCTCATCCACGAACCTCACTGACCCTCAAACGTGAGCTAGAGCGGAAGGATTCGCACGGAGGGAGGGCCGACCACGGCGGACCGAGCTCGGCGGTCATGGCGGCCATGGCGGGAACTCACCCCGCGGCTTACCTAGGCTTTTCCGGCGAGCGCTAGCTAGAGCAGGCGATGCGGGAGGTGAACGCGAGGCTGGCTGGGTGGTTGGGTTGGCGGTGAGGCGGCGGGACGGCGGTGAACGGCGGCGGCGCTCGGTGTTTCCCCCCTCTTCCGCCCGAGCAATGGCGAGATCAAGGAGGAGACAGAACGGATGGAGTGGGCGGCTTCGATCAGTGCGGGGGCGAGCTGGCGACTTGAGCTCGCCACGCCGCGCGCGAACGCTGGCTCGGCCGGCCACGACACGCCATGCGGCGGCCAAGTTCTGGCGTGTTCGGCCATGACCACGGTGTCGATTCAAACTGAATCGACCGATTCAGTCGCTGATGGCCGACTGACGGCCGGATTTTGAATGTGATTAACGCGCTAACCACTCGATGAAATGCTAAACCACTTGTTCCATTGAGTAGAGCTATGTGCCGACTACAACTTTGGTTACAAGATCAAGCTTTGGTTCGGCCTAGATTGCTCTCTAGAAATCTCCAAAGATCACTCCACGAAACTGTTTTGGCAGTTAGGACTTAGAAGAATTTCTCTAAGTCAAATCTCCCCCATTTCTGCCTTGTGGGTCCTAAAACACCTTGTTAAACTCATTTTCATGAGTTGGCCCTTAAACACTTTTTGTTCTACTCTAAATTCTACACACTTTTGGTTAAGGGCCCACTACCATGCAAAGCTTCTATCAAGGAGGTCTTAGTTAGTCAAACAAAAGGACTCCTAGGGCTCTATCAAGGCAACTAGGGTTAGAGACTTGGTTAGCCCTAATGACCAACACAAACCTAGCTTCACTTTGACTCCTCAACAAGGTTCAACTACTTAGGAGTCTCAAAACACTCCAAAAACAAATCAAACAAGCACCACACCAAGCATAACATTACAAGCCAACACATGAAATGACACTTTACAAAAAGAATGCAACATGAGATGATGATGCTTATGCTCATGAGAAGTCAAGTTATGCATTTTAGGGTTGCTTAACACCCGGGGTGTTACAGCCCTCCCCTCCTTAAAGAAATCTCGTCCCGAGATTGAAGTTACTAACCATTTCTTATAAAAGTGTGGGTACACCTCTTTTAGATAGTCTTCCATTTCCCAAGTGGAATCTCGTTCATCTTGCTCACTCCAAGACACTTTATATTGCTTTACTATTCTCCCGCGAGTTATTCTTTCTTTTTCATCAAGCACCCGATACGGTTCCACTGAGTAGGTGAGATCGGATTGCAACTTGATATTGGCTGGCTGTACCTCTTCTTCTGGAACTCGAAGACATTTCTTTAATTGTGACACATGGAATACATGGAATATAGCCTACAAATGTTCAGGTAGCTGTAGCTGATACGCTACTTCTCCCCTCCTTTCCACAATCCTGTATGGTCCCACAAATCTTGGCTCTAACTTCCTTTTCACGCCAAAGCGTCTGATACCTTTCATGGGTGACACTTTCAGATACACATAATCGCCTTCGTTAAATTCAAGTGGTTTCCTCCTCTTGTCTGCATAGCTCTTTTGTCGAGACTGCGCAGCTGCCATATGTTGTTGGATTATTCTAACTTGTTCTTCTACTTCGTTAACAAAATCAATTCCATAGTAACGACGTTCTCCTGATTCAACCCAATTCACCGGTGTTCTGCATCTTCTACCATAAAGAGCTTCAAAAGGTGCCATCTGTATGCTTTCTTGATAACTATTGTTATATGCAAAATCAGCTAAAGGTACCCATTTCTCCGAAGATCCTTTTGCTGAAATCACACAGGCTCTCAACATGTCCTCCAAAACTTGATTCACTCTTTCTGTTTGTCCCGATGTTTTGGGATGATAGGTAGAGCTACGGATTAGCTTTGTGCCTAATTCCTTTTGCAGTTTCTCCCAAAATGGTGCAGTAAATGGCGAACCATGATCCGAAACTATGACCTTGGGTATACCATGTAGTCGAACGATTTGATTGATATAAATTTCCGCATAGTCCGGTGCTCGATAACAGGTTTTAACTGGTATGAAATGAGCGGTCTTGGTAAGACGATCAATTATCACCCATATTGAGTCATTTCCTTTCTGGGTGGTTGGCAAACCGGTGATGAAATCCATACCCACTTCTTCCCATTTCCACTCGGGTATTGGTAACGGTTGAAGTGTTCCGGCTGGCTTCAGGTGAATAGCTTTTACTCGACAACACGTGTCGCATCTGGCTACATATGCGGCAATTTCTTTCTTCATCTTGGTCCACCAAAATCTTGGACGCAAATCTTGATACATCTTAGTGCTTCCAGGATGAATAGATAACTTGGATAAATGAGCTTCATCCATGATCCGGTTTTTGAGTTCTCTATTCTTGGGTACTACTAAGCGCTTGTCAAACCATAACACTGCTTTATCATCAACCCGAAAATGTTTTACTGGTTCAGTTGCGGTCTTCATCCTTTCCTTTATATGATAAATTCCCTTGTCGGTTTTCTGCCCTTCAAGAATCTGATCAACTAGGGTGCCTTGCAGCCTGATATTGTGCAGAATTACAAGGTGTACGAGGCTAAACTCATCTTCTGGTTGTAACCTCAAATTGTTGCAGTGTGACTTCCGACTGAAAGCGTCGGCAACCACATTTGCTTTCCCTGGATGATAATGTATCTGCAGATTGTAATCCTTGATTAGTTCAAGCCATCTTCTTTGCCTCATATTCAGTTCAGGTTGCATGAAGATATACTTGAGACTCTTGTGATCGGTGTACATGTTACAGACATTTCCAAGCAGATAATGTCTCCAGATTTTCAGAGCATGCACCACAGCAGCTAATTCCAAATCATGTGTAGGATAGTTTATCTCATGTTTCCTTAATTGGCGTGAAGCATAAGCAATCACTCAGCCTTCTTGCATAAGAACACAACCTAACCCCACCTTCGATGCATCACAAAAGACATCAAAAGGCTTCTCGATATCTGGTTGAGCTAAGACAGGAGCAGTGGTCAATAGTTTCCGCAAGGTACGGAAAGCTATCTCACACTCCTCTGTCCATTAGAACTTCTGGTCCTTCTAGAGCAAGCTTGTCATTGGTTTTGCAATCTTGGAAAAGTCAGGAATGAAACCACGATAGTATCCTGCTAATCCGAGAAAACTTCGAATTTCACCAACCGAAGTAGGAGCTTTCCAATCCATCACTTTTTGTACCTTACTGGGGTCCACAGAGATTCCTTCTTCTGATAGAATATGACCAAGAAATTGCACTTGCTTCAACCAAAACTCACATTTGCTAAACTTAGCATAAAGTTTATGTTCTCGGAGCCTCGTCAAAACAACCCTCAAATGCTCTGCATGATCGTTCGGGTTTTCAGAGTATACTAGAATGTCATCAATGAACACCACTACAAACTTATCCAATTCTGGCATAAACACTAAATTCATCAAACTCATGAAGTATGCTGGGGCATTTGTCAATCCAAAAGACATGAGAAGATACTCATATAATCCATATCTGGTTGAAAAAGCAGTCTTTGGGATATCTTGTGGCCGAATTCTAATCTGGTGGTAACCTGATCTCAAATCGATCTTGGAAAACACCTTAGCTCTGGATAACTGGTCAAATAGAATATCTATCTGTGGCAACAGATATTTGTTCTTGACAGTCATGGCATTGAGCGGCCGATAATCCACACACATACATAGTGACTTATCCTTCTTCTTGACAAACAACGCTGGGCAAGCCCACTCGGATATACTAGGTTGAATGAATCCTTTGTCCAAAAGTTCCTTAATCTGAGTTTTAAGTTCAGCTAATTCATTGGGCGGCATACGGTAAGGTCTTCTAGAGATTGGTGCGGTTCCCGGTAACAACTCAATTGCAAATTCTACTATTCGCTTGGGCGGTAATCTTGGCAATTCATCCGGAAAGACATCTAGGAAATCTCGGACGACTGGGATTTTTGACAGGTCCTCTATAGACAAAGTGCAAGATAAATCGACGAAGTCAGCACCTCGAGGAAGAGAGATGCGTAGCTTTGTATTCGCCCTTCCATCAGATAAGGTAAGAGTCCTATTCGCAGTGTCTAACACCGCATTTCACATACTCATCCAACTCATACCTAGGACTACATCCATACTTAGTCCTGGCAGAACTACTAAGTTGGTTCCAAATTTGTGCCCTCCAATGTTGATGGTTGCTTTACAAACCATCTGCCTAGATAACACGCAACTCCCCACGGCGCTTACGCGAAACCCATAATCCATTTCAGACACCTCTTGATTATGTTTTTGTGCAAATGCTTTGCTCATGAATGAATGTGATGATCCAGTATCAAACAAAACAACTGCAGGATGATGGTTAACAAGACACATACCGGCAGTCATGGGCTCTCCAGCACGAGCTTCTTCAGCAGTCATGTTGTGCAGACGTGCAGGGTAGTTAGCTTGTTGCTTCTTTGGGTGAGGGCAGTACCTTGCGAAGTGCCCCTCTTGGTTGCAATTGTAACAGGGTCCCCGAACCAAAGGTTTCCCTCCTGTTGAACTGCCCTGACCTCCACGAGCTTGGGCAGCAGCTATCTTGTATGGCTTTTGATTGCGCTGAGCTTGCGGCTGACCTTTCTTCTGTGGCGGCCTAAAACGTGCCCCCGGCGCTGGTGGTCGATACTGGGTACGTTGAGCTGGTGGTCCCCTAGGTGGAGATGGTCCTGAATCAAAAGTCCTCTTCCAGGCCTTACTTGCAGCATGCTTGTTGTTGTGGTTCTCTTGGATCAAGCAATCACTGATAAAGTCATTGAAAATGGTACGAGAAGATGTACCCACTGACTTTCCCATTTTGGTGTTCAAACCTCTCTTGAAACTAGCAATCTTTTTGGCATCTGTGTCCATGAAGTCTAGAGCATAACGAGACAAAGAGTTAAACAAGTGATGGTAGTCGGTAACAGATCGAGTCCCTTGTGTCAAGCTCATGAATTCTGCCACTTTCATCGGAGTCAGGCCTGGCGGAATATAATGCCCTCGAACGGCTTCGGTGAACATCCTCCAAGTGACAGGAACGTTGGCAGGATAGGTGGTGCGGTGATGCCCCCACCAAATCCCGGCTGGCCCCTGCAGCTGATGCACGACATACTCCGCTTTGAGTTCCTCTGTGAGCCTGAGCAACCGAAACTTCTATTCCAAGGTATGCAACCATTCATCTGCCTCTAAAGGTTCGGTATCTTCCTTGAAAATGGGTGGTCTAGTATCCAAGAAATCCTTGAAAGAGCTATATTGATTTGGCTCTGGACGCTGGTTACCGTGCGCCAAATTCTCTCGCAGCAAAGCTTCAATGTTGCGTTGGCTTCCCAGAAATTGGGCGAAAAGCTGCTCGAGAGTGGCTAGTGGAGGAGGTGGTGGATTGCGGTTGTCCCTGGGGTCCTCATTTCCACCACTTCCGCCAGCTCCACTATGAGTTGTCGTCATCTACCTGTATTAATAGCAAGTGATCATTAGGCGGAGTTGCAATTACTGTAGAGAACAATAAATCATACCAACTGAAATTATTCGGAAAACAAGTTCACCAAACAATCACAGAGGCATAATAAATTTCAATCCACATCGCATCATCACATAATAAGATCGCTCAATATATAACATGCAATAGCCAACACAAACATCCATAGTTTTGCCCTTACATATGGGACTTTCAGAAGGTCTCGCACCAGGTGCACATAAGTCTTACTACCCATGCTTACATCCAGCCCATAACAAAAGCAAAAGATCGGGCTTGACAACATACATAAAAGATCACTAAGCTCTAAACATACGATCTAGACTACTCTCTAGCGATGTCACCATCGTCACCATCCTCACTAGACACATCTGATGAACCACTAGAAGAGCTACTCGGATCCGGGTCCTCCTGTGGAAAGATGGGATTCCTCTCAGTCTCCCTGCAGTGGATCTCCTCGTGCAGATGGTCATTGTAGTCCTGCAGGTGGTGAAGTTGCAACTCTAGGTCTCCCACTCGCAACCTCAACAGCCTGTTCTCCTCTGAAGCGCGTATGCCCTCAAGACAAACACCTCGGAGAGACTGCTCAGTCTCCCTCATGATGAAGGCTAAGAAGGTAGCAGACTCCTGCTGAACAATGAGCTGATGGGCAGTCTCCTGCTCTCTCTGAAGCGCTTGGTCCCTCTCCACAGTCATGTGAGCTAGCTGTGTGGTGAGGAGGTCTATCTCTGTAGCATGCTCCTCCTGCCTGCGATGCTGTGCGGCCATCTCCTCGCTGAGAATATGGTCCAGGTGATCATAGCTACGCGATAGGCATCCATAGGTAGCCATGAGGGCGGCCATAGCACTCCCTGCTGGTCCTGCACAATGCTCCCTCTCAAGCGAACTGGCCTCAAGAACGGCGGCTCCTGGCTGACGCCACACTGACTGATAAGGATCTGCTGTCGGGAAGATGCTGGCTATAGCCTGGGCAACCACCTCCGGATGGTCCTCCATAATATCCCGGAGAACGGTGTAAGCAACTCTGTTGGCTCCATCCCATGGGGTCCTCCCCGGCAACGCGAACACCCGGCGGCACCAGACGTGATCCTGGTCATCACGGCTAGGCACGTCAACCTCCACCGTGTACATATGGCGATCCTCCAAAATCTGCACCCGCTGCCACTCGTACTGTGGCTCCTGGCCCTCCTGGTATCCGACCAAGTGCAATACCCTCCAAAGGATGGTAGGCATGCCGAACTCATCTAAGAAGTCCTCCGACCCTTCGGCAGTCCATGGTCCCAACATGTAATTAGGCCTTTTGCCTCTGGTTGACTAACGAGCGGTGCGCTTGGTACGTGCCATCTGTAAGAAGTTTATCCACACATATTTTCATTAGTTTGAGAATAACTTTTATTAAGAAAAACAGGACGGATAACATAAGGAAGGAAGTAAGATTAATGCAAAGTTTTATGATCATGATGCATGCACGTAACATACGTCCTCACTGTCTAACAATCTAACGGCTAGACGGTGGCATACACGTTCACTCATAGCGTTAACTAGACGTACTATACGTTCGCAAGTTAGCGTACCTGCAGAAAATTATTTCAGCCCTGCCCACAGTATGAATATCATGCATTGCTAAAATTAAATCTAATACTAACTTAGGTGCACACCCAGCATACACGTAAGCAGTATATGCACCCATCAGAACAGTATTACTCCCACAATTAAGTACCTTCACACATACTTGTGTGTAACAAGTATACATGCCGATACCATTCAAGCACTGCCCTAGATTGGCGGTTGTCCAATCATACTCTCACAACTCTGTTATTACCTTGGCGTAGAGGCAATTGATCCAAACATTACTATTCCGAAGAATAGCACCCATACAATTTCACCCTTGCCGTATGGACGACAGAAACAACGGAATTTAAATATGATGCACGACCCCCAAGTTAGTAATTAAATAGCCACCTAAAAACCTACTGGGCATAAGGACTTGATCACTGGCACACCTTAATCTTTATCAATAAGATTTTTCAAACCCTATTATAATTTATAAGTTTTAGCAAATAAAATTTTGATTTGAAAATACGATTTTTCAAATACACACATGAACAATAACGCCAACCATGCTCCGATGCCAGCTATGACAGAACCGACCAATTTATACCAGATTAAGCACCGAATCCCTGCTTTCACAGAGATTTGCAAGTGCTTAAGCTCGTACAAACCCGGTAGTCCGGAAATCTCGAAGGATTTCAAATCATTCAACTTTAGCCAAGATCGTAATAGATTAGCGTACATGTCCACGAGGTACATTCAGTTCGCACATAATTCAAATACATAGGAGTTCACCAGTTATTACAAACCAAAGTTCAAAATTCGAAAGCGGAAGCAACATAGTTTTAAACATAAGTTCTCAGTTCACAATACGGTGCCATTGCCTGATCAGTCCACAAAAGCATCAGGAGAGGATAAGAGATGACCATGCCCATGGTCTAATCATCACCCGCGATGGGGTACAGACAGTTCTCGCAATAGCCGTAGAAGCATTGCCCATCTGCAACAACAAGGGATAAACCCTGAGTACGAGAAGGTACTCAGCTAGACTTACCTGTCATAAACCAGAAATAAACAACACCAAGGAGTATGCAAGGCTGTATCTGGGTTTGGCCATACTTACCTTTTTGCATAAAAGCATTTTATTATTTAAATAATCATCATTAGAGTATTAGCAGTCATTTTCATGTAATCAACCTGATTAACTAGATTTGCACCTAATCTAGAGCAATCACTTGGCTAGTTAATCAAGCAAGAGTGACTATTTCATCAATAGCCTTTCAGATTAAACATCATAACCATCTTTAGTTCCATAAGTTACTACGGTAACACATGCCCAGTCAAGTTACTCACTATCCAGTAGCGATTGCGATTATAATCGATTGCTACCCAGCTGGGGATAAAATGTCGCACACTCGCCCGATCACACCTTGCCAGGCAGCCGTCCGCGACCACTTCAGGAAATTCGAGAACACAACACGCGGGACGGTCATAGGCCCTTCTACACCGGGGGTTATCTCAATGCCAGGTCGCTCAAGCTATAACTGCCCACGGTCATGCCAGGTCAATCAGGCCCTGCCTGTCCACGGACCATGCCAAGTTGCTTAGAATAGTTGCCCACGGTACATATAAGGCCCTGGGTGTTAGGCGTCAACATCTCCATCACCGGCTCGAATAGCCTTACTCGGCTTCACGGGAGGTACTCCGACCTACTCCGTTAAGTGATTGACGCGTTCAAAATGACTGAGGTGTGCCTTGGTCGGGTCCTAATCGACACAGATGAGAGACTACTAGCACACAGAACCCATGTCCTGCTGCTCCTACATCCCGCCCGGTCTCAAATTAATTATCACATGGTTATATTCCACGATAGCACGAGGCTAGTCATGATCAGTATCCACCTATATGCGGGAGACAGGAAATCACCCGACTTTTACCGGTCTAAGCAGACTAAGCAGAAATGAGCCTAGACTTAACAGGGATATTCAGACAATAATTGTAGGTGGACAAGGATAAGTAATTAATGCAGCAACGATGTCACTCAACTCCTATAACCTAATGCAGCAAACATATCGGGTGAACTTTGTAAATGGTAACTGCAAACCATAGGAGTGGGATGCTCCGGGGCTTGCCTCGTTCAAAGTCGGAGGGTCGATGGTCGCGGCACTCAGGCAGGTCCTCGACGTCTCCTTCTTCGGTCCTCTCGTCCTGGGTCTCCTCCGGACACGGTTCCTCCGGTGGCGGCTTCTGGATCTCCACTACCGATCTTGTATGATGCATAACACGTATAAGTAAAACGAATGCACATGGGATGTATGGGGATACAACATAGAACCAGATAATTCAGAAGATAAGCACATGTCATCTACTTCATTTTCTTCAACAAGGTAGGCAACATCATCCGATTACTATTTAACCAATTGCTACCATTTAATCATTTTATTTAGCCTAGAATAGTAACCCTCAGATAACAACTTCAGATAAATCTACAGAAATTATTGGAGGTTGACAGCATGCAATCTAGTCTCCTGTCCAAATTTCAACCCATTGGGACTTAGACTCTATCCTCTATGAAAAAGACAAACACTACCATGAAAAGGTGCTTTGAACTACACACCCTAACAAAAAGTGTCAAACAATAAATTTCCCATTTTTCTACTGAACTCCTTAGCACAAGAGCAGTGTATAAAAATTCTCAGGTTCATATTCCTCATATTTTAATTACTACAATTTAAACAAGAAAGCAGCATTTAATCACTTTAATTGCAACTGCCAAAATACTCCACAGAACAACATCATATTATATTTTTCCCAGAAACTATTCATCAATACAAACCTAGCAAAACAAGAATCACATTTTTCTGAGCAATACACAGTTTACTATGCATTTAACAAGATTTCAGCCTAAACATAATTTAAATATAACTACACATAAATTTATCACAACTGGACATATTATATTTTTCATGCATAGAACTCAACACAACAAACTTAACAAAACTTATTTCACCTTTTTAGCATTTACAGAACTCAGGATATGAATTAAACAAACTCTACAAACATTTCTGAAAACTAATTAAACAAAAACCCCAAAAAACTCTTCAACCTAAACTGCTACGCGTACCCAACTACTGCACTCGAGACACTGACAGCCGGGACACGAGCCACTGACTTGCGAGCCCCCGAGTCAAACCGGCCCCACCGGTCAGTCACTCAGAAGCAGGGGAAGGGTTGACCGCGGCGGAGCTCGCCGGCGGCGACCTTCCCGGCGAAATGGACATCACCATTTTACTCCTCTCCTCCTTCCGCACCTGGCGATACCACTCATAGGCCTAGCGCATGCTCAGACCAAGCTTCGCCGGCGAGAATGGCGGCCGCGGTGGCGGGAGCTCGCCACGCCGACCATCTCCGGCCTTCCTGAAGCAAACCAACAGCCATCTCACACTCCCCAAACCCTAGCGAACCCTAATCGAAGGAAGGAAGCGAGGGTTGCCACGAGAAACGGCCGAGACCGCAGCTCGTCGTCCATGGTGAACAGAGCCGACGGCGGATGGCGACGTACGACCACTACCAAGCCCTAATCGGCCAAGCCAACACCACCAACGTCTTTTACGGGTCAAGGCGACTCGCGAACACTAGCTAGGACAAACGGACGAGCTCGGAAAGGGGGTTGGCCACGGCGGACCGAGCTCGCCGGCCATGGCGGACACGGCGAACACGCGTACCGCGGTCACCAAACCCTAATCGGCCAAACCGTCACCTTCTACCTCATCCACGAACCTCACTGACCCTCAAACGTGAGCTAGAGCGGAATGATTCGCACGGAGGGAGGGCCGACCACGGCGGACCGAGCTCGACGGTCATGGCGGCCATGGCGGGAACTCACCCCGCGGCTTACCTAGGCGTTCCCGGTGAGCGCTAGCTAGAGCAGGCGATGCGGGAGGTGAAGGCGAGGCTGGCTGGGTGGTTGGGTTGGCGGTGAGGCAGCGGGATGGCGGTGAACGGCGGCGGCGCTCGGTGTTTCCCCCCTCTTCCACCCGAGCAACGGCGAGAGCAAGGAGGAGACAGAATGGAGGGAGTGGGCGGCTTCGGTCAGTGCGGGGGCGAGCTGGCGACTTGAGCTCGCCACGCCGTGCGCGAACGCTGGCTCGGTCGGCCGCGGCACGCCATGCGGCGGCCAAGTTCTGGCGCGGTCCGCCACGACCACGGCGTCGATTCAAACGGAATCGACCGATTCAGTCGCTGATGGCCGACTGACGGCCGGATTTTGAACGTGATTAACGCGCTAACCACTCGATGAAACGCTAAACCACTTGTTCCATTGAGTAGACCTATGTGCCGACTACAACTTTGGTTACAAGATCAAGCTTTGCTTCGGCCTGGATTTCTCTCTAGAAAGCTCCAAAGAGCACTCCGTGAAACTGTTTCGGCAGTTAGGACTTCGTAGAATTTCTCTAAGTCAAATCTCCCCCATTTCTGCCTTGTGGGTCCTAAAACACCTTGTTAAACTCATTTTCATGAGTTGGCCCTTAAACACTTTTTGTTCTACTCTAAATTCTACACACTTTTCGTTAAGGGCCCACTACCATGCAAAGCTTCTATCAGGGAGGTCTTAGTTAGTCAAACAAAAGGACTCCTAGGGCTCTATCAAGGTAACTAGGGTTAGAGACTTGGTTAGCCCTAATGACCAACAGAAACCTAGCTTCACTTTGACTCCTCAACAAGGTTCAACTACTTAGGAGACTCAAAACACTCCAAAAACAAATCAAACAAGCACCACACCAAGCATAACATTACAAGCCAACACATGAAATGACACTTTACAAAAAGAATGCAACATGAGATGATGATGCTTATGCTCATGAGAAGTCAAGTTATGCATTTTAGGGTTGCTTAACACCAGGAGTGTTACATGTCCTTTACCCTCACTGCCACTTACCAGAGCAAGAGGAAGCTGCAGGAGGAGTTCGACGCCGAGGTAGCCCGACTGCAAGAGAGGTTACACCAGGTCACCCTAGAGCGTGATGAGGCACGTGCCACAGCAGGAGCAGAGACCACCACCTGGACTGTCGCTGAACAGATGTACCTAACGATGTCTTTTCAGCGAGATGAAGCCCGGACTATGCTTGACCAGCTCAAGGAAGGTGCCCATCACCTGATGCAGCAGGTGCATGATCAGCAGACCTATATCGATCACCTCCATGAGGCAATCCACCAGATGCATCACGAGGCACAGGAAGCCGCCGCCCTAGTAGCTGACGAGGCTGTTGAGCCCCAGGATGGAGTAGTGCTTGGTCCAGATCCTTCCTCAGATGACGAGGACCATGCTGATGAGCCCATGATTGACGCGGATGAGGATGGAGCTGCACCGAGCGCTGGAGACGTCTGAGCGCTAGCTTCACTAGGAGTCTCTTTATTTTGTTAGCTTGATCATAGTTGTTATGATGTAACCCCGACATGTGTTGGTTTTATGTTAAGATTTATGATGGCATGTACGGCTTTTGGACAAAGTCCAGACTTCGATCTGGCACCTTTTATGGAAATCTGTTGTTTGCGTTCTTATTTTTGAGCGATTATTCCGTAATGTTGTATGAAAATGAGTAATTATACTTGGTCGTTTGCTAAATTTCTGAATTATGTACAACACAGTATTTATTCATGATTATATAACATCGCCTAATTATTGCTCATTAATGAGACATGCAGATGCCGGCCCACACTCGCAGCCAGCATGGACAAGGATCAGTGCAGGAGAAGAATTTGCCACCACCTCCACCACCACCGATGACGCTGGAGGCATTCTTCGGGCAGGTCTTAGGCAGCCAGAGGAACATGGAGGAGATGCAAAGGCATATGGAGGCCACCCTCCGTAACATCGCCAACAACACTGCGCAGCAGCATCAGCAGCGCCAGGGACCTGAGCCCAATCAGTACAGCTCCTACCGTGATTTCTTGGACACTCATCCCCCTGTGTTCAAGGAAGTCACTGAACCGCTCGAGGCAGATGAATGGCTCAATTCTGTCACTCAGAAGTTCCGTCTTCTCTGCTTGACTGAAGAGCTCAAGGCAGAATATGCCGCCCACATGTTGGAGGGACCTGCAGGTTTGTGGTGGTCCCAGTATCGTGCATCCCTGCCAGCAAATGCACCTGTTACATGGGAACAGTTCTCCACTGCTATGCGCAACCACTACATCCCCAGTGGTTTGATGGAAATGAAGGTCACGGAGTTCATAAGGCTGTCACAAGGGACCCGTTCAATGTCAGAATATCTGCATAGTTTCAATGACCTATCTCGGTATGCCCCAGATTTCGTGAACACCGAAGCAAAGAAGATTGCTAGTTTCAAGCGTGGCATGAGTGCCACCATGCTCTCCAAGATGGGAAACAGCCACCGCACCACCTTCAGTGATTTCGTGAGTGACTGCCTGAACCAGGAAGCCAACGACAGTAGGTTGGCGACGGACACTCGTCGCCGTGCGAACGAAGGAGGTTCGTCTCAATAGAGGACCCCTTTCGGAGCGCGCACTCAGTACCGTCCACCAGTTGCAGGAGCAAGGTTTTGTCCCCCGCAGATAAAGATAACCACCAACCATCCTCGTCCGAGCTTTCAAAAGCCGTACACCGCTCCCTTGATGCAGAACAAGGCAAAGGCAGGAGGTTCTGGAGGACAAAAGACCCCCTATGTGATTGGGTCATGCTACAACTGTGGTTCGACTGGACACCTGTCACGTCAGTGCCCCCAGCCGAAGAAACAGTACACCCAGCCTCGACCTCGCATGGGCAATGTGCATTTCACCACTGTTGAAGAAGTGCCCGAAGGAGAACCTGTCACTGCTGGTACATTTCTTGTTAACCAATACCCTGCAGTTGTGTTGTTTCATTCCGAAGCATCGCATTCATTCATAAGTGAGAATTTTGTTATAAGGAATAATCTTGAGTTAGTAGAGTTGGATCGGGGTTATCAGATAAGTTTAGCAGGGGCTGTTCTCTCCGCCCGTAAAATGGCTAAAGGAGTGGAAATGACTTTTGGGGATAGAAAGGCCATAATGGATACCATAGTAATCCGTGGTCTAGGTTTGGATGTAATCTTGGGTATGGGTTGGATGAAACTTTGGATGGTCAATTTTGACGTTGCAGAATAGGTAGTTTCTCTGGTAAGCCCCCGGAATGGGTCTTCTTTCCGGATCAAGCTACCACGAAACCCCCATGAGATAGAAGTGTTGTTCAATATCACGGCAAGGCAGATCGCTGAGATCCCAGTGGTGAGTGAGTTCCCAAATGTTTTCCCTGATGAGTTGCCAGGACTACCGCCAGATAGGGACATGGAGTTTGCTATAGAGTTAGTCCCTAGAACGGCGCCTATTTCTCGGAGGCCATATAGGATGCCAACTAACGAGTTAGCAGAACTCAAAACTCAGTTGCAAGAGCTTTTGGATAAAGGTTTGATACGTCCTAGTTCGTCACCTTGGGGATGTCCTGCCATCTTCGTGAAAAAGAAGGTTAAAACTTTGAGAATGTGTGTGGATTATAGACCTCTGAATGCAGTAACTATAAAGAACAAATATCCCTTGCCTCGAATCGATGTCTTGTTTGATCAGTTATCCAAGGCCAAGGTGTTCTCCAAGATTGACTTAAGGTCAGGTTACCATCAGATCAAGATTCGAAGGGAGGATATACCAAAAACAGCTTTCTCCACCAGATATGGACTCTATGAGTATCTAGTTATGTCTTTTGGACTGACAAATGCACTGACATATTTCATGTATCTGATGAACTCTGTTTTTATGCCTGAATTGGATAAGTTTGATGTGGTGTTCATTGATGACATCTTGTTGTACTCCGAAAACGAGCAAGACCATGCTGAGCACCTACGAGTTGTCCTATCCCGGCTTCGAGAGCACAAGTTATATGCAAAAATTAGCAAGTGCGAATTTTGGTTAAAGAAAGTGCCTTTTCGTGGACATGTCCTTTCGGAAGAAGGAATTTCTGTGGATCCCACTAAAGTACAGGAAGTTATGGATTGGCAAGCACCCACCAACGTACATGAGGTACGCAGCTTTCTAGGATTGGTCGGATATTACTGTCGGTTCATCCCGGACTTCTCAAGGATAGCAAAGCCTATGACCCGTTTGACTCAGAAGAACAAGAAGTTTAAATGGACTCCAGAGTGTGAAGCAGCATTTCGCACTGTGCGAACCTTGTTGACTTCTGCTCCAGTTTTGGCCCAACCAAATCTGGAGGAACCTGTTGATGTGTTTTGTGATGCGTCCAAGATCGGACTTGGATGTGTCCTTATGCAGAATGGAAGAGTCATAGCCTATGCTTCGCATCAATTACGACCACATGAAGCGAATTACCCGACTCACGATTTGGAATTGGCCGCAATAGTTCATGCACTCAAGATTTGGAGGCATTATCTTATGGGCAACCTTTGTCACGTGTATACAGATCACAAAAACTTGAAGTATATCTTCACTCAACCTGAGTTAAATATGAGGCAAAGAAGATGGTTAGAACTGATCCAGGATTATAACCTGGAAGTGCATTACCACCCTGGAAAAGTGAATGTCGTGGCAGATGCTTTGAGTCGCAAGACTCATTGCAACTCCATACAACCATTATTGGAAGATGGATTCAACCTAATGCACCCCTTATGCTAAATAACATCACCATACAATGTACCTTGGAGAGTGATATCATTGAAGGACAAAGGACCGATGAAGAAATCTGTCAGATCAAGCGGAGACTAGAAACCAATAGTTCGTTAAACCTCAGAGTGGATGAGCAAGGGATTTTATGGTATAATCAAAGGTTGGTAGTACCCAAGGATACAGAACTGAGAGACAGGATTTTGAATGAAACTCACAATTCAAAATTGTCTATCCATCCAGTAAGTAGTAAGATGTACCAGGATTTGAAACCAAGGTATTGGTGGCCTAAGATGAAAAGAGAGGTCGCAGCTTATGTTGCTAAGTGCGATACCTGTTGCAGGATTAAGGCTATACATTTGAAACCCGCCGGACTGTTGCGACCCCTATCAATCCCAGAATGGAAATGGGAAGAGATTAGTATGGATTTTATCACAGGACTACAAGTCACCCAAAAGGGGCATGATTCTATTTGTATTATCATGGATCGGTTATCAAAATTGGCTCAGTTCATACCAGTTAAGACTTCATATCGACCTCACCAATATGCAGATTTGTACGTTTAGAACATCTTAAGGTTACACGGAATTCCCAAAAGGATTGTTTCCGACAGAGGACCCCAGTTCATAGCTCGTTTTTGGGAACAGTTGCACAAGGAATTAGGAACTAAGTTGGTACGCAGTTCCGCTTACCACCCCCAAACCGCAGGACAGATAGAAAGAGTGAATCAAATCTTGGAAGATACTCTCAGAGCTTGTGTGCTTTCTTTAGGGGAATCATGGGAAAAGTGGTTACCTCTAGCAGAATTCTCATATAACAACAGCTATCAAGAAAATATAAAGATGGCACCGTTTGAGGTTTTATATGGACGAAGATGCAGAACACCGGTAAACTAGGTAGAATCAGGAGATCGAGGATTTTATGGAACGGGTTATGTAAAGGATGCGGAATAGATCGTGCAGACAGTTCAACAACATATCAAGGCAACACAATCTCGACATAAAAGTTATGCTGACACCCGAAGAAGGCCTTTGGAGTTCCAAGTAGGAGACTACGTTTACCTTAAGGTCTCACCTATGAGAAAAGTCCAATGTTTTGGAATCAAAAAGAAGTTAGCACCTCGATATGTGGGACCGTATCAGATCATAGCTAGAAAAGGTGAAGTGGCCCATGAGGTACAATTACCTCTGGAGATGAGTGCAATCTTTCCAGTGTTCCATGTATCACAGCTAAAGAAATGTCTTCGAGTGCCCGAACAAGAAGAAGTTCGAATCCCAGATGTCACTATCCGATCAGACCTGGAGTATTACGAACAACCACAAGAGATACTAGATACCAAGACCAGAGTCACTCGCAACTGTGAGGTCAAGACTTACAAGATCCTATGGAATAATCATGGACCCAATGACGCTGCCAGGGAGACCGAGGAATACCTATGCGTGAACTATCCTTGTTTTTACAATAAGCGGTAAGTAATACAAAATCTCGAGATGAGATTTCTTTAAGGGGGAAGGGCTGTGACACCCTAGTGTGAAGCACTGTACTAGGAACAAGCATTAGCTACTAAATTGCCACGAGCATTGCATTGCATCATCGCATGTGCATAGAAGTGCTTTTTGCCTTTTGTTTGCTTATGTGAAATTTGATTTTCAATAAGACTTGATTGTTTAATTGGATTTCTGTTTTGGCAAATAATTTTATAAAATAGATAATTTTGAGTATAACACTTTTCTTATTAACACCTTGACTTAGTTCAGTATGGTTTAATAATTAAAAATATGGGAGCAAAAATGATTTATAGCTCAAAAATTAGCCTTAATTATGTAGAGGCTAAAGAAATGGTTTTCAGAAAAAGTGTTCTATATGACCTGCGGCGCCTCGCCATCGCCTCTCATCGCCGTCGCCGTGGCCCCCGCCACTACGACCAACCGTCCGCTGACTGGTCGGGCAAAACCAAGCCCCGCTCTCTTCACTCCCTCACTCGCCTTGCACTTGCTCACGCACACGCACACGCTCGCTCTCGCCCCGCTCCCGTCTCCTGCACGTGACCGAGAGCCGAGCGCCACCCTCGCCACCGCACGCCGCCATCAAAATGCCATTGGCGTTCCAGCCCCACCCAAACCACCGTCGACCGATTAGCTCCGGCCAACGCTCCGCCTCCGTCCCGCACACGCGGTGCGCACACCCGCATCCCCAGCCGAGCCCCGTCAATGCCGGAACACGAAGTGTCCCTCTTCGGTCGCCATCGTCGCTAAGGAGAGCTCGTCGCCGTCCCGCGCCGATCAGGCCTCCACCGAGCCCCATCTTCTCCGAAGCTCTTTCCCACGTCAAGGCAAGGTGAGAACAACCCTCGTCCTCAACGCTACCGCCCCCTAGTCCCCTCTCTTCTCCGAACAAGCGCCATTCGCGCCGCCGTGGTCCGCGCATGTGGCCAAGCTTCTTCGGAGCCTCATCGGCCAAACCAACCCCCCTAGCTTCCTTCCTAGGCCCCACTAAGTACGACACACTCACTAATTTGGTCGGCGACCGCCGGAAACGGCTTAGCCAAGCCATGCCGTCGCCGCCATCCACCATGGCTCGTCGTTGGGAAGCTACGACCAACTCCGAGCCTAACCAACACCACCATCGGGTTCGCCTCGTCGAGACGAACTCACCGAGTCCAACCCCACCGCCGGTGACCTCGCCGTCGGCGAGAATCGTGCGGTCAAAACCGCTCCCCTGCTATGGCCTCGCCAACAAGTGGGTCTCGTTGATCACTGGACCCCGCGTGTCAGCCGCCCACGGTCTATGGACCGAGTTCATGGAAGCCCAGCTGGGATTCAAAAATGATTTTCCTTTTGTTTTATTTTTCCAGAAAAGCTGGTTTATTTTGTGTAGCACGTTTTATTGATCCAAATGAACTACTTTTAGTTTTGTAAATCTGCTCATGAGTAGATCTATCAGGAAAAAATATGAAAGTATTTTTGGTGGAAACTTATTATACTATTTTTATTAATTTTAGTTTATGTGCAGATTGTTAAATAAATGTGATTACATGTTTTCTGGTTGAATTAATACATGGAAAAAATTGTGTATGCTTCTTATCAGGTTAAGTGTCTGTGAAAAATTTATGAAGGCCTGCTTTTGTAGAAAAAGTATCTATTTAGATTTAAATGCCTTTTTAGCAGTTTACTTAAAATAATTGTTAGGAGAAATATATGTGGAAATAAAATATGGGAAAATTTATGCAGTCTCTGTGTGTCTTGTTAAAGCTGAGAAAAATGCTAAGTATAGGTTTTTGTATGAAAGAATAAGGAGTTACTGTACAAGTGTGTTTTTCTAAGTTTTTCTTAGAAAATTCGTGCAGAAAAGAATATGGCTTTACTGTTCATGGAACTTTCTTGATAAATATGAAATTTGGAGTAGAATCTGGGAAAAATATAAAAATGGGAATTGCACCCTTTTCCAGTAGGGTTGCACTTCAAAGGGTTTAATTAGGAGTAAACTTGTTTATTTTGTTTAGATTTTTATGTTTATGCTCTAGCAGTAATTTTTCTGCAATAAGGATGTTATGAGTAGATGAAGCCATGAAAGATGTGAAATCTTCTGTTTGACATTTTTCAAAAGTAAAGTCAGTTCAAAACACCTTTTTGGCAGTTTATTTCATCTTTTTATATCTGTTGTTCAGTAATTTGTTTCTCGCCAAAATGTGTACAGTGGAGTCCAGTGAGTGTAGGTTACCTACTGTAATTTTTGTGGATTTTTTCAGAGCACAGAAAACAGTACTTGCTATATAAACCTAGGTTTCTTTTTGAATTAATAAACAGAAAATGGCTGAGTTAATGGTTTTATTTAATGCAGTAAATAAGTGTTATTCCTCAATGTCAAAAGTTATTCAACAAGTTGGTTTTGTGGTTATAGAGTATTTTGCTCTTGCATACCACCTTAATGCACCATGCACTGTTTGATTACTTTTACCGCATTGCAAATAGGATCGATAGTCCCGGAGAATGATCAGGAGCAAGAAGCAAACGTCGAGCCGGAGATCCAGGAGGTGCCCCGAAGCGAGGAGGCCAAACCTGCAATGGAAACTAACCTGCCTGAGTGCCCCACTCACGAGGCCTCAGTCTTCTCCCAAGGCAAGCCCAAGAGCATTTTAAGTCTCCCAGCTTTACAATTAATTTAATTGAGTATTTTATATTGTGATTCATTAAGTATAGGAGTTGGTTGATCCTAATTGCTGCATTACCATTCCTTGATTATTGTTTATATCCACCTTGTTATCCTGTTAGTTACTTTAAGGTAGAATTGCTTAGCCTGCTTAATAAAGTAGTAAAGAAAGGATGTTCCTATAATACCCTGATGGGTAAGCACCGGATCACGGTTGGCTATATTTGCTATCGTGGAAAAGAACCTGAGCAGTAATGAAATACGGTCAACTGGAAGGCAAGGCACCAAGTTTGGAAACTTGGGGGCAGCTCATCCGTTGGATCGTGTAGGTTTGTATCGATGTTGGCCCTCGTTCATTTTTTGAAAGCGCCCTTTTACTTAGGGTGCCGGTGATGTATTCCCAACCCCGAAGCCGGTTAGACGCTGTTCGGGCCGGTCTCAACCCGTGTCGTGCCCTCTAGTATGGAAATGCGATCTGCCTCGGAATGGCCATCGCCGGGTTCCAAATGGGCGGTCCGTGCTTGAACCGCGGCGATTACTACCACGAACAGTATCGAGCGGTGACCCAATACATGGACCCGACGGGGAAAGTGTGTGTTTGTATTAAAGGTTTCTCGCCAGCTGGTTTGTAATTCGATTCAAGTCGCTGTCTCCCCCGGTTAGTGGAAAACTATGTCGAGCTTCACCCCGATACAACTCCATGTGACATTTAAGGTTCAACTAAAATGTGGATAAGCCAACCTGATATGGTTTATAGTATTGATTGCTAGACTCAAGTGAGTGTTGTAGTTCAGGTGCAAACCTAGACTAAGAAATAGGCTTAAAATATGACTGCTCACCCATCAAACAAATGTTACTCATCTCAATTGAGCTTTTTGCAACTAAACTCCCAGCTCCAACAAAAGCCTTGCATACCCATGGTGTCTCTTATTTTCAGTTAGATGGGTAAGTCTAGCTGAGTACATTCCGGTACTCAGGGTTTATCCCATTGTTGTAGATGGCCAGGTCTACTTCGGCTATTGTAAGCACTGCCTTTCTTAAGAGGGCTAGCGGTGTTGAGCCCGTTCTGCCTCTTCTTGAGGGGTAGCTCTATTTTTCTTGAATCTCAATTGGTATTTCAATTGGTGTCGAGCTTTCTCGCTAGCGGTGTTGAGCCCGTTCTGCCTCTTCTTGAGGGCTAGCTCTATTTTGCTTGAATCTCCATTGGTATTTCAATTGGTGTCGAGCTTTCTCGCTAGCGGTGTTGAGCCCGTTCTACCTCTTCTTGAGGGCTAGCTTTTCTTTGCTTGGTTGCGTGGAGCCGTTGCCCATGTCTTTGGGGACCAAGTTGTTTTGCTCTTTCACTTGACCTTCTTCTGGCTTTGTTATGCTTTTGGGTTATTTGGATGAGTTTTCTACTTCTCCTTCTACTTCCTTCTTCTACCTTCATTATGATTTGTGTTGGTAGTTGACAATGCACTCATCAAGGTGGAGATTGCGGATACATGGGTGTATGCCGGATCTTGAGTGATGAGTGATTGTCAACTGGTTTGATGCGCATATTCTTTGGCTTGTGTTGTGCAGGTGTCGAGCACAGAGACAGTGATCGAAGGAAAGGTGAAGGTCAGGTAGAGACGTGTTGTGCCGATGGACCAAGAGCGGTGAAGGGCGGACGTGAGGCTTGGACTGAGGGACTGGTGGCCTGAGGATTAGCTGTGGTGGCTGACAGCCTGAGACAGCGACGAGTGAAGACTTGCAGGGCATGGTGTTGCTCGGGTCAAGGACCTGGGGACACGTGTCGATGGACGGGGTGCACGGGCGGTGCATCCCTTCTACAGCGTCGTTTTGGTGGTTGAGCCACAGAAAAACCACTGGTGGACGGTTTCCAGGTTTGGGCCACAAAACCTGGGTGCTGCGGGTTTGCCGAGTTTGGGCCACAAATCTCGGGCTAAGAATAGTTTCCAGGTTTGGGCCTCAAAACCTGGGCGCTGGCGGGTTTCTGTGTTTGGGCCACAAAAATCAGGCGATGGACGGTAGGTTCCCCGGTTTGGACCTCAAAACAGGGGGTTGGTCGTGAAGACAGGTTTCCCGGTTTCGGCCTCAAAACCGGGGGCGAGGTCCGTGAAAAGGACAAGCAGAGCGGTGGCGGCACGTGGCGGCAATCGATGAGGTCGCGTCGAGGTGAAGCTACCTATTGTGCGGGTGTGGCCGTCGGATCAGCATCTACTTTGAGTTGGTCCAGAATAACCTTAGGGTTTAGCTGGTTCGCTTTGTAATTAGTAGGGGTAGAGTGGGAACTAGAATTAGGATAAGTAGGGGGAGACACCCACCTCCCAAACTATCTCAGCCATTTGCTACTTTCACTTACTTAGGGTTTCCTGCTCTCCCACATCTCTGCTGTAGCTACTAAGATCCGTAGAGAACCATACCTCTGTGTTCATGAGATTTTGAGGAAGTGAGACCGTAATCTCACTATTGTAGCGTGTGGTAGCCACATGGTTGCAAATCCGTGGTTGTGATTCGCGTTTTGGTGTTGTTCTTCGCGGGTTGCTTTTCTCCACGATTTTCCTATTGGTCAATCTTCCTCCTCGTTGCGTCTTTTTTGATTTTGTTTGAACTGAGTTGTTCTAGATCGTGAGGCGCATCTTTCCACCGAAGGAATTCACCTCTAACCTCACGAGCTAGTAGATCGGTCGATTTTCGTTTCGAATCGGTATTTGTCTCTTTTGCGCCGAATTCTTCTGATTCACCGATTTGGAGTTAGGTTTGAGCCATGATCTCTTAGGGGTAGCTCACTAACCTCCTTGGAACTCCTCATACCAAGTCTAAGCCTTAGATCTTTTGATTCGGAGGAGATCGGGTTGAATCCGCGGAAGAACTGGGCAGTATCAGGGGCATCGGACGCTCTGGTTGAGGGCATCGGACGCTGAGTTCTTATCATCGGACGCTCATCTGCCATGTGTCATCTGACAGAGTTTTTGAAGGAGCTTCGGACGCTGACCATCGGACGCTCCATTGTCATCGGACGCGTCCGGAGGTCAAGCATCGGACGCTAGGGTTTCACTGTAGCAGCTTCCGATGTCTATGCAGTGAGGTCCCAGAACTGTTCTTTTCGCATCGGACACGTCCGGTGCTTTGACATTGGACGCAGGCAGCGTCCGTTGCTATTGTTTCAGCACTGTTTCATCCGCAGTTCGTTCGTCTGACTTCCGATTTGAGATCCGCTTTTTGCGTTGGATTCTTGACTCCGTGCTCTACTGAATTTGGGCTTTCCACTTTACAAAATAGCCTGAACCCCTCTTGCGTTTCTCGGGGGAGGTTGAGGTTACCGAAAGTTCATCATGTCACTCTGTTCTTGAGTGAACTTATGTTGGGAAGTTTTTGTGGTGTCCCGCTGTGTTCCTAGGGAACATCCACCCATTCTCTTGGGTTGTGGACATCACGCTTATCGGCTTTGTTCTTGGGGTTGATTTTTGGGACAGTGGCGATAAGTTTCTAAAAAGAAGTTTAAAGCTCCCATTCACCCCCAACTGGTCGCTTTCTAGTAACATTTTTGGTCCTTCAATTGGTATCGGAGTAGGTTAAGGATCTTCCACCTTAGCCGGTTCCAGATCCACCGAAGGTGACATGGATCGCGGCTTGGGCAAACCGCCATTTTTCGATGGGACAAACTATGCGTATTGGAAGATACGTATGTCGTCCTATCTTCAGAGCATGGGTGCTTTTGTCTGGGAAATTTGCAACAAGGAAGATTACGTGGTCTTGGCTGCTCGTGTGACTCTGTTGCAAATCGATGAGCACGATGCCAATAGCCGAGCCCGTAATGCTCTTTTCTCCTGTTTGAGAATGTCTAAGTTTGATCGTGTTTCTCACCTCCCCACGGCTCGTGAGATTTGGGCGACCCTCATGCGTTTCCATGAGGGAACCACTCAAGTCAAATCCCGTCTCTACGAGTCGCACAAGCGGGAGTATGAGAACTTTCGACACATGCCTGGCGAGAGCATAGAAAGTTTATTCGCTCGCTTTCAAGTGATTGTCAACAGGATGAGGGCTAACAAGGAGCTGTTACCTTTTGACGATCATGAGTGGGTTCTCAAGCTTTTGCATACTCTCGATCGGTCGGTGTGGGACTCGAAGGTTCAGGCGATCATCGAATCGCTTAACTATGAGACCTCACATGCGACGAGCTCTTTAGTAAGCTCAAGTCCAGTGAGATTGATGCCATGGCAAGGGCTTCTTATGAAAATCCTTCTGGCCCGTCGATGGCTTTGCTTTCTGACTCTTCTGCTAACCCCTCTGGAGGCTTTGCACTTTCCTCTTTTTGATGACGAGGACGAGGGTGCTGAAGGGATGGATGATCCAGCACCACCTCCACCTGCTGTGCCACTAGGATCGGCTTGTACTACGACTACTCACGGCCCCGACCCTTCTTCTTCGACTACTTGGGGCCGTGGGATCCGCCATCTCGGGCTGTACCATTTGTACCCGAGGAGGCGCCAACTGCTGTTGAGGGGGAGGTTTCTTCAGCTCAGGAGGCGCCATGACACATTCAGCGCCAACACCCGCCTCAACAGATGATCGGTAGCATCAACGAACGTGTCACTCGGTCATGGTCACAACAAATCTCTCACTTTGCTCATTCTGCATTTGTTGCTGATTTTGAACCCCGAGATGTTGGACATGCCTTATCTGATCCAGATTGTGTTAATGCCATGAATGAGGAGTTAGAAAATTTTGAGAGAAATTGGGTTAGGGTTTTGGTTCCACCTCCTCCAGAGTGTCACCCTATTGGTACAAAATGAGTTTTCAAAAACAAACAAGGAGAGGATGGCCACATTGTGAGAAACAAGGCCAGACTTGTAGCCCAGGGGTATAGTCAGAAGGAGGGGATAGACTATGAGGAGACTTTTGCTCTAGTAGCTCATTTGAAGGCAATTAGGATACTCTTGGATTTTGCTGCATCCAAAGGGTTTAAACTTTTTCAAATGGATGTCAAGAGTGCCTTCTTAAACGGCTACATAGAAGAAGTGGTGTATGTGAAACAAGCCCTCGGTTTCGAAAATCCCAAGTTTCCAAACCATGTCTTTAAACTTCACAAAGCTTTGTATGGTTTCAAACAAGCCCCTATAGCCTAGTATGATAGATTGAAAACCTTTTTTTGCTTGCTAAGGGTTTTAAAATGGGATGTGTGGATAAAACACTTTTTCTCCTCAAGCAAGGCAATGACACTCTTTTGGTCCAGATTTACGTGGATGATATCATTTTTGGTGGTTCTTCTCACGCTTTGGGTGCCAAGTTTTCAGATCTTATGAGCAGGGAGTTTGAGATGAGCATGATGGGCGAGTTGACATTCTTCCTCGGGTTGCAAATCAAGCAATCCTAAGAAGGAACGTTTGTACACCAGGGCAAGTACACCAAGGACATTCTGAAGAAGTTCGATATGGGTGAGGCCAAGCCTCTTCCAACACCCATGTCGACCACGACGACACTGGATGCGGACGAGGATGGAGAAGCTGTGGACCAGAAGGAGTACAGAAGCAAGATCGGGTCGCAGCTGTACCTGACGGTGACACACCCGGACATTCAGTTCAAGGTATGTCTTTGCGCGCGCTTTCAGGCGTCACCGCGCACGTCTCACCGTCAGGCGGTCAAGCGCATTATGAGGTACCTTCGTTTCACACTAGAGTTTGCGATTTGGTATTCTGCTTCCTCCACCCTCTCCCTTTCCGGTTATTCAGATGCCGATTTTGCTGGTTGGCTACTTGATCGCAAGTCCACTTCTGGGACTTGTTAGTTTATTGGTTCTTCTCTTGTATCTTGGTCTTCTTGCAAGCAGTCTAGCGTCGCCCAGTCTACCACAAAGGCTGAGTATGTTGCTGCGGCTAGCTGCTGTTCTCAATTGCTTTGGATGATGGCCACTTTGCGTGATTTTGGTCTGAGCTTTTCTCGCTTTCGTTTGCCTTGTGACAGCACGAGTGCTATTAGCATTGCTAAGAACCCCGTGCTGCATTCTAAGACAAAACACATTGATATGTGCTTTCATTTTCTGCGAGACCACTATGAGAAGGGTGATATCGACCTTCGCCATGTCGATACTCATCATCAGTTGGCAGATATTTTTACCAAGCCTTTGGACCACTCAACCTTTGCTAGGTTGAGAGGTGTGCTTAGTGTGTGTTTCCACTTTTAGATGGGGGAAACATTTTGTCTATTGTATCATAGACTGACTCTTTTTTTCTTTCATTTTGTTTACATTTCTGGTAGGTTAGTCTTTGCATTTCTTCATGCATCTTTACTTTCTGAGCTTCATGACTATAGTCCTTAGAATGAATCTATGCTCTGTCTAGTATGCTCTGATGTTATTTGATGATGCGTGTAGCTTATGCTCTTTCTGATCACTGATACATGTTGTGAGCTGAGCTATTTTGTATATGGTGAATATGCTTAATGCACTTAAAATTTGCAATTGTTCACCATTGAGATTGGCAACTAGCATGTGTAGAATGTGTTGAAATCACTTGTGCTTTTGCGGATACATGGGTGTATGCCGAGTCTCTGAGTGATGAGTGATTGTCAACTGGGATGATGCACATGTTCTTTGGCTTGTGTTGTGCAGGTGTCGAGCACAGATATAGTGATCAAAGGCAAGGTGAAGGTCAAGTAGAGATGTGTCGTGCCAATGGACCGAGAGTGGTGAAGGGCGGACGTGAGGCTTGGACTGAGGGACCGGTGGCCTGAGGATTAGCTGTGGTGGCTGACAGCCTAGGACAGCGACGAGCGAAGACTTGCGGGCACGGTGTTGCTTGGGTCGTGGACCTGGGGACATGTGTCGGTGGACGGGGTGCACGGAGGTGCATCCTCTCTATGGCTCGGTTTGGTGGTTGAGCCACAGAAAAACCACCGAGTGGACAGTTTCCAGGTTTGGGCCTCAAAACCTGGGCGCTGATGGTTTCCAAGTTTGGGCCACAAAACTCGGGCTGAGGACGGTTTCCAGGTTTGGGCCTCAAAACCTGGGTGCTGCGGGTTTTTGAGTTTGGGCCACAAAAGTCAGGCGATGGAAGGCTGGTTTCCCGGTTTGGTGAGGCTTACACCTTGCCCTTGTTTGGGTCTCGAAGTTTTTTGTTACGCCGCAGTCTCACTCTTCCTCGTTCGTTGCGCAGGGGTCGAGAAGACGGTCGAGGAGCTCCGCAGGACGAACCAGGCTCTCTTGGACCAACTCCAAGACGAGACGATGGTGGCGCAGCGGGCTCGCACTTCCCTCGATCGGCTCGGCTCCATGTGGGGTGCTCCTCCGGTGGCTGCGGCAGAAGGTGCGGTGGCCCGAGGCGACGCCTTGGTCGACGCCTTGTGCTTCCTCGACGTAGCTGCGCGGGACCGTGTCCAGCAAGCTCTCCACCATGGCGTCAAGCAGACGTTCGCGGTCGTCCGCTCCGGCTTCCGCTTCCCGGTCCACATTGTCGCCAATGGCTTCATCGAGATCGAGGGGAAGGACGAGGAGTGGAACAACCGCCGTGTCGACAAAATCTTGGAGAAGATGGAGAGGCCGAGGACGTCACTCGCGAAGATGTTCGAGGAGGACGTGCTGCCTCCTGACGCCAGCAGCGGTGTCGAGGACCCTCCTCCCTCTAGCTCGGGTGTCGAGGCTGAGCCCACCATGGAAGACCTTGGGGAGGAGTACCACACCGACGAAGATTAGGGCCTGCGTGCCAAATTTGGGCGTCGAGGCGCCTGTAAGAATTTTATGACATGAATGAGGGTCCGTCGAGACCCGTTTGTATATATGACTTGTTTGTTTAAAGAAGCTGTTTTCTTTTCAAATGCATTTGACCACTTCTCTTTGTTGCAAGCTCGACTTTCTGCTAACTTAGTCTGTGTTCCTTCGATACGTCGCGAGCCCCTCGAGGGGAGGCATAGGTAGGGTACCGTAGCCCCGGGGCGTATGTGGCCGTCTACGTCGACGCCTCCCGACCCTTGGAGGCTCGAGGTATTTTAGGATTTAGACGTCGCTAGTTCACTCGAGGCACGAGTCGAGATGAGGGTCCAATTTTTGAAAAGAAAACACGTTTTTTCCAGAGTCTGGGGGGGAGGTCCCCCTGTCAGCCCCCGAGGGAGGCTCGACCCTGAGCATGGCAGGGTCGAGGCTACCTTAAGTTGCTAAGCAAAATGAAAGACAATGCACGAGTTTGTTCATTCATTTTGGGCGTGTTTGTACAAAGCAACAAAATGAATGAGGCCTCGAGGCCTTTAAGGGTAGAAACAACGTAGCTGAGAGATGTTCCACGCGTTTGCCAGGATTCTGCCTTGATCGTCGTAGAGCTTGTATGTTCCTGGCTTGAGCACCTCAGCCACGGTGTATGGGCCTTCCCACGGAGGAGTGAGCTTGTGGCGCCCTCGATTGTCTTGCAGCCGTCGAAGCACGAGGTCCCCCACCGCCAGGTCCCTCTTGCGCACGTGCTTGTCGTGGTAGCGTCGAAGCGTTTGCTGGTAGCGCGCGGAGTTGATGAGCACCACGTCTCGGGCCTCCTCGAGCTGGTCCTTGGCGTTGGCGAGCCTTTCATCGTGGGTTTGCTCATTGTAGGCTCGGAGTCGAGGGGAGCCGTATTCGAGGTCCGTAGGCAAGACAGCCTCGGCGCCGTAGGTTAGGAAGAACGGAGTGAACCTGGTGGCTCAGCTCGGCGTAGTCCTGAGGCCCCGCAGCACCAAGGGGAGCTCTACAGCCCACCCTTTTCCGAAGTTTTTGAGGGTCTTGAATAGCCTCGGCTTCAGCCCATGGAGTATCATGCCGTTGGCGCGCTTGACCTGCCCGTTGCATTGAGGGTATGCGACCGAGGCCCAGGTCACGCAAATGCTGTTGTCGTCGCAGAAGTTGGTGAACTTTTTGCCCGTGAATTGGGTGCCATTGTCGGTGATGATAACGTTAGGCACCCAAACCGGTACATGATGTTGGCGATGAACTCGACAGCCTTCTCGGAGGTGGGGTCGCCTATCGGCTTAGCCTCGATCCACTTGGTGAACTTGTCGATGGCCACGAGCACGTGTGAGTGCCCTCCACTTGTCTTTTTGAGGGGACCCATGAGGTCGAGCCCCCAAACGGCGAATGGCCAAGTAATTGGGATCATCTGCAGGGCATGTGCGGGTTGGTGCGTCTGCTTGGCGTAGAATTGACACCCATGGCATGCTCGGACCAAGCGCTTGGCGTCTCCAATGGCGGTCGACCAATAGAAGCCTTGACGGAAGGCGTTCCCAACCAGGGTCCTTGGTGCTGCGTGGTGGCCGCAAGCCCCCGAGTGCATGTCATCGAGGAGCTTGCGTCCTTCCTCGAGGGGGATGCAGCGCTGAAGGATCCCGGTCGGGCTTCGTCGGTATAGCACCCGCTCGTCGCCGTAGATGACGTAGGTCTTGGCCCTTCGAGCGATGCGTCGGGCCTCCGTCTTGTCTTCTGGTAGCACGCCTTGCGTCAGGTAGTCGAGGAAGGGCGTCCGCTAGTCGAGGGGTCGTGATGAAGAAGAGGCGGGTGCGTCGATCTGCATCGCCTCAGCGGATGTCGAGGGGTCATTCCCGAGGGGTGGCGTTGAAGGTCGAGCCCCCGTGTCTAGCTCGAGGGGTGGCGTCGAGGGGCCAGCCCCCGGGCCGATTTTGATGGATGGCTCAAAAACGTCCCTCAAGAAGACGTCTGGCGGAACCGTGCCGCGCGTGGACGCCAACTTTGCCAGCTCGTCTGCGGCCTCGTTATATTTTCGAGCTATGTGGTTGAGCTCGAGGCCGTGGAACTTATCTTCTAGCTTGCGCACCTCCCCGCAGTACGCTTGCATCCTGGGATCGATGCAGCTCGAGGCCTTCATGACCTGGTTGACGACGAGCTGCGAGTCCCCTCGAACGTTGAGGCGTCGGACCCCAAGCTCGAGGGCTATGCGCAGCCCGTTGACGAGGGCCTCGTACTCAGCGACGTTGTTGGAGGCGGGGAAGTGTAGGCGCAGCAGGTAGCGCATGTGGACTCCGAGGGGTGAGATGAAGAGCAGGCCTGCGCCTGCCCCCGTCTTCATGAGGGATCCGTCGAAGTACATGGTCCAGAGCTCGGCTTGAATTTGTGCTGGCGGGAGCTGGGTGTCGGTCCACTCAGCAACGAAGTCCGCCAATGCTTGCGACTTGATGGCTTTTCGCGGGGCGTAGGTGATGGCCTCCCCCATTAGCTCGGCGGACCACTTGGCGATTCGCCCCGTGGCCTCCCGATTGTTGATGATCTCACCGAGGGGGAAGGACGACACCACCGTTACGGGATGAGCGAGGAAGTAGTGCTGGAGCTTGCGCCTTGTGATAATAATGCCGTAGAGCAGCTTCTGGATGTGCGGGTACCGGACCTTGGCCTCGGAGAGCACCTCACTGGTGAAGTACACCGGTCGTTGGATCGGCAACGCATGACCCTCCTCGTGCCTCTCGACGACTATGACCGCGCTGACCACCTGAGTGGTTGCGGCCACATAGAGGAGGAGGGGCTCGGGGCGATCGTCACCCTCGGCCGGTCGTGTGGCACGAGGATTGGCGCGGAAGTCAGCAACCCCTTCAACTTGGTTAAGGCCTCCTCGGCTTCGACAGTCCACGAAGCGTTCCGTCTTCTTCAGCAGGCGGTAGAGGGGTAGCGCTTTTTCCCCTAGCCTCGAGATGAATCTGCTGAGAGCGGCTAGGCAGCCTGTCACTTTCTGTACACCCTTGAGGTCTCGAAGTGGGCCCATCCTCGTGACTGCTGAGATTTTTTGGGTTGGCCTCGATCCCCCGTTGTGAGACAATGTAGCCAAGTAGCATGCCTCGAGGCACACAAAGACACATTTCTCGGGGTTGAGCTTCACATTCTTGGCCCGGAGGCATTTGAACGTGGCCTCGAGATCGCTGATGAGGTTCCCGACTTTCTTGGTTTTAACCACGATGTCATCGACGTAGGCCTCGACGGTTTTGCCTATGTGTTCGCCAAAGATATGCTGCATGCAACGTTGGTACGTTGCCCCGGCGTTTCGAAGGCCGAAGGGCATTGTAACGTAGCAATACATACCAAAAGGCGTAACAAAAGAGGTAGCGAGCTCGTCGGATTCTTTCATCCTAATCTGGTGGTAGCCGGAATACGCATCGAGAAATGAAAGTACTTCACACCCGCAGTGGAATCGACAATCTGATCAATTCTAGGTAAAGGAAATGGAACTTTTGGACATGCTTTATTCAGACCAGTGTAGTCTACACACATCCGCATTTTTCCATTCTTTTTCCTAACTAGTACAGGGTTAGCTAGCCACTCTGGGTGAAATACCTCCTTGATGAACCCGGCCGCCAAAAGCTTGTGCACCTCCTCGCCGATGATCCTGCGCTTCTCCTCGTCGAAGCGGCGCAGGCGTTGCTTCACCGGTCTGGACCCGGCCTGGATTTCCAAGGCGTGCTCGGCGACTTCCCTCGGTATGCCCGGCATGTCCGAGGGCCCACGCAAACATGTCGATGTTCGCGGAGAAAGTCGACGAGCACTGCTTCCTATTTAGGCTCGAGGCTGGCACTGACGGCCAGCGTCTTGCCATCGGTCGAGGTCGGGTCGACGGGTATCAGCTTTGTGTGCTCCGCCGGCTCGAAGGTGCCAGCGTGGCGCTTCGCTTCAGGGGCCTCCTCGGTGGCCAGGGCGGCTAGGGCCTCGAGCGAGTCGAGCTGGACGTTTGCCTCCCCACGCTCGACGCACTCCACGTCGCAGTGGTACGCGTGCTCGTAGGATGTGTCGACGGTGATGACCCCTTTTGGCCCCGGCATTTTGAGCTTCAAGTACGTGTAGTTGGGAACCGCCATGAACTTGGCGTAGCCTGGCCGGCCGATGATGGCGTGGTAGGTCCCTTGAATCCAACCACCTCGAAGGTGAGTGTCTCCTGGCGGAAGTTAGCCGGCGTGCCAAAGCAAACCGGCAGGTCGATGCGCCCGAGGGGGTGGGCCTTCTTCCCTGGTACGACTCCGTGGAAACCCCCGACGCTGGGTCGGAGCTGACCCTCTGAAATCCCCAGGAGGTCGAGGGTCTCGAGGTATATGATGTTGAGGCTCGAGCCCCCATCCATCAACACCTTGGAGAACCGTACGTCGACGATGACGGGGTCGACGACGAGGGGGTACGCCCCCGGGTTTATGACACGGTCCGGATGGTCGTCACGGTCGAACGTGATCGGCGCATCAGACCAGTCAAGATACCGGGGGGCGTCGTGGCCGAGTGCAAAGATCTCCCGGCGCTCCTTCTTTCTTTCTCGAGCTGAGAGCCCGACGGTCGGCCCCCGTAGATCATGTAGCAGTCGCGCACCGGGGGGAAGTTGCCGTCCGCGTCCCCACCGCCCGCCGATTGTTATCCTTGCCCTTAGGCGCGTCTTCTTTCTTATCGCCGAGCTTGGAGTAGTAGCCTTTCAACAGTCGGCAGTCCTTTAACTTGTGATTTACGGGGCCCCTGTGATAAGTGCAGGGGTCCTCGAGCATCTGGTCGAAAACAGCCCCGTCAGGGGGGCCTCGGGGCTTCTTAGGCTCGAGGGCGCCTGCGAGCACCTCTTCGTCGTCGTCGTCATTGGCGTCGCGCCTCGCCTTCTGACCCTTGCGTTTGTTCTTCTTCTTTTTGTGTTGCTGTTATTGTTGTCGTTCTTGGCATCGTTGCCCTTGTTCGAGCCCTCCGGCGCGGTCACCGCCTTACCTTTGTCCGTGGAACGGCCAAAGAAGGCCCCCACTGCCTCGTCGCCTGAGGCAAAGCTGGTGACGCGATCCATCAGGTCCTCGACCGTCCTGGGACGGTAGCGTCCTAGCTCATGAACTAGCTCTTGGCATGTCGTGCCCGCGAGGAACCCGCTGAGATGACGTCCCTCATCAGGCACGTGGGGAGCTCGAGGGTGCTGCTTCGAGAACCGCCGAGCAAAGTCGCGGAGGGGCTCGTCGCCGCCTGCCTGCAACGCCGTAGGTCCCAGGGGTTGCCGGCGCACGCAAGTCCCCTTGAAATTCCGTCGAAGACCCAGACTAGGTCGGCCCCGTCGTCGATCCGATCCGGTGGGAGCCCCTTGAGCCACCGGCGGGCGGTGTCTGAGAGGTAAAGTGGGAGTTGCCGTATGATCACACAGTCGTCGTTCTTCACTCCGCCCAGTTGGCAGCCTAGGCGGAAGTCCGAGAGCCAGAGCTTGGGCTCGACCTCCCCGTCATACTTCACGATGTTGGTCGGCGGTCGGAAGCGGTCGGGGAGGGTTGAGCTACGGATGGGCCGGCTGAAGACTATGGGGCCCGGGGGCTCGAGGACTTGCGGTTCCTCGTCACTGTCGTAGCGCCCCCCTCGATGGGCGCTATAGCCACGCTCTTGGGCCCCCTTGTCCTTGCACCGTCGGTTGATGTCGTTGCGGGCGTCATTGGGGTCTCGAGGTGGCGGTGTCGATGAGTCCATTCGTGGACTGCCTAGCTCGAGAGGCGTCCGGCTGGTGGACGGATGTCTCGTGCTCGTTGTGGGGCATGTCCGCCGGCTTCCCGAGGCTGCTCCGCACCGGCGTGACGCCGAGCTCTCGGCCTGCTGCACAGCGGCTGCCTCGAGGAGGTTCTTCATTTCTCCAAGCATGCGCCTGGCGTCAGGGTTGGAGACGGCGGGTAGATCACGGAGCATCATTGCCGCCGCCACCACGTTCTGCCCGGCTCGCGGGAAGCATACTTCGGGGGTGCTGGGTGCCCCGTCTCGGGATCAGCCGGTGGACCTCTCGAGCCCGACCTCGAGCTCCGGCACCTCGGGGCTGGGGGTGGTTCTACATCAGAGTTGCGGAGCGGAGCTGCAGCAGTGTCGCCGTTCTTCCTCGGCTTTGGTGATTGCCTCCTGCACCTGCGCGAGTTGCGCCGCCCGGCCGTCGTCGTGCTGAGGCGGTGCAGCCGGTGCTGGAGTTCGTTCCTCCCCTGAACACGTGATCGCCTGCCGCGGCCACGCCGCTGGGGCCCTCTATATCGAGCGCCGGCCTGCCATCGTCGCCCTCGTCTCGGTTATCGCATACGACCCCTCGAGTTGGAAGCACTCCCTAGTGGGATCCCAGAGGTCAGGGTCGTGGTAGTGGTGTCGTATTCGTCGGAGTCGGAGCTGTTGACGGCGTGCTGCCTCGGCAGATGCCGGACCGCAGCTCGCGGTACCATTCTCCGACGGAGGCTCGCCGGGGTGGCTCGATGGCTCGCGAGAAGCCAGGTCGACGTGCGCGGGGTGGACGATCTCCAGGTTGGCTATGGCCTGCAGTAGCACGCCCGGGTGCTCCTCCTGCTCTGCCGGCGGTCGGCCCCGACGGCGCTCGTTGAGCTGGCGGGTGTAGGCTGCTGCGGGGTTGTCGAGACTGATCGGGAACCGCCGGCGTCGAGCGCGGTACTCCCCGTGCGGGAGGAGGCTGGGTGGGCGTCGACGGTGCGCGGCTCAGAGGCCTCTGGCCTGGCTCCTGGTCCGTGCGCATGAGGAACACGAAGTCGCTGGGCGGGCGCGAGCGCGCCCTGGAAGTCTCCCGCCGTGCGCCGGGCAGGCTCCTCCTCGGGAACTCCGCGCCGGCCACGGGGAGTGGGTGTACGCCGCTGCCACCGCCTATGCCTGGCGACGATGGTGACGAAGGCGCCGCTCACGGGGTGGCGACGCATGGTGGTGCGGGCGACGTGCCACGCTCCTCGCAAGGGGCGGCGTGACACGCGCCCTCCACTCGGGCCCTCCGTGGAGAGCAAGGTCAGCTCGTTGCCGTTGTCGGTGGCCGGGAACTCGAGGCTCCCGAACCAGATGATGGCACCGGCAGAGAACGAAGGAGTCGAAGCAGCCATCCAGGAAACAGCGAGAAACCGACTCGACATGCAAAGTCCCCTACCTAGCGCGCCAACTGTCGGTGTTTCGAACCCGGGGGTACGACACCAACGAGTAATATGATCGCGTGCTCTCTTCCTGGATGGTGATGCAAGATGACACAAGGATTTATCCTGGTTCGGGCAAAGAAGGCCCTACGTCCAGCGGGGGAGGAGGTTCTTGTATACTTGCACCTAAGTGCTTGTACAGGGGCGAATACAAGCTCAATGAGCGTGGACCGGAGTCCGGACTCGAGTGTGTACGTATGTGGACTTGTGTGTTGTCTCTCGGAGTTGTGTAACCGTGAGACTCGCGTCCTGTCCCTCGCGCGAAGGGCCCTGCCGTCCCCTTTATAGAACAAGAGGAGGCCAGGGTTTACACAGGATAGATATGTACAGCGCTCGATATGGCGTAGGGTAGGAAGGAATCCTGTTTGTCGGGGCCACTGGAGCCGACGTGGGCGTTGCTGTTGAGGCGTCCTTGGAGCGTTGGCCTCCATCCTGGGCGTGGACGCGGAGACGTGGCGGCGTGGGGGCCGTACAGGCCCATTCCGGCATGTACAGGACGCGGCGGGTCCCTCCGGGTCTTGGGGTACCTGTCTTCCAATAGCATGAAAGCAGTTAGGGCTCGGAGGGCGCGAGCCGGCCTCGAGGTGGCGCCTATGGGGGGCTCGAGTCCCCGCAGTTATGGGCAAGTCCCGTGAAAATTGATTGAGCAGTGGGCATCCAGGCCTCGAGACATGGCTTGGACATGCAACAGTGTAGGGTATGGGTTAATAGTGCCGTACTGGCGCCCCTTTTGTCCATGCTTGTGGTGAAAACGAGACTTGACTCTGCCCTGGTTACTGTGGTACACGTCGGGCTGCAGAGGACGTGACTGGAGTAGGCAGATGCATTAAATGCGCGGTATGGGGCTGGCATCCGATGCCTGCGCCGCTCGAGGGAAGCATAAGCGTCTTGAGGGATAGGCTGTTGTGCCAGAGAGGCTCGAGGTCCCCGCGTGGGGTCTCGAGGTATGGTGTTCGGCTTTGCGGGGCTCGAGCCCTAAATGCCAGGACTCGAGGTTTTAGTGGGGCGCTCGCCCCGGGCCTCGCTTCGGAGGGCTCGGGCGAGATGGAGAACGGGCGTCAGCCCGAGGCCTGGCTCGGTGAACTCAGGCGAGACGGAGAGCGCGCGTTCGCCCGAGGCCCTGGCTTGGTGGGCCAGCGTTGTGGCCTCGAGGGGTTGGTCTCTTTAAGGGGTTAGACTGGTTAGTTTTTGTTATTTACCGGCGTTCTAGGTTTAACCTATTAGTTTGCGTTGATTGGGGGTACCCTTTTTGGACCCCCGACAAAGTGAGACCGTAATCTCACTGTTGTAGCGTGTGGTAGCCACATGGTTGCAAATTTGTGGTTGTGATTTGCGTTTTGTTCTTGTTCTTCGCGGATTGCTTTTCTCCATGATTTTCCCATTGATCGATCTCTTCACTCAGTGCGTCTTTTGCGATTCCGTTTGAACTGAGTTGTTCTAGATCGTGAGGTGCATCTTTCTACCGAAGGGATTCTTCCTTAATCTCACGAGCTAGTAGATCGGTCGATTTTCATTTTGGATCGAGTTTTGCTCCCTTTGCCCTGAATTCTTCCGATTCACCGATTGGGAGTTAGGTTCGAGCCATGATCTCTTTGGGATAGCTCACTAACCTCCTAGGAACTGCTCATACCAAGTCTAAGCCTTAGAGCTTTTGATTCGGAGGAGATCGAGTGAATTTTGTGGAAGAACTGTGTTGAATCGGGACCATCGGATGCTCTCTTCGTGAGCATCGGACGCTGAGTTCATATCATCGGAGCGTCCGTTGCCACGTGTCATGTGACAGTGATTTCAAAGGAGCATCGGACGCTGACCATCAGAGCATCCGTTGCCATCGGACGTGCCGGGGGTCTAGCATCGGATGCAAGGGCTCCACTGTAGCCAGCATCCGATGCCAGTCCAGTAATGTCCCAGACTTGCTGTTTCTGCATCGGAAGCTTCCGACGCCTGACCATCGGAAGCTGCCAGCATCCGATGCTAGTGTTTCTGCGCTATTTCGTCCGCGGTTCGTGCGTCCGTTGTCGGTTTTGATTCCCGACTTTTGCGTTGGGTTTCTAGAGTTGTGTAGTGTCTCGCTGTGCTTCTTGGAAGCATCTACCCTACATCTAGGGTCGAGGACACCCACAAGCTCTAGGTTTGCCCTTGGGGTTGATTCTCGGGACAGTGGCAACAAGTTTCTGAAAAGAAATTTGGAAGCTCCCATTCACCCCCCTCTGGTCGCTTTCTTGTTCCACTTTCGGTCCTTTAGCTTTTCATACATGCTTGGTTGCTATGTCTCTAGTTCTGAGTCATTCACTTGCTTGGTATGTTTATATTTTGTCATAAAAATTGAACCAAGTTTTAAGTGAATTAAGAAGATCGAGATGGGATTGCTTGTCAGCACATCACGGTATCGAGACTATTTCTCATTGCACATTGAGTTAAACTTGAGCCGTGTAGTGTATGACCGAAACTGACGCTTTGAGCTTCTGATTGCTTTTGCATAGGCTTAGCTCGGTTGGAAAGTTAGGCAATGACAAGCTCTCAACCTCTCGCAATCATATGCTGAAATCTGAACTTGTGTTATTTCACCACTGCAACTCTGATTAAAATCTGAAATCACAAGTCTATGTTTCATTCTATAGCATGATGATTGAACTTTGCTAGGGGTAGCTCACCTTGTATACATGCTTAGCATTGTTTGACTTCCTGTATACATGTTAAGTGCTATTTTGATGGTGAATACCTTTTTGGCTAAAATCTGCTCACTTTGCTCATATGTTCATATTTCATATTTGGTGATCAGTTTGAGCCTTTACTAGCATTTTATGGATGTTGTTGAGTCATCGGATCAGAACTATGTAGAGCTTCTCTTCGTTCTATTGACTATATCCTGAAGCTGCTAATTTGCATTTCTGACTCATATGCATTTTGGAAGGATGAGTTATTCTGTCAAGGGGGAGAAACTTGCTTGATGGTGCATTTTCAACTAAGCGGGAGAAAATATTTCAAATCATGTGCTTTCCTAGTTGAACTAAGGGGGTGCTTTCCTAGTTGAACTAAGGGGGAGATTTCTTGGTTGTGTGCACTATTTGAGGGGGAGTTTGCTTGTTGCTGAGTTTTTGAGCCGGTAACAGTTGGTACGGGCATTTTTGCTAGTTGTGTTGAGCCTTTGCCTCTTTCTTGAGGGACTAGCATAAGTCTTGCTAGTTGTGTTGAGCCTTTGCCTCTTTCTTTAGGGACTAGCATAAGCCTTTCAGCTTTTCAATTGGTGTTGAGCTCTTTTGTTCTTGAGCTGGTAACAGTTGGTATCGAGCTTTCTCCTAGCGGTGTTGAGCCTGTTCTACCTCTTCTTGAGGGCTAGTTTTGCTTGGCTTGGTTGCATCGAGCTGTTGCCCATGTCTTGGGGGACCAAGTTCTCTTGCTCTTTCCACTTGACCTTCTTCGGTTTTGTTATGCTTTTGGGTCATTTGGGCGATTTCTCTCTCTTTCTTTCTTCCTTCTTCAATTCCATTATGATTTGTGTTGGTAGTTGACAATGCACTCATCAAGGGGGAGATTGCGTATACATGGGTGTATGCTGAGTCTCTGAGTGATGAGTGATTGTCAACTGGGATGATGTGCATGTTCTTTGGCTTGTGTTGTGCAGGTGTCGAGCACGGATACAGTGATCAAAGGCAAGGTGAAGGTCAAGTAGAGACGTGCCGTGCCGATGGACCGAGAGTGGCGAAGGGCGGACGTGAGGCTTGGACTGAGGGACCGGTGGCCCGAGGATCAGCTGTGGTGGCTGGCAGCCTGGGACAGCGACGAGCGAAGACTTGCGGGCACGGTGTTGCTTAGGTCGTGGACCTGGGGACACATGTCGGTGGACGGGGTGCACAGGCGGTGCATCCCTTCTATGGCTCGATTTGGTGGTTGAGCCACACAAAAACCACCGAGTTGACGGTTTCCAGGTTTGGGCCTCAAAACTAGGGCGCTGATGGTTTCCGAGTTTGGCACACAAAACTCGGGCTGAGGACGGTTTCCAGGTTTGGGCCTCAAAACCTGGGTCCTGCGGGTTTCTGAGTTTGGGCCACAAAACTCAGGCGATGGAAGGCTGGTTTCCCAGTTTGGGCCTCAAAACCGGGGGTTGGTCATGAAGGCTGGTTTCCCAGTTTGGGCCTCAAAACCGGGGGTTGGTCATGAAGGCTTGTTTCCCGGTTTGGACCTCAAAACCGGGGGCGAAGTCCGGGAAAAGGACATGCAGAGCGGTGGCGGCACGTGGCGGCAATCGGTGAGCTTGCGTTGAGGCAACGCTACCAGTTGTGCGGGCGTGGTCGTCGGATCACCACCTACCACGAGTTGGTCCAGAATAACCTTAGGGTTTAGCTGGTTCGCTCTGTAATTAGTTAGGGGTAGAGTGGGAATTAGAATTATGATAAGTAGAGGGAGACACCCACCTCCCATCCTATCTCAGTCATTTGCTCTTTGCTGCTAGGGTTTTCCTGCTCTCCCAACCCCCTGCTGTAGCTACTGAGATCCGTAGAGAATCATACCTCTGTGTACTGGAGATTTTGAGGAAGTGAGACCATAATCTCACTGTTGTAGCGTGTGGTAGCCACACGGTTGCAAATTTGTGGTTGTGATTCGCGTTTTGTTCTTGTTCTTCGCGGATTGCTTTTCTCCACGATTTTCCTGTTGACCGATCTCCTCACTCAGTGTGTCTTTTGCGATTCCGTTTAAACTGAGTTGTTCTATATCGTGAGGTGCATCTTTCTACCGATGGAATTCTTCCTTAATCTCACGAGCTAGTAGATCGGTCGATTTTCATTTGGATCGAGTTTTGCTCCTTTGCCCCGAATTCTTCCGATTCACCGATTGGGAGTTAGGTTCGAGCCATGATCTCTTTGGGATAGCTCACTAACATCCTAGGAACTCCTCATACCAAGTTTAAGCCTTAGAGCTTTTGATTCGGAGGAGATCGAGTGAATTTCGCGGAAGAACTGTGCTGAATCGGGACCATCGGATGCTCTGTTCGTGAGCATCGGACGCTGAGTTCATATCATCCGAGCGTCCGTTGCCACGTGTCATCTGACAGTGATTTCAAAGGAGCATCGGACGCTGACCATCGGAGCATCCGTTGCCATCGGACTCATCGGGGGTCTAGCATCGGATGCTAGGGCTCCACTGTAGCCAGCATCCGATGCCAGTCCAGTTGTCGGTGGTACAAAAAAGGGGGTACCCCCAATCAACGCAAACACCCGAGCCAGGCCCGGGCGAGCACTTAGTCTCCATCTCGCCCGAGCCCTCCAAGCCAGGCCTCGGGCGAGCGCCCCAATCTCCGTCTCGTCCGAGCCCTCCGAGCCAGGCCCGGGCGGGCACTCAGTCTCCATCTCGCCGAGCCCTCCAAGCCCGGCCTCGGGCGACGCCCCAATCTCCGTCCCGTCCGAGCCCTCCGAGCCAGGCCTCGGGCGAGCGCACCAATCTCCGCCTCGTCCGAGCCCTCCGAGCTAGGCTCGGGCGAGCACACCAATTCTCCGCCTCGTCCGAGCCCTCCGAGTCAGGCCTCGGGCAAGCGCTCCACCACACTCCACGCCCCCCTCGAGCGGTACGGACAACCAGACCAGCCCTGTACCACGCGTTTAATGCACCCACCTACTCTAGTCACGTCCTCTGAGACGCAGCACGTGCCACAGTGAACCGGTGTAGAGTCAAACCTTCTTTTCATCACAAGCATGGGCAAAAAGGCACCAGCGCTGTCGCGCCATGCCCTGCACTGCTGTGCCATGCTCTACACTGTGCACATCTAAATCACCACTTCGAGGCCGGCTCTGCACCCCTCGAGCTCCCGTGAGCGCCACCTCGAGACCGGCTCCGCGCCCCTCGAGCCCCCGCGGCACCACTTCGAGGCCGGCTCTGCACCCTCGAGCTCCCGTGAGCGCCACCTCGAGACCGGCTCCGCGCCCCTCGAGCCCCCGCGGCACCACTTCGAGGCCTGCTCCGCGTCCCTCGAGCCCCCGTAAACGCCACCTTGAGGCCGGCCCTGCGCCCCTCGAGCCCTGACAGCTCTCTTACTTTTAGAAGACAGGCACCCTAAGACCCGGAAGGTCCCTGCCACGTCCAGTACGTCCCGGGATGCGCGGCATGGCCCCTACGACGCCACGTCGCCACGTCTGACGCACAGGACGGAGGCCATGCTTCAAGGACGGTGCAACAGCAACCCCCACGCCTGCTCCAGTACCTTCGACAAGACAGCATACCTGCTCTTCTCTTTATTGGGCACCGTACGCTCCGACGTCTGGATCGTCCCTGTAAACCTGGCCTCCCCTTGCTCTATAAAAGGGGACGCCAGGGGCCTCTGCGAGGCAGGTCTTAAGTTGGGAGGCTTGGGCAGACAGCACCAGTCCACTAGAGTCCGGACCCCGGTCCACGCTCAGTGAGCTTGTTTCCACCCCTGTACAAGCACTTAGGTGCGAGTAATACAAGAACATCCCCCCGCTGGACGTAGGGCCTTCTTTGCCCGAACCAGGATAAATCCTTGTGTCCTCTTGCATCACCATCCAGGAAGAGAAGCACGCGATCATATTACTCGTTGGTGTGATACCCCCGGGTACGAAACACCGACAGTTGGCGCGCCAGGTAGGGGTGCGCGTGTCCGAGTCATTTTCTCGCTATCCCCTGGATGGCTTCTTCTACTCCTTCGTTCTCTGCCGGTGCCGTCGTCTGGTTCGGGAAGGTTGAGTCCCTAGCCGCCGGCAAACGGCAACGAGCTGACCCGCTCTCCACGGAGCGCCCGAGCGGAAGGCGTGTCACGCCACCCCGCGCGGGGGGCATGACGCGTCGTGCACCACCACGCGTTGCCACTTCGCGGGCGGCGCCGTGGTCACCATCGTCGCCAGGCACAGGCGGTGCCGGCGGCGTACGCCCACTTCCCCCGGCCGACGCAGAATCCCGAGGGGAAACCTGCCCGGCACGCGGCCGGTGACCTCCAGGGCGCGGGCGCGCTCCCCCAGCAAGTCGCGTCCGTCACACGTGCGGACCGGCACGTCTGGTATCCCACCAGGGAGTGCTTCCAGCTCGAGGGGGGTGGTGAGCGATGCCGACGACGACGACGACGACGACGTCAGGCCAACGCTCAACCTCGGAGCGCCCAACGACGTCGTGGCTATGGCGGGCGGTTCGCGCGTTCAGGCAAGAAGCAAATCCTCAGCCTCGGTTAACCGCTTCAACACGACGACAGCCGGGCGGCGCAACTCGCACAGGTGCGGGAGGCAATCACCAAGACCGAGGAGGAACGACAACGCCTGTTGCAGCTCCAGCAAACTCTGATGCAGGAACCACCCCAACCTCGAGGAGCCGAAGCTCGAGGTCGGGCTCGAGATGCCCACCGACGGACCCTCAAGGACGGGGCGCCAGCACGCCCCGAGGTGTGCTTCCCGCGAGCCGGGCAAAACGTGGTGGCAGCCGCAATGCTGCTCCGCGATCTGCCCACCATCTCCAACCCCGACGCCAGACGCATGCTTGGGGAAGTAAAGAGCCTCCTCGAAACGGCCGCTGTGCAGATAGCTGAGAGCTCGGCCTCGCGCCAGCGCAGGGCAGTCTCGGAGAAGCCAGCAGACACACCCCGCAGCAAGCACGAGACGTCGGTCCGCCAGCCGGACGCCCCTCAAGCCAGACCAGCCCAAGAGCGGATCGCTGATAGCCGGCGAACCCTCGAGCCCCCGGGCCCCAGGGTCTTCAGCCGAGCCATCCGCAGCTCGACCCTCCCCGACCGCTTTCGACCGCCGACCAACCTCGTGAAGTATAACGGGGAGGTCGAGCCCAAGCTCTGGCTCTCAGACTTCCGCCTAGGCTGCCAACTGGGCGGAGCGAAGGGCGACGACCGTATGGTCATACGCCAACTCCCACTTTACCTCTCGGACACCGCCCGCCGGTGGCTCGAGGGGCTCCCGCCGGATCAGATCCATAACTGGGCCGACCTAGTCAGGGTCTTCGACAGGAATTTCAAGGGGACTTGTGCGCGCCCAGGCAACTCCTGGGATCTGCGACGTTGCAGGCAGGCAGCGGACGAACCCCTCCGCGACTTCGCTCGTCGGTTCTCGAAGCAGCGCCTCGAGCTCCCTCACATACCTGATGAGGAGGTCATCTCAGCGTTCCTCGCAGGCACGACGTGCCAAAAGCTGGTCCACGAGTTAGGGCGCTACCTTCCCAGGACGATCGAAGACTTGATGGATCAGGTCACCAGCTTCGCCTCCGGCAACGAGGCAGTGGGGGCCTTCTTTGGCCACTCCGCGGGCCAAGGTGAAGGTCAGAAGGCAAAACGCGACGACGAGGACGACGACGACGAAGAAGTGCACGTGGGCGCCCGCCGCAGACGAGCTGGCTAAGTTGGCACCCACGCACGACGCCGCCCCTCGAGCCGGACGTGGGAGTTCGACTTTGACGTCACCCCTCGGGCTGAACTCGGGGGCTCGACGTCCCTTCGACGCCGCCCCTCGGACCGGACTCGGGGGTTTGACTTCGACGTCACCCCTTGAGCCGGACGTGGCGGCTCGAACTTCGACGTCACCCCTCGAACCGGCCGTAGGGGCTCGACTTCGACACCAGCCATCGAGCCGAACGTGGGAGTTCGACTTCGATGTCACCCCTCGAACCGGACTCGGGAGTTCGACTTCGACGTCACCCCTCGAGCCGGACTCAGGGGCCCGACCTTCGCCGCCACATCTCCCAGCTACGCCGCGGTCTGGTACTCCTCCCTAGATCTTCTGCCGCAGGCTCAGCCTCGACGTCCGAACCGGGAGGAGGAAGGCCACCTATACCACCGTCCACGTCAGGAGGCAGCACGCCCTCATCGAACAACCGGTGCCGTCTCCCACGACGTCGAGAAGGTAACCGAATACCTTTAATGTGCCTATCTAACTGCGTCTCGAGCCGGTTGACAGGCACACACGGCGATTCCGCATTCACTCGACTACCGGGCCCTCCGCGGCCGCCGCTCCGACTCCCTGACCGTCGTCTTGGTGCCACGAACTCCACTCCTGACGAAGGCTTCTTCAGGAAGGTAAAAACGGGCTCAGGCCCTAAGTCTCGAAGCAGCGAAGGCTGGCCCTCGAAAAAGGGTTCGACAGCCGGCTTCGAGCACCCAAAAACGGGCCCCGGCCCTAAGTCTCGAAGCAGCGAAGGCTGGCCCTCGACGAAAGAGGGTTCGACAGCCGGCTTCGAGCACCCGAGTCAGGGACACTAAGGGGCGCCACTCACAGCATCGCTCGAGGGCCAAGCCCTCGAGGCCCCTCACGTGTATCCAAGGCTGGGAGCACGACATGCAGTGAAATCCCCTCGTGGGGAGGCACCGAGCCACCGGGTCCTATCGAACGGACCCGCATTCCTGCAGACTGAGCACCTAAGCTTTATGAGACCGCCTCCGGGCCACAGTCGACCCCTATCGAACGGGGCACGAGCTCTCACTTGGATTCCCCCGTTACCAGCTCACCGGGAACCTCGATACTCGCCACGCCCGCCTCGTGGTAGTACGAGGCATCCCACCCTGCATCCGATCGATCGAAAGACTCGGCGGGATGACAAGCCAGGGCAGCCGGCGTACCGGACAGCTCGAAGAGCCGGACGGTCGGCTCAGCCTGGCACCCCTCGACGAAAGAGGGTCAAAAAACTCGGGAGCTCGGCACTCTCGAACTTAAAAAACGCAACTAAAATGCACAAAGCCCACGAAGGAGTCTTAATCACTCCCCCATGGCCTCGGGGGCTACACCTGCGGGTGTCGCTCGCGCGACACCCACAGACCCAACACGGCCAGAACTCTTGAAATCCAACACAGCCGAGCCCTCACAACCCAGGTTAAGAGCCCCTGCTCGAATGCAAGCACTCAAACAGGGGCTCGGGGGCTACTGTCGGTGGTACAAAAAAGGGGGTACCCCAAATCAACGCAAACACCCAAGCCAGGCCCGGGCGAGCACTCAGTCTCCATCTCGCCCGAGCCCTCCAAGCCAGGCCTCGGGCGAGCGCCCCAATCTCCGTCTCGTCCGAGCCCTCCGCCAGGCCCGGGCGGGCACTCAGTCTCCATCTCGCTCGAGCCCTCCAAGCCCGGCCTCGGGCGAGCGCCCCAATCTCCGTCCCGTCCGAGCCCTCTGAGCCAGCTCGGGCGAGCGCACCAATCTCCGCCTCGTCCGAGCCCTCCGAGCTAGGCCTCGGGCGAGCACACCAATCTCCGCCTCGTCCGAGCCCTCCGAGTCAGGCCTCGGGCAAGCGCTCCACCACACTCCACGCCCCCCTCGAGCGGTACGGACAACCAGACCAGCCCTGTACCACGCGTTTAATGCACCCACCTACTCCAGTCACGTCCTCTGAGACGCAGCACGTGCCACAGTGAACCGGTGTAGAGTCAAACCTTCTTTTCGTCACAAGCATGGGCAAAAAGGCACCAGCGCTGTCGCGCCATGCCCTGCACTGCTGTGCCATGCTCTACACTGTGCACATCTAAATCACCACTTCGAGGCCGGCTCTGCACCCCTCGAGCTCCCGTGAGCGCCACCTTGAGACCGGCTCCGCGCCCCTCGAGCCCCCGCGGCACCACTTCGAGGCCTGCTCCACGCCCCTCGAGCCCCCGTGGCACCACTTCGAGGCCGGCTCTGCACCCTCGAGCTCCCGTGAGCGCCACCTCGAGACCGGCTCCGCGCCCTCGAGCCCCCGCGGCACCACTTCGAGGCCGGCTCTGCACCCTCGAGCTCCCGTGAGCGCCACCTCGAGACCGGCTCCGCGCCCCTCGAGCCCCCGCGGCACCACTTCGAGGCCTGCTCCGCGTCCCTCGAGCCCCCGTAAACGCCACCTTGAGGCCGGCCCTGCGCCCCTCGAGCCCTGACAGCTCTCTTACTTTTAGAAGACAGGCACCCCAAGACCCGGAAGGTCCCTGCCACGTCCAGTACGTCCCGGGATGCGCGGCATGGCCCCTACGACGCCACGTCGCCACGTCTGACGCACAGGACGGAGGCCATGCTTCAAGGACGGTGCAACAGCAACCCCCACGCCTGCTCCAGTACCTTCGACAAGACAGCATACCTGCTCTTCTCTTTATTGGGCACCCGTACGCTCCGACGTCTGGATCGTCCCTGTAAACCCTGCCTCCCCTTGCTCTATAAAAGGGGACGCCAGGGGCCTCTGCGAGCAGGTCTTAAGTTGGGAGGCTTGGGCAGACAGCACCAGTCCACTAGAGTCCGGACCCCCGGTCACGCTCAGTGAGCTTGTATCCACCCTGTACAAGCACTTAGGTGCGTAGTACAGAACATGAACATCCCCCCCGCTGGACGTAGGCCTTCTTTGCCCGAACCAGGATAAATCCTTGTGTCCTCTTGCATCACCATCCAGGAAGAGAAGCACGCGATCATATTACTCGTTGGTGTGATACCCCCGGGTACGAAACACCGACACCAGTAATGTCCCAGACTTGCTGTTTCTGCATCGGAAGCTTCCGACGCCTGACCATCGGAAGCTGCCAGCATCCGATGCTGGTGTTTCTGCTTCTCTTCTCTGTTGGTGTGTCGGCCTGCGTTTTCGTTCCTATCCATTGTCGGTTTTGATTCCCGACTTTTGCGTTGGGTTTCTAGAGTTGTGTAGTTTCTCGCTGTTCTTCTTGGAAGCATCCACCCTACATCTCTAGGGTCGAGGGACACCCACAAGCTCTAGGTTTGCTCTTGGGGTTTATTCTCGGGACAGTGGCAACTAGTTTCTGAAAATTAATTTTGAAGCTCCCATTCACCCCCCTCTGGTCGCTTTCTGGTTCCACTTTTGGTCCTTCAATTGGTATCGGAGCGGGTTAAGGATCTTCCACATAGCCGGTTCTAGATCCACAGAAGGCGACATGGATCACGGCGTGGGCAAACCGCCGTTTTTCAATGGGATGAACTATGCGTATTGGAAGATACGCATGTCGTCCTATCTGCAGAGTTTGGGTGCTTCCATCTGGCATATTTGCAACTCTGCTGATTACGTGGTCTTGGCTGCTCGTGTGACTCAGCATCAGATCGATGAGCACGATGCCAATAGCCGAGCCCGTAATGCTCTTTTCTCATGCTTGAGCATGACAAAGTTTGATCTTGTTTCTCACCTCACTACGGCTCGGGAGATTTGGGCTACCCTCATGCGTTTCCATGAGGGAACCACTCAAGTCAAAACCGTTCTCTACGAGTTGCACAAGCGAGAGTATGAGAACTTTCGACACATGCCTGGCGAGAGCATAGAAAGTTTATTCGCTCGCTTTCATGTGATTGTCAACAGATGAGGGCTAACAGGAGCTGTGCCTTTCGACGATCATGAGAGAGCTTTGAAGCTTTTGCACACTCTCGATCGATCGGTGTGGGACTCGAAGGTTCAGGCGATCATCGAATCACCTAACTATGAGACCCTCACATGCGACGAGCTCATTAGTAAGCTCAAGTCCAGTGAGATTGACGCCATGGCGAGGGTTTCTTATGAAAATCCTTCTCGCCCGTTGATGGCTTTGCTTTCTGGCTCTTCTGCTAACCCCTCTGGAGGATTTGCACATTCTTCTCTTCTTTTTGTCACAGAGGAGCAGCTGGAGTTCATGGGGAATGACTAGTTGGCTTTGCTCGCCAACCGGTTCTCGCGGTTCCCCCACAACCGCATGAACCGTCGCCGCGGAGGAGGACGCTCGGGATGTTTCGAGTGCGGTGACCCCAACCACTTCATCGCCAATTGCCCGAAGAAGAACAAGCAAGTCTTCGGCAAGGCGGATCATGGGCACAAGTACTACTCCGGCAAGCGCAAGGAGAAGTATGTCCCCGCGAAGCACAGGCGGAAGGGCGGCTTCAACAAGGAGTACATCAAGACGAAGTACATGGAGAAGGCCCAGGCTGAGCAGCGTGCTTTCTTTGCCACGCTCAGCGACGTCGACGACTCGGATGACGACTCCGCTTCCTCAAGCGACGACGAGTCCAACGAAGAAGAAGAGGATCGAGGACAAGCTGAACGTCCTCTGCTTCTTCGCCGACAACGAGGGTTTCTGCACCATGGCCCTCGGCAAGGAGGTCGACGGCGAGCTGGAGGACATCCCTCGGAACGACGACGATGATGACGACGCCTCCCCGGTATCTCAGACCCCCGATGAGCTTTCTGCTGAGGTCGAGAAACTTACTTCCTTCCGCTCTCCTTAGTCAAGACAAGCTGCTTAGGCGCGCGCTGCTAGAGAGGAAGGTTTAGGCAAAGTGGGAGGATACGGTGAAGGAACTTGAATCTGTCAAGTCCACACATTGTTGTCACCGAGGAGGAGTGTGAGATGTGCTCCACACACATGACTGACTGACCTTCTCACTTTGAGAAGTATGTATGCTGTGTTGGTAGGAGAGGTGGATGAGCTGAAGGCTAGATCCTCACTGTTGGGTGTGCGTGCAAGTCCTGTGCGGGCTTGCAATCCGAGTTGGCAGAGAAGAATGCCAGATTGTGTCTCTTGAAAAGGCCCAACTCGGATAGCACTTGTGTGGCTAGGTGTGCTTGTGTGAGGGTTTGGAGATGGAGATTGCGAACGTGAAGCATGACAAGATGCAAAACGAGGAGGAAAACATAACCTTCGGACAATTTGTCATGGGTGTCTAGTGGTGAGCCGCAGCTTGGGATGATGATCTCCCAGTTCAAAGCGTGCTGCTGCTGGAGTCCAGGGTGTAGGCTTTGCTCAGGGTGTTTAGAGTGTGCTTCATCTTTTGGCAAGATTGGAGAGTCGAGTGGTCTGAACCCATGTGAGAATCACACTCCTCCACTACCACAGCCTCACCAAGATTCCACCCAAAGAGCCTCTCAAGCCTAACACCAAGGATGGGGTATTTGTTGAACCTCCGAGAGCTCCACCCCAGAAACAATCATGGGCTCCAAAACCAAACCACCTCAAGAACAAGCTAGACACAATGCCATCCATCCAAGAGGAGCTTATGCCACAGAAGGGCAATGTGATCCACACCCACTACCATGAGTACCAACAACCCCCTATGAGAGCGGTGAGGTACCATTGTGAGCACTGTGGGAGAGATGGACACTTGAGTGAGTTCTATTTTCGGCGCAAGAGAGAGGCGCGCCGTGCTAGGGAGATGAACAATGCAGACATGTACCATCCTTTCCATGATGTACATGAGCCGAATGTTCAGAGGAGAGCTGCTAGGCCTAGAGGTGTAGTGCCTCAAGGTCCTAGGCGTCCTAGGCGTCAGGGAGGTGTTGCCCGGCGGGTCCTGACTTTGCAGGATACGGACCCGTGGCGGTGGCTTTGTTGAGCGTTACCCTCCACGGCGTTTTGAGTATCGCCATGGACATTCTTTCCTTAGCGGCCCACGTTTTCCTGTGCGTGGTGATCGCTTTCCCTGTAGGCGTCCTAGGAATGGTTTTTCTGCTAACCATTCTTTTGAGCAGCCGGCCCAACACTGGTATTCTTCCTACTTCACTAACCCCGGTGTTGGACCGTTATGCTCACCCTATGTCTTTTTATTGATATAGGTAAAACGATTGGAGAACATTTGGTTGGTGGATTCCGTTGCTCGAGGCACATGACCGGAAATGCCAAGTGGTTCTCCAGTTTCAGTCCGGTCGCCGGAAAGGAGTTTATCACCTTCGGCGACAATATCAAAGGTAAAGTGTTGTCTCGTGGGTCGGTGCGAGTTAATGAGCACTTTGTGTTGCGCGATGTTGCTCTTGTTTTTCTAACTTGCATTTTAACCCTCTTCTGTTTCGCAACTTTTTGATGATGACTATGAGATTCGTTTAAGGCCGAATCTCAGTCGCATTTGGATCCTCAGGCAATCTTGTATGTTTGATTTCGCCCTTTGGGAAAGTCTTTCGCGGCAATTTCTCTCGGAGAGTCGTTTGGAATTCTTCTCGTTGTCTTTTGGCTGGACCTTCCTCCTCTGATCTTTGGAAGTGGCATAGGAGACTAGGTACCTGAGGCTTTGACTTGCTTGCAAGGCTTAGTTCACTTGGCCTAACCGAGGATTGCCCAAGTTGTGCGTGGAGAAGGATCTTGTTTGCCATTCTTGTAGACATGGGAAAATGGTAGCCGCTCCCCACCATCCTGTGAATCAAATTATGACCAAGCGCCACTGGAGCTTTTGCATATGGACCTTGTTGGTCCGGCTCGGGTGAGCTCGGTTTGTGGGAAGAGGTATGTGCTTGTTGTTGTTGATGACTTTTTTGAGATATTCGTGGGTTTTCTTTTTAGCTGAGAAAACTGAGACTTTCACTTTAGCACAGCTCGCAATCTGATTTTGCATTTCAGAATGAGTTCCCTTTGAACTCAATGCGAGCTATCCGTAGTGATAATGGTTCCGAGTTCAAAAACCTTGGATTTTGAGAATTTTGGTAACTCTTTGGGTTTAGAGCATCAGTTTTCTTCCCCCGCTACACACCGCCACAGAATGGTGTGGTAGAGAGAAGAATCGGACCCTTGTAGAGATGGTCAGGACGATGCTCGATGAGCATAGGACTCCTAGGCGATATTGGGTCGAGGCTATGAGCACTGCATGCTACATTTCCAATTGCATTTTTTCTCCCGAGCTTTCTTGAAAAACACTCTTATGAGTTGCGTTTGGAAACCAGCCCAAAGTGAGTTTTTTTAGAGGTTTTCGGTTGCCATTATTTTATACTCAAAAAGGGCAACTTGGACAAGTTTGAGTCTCGTTCTTCTGACGGTTTTTTTTGGGTTATGGCACTCATACTCGTGCATATTGTGTACTTAACCTAGATACTAACTGAGTCATGGAGACATCCGATGTCACCTTCGACGAGACCGTGGGTTGTCCTTCTTCTCGTTTTGAGCGTGCAGGTGATCATGAGGTTGGCGAGCTCCTTTTGATGATGAGGAAGAGGGTGTGAAGGATGGATGTCCCAACACCACCTCCACCCCTGCTGTGCCGCAAGAGCGGTCTCTACTGCCACTCACGGCCCCGACCCTTCTTCTTCGACTTGGAGCCGTGGGATCCGCCCACATCGAGCGGGTACCTTTTGCACCCGAGAGGCACCAGCTGCTGTTGAGGGGGAGGTCACTTCAGTTCGAGAGGCAACCACAACCTCCATCCCAGCGCCAACACCCGCCTCAACAGATGATCGCAGCATCGGCGAACGTGTCATCGTCCAAGGTCACAACAAATCTCTCACTTTGCTCATTCTGCATTTGTTGCTGATTTTGAACCTCGAGATGTTGGACACGCTTTATTCTGATCCTGATTGGGTCAATGCCATGCATGACGAGGAGCTTGAAAACTTTAATACTTTTGAGAGAAATTGGGTTTGTGTGTCGTGTTCTAGTTCCTCTTCCTCCTGAGTGTCACCGTATTGGGACAAAATGGGTTTTCAAAAACAAACAAGGAGAGGATGGCCATGTTGTGAGAACAAGGCCAGACTTGTCGGCCCAGGAGTATAGTCAGAAGGAGGGGGATAGCTACTGAGGAGACTTTTGCTCCTGTAGCTCGTTTGGAGGCGATTAGGATACTCTTGGCTTTTGCTGCATCCAAAGGTGTTTAAACTTTTTCAAATGGATGTCAAGAGTGCCTTCTACGCTACATAGAAGGAGGTGTACGTGAAACAACCCCCGCTTTCGAAAATCCCAAGTTTCCAAACCATGTTTTTAAACTTCACAAAGCTTTGTATGGTTTTTGAAACAAGCCCCTAGAGCCTGGTATGATAGGTTGAAAACCTTTTTGCTTGCTAAGGGTTTTAAAATGGGATGTGTGGATAAAACGCTCTTTTCTCCTCAAGCAAGGCATGACACTCTTTTGGTCCAGATTTACGTGGATGATATCATTTCGTCTGTGGTTTCTTCTCACGCTTTTTGCCAAGTTTGCAGATACTATGAGCAGGGAGTTTGAGATGAGCATGATGGCGAGTTGACGTTTTTCCTTGGGCTGCAAATCAAGCAATCTAGAGAGGGAACGTTCGTGCACCAGGGTAAGTATACCATGGATGTATTGAAGAAGTTCGATATGGGTGAGGCCAAGCCTCTTCCAACACCCATGTCGACCACGACGGCCCTGGATGCGGACAAGGATGCAGAAGTTGTGGACCAGAAGGAGTATTGGAGTATGATCGGGTCGTTGCTGTACCTGACGGCGACACGCCCGGACATCCAGTTCGCGGTGTCTTTGCGCGCGATTTCAGTCTTCGCCGCGCACTTCTCACCGTCAGGCAGTCAAGCGCATTATGAGGTACTTATGCTTCATTCCAGAGTTTGAGATTTGGTATTCTGCTTCCTCCACCCTCTCCCTTTGCGGTTATTCTGATGCCAATTTTGCTGGTTGTCGAATTGAGCGCAAGTCCACTTCTGGAACTTGTCAGTTTATTGGTTCTTCTCTTGTATCATGGTCTTCTCGCAAGCAGTCTTGTGTCACCCAGTCTACCACAGAGGCTGAGTATGTTGCTGCAGCTAGCTGCTGTTCCCAATTGCTTTGGATGATGGCCACTTTGCGTGATTTTGGTCTGAGCTTTTCTCGCGTTCCTTTGCTTTGTGACAACACGAGTGCTATTAGCGTTGCTAAGAATCCCGTGCTGCACTCTAAGACCAAACACATTGATGTGCGCTTTCATTTTCTGCGAGACCACTATGAGAAGGGTGATATCGACCTTCGCTATGTCGATACTCATCATTAGTTGGCGGATATTTTCACCAAGCCTTTGGACCAATCAACTTTTGCTAGGTTGAGAGGTGAGCTTGGTGTGTGTTCCCCTTTTAGATGGGGGAAACATTTTGACTCTTGTATTATAAACTGACTTTATGTTTTTCAATTGGTTTCAGCATGCATCTTTGCATTTCATCTTGCATATTTACATTCAGAGCTTCATGTATATAATCTTTAGAATGTAACTATGCCCTATATAGTGTATGCTCGATGCTTTATGATGATGTTGTAGTTTATGCTCTTTCTGATCACTGATACATGTTGTGAGCTGAGCTATTTTATGAATGGTGAATTTGATTAATGAACATAAAAAATTGAATTTGTTCACCATTGAGATATGCAACTAGCATGTGTAGAATCTGTTGAGATCACTTGTGTTTTTCATATATGCTAGGTTGCTATGTCTCTAGTTCTGAGTCTTTCACTTGCTTGGTATGTTTATATTCTGCTTTCAATTTGAACCAAGTTAAGTGAATTAGAAAGATCAAGATGGGATTGCTTGTCAGCACATCACAGTATCAAGACTGTCTCTCATTGCACTTTGAGTTAAACTTGAGCTGTGTAGTGTATGACCGAGACTGTTGCTTTAAGCTTCTGATTGCTTATGCATAGGCTTCGCACAGTTGAAAAGTTAGGCAATGACAAGCTTTCAACCTCTCGCAATCATATGCTAAAATCTGAACTTGTGTTATTTCACCACTGCAACTCCGATAAAACTGAAATCACAAGTCTATGTTTCATTCAATAGCATGATTGATTGAACTTTGCTAGGGGTAGCTCACCTTGTATACATGCTTAGGCACTTGTTGACTTCCTGTCTATAACATGTTAAGTGCTATTTTGATGGTGAATACCTTTTTGGCTAAAATCTGCTCACTTTGCTCATATGTTCATTATTCGTATTTGGGTGATCATTTGAGCCTTTACTAGCATTTTATGGATGTTGTTGAGTCATCGGATCAGAACTATGTAGAGCTTCTCTTCGTTCTATTGACTATATTCCTGAAGCTGCTAATTTGCATTTCTGACTCATATGCATTTTGGAAGGATGAGTTATTCTGTCAAGGGGGAGAAACTTGCTTGATGGTGCATTTTCAACTAAGCGGGAGAAAATATTGCAAAAACATGTGCTTTCCTAGTTGAACTAAGGGGGTGCTTTCCTAGTTGAACAAGGGGGAGATTTCCTGGTTGTGTGCACTATTTGAGGGGGAGTTTGCTTGTTGCTGAGTTTTGAGACGGTAACAGTTGGTACGGGCATTTTTGCTAGTTGTGTTGAGCCTTTGCCTCTTTCTTGAGGGACTAGCATAAGTCTTGCTAGTTGTGTTGAGCCTTTGCCTCTTTCTTTAGGGACTAGCATAAGCCTTTCAGCTTTTCAATTGGTGTGTTTGAGCTCTTTTGTTCTTGAGCTGGTAACAGTTGTATCGAGCTTTTCTCTGCGGTAGCGGTGTTGAGCCTGTTCTTCTACTCTTCTTGAGGGCTAGTTTTGCTTGGCTTGGTTGCATCGAGCTGTTGCCCATGTCTTGGGGACAAAGTTCTCTTGCTCTTTCCACTTGACCTTCTTCGGTTTTGTTATGCTTTTGGGTCATTTGGTCGATTTCTCTCTCTTTCTTTCTTCCTTCTTCTCATTCCATTATGATTTGTGTTGGTAGTTGACAATGCACTCATCAAGGGGAGATTGCGGATACATGGGTGTATGCTGATGCTGACTGCTGAGTGATGAGTGATTGTCAACTGGGATGATGCGCATGTTCTTTGGCTTGTGTTGTGCAGGTGTCGAGCACGGATACAGTGATCAAAGGCAAGGTGAAGGTCAAGTAGAGACGTGCCGTGCCGATGGACCGAGAGTGGCGAAGGCGGACGTGAGGCTTGGACTGAGGGACCGGTGGCCCGAGGATCAGCTGTGGTGGCTGGCAGCCTGGGACAGCGACGAGCGAAGACTTGCGGGCACGGTGTTGCTTGGGTCGTGGACCTGGGGACACATGTCGGTGGACGGGGTCCACAGGCAGTGCATCCCTTCTATGGCTCGATTTGGTGGTTGAGCCACAGAAAAACCACCGAGTTGACGGTTTCCTGGTTTGGGCCTCAAAACTAGGGCGCTGATGGTTTCCGAGTTTGGGCCACAAAACTCGGGCTGAGGACGGTTTCCAGGTTTGGGCCTCAAAACCTGGGTCCTGCGGGTTTCTGAGTTTGGGCCACAAAACTTAGGCGATGGAAGGCTGGTTTCCCAGTTTGGGCCTCAAAACCGGGGGTTGGTCATGAAGACTGGTTTCCCAGTTTGGGCCTCAAAAACGGGGGTTGGTCATGAAGGCTTGTTTCCCGGTTTGGACCTCAAAACCGGGGGCGAAGTCCGGGAAAAGGACATGCAGAGAGGTGCCGGCACGTGGCGGCAATCGGTGAGTTTGCGTAGGCAACGCTACCAGTTGTGCGGGCGTGGTCGTCGGATCGCCACCTACCACGAGTTGGTCCAGAATAACCTTAGGGTTTAGCTGGTTCGCTCTGTAATTAGTTTTAGGGGTAGAGTGGGAATTAGAATTATGATAAGTAGAGGGAGACACCCACCTCCCATCCTATCTCAGTCATTTGCTCTTGCTGCTAGGGTTTTCCTGCTCTCCCAACCCCCTGCTGTAGCTACTACTGAGATCCGTAGAGAATCATACCTCTGTGTCCTGGAGATTTTGAGGAAGTGAGACCATAATCTCACTGGTGTAGCGTGTGGTAGCCACACGGTTGCAAATTTGTGGTTGCGATTCGCGTTTTGTTCTTGTTCTTCGCGGATTGCTTTTCTCCACGATTTTCCTGTTGACCGATCTCTTCACTCAGTGTGTCGTTTGCGATTCCGTTTGAACTGAGTTGTTCTATATCGTGAGGTGCATCTTTCTACCGATGGAATTCTTCCTTAATCTCATGAGCTAGTAGATCGGTCGATTTTCATTTTGGATCGAGTTTTGCTCCCTTTGCCCCGAATTCTTCCGATTCACCGATTGGGAGTTAGGTTCGAGCCATGATCTCTTTGGGATAGCTCACTAACATCCTAGGAACTCCTCATACCAAGTTTAAGCCTTAGAGCTTTTGATTCGGAGGAGATCGAGTGAATTTCGCGGAAGAACTGTGCTGAATCGGGACCATCGGATGCTCTGTTCGTGAGCATCGGACGCTGAGTTCATATCATCGGAGCGTCCGTTGCCATGTGTCATCTGACAGTGATTTCAAAGGAGCATCGGACGCTGACCATCGGAGCATCCGTTGCCATCGGACTCACCGGGGGTCTAGCATCGGATGCTAGGGCTCCACTGTAGCCAGCATCCGATGCCAGTCCAGTAATGTCCCAGACTTGTGTTTCTTCGCCTCGTCCATCGGAAGCTTCCGACGCCTGACCATCGGAAGCTGCCAGCATCCGATGCTGGTGTTTCTGCGCTATTTCGTTCGCGGTTCGTGCGTCCGTTGTCGGTTTTGATTCCCGACTTTTGCGTTGGGTTTCTAGAGTTTGTGTAGTGTCTCGCTGTGCTTCTTGAAGCATCTACCCTACATCTAGGGTCGAGGACACCCACAAGCTCTAGGTTTGCCCTTGGGTTGATTCTTGGGACAGTGGCAACAAGTTTCTGAAAAGAAATTTTGGAAGCTCCCATTCACCCCCCCTCTGGTCGCTTTCTGGTTCCACTTTCGGTCCTTTAGCTTTTCATACATGCTTGGTTGCTATGTCTCTAGTTCTGAGTCATTCACTTGCTTGGTATGTTATATTTTGTCATAAAAATTGAACCAAGTTTTAAGTGAATTAAGAAGATCGAGATGGGATTGCTTGTCAGCACATCACGGTATCGAGACTGTTTCTCATTGCACATTGAGTTAAACTTGAGCCGTGTAGTGTATGACCGAAACCGACGCTTTGAGCTTCTGATTGCTTTTGCATAGGCTTAGCTCGGTTGGAAAGTTAGGCAATGACAAGCTCTCAACCTCTCGCATCATATCATAGCTGAAAAATTGAACTTGTGTAATTTCACCGCTGCAACTCCGATAAAATTTGAAAACACAGTCTATGTTTCATATTCTAAGCATGACGATTGAACTTTGCTAGGGGTAGTTCACCTTGTATACATGTTTAGAACTTGTTGACTTTCTGTCTATACATGTTCAGTGTTATTTTTGTGGTGAACATCCTTTTCTGAATGACTAAAACTGCTCACTTTGCTCATATGTTCATATTTTGTATTTAGTGATCAGTTTGAGCCTTTGCTGGCATGAATGCTTTTTTGTTGACATCGTTCAGCAATCTGTAGAGCATCCTTTCATTCTATCGAGTATATTTCCTGAAGCTACTAACTGCATTTTTGCTCATATGCATTTGAAGGGAGTAATTTGTTTGATAGTGCATTATCAACTAAGGGGGAGAATTTTTACAAAATCATGCATATTCTAGTTGTTTTGCACTATTGAAGGGGGAGTTTGCTCGCTTCGTTTGATGAGTTTTCAATTGGTGTGGAGCATTTTTGGTAGCTAGTTGTGTTGAGCCTTTGCCTCCTTCTTGAGGGACTAGCGACTTTGCCTATATGCTCTTCATTTGGTATTGAGATCTGTTGCTTTTCAGTTGGTATCGAGCTTTCTCGCTAGCGGCGTTGCCCATTTTGCCTCTTCTTGAGGGCTAGCTCTATTTTGCTTGAATCTCAATTGGTATTTCAATTGGTGTCGAGCTTTCTCGCTAGCGGTGTTGAGCCCGTTCTGCCTCTTCTTGAGGGCTAGCTCTATTTTGCTTGAATATCAATTGGTATTTCAATTGGTGTCGAGCTTTCTCGCTAGCGGTGTTGAGCCTGTTCTACCTCTTCTTGAGGGCTAGCTTTGCTTTGCTTGGTTGCGTGGAGCCGTTGCCCATGTCTTTAGGGACCAAGTTGTTTTGCTCTTTCACTTGACCTTCTTCTGGCTTTGCTATGCTTTTGGGTCATTTGGACGAGTTTTCTACTTCTCCTTCTTCTTCCTTCTTCTACCTTCATTATGATTTGTGTTGGTAGTTGACAATGCACTCATCAAGGGGGAGATTACGGATACATGGGTGTATGCCGGATCTTGAGTGATGAGTAATTGTCAACTGGTTTGATGCGCATGTTCTTTGGCTTGTGTTGTGCAGGTTTCGAGCATAGAGACAGTGATCGAAGGCAAGGTGAAGGTCAGGTAGAGACGTGTTGTGCCGATGGACGAGGAGTGGTGAAGGGCGGACGTGAGGCTTGGACTGAGGGACTAGTGGCCTGAGGATCAGCTGTGGTGGCTGACAGCCTGGGACAACGACGAGCGAAGACTTGCGGGGCACGGTGTTGCTCGGGTCAAGGACCTGGTGACACGTGTCGGTAGACGGGGTGCACAGGCGATGCATCCCTTCTACAGCGTCGGTTTGGTGGTTGAGCCACAGAAAAACCACCGGTGGACGGTTTTCAGGTTTGGGCACAAAACCTGGGTGCTGCGGATTGTCGAGTTTGGCCACAAAACTCGGGCTGAGAACGGTTTCCAGGTTTGGGCCTCAAAACCTGGGCGCTGGCGGGTTTTCTGAGTTTGGGCCACAAAACTCAGGCGATGGACGGCAGGTTTCCCGGTTTGGGCCTCAAAACCGGGGGTTGGTTGTGAAGACAGGTTTCCCGGTTTCGGCCTCAAAACTGGGGGCGAGGTCCGTGAAAAGGACGAGCAGAGCGATGGTGGCACGTGGCGGCAATTAGTGAGGTCGCGTCGAGGCGAAGCTACCTATTATGCGGGCGTGGCCGTCGGATCAGCATCTACATCGAGTTGGTCCAGAATAACCTTAGGGTTTAGCTGGTTCGCTCTGTAATTAGTAGGGGTGGAGTGGGAACTAGAATTAGGATAAGTAGGGGGAGACACCCACCTCCCAAACTATCTCAGCCATTTGCTACTTTCACTTAGGGTTTCCTGCTCTCCCCACATCTCTGCTGTAGCTACTGAGATCCGCAGAGAACCATACCTCTGTGTTCATGAGATTTTGAGGAAGTGAGACCGTAATCTCACTATTGTAGCGTGTGGTAGCCACACGGTTGCAAATCCGTGGTTGTGATTCGCGTTTTGGTGTTGTTCTTCACGGGTTGCTTTTCTCCACGATTTTCCCGTTGGTCAATCTTCCTCCTCGTTGCATCTTTTTCGATTTTGTTTGAACTGAATTGTTCTAGATCGTGAAGCGCATCTTTCCACCGAAGGAATTCACCTCTAACCTCACGAGCTAGTAGATTGGTCGATTTTTGTTTCGAATCTGTTTTTGTCTCCTTTGCCCCGAATTCTTCCGATTCACCGATTTGGAGTTAGGTTCGAGCCATGATCTCTTAGGGCTAGCTCACTAACCTCCTTGGAACTCCCCATACCAAGTCTAGGGCTTAAGGCTTTTGATTCAGAGGAGATCGGGTTGAATCCGCGGAAGAACTGTGCAGTATCGAGGGCATCGGACGCTCTGGTCGGGGGCATCGGACGCTGTTTCTTATCACCGACCGACGGACGTCATCTGCCACGTGTCATCTAACAGTGTTTTTGATGGAGCATCGGACGCTGACCATCGGACGATCCATTGTCATCGGACGCGTCTGGAGGTCAAGCATCGGACGCTAGGGTTCACTGTAGCAGTGTCCGATGTCTATGCAGTGAGGTCCCAGAACTGTTCTTTTCGCATCGGACGCGTCGGGTGCTTTGACATCGGACGCAGGCAACGTCCGTTGCTGTTGTTTTAGCACTGTTTCATCCGCAGTTTGTTCGTCTGACTTCCGATTTGAGATCCGCTTTTTGCGTTGGATTCTCGACTCCGTGCTCTACTGAATTTGGGCTTCCCACTTTACAAAATAGCCTGAATTTCAGGACTTAGGTTGAGGTTACCGAAAGTTCATCCTGTCACTCTGTTGGCTTGAGTGAACTTAGGTTGGGAAGTTTTTGTGGTGTCCCGCTGTGTTCCTAGGGAACATCCACCCATTCTCTTGGGTCGTGGACATCACGCTTATCGGCTTTGCTCTTGGGGTTGATTTTCGGGACAGTGGCGATAAGTTTCTGAAAAGAAGTTTAAAGCTCTCATTCACCCCCCCCCCTTTGTTCGCTTTCTGGTAACATTTTTGGTCCTTCATGTTTCAAACTTATTTAAGCTTCCGCACTTCAAAACTCAGTGTTGTAATAATTATTAAGGTTTCGCACTCTGATGTTGAAGGACTGGATTAGCGACCAGAGGGGGGGTGAATGGGAGCCTCAAATTCAACTCGTCAATAGAATCGCCCTTGTCCCAGAAAATCACCCCAAAAGCTAAGACTCGAAACAACCAAAGAGTTCACGACCTATGAGTAGGTGGATACCCTAGGAGATGTCCTAGAGGTACAGCAGAACCCCTGGAAAAACCACAAAATCAACTGCCAAAGCCCTCGAGCAAAACTGCAAAGACTGCAGATTTCCGGACTGTCCGGAGTCAGGGTCCCGGACTATCCGGTGACTGCCGGACTGTCCGTGACTGGGGGTCCGCACTGTCCGCCGGCCACAGACCAAAAAACGGACTGTTCTGAAACAGTTCTGGTCAAGTCCTGGACTGTCCATGGGTTTGTACCGCGGACTGTCCGCAGTTCACTCGACAGTGAACAGTCAGGGGGCTGCGCCTGACTAACTCGGCCAAAACCCGATGCGCGGACTGTCCGCCGTTCAGGTCGCGGACTGTCCGCGAGTGCACAGAGAACACAAAACTGCACGAGTTCAAAACCAAATCCGATTTGATCTCAACCAAAACAAAAGGGACTTCGATCAAACTCCTCCGAGATGTTCCTCTACGTATTGGGTGCTAATCCTAAGAAATCATCGCACCAAACCAAGTCTATCAAGAGAAATCCGAGGATCATCGGAAAGGGGAAAGAACGAAGAAGGAACGCGAAATCAATCCGATCTATGGATTCGTGAGGTTAGGAGAGAATTCCTTTAGTAGAAAGAAGGAGCTCACGACCAAGAACAAATTGATTCAAGTGGAATCGAAAATCATCTCACGAAGAGGGAGAACGAGGCAAATCCCCGGGAGATGAAAAACCAAAACGTGAAGAACACCAACACAAACGCGAATCGATTCGAACACCAACACAACCATATGAGGAGACAACGAGAATACGGTCTCGTTTCCTCAAAAGATCCAAATACACAGATGTATGATTCCCGTCTTGGTGGATCGCTTGCAGCGAGGTATGATTAGAACCTAAGCGAGCGCTAGAGAGAGAGTGCTCAGGAACAAATGACTGCAAGGATAGAGAGAGAGGAGGGGTGCCTCTCTTATTTATAGCCTAATACAATAATCCCCTTTCTACCCCTAGATACAAGAGCGAAGCGGCCAACCCTAGGGGTATCCCGGTCCAACTCTGCTTGTTGATGATCCGACGGCCACGCGCCCATCTCATCTGTAGCTTCGCCTCGACGCAAGCATCAGGATGCCGCCACGTGCCACCCCGTCGACCGCCGCGCCTACCTCGCGGATAGCCGCGCTGCCGCGCCAGCCTCTCCACGCCGCCACGCGTCGACCGTCCTTTTTGCGGACCTCCCCCCAGTTTTGAGGCCGAAACCGGGAAACCTGGGCCATCCCCCGGTTTTGAGGCTGAAACCGGGAAACCTGTCCTCTGGCTGAGTTTTGTGGCCCAAACTCAGAAACCCGCGAGCCCAGGTTTTGAGGCCCATACCTGGAAACCGTCGAGGATAGCTTTTAGAGGCTCAGCTACCGAACCCGTGCCATAGACGGGATGTGGTTCACACACCCCGAGTTCCAGCACCGATGCCGGAGCATGTCCAGCCTCCACGCCGGGCACAGTGCATTCGCCATCCTTCTCGGCCTCCCGCCAAGTGTCACGACGCCATCACCTTCCTCCCGACTCGGCCGATGCAACGCACATCCCCATGTACTCTTGCTTGTCAACGCCACGTGCCAGCTACCACAGCTGGTCCTCAGGTCTCCCGGTCCGTCGGTCCAAGCTCCACGTCCGCCCTTCACCTCTCCCGGTCCGTCGGCACGGCACGTCCCTACTTGACCTTCACCTCACCTTTGACCACTGCCCGAGCTCCGCACCTGCACATCAACATAGCCAAGAGACAATGTTGCCATGTATGCGATCGATCTCATCACTCAGGAAGGGAACCACAAGGGCACATATCAACCTTTTGTTCGCAATCTCCCCTTGATGAGTGCATCGTCAACTCATAGTAACCGTAACTGAAATAAAAGGAAGCAGAATTGGGTAGAAGGAGAAAACTCACTTGAGATGTCCAAAAGCCAGAGAAAAGGCCAAAGAAGAACAACTCGAGATAAGCAAAGCTTGGTCCCCAAAGACATGGGCAACCGTTCGACACAACCAAGCAAGAAATCAGAGCGATAACTCTTCAGAGGGCAAAAACTCGATCAAAATCGAAGCATAAAACTTGGTTCCCAAAGACATGGGCAATGGCTCAACGCAACCAAGTCAGAAACAAGCTAGTCCTCAAGAAGAGGCAGAAAGGGCTCAACACCACTAGCTAAAAGCTCGATACCAAATGAAGACTGCATAAGAAGCTGCTACTACTAGTCCCACAAGAAAGAGGCACAGAGGCTCAACACAACCAGCAGTAAGCCCGATACCAATCAAGAACCATCAAAACAAGGTGAAGACAGCTAAAAGATCGATATCAAATAAAAGCCGACTCGGAGCAGGCAGAAAACTCCCCCTCACTCAAAGAACTCCCCCTCAGCAAGTGAAGCATAAATTGCAAATTATCACCACAGAGAGTCTAAAAATCTCATCATCGCGAAACATTCTCCCCCTTGGGGGCAAATTGCAATCAAAAGAGAGGGGAAAAGGACTCAAGTAAGTAAAATGGAGCTAGGTCATGCCTATCGGAGTCAAGCACATGCACATGAGTTAAAAATGCGAGTTAGCAGCTTCAGGTATATACTCGAAAGAGTAAAGAATGCTCTAAGAGTGCTGATCCGACTACAAAGCAGCATGCAAAAGTGCTAGCAAAGGCTCAAACTGATCACCAAATACAAGATATGAATACATAAGCCAAGTGAGCAGTTTTAAGCCGTTCAGAAAGGAGTTTCACCATCAAAATAGCACTGAACATGTATAGACTGGAAGTCAAACAAGTGCTAACATGTATACAAGGTGAACTACCCCTAGCAAGGTTCAATCATCATGCTATTGAGTGAGACATAGACTTGTGTTTTCAGATTTTATCGGAGAATTTGCAGCGGTTATTAACACAAGTTTAAATTCAGCATGTGATTGCGAGAGGTTGAAAGCTTGTCATTGCCTAACTTTTAAACCGTGCTAAGCCTATGCATATGCAATCAGAAGCTTAAAGCATCAGTTTCGGTCTTACACTACACGGCTCAAGTTTAACTCAAAGTGCAATGAGAAACAGTCTCGATACCGTGATGTGCTGACAAAGCAATCCCATCTCAATCTTTTCAATTCACTAACACTTGGTTCATTTTAAACAGAATATGAACAATCCAAGCAAGTGAAAGACTCAGAACTAGAGACATATCAACCTAGCATATATGAAATATCTCAAGTGACCTCAACACATCCTACACATGCTAGATGTCAATCTCAATGGTGAACATGTGTCAAGTTTAAAGTTCATTAAGCATGTTCATCATTCTGAAAAATAGCTTAGCTCACAACATGTATCAGTGATCAAGGAGAGCCTAAGCTACAAGCATCATCATATATCATCGAAGCATACACTAATCAGATCATAAGTTCATTCTCAAGAATATAGACATGAAGCTTAAAATGCAAGATGCACATATGATGAAGTCAGAATCGGAGCCAAAACAAAATAAAAAAGACTCAAGACCCAAAAACAAAAAAAGGATCAGAAATTCAGTCTATGATACGTCAAAAATGGTTCCCCCATCTAAAAGGGGAAACACACACACCAAGCTCACCTCTCAACCTAGCAAAAGTTGAGAGATCCAAAGGCTTGGTGAAAATATCCGCAACCTGGTTATGGGTGTCTACATGCCTAAGATCAATGTCGCCTTTCTCATAGTGATCACGAAGAAAGTGAAAGTGAACATCGATGTGTTTGGTCTTGGAGTGAAGAACAGGGTTCTTTGCTACACTAATGGCAGAGGTGTTGTAGCAAAGCAAAGGGACCCGACTGAAGTCTAGACCAAAATCACGCATTGTAGCAACCATCCATAAAAGCTGCAAAGCACAAGAGGCAGCGGCAACGTACTCGGCTTCTGTAATAGACTGGGCTACGCTCGTCTGTTTGTGAGAAGACCACAAAACCTGTGAAGAGCCAAGAAACTGACAAGTCCCAGAAGTAGATTTGCGCTCAAGCCGACAGCCCACAAAATCCGCATCGGAGTAACGACAAAGCGAAAGAGTCGAAGAAGAAGAGTACCAAAGTCCGAACTCAGGAGTGTATTAGAGGTACCTCATGATGCGCTTGACCGCTTGCTTGTGAGAAGTCCGAGGGGACACCTGGAAACGAGCTCACAGACACACAGAAAACTGTATATCTGGCCTCGTCGCCGTTAGGTACAGGAGCGAGCCGATCATGCTCCTGTACTCCATCTGGTCAACCGGCTCTCTGTCCTGGTCCGCGTCCATCGCAGCAGTCGTTGCCATGGGCGTCGTAAGAGGCTTGGGCTCGCCCATGTCGAACTTCTTCAGGATGTCCTTCGTGTATTTCCCTTGATGCACGAATGTCCCATCTCGGGTTTGCTTGATTTGCAACCCGAGGAAGAAAGTCAACTCACCCATCATACTCAGTTCAAACTCCCTGCTCATAGTATCTGCAAACTTGGCAACAAGTGCGTGAGAGGAGCCACCAAAGATGATATCATCCATGTAAATCTGGACTAAGAGGGTATCGTTGCCTTGCTTGAGGAGAAACAAAGTTCTATCGACCCGTCCCATTTTAAAACCCTTGGATAGTAAAAAGGTTTTCAAACGATCATACCATGCTCTCGAGGCTTGTTTCAAACCATACAAAGCTTTTGAAAGTTTATAAACATAGTTTGGAAACTTGGGATCCTCGAAACCCGAGGGTTGCCTAACATAAACCTCTTCCTCTATATACCCATTTAAGAAGGCACTCTTGACATCCATCTAGTAAAGCTTAAAACCCTTCGAAGCAGCAAATGCTAGAAGGATTCTAATGGCTTCTAAACGGGCTACAGGGGCAAAGGTTTCCTCATAGTCTATCCCCTCTTTTTGGCAGAAACCCTAGGATACTAGCCTAGCCTTGTTCCTCACTACCATCCCATCCTCACCCTCTTTGTTTTTAAAAACCCATTTGGTACCTATAGGGTGGCATTCTGGTGGAGGTGGAACTAGGGTCCAAACTTAGTTTCGCTCAAAGTTTTCTAGCTCCTCATGCATGGCATTGACCCAGTTAGGATTAGAAAGTGCGTGTCCAACATCTTTGGGCTCAAAAGAAGCAACGAATGCAGAATGAGCAAAGTGAGAGATTTAATACGCTCGCGACCGCGTGACTCGCTGGTCGATGCCACCGATCATCTACCGCGGGGGGTGAACTTGCTGAACGCTCCGGGGCGCTTGCCTCGCCGAAGTCGCCTCCCCCTCGCCAGATGTTGTCGCTCCCTCAGATGCAGCGGGTGGTCGCTGGAGAGGTGGCTATAGAGGATCCCAAGAAGAAGACATCGTGGGATCGGGTCCTCGAGCTGAAGTAGTCGTCACAGGGTCAACGGGGCAGGCAGTGGAGTTGGCTCGGGATCACCCCAATTGGCATTCTCCTGCTCCTCCTCCACAAAGATGGTCTCTCCCAGCTCCTGTTCTCCTGCAACATCAAAAGTAGAAGAAACACAAGGCATAGTCTCGTCAAATGTGACCTCGCAGGTCTCCACTATCCGGTTAGTCTCTAGGTTAAGAACTTGATAAGCACGTGAATAAGAAGCATAACCAAGAAACACCCCATCAGCAGAGCGAGATTCAAATTTGTCTAAATTACCTTGCTTCAGGATAAAGCACTTGCACCCAAACACCTAAAAATGAGACACCTTGGGTACCCGTCCAAATCGCAACTCATAAGAAGTTTTCTTCATGAAAGCCTGAAGAAAGATGCGATTTGAAACATGGCAAGCGGTGTTGATCGCCTCGGCCCCAAAATGCCTAGGAGTCCTATGCTCATCAAGCATCGTCCTGGCCATCTCAACAAGGGTCCGGTTCTTGCGCTCAACAACACCGTTCTGCTGGGGGACATAAGGAGAAGAAAACTGATGCTCGATTCCATTAGAAGAACAAAAAGAGGCAAACTGAGAGTTATCAAACTCAGTACCATTGTCGCTACGAATAGCTCTAATGGTATCAGGGGGAAACTCAGTTTTCAACCTCAGAATCAAATCGCGAGCAAAAGGAAAAGCTTCATCCTTACCCTCCATAAAGAACACACAAGAGTACCTTCAAAAATCATCAACGATCACTAGAACGTACAACTTCCCACCCGCTGAGCAGACCCGAGCTGGACCAACTGTGTCCATGTGTAAAAGTTCACCGGGTCGCTTTGTCATCACCTGATTAACAGGTGGGTGAGAAGCAGCAACCATCTTCCCATGACGACAAGGATGGCAAACAAGGTCCTTCTAAAACTTAAGCTTGGGCAATCCTTGGATTAGGCCAAGTGAGCTAAGTCTTGCAAGCAAGTCAAAACTCAAGTGACCGAGCCTCCTATGCCACTTCCACAAATCAGAAGAAGGACCAGCCATCAAACATCTAGCAGAGCCGAAAGAACGAGAAAAATCGGCTCTGAAAACACGGCCAAAAGGAACGATCCAACAAATAAGATCTCCCCAAGGGTCTAAAACATGACTCAAACCCTTCTTAAAGTGCACTTCACAATCATCCTCAAGAAGTTGCAAAACAGAAAGCAAATTGTAATGCAAGTTTGAAACCAAAGCAACATCCTTAAGAACAAAGTTCTCATTGAGCCGAATAGCTCCATGAGAAACAACCTTACCTCTACTATTATCCCCGAAAGTGATGTACTCCTTGTGCATCACGGGGCTAAGGCTAGAGAACCATTCCTTCTTTCCAGTCATGTGGCGCGAACACCCAGAATCCATGAGCCACATGTTCTCCAACCGAAGTTCCTGCATCAATAGAAAGGTAGGAAGTGAGCATATGGCACAACACTGGGGTTAGTATACTGAGAAGGATACCAGTGATGTGTCATAGGCCCAGAAAAAAGTGTTAGTAGCAACACCAAGCTGTCCTCGTCCCATGGGTGGATAGGGATCGCCACCAACCTGAAAGGGTGGTCCGCTATGGAACGGAAAACCTCCAAACTGACCTACATGTTCCATTTGAGCAAAGCGATCACCACCATGCTGAAAAGGTGGTCCGCTATGGGACTGAGCAGCAAAGCCTCTTACACCCGGCTCACGATCGTATTGAGGACGACCGGAACCGCGACGGGTACGACCACCACCCCGTGGTCTAGCTGCCTAGGGCCTAGCTACCTGAGGGGGTGCACCTCCAGGCCTAGCGCCCTGCCTCTGAACTCCCCGACCTTGCACACCATGGAGAGGGTGGTGCTTGGCCTGGTTGTTCAGCTCCAACTCCTTCCTAGCGTCTCTCTTCCTTCGAAAGCAAAACTCAGCTAGGTGACCCTCATGGTGATAGTACTCGCACTGGAACCTCACCACTCTCTTGGGTTGTTGGTTCCTAGGGTTGCGAGGGTTGTTCACTCTGGCAGGTTGCTTGCCTCTCGGAAGGGGATCACTAGAGATATCAGGAAGGATGTCAAGTGTGTTCCTAAGATGGTTAGGTTTGGGAACCCACACTTGCTTGCGAGGTGGAGCCTTGGGAGGTTCATCAAGGATGCCATCCTTGGTGATAGGCTTGGGAGGCTCAGGTGGGATGATCTAGGTTAGCTTAGGGATAGCGGATGGCTTCTCACTATGGCTCACTCCACTAAACTCACCGATCTTGCCAAAGCTACTAGCGCCCTTCCCACCTGAACAGAGCCTACTCCGAGCAATCAGTTCCCCTCTTCCCCTCTTGAACTGACTGATCATCATGGCCAACTGCGGCTCACTGCATGACACTGTTGACACTTCTTAATGCCACCACTAGAACTAGACTATGGAGCCTAATCCCCGGCAACGGCACCAGAGATGCTTGTTGACACCAGAAGTGGCAAATGGATATACCGCACCGCAAGCGCACGGTTCCATTGTAGCCTTTCACCGGGAGTATTCCAGGTATCGTATTTCCACAGGGAACGTGAAGTGGATTAACTAGAAGTAGGGTCGTCAAAGGATGATCAAAGGGTATATGATAACTGGGATAGAGAAGTCTTCCTAATATCAATATCTGGTACTGGTTTTCTAAGAGTACTGAGGTTTACCACCTCATTCCTTACTGGGGGCGAAGGACGAACAGTAGTTGATTAAAAGGTTCTCCACCTAACAACTACTGAGGCGGCAATGCTGCTACCCAACTATTATTTTCAACTTGCCTACAACACTTGAGAGGAACTCCAAGCACTGGCTGTGTCTGTCACCCTACCACCAGGCGTCTACACAAGTGCGACAAGAAGTCCACACTGGCAAGATATAGCCTAGACACCACGTCTACACTAATCTTACTACTCTAAAGCTAAGCTTATAGGCCTAGAGCACTTCAACAAAGTAAAGCAATGTGCCAAGTAAAAGAACTGTAAACTTAAATTACCAGACCAGAATATTAAATACTAGAAGGACTCAGATGTAACACTTACAAGAATCGCATCCGCTGAGGCGCACCTTGGAGAAGATTCCCGACAGGCCGGGACTCCTCCGTGGAACTCCTCACTCCCTTCCCTCTCTTCTAACACTAAAGCTACTAAGTAGGCTTTCTCTCCTTGGATGCATACAAATGAAGAGCTCTAGGGGGGTATTTATAGCTTGGAGGTGGAGTAGCGGCTACTCCGGTGCCACGTCAGCGATCCGCGTGCTCTCCTTCCTTGGCCATTGGATCAAACCGCCATAACAACCTCCATGGATGGATGGCCTTGATTTCTTCACGTGTGAAACATGTGCAAGCAACCGACATTGGATGGGATTCACCCTGGGGTCGGCCGACCCCAGCCAATGACAGGTGGGCCCACCACTTTGCTTCTAGAAGGTGCTGATGTCACCTAGGCTGAATAGTGTAGCCAGGGCCCACCAAGGGGGGGTCGGCCGACCCCCTATGACAGGGCTGGCCCACCTTCTTCTCTCCCTTGGTGACCCCACATGTCATGGAGCAAGTCTTGTGAAGTTGGTTGCATTTGGTTTCGGTGTGGACCCATGAATCCATGTGCTTCTCATCTTGCACCATTGAGTAAAAGCACATGTTTGATCCAAGGGTTGATATTGCCTGAGCATGCTTCTCTTGGATCGTGCCATGTCACCCTGCCGAGGTGGCCACCAAGGTGGGGTCGGCCGACCCCCTTGGTGGGCCCACCTGGCCTCATTTTGTTCATTTTGCCATCTCCTACAAGTTCACAAGCTAAGAGTACAAGTGGAACTTATTAGTGATAAATATGCTCATGATATGCTATACTTCCTTGAAACCAGGCCTGTTGACGGTATTTTGATAAGGTAAAACATGCTATAACTTCCGTCAACAAGATCCCCCACACTTGAATCTTTGCTCGTCCTCGAGTAAAGGTTAGAGAAAGTGAACAAGTGATTATTACATACTTAAAATGATAATGATCATAAAGCATCATTCCTAACATAGTTTATACAAATGGGTTATGTGGTATTGTCTATCATATATCCTTTAGATGTTGAGAAAAGGAACAAATCTCAAAGCAAAGTCATCTCCCTGAATTCTTGTTCTTGGTACTTAGAGTTTTTTAGGACAGTTTGAAAGGAAACACATAGTTCATGCTTACTCCTCATATAGTACTCTCAAGACACTCTTATAGGTGTTTGGTTCCTCACCAAGGCATAGCATGTGATTGCCTTATTTTTGTTTTATCCTAATCTATCAGGCTTATGTGGAGCTTGGTAGGGATAAACAAAGTAGCATACTTGTTTTGCATATATTGTAAAGTCAAAACAAGGATCCAAGGAGAAGAATGTCATAATCCTAGATCAAGATGTGCATGTGTGTGGAAAGTATGTGGACTAGAATGCTCCTTTAATATAATCTCTCTCTCTACTTTATTTTACCTTGAGACATGGCTAGCATTTTTCAACAATGGACCTTCATGTGTCCATATTTTTTTTTAGTGGACCTTCATGTGTCCACAATTTTTTTTTTTTTTTGCTTAGCCCTAATGTCTCTTTTTACTAACCAGAGTTAGAGAGAGATATTGTAGAACTTTAATGTACGGAGCATCTATAGAGTGGAAATGAATGGCATGTGCAGGCATACTTCCAGTGTAGAAGTTGCATATGTAGATGGTGTGTACGTGATCTTGATCTTGGATTATGACAAAATTCTCGACTAGGGTCAACAAGGTTTGACCAAACTCAAGACAAAAACAAGTAGCATGTGTGTAAAAGGTTTTGATCATGTATGCATATGTATGGTTTTGGTAGGTATTTCTCACTATAGAGGAGTAAATGATACTATGGTTTTGAGATATTTTCAAAAACAAATCTCTAAGCACCTTAAAAAAAAACAGGTTTGAGTCTTAAGCCAAGATTTATCTCACTTTTAACAACAACTTAGTCAATACGGTTTCCTAATTTAGTTTACCCATGAGTATAAACACATGTAAGAACATGGTTTTATGTCATTAACATTCTTAGCATATCATAACTCAAGTCACTTTGTAGCTTTTTATTTTATTCAGAATATGGAATGATTGTGAAACTGCTTGAATCGAGAGGAGAAAAGGGAAACGAACCAGACAGCAGTGTTGAGCTTACTGTGCAGAGGTGAGCTGGTGGGCCCAGGTCACCATGGTGGGGTCGGCCGACCCCACCAAATGGTGGTTTTCGTTGCCATTTGCTTTTTCTCCATTCAGTTTTACATCTGCAAAACACTTTTTCAAAAATTCAAGAAAACGGGGGTCGCCCGACCCCTTGCTTACCTCTGTTTTGTGCACTGCAGCGTGTCAGCCTGTGTCAGCAGTTCAGTGTGGTTCAATGATGAAATTTGGGGGTCGTCCCCCCCCCCCACACACTTGAATTTTTCCATAAATGAACTCTGAACATGACGCAAAGGTAAAATGCAAAGTGCTCTACTGGTGGCAAACACACCAGTAGAGACGAGATATATTTTATTTATTCTCTAAGAAGGGAAATACATTGGAAATTTAAAAGGGAAATTCAAAAGAAATAAATCTAAGATGAAACTGGAAATTCAAAATAAATCTAACATGGAACTTTATTCTAACCTAAGCTAAATTATTTATGGTGACGGGGGGTCTAGGAGGTCATCCCGCCCCATAGCCCTAGCGAAGCGTTTGAGCTTCGCAGAGGTGCTAATCCTAAGATGGCGAAAGTCATCTTCTAAGTCTTTATTCGCCATCTTCAACTCTGACACCGTCTCCTCCAACACACCTGTTCTTTGCTTGCAGGGTGGAGGTGACGTGCATCAGCCTCTCCAGATCTGTCTTCTCGTCTTCCTCCTCGAATTGTCCTGGCGGCCCTTTGATCGACGGAGGGTCCATCCTCCGCCGAATAGAAGCCTGGGACTCCAGGGACTCCCGCAGCTCGCCCTTCTCTTCCGTGTTGAGAGAAGGGACGACCACCTTCCCTCGGCCATGCCCACCGGCCATGATCCGATGGGTCTTCCAGAACGTGGGCGTCGACGGGGAGTACGACGAAGTGTACTCCGTACTCCCGTTGTCGTGGTGATCGCGCGCGGGTTCTCCTCCGGCGGGGCCTTCCCCTTCAGTGCGAGTTGCCCCGTGGTCGGCCTAGTCGGTGATGGAGCGGCGGGGGATTTCCTGATCCCCCTTCTCGGAGTCAGCGAGCGGGACGATGCCGCCGCGTGAGGCGATGGACGGGGGGTGGTCGGCCGACCCCTGGTGGGATCGGGCGACCCCGCCACCGGCCCGGCCAGCCCCCCTGGTGGAGGTACCATGGCCAGCGGCACCGCATCGATCATGTTGATCGCGAGGGCCTGCTCTAGATCTTCGGCTAGGGCCCGTCGTGGCGTAGGTGTTGCAGGGCGCGTAGGCTTGCTAGTGGGTGCCATGGCTAGTGCTTTAGGTCACGGTGGAGAGTGCAGGGAAGGCTAGGAGGCTCTGGCTGTGCGTGGAATTGCGAGTAGGAGGAAGAAGGAGATGGGTGCAAGGTTAAATAGCGGCTGCAGATGACTACGATGCGATTTTTTCACGGGATCGCCGCGGAAAACTCGTGACTTCACAGAGCCCGTTGCGCCGCCGTTCCAATCCCGTAAGGTAGGGATCGCCGACCCCATCGGTTTTGGATTTGGGGTTTATCTCCAGGGGTTGTTATCCCCTCGCCGCGGTGAACTCATCTGCGAGTCGAACCTCCCCGAGGCGGGGTCGCCCGACCCCCTGATGGGTGTCCGGCGCGGTCACGTACCCGGCTCGAGACCATCTACGCGATTGTGCAACCCTTGTTGCAGGTGGGCCCCATATAGGGATCGCCACCCCCTAACTGGGGTCTGTGGGCCCCACCTCAAAGCCTAAGGTAAGCCTAGCCTATAACTTCTTGAACCAACATGAGATCGAGGACATGTGGCTTTTAGGATTTGGTTCAAGCAATGAAGAGAAGAGACTTGTAGGTTTTAGGTTGTGTATAGTTTGAACTCTACCATGTCTACTTCATTTTCTACGGGATCATGTTCATGAAAACTTTAAGACGGTGGCCATTTACCTTAAAGATGTTGCCGTCGGTGTCCTGAAGCGTGACAGCTCCATGCGTTGCGGCATCGATCACGAGGAATGGTCCTTCCCATTTGCTTTTTAGTTTTCCATGGCCAAAGAGCTTGACCCTTGAGTTGAACATAAGAACCTTGTCTCCCGGATGGAACTCCTTTTGCTTGATCCTCTTGTCATGCCATTTCTTGGTTCTCTCTTTATAGATCCTAGCGTTGTGATAGGCCTTCTCTCTTCATTCTTCCAGTTCAGAGATTTGCATTCTCCTATTTCTTCCAGCTGCGGGCAAATCCATATTCCATCTCTTTATTGCCCTGTGCTCTATGCTCCAATTCCACGGGCAGATGGCATGTCTTGCCGTATACAAGTTGGTATGGGGTCATACCAATTGGAGTCTTGTATGCGGTCCTGTATGCCCACAGTGCATCTGATAGCATGCTTCTCCATGTTGTCCCCATTTCATTGACAGTCTTTTGCAGAATATTCTTGATTTGCTTGTTTGATGTTTCTGCTTGTCCGCTTGTTTGTGGGTGATAAGGTGTTCCAATATTGTGCCTTATCCCTCTTTCTGTTAAGTAGCGTCGGAACTTTCTGTCAATGAAGTGGCTTCCTCCATCGCTGATTACTAACCTTGGGGTGCCAAACCGTGGGAATATTATTTCCTTGAACATCTTCGTTGCGTGCAACGAATCCGCTGACTTGCACGGCATGGCTTCAACCCATTTGGATACGTAGTCTACTGCCACCAGAATATACTCACAACCTTGAGACGGGGGAAAGGACCCATGTAGTCAATTCCCCAGGCGTCGAACAGCTCTACTTGTAGGTTGTTTGTGAGTGGCATTGCATCACGGGCATTGATGTTCCCATGTTTTTCACCTTGCACACTTCTTCACTTCTTCACGAGTCCTTGGTGTCTTCATACATGGTAGGCCAATAGAATCCACTTTGCCAAATCTTGGCATGGGTTCGGAATGTTCCATAATGGCCTCCATACTCTGCTCCATGACACTTCTCCATGATCTTGACTGCTTCTGCTCGTTCATGGGCACACACCTTCTTAGTATGCCGTCTTGGCATACTCTATAGAGATACGGGTCATCCCATAGATGCACCGAGCTCTCCTTGATAAGCTTCTTTTTGTCTACTCCAGGTGGTACGTAGCCTGAGACTATGTAGTTGACGATGTTTGCATACCACGGGTAGGTGTCTGAAACTTTGAGGAGTGTGTCGTCCCGAAGATAGTCGTTGATGGGCAGGTCCTGTTTATCCTCAGTTTGCATTCTAGACAAGTGGTCGGCTACAGAGTTCTCTACTCCCTTTTTATCTTTAATTTCTAGATCAAATTCTTGGAGGAGTAGGATCCATCTTATTAGCCGAGGTTAGCATCTTTCTTAGTAAGTAGGTATTTCAGAGCTGCGTGATCGGTGTAGACGATCACCTTGGCTCCTACCAAGTAAGATCTAAACTTGTCTATAGCAAACACCACAGCTAAAAGTTCTTTTTCTGTTGTTGCATAGTTTAGCTGTGGTCCGGTTAGCGTTTTACTAGCATAGGAAATGGCATAGTGTTTCTTATCCTGGGTCTGTCCTAGGACAGCTCCTACAGCATAGTCACTAGCATCGCACATTATCTCAAAAGGTAGCGACCAGTCAGGGGGTTGAATGACTGGTGCAGAGATAAGTGCTTTCTTGAGATGGTAAAAAGAGTCTAAGCATCTGTCGTCAAAGTCAAAGGGTGCGTCTTTAGCTAGCAGGTTTGTTAAAGGTCTAGCAATTTGAGAAAAATCTTTTATAAACCTTCTATAAAAACCGGCGTGGCCAAGGAAACTGCGAACGCCTTTAACATTCGTGGGAGGTGGGAGCTGTTCTATAACTTCTATTTTAGCATCTATCTACCTCTATTCCACGTTCAGATACTCTATGTCCTAGCACTATCCCTTCTCTCGAACCATGAAGTGGCATTTCTCCCAGTTCTAGATCAAGTGCTTTTCTTGACAACGTTGTAAGACACGGTCCAGATTCTCCAAGCAGTGATCAAAGGTTGTTCATAGACTGAAAAGTCATCCATGATTTTCTTCTATCATATCCGAGAAGATGGACATCATGCACCTCTGAAATGAAAGCAGGGGCATTGCACAGGCCAAGACATGCGCCTGTACATATGTCCCATAGGGGCATGTGAACGTGGTCTTACTTTTGGTCGTCGGGATGAATTGGAATTTGATGGTACCCCGAATACCCATAAGGAAACAAAATAGGAATGTTTGGCTAGCCGTTCCAACATCTCATCGATGATGGCAACGGAAAGTGGTCTTTCTTTGTGGCCTTGTAAGTTTTCGGTAGTCTATGCACATTATCCTCCCGTAACGGTTCGTTGTGGATCAAATCGTTGTTTTGATTTTTACGACTGTCATTCCTCCTTTCTTTAGGAACTACTTTGACGGGGCTGACCCACTCGCTGTTTGGAACAGGGTAGATTATGCCCGCGTGGCAAGAGCTTCAAGACCTCCTTCTTTACTACTTCTCTCTCATCGCATTGTTGAGCCTCCTTTGTGGCTCTCTAGAAGGTGTAGCATCGGGTTCGATCAGAATGCGATGTGTGCAAAGAGCGGGACTAATTACCTTGAGATCTTGCAACGAATATCCTAAGACAGATCGGTGTTTTCTAGGACGGTGACGAGTTTAGAAACTTCTTCTTTGTAAATCGATCACTAATGATCACGGGAGTCTCTCTATCACCATTAAGGAAGGCATACTTAGCCCAGAAGGAAGTGGCTTAAGCTCTATAGAGGGTTTTGGTGGAGGTTCAGACTCATCCAGTCTAACGGTTCATCTAAATCAGTGTCTTGTTCTTGGATAAGTCATGGGCGTCTTCTCTCTAGATTGGGTTGAGAAGTTTCTAGAGAAGATACCGACATCACCTCCTGTATTGGATCAGGCTCGAGTTTTGGTTCGGCTTATCGAATTAACTGGCGGCAAAAGCTGAAAGATCTAGATCCTTCCCAAGGTGACCCTTAAGGCTCCCTTCACGAAATCCCTCATGAATCTCATGAGTGGGTGCCCAATTAACAAGGCGACCTCGTCTACGTCAAAGACATAGAAGTTTGCGAGGAAGCTAACCTTGTTAATTGTGATAGAAATATTCTGTGCAATCCCCAACTCTCGACCAATCTTCCAGAAGGAAGCTTAAGGAGTTTATATTGTCGGGTTTTAGCGGTTCCTCACCTAGGAGTGTTAACATCAATGATTTAGACATTAAATTTACTCCTACAGCGGGATCATAGAGGGAATCTACAGCCGTCTTGTTTATGGCACATGGTATGGATGCGAAACACATGACAAAGCTTAATGACATCTGATGATGCTTCAGCCTCCCTGAACCATCGTTTTCCATAATAGACATGAGCTCATGGGCAGTCGCCTTAAGGTAACTTGCCTCAAACTGGGTTGGCATGTGGTTATTAGGAGCTGTACGGGCTATGGATCTCTTTTGCACAGGTTGTTTCGAGACATTGCCATAATCGGCGAAAAGATCTGTCTCGATATTTAGAGGATAATCCAAAGGATGAATTACTTCTTCCTTTGGAGGAGTAGGTGGTTTGATTTAGGTTTGACAGCTTGGGGTATAGGTAAAGGAGTTTCAGTTGTCATGGGTTCGTCCCTAGGAGTTTGATCTTCTCCTCTAGAGTTTCATCATGGTCATCGGTGTAGGCGGTGTTCTTGAGAATGTCGCATGGACTTCTTTACCTTCACTAATGGGTAAATGGAGGAAGCTCCTTTAGAGGCTAAATCAAGGAATCGTGCGGATTTTTTGGCTAGACCGAGATAGAAATGTTGCATACGGGTTGGTTCGGTTAGCTAAATCTGGCCAGAGGATGCTAAGTCTATAAGTCGTGCCCAGGCCGCACCTAGAGTTCCTTCTCGTCTTGTTTGAAGTTAGCACATCTCTACGAAGACGAGCTACGCGGGATAATATGGGAAGTACGTTAAGCAGAACATGGCTTGCAGTTTCTCCCATTCTCCAGTCATACTACCAACGAACTAGCGAGTATACCAGCGTCTAGCTTTTCCCGTTAACGAGAACGGAAATAGCTTCCACTTAAGAGTGACTCTCTCATCCCTTGGATGTGAATACATGAACAAAGTTTGTCGAAAATCACGTAGGTGGGTATAAGGATTCTCATCTACTTCTCCCGAAAGGGGTTCTCCTCAACCATCGCTATGAGGCTGGGGCGAAGCTCATAGCGAGCTGCCAAAAGGCATGAGATGAAACTAGCGGCTCCAACTCAGCGCCCGATGAGCAGCGTAGTCAAAGGTTGTTTGATCATATTGATTTATGAATAAAAGTTCTAATCAAACTACAATAACTTTAACGCTTGTTCTAGCTAACACAGCTACCATTCCCCAGCAACGGCGCCAGAAAGCTTGTTGACACTTCTTAATGCCACCACTAGAACTAGACTATGGAGCCTAATCCCCGGCAACGACACCAGAATGCTTGTTGACACCAGAAGTGGCAAACGGATATACCGCAAGCGCATGGTAGTCAATTGGTAGCCTTTCATTGGGAGTATTCCAGGTATCGTATTTCCCAGGGAACATGAAGTGGATTAACTAGAAGTAGGGTCGTCAAAGGATGATCAAAGGGTATATGATAACTAGGATAGAGAGGTCTTCCTAATATCAATATCTGGTACTGCTTTTAAGAGTACTGAGGTTTACCACCACATTCCTTACTGGGGCGAAGGACGAAACAGTAGTTGATTAAAGGTTCTCCACCTAATAACACTGAGCGGCAATGCTGCTACCCAACTATTATTTTCAACTTGCCTACAACACTTGAGAGGAACTCCAAGCACTGGCTGTGTCTGTCACCCTACCACCAGGCGTCTACACAAGTGCGACAAGAAGTCCACACTGGCAAGATATAGCCTAGACACCACGTCTACACTAATCTTACTACTCTAAAGCTAAGCTTATAGGCCTAGAGCACTTCAACAAAGTAAAAGCAATGTGCCAAGTAAAAGAACTGTAAACATAAATTACCAGACCAGAATATTAAATACTAGAAGGACTCAGATGTAACACTTACAAGAAGAATCGCATCCACTGAGGCGCACCTTGGAGAAGATTCCCGACAGGCCGGGACTCCTCCGTGGAACTCCTCACTCCCTTCCCTCTCTTCTAACAATAAAGCTACTAAGTAGGTTTTCTCTCCTTGATGAATACAAATGAAGAGCTCTAGGGGTTATTTATAGCTGGAGGTGGAGTAGCTGCTACTCCGGTGCCACGTCAGCGATCCGCGTGCTCTCTCTTCCTTGGCCATTGGATCAAACCGCCATAACAACCTCCATGGATGGATGGCCTTGATTTCTTCACGTGTGAAACATGTGCAAGCAACCGACATGGGTGGGATTCACCCTGGGGTTGGCCGACCCCGCCAATGACAGGTGGGCCCACCACTTTGCTTCTAAAGGTGCTGATGTCACCAGGCTGAATAGTGTTGCCAGGCCCCCAAGGGGGGGGGGGTCGGCCGCCCCCTATGACAGGGCTGGCCCACCTTCTTCTCTCCCTTGGTGACCCCACATGTCATGGAGCAAGTCTTGTGAAGTTTGTTGCATTTGGTTTCGGTTGTGGACCCATGAATCCATGTGCTTCTCATCTTGCACCATTGAGTAAAAGCACATGTTTGATCCAAGGGTTGATATTGGCCTGAGCATGCTTCTCTTAGATCATGCCATGTCGCCCTGGCCGAGGTGGCCACCAAGGTGGGGTCGGCCGACCCCCTTGGTGGGCCCACCTGCCTCGTTTTGTTCATTTTGCATCTCCTACAAGTTCACAATCTAAGAGTGCAAGTGGAACTTATTAGTGATAAATATACTCATGATATGCTAATTCCTTGAAACTGAGGCCTGTTGACGGTATTTTGATAAGGTAAAACATGCTATAACTTCCGTCAACAGACACCCAAGTCAGGATGGACCGGAGGTATGTGTTTTTCTCCCAATTTTTTTGCATCCTGTCATGCCGACAGTTGGCAATCTCGAGCTCCAACCCCACACATCGCTCACATGGAGCAAACAAGGTGCTGACTGAGGTGGCCTTCATGGCTTCAGCAAGCTTGGCATTAACTTCTGCCAGCTCAGTTCGCAAGCTAGGACAAAGCTTGCATGCACCCAACAAAGAAGGCCTCGCCTTCACTTCCTCCAGCTCCTTCTTCAGGGAGGGACACTCTTTGCAATCACCCACCAAGTCTAGCCTACTCTTCAGCTCATCATACACCTCAATCAAAGAGGCATATTGGTTGCAAGGTGGCAAAGTTTGTCATATGCATCGTGCACTCCTCACACTCCTCCATATCGGTCACCTTCACCTCGAACCTAGCGAACTCAAGCTCCTTAAGCGCCTCATTCATCTTAGCCTTAAACTCGTTGTGCTATCGGATAGCTCGCTTGAGTTGCTTGTCATGACCAAGAACTATGTCGCAGAAATTGCGCTCACCGGTAAGACGATCGACAAGAGAAGAGGTTGATACCTTGGAGCATCATCGTCGTCGTCGTCGTGTCGGCGTCCTTTTGCCTGGCACTTGTGGTCCTCTTCGTCCAAGGCCATGGTGCAGAGGCCCTTGGAGGAGTGGCCGAAGAAGCAGAGTCCGTTGAAGCGTTCTTCTGTCTTGTGCTCGGATGTAACACTCTGGTGTTAAGCAAAAATAAAACTTGCCATGTCATCATATGCATAGCATTTCATGTGAGTGATAACCTGAGTATGCATTCACTAAAAACAAGTTTATGTTAACATGTTTGTGCTTAGTGAATAAGAAATGTTAAGTATGCAATCCTAGTGGTGTGATGCTTTCATAAGTTATATGGTTATATGTTAAGGGTAATACTAAGTGTATGTAGAAACCTAATTTTCTACGTTTTTTCTATTTCTCTCCTCTCTGTAAGTCCAAAAAGTTGGTCAATTTCAAAATGATTTCAAAAGCAAGTTGTAGCTCTTGTTGAGAGGACAACTTTGGTATTCAAAGTTTTAAAGTTTCTGTACAAATTTTGAATAAATTTGAAATCTTTAAAACCTAAATTTAACCCCAACACTAGATTTCAAAAACTAAAAAGAATTAGACCTTGGTCTTTTAATCAAAGTTGTAGAGAGGATTAAAAGAAACAACTTTTATTAAGATAGATTTTTCAAGTTACTAAAGAAAATCTGAAATAACTCGAACAAAGTTTGAATTGGTTTCAAATTGAAACTCAATTTCCAAAACCAATTTTATTCCCTTTTTGTGTAGTTTTCAAAATTAAGCACAATTTTGGCTATGCTCCAAAAGCAAAGTTGTTCTATTTTTTGATAGGAACAACTTTGATGTATAAAGTTTTACAAGTTTTCATATGAAATCAAAGTAATTTGGAAAAACTTTCTGCCCTTTTTTCCTCTTTGGTTTTTTCCAACTCTATTCAAATTCTGAGCATATTTTGAAAATGTTGCAAAAATAAAAGATGTTCAGTACTAAATTCTGAGCATTTGATATTTTTAGCATACTTTCAACTTATATTCAAAATTTCAAAGTAATTTTAAAATTTTTCAGAAGGGTAGAAAAGGAAGTGGGAAAGGGGGAGATAAGCTTCTGGCTCTGTTCATGGCGGTGGCCGCCGAAGCTTTGACCGGCGACGCCACGCGATGCCACAGCTCTCTCTCGAACAAGCACGCGACCAACTCCGTGGCGAAGTTACCCTTCTGCTGGCTCTTTATCTCGCTCGTGGCGCCTTCTTCCGCACTCGCCGTCGACTTCTTGACACGCAGCCCCGACGAGCACCTTCCCGGCTCGAGCTGCAATTCACCGCCCACCGATCATTCTCATCCCAAATTGACCACGGGTATAACTACCCTACATCTTGCGTACCTCCAGAAACTCTCACTTCTACCTCTACTGCCTCAGAGAGCTTGAGCTCGCCGTTTTTCTTCCCCGCCGGGCAAATCGCCGCCGAGCTCGACCTCGCCGTGGTCAGCCCAACCGGGCACTCCCTCTACTCTCCCTGTCTTGTGTTTCTGCTTTGTATTGATCCCAGATGCTCATCGGCCCGATGGTTTTCTATTTGATGCTCAGGACTCGCCGGAACAAACCTCTACTTCACCGAGCTCGCCGCCGCAAGCCACTGCTTCTGTGACACCTTCCCTCCGTTCATCCTCCGCTCGAACCAGCTAAGCCATCAGCATCAGGGTGAGCTACTGGATCTTCCTAGCCCTTCCGTTCTACTACTACCGACCTAGGTTCGCCGGAACATCTCCGCCGTGGTTCGGTCCGCCGCCGTGCGTGGCAGACCTCACACGAGCGGTAGCGTTAGGTTTAGAGGCTCTATCGGCCGCGGTGACTCCTGGTGCTTATGCTCGCGTCCGTTAGGTCTCTATTGGCCGGAGTTGGCCGGCGTAAGGCTCGCCGGCGTTCGGTGCGCCGCCGTCTGTTCGGCCACCGTCGAGGACCTCCTAGTTGTAAAGACGAGAAGTTCCAGGGTTTGGTTGCAAAGGCGTAGACTCTGTTGAATAGTAAGTTGGACTGCGGGTTGGTTTCCTTTAAGCCGAAGGGCTTTTCTGCAAAATAGCCTGAGTGCGCGGGTGGGAGCCTGGCTGGGCTAGTTTTCGCGCGGATTGGGCCGCGTCGGACTAGGCCGCAAGCCCAGGATGGGCTAGTTTACGTTTTCCTTTTTTCTGTCTTTTGAACAGTAAGCAGTTTTGTTATTTTTGCTATAATTAATCTATAGCTCTGTTAATTATGAAATTTGACATGAAAGTTGATAACATGTCTGTGCTAATATAAAAATTATAAAACTTGAGTTTTGAGTACTTCTTTTATGTCAATAAATCTGTACTTTAATTAATAAATGCCACTTTGAGGAATTATGTATATTTCTGTGTTTCTCCAAAAATCATGAATTTGACATGTGAGTTTGTATCATTAATATCAATCTTCATGATTAATTCAGCTCTGTTGGAATAAGTATAATTTATGTTTGTGTAGAAGCTATTTTAAATGGCTTATGAAATAAATAAAAGTAGTTAATCACTTTAGGATTTATGTGACTTTTGGAATTGTTTGACAACCAGTGGAAACTAGCAAGATTTGCTCCCTGGTTATGGATTCCTTTATGAAAAATAACCTTTTGTTGCTTGTTAAGTTGCATAACCATATTTAAAGAAAATAACAAAACTTGTTTAGTACTTTTAATAGCTAAAGTTGATTTGTTGGTTTGCAACTTTACCGCGAAGGAAAGTTGTACTCTAAAAGTTATAGTTTAAGAAAATTTCCATCTTTACCATGATCATATCATAAGCATCTCATTATTCATGCATATGCACTTCTACGTGTAGATTCCGCTTCGAAGGCCCTAACTCTCAGTGGATTCCCCTGAGGGTGTAGACCCTTCTCGATTTTCAGAATCTTCGAACTTCGCTGATCCTCAAGGCAAGCTCCGTGCATTTAACCTTTCTGTTTCTATTGCAAAGTTTATACAATGATTTATCAACTGCTTTTAAGTAATAGGAGTTGGATGACACAGTAGTTGCATTACCAGTTGGTTACCTTTACCCTATCCTTGTTACCTTTTTGTTTATAATGTTTAGCCAAGATGCACGATGGTGAGATTATCCTCCACTTAGCCTTGAGCAAACTAAGGATGAATGAGTCATCATTGTTAGGATACCTCTCTCAGGTACAAACTGATAAATGGATGAAAAATGAATTTCAGATCAGACCGACAGGTAACTTGCATCCGGATTGGAATCTTGATGTAGTGTTCCTGTCTGTGTCGATTAGGAACCGTCGTTGTTGGTCCTTGATCGAGAGCATGATAGTACCAATCACGGATACGGGTTAGTATGTTGCAGGTTAGAGTCCTGCCATACAACCCGTGGTGCTTTGGTATGTTGCAGGTTAGAGTCCTGCCATACAATCACTTATGTTGTGCAATATGTTGCAGGTTAGAGTCCTGCCATATGTGTGATTGGGAACCCCCAGCTGGGTAGATAAAGCGGTTCGAATCGTCGTTGCTCTACGATAAAAGAGACTCGATCTCTGGCTCTCAACGTAGAGTTTTCAAAACCAAAGCTTTTGGAAATGATGTTTCATCCTAAAGAGATACTTTTGATGGTATTTTGGAGGAAAAGAAGAATGTTTTGTTAAAAATGTTTATTCTGCAAATTCCTTCTCTATTGCTAGCCCCACTACATCCCTTAAAGCTAGCATGACCTGAGTCTTTTCTGTTGACGGGAAGTCTTGTTGAGTACTTTTGTACTCAGGGTTTGTTACCCTTGTTGCAGGAGAGTACATGGATCCACCTTTTGATGGACAGTGCTATTTCACTCTGTAGAGGAGAGTGATAACGATTCTGATGTGTGACCTTGGGCAAGTAACAAGAATTTGGGTGATATATGTATTATAAAGTTCCGAACCGGTTATGTAATAAGTACTTATGGTTTGTAAAACTCTAAGTTTTTAACCTATGTATTATAATCTTTCCGCTTTACTCTGATTTATCTTATCTATAAAACTGTTGTAATACTGTGATGCTTGATGAGGAATTTTCCTGGAAGTAATGTAACGTGGATGATTCGGGTTTCTCGAGGACACCCGACAGACCTCTTGGGTCATTTGGAACGCGTGTACGCCGATCAAAGGTCTTTAGGACAATGATGGGTGCACGTGGGCCACTTAATTCAGGAGGTTCTGCCACAGCTGGTATCAGAGCAGGAATTCCTTAGAAAGTATAACAGTATTTATTTCTGAAAACTTCAAAAGTTTTGAGTCAAACTAAAGTTCAAATTAGTTTGAGTCCAAATTGTTTCTAGACTTATCTTATGCTTCTGACTTGCCTTAATTCATTCTTTAGACTTATCTTTCTATCTAAATGGGTATGTTTTTAGTATAGTTATGGTGATATTTATATCTAAGGAACAATACTTATAACAATATAATATTGCCCTATTTATGAAAAGAAAGTTTATTCACTTCTATGGTAAGTGATTACCTTAAAGTTAATTATTTGTTTGATATATGCTTTGTTCGTAAGTTCGATTCATGCATCATGATTGATAACCTATAATTAACTTTCCCTCTTAGAAGTTGTATCTGAATAGAGTTAATATATCTATCTAATTATAAAACTCTATCTCTTAATCCTGGAACATATATACTTCTAATGTTCAAAATGTATATATTTTAGCAGATGGTACGTACCAAGCAGACTGCACGCAAGTGTACTGGACCTCGAGGTGTTCCTCGACACGTCCTTGCCCCAAGAAATGATGACCTTACTGAGAGTGAGGGAAGTAACCAGCCCCTGGTTACTTACGAAGAAGGAGAAGGTAGTAACACTGCCACTTCACAGCTGCAGGCGGAAGTAGACCGCCTGTATATGGAATTGGCAAGAGCAAATGGAGAAAGGATGAGGGGCAATAGAGATAGGGAAGAGTTGCGTGAGCAGCTACAATACCACCACGAGCAGCACCAAGAGTATGAGTGCAAGTGGAGGCAGGCCGTTGAGCAAAGGAACCGGGCACGAACCCGGGTAGATGTAATGAGGGATAATCAGAACCTCATGGCAAATCATCATGCCGACCTACATAGGCATATAGAGGAGCTGACCGCACAGTTGCAGCCAGAACCTGCCACACCACCACATCCTGAGAATGCTTCTGAAGAAGAAGAAGAAGAAGGAGATGAGGAGTTAGAGCCGGTGGAAGATGAAGTCACATCTGAGGAAGAGTCATAGGTTTCGAGGTTGGATACACATAAGGTGTATCATAGTATCTTTCTGACTTTGTAACCTAGTTAGTCAGAAAACCTCTAATAATGGTCAGGTGTGTAAAATAGTGATATCAGTAGTCCGGCCCAAGAGCGGACTTGTATAAAAAAAAATAAGTTGACCATGATGTGCATGTTATAATGTGTATATGAATGTTAATCAAGGTATGGTTTGTTTAAACAGATGCCTGTTAACACTCGTGGAGCTAGTTCTTCTCATGGTGGGGATAATATCCCTAATGCACCACCAGTTCCACCCTCCTTGGCTGATGCAATTGCAGCATTGGTCAACGCAACTACCTTGTTGGCACAAAATCAGAATGGTGGTCAACGTGGTCGTGGTCGAAATAATAGGGAAGAAACAACATATGTGGATTTCACTGACACTCGTCCTCCCGTATTCATAAAAGCATATGAACCTCTGGAAGCGGATGACTGGCTCCGTACTATGGAGCAGAAGTTCAGTCTTATCAATTGTACCGAGATCCAGAAGCCAGCGTTTGCAGCGCAACAGCTTCGTGGCGCTGCAGGAGTTTGGTGGGCAAACCTATTAGCAGTTCAACCGGCTGGCCACCGAATCACGTGGGCTGAGTTCAAGGAAGCCTTCAGGGCTCACTATATTCCTGATGGAGTTATGAAGATGAAGCTTGAAGAGTTTTTAGCTCTTCGTCAAGGAGATGAACCAGTTATGCAGTACATTGGGAAGTTCAACCATCTGTCCCAATATGCTTTTGATCAAGTTAACACTGATGAGAAGAAGAAAGGATGTTTTATGCGTGGATTGAATACAAAGCTTCAATCTATGATGACCACTTGTGGCAATATTAATTTTAATGAGGCCGTGAATATTGCTATAGCCAGTGAAGAAAAGAACCGCAAGCATAAGGAGGCCAAAAAGAAGAGGGGATTTGTATCAGGGTCTGGATCATCTGGCAGTAATAAGAAACGTCAGAGATTTGTATATCATCCAGTCCAGCAGTTCCGCCCATCTTATCGTCCACCTTATCGTCCGCCTCAGCAGCAGCAGTATTCTCAGAGGACTTTTGCAAAGCCTGTTATGCCTTTCAATAATCAACGTCAACCGTATGTTCCTGCTATTCGTCCACCAGTGCCACAAGCTACAAATTATCCGTGTTACAATTGCGGAAAGGTGGGGCATTTTGCTCTTGAATGTCCTTATCCAAGGCAGAATGTTCCCAATGCCAATGCACCAAGGCCAGCAGGAAATCAGCAAGCAAATCAGAATCGGGGAAATGCACAGAATAATCAAAAGGGTAAAGGTGTTCTGAAGACGGGAAAGGTTTTCCACACTCAAATAGAAGCTATTCCTGAAGGAGAACCTGTTATGCTTGGTATGTTCCCTGTTGCTCAATACCCAGCTATTACACTTTTTGATTCTGGTGCATCACATACTTTCATGAATAGAACATTTGCGGAAAAGCATGATATACCTATTGATGAAACCCAAGATAACTTCTTTATACAGTCACCTGGGGGTCGACTAAGTACTAAGGAAATGGTACATCAGGTACCTATAGATATGGGTGGATATATATTTCCAACCTCCATGATAATATTAAAAGATCCAAGTATAGATGTGATCTTGGGTATGAACTGGATGAACCAGAGAGGTGCAGTGATAGACACCTTGAATAGAACCATCAAACTCAATGTACCTAATAGCAAATCTCAACTTCTTATCCATCTTCCTACTCTTAAGAGAGCAGTTGAACGAGTGTGTGCTACCTCTGTCAAGGAAATCCAAGACATTCCAGTAGTCTGTGAGTTTCCTGATGTGTTCCCAGAAGATTTACCTGGTCTTCCACCTGATCGTGATGTGGAATTTGAAATAGAACTCAAACCAGGAACAGTACCAATAGCCAGAAGAGCTTATAGAATGCCACCAAAGGAGTTAGCAGAATTGAAAACTCAGTTGCAAGGTTTGCTAGATAAAGGTTTCATTCGACCTAGTTCGTCACCATGGGGTTGTCCAGCAATTTTTGTGAAGAAGAAGGACCATACCTTGAGGCTATGTGTGGATTATCGTCCTTTGAATGAAGTGACAATCAAGAACAAGTATCCTTTACCCCGTATTGATCTCCTCTTTGATCAACTAGCTGGTGCAAAGATATTTTCGAAGATAGATTTGAGATCCGGATATCATCAGATCAAGATTAAACCAGAAGATGTTCCGAAAACAGCATTCACTACCAGATATGGTTTATATGAATATTTAGTCATGTCCTTTGGTCTGACTAATGCCCCAGCACACTTCATGTATTTGATGAATTCAGTGTTTATGCCAGAGCTAGATAAGTTCGTGGTTGTGTTTATTGATGATATTCTCATCTATTCCAAAACCAAAGAAGAGCATGCAGAACATCTCAGGATAGTGTTGACTCGCCTGAGAGAACATCAGTTATATGCTAAATTCAGTAAATGTGAGTTTTGGATAGATGAAGTTCAATTCTTGGGTCATGTTCTGTCAGCTGAAGGTATTGCAGTAGATCCAAGTAAGGTCCAAGAAGTTCTTGACTGGAAGTCACCAACGTCAGTACATCAAGTTCGAAGTTTCTTAGGATTAGCAGGGTATTATCGTAGATTTATCCCTGACTTCTCCAAGATCTCTAAGCCGATGACAACACTATTAAAGAATGACACCAAGTTTTTATGGTCAATGGAATGTGAAGAAGCTTTTCAGACTCTGAAAAAGTTTTTAACAACTGCACCAGTATTGGCTCAGCCAGACATTAAAAAATCCTTTGATGTTTATTGTGATGCTTCAGGCAAGGGCATTGGGTGTGTATTGATGCAAGAAGGCAGAGTCATTGCTTATGCTTCACGACAACTTAAGCGGCACGAAGAACATTATCCAACACATGATCTAGAGTTAGCAGCTGTAGTCCATGCTCTAAAGATCTGGCGACATTATTTGTTGGGTAATCTCTGTCACATATATACTGATCATAAAAGTTTGAAATACATCTTCACTCAGTCTGAGTTGAATATGCGTCAGAGAAGATGGTTAGAACTGATAAAAGATTATGATATTGAAGTACACTATCACCCCGGTAAAGCCAATATAGTTGCAGATGCACTCAGTCGAAAGAGTCATTGCAATTGTCTGGAAGTCAAACCAATAGATGTTACCTTGTGCTATGAATTTGAAAAGTTAAATCTTGAAATGATTCCACAAGGAAATCTTGCAAATATGACCGTTCAATCATCCATTAAAGATCAGATCATTGCAGCCCAGAAGGAAAGCAAGGGAATGATCCATCTAAAAGAAAAGATTCACTCTGAGCAAAATTCTAATTTCAAAATAGATGAAGCTGGAGTGATTTGGTTCAAGGAACGGTTAGTGGTTCCAAATGTTCCTGAGCTCAGAAAGCAGATTCTTGATGAAGCTCATGCAACAAGATTTTCAGTACATCCAGGCAGTAATAAGATGTACCATGATCTGAAACAGAAATTCTGGTGGACTAAAATGAAACTCGAAATTGCTAATTATGTAGCTAAATGTGATACTTGTCAGAAAGTGAAGGCAATTCATCTTAGGTCTGCTGGAGAATTGCAACCTTTACCAATTCCATCTTGGAAGTGGGATGATATTAGTATGGACTTCATAGTAGGTCTACCCAAGACTTCAAAAGGGTTTGATTCCATATGGGTCATTGTTGATCGTCTGACCAAATCAGCTCATTTTATATCTGTTAAGACCACATATCCAGCATCTACCTATGCCAAGATATATTTTGACAAAATTATAAGTCTGCATGGTGTTCCCAAGACTATCGTGTCTGATAGAGGGACACAGTTTGTTAATGTTTTCTGGAGGCACTTACATGAGTCTTTGGGTACCAAGCTTCTGCATAGTACAGCTTATCATCCACAGACTGGGGGCCAAACTGAAAGAGTTAATCAGATCTTAGAAGATATGTTAAGGTCCTGTGTGCTTAATTATTCAGAGAAATGGGATGAATGTTTGCCGTTAGCAGAATTCTCTTACAATAACAGTTATCAAGAAAGCATTAAGATGGCACCATTTGAAGCTCTGTATGGCAGAAGATGCAGAACACCTTTAAACTGGTCTGAACCGGGAGAACGTAGTCTCTTTGGAGTTGACTTAGTTAAGGAAGCTGAAGAAAAAGTCAAGTTAATTCGAGAGAACATGAAGATAGCGCAATCCCGACAAAAGAGTTATGCCGATAAGAGACATCGGTCTCTTACTTTTGAAATTGGTGATTATGTCTATCTCAAGGTGTCACCAATGAAAGGAGTTACTCGATTTGGAATCAAAGGAAAGTTGGCACCACGATATATAGGTCCCTATCAGATCCTTAAAAGATGTGGAAAGGTAGCATATCAACTTGATTTACCACCACAGTTATCATTAGTTCATAATGTGTTCCATGTCTCTCAGTTAAAGAAATGTCTTCAAGTGCCTGATCATGTCATTCATGTGGAAGAGATTGAGTTAGAACCTGATCTGACATACTCGGAGTATCCTATCAAGATTCTTGACCAGAAAGATCGAGTCACTCGAAAAAGAACTGTTAAGTTCTATAAGGTTCAATGGAATCAACATACGGAAGATGAAGCAACGTGGGAGTCAGAAGAGTTTCTCTCAGAAAGTTTTCCTGAGTTTCTTTCTTCTGTATAGTCCTTATAATCTGTCATATGATAACCTATCCCCTGCTTTATGTAAAGGTTAGTAATGGAAATGCCTGACACATTTCCTTTTCCATTAGTTAGCCTTCAGGTTAAATCTCGGGACGAGATTTCTTTAAGGGGGAAAGAGTTGTAACACTCTGGTGTTAAGCAAAAATTAAAACTTGCCATGTCATCATATGCATTAGCATTTCATGTGAGTGATAACCTGAGTATGCATTCACTAAAAACAAGTTTATGTTAACATGTTTGTGCTTAGTGAATAAGAAATGTTAAGTATGCAATCCTAGTGGTGTGATGCTTTCATAAGTTATATGGTTATATGTTAAGGGTAATACTAAGTGTATGTAGAAAACCTAATTTTCTACGTTTTTCTTATTTCTCCTCTCTGTAAGTCCAAAAAGTTGGGTCAATTTCAAAATGATTTCAAAAGCAAAGTTGTAGCTCTTGTTGAGAGGGACAACTTTGGTATTCAAAGTTTTCAAAGTTTTTGTACAAAATTTTGAATAAATTTGAAATCTTTTAAAACCTAAATTTAACCCCAACACTAGATTTCAAAAACTAAAAAGAATTAGACCTTGGTCTTTTAATCAAAGTTGTAGAGAGGATTAAAAGAAACAACTTTTATTAAGATAGATTTTCAAGTTACTAAAGAAAATCTGAAATAATCTGGAAAACAAGTTTGAATTGGTTTCAAATTGAAACTCAATTTCCAAAAGTAATTTTATTCCCTTTTTGTGTAGTTTCAAAATTAAGCACAATTTGGCTATGCTCCAAAAAGCAAAGTTGTTCTATTTTTGATAGGGAACAACTTTGATGTATAAAGTTTTACAAGTTTTCATATGAAATCAAAAGTAATTTGGAAAATACTTTTCTGCCCTTTTTGTCCTCTTTGGTTTTTCCAACTCTAATTCAAATTCTGAGCATATTTTGAAAATGTTGCAAAAATAAAAGATGTTCAGTACTAAATTCTGAGCATTTGATATTTTAGCATACTTTCAACTTATATTCAAAATTTCAAAGTAATTTTAAATTTTTCAGAAAGGGTAGAAAAGGAATTGGGAAAAGGGGGAGATAAGCTTCTGGCTCTGTTCATGGCGGTGGCCGCCGAAGCTTTGACCGGCGACGCCAGCGCGATGGCCACAGCTCTCTCTCGAACAAGCACGCGACCAACTCCGTGGCGAAGTTACCCTTCTGCTGGCTCTTTATCTCGCGTCGTGGCGCCTTCTTCCGCACTCGCCGTCGACTTCTTGACACGCAGCCCCGACGAGCACCTTCCCGGCTCGAGCTGCAATTCACCGCCCACCGATCATTCTCATCCCAAATTGACCACGGGTATAACTACCCTACATCCTTGCGTACCTCCAGAAACTCTCACTTCTACCTCTACTGCCTCAGAGAGCTTGAGCTCGCCGTTTTTCTTCCCGCCGGGCAAAATCGCCGCCGAGCTCGACCTCGCCGTGGTCAGCCCAACCGGGCACTCCTCTACTCTCCCTGTCTTGTGTTTCTGCTTTGTATTGATCCCAGGATGCTCATCGGCCCGATGGTTTTCTATTTGATGCTCAGGACTCGCCGGAACAACCTCTACTTCACCGGAGCTCGCCGCCGCAAGCCACTGCTCTGTGGACACCTTCCCTCCGTTCATCCTCCGCTCGAACCAGCTAAGCCATCAGCATCAGGGTGAGCTACTGGATCTTTCTAGCCCTTCCGTTCTACTACTACCGACCTAGGTTCGCCGGAACATCTCCGCCGTGGTTCGGTCCGCCGCCGTGCGTGGCCAGACCTCACCGGAGCGGTAGCGTTAGGGTTTAGAGGCTCTATCGGCCGCGGGTGACTCGCTGGTGCTTATGCTCGCGTCCGTTAGGTCTCTATTGGCCGGAGTTGGCCGGCGTAAGGCTCGCCGGCGTTCGGTGCGCCGCCGTCTGTTCGGGCCACCGTCGAGGACCTCCTAGTTGTAAAGACGAGAAGTTCCAGGGTGTTGGTTGCAAAGGCGTAGACTCTGTTGAATAGTAAGTTGGACTGCGGGTTGGTTTCCTTTAAGCCGAAGGGCTTTTCTGCAAAATAGCCTGAGTGCGCGGGTGGGAGCCTGGCTGGGCTAGTTTTCGCGCGGATTGGGCCGCGTCGGACTAGGCCGCAAGCCCAGGATGGGCTAGTTTACGTTTTCCTTTTTCTGTCTTTTTGAACAGTAAGCAGTTTTGTTATTTTTGCTATAATTAATCTATAGCTCTGTTAATTATGAAATTTGACATGAAAGTTGATAACATGTCTGTGCTAATATAAAAATTATAAAACTTGAGTTTTGAGTACTTCTTTTATGTCAATAAAATCTGTACTTTAATTAATAAATGCCACTTTGAGGAATTATGTATATTTCTGTGTTTCTCCAAAAATCATGAAATTTGACATGTGAGTTTGTATCATTAATATCAATCTTCATGATTAATTTCAGCTCTGTTGGAATAAGTATAATTTATGTTTGTGTAGAAAGCTATTTTAAATGGCTTATGAAATAAATAAAAGTAGTTAATCACTTTAGGATTTATGTGACTTTTGGAATTGTTTGACAACCAGTGGAAAACTAGCAAGATTTGCTCCCTGGTTATGGATTCCTTTATGAAAATAACCTTTTGTTGCTTGTTAAGTTGCATAACCATATTTAAAGAAAATAACAAAACTTGTTTAGTACTTTTAATAGCTAAAGTTGATTTGTTGGTTTGCAACTTTACCGCGAAGGAAAGTTGTACTCCATAAAAGTTATAGTTTAAGAAAATTTCCATCTTTACCATGATCATATCATAAGCATCTCATTATTCATGCATATGCACTTCTACGTGTAGATTCCGCTTCGGAAGGCCCTAACTCTCAGTGGATTCCTCCTGAGGGTGTAGACCCTTCTCGATTTTCAGAATCTTCGAACTTCGCTGATCCTCAAGGCAAGCTCCGGTGCATTTAACCTTTCTGTTTCTATTGCAAAGTTTATACAATGATTTATCAACTGCATTTAAGTAATAGGAGTTGGATGACACCAGTAGTTGCATTACCAGTTGGTTACCTTTACCCTATCCTTGTTACCTTTTTGTTTATAAATGTTTAGCCAAGATGCACGGTGATGAGATTATCCTCCGCTTAGGCCTTGAGCAAACTAAGGGATGATGAGTCATCATTGTTAGGATACCTCTCTCAGGTACAAACTGATAAATGGATGAAAAATGAATTTCAGACCGGACAGGTAACTTGCATCCGGATTGGAATCTTGATGTAGTGTTCCTGTCTGTGTCGATTAGGAACCGTTCGTTGTTGGTCCTTGATCGAGAGCATGATAGTACCAATCACGGGATACGGGTTAGTATGTTGCAGGTTAGAGTCCTGCCATACAACGCCGTGGTGCTTTGGTATGTTGCAGGTTAGAGTCCTGCCATACAAATCACTTATGGTTGTGCAATATGTTGCAGGTTAGAGTCCTGCCATATTGTGTGATTGGGAACCCCCAGCTGGGTAGATAAAGCGGTTCGAATCGTCGTTGCTCTACGATAAAAAGAGACTCGATCTCTGGCTCTCAACGTAGAGTTTTCAAAACCAAAGCTTTTGGGAAATGATGTTTCATCCTAAAAGAGTACTTTTGATGGTATATTTGGAAGGAAAAGAAGAATGTTTTGTTAAAAATGTTTATTCTGCAAATTCCTTCTCTATTGCTAGCCCCACTACATCCCTTAAAGCTAGCATGACCTGAAGTCTTTTCTGTTGACGGGTAAGTCTTGTTGAGTACTTTTGTACTCAGGGTTTGTTACCCTTGTTGCAGGAGAGTACATGGATCCACCTTTTGATGGACAGTGCTATTTCACTCTTGTAGAGGAGAGTGATAACGATTCTGATGTGTGACCTTGGGCAAGTAACAAGAATTTGGGTGATATATGTATTATAAAGTTCCGAACCGGTTATGTAATAAGTACTTATGGTTTGTAAAACTCTAAGTTTTTAACCTATGTATTATAATCTTTCCGCTTTACTCTGATTTATCTTATCTATAAAACTATTGTAATACTGTGATGCTTGATGAGGAATTTTCCTGGAAGTAATGTAACGTGGATGATCCGGGTTTCTCGAGGACACCCGACAGACCTCTTGGGTCATTTGGAACGCGTGTACGCCGATCAAAGGTCTTTAGGACAATGATGGGTGCACGTGGGCCACTTAATTCAGGAGGTTCTGCCACATCGGACCCATCGTCGCTGGAGTCGCCGTCGGAGGTCTTCTCGCCGTCGCTGATGGTGGCGAGGAAGCCACGCCGACCGGCATCGAAAGCCTTCTGCACGTCCTCTCGGCGATAGCTGCCCTTCTTGTTCTTCCCACCCTTGTTCTTTGGCTTGCCCTTGCGCCTGGATTTGGGGTTCTTGCCGAGGAAGCTCTTGTCGTTCTTGGGACAGTTCACCATGAAGTGGTCTAGATCACCACACTTGTAGCAGCCCTCGCGTGCGCCACCACGCCGGTGATTCAGGCGGTTGTTGTGAAACCACGAGAACCGGGTGATGACGAGGGTGAGCTCGTCGTTTCCAAATGCCTCCAACTGCTCCTCCGTGTCTGTAATCAAAGAAGACAAAGAAAACAGAGGAGGTGAAGCGTCAGCAGAGAAAGTCGATCCACCCGTGCCTAAGACCAAAGCCATGGAATGTGAAGATGGGTTCTTCAGCTTGGCCTGAGTCAGGTGATCGATCTCGGTGGACTTGAGCTTGCTGAACAGCTCGTCCACGGTGAAGGTGTCATAGGATGGAGACTCTATGATGGTCGACACCTTCACCTCCCATACCCTCCGATCCAGGGCATATAGCAACTTGAGAGCCCTCTCATGATCGTCATAGGGTAGGTTAGCCCGATTGGCACGCATCTTGTTCACAATCGTTTGGAAACGAGCGAACATGGCGTCAATCGTCTCTCCCTCCAACTGAACAAAGTTCTCGTACTCTCGCTTGTAGGTCTCGAAGAGTCTGGTCTTGACCTGAGCGGTCCCCACGTGATAGCTCTGAAGCTTCACCTAGATCTCTCGTGCCGTCTCAAGATCAGAGACACGCTCGAACTCAGGAAGGGAGATGCTGGCCAAAAGAGCATTACGAGCCTTGGAGTTTGCCTCATGCTGGTCAATCTGGACCGGACCCACACGAGCCACAAGGACTACGTACTCAGCATTCTCACATATCTCCCAGACAGAAGATCCGATGTTGTTGAGATAAGCACGCATCCGAATCTTCCAATAGGGATAGTTCGTCCCATCGAAATAGGGAGCCTTGCCATTCCCTCGATCCATGTCGCCCTTAGGATCTAAAACCAATTAAGGTAGTGTAGATCCCTTAACCGGCTCCGATACCAATTGAAGGACTGGATTAGCGACCAGAGGGGGGGTGAATGGGAGCCTCAAATTCAACTCGTGAACAGAATGGCCCTTGTCCCAGAAAACCACCCCAAAAGCTAAGACTCGAAACAACCAAAGAGTTCACGACCTATCAGTAGGTGGATACCCTAGGAGATGTCCTAGAGGTACAGGGGAACCCCTGGAAAAACCTCAAAATCAACTACCAAAGCCCTCGAGCAAAACTGCAAAGACTGCAGACTTTCGGACTGTCCGAAGTCAGGGTCCCGGACTGTCCGGTGACTGCCGGACTATCCGCGACTAGGGGTCCGGACTGTCCGCCGGCCACAGACCAGAAAACGGACTGTTCTGAAACAGTTCTGGTCAAGTCCCGGAGTATCCGCGGGTTTGTACCGCGGACTGTCCGCCGTTCACTCGACAGTGAACAGTCAGGGGGCTGCGCCTGACTGACTCGTCCAAAACCCGACGCGCGGACTGTCCGCTGTTCAGGTCGCGGACTGTCCGTGACTGCACAGAGAACACGAAACTGCACGGGTTCAAAACCAAATCCGATTTGATCTCATCCAAAACAAAAGGGACTTCGATCAAACTCCTCCCAGATGTTCCTCTACGTATTGGGGTGCTAATCCTAAGAAATCATCGCACCAAACCAAGTCTATCAAGAGAAATCCGAGGATCACCGGAAAGGGGAAAGAACGAAGAACGAACGCGAAATCAACCCGATCTATGGATTCGTGAGGTTAGGAGAGAATTCCTTCGGTAGAAAGAAGGAGCTCATGACCAAGAACAAATTGATTCAAGTGGAATCGAAAATCATCTCACGAAGAGGGAGAACGAGGCAAATCCCCGGGAGATGAAAAACCAAAAACGTGAAGAACACCAACACAAACGCGAATCGATTTGATTTCAGCCGAAATTCCTCCACACGAGGAGACAACGAGAATACAGTCTCCTTTCCTCAAAAGATCCAAATACACAGAGGTATGATTCCCGTCTCTGCGGATCGCTTGCAGCGAGGTATGATTAGAACCTATGTGAGGGCTAGAGAGAGTGCTCAGGAACAAATGACTGCAATGATAGAGAGAGAGGAGGTGTGCCTCTCTTATTTATAGCCTAATACTATAATCCCTTTCTACCCCTAGATACAAGAGAGAAGCGGCCAACCCTAGGGGTATCCCGATCCAACTCTACTTGTTGATGATCCGACGGCCACGCGCCCATCTCATCCTTAGCTTCGCCTCGACGCAAGCCTCAGGATGCCGCCACTTGCCGCCCCGTCGACCGCCACGCCAACCTCGCGGATAGCTGCGCCGCCGCGCCAGCCTCTCCACGCCGCCACGCGTCGACCGTCCTTTTTGCAGACCTCCCCCCGGTTTCGAGGCCGAAACCGGGAAACCTGGGCCTTCCCCCGGTTTTGAGGCTGAAATCGGGAAACCTGTCCTCTGGTTGAGTTTTGTGGCCCAAACTCAGAAACCCGCGAGCCCAGGTTTTGAGGCCCAAACCTGGAAACCGTCGAGGATAGCTTTTAGAAGCTCAGCTAGTGAACCCGCGCCGTAGACGGGATGTGGTTCACACACCCCGAGTTCCAGCACCGATGCCGGAGCATGTCCAGCCTCCACGCCGGGCACAGTGCATTCGCCATCCTTCTCGGCCTCCCACCAAGTTTCACGACGCCATCACCTTCCTCCCAACTCGGCCGATGCACCGCACATCCCCATGTACTCTCGCTTGTCAACGTCACGTGCCAGCTACCACAACTGGTCCTCAGGTCTCCCGGTCCGTCGGTCCAAGCTCCACGTCCGCCCTTCACCGCTCTCGGTCCGTCGGCACGGCTAGTCCCTACTTGACCTTCACCTCACCTTCGACCACTGCCCGAGCTCCGCACCTGCACATCAACACAACCATGAGACATGTTGCCCGTGGATCTATCACTCATCACTCAGGAAGGGAACCACAAGGGCACATATCAACCTTGTGTTCACAGATGTTAATTTCGATTTCGATTATCAACTGTTGTATCCTCGCGAGTGTGGTACTTGAACGATGCGATCCTATATGTTGTAAGTTGTTTAAATTCTTCGAGATTTCTGGACTACAGGAGTTATATGGGTTCAAGTATGAGTCGAAGTCAGTTGAAATTGGCTAAGACGGTACTTGAGCTCTTATAATTTGGACGGTTCCGCCACATTGTTCGTGCTCTTCGGCGGTGGATGAATAGACCAAAATGTCATCAATGAACACCACCACAAAACTTGTCCAATTCACCTTGTTCATCGTGTTCATGAAGTATGCCGGGGCATTTGTGAGCCCAAACGACACCACAGTGAACTCATATTGTCTATACCTAGTCACAAAAGCAGTCTTCGGGATGTCCTCTGGTCGGATCTTCATCTGGTGATAACCTGAACGAAGGTCGATCTTGGAGAAATACTTAGTGTTCCTCAACTGATCCAGCAGGTCATCAATCCTGGGCAAAGGGTACTTGTTCTTGACGGTCACAGCATTCAGATTGCGGTAGTCAATGCACATTCTCATGGATCCGTCCTTCTTTTTCATAAACAACACTGGCGATACCCATGGTGAAGCACTTGGTCTGATGTAACCCATGTCTGTCAACTCCTTGAGTTGCTTCTTGAGTTCTTCTAGTTCATCCACGAACATCCGGTATGGCCTCTTGGCAATCGGTCTTGTCCCAGGCAACAGATCTATCACAAACTCTACATCTCTGTCGGGCAGGATCCCAGGGAACTGCTCAGGAAACACATCCAGGTACTCCCTGACTATAGGCACATCCTCCATAGCCTGACTCTCCATAGCACACAACATGGATACTGACCTCTCCTGATTTGGCTGACATCGAACTGTATAACCCGTTGGGTGTGTGACTTGCACAAACCTTGGTGAACATGATATCACTCTCTGGTGTTGAGTCAACCAGTCCATTCCCAAGATAACATCCAAACCATCTGAAGGCAGTAAGGTGAGGTTGGCTAGAAAAGGGTATCCCTCGATAACTATGCTCACTCTTAAGCATATCTTAGTGCTTCTGAAGTTCCCGAGTGGGGAGCTTGTGACTATTGCCCCTCGGCGGGGTGTAGCTGGCACTCGATGCTCATGTGCAAACCTAGAAGATATGTAGGAGAAGGTAGCCCCTGAGTCAAACAGAACTGAAGCCTTAGCTCCGTGAACAACAAACATTCCGTACACCACGTTCGGAGCCTCCTGGGCCTCCTCGGTCATGTGGTTGAGGCGGCCTTGAGCCGTCTTGGCGGGGGTCCTGTACGATGTGCCCTGGTGCAGCGGCTTCCTTGCTGAAGTTGGCGCGGGCGGGTTGGCGGGCTTCTTCTCAGGGCAGGCAGCCACCCGGTGCCCGGGCTGCCCACAGCCGAAGCAGGTGAAAGGCGTACCACCTATGGGTGCTAGTGTGGCAGCCTTCCACGTGCCACTGCTCTAAGCGGGGCGGGGGTAGTTGGCGGTGTAGGTACCCCCACCTAAGCTTGGTGCAGGCGGAGCCCTTCGCGCAGCACGGGGACGCTGATGAGAGGGAAAGCTTCCCCTCATCCTCGACGCAGCCGGGGCCCTAGAAGACCCCTCAGAGCGGCGCTTCTTTTCCCTGAACATGACGTCAGCCTCCAGACGGTCCGACTCGATCGTCATAGCCTTGTTCATCATTTCCCTCAGGGTATAGCAGGTAGCGCTTCACAGGCTCAACTTGATGTGGGTGTTGATGCCTTTCTTGAAGAAGTACATCTTCTTCTTTTCACTCGGGGTCTCCTCTAGAGCGTATCGCATCAGCTTGATGAAGCGGTTCCCATACTCTTTGACCCTCTGAGATCCTTGAGTGATGTTGTGGAACTCCTCCACCTTAGCGTCCATCGCTCCCTCGGGCACATGGTACTCACGGAAAGCCTCCGCAAATTCCTCCCATGAGATGTGGCTCGGGTCTTCGTGGGTCTCCTGGAAACCATCCTACCATGCGCGTGCAACGCCAGTGAGTTGATGAGCTGCGACACCGACACACTCCTCGTCAGAGCAAGTGGTCAGGTCTAGCTTCTTCTCCATCTCCCTCAACCAGTCCTCAGCGTCAAGGGGGCCGTTGGAGCTGTCGAAGGTGGGCAGCTGTTGACACTCAAAAGTGTCATAAGAAAATAATAAGATTAGGAGAGGTACTCATCCTGAAGGCTAAGTATGGCTGGTCTGACTGCAGTTTTGATGATCTGTTGTGTCTCCTATCATGGGTGCTGCCATAGCCAAACTCAGTTCCCGCCAACACATACCAGGCAAAGAAGGTTATAAGTACAATGACAATGGGTGTTGCAAAATCCATGCATGCCCCAACCATTGTATCCTTTTTCGTGGTGATAAGTATAAAGATCTAGACAAATGTCAACAGTGTAACAAGAGGAATAAGAAGGACAATGACATGTATAAAGTGAAGGACCGAGAAAGCGCTAGCAAGGCGACCAGAGGAGGGTTGAATGGGAGCTCAAAAATTTCTCTCGAAACTTTGGCCAAATGTCCCAAAATCAACCCCGAGAAACTACGACCGAAATCATAATGCCCACAACCCTTGGAAGAGGGTGGATGATCCCTAGGATCACAGCGAGGCACCACAAGAAGATAGCAAACCAAATGCCAAAAGCTCCGGCTCGAACACAACCCCAAAAACCAAGTCCCGAACGTAGATTGATGGCTACGTCGAGAAACTCCTAAGTACCTAGACTAACTAGTAGCAAAGATACCTAGAGAGGTTCCTTGGTCAACTCTAGGGCCAAACGTGAAGTCCGGAAACCAAATGAACAAGCCGAGAGAGCAAACGCACTAAGCCGGAAGACACAGCCAAATCCCGGACTGTCCGCCGGTACGGTCCCGGACTGTCCGCCGGTACGGTCCCGGACTGTCCGCGGGCGAGTGGCGGACTGTCCGCCGGCAAAACTCGCCAAACAGCAAGGTTGCTGCAACGTCCCTAGACGTTCCCGGACTGTCCGCCAAACACAACGGCGGACTGTCCGCCGGTCAAGTTTAAGCATTGTTCACCGAGACACGCAGCCACTGCTCGGCTGAATCCCGATGCGCGGACTGTCCGCGCCCTGAGTGGCGGACTGTCCGCGGTCACTCAGGGAGGGCGATTTTGTTCGCCCTTCACCCAAATCAATCCCAAATCGAATCAACTCACAATCCCACGTTCCCAAACTTGGAGAGGATGATCATGGAGTAGTTAGGAGACTATCCCCAAGAAATCATCCGCTCAAATCGAGTCAATCACCGGGAAATCAAAAGGGGAGGAGGATGAACCAAAAAGCGCCACAAAAACGAAATCAACCCGATCTACTTGTTCGTAAAGAGATAGATAAATTCCTCCGGTGGAAATGATCTCCTTTCAAATACGAACAAGTTGATTCAAACGGATTTCGCAAAGACGCACTAGAGAGGGAGATCGAGTGACGGGAAAATCGCGGAGGAACGAAGAACGCGAAGAACACGAATCAAAACGCGAATCAACACATCGATCTGCAACCGTGTGGCTACCACACGCTACAACAGTGAGGTTACGACCTCACTTCCTCAAAATCTCCAGTACACAGAGGTATGGTTCTCTGCGGATCTCAGCTAGCTACAGCAGGGGATTGGGAGAGCAGGAAACCCTAGAAGCAAAGAGCAAATGACTGAGATGAATAACTGAGATAGGAAGGGAGGAGGGTGTCTCCCCCTACTTATCCTAATTTCTAATTCCTACTCTACCCCTCTCTAATTACAGAGCGAACCAGCTAAACCCTAAGGTTATTCTGGACCAACTCGGTGGTAGGTGCATCCGACGGCCACGCCCGCACAACTCGTAGCGTTGCCTCGACGCAACCTCCCGATTGCCGCCACGTGCCGCCCTCGCTCTACACCCCCGGGTTTGTGGCCCAAACCGGGAAACCAGCCTTTCCAGCCAACCCCCGGTTTTGAGGCCCAAACCGGGAAACCAGCCCACCAGCATCTGAGTTTTGAGGCCCAAACTCAGCAAACCCGCAGCGCCCAGGTTTTGAGGCCCAAACCTGGAAACCGTCCTCAGCCCGAGTTTTGTGGCCAAACTCGAAAACCATCCACGCCCAGGTTTTGAGGCCCAAACCTGGAAACCGTCCACCCGATGGTTTTTCTCTGGCTCTACCACCAAACCGACGTCGTAGATGGGATGCACCTCCCGTGCACCCCGTCCACCGACACGTGTCCCCAAGTCCACGACTCAGGCAACACATGACCGCAAGTCTTCACTTGTAGCTGCCACAGGCTGCCAGCCACCACAGCTGATCCTCGGGCCTCTGGTCCCTCACGTCCGCCCTTCGCAACTCTCGGTCCATCGGCACGGCACGTCTCTACTTGACCTTCACCTCGCCTTCGATCACTGCATCCGTGCTCGACACCTACACAACACAAGCCAAAGAACATGTGCATCATCCCAGTTGACAATCACTCATCACTCAGAGACCCGGCATACACCCATGTATCCGCATAAAGAGCTAGTCAGTACAAGGACAATGACATGTATAGTGGTGGAGAAGCCTCCACGGGTAACAAGAGGAGTAAGAAGGGTGCCAAAAACGTGGAACAAGAATCTCAACCCCTAGAGGAGACTCCATTAGGCATCGATGCAATGAAGAGAAAGGTTCTTGCCTTGGTAATGTGGTACATGCCAGTGACCGACCACTTAAGGCGTATATTCCTAAACCCTAATGAAGCCCCACTCATGACATGGTGGGACGATATGCGCAATGTCAATGACGATGTGATTTCACACCCAGCCGATGCTAGCCAGTGGCAAGACTTTGATAAGAACAACAAACTATTTAGAAGTGACCCAAGGAATGTACGGTTCTCCTTGAGCACCGATGGAATGAATCCATTCAACGAAAGGATGAGCGACCATAGCACTTGGCCAGTGATCCTAACCATGTACAACATCCCAACATCGTTGTGTCAGAAGAGGAAGTACCTCTTCCTCACAGTTCTAGTTTCTTGTCCTAAACAAGCAGGCATTGATATGGATGTGTTCCTCAAGCCTATGATGCAAGAATTTGAGATACTTTGGAATCATGGGGTGCCAATGTACGATGCATTTCGACAGGAGGCCTTCACATTAAGAGCAATAATATTTGTCACTATCAATGATCACCCCGCGTTGTTTTCCATGTCTTGACAGATGAAAGGCAAGATGGGATGCTTAGTTTGTGTGGATGATACTAAATCAGTGTTCCTAAATGGATCCAAGAAGGTTGTTTATCTAAGGAACCATCGCTTCTTAAAGAAAGGTCACAGGTATCACAACAAACTGTACACACGATACTATGGCGGCATCCGGGAGGATGACCCCCCTCCAAAGAGATGTCATATTGGACAACATGTCTACCAAATGGTGAAAACAATACACATTGTCTATGGAAAGAAGATGTTGGATGGAAGAGTTAGAGATAGAAGGACACCTCCTATCGAAGGCGTACCTTTTAAGAAACAATCAATCTTCTTTTAGTATCTGCCTTACTAGAAAGAATTGACGGTCCCCCATGCCATTGATGTTATGCATGTTCAGAAAAATGTCTTTGAAAGTCTCGTCGATACCTTGATGGACATAGCCAAGTCAAAGGATGGTCTCAAAGCACGTAGGGACATGGAGCAGCTAAAGGTGATGCTAGAGCTTCATCCGGTACTTTAGGACGATGGAAAATACACTCTGCCCGAGGCTAGCTTCAACCTAGACCCAGAAGAGGAGAGATTTACTCATAGCCATCCGTGAAATCAAAGTCCCAACTGGGTTTTTAGCGAACCCGAAGAAACTAGTGTCGATGAAGGACCTATCATTTCACTATTGCAAGGCTCACGATTGTCATATGATGCTAACAGTTTACCTACCAATTGTCATCGGTGTTATAAAGCCAGAGTTCCTAAAGATGGCCATCACCCGCATGTGCTACTTCTTCTCAAAGATCTCACAGAAGTTGTTTCGCAAGCAAGAGCTGAGAGACCTCTATGATTTTGTGGTGGAGACCCAAAACCAACTTGAGATGTGTTTACCTCCTACCTTTTTTGACATAATGGTACATCTCATGATTCACATGGTTCATCAGATAGAAGCGCTAGGCCCTTGCTACATGCAAGAAATGTGGGCCTACGAGCGGTCCATGACGGTCCTTAGCCGATACGTGCACAATCAAGCATACCCAGAGGGCTCCATGATAGAGGGTTACAGTACTGAAGAAGTCATCGAGTGTTGTTAAGAGTACCTGAAAGTACAGAGGGATTGGCAATCCCGATTCTCGTCACAAGGGTAGGCTGACTGGAATGGGCACTAGTGGTAGAAAAACATTCATTGACCGTGAATATCAACAAGTCAGTCACGCACATTGGTGTGTTTTCCAGAGCACAAAACTAATGCAACTGTATGTTGATGAACACATGGCTCTCATTATGCAAGAGAGGAACAACTGGTCAAATGAATGGGTCATGAAATAGCATAGACAGCGCATAACGGAATGGTTGAAGGACCAGAACATACAACCTGGAGAAAGTGAAAATTTTGTTACCATTAGTAGGTTGGCAAAGGGGCCATCCCGTCAAGTGACAACTTGGAATGCTTATGAAATCAATGGGTACACATTTTGTATGCACACAAAGGATAGTAAAAGTGTGAACCAAAACAGTGGAATTCGAGTAGAGGCTCTCGATGGAGTTGGTCGAAAGGTCCCGTTCTTTGGCATAATTGAAGATATATGGGAGCTTGACTATGGAGGTAGTCTAAAGGTGGCCCTGTTTCGATGCCGCTGGATCAAGCAACATGATGTCAATGAGATTGGTTTGAGAGTCGTGGACCTCCAGAATGTAGGCTATCGAGATGACAATTGGTGCTCGCTTCACGTGTTGCACAAGTTTTCTATATGCCTGACCCGCCATGTAAATTCCCCCCGAAGAAGAGGAATAAGCATGTGGTTCCCTCCGGGAAACAACACATTATCGGAGTTGATGGCGTGGACAATATTGGAGATTACAATGAGTACGATGAGATGTCACTATTCACATGCTTTCCAACCAGGATCAGTGTAGTGGAAAGAAACCTACCCAAAGACATAATCCCGTGGGAGCGAAAAGGTGCCAAGGGCAAAGTTGTTACGGCGGTGCCTAAGTAGTTTGTGCTAGTGTGTGTGAGACTACATTTATGTATGTGTGTGTGAGACTACATTTATGTATGTGATTGTGAGTGGAACAATATGTATCAAATGCAAAACTTGCCTATGTATGAAATGTAGTTCTTGCCACAAAATCTTGAATCTCACAGAGACTCTGTGAAACTCTATGTGAGACTTGTGGATTTTGAACTACACTTTCGCAACACTTTGTCAAATGCAAAACTTGCCTATGTATGAAATATAGATCTTGATGAGTGGAACAATATTGGTATTCATGACTTTTCATGTTGGGACCGTCTAGGGTGTCGAAAACTCGCACGTAGGTGTCAAAAATCCAAATTTCAAAATTTGACTGGTTCAAAATTTGTCAAATGAAAAGCTGACTGAAACAAAAAACATAGATCTTGATGAGTTTGACAAACTTGGTGTTCATGACTTTTGTATTTGAGACCATCTAGGGTTTCAAAAATATTTATCAAATCTGTAGAGTGGATTTTTCTATATAAAAAATCACTTAAAATTATTTGTAGGGGCGGGTGGTTCAGGAACCGCTCCTACAAATGCTACCTCCGTATAAATAGCGGGTTGTGGAATTCGCCCATTTTTCCTAAGTCTTGGGCGTATACTCTCCTCCCCCGACGCCGTCAGGCTACCAAAATCGTTGCCGCCGCCGCATCCGCCTCTGCCGTCACCGCCCAGCCATGCCGGCTAGGGTGTGCACCGTCGCCTCTCCCTCCCCCTCCTCCCCTCCTCTGCCGCCTCTCCCTCCCCCTCCTCCCCTCCTGAGCCACCTCTCCCTCCCCCTCCTCCTCCTCCTCCCCTCCTCTGCAAGCTCCGTTCGCCGCCGCCGCAAGCTAGGGTTTGCGCCGCCGCCGCCTCCTCCGTCCGTGCTCCAACACCAGGGCCCCTCGTCACCGTCCGCGCTCCTCGACCGGTGTTCTTGGGCGCGCCGCTGCTCATGGAACCCTAGCCGGCATCGTCCGTGCATCGAGGTCTCTTCGGCCGTCCTCCGTTCATGCGTCGTTGCCGCCATTCATGCCCCACCGTCCGCCGTCCGTGCGCCGTGGACCTCACCGAGCGCCCGACACAGGCAAGAAGCATGAGCCCTCGCCCACCCAAGGTACCCGCATGATTTCACTCCCCCTCCCCTCCTCTGTTCGAATATCCCCTTGTTGGATCCTCTGATTTTGATTATTCCATTGGATTGAGATTATTGTCACATGGCTGTTGATTACTCTCACATTGTGATCCAATATTTTTTGTTAGTATTCAGATTTGATCAAGTATTGTCACATGGCTGTTAATTTTATTGGATTGAGATTATTCCATTGGATTGAGATTATTGCCACATGGCAGTTAATTATAAATATTTATGCAAACACACCAGGCCAACAAAAGTTTCAACATTTTAGATACTTTAAATTAGATATGCTACTTGAGCAACTGGGATATGTAAGGGAAAAAATATGAATGGTGTCACAACAGTCCTGTCGATTGATATTATTGAAGATTTCATCTCCACAACAGTTTGACAATTATGAAGCATTCTCATAACTAAAAAAGAATGTTATGTAACAACCACTCAAATATATTATCTGGCCATGTCAAGTTGTCAATAAAAGAAGTAGTGTACCTAACAATGCAGTGTAACAGCATCTGGAAGGAGTTCAGGGTTACTTTCCTTACTAGCTTCTTCCTGCATTGTAATATAATCAAATCATTTTCATTACATGATGCAATTATTTGTATACCAAAACAATTTTGTGGCTAAAACTGTAGTGCAACAATTATTTAAGGTAGCTAAAACAATTATTTTCATTTTGTGCTATTTTATGAATTTTCAGTTAGAGCTACTGTGCTATCATTTCAGTTAACAAATTTGAGTTACTAAATTTGAGAATATGCGCTGCACATGTTGATGTTCTGTTATGGCTAAGTTTGGTTGTGGCACATTAAATAGTTACAGAGTACATGGGTTACTGTTGCTGTTAATTCAGTTTTGCTGTAAGTTAGTACTCTGTAACTAACCACATGTGTACTCTGTAACTAAGTTTAATACTCTGTAACTAACACATGTTTTAACTTAGTTACACATGTTTTAACCCATGTAATCTGTAACACATGTTGCTATTGATCTTAGTTAATGTACTCTGTAACTTAGTTAATGTGTTAGTTAATGTACTTTGTCCATAACAGCAAAACTGAATGATAGCCACATGTGTTAGTTGCAGAGTACTAAGTTTTGTTGTTCTGTTATGGCTAAGTTTGGTTGTGGCTGTTACTAAATATCACGAGGTATCCTATCATTCTTAACAACAACTATTTAATGTGCCAGCAATGCTGTTTAATTTCAGTTGCTGGCATCTTTAGTGCATCTGGATAATTAGCTGATCTATGTCGACTGAATGATAGCATATTCTTTTCAGTTTTGCTATGTCCAGTTCTTTTGTTCAGTTTTGCTAGGGACTGCAGCTAGCTGAACTTAAATACTTAAAGTTTGGTCTGTTTATTAGGGACTGCATTTGCTAGGGACTACATATGGCATATGGTCTGTTTATTATTAGACATCGGATTTATTTATTTTTTATTTAAAAACTTAGCTGATCTATGTCAACTGAATGATAGCATATTCTTTTCAGTTTTGCTATGTCCAGTTCTTTTGTTCAGTTTTGCTAGGGACTGCAGCTAGCTAAACTTAAACACTTAAAGTTTGGTCTGTTTATTAGGGACTGCATTTGCTAGGGACTACATATGGCATATGGTCTGTTTATTATTAGACATTGGATTTATTTATTTTTTATTTAAAAACTTAGCTGATCTATGTCAACTGAGTGATAGCATATTCTTTTCAGTTTTGCTATGTCCAGTTCTTTTGTTCAGTTTTGCTAGGGACTGCAGCTAGCTGAACTTAAACACTTAAAGTTTGGTCTGTTTATTAGGGACTGCATTTGCTAGGGACTACATATGGCATATGGTCTGTTTATTATTAGATATCGGATTTATTTATTTTTTATTTAAAAACTTAAAGTTGAATGCAGTTCTAATTAGTAAATTTCAGATAGCCACCTTATAAACTGTAAACTTGAAGATGCTGCTCTGTACTACTTGTAAATTGTTTACTCATATTAGTTAAATGATGCTCAGGTTGTATAGGCCATCACTGTCAGTTGTTGTGCCTATCTACTATATGGCAGGCATCACCTAATTTGTTTGCCTTAGTCCTACTCCTCTCCTCTCCTCTCCTAAAGCCGATGATGAAATTGTCTAAGTCCATACATTATATATGGAATATTACCTAATGACCAAGAACTTGTGAGCAACTTGGCATCTTTACCAGCCGCCCCTATTCTCTATTATGATGCCTTTATGCTCTGAGTTTTGGGTCAAATGATGATTGACATGCTTCTGAGGCCTCTCCTTTCAATCTTCTCCTCTCTCCTCTCCTATCCTCTCCTCTACTTCCCTCTCCTCTCTTCTCTCCTTTGTTTTTGTCGATGATGAAATTGTCTAAGTCCATATATTATATGGAATATTACCTGATGACCAAGAACTTGTGAGCAACTTGGCATCTTTACCGGCCGCCCCTATTCTCTATTATGATGCCTTTATGCTCCGAGTTTTGGGTCAAATGATGACTGACATGCTTCTAATGCCTCTCCTTTCTCTCTTCTCCTCTCTCCTCTCCTATCCTCTCCTCTACTTCCCTCTCCTCTCTTCTCTCCTTCGTTTTTGCCGATGATGAAATTGTCTAGGTCCATACATTATATAGAATATTGTCTGATGACCAAGAACTTGTGAGCAACTTGGCATCTTTACCAGCCGCCCCTATTCTCTATTATGATGCCTTTATGAAGGACCGAAAAAGATAAAGCAAGGCGACCAGAGGGGGGGGTCAATGGGAGCCTAAAAATTTCTTTCGAAATTCTGGCCTCTGTCCAAACAAAATCAACCCCAAAAACTTCGGACTCAAGAGTGATGCCCACGACCCTTAGTAAGAGGGTGGATGACCCTAGAATCACAGCGAGGCACCACACAAAGAGCAATCCAAAACTCCCAAAACTCCGAGTCAAGTTCGTACCCAAAAGACCCACTCCCAAACGTAGATGGAGGGCTACGTCGGGAAATCCCTAAATACCTATGCTAACATGTAGCAAAGATAGGTAGAGAGGTTCCTAGGTGAACTCTAGGAGCAAATGAGAAGTACGGAAACAAAGCGGAAAAACCGGGAGAGTAAACGCACTAAAACGCAACCTACAGCAGGTTCTCGCACTGTCCGGGCTGCTCGTGCCGGACTGTCCGCGCCAGGGGCGGACTGTCCGCCGGTCACAAGGCAAAATCAGCAAAGCTGCTGAACCGTCCATGCTCGGGCCCGGACTGTCCGTGCCTATCAACAGAGGACTGTCCGCGGGTCACCAGAGGGGAAAAATGCTGAGGAAAACAACCACTGCTCCAGCCGAACCCTCGATGCGCGGATTGTCCGCGGCTGGGGGCGGACAGTCCGCCACTGCCTAGAAAGTGCAAAAACTGCACGGGACAAAAACAAAATCGATTGGATCGTCACCAAATCGAACGGGGTTGCAACCAAACTTCTCCCAAGTGTTCTTCTACGTGTTGGAAAGCTAATCCTAGGATATCATCGCTCCAAACCAACTAATTCATGAGAAATCCGAAGAACACTAGAAATGGGGGAAGAACGAAGAACGAATGCGATTTCGACCCGATCTATGTGCTCGTGGGATTAGAGAAGAAATCTTTCGGTGGAAAGAAGGAGCTCACGACATAGAACAATCTGATTCAAACAGAATCGCAAATCGTTGCTCGGAGAGGGAGAACAAAGCAAATCTCCGAGAAGACAAAAACCAAAACGCGAAGAACCAAAACGCAAATTGATCCAAATTTCAGCCAACACAAGAGTAAGAAATTGATCCTTGGATTGCTACGGGATGATGAATTGTGTAGCACACTGTGTCAGGTTACTAGCCACTCCTCGCAACACAAAGCGTGGATGGCGAAAAGCTCAAGAACAAGAGCCACTCCTCTCTCTAACCCTAGCCTCCTCTCAAATGAACAAAATGAGAGTGACACTTCCCCAAGGATGGGCTGCCCTAACCAGCCCCCTTCATATATATAGGCGCATGTCCAAAGACCAAAACGCCCTCTCAAGAAGAACTCAACCCAAATACCCCCCAGGGGTAAAACTGTCCAACCCTAGCAGTTTTCATCCGACGGCCACGCGCCTTCTCATCCTTCGCTTCACCTCGACGCAAGCTCCTGGATGCCGCCACATGCCGTCACTGTCGACCACCGCGCCAGCCTCTCCACGCCGCCACGCGTCGACCATTCCGCATGGGAACCTCCGCCCGGTTTTGAGGCCCAAACCGGTAAACCCGCCAGCCCAAGTTTTGAGGCCCAAACCTAGAAACCGTCCACCCCGAGTTTTGACGCCCAAACTCGGAAACCGGCCACCCCGAGTTTTGTGGCCCAAACTCGGAAACTGTCAAAGGTAGCTTTTTGAGGCTCAACTACCGAACCCGCGCCGTAGACGGGATGTGGTTCGCACACCCCGACCACCGGCACCGATGTCGATGCATGTCCAGCCTCCACGCCGGGAAGAACGCCTTCGCCTTCCTTCTTGACTCGGCCGACGGCACTTGCGCCGAACGCAAGCCCGTGTCCGACCTCGCGCCAAGTGCCACGACACCATCGTCTTCCTCCCGACTCGGCCGATGCATCGCACATCCCCATGTGCTCCTGCTCGCCGATGCCACGTGCCAGGTACCACAGCTAGTCCTCCAGCCTCTCGGTCCGTCGGTCCAAGCCTCACGTCCGCCCTTCACCGCTCTGGGTCCATCGGCATGGCACGTCTGCCGCACGGCACGCCTATCCTTCACCACTCCCGGTCCATTGGCATGGCACGTCTCTACTTGACCTTCACCTCGCCATCGACCACTATCTCTGAGCTCAACACCTACACATCAACACAGCCAAGAGACACATGTTGCACACGCACACCAACACATAAACACACCACAACTCAACGCCACCGGTTAGTCATAAACATTAAGCGCATAGCGAGATATAGACTCAACCGGGAAAAGCCTCAAACCTTCCTCACAAATGTCAATCATTCATCATATATGTTCTCAATCTCCCCCTTGATGAATGCATTGACTAAAAATAAAACCACAAAGGAAGGGTCTGAAGGCAAGCCTCATCCAAGTGCCCAAAAGCCAAGCAAAAGCAAACACAAGGCTACTTGAGATGAGGAAGGATCATGAAAACTCTAAATAAAAGCTCTTGGTCTCGAAAGAAACGGGAAAAGTGGGCAAAGCCTCCACACAACCGAAGAGTCTAGAGAAACAAGAGTTTCATGAATCCCAAAAGGCACTCAAAAACCAATCTCAAATAAATTTTCAACCAATCATCACAAAAGAAACCAAGGTTCTTATCCACTTGGAAGATTCTTATCCACTTGGGTTTCGAAATTTCACCACCTTGATGATTGAATTTGACAAAAACTAGGCACAAGAGATGGTTTGAGATACCAAAAACGAAAATCTCATTCAAGTGATCAAAAACCATAGAAAGGCAAAGATCAAAATCACTCGACGTGAGAAGATTGCTCATCCAAATGCCCAAAAAGCCGAAGAAAAGCCAAAGAAAGGGCAATTTGAAATGAACAACGCTTGGTCCCCAAAGACATGGGCAACGGCTCAACGCAACCAAGTAAAATCTTAGCAGAACTCCACAAAAGAGCGAAAACTCAGACAAGGAGCGAAAGACTTGGTTCCCAATGACATGGGCAACGGCTCGACGCAACCATGTCAAAAATGAACTAGCCCTCAAGAAGAGGCAGAAAAGGCTCAACACCACTGGCTCAAGGCTCGATACCAATTTAGGCTGAAACAACGCATTAGATTGCAAAACTGCTAGTCCCTCAAGACAGAGGCAAAACGGCTCAACACAACTAGCAGGCTCGATACCAACTAAGAAAACACAAAAAGAAGCTCAAAACCAAATGGAGCACAAACATTCGGAGCACGCGGAGATGTTGCAAAACAAAACAACTCCCCCTGAAAGCAAGCCTATACACAAATGCTATGCAACAAAGCTCACTATGAAGGATACCAATTGAAGGACATAAAAGAGCCAAACTCCCCCTAGCTCAAAGCTCTCCCCAAAATACACGACTCTCGCCTTTGTGCCAATAGTCAAGCTCCCCCTTGCAAACAGCTTCTCCCCTTGAGAAAAGGAAACATGCTGAGGGGTTTTGACAATTCTCCACAAAGTTGACACACACACAAGACAAGTCATCAATCAAAAGCATAGGTATGTACACTAAGCTAATAATGCATGAAAATGCACAATGCAACAGCTTCAAGTGTATAGCAATCAGAATAAAAAGATGCTCAAAAGGGTGCTGGCCTGAAAATGTACCAACAACCAATACAAATGCTAGCAAGTTAGTGTCGCTGGCGGGGTCGACTTCCTCGGCTTGCTGGAGCTCCGGGATCTGCTGCTCGGCGTTTGCCTCTGGCTCCTGATCGGATTCCGGGAGTGTCGATCCTATTGCATGCGACGAATAATAAATATTTAAATGCGGGGTGCGAGATGTGTGGTATGAGAAAGAGCATTTCTTGCAAACCAACAAAACCAACTTGTTGAACCATTGAGGTAAATACTCATTTAATTCATAAAACAAAATCCTTTTATTCACCTATTTCCCATTTAGTAAATCAAAAGAAGCTTAGGTTTGAACTGCAAGTGCACTTTTCTGGAATGAGAAAAATCCACGAAAATTCCAGAAGGCAAACAACAGTTGCTGGACTCCACTGAACAAATTTCAGCCAGAAATAAAATACAGAACTACAGATATAAAAATAACAAGCAAACTGCCCAAAAAGGTACTTTCAACTACAACCCTACTGTAAAAGGGTGCACCACTCTATTTCATATTTTTCCCAGATTCTATTTCATATTTTATGCTTATTAAGAAAGTCCCATGAACAGAAACATTATATTATTTCTTACATGAATTTTCAAAGGAAAACACAGAAAAGCACCTTTGTAAAGCAACTTCAGATTTCTCCACACAACAGGTCATGCTTTAATTTTTCTTAGCTTGAACCTTATAAACAGAGACTGTACAAATTTTCCCACATTTTATCTCGACATATAAAACACCTTAACCTTTATTCAAAGAAATCAGCCAAAAAGGACTTTTAACCATAACAGAAACTTTTCTACATAAACAGTGCATTATATATTTTTCACATGTATAAAACAGGATAATAAACTTACACAAAATTTTACAGAAATTATCTCAACCAGAAAACATATATAACCATTTATCTTAGCAAAAGCATATAAACTGAAATAAAAGAAAACAGTAAAATTAACTCCTACCAAAAATACTTTTCTATTTTTCCAGAGTAGATCTACTCATAAACAAACTAGCAAAACTGAAAGCACTCCATTTGGACTAACAAAACAGGATCTACAAAATAAACAAGCATTTACGGGAAATAGAAAAACATTTTGGAAAACGTTTTCTGGAAAACACTCGGCGTACGGAATAGGTGTGCTCGCTCGGGGCCCGGCTCGAACGAGACAGTGCCCGAGGGTTCGCTCGAGGCCTGGCTCGAGGCGCGGGCGAGGCGGACAACAAACGCCCGTCCGAGGCCTGGCTCGAGGGCCCGGGCGAGACGGAAAAACACACGCCCGTCCGAGGCCTGGCTCGAGGGCTCGGGCAAGACGGAAAAACACACGCCCGTCCGAGGCCTGGCTCGAGGGCTTGGGCGAGACAGAAAAACACACGCCCGTCCGAGGCCTGGCTCGAGGGCTCGGGCGAGACGGAAAAACAAACGCCCGTCCGAGGCCTGGCTCGAGGGCCCGGGCGAGACGGAAAAACACACGCCCGTCCGAGGCCTGGCTCGAGGGCTCGGGCGAGACGGAAAAACACACGCCCGTCCGAGGCCTGGCTCGAGGGCTCGGGCGAGACGGAAAAACAAACGCCCGTCCGAGGCCTGGCTCGAGGGCTCGGGCGAGACGGAAACAGGGGAGAGGTTTGACCGTCGATTCCTCGCCGACGGTGAGGTCGCCGGCGGGTAAGCTAGGCTTGCGAACTCGTCTCGACGAGGCGCATCGAGTGGTGTAGGTGGTTTGGCTAGCGCACGGCCGGAGCATGCCGGCGGCGAGTGGCGGCGCACGGTGATGGCGGCAACGCGCGGCTACGCCGTTTCCGGCGGCGGCCGGAGATATTGGAGGAGGCAAAAGTTCGAGAGAACCCTAAGGAGCAAAGCTACGGGGTTGGTTTGGCTCGGGTGGCTCCAGAGGAGCTTGGCCACGAGCGAGGTCCGCGGTGGCGCCCATGGCGCTCGGCCGGAGAGAAACGGGTGGTAGAAGACGGTAGCGTTGAGACTGGGTGGTGTTCTCACCTTGCCTTGACTCGATGAAGCTCGAAGATGAAGAAGAAGAGTCGGTGGAGCTCGGGTTGGGGAAGAACGGCGTTGCGGCTCGGCGGTGGCGACTGACGGACCGAAAGAGGCGCTTCGTCCTCCGGCGGCGAAGGGGCTCGGTCGGGGACGACAACGTGCACACGGCGTGTTCACGGTGTAGGCGGAGCGGTGTACGGAGGGAATCGAAGGGAGGTGCTCCGACGAGGTCAGAACGGAGAGGGGTGGTTGCGGCGGTGGTCGCGGCGAGCGGGGAGCGCTCGGTCCGTGTTCGTGCACGGGCGAGAATGTGAGCGAGAGTGAGAGAGCGAGTGCGAGTTGTGTGCGCGGGTGAGCGAGGGAGTGAAGGGGTGCTCGGGGTTTTGATCGGCTTGACCGGCCAGTGGTCGTGGCGGGACCACGGCGGCGCGATCGGCGAGGCAGCGCGGTGATGCCGTGCACGGCGAGTGGGTGCGGCAGGCGAGGCGAGCGGAGAGTGGCCGGGGGAGATAGCTTGCGTGCTCGAGTGAGAGAGGATCGAGCGAGGAGTGGCCGGCGAGGATCCTCGGCAGCATGTGGCGGCCACGTGGCGGTTGCGGCCGGCGTACGGCGCGGCATGTCAGCGGCAGCAGCGCGCGGCGCGCGCAGCACGTGGGCGAACGCTGGCGAGCGGCGCGGGGTGCGCGGCCGAGCTGGGCCGGCGCGCGCGAGTCGGGCCGAAAAGGCCAGATGGGCCGAAAGGTGGGGCGCGGGAGAAATCGTTTTCCTTTTTCTTTTTCCAAATTCTTTTCAAACTTTGACCACTCAAAAATAGTTTCAAAAACTCCAAACTAGGTTTTGACCCAAATATAAAAGTTTCTTGAAATAATTTTCTCTACAACTTTCATATAGGACACTTTTTCTGAAAACCATTTTTAAATCCTCCACATAAACAAAGCCAATTTTAAAGTATAAACCATTTTGTTTGACTTATTTTTATTTACAAACTAATCTGAACTAGGTCAAAACTTCAACATGAAAAGCACTCTACTCAATATTCTCTATTTTATAAAACTCTTTGCCAAAACAGAAATCCACTCAAACAACCAAGTCCAATAGAAATCCAAATCCAAATAAATAAACAAAAGGCAAAACACTCTCATGCTCATGAAATGATGCAATGCGTTGCTCATGTTTCTTTAGTAGCTAAATGCAGTGCCTTAATGCAGTGCTTGACACTAGAGTGTCACAGCCCTTCCCCCCTTAGAAGAAATCTCGTCCCGAGATTTGAGTTACGTACCAATCCTTATAAAAAGCGGGGTAGTTCACTCGTAAGTACTCCTCAGTTTCCCAAGTTGCATCGTTGGGTCCGTGATTGCTCCAAAGAATCTTATAAGTTTTCACTGTTTGGGTACGAGTTTCTCGGGTCTTGGTATCCAAAATCTCCTTGGGTTGTTCGTAGTATTCTAGGTCTGATCTGATCGTGACGTCCGGGATTTGAACTTCTTCATGTTCTGGAACTCGAAGACACTTCTTCAATTGTGAGACGTGAAACACTGGAAAGACTGCGCTCATCTCTGGGGGTAACTGTACTTCATATGCTATTTCTCCCTTCTTTGCTATGATCTGGTACGGTCCCACATATCGAGGTGCTAACTTCTTCTTAATCCCAAACGTTGGACCTTTCTCATGGGTGAGACTTTGAGGTAAACATAATCTCCTACTTGAAATTCCATGGGTCTTCTTCGTGTGTCGGCATAGCTCTTTTGCCGGGATTGTGCTACCTTAATATGTTGTTGTATTGTTTGCACAATCTTTTCGGCATCCTTTACGAAATCTGACCCATAAAATTCTCGATCTCCTGATTCAACCCAATTAACCGGGGTTCTGCATCTTCGTCCATATAGAACTTCAAAAGGTGACATCTTTATACTTTCCTGGTAGCTGTTGTTATACGAAAACTCAGCAAGGGGCAACCATTTCTCCCATGATTCTCTTGAAGATAAAACACAAGCTCTTAGGATGTCTTCCAAAATCTGATTTACTCTTTCAGTTTGTCCTGCGGTCTGGGGGTGATAGGCAGAACTTCTTACCAACTTAGTTCCTAGTTCCTTGTGCATCTGTTCCCAAAAACGTGCAATGAACTGGGGTCCTCTATCAGAAACAATCCTTTTCGGAACTCCATGTAACCTCAAGATATTCTGAATATACAAGTCTGCATACTGATGGGGGCGGTGTGTAGTCTTAACTGGTATGAAGTGAGCTACTTTAGACAATCGATCCACAATAACCCAGATAGAATCATTTCCCTTTTGAGTAGTGGGAAGACCAGTGATGAAATCCATGCTGATTTCTTCCCATTTCCACTCTGGAATTGACAACGGTTGCAACAGTCCTGCAGGTCTCAGGTGTATAGCTTTTATCCGGCAGCAAGTATCACATCTGGCGACATAGGCTGCGACTTCTTTCTTCATCTTTGACCACCAATACCTGGTTCTCAAATCCTGGTACATCTTACTGCTTCCTCGGTGAATCGATAGCTTTGAATTGTGAGCTTCATTCAGAATTCTTTCTTTCAGCTCAGTGTCTTTAGGAACAACCAACCTCTGATTATACCATAGAATTCCCTGCTCATCTGTCCTGAAGTTCAAAGAACTACTGGTTTCCATCCTCTTCTTAATCTGACAGATCTCTTCATCGGTCTTTTGTCTCTCGATGATGTCACTTTCCAAGGTGCACTGAAGAGTGATGTTGTTCACCATAACGGGGTGCATAAGGTTAAATCCATCTTCCAAAAGTGGTTGTAGGGAGTTGCAATGAGTCTTGCGACTCAAGGCATCGGCTACAACGTTTGCTTTTCCAGGGTGGTAATGCACTTCCAGGTTGTAATCCTTAATTAGCTCTAACCATCTTCTCTGCCTCATGTTCAACTCTGGCTGGGTGAAGATATATTTCAGACTTTTATGATCCGTGTACACATGACATAGATTTCCCATAAGATAATGTCTCCATATCTTGAGTGCATGCACAACGGCTGCTAGTTCCAAATCATGAGTGGGGTAATTCTCTTCATGCGGTTTCAACTGGCGAGAAGCATAGGCGATAACTCTTCCATTTTGCATGAGTACACATCCAAGTCCAATCTTGGATGTGTCGCAAAACACATCAAAAGGTTCCTCTAAGTTTGGCTGAGCCAAAACAGGCGCGGAAGTCAACAACGTTCGCAGGGTGCGAAAAGCTATTTCAGACTCTGGAGTCCATTCGAACTTCTTGTTCTTCTGCGTTAAACGGGTCATAGGCTTGGCTATTCTTGAAAAATCCAGAATAAACCGACGGTAGTATCCGGCCAAACCCAAAAAGCTGCGTACCTCATGTACGGTGGTGGGTGCTTGCCAATCCATAACTTCCTGTACCTTAGAAGGATCCACAGAGATTCCTTCCTCTGAAAGGACGTGACCAAGAAAATGTACCTTCTTCAACCAAAACTCACACTTGCTGAACTTAGCATACAACTTGTGCTTTCTAAGCCGGGTTAGAACAACTCGTAGATGCTCAGCATGGTCCTTCTCATTCTCAGAGTATACCAAGATATCATCGATGAACACTACAACAAACTTATCCAACTCTGGCATGAAGACCGAATTCATTAGGTACATGAAATGTGCCGGTGCATTGGTTAACCCAAAAGACATAACTAGATACTCGTAGAGTCCGTATCTAGTGGAAAAGGCTGTTTTTGGTATATCCTCTCGTCTGATCTTGATCTGATGGTATCCTGACCTCAGGTCGATCTTGGAGAACACGTTCGCCTTCGACAACTGATCGAACAAGACATCGATTCGGGGTAAGGGATATTTGTTCTTTATAGTTACTGCATTCAACGGTCTGTAATCCACACACATCCTTAAAGTTTTATCCTTCTTCTTCACAAAGATAGCGGGACATCCCCAAGGTGACGAACTAGGGCATATCAAACCCTTATCTAACAGCTCTTGCAACTGAACTTTAAGCTCTGCGAGTTCTTTAGAGTGCATTCTATACGGTCTTCGAGATATGGGTGTTGTTCCAGGGACTAACTCTATAGCAAACTCCACATCTCTGTCTGGCGGTAGTCCAGGCAACTCATCAGGAAAAACATCTGGAAACTCACACACTATTGGGATCTCAGCTATCTGCTTTGCCGTGATATTGAACAACACTCCGATCTCATGGGGGTTTCGAGGTAACTTGAACCGAAAGGTAGACCCATTACTGGGACTAACCATGGATACAACTCTTTCTGCAGTGTCTAGATTAACCTTCTAGAGTTTCATCCAACTCATACCCAAAATTACATCCAAACCTAGACCAGGAATGACTATGGGGTCCACTACGGCCTGTTTATCCCCAAAGGTCATTTCCACTCCTTTAGCCATTTTACGCGCGGAGAGAACAGCTCCGGCGGAACTTATCTGATATCCCCGGTCTAACTCTATCAACTCAAGATTACTTCTTATAACAAAATTATCACTTATGAAAGAATGCGATGCTCCAGAATCAAACAGCACAACTGCGGGGCATTGATTAACAAGAAACGTACCAGCGGTTACAGGCTCTCCTTCTGGCACTTCTTCCACGGTGGTGTGGTGCATATGACCCGTACGAGGTGGGGGCTGAGTGTACTGCTTCTTTGGGCGAGGGCACTGACGTGACAGATGTCCAGTCTGACCACAATTGTAGCATGGGCCAATCACATAAGGAGTCTTGGGACCTCCGGCACTTCCTGCTTTGTTCTTGTTCTGCATCATAGGGGCGGTGTAGGGCTTCTGAAAGCTGGGACGGGAACGACTGGTAGTGATCTTTCTCTGTGGGGGACGGAATCTTGCTCCTGTGACAGGCGGGCGGTACGGGGCGCGTGCTCCGAAAGGGGTCCTCTGTTGAGACGAACCTCCTTCGTTCGCACGACGGCGCGTCTCTGTTGCTAGCCGGCTGTCATTGGCCTCTTGATTTAGGCAGTCGCTGACGAAGTCACTGAAGGTGGTGCGGTGACTGTCGCCCATCTTGGAAAGCATAGCGGCACTCATTCCACGCTTAAAGCTTGCGATCTTCTTGGCCTCAGTATCAACAAAGTCTGGGGCGTAGCGAGCTAGGTTGTTGAAACTGTGAAGGTACTCGGACATGGACCTGGTTCCCTGAGACAACCTCATGAACTCTGCAACTTTCATTTCCATCAGACCACTGGGGATGTAATGGTTGCGCATGGCAGTAGAGAACTGGTCCCAAGTGACACGTGCATTTGCGGGCAAGGATGCACGGTACTGGGCCCACCACAAACCTGCGGGTCCTTCCAACATGTGCGCGGCGTACTCTGCTTTGAGCTCTTCTGTCAGACGAAGCAGACGGAACTTCTGGGTGATGGAGTTGAGCCACTCATTAGCCTCCAGCGGTTCGGTGGCTTCCTTGAACACAAGAGGGCGAGTGTCCAAGAAATCACGATAAGAGCTGTACTGGTTGGGCTCCGGGCCTTGGCGCTGATGGTGCTGCGGCGCGGTGTTGTTAGCGATGTTGCGGAGGGTGGCTTCCATGTGCCTCTGCATTTCCTCCATATTCCTTTGGCTGCCCAAGAACTGGCCAAAGAACGCTTCCGGCGTCATCGGCGGCGGTGGGGGAGGTGGCAGATTCTCCTCCTGTCCGGCTCCCTGCCCACGCTGGCTGCGAGTGTGTGCCGGCATCTGCATATCCCATTATTAAGCAATCATTAGGTGATGTTACATCGATCATGAATAAATACTGTGCTGTACATAATTCAAAAATTTAGCACACGACCAAGTATAATTACTCATTTCCATACCACGTCACAGAATAATCGCTCAAAATTAGACACGCAAACGACGGATTTCCATAAAAGGTGCCGGATCGAAGTCCGGACTTTGTCCAAAAGCTTTACATACCATCAAGCAGTTAGGCATAAAACCAACACATGTCTTAGGGTGTTACGTCACTTAGCGAGCAAGCTCAAGCTATACAAAAGAAAAACGTCTCCTAGATAAACTAGCGCTCAGACGTCTCCAGCGGCGGATGCGGCGTCCTCTACGTCAGCGTCGAACATAGGCTCATCAGCATGAGCCTCCTCCGGTGGGGCGTCGGGACCAAAGACCTCTCCGTCCTGGGGATCCGGGGCCTCTGCTGCGGGAGCTGCTGGGGCGGCGGCCTCCTGTGCGGCGTGATGCATCTGGTGGACGGCCTCGTGGAGCTGGTCGATATAGGTCTGCTGTCCGTGTATCTGCTGTATCAACAGGTGGGCTCCCTCTCTGAGCTGGTCGAGCGCGGTGCGGGCCTCATCCCTCTGAAGAGCGATAGTCAGGTACATCTGCTTTGCAACTGTCTTGGCAGTGGACTATGCTGCTGTTGTGGTGCGGGCGTCGTCACGCTCCAGAGTGAGCTGCTGAATCCTCTCCTGCAGACGAGCAACCTCAGCGTCGAAGTCCTCCTGAAGCTTTCGCTTGCTCTGGTAGGTGGCTGTGAGGGTGAAGGACACGCTCCCGAGAGTGTGCTCCAAACTCTCACACACACCCAACAAAGCTCCGGTGGCGCTCATCGCAGGCGTCTCACAGTAGAACCTCTCCTCTGGGCTCCCTGTCAGGACTGACTCCGAAGTCTTCTTCCAGCGCAATGGGAAAAGTGATCCACGGGGAAACACTCCTGCCATCGCACTTGCCAGGTCGGCGGGGAAGCGGGCGATGATATCCTTCAGCACTAGGTATGCTGCCCTGTTGGCTCCATCCTTGGCACAAGTGCCTCTGGTGATCTCAGTCCATCCTGTCCAGTGCGGCTTGGCAGGCAAGGCTTTGACCTTGATCTCTACCATAACCAGGGAATCCTGCCCGTAGATCTCCTTCTGCCAAGAGTACTTGGGCTCCTGTCCTTCCTCATAACCCACTGCCTGCAAAATCCTCCAAAGGATAGTCGGCAGCCCGAAGTAGGTCAAGAACGTCCTCCGGGTCAGCTTGGTGGCCAAGCGATGACGCGGAACTCCTCTGCCTCTGGTGGCCTTGCGAGCAGTCAACTTGGTCCGGGCCATCTGTAGAAACAAAAGGGTATCGAACTCTCGTGAGACGGAGACTAAGTTGGCATATTTTATAGAAAAGAGACAACTTTTAATTTAAGGGGAGGTAATGTAAATGCAAGAATATAAACATGATGCATGATCGTACTTACGTTCTCACTCACTAACATGACTCGCAAGTCCTAACGTTTTAGTCAGTGGTAAGAACGATCTCTCATGCGTTATCTACCCGTTCTACTCGTTCGCATAGTTAGTGTACCTGCAGAAGATCCATTTCAGCCCAAAGAAATTCCCAATGATAAAGCAACCGAGTATTGACTAATATGCGCAACACATAGAAGCCAACACTAAACACCATGCACCAATATAGAAAATACCCTTGAAAACATTGATACCCTCGTATGGGTCTGCGTGGAGCTCGCACATACTTGGTATAAAAACTCTCACCTAGACCGACGGTTGGACGGTCATGCTCTCATATCTCACAAAATCATTTTATGCATGTTTTCGCGATCGACGCATTCTCTTTTTCCCGAGAATGGACCAGCAAATAAAGATCCAGCATGAAGCAAAACCCTGAACCCCTGTTAGCAGTTAGACCACCTGATTCCTAGTATAGGGCTTAAGGACGAGACTGGGCACACTTAGTAATTGAAAATAGTTTTGAAAATAGTTTTGAAATACCCATTTTAGTTTGAAAATAGCTCTTTACGGAGGTAATCACTTGAACCATGCTCTGATACCAGCTGTGGCGGAACCGTCCTGATTATAAGAGCTCAAGTATTATCTTAGCCAAATCCGTCTGACTTCGACTGATACTTGAACCCATACAACCCCGGTAGTCCGGAAATCTCGAAGGATTTCTAACACCATACATCATACAGGATCGCATCGTTCAAGGATTACATTCGTAAAGATACATCATAACAAAAACGAAACCGAATTTAAAATATCAGAGTGCGAATTTAAAACGGAGTTATTACAATACCGAGTTTAAAAGTGCGGAAGCTGAAATAGTTTAAAGCACGTCCACCACACATGTGGTCCAAATAAAACATTGTTTTGATAAATTCACTCGACACAACTCACTCCTCCCTTTTTAAGATAATGTGCCACTAGTAGTCTCGGTCCAGCAAAAGAAAAGGGGAAAGCTTCTGGACGACCCTGCCTTGGGCCTACTCCTCATCACCTTCCACTGGGTAGAGGCAGTGCTTACAATAGCCGAAGTAGACCTGGCCATCTGCAACAAACGGGATAAACCGTGAGTACTGGAATGTACTTAGCTAGACTTACCCGTCCAACTGAAAATAAAGACACCAAGGACATGCAAGGCCTTTTTGGGGTGGAGCTGGGATCTTGAATTCGCGAAAAGCTCAATTTAAGATAAGCGAAGTATTAGTGAAGTTAATGAGCTGTCATCTTTTATACCTATTCCTTCTTCTAGGTTTGCACCTGAACTATTGCACACACTTGAGTCTAGCAGATAAATAATATAACCATATCCAGTTGACTTGTCCACATTTTAGTTGAACCTTTAGATATCACATGGAGTTGTATCGTGGTGAAGCTCGCCATAGTTTCCCACTAACCGGGGGAGACGGTGACTCGAATCGAATTCCAAACCAGCTGGTGAAAGACCTTTAATACCAGCCCACACTTTCCCCGTCGGGTCCATGCATTGGGCAACCGCTCGACGCTTGTTCGTGGTGGTAATCGCCGCGGTTCAAGCACGGACCGCCCAATTGGAACCTGGCGATGGCCTCACGTGGCAGATCGCAATTTCCATACTAGAGGGCATGACACGGGTTGAGACCGGCCCGAACAGCTTCTAACCGGCTTTGGGGTCGATGATTACGGCACTGACATATCCCTGAGTTAAAGGGCGCGTTCAAAAATGAACGAGGGCCAACATCGATACAAACCTACACGATCCAACGGACGGACTGCCCCAAGTTTCCAAACTTGTGCCCTGCCTTCCAGTTGACCGTATTTCATTACTACTCAGGTTCTTTTCCACGATAGCAAATATAGCCAACCGTGATCCGATAAATAACCATCAGGGTATTACGGGGACATCCTTAACTACTACTTTTATTAAGCAGGCTAAGCAATTCTACATTGCAAATAAATAACAGGATAATAAGGTAGATATTAATCAATCATCAAGGAATGGTAATGCAGCAAATAGGATTCATTCAACTCCTAGACCTAATGCATCACAATAAAAAAAAACTCAAGTAATTTAATTGTAAATACTGGGAGACTTAGAATGCTCCGGGGCTTGCCTTGGGTGAAGACCGAGGCCTCGTGGGAGGGGCACTCGGGCAAGTTAGTGTCGCTGGCGGGGTCGACTTCCTCGGCTTGCTGGAGCTCTGGGATCTGCTGCTCGGCGTTTGCCTCTGGCTCCTGATCGGATTCCGGGAGTGTCGATCCTATTGCATGCGACGAATAATAAATATTTAAATGCGGGGTGCGAGATGTGTGGTATGAGAAAGAGCATTTCTTGCAAACCAACAAAACCAACTTGTTGAACCATTGAGGTAAATACTCATTTAATTCATAAAACAAAATCCTTTTATTCACCTATTTCCCATTTAGTAAATCAAAAGAAGCTTAGGTTTGAACTGTAAGTGCACTTTTCTGGAATCAGAAAAATCCACGAAAATTCCAGAAGGCAAACAACAGTTGCTGGACTCCACTGAACAAATTTCAGCCAGAAATAAAATACAGAACTGCAGATATAAAAATAACAAGCAAACTGCCCAAAAAGGTACTTTGAACTACAACCCTACTGTAAAAGGGTGCACCACTCTATTTCATATTTTTCCCAGATTCTATTTCATATTTTATGCTTATTAAGAAAGTCCCATGAACAGAAACATTATATTATTTCTTACATGAATTTTCAAAGGAAAACACAGAAAAGCACCTTTGTAAAGCAACTTCAGATTTCTCCACACAACAGGTCATGCTTTAATTTTTCTTAGCTTGAACCTTATAAACAGAGACTGTACAAATTTTCCCACATTTTATCTCGACATATAAAATACCTTAACCTTTATTCAAAGAAATCAGCCAAAAAGGACTTTTAACCATAACAGAAACTTTTTCTACATAAACAGTGCATTATATATTTTTTACATGTATAAAACAGGATAATAAACTTACACAAAATTTTACAGGAATTATCTCAACCAGAAAACATATATAACCATTTATCTTAGCAAAAGCATATAAAATGAAATAAAAGAAAACAGTAAAATTAACTCCTACCAAAAATACTTTTATATTTTTCCAGGGTAGATCTACTCATAAACAAACTAGCAAAACTAAAAGCCCTCAATTTGGACTAACAAAACAGGATCTACAAAATAAACAAGCATTTACGGGAAATAGAAAAACATTTTGGAAAACGTTTTCTCGAAAACACTCGGCGTACGGAATAGGTGTGCTCGCTCGAGGCCCGGCTCGAACGAGACAGTGTCCGAGGGTTCGCTCGAGGCCTGGCTCGAGGCGCGGGCGAGGCGGACAACAAACGCCCGTCCGAGGCCCGGCTCGAGGGCCCGGGCGAGACGGAAAAACACACACCCGTCCGAGGCCTGGCTCGAGGGCTCGGGCGAGACGGAAAAACACACGCCCGTCCGAGGCCTGGCTCGAGGGCTCGGGCGAGACGCAAAAACACACGCCCGTCCGAGGCCTGGCTCGAGGGCTCGGGCGAGACGGAAAAACAAACGCCCGTCCGAGGCCTGGCTCGAGGGCCCGGACGAGACGGAAAAACACACGCCCGTCCGAGGCCTGGCTCGAGGGCTCGGGCGAGACGAAAAACCACACGCCCGTCCGAGGCCTGGCTCGAGGGCTCGGGCGAGACGAAAAAACACACGCCCGTCCGAGGCCTGGCTCGAGGGCTCGGGCGAGACGGAAAAACAAACGCCCGTCCGAGGTCTGGCTCGAGGGCTCGGGCGAGACGGAAACAGGGGAGAGGTTTGACCGTCGATTCCTCGCCGACGGTGAGGTCGCCGGTGGGTAAGCTACGCTTGCGAACTCGTCTCGACGAGGCGCATCGAGTGGTGTAGGTGGTTTGTCTAGCGCACGGCCGGAGCATGCCGGCGGCGAGTGGCGGCGCACGGTGATGGCGGCAACGCGCGGCTACGCCGTTTCCGGCGGCGGCCGGAGAAATTGGAGGAGGCAAAAGCTCGAGAGAACCCTAAGGAGCAAAGCTACGGGGTTGGTTTGGCTCGGGTGGCTCCAGAGGAGCTTGGCCACGAGCGAGGTCCGCGGCGGCGCCCATGGTGCTCGGCCGGAGAGAAACGGGTGGTAGAAGACGGTAGCGTTGATACTGGGTGGTGTTCTCACCTTGCCTTGACTCGGTGAAGCTCGAAGATGAAGAAGAAGAGTCGGTGGAGCTCGGGTTGGGGAAGAACGGCGTTGCGGCTCGGCGGTGGCGACTGACGGACCGAAAGAGGCGCTTCGTCCTCCGGCGGCGAAGGGGCTCGGTCGGGGACGACAACGTGCGCACGGCGTGTGCACGGTGTAGGCGGAGCGGTGTACGGAGGGAATCGAAGGGAGGTGCTCCGACGAGGTCAGAACGGAGAGGGGTGGTTGCGGCGGTGGTCGCGGCGAGCGGGGAGCGCTCGGTTCGTGTTCGTGCACGGGCGAGAATGCGAGCGAGAGTGAGAGAGCGAGTGCGAGTTGTGTGCGCGGGTGAGTGAGGGAGTGAAGGGGTGCTCGGGGTTTTGATCGGCTTGACCGGCCAGTGGTCGTGGCGGGACCACGGCGGCGCGGTCGGCGAGGCAGCGCGGTGATGCCGTGCATGGCGAGCGGGTGCGGCAAGCGAGGCGAGCGGAGAGTGGCCGGGGGAGATAGCTTGCGTGCTCGGGTGAGAGAGGATCGAGCGAGGAGTGGCCGGCGAGGATCCTCGGCAGCATGCGGCGGCCACGTGGCGGTTGCGGCCGGCGTACGGCGCGGCATGTCAGCGGCAGCAGCGCGCGGCGCGCGCGGCACGCGGGCGAACGCTGGCGAGCGGCGCGGGGTGCGCGGCCGAGCTGGGCCGGCGCGCGCGAGTCGGGCCGAAAAGGCCAGATGGGCCGAAAGGTGAGGCGCGGGAGAAATCGTTTTCCTTTTTCTTTTTCCAAATTCTTTTCAAACTTTGACCACTCAAAAACAGTTTCAAAAACTCCAAACTAGGTTTTGACCCAAATATAAAAGTTTCTCGAAATAATTTTCTCTACAACTTTCATATAGGACACTTTTTCTGAAAACCATTTTTAAATCCTCCACATAAACAAAGCAAATTTTAAAGTATAAACCATTTTGTTTGACTTATTTTTATTTACAAACTAATCTGAACTAGGTCAAAACTCCAACATGAAAAGCACTCTACTCAATATTCTCTATTTTATAAAACTCTTTGCCAAAACAGAAATCCACTCAAACAACCGAGTCCAATAGAAATCCAAATCCAAATAAATAAACAAAAGACAAAACACTCTCATGCTCATGAAATGATGCAATGCGTTGCTCATGTTTCTTTAGTAGCTAAATGCAGTGCCTTAATGCAGTGCTTGACACTAGAGTGTCACAACTGACATGCTTCTGAGGCCTCTCCTTTCTCTCTTCTCATGTCTCCTCTCCTATCCTCTCCTCTACTTCCCTCTCCTCTCTTCTCTCTTCTATGTTGTACTCTTATACTGCTCTACTACTAATGCAGAAGGATGCCTGCTTGGTATGTTGTTTTTGAGGGCACCAAGCTAGGTATTTACACTAGCTGGGCCGAGTGCAGTTAGTATGTCCTTAAAGTTAAGGGAGTTGTGCATAAAAAGTACAAGTCTTTTGAGGAAGCTTCTGCAGCTCTAGAGGCTTTCAACTCAAGAATCAACTCAATTCCTACTGCACCTACCCCTACCTTACCTTCCTATTAGGTTGGAGTGGCAGGCAGTCCATGTTGTTGGACTGTGATGTGGGAAAAATGTGCAGGTGTTGTTAGTTGCTTTGGTTGTGACCAAGTGGATGAGGCTGCACTGTTACCTTAATGTAATAATTAATTAGACAAGTTCAGACCTTGCTACTTCATGTTGTAATATGTCTTGAACTATGTACTCAGACTTTGCTACTTCATGTTTAGCTCCTGGTTTCTCTTGTCCTCTCCTCTCCTGCTACTATGTCTTTTTTGCCAATCCCCTCCTCTATTTTTGTTTTGCCGATGATGAAATTATCCTACTACTAGTTCTTCTACTAATCTTTAGCCTTTTAATTTGTTGCATCTATTAGAAGTTATAAGCACGAAATGTCGAGGAAGACAGATAGTGCATTATGAGGCCTTGAAAGTTTGGATCATCAACCCAATAAAGGGCAATACATGGAGGAACAACTTAGTTAGGAGCAGCTTGATGAAGAGTTAGCCAATGATGTAGAAGCATTGCTTACGCAAGCGGAGCAACCGGAGGAGGAAGGGCAAGCAGAGGAAAGGGGAGAGGCTGCTGATGGAGAAGAAGAGGATGATGATGAGGATGTATCCGGGGACATAGAAGCAGGCTATTCAAGTCTAGATTTCCCTTCATATAAACCTAGACGAAGGCCAACGGAGGATGAGTTGGACATTGATTTTGACCCGAACAAGGAGGCCTAGGAGGAGGAGGTAGAGACGAAGGCTTAGTTAATTTTGCTGACCCATTAGCTGTGTTGCCTCGAGCATCTGCTAACTCTTTGACCTGTTGTATATACAGGTCCCTGCTAAACACCCGAGAAGACGACATTGGCGTCCGACACGTTTTACCGAACAAGGAGCAAGGGAAAGGACGGCAGATGCAACCACCATAGAGACTCAGATTGACTCATCTGCTCCATTGCCTCAAGGCACAACCTCGGCCTCGACTACTGAACCATAGCGGAAACAAGGGCAAAGAATGATTAACAAATATCCAAATGCGGGGGTATTGTATGTGATAACGGCGGTAGGGCCAGAAGGGCAGATCCTGAAGCCAATGAAGTAATACATCAGCCAATTTCATAATTTGTGCGGTATAGTAGTGAGAGAACACATCAACCCAGCATTCCCTTCCAGGAGTGGCAAGGATGGCGTACCTATGGCGGACAAGAAGGAACTATGGGATAATTGGCTGAAGCTCACTTTCAGGTTGTCGGAGGGAAAGGAGGAACTCATGAAAAAATGCTTTCAAGATCATGGGCAGAACCTTTGCACGTTGGAGGGGTGATCTGAACAGGAGATTTGTCCAGACGGGGACCACTCCCTTCCAAGAGTTTGGGCACATAAGTCATAACCAATGGGAAAAGTTTGTGGCTGAGAAACTTTGGCCGAAGCATTGGCCCTCAATGCTGGTAACAGGGAGCTAGCGATGTTGAACAAACACCACCCTCGCCTAGGACCCGCGGACTACCAAGGAAAGCAAGCTCTTTTTAGGAAGATGGATGAAGAGACCGAAGCTTCAGGGGATCCTGCGAGAATTAAAGTGAAGAATTTGAAGACACGTGTGAAGCAATGGATATATGCGAGGACTATGAGTATCAGTGACTACTCGTTTGGAAAGGATGAAACTGAAGAGGTAGTATCACAGATACTGAAATATGCTGAAGAGAAGGAGAAGGGCACATTCATGCCTTCCAGAGAGAGGGACGAATTGACCCTTAGCTTGGGGAACCCCGAGCACCCAGGACGCACCAGGGGCCTCGGGATCAATACTCCATCGAAGGAAGGGTTCGAAGAGGACTTGGAGATGTACAAGAAACATTTGAAGGACTAACATCCCAATTTTGAGCTCAGAGTGGAGGCTGTAGTTGAGAAAGTGCTTACCCAGCGAGGTCTGAGTACTGGGGCACAGGCGACAATGGGGCCTCCACTACATCTAGCTATAGTTGGCAACCCTCCAAATGTTACCAACAACCAAGGTTCCACTGTAGCTGTAACTCCCGTCGATCAAATACAGGTGCCAACTAGTTGCACCCTATTGGTTCCAATGGGTAGGGCAAACACAATGACTAGGGTGGCGACAGGTGTCGCACATCCTCCGCGCAGTGTCTGCCATAGTAATCCAATCCTGCAGGATTACACGAGGGTCGAGGTGCATATTGTGAAGCCAATGCACATGACCTGGAAGATAGATCACCTAACTCCTGAGGGGCTTGATGAGCTTGGCCAAGTCATGAAACAATTTATCCTCTGGCACAAAAAGGACATTGTGTTGAACGATTCTTCACCAACTCCTAGTGTCCAACAGCTGGAGCAAGTTCATTAGGACGGGGACGTGTATTCACCGACTAGGGGCGACCACACGCTTGATGTGCCACATTCTTCTCTGACTCCTACGGACCGCATGCAAGACGAGCGACAGACTTCTCTACCTCGTCGTAGCGAGGAAGGGTATGATGAGACGCTGCAGCCTTGTCCAGCCAAGCAAGGGCCTTATGAACAACAAGAGCCTTCTCAACAGGCGCCACCGAAACCTAAAAAAGGTCTACCTTCTAAACCAGGAGATGAAGTAGCGCATGTATCGGAGGCCCGCAAGAAGATTCTCATCCATATAAGGCCAATGTTGGCTCCAATGTAAGAAGTCACCACAGTTGACAAGTGGCTTGGTTGTAAGTGGCACAACCCTAATGAACACTACACACATGCTCCTGAGCAGCCCAACACTAGCAGATTTTACCAATCAGTAACGAAGTACCCAAAGGTTGAGGAGATCAAGTGGAATGTTGCTTGTCCGGCCAAATATGAAACAGGCAAGCCATTCCTACCAAACTGAATCATGCAGTGCTTGCCTATTGGAATGAGAAAGTTCCATGATTGGTACTTGCGTGCTAGTCCGACTCACCTAAATGACATAAGAGCTATGTTCCCTAAAGGCACATTTGGAGGCGCAGCTGGGACAATATTATTTGACTTTGATGACATGTAGGCATGCTTTCACCTCAGAATGATGGAACTGAGTCTAGTTCAAGTGTGGTGCCTGTAAGTTCCTTGTCATCTCGATATGATATGTAACACATGTTCGATTATTCTGTAACTAACACACCTCGTGATTTGTAGAATGCAAGCACATAATGTAAAGCAGGTGCCAAGTCTAAGAGCCGGGTATGTAGACCCTTTTTTTAATAGTAGCATCAGCCTACGAGTACCCCAAGCAATGGAAACTAGATGGTGAAGATCTAGCCAAAGGATATACCATTGAGGAGAAAGACGTCATTCGAGCAGAAGCTATCAAAAGAGCGAGCTACATTGTTGCCGCACGGATTGCCCATGCTTTTAAGGAACTCCAACATAACGAAATGATACGGTTACCACACCACTTCGAGTAAGTTTGACTCTATACTTAGATGAAGCAGTCTTCGATGTATTTACTACGATGTTGGGATGAGCTTATTTGTTTGTTTTATGATTAAATTCATGCAGGAACCACTGGATTCTTGTAGGGGTCAATGTTGCGTGTAGCCATGCACTTGTTTTTGATTCTGCAGATTATCCGCCAGAGACATACAAGAACTTCATTTCGATTATCAAGACATAAACATATCGACAATAATCCTTATTATCTTAAATATGATTCTGTATACATTTGTGAACAATACTTTTTCATACTAACAAGTTGCATTTGATAAAACCACTTTGAACAGGGCATTCAAGCACTATGTGGAATATTATAGTGGAAAACATAATCGAGATAGGAAAGGCAACTTGAGTGTCAAAACTCTATATCTGGTATGTGTAACTTACATCAGTAACACTTCATTAAGTGGTTTGCCAATAGCATGACATTTCCATTTGTGAAACACGGAGTCTCAAGCAGTGGCCTGGGAGTCTACATTGTGGATGCGGATACATGGGTGTATGCCGGATCTTGAGATGATGAGTGATTGTCAACTGGTATGATGCGCATGTTCTTTGGCTTGTGTTGTGCAGGTGTCGAGCACAGAGATGGCGATCGAAGGCAAGGTGAAGGTCAAGTAGAGACTTGTCGTGCCAATGGACCCGGAGCTGTGAAGGGCGGACGTGAGGCTTGGACTGACGGACCGGTGGCCTAAGGATCGGCCGTGGTGGGTGACAGCCTGGGACAGCGACAAGTGAAGACCTGGGTGCCTGAGGATCGGCGCTGCATCCCTCTACGGCATCGGTTTGGTGGTTGAGCCACAAAAAAACCACCGAGTGGACGGTTTTCAGGTTTGGGCCTCAAAACCTGGGTGCGGCCGGTTTCCGAGTTTGGGCCACAAAACTCGGGCTGAGGACTGTTTCCAGGTTTGAGCCTCAAAACCTGGGCACTGGCGGGTTTCTGAGTTTGGGCCACAAAACTCAGGCGACGGACGACAGGTTTCCCGGTTTCGGCCTCAAAACTAGGGGATGGCCCAGGTTTCCCGGTTTCGGCCTCAAAACCTGGGGGAGGTCCGTGAAAAGGACGAGCGGCGCGGTGGCGGCACGTGGCGGCATCCGATGAGGTCACGTCGAGGCGAAGCTACCCGATGTGCGGGCGTGGCCATCGGATCAACATCAACTCAAGTTGGTTAGGAATACCCTTAGAGTTTGATGTGAACAAGGGTGCCCGATCTTCCGAAAGGTTCTGGTAACTCTCGATTTGGTGGAAACGAGACACAAGTCGATCCGGCTTCCGAACAACACGATCCAAACCCCGCAATCGCAGCACGTCTCCTCTGGTTATCAACCGGTGTTGCACGGTTCACCTCGCCAATAAGGCTAAAGTCCTTGCCTGCAAATCGAAGAACACGAGCAAGAACAAGGAAGAATGCAACCAAATTGCAGATGTATGATTAATCTCACGAGTTGGGGTCTCACAAACCGATGAAATGGCGAAACTGTTATGGACAGAATAATCTAAGCAAAACCCAAAACCCTAACGAGGGTGATGGCTACTGTTTATAGTCCCTAAGGGTCGTCACCCCCTGGACGCGCCCCTCTAATGGGCTCACGGAGGATACACGGCCCAACGGACCAAAAACAGCGACGCAGCACCGTGATAGATTCTGTTCGCTGACTTGTTTTGACGATTCCCGTTGACTCAGGATGAATTTTGATATGATACTAGAACCATTGGTTAGCTTATCGAAATAGCTTTCCAACTATATCTGGTTCGTCAAAAACAGAGTCCGTACGCAACCTGGGTGACCAGTTTAGTGCTGACTGCTCCTGGACTCCGAAACTTACTCGAAGTCAACATGGTCTTGGTCTCCAAGTTGCATCAGGCGCCCTTGCTGGTCTTCCACGCCTCCAAGTCATCTATGCATCTCTGGGTCCTCTCCATGGTTCCTAATCAACACATAATCATTAGGTAGCAATCTATTCTCAAAAACATTTAAAGTGTTACATAGCAACGAATTCACCTTTAAATTTAGTTGACGCGCGCGAGCTCGTGTCATTGGACCATGATAACTCAGCGGAGGATCGTTGTGTGTATCCAAAGGAGTGATGTCCTCATCATCCTCCCCCTCTTGAATTGGAGTCATCCTCGACTCAAGCTCAGTATCTTCTCCCAAGTAAGGCTTCAAATCTGCAATGTTAAAAGTCGGACTAACCCCGAAATCGGGTGGCAACTCAAGTTTGTATGCATTATCATTTATTTTCTCAATTATCTTATAAGGACCAGCAGCTCTTGGCGTTAATTTAGACTTACGCAGATCTAGAAATCAATCTTTTTTCAAATGTAACCACACTAAATCTCCCGGTTCAAGTTTAACTTCTTTCCTACCTTCACTACCAGCAATTCTATACTTTTCATTCATCCTTTCGATATTTGTTTTAGTTGGTTCATGCAACTTATGAATAAAATCAGCACGTGCACTAGCATCACCATGTGTTCATTCAGTGGTAGGTAAAGGCAAAAGATCAATAGGAGCTTGGGGGTTAAAACCATACACTACCTGAAAAGGACTTACCTTGGTGGTAGAATGTGTGGCCCGATTATAAGCAAACTCCACATGAGGTAAACATTCTTCCCACATCTTCATGTTTTTCTTCAAAATAGCTCTCTTCAAAATAGCTCTCAACATGGTACCCAAAGTGCGGTTCGCTACCTCCGTTTGGCCATCAGTTTGTGGGTGACAAGTAGTAGAAAACAATAATTTTGTACCCAACTTATTCCATAGAGTGCGCCAAAAGTGACTCAAAATAATAGTAGAAGGCATACCATGCAAGCGAACAATCTCTTTGAAAAAGAGGTCAGCAATATATACGACATCATCACTTTTATGACAAGGTATAAAATGTGCCATCTTAGAAAAATGATCAACAACAACAAAAATGCTATCCCTCCCCGTCTTAGTCCTAGGCAATCCCAAAACAAAGTCCATCTAAATATCTGCCCAAGGAATAGAAGGAACAGGAAGAGGCATATACAAAGCATGTGGATTCAAGCGTGACTTAGCCCTTTGACAAGTGATACAGCGTGCCACGAACCGCTCAACATCTCTCCTCATCTTTGGCCAAAATAAGTGTGTGGCCAACATATCCAACGTCTTCTTAGCACCAAAATGCCCCATCAATCCTCCTCCATGTGCTTCCTCCAACAACAAAAGACGAACAGAACCAACTGGAATGCATAGACGGTTAGCTCTAAACACAAATCCATCATTAATCACAAACTTGTTCCATGTGCGTCCCTCTTTACAATTCAGCAACACATCTTTAAAGTCAGGATCAAACACATATTGTTCTTTTATTGTTTCAAGTCCAAAAATTCTATAATCAAGTTTGAAGGACCGAAAGTGCTACACACAGGCGACCAGAGGGGGGGGGGTGAATGGGAGCCTTAAATTTCTTTTCAGAAACTTATAGCCTCTGTCCCAGAAAATCAACCCCAAGAACAAAACTGATTTGTGTGATGTCCACGACCCAAGAGAATGGGTGGATGTTCCCTAGGAACACAGCGGGACACCACAAAAACTCACTCGCCCAAGTTCACGCAAGTCAACTAGTGACAGGATGAGCTTTGGGTAACCTCAACGAAGCCCAATTTCTGTAGAGCATGAAGTCAGAAATCCAACGCAAAAACCCAAAATCAAATCTGAAGTCGACCGAGCAAACTGCGGACGAAACAGTGCTGAAGTCACAGGATCGGACGCTGGCCTGCGTCCGATGGCTAGGCACTGGACGCGTCCGGTGCCAAATGACACGTTCTGGAACCTTACTGCATGGCCATCAGACAGTGGCTACAGTGATAGTTCAGCGTCCGATGCTTGACCTCCGGACGCGTCCGATGACAATGGAGCGTCTGATGGTCAGCGTCCGATGCTCCTTCAAAAACTCTGTCAGATGACACATGGTAGATGAGCATCCGGTGATAAGCACTCAGCGTCCGATGCCCCCGACCAGAGCATCCGATGCCCCCAAAACTGCATAGTTCTTCCGCGGATTCAACCCGGTCTCCTCCGAATCAAAAGCTCTAAGGCTTAGACTTGGTATGAGGAGTTCCAAGGAGGTTGGTGAGCTACCCCTAAGAGATCATGGCTTGAACCTAACTCCAAATCGGTGAATCGGAAGAATTCGGAGCAAAGGAGACAAAAACTGATTCGAAATGAAAATCGACAGATCTACTAGCTCGTGAGGTTAGAGGTGAATTCCTTTGGTGGAAAGATGCACCTCACGATCTAGAACAACTCAGTTCAAACGAAATCAAAAAAGACGCAATGAGGGGGAAGATTGACAAATGGGAAAATCATGGAGAAAAGCAACCCGCGAAGAACAACACCAAAACGCGAATCACAACCACTGATTTGCAACCGTGTGGCTACCACACGCTACAATAGTGAGATTACGGTCTCACTTCCTCAAAATCTCACCAACACAGAGGCATGATTGTCTTCTCTGTGGATCTCAGTTTTCTACAGCAGAGAATAGGGAGAGCAGGAAAACCTAGAAGGCAAAGAGCAAATGACTGAGATAGGATGGGAGGTGGGTGTCTCCCTCTACTTATCCTAATTCTAATTCCCACTCTACCCCTACTAATTACAGAGCAAACCAGCTAAACCCTAAGGTTATTCTTGACCAACTCGAAGTGAAAGTAGCAAATGGCTGAGATAGTTTGGGAGGTGGTTGTCTCCCCCTACTTATCCTAATTCTAGTTCCCACTCTACTCCTACTAATTATAGAGCAAACCAGCTAAACCCTAAGGTTATTCTTGACCAACTCGAAGTAGATGTTGATCCGACGGCCACGCCCGCACAATAGGTAGCTTCGCCTCAACGAGACCTCGCCGATTGCCGCCACGTGCCACCACCGCTCTGCTCGGACTTCGCCCCCGGTTTTGAGGCCAAAACCAGGAAACCTGTCTTCACGACCAACCCCCGGTTTTGAGGCCCAAACTGGGAAACCCACCGTTAATCGCCTGAGTTTTGTGGCCCAAACTCAGAAACCCACCAGCGCCCAGGTTTTGAGGCCCAAACCTGGAAACCACCCTCAGCCCGAATTTTGTGGCCCAAACTTGGCAAACCCGCAGCACCCCGGTTTTGGGGCCCAAACCTGGAAACCGTCCACCGGTGGTTTTTCTGTGGCTCAACCACCAAACCGACGCCGTAGACGGGATGCACCGCCCATGCACCCCGTCCACCAACACATGTCCCCAGGTCCTCGACCCGAGCAACACTGTGCCCCACAAGTCTCCGCTCGTCGCTGTCCTAGGCTGTCAGCCACCACAGCTGATCCTTAGGCCACTGGTCCCTCAGTCCAAGCCTCATGTACGCCCTTCACCGCTCGCGGTCCATCGGCACGGCACGTCTCTACTTGACCTTCACCTTGCCTTCGATCACTGTCTCCGTGCTTGACACCTACACAACACAAGCCAAAGAACATGCGCATCAAACCAGCTGACAATCACTCATCACTCAAGATCTGGCATACACCCATGTATCCGCAATCTCCCCCTTGATGAGTGCATTGTCAACTACCAACACAAATCATAATGAGGGTAGAAGAAAGAAGGAGAAGGAGAAGTAGAGAACTCGTCCAAATGACAACATGTATCAGTGATCAGAAAGAGCATAAGCTACAAGCATCATCATATAGCATCAAAGCATACTAGACAGAGCATAATTACATTCTAGAGAATATAGTCATGAAGCTTAAAAATGCAAAGATGCATGATGCAATGCAAAGACTATTCTACTCAAAAACGAAAACGAAATGAAGCAAAAAGAGTCAGTCTATGATACACGAGACAAAATGTTCCCCCCATCTAAATGGGGAAACACACACCAAGCTCACCTCTCAACCTAGCAAAGGTTGATTGGTCCAAAGGCTTGGTAAAAATATCTACCAACTGATGATGAGTATCGACATGGCGAAAGTTGATATCACCCTTCTCATAATGGTCTCGCAGAAAATGGAAGCACACATCAATGTGTTTGGTCTTAGAATGCAGCACGGGGTTCTTAGCAACGCTAATAGCACTCGTGCTGTCACAAAACAAAGGGACTCGAGAAAAGTTCAGACCAAAATCACGCAAAGTGGCCATCATCCAAAGCAACTGGGAACAGCAGCTAGCCGCAGCAACATACTTAGCCTCTGTGGTGGACTGGGCGATGCTAGACTGCTTGCGAGAAGACCAAGATACAAGAGAAGAACCAATAAACTGACAAGTCCCAGAAGTGGACTTGCGATCAAGTCGGCAACCAGCAAAATCGGCATCAGAATAACCGCAAAGGGAGAGGGTGGAGGAAGCAGAATACCAAATCCCAAACTCTGGAGTGAAACGAAGGTACCTCATAATGCGCTTGACCGCCTGACGGTGAGAGGTGCGCGGCGATGCCTGAAAGCGCGCGCAAAGACACACCGCAAACTGAATGTCCGGGCGTGTCGCCGTCAGGTACAACAGCGACCCGATCTTGCTACGGTACTCCTTCTGGTCCACAGCTTCTCCATCCAAGTCCGCATCCAGCGCCGACGTGGTCGACATGGGTGTTGGAATAGGCTTGGCCTCACCCATATCGAACTTCTTCAAAATGTCTTTGGTATACTTGCCTGGTGCACAAACGTCCCCTCTTGGGATTGCTTAATTTGCAACACGAGAAAGAATGTCAACTCACCCAACATGCTCATCTCAAACTCCCTGCTCATAAGATCTGCAAACTTGGCAACCAAAGCGTGAGAAGAACCACCAAAAATGATATCATCCATGTAAATCTGGACCAAGAGAGTGTCATTTCCTTTCTTGAGGAGAAAGAGCGTTTTATCAACACATCACATTTTAAAACCCTTAGCTAGCAAAAAAGTTTTCAATCTATCATACCAGGCTCTAAGGGCTTGTTTCAAACCATACAAAGCTTTATGAAGTTTAAAAACATGGTTTGGAAACTTGGGATTTTCAAAATCGGGGGGTTGTTTCACATACACCTCTTCTTCTATGTAGCCATTTAAGAAGGCACTCTTGACATCCATTTGAAAAAGTTTAAAACCTTTCGATGCAGCAAAAGCCAAGAGTATCCTAATTGCCTCCAAACGAGCTACAGGAGCAAAAGTCTCCTCATAGTCTATCCCCTTCTTCTGACTATACCCCTGGGCTACAAGTCTGGCCTTGTTTCTCACAATGTGGCCATCCTCTCCTTGTTTGTTTTTGAAAACCCATTTTGTACCAATAGGGTGACACTCAAGAGGAGGTGGAACCAAAACCCAAACCCGATTTCTCTCAAAATTTTCTAAGTCCTCATGCATGGCATTAACCCAATCCGGATCAGATAAAGCATGTCCAACATCTCAGGGTTCAAAATCAGCAACAAATGCGGAATGAGCAAAGTGAGAGATTTGTTGTGACCTTGACCGAGTGCCACGTTCGTCGATGCTGCTGAACATCTGTTGAGGCGGGTGTTGGCACTGAATGTGTAGTGGCGCCTCCCGAGCTGAAGAAACCTCCCCCTCATCAGCAGCTGGCACCTCCTCGGATACAAATGGTACAACCCGAGGTGGCGGATCCCACGGCCCCCAAGTAGTCGACGAAGAAGGGTTGGGGCCGTGAGTCATCGTAGTAGAAGCCGATCCTTGCGGCACAGCAGGTGGAGGTGGTGCTGGATCATCCATCCCTTTAGCACCCTCGTCCTCGTCATCAAAAAGAGGTTCGCCAACCTCATGATCACCTGCACGCTCAAATCTAGAAGAAGGACAAACCATGGTCTCGTTGAAGGTGACATCAGATGTCTCCATGACTCGGTTAGTATGAAGGTTAAGTACACGATATGCACGAGTATGAGTGTCATAACCCAAAAATACACCGTCCGAAGAACGAGACTAAAATTTGTCCAGGTTGCCTTTCTTGAACATAAAATAGTGGCAACCAAAAACTCTAAAATAACTCACTTTGGGCTGTTTTCCAAAACGCAACTCATAAGAAGTCTTTTTCAAGAAAGCTCGGAGAAAAATGTGATTGGAAATATAGCATGCAGTGTTCATAGCCTCAGTCCAATATTGCCTAGGAGTCCTATGCTCATCGAGCATCGTCCTAGCCATCTCAACAAGGGTCCAATTCTTCCTTTCTACAACACCATTCTGTGGAGGTGTGTAGGGGGAAGAAAACTGATGCTCCAAACCCAAAGCATCACAAAACTTCTCAAAATCCGAATTCTTAAACTTGGAACCATTATCACTTCTAATAGCTCGCATCGAGTTCTTAGGGAACTCATTCTGAAGACGCAAAATCAGATTGCGAGCAAAAGAGAAAGTCTCAGTTTTCTCAGCTAAAAAGAAAACCCACAAATATCTCGAAAAATCATCAACAACAACAAGCACATACCACTTCCCACCAACCGAGCTCACCCGAGCCGGACCAACAAGGTCCATATGCAAAAGCTCTCCAGGGCGCTTGGTCATAACTTGATTCACAGGATGGTGGGGAGCAGCAACCATTTTCCCATGTCTAAAAGAGTGGCAAACAAGATCCTTCTCCGTGCACAACTTGGGCAATCCTCGGATTAAGCCAAAGTAAACTAAGCCTTGCAAGCAAGTCAAAGCTCAAGTGACCTAGTCTCCTATACCACTTCCAAAGATCAGAGGAGGAAGGTCTAGCCAAAAGACAACGAGAAATTCCAAATGACTCCGTGAAATTCGCTCGAAAGACTTTCCCAAAGGGCGAATCAAACATACAAGATTGCCCTGAGGATCTAAAATACGACTGAGATTCGGCTTAAAACGAATCTCATAGTCATCATCGAAAAGTTGCGAAAATAGAAAGAAGGTTAAAAAGCAAGTTAGAAACAAGAGCAACACCATGCAACACAAAGTGCTCATTAACTCGCACCGACCCACGAGACAACACTTTACCTTTGCTATTGTCGCCGAAGGTGATAAACTCCTTTCCGGCAACTAGACTAAGACTGGAGAACCACTTGGTGTTTCCGGTCATGTGCCTCGAACACCCAGAATCCACCAACAAAATGTCCTCCAATCATTTTACCTACATCAATAAAAAGACAAAGGGTGAACAAACGGTCCAACACTAGGGTGAGCAAAATGGGAAGAGTACCAGTGTTGGGCCGGTTGCTCAAAAGAACGGTTAGTAGAAAAACTATTCCTAGCATGCCTACGGGGAAAGCGATCACCACACTCAGGAAAACGTGGTCCGCTAAGGGAAGAGTGTCCATCGCGATACTCAAAACACGGTGGAGGGTAACGCTCAACAAAGCCACCGCCACAGGATCCATATCCTGCAAAGCCAGGATCCCGCCAGGCCAAACCTCCCTGAGGCCTTGGACCTTGAGGCATTGTAACTCTAGGCCTAGCAGTTCTCCTCTAAACATTCGGCACGTGTACATTATGGAAAGGATGGTACATGTCTGCATTGTTCATTTCCCTAGCACAGCGCTCCTCTCTCTTGCGCTGAAAGCAAAACTCCCTCAAGTGTCCATGGTACCTCACCACTCTCATAGGGGGTTGTTGGTACTCACGGTAGTGGGTGTGGATCACTTTGACCTTCTGTGGCATGAGCTCCTCTTGGATAGGTGGCATGGTGTCTAGCCTGTTCTTGAGGTAGTTTGGTTTTGGAGCCCATGTCTGTTTCTCTGGTGAAGCTCTTGGAGGTTCAACAAACACCCCATCCTCGGTGTTAGGCTTGAAAGGCTCTTTGGGTGGAATCTTGGTCAGTTTGGGAGTAGTGGTGGAGTTGGGCTTCTCACTCGGGTTAAGACCACTCGACTCACCAATCTTACCAAAAGATGAAGCACACTCAACACCCGAGCAAAACCTACACCTGGGCCTCCAGCAGCACGCTTGAGTTAGGCAATCATCATCCCAAGCTGCGGCTCACCACAAGACACCCATGACAAGATGGTTCGAAGGTATGTGTTTTCCTCCTCGGTTTGCATCTTGTCAGGCTTCACATTTGCAATCTCCATCTCCAAACCCTCACATAAAGCACACCTAGACACACAAGTGCTACCCGAGCTGGCCTTCTCAAGAGACACAATCTTGGCATTCTTCTCTGCCAACTCGGATTGCAAGCCTGCACAACACTTGCACACACCAAGCACTGAGGATCTAGCTCTAAGCTCATCCACCTCTCCAACCAAAGCAACATACTTCCCCCTCAAAGTGAGAAGGTCAGTCATGTGCTTGGAGCACATCTCACACTCATCCTCCTCAGTTACGACGATGGTGGAGTTGGCCAGCTCAAGTTCCTTCACTGTATCCTCCCACTTCTGCCTAAACTCCTTCCGCTCTCTAGCAGCACGTCTAAGCAGCTTATCTTGACTAAGAAGAGCGACAGTAAGCTTATCGACCTCAGCAGCAAGTTCATCAGGGGTCTGAGATACCTGGGAGGTGTCGTCGTCGTTTCTCCTCCAGCTGACTGTTGACCTCCTTGTCGAGGGCCATGGTGCAAAAGCCCTCATTGTCGGCGAAGAAGCAGAGGCCGTTCAGCTTGTCCTCGATCTTCTTCTTCTTCTCGGACTCGTCATCGCTTGAAGCAGCGGAGTCGTCATCCGAGTCGTCGATGTCGCTGAGCGTGGTGAAGAAGGCACGCTGCTCTGCCTAGGCTTTCGCCAAGTACTTCTTCTTGATGTACTCCTTGTTGAAGATGCCCTTCCGCTTGTGCTTGGGAGGAGCGTGCTTCTCCTTGTGCCAGCCGAAGTTGTACTTGTGGCCACGATCGCCCCTGCCCGCCGCTTGCTTGTTCTTCTTTGGGCAGCTGGCGATGAAGTGGTCCGGATCGCCACACTCGAAACACCCAGCACGTCCTCCTCCACGACGTCGGTTCATGCGGTTGTTGTGGAACCACGAGAACCAGTTGGCAAGCAAAGCCAACTCGTCATCTCCCATGAACTCTAGCTGCTCCTCTGTGACAGAAAGAAGAGAAGACAAAGCAAGGCCTCCAGAGGGGTTAGCAGAAGAGCCAGAAAGCAAAGCCATCGACGCGCCAAAAGAATTTTCATAAGAAGCCCTTGCCATGGCATCAATCTCACTGGACTTGATCTTACTAAAGAGCTTGTCGCATGTGAGGGTCTCATAGTTAGGCGATTCGATGATTGCCTGAACCTTCGAGTCCAACACCGACCGATCGAGAGTATGCAAAAGCTTGAGAGCCCTCTCATGATCGTCGAAAGGCAACAGCTCCTTGTTAACCCTCATCCTGTTAACAATCACCTGAAAGCGAGTGAATAAACTTTCTATGCTCTCGCCAGGCATGTGTCGAAAGTTCTCATACTCCCGCTTGTGCGACTCGTAGAGACGGGATTTGACTTGAGTGGTTCCCTCATGGAAGCGCATGAGGGTCGCCCAAATCTCACGAGTCATGGGGAGATGAGAAACGCGATCAAACTCAGACATGCTCAAACAGGAGAAAAGAGCATTACGGGCTTGGCTATTGGCATCGTGCTCATCGATCTGCAGCTGAGTCACACGAGCAGCCAAGACCACATAATCTTCCTTGTTGCAAATCTCCTAGACAGAAGCACCCATGCTCTGAAGATAGGCCGACATGCGTATCTTCCAATACGCATAGTTCGTCCCATCGAAAAACGGCGGTTTGCCCACGCCGCGATCCATGTCGCCTTCTGTGGATCTGGAACCAGCTAAGGTGGAAGATCCTTAACCTGCTCAGATACCAACTGAAGGACCGAAAGTGCTACACACAAGCGACCAGAGGGGGGGGTGAATGGGAGCCTTAAATTTCTTTTCAGAAACTTATAGCCTCTGTCCCAGAAAATCAACCCCAAGAGCAAAACTGATTCGTGTGATGTCCACGACCCAAGAGAATGGGTAGATGTTCCCTAGGAACACAGTGGGACACCACAAAAACTCACTCGCCCAAGATCACGCAAGTCAACTAGTGACAGGATGTGCTTTGGGTAACCTCAACAAAGCCCAATTTCTGTAGAGCACAAAGTCAGAAATCCAACGCAAAAACCCAAAATCAAATCCGAAGTCGACCGAGCAAACTACGGACGAAACAGTGCTGAAGTCACAGCATCGGACGCTGGCCTGCATCCGATGGCTAGGCACCAGACACGTCCGATGCAAAATGACACGTTCTGGAACCTAACTGCATGGCCATCGGACGCTGGCTACAGTGATAGTTTAGTGTCCGATGCTTGACCTCCGGACGCGTCCGATGACAACGGAGCGTCCGATGGTCAGCGTCCGATGCTCCTTCGAAAACTCTGTCAGATGACACGTGGCAGATGAGTGTCCGGTGATAAGAATTCAGCGTTCGATGCCCCCGACCAGGGAGTCCGATGCCCCCAAAACTGCACAGTTCTTCCACGGATTCAACCCGATCTCCTCCGAATCAAAAGCTCTAAGGCTTAGACTTGGTATGAGGAGTTCCAAGGAGGTTGGTGAGCTACCCCTAAGAGATCATGGCTCAAACCTAACTCCAAATCGGTGAATCAGAAGAATTCGGAGCAAAGGAGACAAAAACCGATTCAAAACGAAAATCAACTGATCTACTAGCTCGTGAGGTTAGAGGTGAATTCCTTCAGTGGAAAAATGCGCCTCACGGTCTAGAACAACTCAGTTCAAACGAAATCAAAAAAGACGCAATGAGGGGGAAAATTGACCAACGGGAAAATCGTGGAGAAAAGCAACCCACGAAGAACAAGACCAAAACACGAATCACAACCACGGATTTGCAACTGTGTGGCTACCAGACGCTTGAGTAGTGAGATTACGGTCTCACTTCCTCAAAATCTCATGAACACAGAGGTATGGTTCTCTGCGGATCTCAGTAGTTACAGCAGGGATTGGGAGAGCAGGAAAACCTAAGTGAAAGTAGCAAATGGCTGAGATAGTTTGGGAGGTGGGTGTCTCCCCCTACTTATCCTAATTCTATTTCCAACTCTACCTCTACTAATTACAGAGTGAACCAGCTAAACCCTAAGGCTATTCTGGACCAACTCGAAGTAGATGCTGATCCGACGGCCACGCCCGCACAATAGGTAGCTTCGCCTCGACGCGACCTCACCGATTGCCGCCATGTGCCGCCACCACTCTGCTCGGACTTCGCCCCCGGTTTTGAGGCTGAAACCGGGAAACTTGTCTTTACGACCAACCCCCAGTTTTGAGGCCCAAACTGGGAAACCCGCCATCCATCGCCTGAGTTTTGTGGCCCAAACTCAGAAACCCGCCAGCGCCCAGGTTTTGAGGCCCAAACCTGGAAATCGTCCTCAGCCCGAGTTTTGTGGCCCAAACTCGGCAAACCCGCAGCACCCAGGTTTTGTGGCCCAAACCTGGAAACCGTCCACCGGTGGTTTTTCTGTGGCTCAACCACCAAACCGACACCATAGAAGGGATGCACCGCCCATGCACCCCGTCCACCAACACATGTCCCCAGGTCCTCGACCCGAGCAACACTATGCCCCACAAGTCTCCGCTCTTCGCTGTCCCAGGTTGTCAGCCACCACAGCTGATCCTCAGGCCACCGGTCCCTCAGTGCAAGCCTCACGTCCGCCCTTCCCCGCTCCCGGTCCATCGGCACGACACGTCTCTACTTGACCTTCACCTTGCCTTCGATCACTGTCTCCGTGCTTGACACCTGCACAACACAAGCCAAAGAACAGGCGCATCAAACCAGTTGACAATCACTCATCACTCAAGATCCGGCATACACCCATGTATCCGCAAAGTTAGGACATCAAAGTATATCGTCTAGACAAAGCATGAACAGTTACATTATCCTTCCCTTTCTTGTGTTTAATAATACAAGGAAAAGATTCAATAAGATCAACCCATTTAGCATGTCTATGATTCAAATTATTTTGGAACGAAGATACTTAAGCAATTCATGATCTGAATGTATAACAAATTCTTTAGGCCACAAATAATGATGCCACGTCTATAAAGAACGTACAAGAGCATACAATTCCTTATCATACGTAGAGTAATTGCAAACAGGGCCATGTAATTTTTCGCTAAAGTAGGCAACGGGCTTACCTTCTTGCATCAAAACACCACCAATGCCAACTCCACTAGCATCACATTCTAGCTCAAAAGTCTTACCAAAGTTTGGACGTTGCAGCAATGGTGCGTGTGTAAGCTTGTCCTTCAAAGTATCAAAGGACTCCTCTTGTGCCTTACCCCAATGGAACACCACACCTTTCTTTGTCAACTCGTGTAAGGGGGCAGCAATGGCGCTGAAATCCTTCACGAATCGACGATAAAATCCTGCAAGACCAAGAAAACTTCTCACGTGTGTCATGGTTTGAGGCACCGACCAGCTCTTTATGTCATCAATTTTCATCTCATCCACCTCGATTCCCTGTGGAGTAACAACATAACCAAGAAAAGAGACTCGATCTGTGCAAAAGATGCACTTCTCAAGGTTACCAAATAAACGTGCATCACGCAAAGCATTAAAAACAGCACGTAAGTGATCCATATGTTTATCCAAAGACTTGTTATATATCAGTATATCATGAATGTAAACCACCACAAATCACCCAATAAAAGCTCTTAAAACTTCATTCATCAGTCTCATGAAAGTACTCGGTGCATTAGTTAAACCAAAAGGCATTACTAACCACTCATATAATCTGAATTTAGTTTTGAAAGTTGTTTTCCATTCATCTCCAAGTTTCATTCTAATTTGGTGGTAGCCACTACGCAAGTCAACCTTTGTGAAAATTACAGAGCCACACAACTCATCAAGCATGTCATCAAGCCTAGGAATAGGATGATGTTATCGAATAGTAATATTATTAATGGCTCTACAATCAACACACATATGCCATGAACCATCTTTCTTAGGAACCAAAATCATAGGAACAGCACAAGGACTAAGGCTTTCTCGTACATACTCGCGGTCCAAAAGGTCTTGGACTTGTCGCTGAATTTCCTTAGTCTACTCGGGGTTGGTTCGATAAGCAGCTCGGTTTGGCAATGTAGCTCCCAGGATCAAATCAATTTGATGCTCTATTCCTTGCATAGGTGGCAGCCTCAGGGGTATCTCAGCTGGAAAAACATCCTTGTACTCCTGCAAAAGGTTAGTGGCAGCAGGAGGTATCGAGCTAACAACATCATCAAGCGAATACAAAACTCGTTTGCAAACCAAAGTATAACAAATAGCATCTTTAGAAATTTCAGCAAGGTTACTTTTTATTGCAAGCATTACACCACCCTTCAATTTTATGCCCTCTTCCTTAGAACTAGGTGTAGACTTAGCCCTTTTATGTGGGTAAAGAAAATTAGCAACTTGCTGATTTTCAGATTTAGTATCATGCAAATTAGCAGCTCGTTCTTTATCAGCTTGTACATTTTCAGCAGGGGTCATAGGCACCAAAGTAATTTTCTTCCCTTTATGCATAAAAGTGTATGTATTACTTCTACCATGGTGTATAGCATCATTATCAAATTCCTATGGACGACCCAATAAAAGTGAACAAGCTTCCATAGGTACTACATCACAATCTATAGAATCAACATAGGTACCAAAAGAAAAAGTAACTATGCAATTTTTTGTTACCTTAGCTTTAACAGAATCATTCAGCCACTGAATATGGTACGGATGTGGATGTGGGTGCATGGACAAACCAAGCTTCTTGATCAAATCAGAACTCACCAAATTATTGCAGCTACCGCTATCAATGATGACACGTGCTCGCCGGTTGTTGATGACAAAGAAAATTTGGAATAAATTGTGGCGTTGCAGCTTCTCGGGTTATTGTACTTGTGTGCTGAGCATGCGCTGCACAATGACACTCATGTAGGTTGAAGTGTCCTCGCTACCAAAGACCTCATCATCTCCCTGAACCTGTTCTTCTTCTTCAGCATCTTCAACGTCAGAGGTACTGATGTACCCATCGCCTGTCGCAATGTATGCCCATTTACTTGGGTAGTCCTTCTGCACATGTCCATATCCAAGGCAGCGGTGGCACTGAATGCCAGAAGTGTGTCCCGTTGAGGCAACAGAGGATGCACTCTTCGAAGGTTCCTGCACAGAATTTTTACCTGACCTAGAAGGTTGTGCGGAAGGTGTCCGCTTGCTTGCTGGTAGAGGCGCCCGAAAGGAGGATGCCTTGGGAAGCACGGAAGATGTCCCCGTACGTGGTATGTATGAAGTGCCTCCCTTGATCTTTCTCTGCTTTTCACGCCCCTGCAACTCCTTCTCTGCAAGCATAGCAAACTGAAACAACTGGTTGACAGTGTTAAATTCCTTATAATCAACTATGTCCTGAATTTCCTCCCTCAAACCTGCATAAAAACGAACAATAGAGTCCTCGGGTCCCTCTACTATGTCACATCGCATCAAACCTTTCTGAAGCTCACCATAGTAATACTGCACAGATTTATCTCCCTATTCTAAGCGCATTAGTCTCTTACATAGCTCTCTATGATATGATGGATGCACATCTATCACGCATAGCAACCTTAAGTTCTTCCCAAGTTTGAGGTTGGCAATTATCTGCAACTAAACCAGTCCACCAAATAATAGCAAAATCTTTAAATTCACTAGTGGCTTGTCTAATGTGATGTTGCTGCGGATACATGGGTGTATGCCGAGTCTCTGAGTGATGAGTGATTGTCAACTGAGATAATGCGCATGTTCTTTGGCTTGTGTTGTGCAGGTGTCGAGCACGGATACAGTGATCAGAGGCAAGGTGAAGGTCAAGTAGAGACGTGCCGTGCCAATGGACCGAGAGTGGAGAAGGGCGGACGTGAGGCTTGGACTGAGGGACCGGTGGCCCGAGGATCAGCTGTGGTGGCTGGCAGCCTCGGACAACGACGAGCGAAGACTTGCGGGAACGGTGTTGCCTGGGTCAAGGACCTAGGGACACGTGTTGGTGGACGAGGTGCACGGGCGGTGCATCCCCTCTACGGCTTCGGTTTGGTGGTTGAGCCACAGAAAAACCACCGATTGGACGGTTTCCAGGTTTGGGCCTCAAAACCTGGGTGCTGCGGGTTTGCTGAGTTTGGGCCACAAAACTCAGGCTGCGGTCGGCTGGTTTCCCGGTTTGGGCCTCAAAACCAAGGGTTGGTCGTGAAGGTTGGTTTCCCGGTTTGGGCCTCAAAACCGGGGGCGAAGTTCGTGAAAAGGACGAGCGGAGCGGTGGCTGCACATGGCGGCAATCGGTGAGGATGCGTCGATGCAACGCTACCAGTTGTGTGGGCGTGGCCGTCGGATCACCACCTTCCATGAGTTGGTCCAGAATAACCCTAGGGTTTAGCTGGTTCGCTCTGTATTTAGAGAGGGGTAGAGTAGGAAATAGAATTAGGATAAGTAGAGGGAGACACCCTCCTCCCAATCTATCTCAGCCATTTGCTCTTTGCCTTCTAGGTTTTCCTGCTCTCCCACTCCCCTGCTGTAGCGAACTGAGATCCATAGAGAAGAGAACAATACCTCTGTGCCCGTGAGATTTTTGAGGAAGTGAGACCGTAATCTCACCGTTGTAGCGTGTGGTAGCCACACGGTTGCAAATTCATGGTTGTGATTCACGTTTTGCTTGTGTTCTTCGCGGGTTGCTTTTCTCCACGTTTTTCCCGTTGATCGATCTCTCTACAAGGTGCGTCTTTTGCAAATCCGTTTGAACTGAGTTGTTCTAGATCGTGAGGCACTTCTTTCCACTGAAGGAAATCATCTCTAACCTCGCGAGCTAGTAGATCGGTCGATTTTCGTTTTGGATCAAGTTTTTGCTCCCTTGCCTCGAATTCTTGCAATTCACCGATTTGGAGTTAGGTTCGAGCCATGATTCTTTTGGGATAGCTCACTAACCTCCTTAGAACTCCTCATACCAAGTCTAAGCCCTAGTGCTTTTGATTCGGAGGAGATCGGGTCAAATTCGCGGAAGAACAACACTGAATCGGGGGCATCAGACGCTCGAGTTCATAGCATCGGACGCTGACTCATTTGGCATCGGACGCACCGTTGCCACGTGTCAGATTCTGACATTTTCAAAGGAGCATCGGACGCTACCACCAGACGCTCCGTTGTGCATCGGACGCACCGGAGTGTGACCATCGGACGCTGAGAGTTCACTGTTCACAGTGTCCGATGGGTGTCCAGTAAGGGTTCAGTCAGGTCAGTTTTGCATCGGACGCGTCCGGTGCTGGGTCATCGGACGCTGCCAGCGTCCGATGCTGCTGAGTCTGCGCAGTTTCGTCCGTGGTTCATTCGTTCGTTGTCGATTTTGATTTCCGGCTTTTGCGTTGGGTTTCTAGAGTCGTATAGTGTCTCGCTGTGCTTCTTGGAAGCATCCACCCTATCTCTAGGTTCGTGGACACATACGAGCTCTAGGTTTGCTCTTGGGGTGTTTCTCGGGATAGTGGCGACAAGTTTCCGAAAGGAAAATTTGAAGCTCTCATTCACCACCCCTCTGGTCGGTTTCTGGTAGCACTTTCGGTCCTTCAATTGGTATCGGAGTCGGTTAAGGATCTTCCACCTTAGCCGGTTCCAGATCCATAGAAGGCGACATGGATCGCGGCGTGGGCAAACCGTCATTTTTCGATGGGACAAACTATGCGTATTGGAAGATACGCATGTCGGCCTATCTGCAGAGTTTGGGTGCTTCCATTTGGGATATTTGCAACTCTGCCGATTACGTTGTCTTGGCTGCTCGTGTTTCTTAGCTTCAGATCGATGACCACGATGCCAATAGCCGAGCCCGTAATGCTCTTTTCTCATGTCTGAGCATGAGTGAGTTTGATCGTGTTTCTCACCTCGCCACGGCTTGGGAGATTTGGGCTACTCTCATGCGTTTCCATGAGGGAACCTCTCAAGTCAAAACCCGTCTCTATGAGTCGTTCAAGTGAGAGTATGACAACTTTCGACATATGCCTGGCGAGAGCATAGAAAGTTTATTCGCCCGCTTTCAGGTGATTGTCAACAGGATGAGGGCTAACAAGGAGATGTTGCCTTTCGACGATCATGAGAGGGCTTTGAAGCTTTTGCATACTCTTGATCGGTCGGTGTGGGATTCCAAAGTTCAGGCGATCATCGAATCACCTAACTATGAGACCCTCATGTGCGACAAGCTCTTCAGTAGGCTCAAGTCCAGTGAGATTGACGCCATAGCGAGGGCTTGTTATGAAAATCCTTCTGGCCCGTCAATGGCTTTGCTTTCTGGCTCTTCTGCTAACCCCTCTGGAGGTTTCGCACTCTCTTCTCTCTTTTCTGTCACAGAGGAGCAACTGGAGTCTTTGGGGGATGACGAGTTGGCTTTGCTTGCCAACCGGTTCTCGCGGTTCCACAACAACCGCATGAACCATCGCCGCGGAGGAGGACGCTCAGGATGCTTTGAGTGCGGTGACCCCAACCACTTCATCGCCAATTGCCCGAAGAAGAACAAGCAGACCTTCGGCAAGGCGGATCATGGGCACAAGTACGACTCCGGCAAGCGCAAGGAGAAGTACGTCCCCGCGAAGCACAAGCAGAAGGGCGGCTTCAACAAGGAGTACATCAAGACCAAGTACTTGGAGAAGGCCCAGGCTGAGCAGCGTGCGTTCTTCGCCACGCTCAGTGACGTCGATGACTCGGATGATGACTCTGCTTCCTCAAGCGACGATGAGTCCGAGAAGAAGAAGAGGATCGAGGACAAGCTGAACGGCCTCTGCTTCTTCGCCGATGACGAGGGTTTCTGCACCATGGCCCTCGGCAAAGTGGTCGATGGCGAGCTGGAGGACACTTCTCGGAACGACGACGACGACACCTCCCAGGTATCTCAGACCCCCGATGAGCTTTCTACTGAGGTCGAGAAGCTTACTACCGCGCTCCTTAGTCAGGATAAGTTGCTTAGGCGTGCTACTAGAGAGCGCAAGGAGTTTAGGCAGAAGTGGGAGGATACGGTGAAAGAACTTGAATCTGTCAAGTCCACCGTAGTTGTTACCGATGAGGAGGAGTGTGAGATGTGCACCACACACATGACTGACCTTCTCACTTTGAGAAGCAAGTATGCTATGCTGGTAGGAGAGGTGGACGAGCTGAAGGCTAGATCCTCGCTGTTGGGTGCATGCAAGTCCTGTGCTGGCTTGCAAACCGAGTTGGCAGAGAAGAAAGCCAAGATTGTGTCTCTTGAGAAGGCCAGCTCGGGTAGCACTTGTGTGTCCAGGTGTGCTCTTTGTGAGGGTTTGGAGATGGAGATAGCAAATGTGAAGCATGACAAGATGCAAACCGAGGAAGAAAACACATACCTTCGGACCATCTTGTCATGGGTGTGTAGTGGTGAGCCACAGCTCAGGATGATGATCTGCCAATTCAAGCGAGCTGCTGGAGGTCCTGGTGTAGGTTTTGCTCAGGGTGTTGACGTGTCATCTTTTGGCAAGATTGGAGAGTCGAGTGGTCTGAACCCATGTGAGAAGCCCAACTCCACCACTACTCCCAAGCTTACCAAGATTCCACCCAAAGAGCCTCTCAAGCCTAACACCAAGGATGGGGTCTTTGTTGAACCTCCGAGAGCTTCACCAAAGAAACAATCATGGGCTCCAAAACCAAACCATCTCAAGAACAAGCTTGACACCATGCCACCCATCCAAGAGGACCTTATGCCACAGAAGGGCAAAGTGATCCACACCCACTACCGTGAGTACCAACAACCCCCTTTGAGAGCGGTGAGGTACCATTGTGAACATTGTGGGAGAGATGGACACTTGAGTGAGTTTTGCTTTCGGCGCAAGAGAGAGGCGCGCCGTGCAAAGGAGATGAACAACACGGACATGTACCATCCTTTCCATGATGTACATGTGCCGAATGTTCAGAGGCATGCTGCTGGGCCTAGAGGTCCAAAACCTCAAGTTCCTAGGCCTAGGCCGCGAGGAGGTCATGCCCGGCGGGAGCCTGCAGTTGTAGGCTATGGACCCCGTGGCGGTGGCTTTGTAGTTGAGCGTTTTCCCCCACCGCATTTTGAGTATCGCGGTGAGCGCTCCTTTCCCAGCGGACCACGTTTTCCTCAACGTGGTGATCGCTTTCCCCGTAGGCGTGCTAGGAGTGGTTTTTCTGCTAACCGTTCTTTTGAGTAGCCGGCCCAACACTGGTATTCTCCCTACTTTACTAACCCCAGTGTTGGGCCGTATGCTCACCCTATGTCTTTTTATTGATGTAGGTAAAACGATTGGAGAACGTTTGGTTGGTGGATTCCGGTTGCTCGAGGCACATGACCGGAAACGCCAAGTGGTTCTCTAGTCTTAGTCCAGTCGCCGGAAAGGAGTTTATCACCTTCGGTGACAATAGCAAAGGTAAGGTGTTGTCTTGTGGGTCGGTGCGAGTTAATGAGCATTTTGTGTTGCGCGATGTTGCTCTTGTTTCTAACTTGCATTTTAACCTTCTTTCTGTTTCGCAACTCTTTGATGATGACTGTGAGATTCGTTTTAAATTGAATCTCAGTCGTATTTTGGATCCTCAGGGCAATCTTGTTTGTGTGATTTTGCCCTTTGGGAAAGTCTTTCGTGCGGATTTCTCGGAGTCGTTTGGAATTTCTCGTTGTCTTTTGGCTGGACCTTCCTCCTCTAATATTTGGAAGTGGCATAGGAGACTTGGTCACCTGAGCTTCGACTTGCTTGCGAGGCTTAGTTCACTTGGCCTAATCTGAGGATTGCCCAAGTTATCCATGGAGAAGGATCTTGTTTGCCATTCTTGTAGACATGGGAAGATGGTTGCCGCTATCCACCATCCAGTGACTCAGGTCATGACCAAGCGCCCTGGAGAGCTTTTGCACATGGATCATGTTGGTCCGGCTCGGGTGAGCTCGGTTGGGGGGAAGTGGTATGTGCTTGTTGTTGTTGACGATTTTTCGAGATATTCGTGGGTCTTCTTTTTAGCTGAGAAGACCGAGACTTTCTCCTTTGTTTGCAATCTGATTTTGCGTCTTCAGAACGAGTTCCCTTTGAACTCGATGCGAGCTATTAGGAGTGATAATGGTTCCGAATTCAAGAATTCGGATTTTGAGAAGTTTTGTAATTCTTTGGGTTTGGAGCATCAGTTTTCTTCCCCCTACACACTGCTACAGAATGGTGTTGTAGAGAGGAAGAATCGGACCCTTGTAGAGATGGCCAGGACGATGCTCGATGAGCATAGGACTCCTAGGCGATATTGGGCCGAGGCTATGAACACTGCATGCTATATTTGCAATCGCATTTTTCTCCGAGCTTTCTTGAAAAAGACTTCCTATGAGTTGCGTTTTGGAAGACAGCCCAAAGTGAATCACTTTCGAGTTTTTGGTTGCCACTGTTTTATATTGAAGAAAGGCAACCTGGACAAATTCGAGTCTCGTTCTTCTGATGGTGTATTTTTGGGTTATGGCACTCACACTCGCGCTTATCGTGTACTTAACCTTGATACTAACCGAGTCATGGAGACATCATATGTCACCTTCGACGAGACCATGGTTTGTCCTTCTTCTCGTTTTGAGCGTGCAGGTGATCATGAGGTTGGTGAGCCTCTTTTTGATGACGAGGATGAGGGTGCTGAAGGTACGGATAATCCAGCACCCCCTCCACCTGTTGTGCCGCAAGGAGCGGCTTCTACTATGACTCACGGCCCCGACACTTCTTCATCTTGGGGGCCGTGGGATCCGCCACCTCGAGCGGTACCCTTTGTACCCGAGGAGGCGCCAGCTGCTGTTGAGGGGGAGATCACTTCTGCTCGGGAGGCGCAACGACATATCCAGCGCCAACACCCACCTCAACAGATCATCGGCAGCATCGGCGAACGTGTCACTCGGTCGAGGTCACAACAAATCTCTCACTTTGCTCATTCTGCATTTGTTGCTGATTTTGAACCCCGAGATGTTGGACACGCTTTATCTGATCCAGATTGGGTCAATGCCATGCATGAGGAGTTAGAAAATTTTGAAAGAAATCGAGTTTGGGTTCTTGTTCCTCCTCCTCCTGAGTGTGACCCTATTGGGACAAAATGGGTTTTCAAAAACAAACAAGGAGATGATGGCCATGTTGTGAGAAACAAGGCCAGACTAGTAGCCAGGGGTATAGTCAGAAGGAGGGGATAGACTATGAGGAGACTTTTGCTCCTGTAGCTCGTTTGGAGGCAATTAGAATACTCTTGGCTTTTGCTCAATCCAAAGGGTTTAAACTTTTTCAAATGGATGTCAAGAGTGTCTTCTTAAACGGCTACATAGAAGAGGAAGTGTATGTGAGACAACCCCCTGGTTTCGAAAATCCCAAGTTTCCAAACCATGTTTTTAAACTTCACAAAGCTTTATATGGTTTGAAACAAGCCCCTAGAGCCTGGTATGATAGGTTGAAAACCTTCTTGCTTGCTAAGGGTTTTAAAATGGGATGTGTGGATAAAACGCCTTTTCTCCTCAAGCAAGGCACTGATATTCTCTTGGTCTAGATTTACGTGGATGATATCATTTTTGGTGGTTCTTCTCACGCTTTGGTTGCCAAGTTTGCAGATACTATGAGCAGGGAGTTTGAGATGAGCATGACGGTTGAGTTGACGTTTTTCCTCGGGTTGCAAATCAAGCAATCCCGGGAAGGGACGTTCGTGCACCAGGGTAAGTATACCAAGGACATATTGAAGAAGTTCGATATGGGTGGGGCCAAGCCTCTTCCAACACCCATGTCGACCATGACGGCGCTGGATGCGGATGTGGATGGAGAAGCGGTGGATCAGAAGGAGTACCGGAGTATGATCGGGTCGCTGCTGTACCTGACGGCGACACGCCCGGACATTCAGTTCGCGGTGTGTCTCTGCGTGCGATTCCAATTGTCGCCGCGCACCTCGCACCATCAGGCGGTCAAGCGCATTATGAGGTACTTATCCTTCACTCCAGAATTCATGATTTGGTATTCTGCTTCCTCCACCCTCTCCCTTTGTGGTTATTCCGATGCTGATTTTGCTGGTTGTCGCATTGATCGCAAGTCCACTTCTGGGACTTGCCAGTTTATTGGTTCTTCTCTTGTTTCGTGGTCTTCTCGCAAGCAGTCTAGTGTCGCCCAGTCTACCACAGAGGCTGAGTATGTTGCTGCGGCTAGCTGCTGTTCCCAGTTACTCTGGATGATGGCCACTTTGCGTGATTTTGGTCTGAGCTTTTCTCGTGTTCCTTTGCTTTGTGACAGTACGAGTGCTATTAGCGTTGCTAAGAACCCTGTGCTGCACTCCAAGACCAAACACATTGATGTGTGCTTTCATTTTCAGCGAGACCACTATGAGAAGGGTGATATCGACCTTCGCCATGTCGATACTCATCATCAGTTGGCTGATATTTTCACCAAGACTTTGGACCAATCAACTTTTGCTAGGTTGAGAGGTGAGCTTGGTGTGTGTTTCCTCTTTTAGATGGGGGAAACATTTTGGTTCTTGTATCATAAACTGACCTTTTGTATTTCAATTGGTTTCTTCTTGCATCTTTTCTGCATTTCATTTTGCATATTTACTTTCAGAGCTTCATACATATCATCTGAAGAATGTAGCTATGCTCTGTATAGTATTTGCTCTGATGCTTTATGATGATGCTATAGCTTATTCTCTTTCTGATCACTGATACATGTTATGAGCAGAGCTACTTTTATGAATGGTGAATCTGATTAATGAACATAAAACTTGAAAATGTTCACCATTAAGATATGCTAGGTTGCTATGTCTCTAGTGTTGAGTCTATCACTTGCTTGGTATGTTCATTTTCTGTTCTAAAATCTGAACCAAGTCAAGTGAATTGGAAAAGATCGAGATGGGATTGCTTGTCAACACATCACAGTTTCGAGACTGTTCCTCATTGCACTTTGAGTTAAACTTGAGTTGTGTAGTGTATGACCGAAACTTTTGCTTTAAGCTTCTGATTGCTTCTGCATAGGCTTAGCACAGTTGAAAAGTTAGGCAATGACAAGCTTTCAACCTCTCGCAATCACATGCTGAAATTTGAACTTGTGTAATTTTAACCGATGCAAACTCCGATAAAATTTTGCAAACACAAGTCTATGTTTCATTCTATAGCATGATGATTGAACTGTGCTAGGGGTAGTTCACCTTGTATACATGTTTAGCACTTGTCGGATATCCTGTCTATACATGTTTTGTGCTATTTTGATGGTGAACCCTTTTTGGCTGAAAACTACTCTTTTGCTCTCATATTCATATTTCGTATCTGGTGATCAGTTTGAGCCTTTGCTAGCTTCTTATGGATGTTATTGAGTCATCGGATCAGAACTGCGTAGAGCATCCTTGCACTCTTTTGATTATATGTCTGAAGCTACTAACTTGCATTTTTACTCATATGCATTTCTAGAGGGAGATATTCTATCAAGGGGGAGAAATTTGCTTGTTGGTGCACTTTTGCTTGATGGTGCGTTTTCAACTAAGGGGGAGAAATTGCAAATCATATGTCCTCCGAGTGTTTAACTAAGGGGGAGTTTGCTCGTTTTGTTTGCTGCTGAGTGTATGAGCATCTTCAGTTGGTTTGGAGCATTTTTGGTAGCTAGTTGTGTTGAGCCTTTGCCTCTTTCTTGATGAACTAGCACTTTTGCTCTTGATGTTCTTCAGCTGATTTCTAGCTTTCTTCAGTTGGTATCGAGCTTCCTCGCTAGCGGTATTGAGCACGTTCTGCCTCTTCTTGAGGGCTAGCTCTGTTTTGCTTGATGTTCAGTTGTTTTTCCAATTGGTATCAAGTTTTCTCGCTAGCGGTGTTGAGCCTGTTCTACCTCTTCTTGAGGACAAGCTTTGCTTTGCTTGGTTGCGTCGAGCGTTGCCCATGTCTTTGGGAACCAAGTTATCTTGCTCTTTCCACTTGACCTTTTTTGGCTTTGCTATGCTTTTGGGTCATTTGGTCGAGTTCTCTCTCTTTCTTCCTTCCTTCCTCTAATCCATTATGTTTTGTGTTGGTAGTTGACAATGCACTCATCAAGGGGGAGATTGCGGATACATGGGTGTATGCCGAGTCTCTGCGTGACGAGTGATTGTCAACTGGGATAATGCGCATGTTCTTTGGCTTGTGTTGTGCAGGTGTCGAGCATGGATACAGTGATCAAAGGCAAGGTGAAGGTCAAGTAGAGACGTGCCGTGCCGATGGACCGAGAGTGGAGAAGGGCGGACGTGAGGCTTTGACTGAGGGACCGGTGGCCCGAGGATCAGCTGTGGTGGCTGGCAGCCTGGGACAGCGACGAGCGAAGACTTGCGGGCACGGTGTTGCTTGGGTCGAGGACTTGGGGACACGTGTCGGTGGACGGGGTGCACGGGTGGTGCATCCCCTCTACGGCTTCGGTTTGGTGGTTGAGCCACAGAATAACCACCGAGTGGACGGTTTCCAGGTTTGGGCCTCAAAACCTGGGTGCTGCGGGTTTGTTGAGTTTGGGCCACAAAACTCAGGCTGCGGTCGGCTGGTTTCCCGGTTTGGGCCTCAAAACTGGGGATTGGTCATGAAGGTTGGTTTCCCGGTTTGGGCCTCAAAACCGGGGGCGAAGTTCGTGAAAAGGACGAGCAGAGCGGTGGCGGCACGTGGCGGCAATCGGTGAGGTTGCGTCGAGGCAACGCTACCAGTTGTGCGGGTGTGGCCGTCGGATCACCACCTACCCTGAGTTGGTCCAGAATAACCCTAGGGTTTAGCTGGTTCGCTCTGTATTTAGAGAGGGGTAGAGTAGGAAATAGAATTAGGATAAGTAGAGGGAGACACCCTCCTCCCAATCTATCTCAGCCATTTGCTCTTTGCCTTCTAGGTTTTCCTGCTCTCCCACTCCCCTGCTGTAGCGAACTGAGATCCATAGAGAAGAGAACAATACCTCTGTGCCCGTGAGATTTTTGAGGAAGTGAGACCGTAATCTCACTGTTGTAGCGTGTGGTAGCCACACGGTTGCAAATTCGTGGTTGTGATTCGCGTTTTGCTTGTGTTCTTCGCGGGTTGCTTTTCTCCACGTTTTTCCCGTTGATCGATCTCTCTACTCGGTGCGTCTTTTGCAAATCCGTTTGAACTGAGTTGTTCTAGATCGTGAGGCACTTCTTTCCACCAAAGGAAATCATCTCTAACCTCACGAGCTAGTAGATCGGCCGATTTTCGTTTTGGATCAAGTTTTTGCTCCCTTGCCCCGAATTCTTGCAATTCACCGATTTGGAGTTAGGTTCCAGCCATGATTCTTTTGGGATAGCTCACTAACCTCCTTAGAACTCCTCATACCAAGTCTAAGCCCTAGTGCTTTTGATTCGGAGGAGATCGGGTCGAATTCGCGGAAGAACAACACTGAATCGGGGGCATCAGACGCTTGAGTTCATAGCATCGGACGCTGACTCATTTGGCATCGGATGCACCGTTGCCACGTGTCAGATTCTGACATTTTCAAAGGTGCATCGGACGCTACCACCGGACGCTCCGTTGTGCATCGGACGCGTCGGAGTGTGACCATCGGACGCAGAGAGTTCACTGTTCACAGCGTCCGATGGGTGTCCATTAAGGTTTCAGTCAGGTCAGTTTTGCATCGAACGCGTCCGGTGCTGGGTCATCGGACGCTGCCAGCGTCCGATGCTGCTGAGTCTGCGCAGTTTCGTCCGCGGTTCGTTCATTCGTTGTCGGTTTTGATTTCCGGCTTTTGCGTTGGGTTTCTAGAGTCGTATAGTGTCTCGTTGTGCTTCTTGGAAGCATCCACCCTATCTCTAGGGTCGTGGACACATACGAGCTCTAGGTTTGCTCTTGGGGTGTTTCTCGGGACAATGGCGACAAGTTTCCGAAAGGAAAATTTGAAGCTCTCATTCACCCCCACCCCCCTCTGGTCACTTTCTGGTAGCACTTTCGGTCCTTCAGTTGCTCAGGCACAAGGCGGGCACTGAATTTTTGCTCTACTATCATCTCCCAATCAAGGTATTCCTCAGCTTCATAATGTCCCGAAAAAGAAGGTATTGTAAATTTAACTTTAGCATAAGGATCTTCGAAAGTATGACTATGATTACCTCGCTGGAGGTTGAAATGTCGAGCGCCACCCATAGCTGTGGTGTTTTTGTGAAGACGCTGACGTAATCTGTTTCTCATTGTCGCTGCACGATCAATCTTCCCATCGGCATCATATACCTCATCACTAGCGTCGCTGCTATCAATATCTTCATCGGGTTGTGGCCTGGCTTCTAAGGCAGTTACCCTATCAGTTAGAGTGGACAGTCGTTTGTCCAATCTCTCAAGGTCGTTGCCGATCTTGAGGTCAACGAGTGCTTTGGTTACAGCCTTGGTCACAGTCTCATTCATATCTTTCTGAGCATTAGTTAAAACCGATTGTAGTTGCTCTTGGCTGACACACTCTGAAAACTCTTTTGGCAAATTAACGTCTCCATCGTCACCTGTCATTGTGGACACAAAACACAAGCAGCAAAACAGTGAAAGTTATCCCTAATAATCCTACTACTCAGGTGGAGTGGTGCCTCTCAATCAAGAGCAACAAAAGGTAAACACCTTACCAAGCTCTTACCAGTGTTCTTACCCGCAAAGCAAAGGATACAAGGAAGGCGTGCATGTGATTGCAGGGATGCAAAACCAGTGTTGTCCAGAAGAATCTGTGGAGCTTGAATGGCACACAAAGAGACAAATATATATATGTGGAACACAGATCAGAAACAGATAGTAATGCTGAATTATAGTCCAAAGTACTTATTCTTGTTGCCGGTCTAAAGTGTTCCAAGTACCAGGTATGTGTGATAAAAAGGTGGAGAAACAAGTATGATGGATAGCAAGAGCAATAGAAACAAGGAACAAATCAGCACACGCTTACACAGCCCACTTTTGCCCTTCTCTATGTGCTCCTCTAGATATTGTTCCTCTTTTGCCCTTATCTTTTTTTGGGCTATCGTTGTTTTTTGGGAAAATTTGACTTTTTATTTTTATTTTTTTGATATTTTTTTGTTTTACTTAGGAGCACAAAAGAAGTAAGGACGAAAAATTTGAGCTTAAACAAGTGAAAGACGTGGCCTGTGGAAAATTCACAAGATACGGACAAAATTAAGAAAAACCTTATGACCACGAAAAGAGGATCTTGTGACCCGTTTTTGACCAAAATAAAATTTTTCGACCATACTTTTTCTGATCGATTTCGATATATGGAACGTCGAATTTCGAGTTTGTATGCGAAAACTAGACCAGTTTTAAGAACCCCCTCCAAATTAAAGGACAAAACGGGAACAATGTGCGCAAAACTGGTCTCTCGACTATGGTTTGAAGGAAACGATGGGAGGAAAAACACAAACTGGACTCTAACACGACCTAAACAGCAACAAGACCTTGACCCAGACACAAACTCAACACAACGGACTCTGCAACCGAAATATGCAAAGGCTATGGCGCGGAAGGGTTGTAGGACGGAACAAAATATGGCACTCGACTATGGGACGAAGGCGAAAACACTCGAAACTAATGCGGATACATGGGTGTATGCTGAGTCTCTGAGTGATGAGTGATTGTCAACTGGGATGATGCGCATGTTCTTTGGCTTGTGTTGTGCAGGTGTCGAGCACTGATACAGTGATCAGAGGCAAGGTGAAGGTCAAGTAGAGACGTGCCGTGCCAATGGACCAAGAGTGGCGAAGGGCGGACGTGAGGCTTGGACTGCGGGACCGGTGGCCCGAGGATCAGCTATGGTGGCTGGCAGCCTGGGACAGCGACGAGCGAAGACTTGTGGTCATGTGTTGCCTGAGTCGTGGACTTGGGGACACGTGTCGGTGGACGGGGTGCATGGACGGTGCATCCCCTCTACAGCTTTGGTTTGGTGGTAGAGCTAGAGAAAAACCATCGGGTGGACGGTTTCCAGGTTTGGGCCTCAAAACCTGGGTGTTGAGGGTTTCCGAGTTTGGCCACAAAACTCGGGCTGAGGACGGTTTCCAGGTTTGGGCCTCAAAACCTGGGTGCTACGGGTTTGCAGAGTTTGGGCCTCAAAACTCAGATGCTGGTGGGCTGGTTTCGCGGTTTGGGCCTCAAAACCGGGGGTTGGCTGGAAAAGGCTGGTTTCCCGGTTTGGGCCACAAAACCGGGGGTGCAGAGTGGTGGCGTCACATGGCGGCAATCGGGAGGTTTCGTCGAGGCAACGCTACGAGTTGTGCGGGCCTGGCCGTCGGATCCACCTACCATCGAGTTGTTCCAGAATAACCTTAGGGTTTAGCTGGTTCGCTCTGTAAGTAGTTAGGGGTAGAGTGGGAAATAGGAATAGTTAGGATTAGGATAAGTAGAGGAAGACACCGACCTCCCTTCCTATCTCAGTCATTTGCTCTTTGCACTTAGGGTTTCCTGCTCTCCCAATCCCCTGCTGTAGCTAGCTGAGATCTGTAGAGAACCATACCTCTGTGTACTGGAGATTTTGAGGAAGTGAGGCCGTAACCTCACTGTTGTAGCATGTGGTAGCCACACGGTTGCAATTCGTGGTTGTGATTCGCGTTTTGTTCGTGTTCTTCGCGGAATCCTTTTTCTCCATGTTTTTCCCGTCGTTTGATTCCTTCGCTCAGTTCATCTTTTAGCAAATCCATTTGAACCAAGTTGTTCTAGATCGTGAGGAATTTCTTTCCACCGAAGGAATTCACCTCTAATCTCACGGTCTAAGAGATCGATCGATTTTAATTGTGGGTCAAGTTTTTTTTTCTCCCTTCCCCCGAAATTCTTCGATTCATCGATTTGGAGATAGGTTCGAGCCATGATCTCTTAGAGATAGCTCACTATACTCTTTGTGACTCATCTCTCCAAGTTTGGACCCTAGAGGTTTCGTTTTCGGAGAGTTTGACTCAAATCTGTGGACGAACAGTGCAGTCGCGGGGTGACCAGATGCTGGGCACGGGCTGACCGGACGCTGACCCCGTGCGTCCGGTCGTTGAATGCTCAGCGTGTTCTTCTGTGACTTGACCAGACGCTAGCTCCCTTGTGTGACCGGACTCGTCGGTCCTACTGTTCACTAGTTTTGTCTCAGCTGATCGGACGCTCCCCTTCAGTGAGTCCGGTCAGGAACAGAGAGGTTCCAGAACCGATTTCGCTCGACCGGACGCGTCCGGTGCCTACTGACCGGACGCACTAGAAAGTCCGGTCGCTGTTGTTTCGCCCGCTGTTTGCTCCTTCGTTGTCGATTTTCGATTCCGGCTTTTGTGTTGGGTTTCTCGAGTCGTGTAGTGTCTCGTTGTGCTTCTTGGAAGCATCCACCCTACATCTAGGGTCGTGGACACTAACAAGCTCTAGGGTTTGCTCTTGGGGTTGATTTTGGGACAGTGGCAACGAGTTTCCGGAAGGAAAATTTGGAGCTCCCATTCACCCCCCCTTTGGTCGCTTTCTGATTGCATTCTCGGTCCTTCAACTAATGATAGATATGAACCTCACGGTATACCTGAACCTTTGATTACCACTTGATGTGAACAAGGGTGCCCGATCCTCCGAAAGGTTCTGGTAACTCTCAATTTGGTGGAAACGAGACAAGTCGATCCGGCTTCTGAAAAACACGATCCGAAACCCCACAATCGCAACACCACGTCTCCTCTGGTTATCAACCGGCGTTGCATGGTTGACCTCTCCAAGAAGGCTAAAGTCCTTGCCTACGATTCGAAGAACAGGAGCAAGAACAAGGAAGAATGCAACCAAATTGCAGATTTATGATTAATCTCACGAGTGGGGGTCTCACAAACCGATGAAATGGTGAAACTGTTATGAACAGAATAATCTAAGCAAAACCCAAAACCCTAACGAGAGTGATGTCCTCATCAGGGTTAGCCTGCTCGCTCATTAGCAGTAGGGGTAGATGGGGAATAATTGTATTAGGCTATATTAGGAGAGGCAGCCCCTCCCTCCAGACTATCTCAGTCATTGCTATTTTCATTCTAGGGTTTCCTCCTCTCCCAATTCCTGTTGGAGCTACTTAGATCCGCAGAAACGGTGAATCATACCTCTGTGTATTTAGATTTTGCGGAAACGGGACCGGATTCCCGTTGTCTCCTCGTGGGGACGAATTTCGGCTGGCAATCGTCATTGTGATTCGCGTTTTGAACTTGTTCTTCGCGTTCTTTGTTTCTTCACGATTTTCCCGTCACTCGATCTCCCTCCTCGCTACGTCTTTTTCGAATCCACTTGAATCAACTTGTTCTTGATGTGAGGAGAACATTTCCACCCAAGGAATTTATCTCTACCCTCACGAACAAGTACATCGGGTCGATTCAAGTTTCGTGGCAACTTTTTCGTTCCTACACCTTCCCCTTCGATTTCCTAGAGTTTTAGTTGATTTGAGCGGATGATTTCTTGGGGATAGTCTTCCAACTACCTTGTGATCATCTTCTCCAATTTTGGGATCAAGGGATTTTGATTTGGATTGAATTTGGGGAGATTTGGGAGAAGGGCGATCGAAATCTCCCTCCCTAAGTGGTCGCGGACAGTCCGCCACACAGGGCGCGAATAGTCCGCGCGTCGGGGCTGAGCCAGCTGTACTGAGGTGCGAACAGTCTGGGACTGAGCAGAGGGTTTTTAGCAGCAGTGCTGTTTTGCTATTTTGGTCAGCGGACAGTCCGCCAACAGAGCCCGGACAGTCCGCCGTTGGGTAGACATTCCGCGGTTGGAACTCCGGACAGTCCGGGACTTGGCTGAAGCTTGCATTTTAGTGCGATTGTCCTCCCGACTTTTCCGCTTGGTTTTCGGACTTCTCGTTTGCTCCTAGAGTTCACCTAGGAACCTCTCTAGGTATCTTTGCTACTTGTTAGCATAGGTATTTGGAAATTTCTTGACGTAGCCTTCCATCTACGTTCGGAAGCCGGTTTTAGTGTAGAACTTGAGTTGGAGATTTTTGGTGTTTGGCTTGCTCTCATTTGGTGGTGCCTCGCTGTGATCCTACGGAACATCCACCCTCTTTCAAGGGTCATGGGCATCACGTTTACACTCAAAGCTTTTGGGGGTTGATTTGTTGGGACAAAGGCCGAAGTGTCGAAAGAAATTTTTAGGCTCCCATTCACCCCCCTCTGGTCACTTTCTGGTAGCATTCTTGGTCCTTCAATTGGTATCGGAGTAGGTTAAGGATATTCCACCTTAGCAAGTTCCAGATCCACAGAAGGCGACATGGATCGCGGCGTGGGCAAACCGCCGTTCTTCGATGGGACGAACTATGCGTATTGGAAGATACACATGTCGGCCTATCTTTAGAGTATGGGTGCTTCTATTTGGGATATTTGCGACTCTGCAGATTACGTGGTCTTGGCTGCTCGCGTGACTCAACATCAGATTGATGACAATAACCGAGCCTGTAATGTTGTTTTCTCTTGTTTGAGCATGTCTGACTTTGATCGTGTTTCTCACCTCGCTATGACTCGGGAGATTTGGGCGACTCTATGCGTTTCCATGAGGGAACCATTCATGTCAAAACCCGTCTCTATGAGTCGCATAAGCAAGAGTATGAGAACTTTCGACACATGTCTGGCGAGAGCATAGAAAGTTTATTTGCTCGCTTTCAGGTGATTGTCAACAGGATGAGGGCTAACAAGGAGCTGTTGCCTTTCAATGATCATGAGAGAGCTCTCAAGCTTTTGCACACTCTTGATCGGTCGGTGTGGGATTCCAAGGTTCAGGCGATCATCGAATCGCCTAACTATGAGACTCTCACCTGCGACGAGCTCTTTAGTAAGCTCAAGTCTAGTGAGATTGATGCCATAGCGAGGGCTTCTTATGAAAATCCTTCTGGCCCATCGATGGCTTTGGTTTATGGCTCTTCTGCTAACCCCTCTGGAGGCTTTGCTTTGTCATCTCTTCTTTCTGTCACAGAGGAGCAGCAGGAGTTCATGGTGGATGACGAGTTAGCCCTGCTTGCCAACGGGTTCTCGTGGTTTCACAACAACCGCATGAACTGTCGCCGCGGAGGAGGACGTGGTGGCTGCTACGAGTGTGGAGGCTCGGACCACTTCATCGTCAATTGCCTGAAGAAGAACAAGCAAGCCTTCGGTAAGGCGGATCACGGCCACAAGTACGACTCCAACAAGCGCAAGGAGAAGTACATCCCCGCAAAGCACAAGCGAAGGGGCGGCTTCAACAAGGAGTACATCAAGGAGAAGTACTTGGAGAAGGCCCAGGCTGAGCAGCGTGTCTTCTTCGCCACGCTCAGGGACATCGACGACTCGAATGACGACTCTGCTGCATCAAGCGATGACGAGTCCGAGAAGAAGAAGAAGATCGAGGACAAGTTGAACGGTCTTTGCTTCTTCGCCGACAACGAGGATTCTGCACCATGGCCCTCGGCGATGAGGTCGACAACAAGCTGGAGGAGATCCCTCGGAATGATGACGACGACGACCACACCTCCCAGGTATCTCAAACTCCTGACGAACTCTCTGCTGAGGTTGACAAGCTTACTACTGCTCTCCTTAGTCAAGATAAATTGCTTAGGCTTGCCGCTAGAGAGAGAAAGGAGTTTAGGAAGAAGTGGGAGGACGCAGTGAAGGAGCTTGAGTCTGTCAAGTCCACCATTGTCGTGACTGAGGAGGATGAGTGTGAGATGTGCTCCAATCACATGACTGACCTTCTGACTTTGAGGGGGAAGTATGTTGTGTTGGTTGGAGAGATGGATGAGCAGAAGGCTAGACCAGGGTTGCTGGGTGCGTGCAAGTCTTGTGCAGGCTTGCAATCCGAGTTGGTAGAGAAGAATGCCAAGATTGTGTCTCTTGAGAAGGCCAGCTCGGGTAGCACTTGTGTGTCTAGGTGTGCCTTGTGTGAGGGTTTGGAGATGGATATTGCAAACATGAAGCATGACAAGATGCAAACCGAGGAAGAAAACACATACCTTCAGACCATCTTTGTCATGGGTGTCTTGTGGTGAGCCGCAGCTTGGGATGATGATTTCCCAGTTCAAGCGTGCTGCTAGAGGTCCAGGTTAGGTTTTGCTCAAGGGTCAGTGTTGACGCAAAAAGTGACGCTTGCGCCAAGGCACACAGCAAGCCGAACGAGGCTAGCTTCAATCGGGTGCTCGGAGTGTGCTGAATCCGGTGACGTGCCAGTCGGTTTGACCTGAAAACCAACAAGGGATAAAGCGTGAGAATACCTCTGGAACATGCTGGGTAAAACCAGACAGTTCCATATGTATGGCTTTGGAAGCCAGTCACGATGGCACACAGCTATAGAAGCTGTCTGTCAGAGCATGTTTACAAAGTCATTCGGCAAGTATGAGAACAGAGTATGTGAAGCATATTAACTGCTGAATGCAAAAGGAAGACATGCTTGAACGAATCAAAGATATTATAAACAGGCAACTTGCAAGAATAGATCTATTCAAATAACACATGCATAGGCTAATCCAACTAGTCTGCCGCATGTTTAGTCTTCATAAACCCGTCAAGCATAAACTTAAGCGAAGCTAATCCAGCGCATGATACCAGTTGCTATAAGTCTATACCACTTCTTATAATTAGATTAATCCACTGCATGATACAATCTAATTATAACAAGCTAAAAGCATGTATATATTTGTACGGATCTATAAAAGCTCATTACTCGTGTAAGCTTAACCAAAATCGGCAAACTAGCCGAGTTGGGGTCCATGAGGAAGGAAACATACAAGCAAACATGATCAAACTAATCTAAAACGTGTATCTGTCGCACGACACCCAGTTCTATCAAAGCATAAACATGATCGACATGTATGAACCCACAACATGTAACAACCTAGATTGAAAACTGATCCGGCTATCATGATCTTATGATTAGCAAAGCACAAGTAAACTTGTGAAACAAGGCCGAATAGAGATCAATCTAGATTGGGCAAAAGAGTGTTACAGGAATTAAATAAATAAAAACACATAACACATGACAACTTAATGAATCTACTAGATCTGCCAAATCTAATAGAGCCGATAACTATTTTTACTCATGTCTTAATTCGCCGCACGATACAAGGCACGAGCAAAAACTTCCCGTCATAAGCTTAAATCCGCCGCACGATACTAAGCTTAACATACGAGACTACTTGCATCATATCTAAATCCACCGCATGATACTAGACATGATAACAAGGTTGCCAGTACTTACGGAGGTCGACAGATCGATGTTTCCTCTCGAAGAACTCGATGACACGACTTAGGGACTCAAAAGATGGCACGGGGCCAGTTTGTATTGATGTGGTTGTGAACCCTTTTTACAATGGTTGAGGGTTTATATTTATACCCTGGACGAAACGCGAGTCCCAAACGATCACGACTTATACAATGAATTTTGGAAAGATACAAATACTATTCCTATTCTTCTCAGCATCCTCCATCATCACGTATTTTCTCGTGCAAGCCATCTTTACTTCTTGAATGGGGTCACTGTTTTTCGCAAAACAACCAACTGCATAGGCATTTGCCGAAATCTCAAAGATTAGCCGACCGCTCGGCCGTTTACCGAATGCTCCTCCTGCTGCTGGCTGGGCCCTCTTGACATTCTCTCGTGCGTGCGAAAATCTGGTGTCAACACATGCCCCCTCAATTTTGGGATAAAAGTCAATTTTATTTCGAAATTGTCCGCAAGCTTCTCCCTTCCTAGGTTTTCACTTTTCGGCACTGTAACCGCCGCTCAAGAAATTCAAACCTCTGCATAATCGATCTTACTTTGAACCTTTGATGGCGACCCAAGATGAGATCCCAGAGGTAAACTTCACATATTCAGTAATTTTGTGCTAGCTTCTTCTTTCGGTTCACCTTTTCCTCTATTCACTATTTCTTGAAGGAATTCAAGAACCAAATCCTGATTCCCTATGCTGCCAACCCTGGATCCTACCTCCTTGGTCCAATGGGAAATCTCGATCCAACGGAGATTATCGAGAAAGAAACCCAAAGAATTCCCTTTAAATCTGGAGTTACCTCACCGAATCACTGGCCGAACACCTTCAAGAACTGGCCTTTTCCCCCAATTGTTGGATGGCGAAATTGGTATCAGAGGATGTTTGAGAAAAGCAGCAGCCACTGGGAAAATCAAGACATTGGCCACTGTTTGGAGTTATCTTTATCAGAAACACCCAGAAACGAGTCTCTTCTGATAGCAGCTTCCCATTTCTGGTCGAACGCCATCAACGCTTTCATTTTCGGCCATGGTATGATGACCATTACTTTAGCCGACGTCTTCATGATGACGGGTCTGAATGTAGCACTACCAGTATATCCTTACAAATACAAGAACAAAAGTAACCAAAGAGCTGTCAATTCTGGATGTGGATGGGCCAAATACATTCAGACTTATATGGAGTCATCCAACACCGTCTCTGACAAAGAGCTGAAAGCCTTTATGAATATGTGGCTATGTAGATTCATCTTCTGTGGAAAATCCAATGAACCTACTTTGAATCATATGGTGATGGCTAAAGATTTGTCTGCAGGCACTCAAATCCCTCTAGGCAAATACCTCTTGGGGTCTGTCTATCATATGATGCATCAGATTACTCTTCAGATGCAAACAGGCAGAGAAATCTCCTGCGTGAATGGTCCCTGGTGGTTGGTCCAGATGTGGCTCCAACTATATATGCATCAGATAGTCTCTGTGAGCCTTCTCAACTTGAGCTTCCCTTCGATCAATTATGTTGAAGGCAGAACAGCAAGAGTCAAAGCCTGTCAGACTTATGGAGAAGCAGCATCATCTATCAGCATTGATATGGATATTGGTCATCTCTTCAAGCTATTCTTCAAAGGCTTTGGCAATGCACTTTGGCTTCCCTACAAAGAGAATGAAAATTTGACTCTTCCCTGGAAGTTCCACTACGAATCTGGCTGTGCAGACAAAGCATCTACTGAAATTTTCAACTCCTTCATCAAACCCTGTGTTCTGCCAGCCGAATTTCACCATGGAAGACTAGTACAGTCTACCTACGAGTTCTATTATCCAAACATGGTGGCCAGACAATTAGGATGTGGCCAATTGCCCCCTAGACTCTACTTCTCAACAGCAATAAGACCCAGAGAAGTAATTATGGAGGGGATAATAACTAAAAAAGTCTTTGAATTAGGATGGGAGCTGCCAACATATGAACCATCTCCATTTGGGATAGTGGACACCACTCATCCTTTCTTTACTTCTTGGTGGGGAGAGTGGCATGCTCATCTCTTCAGTGTGCCAGTTCACCCCTTGTGTCAAAATTTGCAACACGACTTTGCTTCTGACAGTGAGGTAATCTGATCACACCTATCATTTTCCATTCTTGAATCCAATCTTTTTCTAATACTCGGCCATACGTAGGATCCTGAGCCTGCACCTCCTATCAGAGCGATCCAGTATTACCCGGCTGGACCCAATCCTGCTCTTGGTTTCAACGCCCCAAATTTAAACACCTTCATGAAGATCCCTGCAATTTCAACCATTGTGCCTCCAGGAGGGGATAGCAAAAGAAAAGCACCTGAGAATGTTCTCTCGTCCAAGAAACCAAGGACCAAAGGGTTAAACTATCTTCCAGGTATGAATCTTCCATTTTGTGCTAAGCACTTTGCTCGGTAATAAATCTGAGCTAATCTATTTTGCATCACTTGTTGCAGTCACAAGCAAAATCTTAAAATCAGGTAGTACTTTAGCAACCAAAATATCCCCCGAGGCTTCTACAAAAAAATCCAGGATGAAACTGAAGATCCAAAAACCCCTGAAGGTTCAAAAAACAAAGAGGCCGACGAAACCATAGGTAACAGTTCGACCATCCTCCCTCTCTGTTGTCACATACTTATGTCACTACTTGAAACAAATGAAGTTTTTAAAAGAAATGGAAGCAGAGCCATCTCATGATCATACTCCAGCCCGTCTCTTCCGAACATTCAACAAAGCCCTCGAACAAGCAAGGCACACACGTCCTCTGACGATCAACCAGCTCAGCAGGCAAAGTTTTTTGTCCCTGAATTACATAGCTCTCACAAAACGCATTCAGTCGGCTAACACTTTTCCTCCTCCTCAGAAAAATACTAAAGAGCCGACCGCGAGTTATTCTTTGCCTGCTGAAGATTATATCACCCGAGAAAGGCAAAGAAAACACCTCCCAACATACTTTGTCAACAGAAAACCAGGCTCGGTTGAGGGAAGTAATTACTCTGCTGAACAAGGACGTCGTCAGTCTGGCTCGAGACGCAGATCAGATAAGAGATATTCTTGAGCTCATCGATGAAGACATCCCTTCTGCTCTTCTGGCTCACTTGGAATCTGCAGCTTGCCTCGGCAACTTTCTTGGAATGGTAAGGGAGACAACTAAAAACATTTGATCTAAGGCTGCTTTACAGAATGACAGATCTTCAAAGAAGCTAGAAATCAAAGATTTGCACTCCAATATCCAAGTTGCAAAAAATTCTCTGGCAACTTTGGAATCCGAACTGAAAATCATGGAGGAAGATAAAGCAAGCTAGAAACCCAATTAGCCAATCCGAACACCAAAATCCAATCTCATAGGGCTAACATGGCTGTCCTGCCGAAGGACATGGAAGCAGCTTCATTGAAGATAACTTCGGCTCTTAAAGAGGATCGACAAATCAAAGCTAAATTATCCAACATCCAAAAATCTGAAGACGAAGATCAAAAAGTTTGATTAAACTGTCAGCCGAATCAGAGCTGAGCCATAAAGACGATCATCAGCTTTTGCGTGAGTAAACACTGATCCTGTAACAACCAAGTGTAATGTCTTTGTCTTTGTAAAACTACTTTCTGTGTCTCCCACACCTCTACTTGTCTGAGAACGCAGTCAGCTTCTCTTCTTCAATTTTCCTGTAATGAGATATAAGCCGATTGTATTGTCGTTTTCTGATGGCCGAAATGAATTCCAAGAAGATAACCGAGTAGTAATTTGCTTAACCGAGCCTGGCCCAACTCAAGGAAATGGCCCAGCCGAATGAAAACCCTGCTCCGTCATTTGGCATTCTTATCCACTACTCCGTAGACTTCGCCACGACTCTTTTCCGGCTTATAAATGAATTCCCTTCTGCAACCTTGACTAGTACTTGCAGTTACGCATGTTCGCCACCATTTCCTCACTTCCTCTTGCTGGCTCAACTCGAAAGAAAAACCCTAATCCTATAGCGATGGCGAATGGCGATGACCGCGGCAAACGACCTGCTGAAGGAGAAGCGGAGGGCAGCCAAGCACCACAACGCCGGCGCCAAGGGTAAGAATCGGCTATCCTGCCCCCTTGCAATCTCTATTCCCCTGTTCGCCCATTGTTTCGATTTCGATTCTTCTCTTACTTTTAAGATAAGATTCATCTCCAGCAGCCAAGGCCATCTCCTCCCCCAACCTGGAACTCCATCATCCGAGTCTTCCAAATCCTCCGACTCTTCAGATTCTTCTTCAAATTCCTACTACTCCTCCGACCGGTGGAACCACCGTGACGCCTGCCGTTTCAAGGAGGAACGAGACAAGGCCCGAGAGGAGTTGAGCGAGGTCTCCAGCGTATGGTATCGACCAACTTGATTGGGAGGATCAGCGGAAAACAATTCTGCGATGCAATCTCAGGTTAGAAAAAATCTCCACTTGATTCCTATTTTCTCTAATCGAACTCATTTGTCTGATGTATTCCCTTTTGTTCAGCATTATCAGCAGAGATTGAGCGCCTGAAGATTACGGGAACCAGGGTGGCCGACAAGGTGAATGGCCAGGGGGAAACCGTGGAGGCGCACCTTGATGATGCGGTCGGCCGTGTCGATCAAGTTGCCATTCACGGCATACACCATGGCGTCGCCTTGGGGCTGGCGGCGATGTCCACCCAGATGCACGAGGACTTCTCCGCCATGCCGACTGGTTTCCAAGGTGGCGAGCTTCCAGAGGATATCGAAGATCTCCTGGAAAATTATGAAGATCATGCGACCGTGTGCGCCAGCCCAGCTTCTGACACTCAATCTGTCTTGAACAGGTTATTTGATGAGTAGTCTGTACTTAAGAACCTTCTGTGAAAATGGCTCCTTTTGTAAAACATCTGCATCCGTGAAATGCTCGTCTGTGACTCCCGTCTCCTGAATTACCGAAAGCAAAATCCTCCTCGATGATATCATCTTCATTAGGTTAAACTGATATTTTTGCTCTAAAGGCGGCCCAAGTGCCACTCCCTGCCACGTCACCGATCCGTGTGACCTCTCCAGGGCCAAATCTTGGCCCTTGGTCACTAGGTCAGTGGCATCGGACTGCTCAGGGAGGAGTGGCGTGGATCAAGGCTGAATGTTGGTTGCTAGGACATGCAACCGACCTCCAAACCGCCTTGGACAACCACCTGGATGCCATTGAAGCAGAGGCGGTTCATCCAACGGACAGGGGACTGGCGGCCGCTAGTAGGGGGTGGCGCCCGCCACCTGACCTAACCCTAGGTCGGTTGGCTGCCCACTATAAGAACCCCCCCTCACTCATTTGGGCTATAAATACCCCCCCTGGCGACACTACTTCATCACAACATATCCCAGAGCAACACACAAGCAAGAGAAGCAAGTGAGAGTTAGTTTTAGAAGCTTAGAGAGCTTAGACAAGTAGATAGCTAGTAGAGCAAGGCATCTTCGCCCTCGCGCGTAGCGCTGCTCAAGGGTTAGCTCAAGAGTAGAGGCGTGCGAGTGATCGGTTCTGGAGCTGGGAAGAGTCTCCTTCATCTCCAGTTCAGGTTTTGCTCTTGTTACTCAAGCACTTACTATATTCTAGTTCATCATTTTAAGTATTACTTTATTCTACTTATCAGTATTGAGTGGTATACTTGATTGATTGCTTGAGTGCCTAGCTATCCTACAATTCAATTCACTTAGCCATAGTAGTTAATCTCTAGTGAGCTTAGTGTTTCATCTTTGCCAATAGGTTGCTTAGTTAGTTTAGTGTTTATCTTATTAGTCAAGTGTTTGCTCTGATGTCCGCAAGGGTGTCTCTATTCAAAGCTAGGGTAGAGATAGTTAGAATATAGTTAAGCGTGGTGCTTAATTATAGACTTACCTTCAGATACTGCTGGACCCTCGGATAGCTGTGGTAGCAAGCAGGTGGTGACAGCCCTGTGCGCCTTGAATTCCACCACGTAGTTGGCTCAGTTTAACAGTAAGGCTCGTTGTGCTAGCGTTCAACCTAAGTAAGTGGTAAAGGCTAGTACGCCTCGATACTTGACAAGATAGGAATAAAACTATACTCAACTTAGTTACTTTATTGTCTTTTGCCTACCTTGCTTCGTAACTATCTCGCTTCATAGTTATCTTGCTTCGTGTTATCTAGGAGTAGTTAGTAGTTATTAGTTAGTTATCCTTAGTTATCCTATTCCCTTTATCTACTTATCCATCCACCTTACCTTAGCCATCCATATCATCCTTACCTATCCACCCATATATTCTTTCTAGCCTTCATCTCCTCTTTTTCCCCTTTTCCCTTTTCTTTTCTTTCTTCGACTCATCCCCTCCTTGACTCGACTCATACTCCACCCTAGCCTTCCCTTGGGATCAAATAAATCGACACTTGGTACTCCCAGGCGAAGTGCTACTACGATAGTTCTGTGCGCTTGCAGAATCTCCTCCTAGTAGATTGCATTCTCTCTAGCTAGCTCCTACTAGTGTCGGGATTGATAACCCCGCTTGGCATTAGTAGATAGGTGCTTTAGCTCCACTCCTTTAGGTATAGTAACCGGTCTCGCTTCAAGCATTTCTGACGCCGTTGCCGGGGATAGACTGCGTAGTCTACTCCTAGTAACAACGTTAGCAAGTGCCCACAAGCATTCCTGGGCCATTACCGGGGATAGACTGCATAGTCTACTCCTAGTAACAACATTAGCAAGTGCAAACAAGACATTCCTGGGCCTTTACCGGGGATAGTTGCCTAGCACTAATCTTAGTGAGTCCAGACTAACTACCAACAAGCATTTATGGCGCCGTTGCTGGGAGAAGCAATCGGTGTATCGGTTGAGTTCGTGCCAATTTATCTTCGCTTAAGCTCCCGCTTAGCGAATCCCATCTTATTACCCCATTCTTTCTTTCTTTAGGTCTTCTTATCTTTTTCCATTTCTTTCCTTCATCTCTTCTCTTCTTCACTTCTTTCTTCTTATCTCGTTCTATCTTCACGATGGCCAACAAGACCATTCGTGAGTTTTCTGATCCTTCTGCCGCTAATGTCGCGATAGGACCAGACGTGATCGATGCCAACCTCAATTTTGAGTTGAAACTGGCTCTGATCACGATGGTCCAAGCTGCCCATTCTGTGGCAAGGCTCATGAGGATGCCAATGCTCACCTCCAACAATTTTTGGAGATTTGCGGCACCTTCACCATTAAGGGGATAACCCAAGAAGCCATCCGTCTTCGTCTCTTTCCTTTCTCTTTGCTAGGAAAGCGAAGCAATGGTTCTATACAGATTGCAAAGCTGAGACACATGGGACAAGTGTTCCAATGCTTTTCTCGCCAAATTCTTTCCTATGGGCAAGACGAATGCTCTTTGCAACAAATCTCCAGCTTTACGCAACAAGCCGAGGAATCTATTCCCGAGGCTTGGGAGAGGTTGCAAGAGTATGTCGCTGCTTGTCCGCACCATGGTATGGAGGACTGGCTATTATCCAGAACTTCTACCATGGCCTAACCCCACTCTCTAGAAGCCATTTGGATGCCGCCACCGGCGGTGCATTCTATTCCCTGAATATTGCAGATGCTAAGGCTCTCATAGAGAAGATGGTGGCAAACCAAGGATGGAATGACGAAAGACTACAGCCCCGTAAGTGAGGTATGCATTCCCTTAAGGAGTCCGACATGATCGTGGCCAAGATGGACCTGCTGGCAAAGAAGCTAGACAGCTGTGAGAAGATGAACCAACAAGAGTGTCCATCTCTGGAATCCAACATGACTTGTGAAGTCTGTGGAGAAACCGGACATTCTGGGAACCACTGCCCCAAGCTATGTGAAGATTTGAACTTCATCAACAACAACAATGGTTTCCGTCAACAGAATCAAGGATGGAATCAGCCTGCAAATTCTCAAGGTAACAATCCATTCCCTCGCTCTAATTTTCATAATTCTGATAATTTCTCATTCTTGAAGAATTTAGTTTACTCACAAGGTAAAACTACTGATTTCTTGAAAGAGAGATTAATGGCAAATGATAAAATTCTTGAGAATATAAATGCTAAATTTAAGATTTCTCATCTGCTCTGAAAAATCAACTTAGCTTTAATAAGATGTTAGAAACCCAATTAGCTCAACTTGCTGCTATCATACCATCTTTTGAAACTGGCAAAATTCCTGCTAAACCTGACATGGAAACGGCTAATATGGTTGAAATAAGTATTTTAACTATTATGAAGATCAAACCATGACTGTTAAAAAGGGTGATACTGGTAGTCCCATAATTAGATGCTCAATCTTTGGTGAAGTCTTTAAAAATGCCATGTGTGATTTAGGATCGAGTGTGAACATTTATCTAAAGATTTCTATGAAAACTCGTTCTTTCCACCCAAGTCATCCACATCTGCCTATGTTGTGCTAGCTGATCAATCCACTTGCTATGTAGAAGGATAGTTAATGACTTACCTGTTCATATTAGAGGCTCCTATGTTCCTGCCTGCTGATTTCATAATACTAGATATGGGAAATAGGAAGATGTGCCTCTAATCTTAGGTAGACCCTTCTTGAATACTGTTAATGCTTGCATATATGTGGGAAGTGGTAAAATACAAATGACATTAGGAGGGAGGAAGGAAATATTCTCCTTCTCCCATGGTCCCGCATATGCCGCTAACATGCAAGTACAAAACCGTTCGTACCAAGAAGAGGCGCCCAAGAACAAGGTGGAACAGAAAGAAAGAACCCCCTCCTGAGTTGTGTGATTCACATAACAAGGGAGAGGTGCCAAAGGAAGAAGAACCAGATGGAGTACTAAGAGAAGAAGTGCCCAAGAAGAAGATCCACCCGATAAGGATAAAACTCCATGGACCTAAGGTATGGTTTACTTTTAATTTTTCCCTTCAATTTTCCCTTTTTCGAATAAATAACATATGTCATGCATGTAACTAAAAAAAATATCACCAGTTATCATTAGTTATATGCATAGGAATATGTTAACTTAGTTAGAATAATAAAATATCATAATAGGATAGTTTCCCTTTTCACAACATTAGATAGTTTCCCTTTTTAATAAAATGAGAACAAGAGCTCCGACTGAGAAGAAGAAGAAGATCTTTCACCAAGCAAGAAGCCAGCTTGGGGGAGACTCCCGCTCCGATAAGGTACGTGTCAAGCCTACACTTTACATTCAGTTCTTAGATTCTATATCTTTTGAATGTCACATGCTTGCTTAAATAACCATTCCATGAATAAAATTGATAAAATCTGCTTAAATAAGTTGAAACCTAAATAAGATTTGAAATATGTCATGCAAATGCTATTGTTATGGATTGAATGACTAGTCTTGTCTAAGTTGTAGCTTTTGTGGGTTGCACATGCTTTAACTAAATCATGCTTAGTGAGTAAAGTTAGTAGAAATGGAGTAATTCTTTAAACTTGCTAAGGTGAAATTAGGACCTAATCTGGAGGATTTCTTTTAAAATTATGAAAACCTTGCTAAAAGTTCCTCCTAGATTTTTATCCCATCCCACCACCACCCAAATATTTGTTAGTCATTAGTCAAAACTACAAAGAGCTTTGTTTGTGTTGAGCTTTGTTAGACCTCATAGATCCTAGTAGAGAAGCTTATCATATCTTTTGAATCAAGATTCACGCACACCCACCATAATTTGCCTACTTTCCACTTTGGAAGTTTGCAACCACCAAATAAATTGCTTATTCTCTACACCGGAGATATGCAATACCCTGCCAAACATCCCATTGCTAGCCTTATGCTTATCCTACTACACTGGGAATAAGCATTTCTCCCTCTTCCCCTTTTTCATTTCAAAAATCCTTTCCTATAGATATCTGGGGAAATCTAGAGCTAAAGAGAGAGAGAGAGAGAGAAATGAGCAAGGTAGCTCAAGAAAGGACTATGTCCTGTGAAAAAAAATGAGCAAAGTAGCTCAAAAGAGGACTATGTCCTAAGAAAATGTGAGGACACATCTTTTGTCTACTCACTTTGTATCCAAAAAAAAGAGAGAGAATTATCATTAGCTCTAGACCCCAGATATTAACTAGAAGGATCATGAAATACCTCTCTATACACTTCCACATAACCACACATGCACATCTTGATCAATTTTTATGATTTGCTGCTCCTTATGATCTGAGTGTCTAGCTTAGCAATAAACATCAGGCAATTTGCTCATGGTTCTTAGCCTACCTATAACTCCACATATCATTCTTTAGAAATAGGAGAGGCTACATTTTGGCCTAAGTGAGGATTTAAACACCATTGAGTGATTGAGTGAATCTTGGAGGACTTAAGCAAGTTGTTATCTTTTGAAAACTTTGAAAAACCTCCAGACAGAATCCTAGTTAAACCTAAGCAAGATAAAAGTTTCCTATCTACTACTTTGTTTCACTCTTGCATGTTTGAAGTGAAAAGCTATAAGTCCCACATTGCTATGATTTATGATATATGCTAAGTTATTTCTCACTATACAATATGCACTTGCATACATCTTAAGTTGCTATCTATTTCATGCTCAATGCTTAAACCGCATTGTTGCTCGAGGACGAGCAACAGGTTAGCTTGGGGAGAGCTTGTTGACGGTCCTTAAACACCTGTTTTACCATCAACATTTGACCCTAAAGTCCACCAAAAAGGCATGAAATGTAGTCAAATAGGTTTCAAACTAACCAAATTCCACATGTCCATAGAATTTTATTTGAATGCAGGATTTGAACCAAATTTGGACATATGGACCCACCAAAGGCCAAGCCCACTCAGCAGGGCCCAAATGGGCCTAAGGGGGTGGCGCCCGCCACCTCTAAGTGGCTCCCGCTACTTGGATTGGCCCAAGTGCCACTCCCTGCCACGCCACCGATCCGTGTGACCTCCCCAAGGCCAAATCCTGGCCCTTGGTCACTAGGTCAGTGGCATCGGACGGCTCAGGGAGGAGTGGCGTGGATCAAGGCTGAATGTCGGTTGCTAGGACATGCAACCGACCTCCAAACCGCCTGGGACAACCACCTGGATGTCGTTGAAGCAGAGGCGGTTCATCCAACGGTAAGGGGACTGGCGGCCGCCAGTACGGGGTGGCGCCCGCCACCTGACCTAACCCTAGGTCGGTTGGCTGCCCACTATAAGAACCCCCCTCACTCATTTGGGCTATAAATACCCCCCCTGGCGACCCTACTTCATCACAACATATTCCAGAGCAACACACAAGCAAGAGAAGCAAGTGAGAGTTAGGTTAGAAGCTCAGAGAGCTTAGGCAAGTAGGTAGCTAGTAGAGCAAGGCATCTTCGCCCTCAGCAGCGCTGCTCAAGGGTTAGCTCAAGAGTAGAGGCGTGCGGGTGATCGGTTCTGGAGCTGGGAAGAGTCTTCCTTCATCTCCAGTTCAGGTTTTGCTTTTGTTACTCAAGCACTTACTATATTCTAGTTCATCATTTCAAGTATTACTTTATTCTACTTATCAGTATTGAGTGGTATACTTGATTGATTGCTTGAGTGCCTAGCTATCCTACAGTTCAATTCACTTAGCCATAGTAGTTAATCTCTAGTGAGCTTAGTGTTTGATCTTTGCCAATAGGTTGCTTAGTTAGTTTAGTGTTTATCTTATTAAGTCAAGTGTTTGCTCTGACGTCCGCAAGGGGGTCTCTATTCAAAGCTAGGGTAGAGATAGTTAGAATATAGTTAAGCGTGGGTGCTTAGTTATAGACTTACCTTCAGATACGGCTGGACCCCCGGATAGCTGTGGTAGCAAGCAGGTGGTGACAGCCCTGTGCGCCATGAATTCCACCACGTAGTTGGCCCAGTTTAACAGTAAGGCTCGTTGTGCTAGCGTTCAACCTAAGTAAGTGGTAAAGGCTAGTACGCCTCGATACTTGACAAGATAGGAATAAAACTATACTCAACTTAGTTACTTTATTGTCTTTTGTGTGCCTTGCTTTGTAACTATCTCGCTTTGTAGTTATCTTGCTTCGTGGTTGTCTAGGAGTAGTCAGTAGTTATTAGTTAGTTATCCTTAGTTATCCTATTCCCTTTATCTGCTTATCCATCCACCTTACCTTAGCCATCCATATCATCCTTACCTATCCACCCATATATTCTTTCTAGCCTTTCATCTCCTCTTTTCCCCTTTTCCCTTTTCTTATTCTTCAACTCTCATCCCTCCCTTGACTCGACTCATACACCACCCTAGCCTTCCCTTGGGATCAAATAAATCGACACCTGGTACTCCCAGGCGAAGTGCTACTACGATAGTTCTGTGCGCTTGCAGAATCTCCTCTTGGTAGATTGCATTCTCTTTAGCTAGCTCCTACTAGTGTCGGGATTGACAACCCCGCTTGGCATTAGTAGATAGCTGCTTTAGCTCCACTCCTTTAGGTATAGTGACCGGTCTCGCTTCAAGCATTTCCGACGCCGTTGCCGGGGATAGACTCCATAGTCTACTCCTAGTAACAACGTTAGCAAGTGCCAACAAGCATTCCTGGGCCATTACCGGGGATAGTTGCCTAGCACTATCTTTAGTGAAGCTAAGAACTACCAACAACAGTGAGATTACGGTCTCACTTCCTCAAACTCACGACACGAGGCATGGTTCTCTTCTCTATGGATCTCAGTTCGCTACAGCAGGGATTGGGAGAGCAGGAAACCCTAGAAGCAAGAGCAAAATGACTGAGATCGATGGGGATGGGTGTCTCCCCCTACTTATCCTAATTCTAACTATTCCTAATTCCCACTCTACCCTACCCTAACTACTTACAGAGCGAACCAGCTAAACCCTAAGGTTATTCTGGACCAACTCGATGGTAGGTGGTGATCCGATGGCCACGCCCGCACAACTCGTAGCGTTGCCTCGACGCAACCTCCTGATTGCCGCCACGTGCCGCCACCGCTCTGTGTCCTCTTCCGGACTCCGCCCCCGGTTTTGAGGCCCAAACCGGTAAACCAGCCCACCAGCGCCTGAGTTTTGTGGCCCAAACTCAGCAAACCCGCAGCACCCAGGTTTTGAGGCCCAAACCTGGAAACCGTCCTCAACCCAATTTTGTGGCCAAACTCAGAAACCATCCGCGCCCAGTTTTGAGGCCCAAACCTGGAAACCGTCCATCCGATGGTTTTTCTCTGGCTCTACCACCAAACCGAAGCTGTAGAGGGGATGCACCGCCCGTGCACCCCGTCCACCGACACGTGCCCCCAAGTCCCTGACTTAGGCAACACATGACCGCAAGTCTTCGCTCGTCGCTGTCCCAGGCTGTCAGCCACCACAGCTGATGCTCGGGCCACTGGTCCCTCAGTCCAAGCCTCACGTCCGCCCTTCGCCACTCTCGGTCCATCGGCACGGCACGTCTCTACTTGACCTTCATCTTGCCTCTAATCACTGTATCCGTGCTCGACACCTGCACAACACAAGCCAAAGAACATGCGCATCATCCCAGTTGACAATCACTCATCACTCAGAGACTCGGCATACACCCATGTATCTGCAACTAGCTATTGATGCCAGACTCTATTACCATGGCCTCCCACTCACCTACTCTAGGCCGCTGCCATGATGCCTGCCGGCGGTGCATTCTTTTCTCTGAATGTTGCAGATGCTAAGGCTCTCATAGAGAAGATGGTGTCGAACCAAGGATGGAATGACGAGAGACTGCAGCCCCGTAGGCGAGGTGTGCATTCCCTTAAGGAGGCCGACATGATCGTGGCCAAGATGGACTTGCTGGCAAAGAAGCTGGACAGCTATGAGAAGATGAACCAACAAGAGAGTGTCCAATCTTTGGAATCCTACATGACTTATGAAGTCTGTGGAGAAACCGGACATTCTGGGAGCCACTGCCCCGAGCTACATGAAGATTTGAACTTCATCAACAACAACAACGGTTTCCATCAACAGAATCAAGGATGGAATCAGCCTGCAAATTCTCAAGTAACAATTCATTCCACCGCTCTAATTTTCATAATTCTGATGATTTCTCGTTCTTAAAGAATCTAGTCTACTCTCAAGGTGGAACTACTGAATTTTGAATAAGAAATTAATGTCCAATGATAAAACTCTTGAGAATATAAATGCTAATTGGAAGATTTCTCATCTGCTCTGAAAATCAATTAAGCTTTAACAAATGTTTAGAACCTAATTAGCTCAACTTGCTGCTATCATATCACACCATCTTTTGAAACTAGCAAAATTCCTGCTAAACCTGACATGGAAACTGCAAATATGGTTGAAATAAAACATTTTAACTATTATGAAGATCAAACCATGACTGTTAAAAGGGTGATCCTGCTAGTCCAAATTAGATTTGCTCAATCTTTGGTGAAGTCTGTGGCGGAACCGTCCTGATTATAAGAGCTCAAGTAATATCTTAGCCAAATCCGTCTGACTTCGACTGATACTTGAACCCATACACCCCGGTAGTCCGGAAATTTCGAAGGATTTCTAACACCATACATCATACAGGATCGCATCGTTCAAGGATTACATTCGTAAAGATACATCGTAACGAAAACGAAACCGAATTTAAAATATCAGAGTGCGAATTTAAAACGGAGTTATTACAATACCGAGTTTAAAAGTGCGGAAGCTGAAATAGTTTAAAGCACGACCACCACACATGTGGTCCAAATAAAACATTGTTTTGATAAATCCACTCGACACAACTCACTCCTCCCTTTTTAAGATAATGTGCCACTAGTAGTCTCGGTCCAGCAAAAGAAAAGGGGAAAGCTTCTGGACGACCCTGCCCTGGGCCGACTCCTCATCACCTTCCACTGGGTAGAGGCAGTGCTTACAATAGCCGAAGTAGACCTGGCCATCTGCAACAAACGGGATAAACCCTGAGTACTGGAATGTACTCAGCTAGACTTACCCGTCCAACTGAAAATAAAGACACCAAGGACATGCAAGGCCTTTTTGGGGTGGAGCTGGGATCTTGAATTCGCGAAAAGCTCAATTTAAGATAAGCGAAGTATTAGTGAAGTTAATGAGCTGTCATCTTTTATACCTATTCCTTCTTCTAGGTTTGCACCTGAACTATTGCACACACTTGAGTCTAGCAGATAAATAATATAACCATATCCAGTTGACTTGTCCACATTTTAGTTGAACCTTTAGATATCACATGGAGTTGTATCGTGGTGAAGCTCGCCATAGTTTCCCACTAACCGGGGGAGACGGCGACTCGAATCGAATCCAAACCAGCTGGTGAAAGACCTTTAATACCAGCCCACACTTTCCCCGTCGGGTCCATGCATTGGGCAACCGCTCGACGCTTGTTCGTGGTGGTAATCGCCACGGTTCAAGCACAGACCGCCCAATTGGAACCTGGCGATGGCCTCACGCGGCAGATCGCAATTTCCATACTAGAGGGCACGACACGGGTTGAGACCGGCCCGAACAGCTTCTAACCGGCTTTGGGGTCGATGATTACGGCACCGACATATCCCTAAGTAAAAGGGCGCGTTCAAAAATGAACGAGGGCCAACATCGATACAAACCTACACGATCCAACGGACGACTGACCCAAGTTTCCAAACTTGTGCCTTGCCTTCCAGTTGACCGTATTTCATTACTACTCAGGTTCTTTTCCACGATAGCAAATATAGCCAACCGTGATCCAATAAATACCCATCAGGGTATTACGGAGACATCCTTAACTACTACTTTTATTAAGCAGGCTAAGCAATTCTACATTGCAAATAAATAACAGGATGACAAGGTAGATATTAATCAATCATCAAGGAATGGTAATGCAGCAAATAGGATTCATTCAACTCCTAGACCTAATGCATCACAATATAAAAGGACTCAAGTAATTTTAATTGTAAATACTGGGAGACTTAGAATGCTCCGGGGCTTGCCTTGGATGAAGACCGAGGCCTCGTGGGAGGGGCACTCGGGCAAGTTAGTGTCGCTGGCGGGGTCGACTTCCTCGGCTTGCTGGAGCTCCGGGATCTGCTGCTCGGCGTTTGTCTCTGGCTCCTGGTCGGGTTCCGGAAGTGTCGATCCTATTGCATGCGACGAATAATAAATATTTAAATGCGGGGTGCGAGATGTGTGGTATGAGAAAGAGCATTTCTTGCAAACCAACAAAACAACTTGTTGAACCATTAAGGTAAATACTTATTTAATTCATAAAACAAAATCCTTTTATTCACCTATTTCTCATTTAATAAATCAAAAGAAACTTAGGTTTGAACTGCAAGTGCACTTTTCTGGACTCAGAAAAATCCACGAAAATTCTAGAAGGCAAACAACAGTTGCTGGACTCCACTGAACAAATTTCAGCCAAAAATAAAATACAGAACTGTAGATATAAAAATAACAAGCAAACTGCCCAAAAAGGTATTTGAACTACAACCCTACTGTAAAAGGGTGCACCACTCTATTTCATATTTTTCCCAGATTCTATTTCATATTTTACGCTTATTAAGAAAGTCCCATGAACAGAAATATTATATTATTTCTTACATGAATTTTCAAAGGAAAACACAGAAAAGCACCTTTGTAAAGCAACTTCAGATTTCTCCACACAACAGGTCATGCTTTAATTTTTCTTAGCTTGTACATTATAAACAGAGACTGTACAATTTTCCACACATTTATCTTGACATATAAAACCCCTTAACATTTATTCTAACAAATCAGCCAAAAAGGACTTTTCACCCATAATAACGAAACTTTTTCTACATAAAACAGTGCATTATATATTTTTTCCATGTATAAAACAGGATAATAAACTTACACAAAATTTTACAGGAATTATCTCAACAGAAAACATATATAACCATTTATCTTAGCAAAAGCATATAAACTGAAATAAAGAAAATAGTAAAATTAACTCCTACCAAAAATACTTTTATATTTTACAGGGTAGATCTACTCATAAACAAACTAGCAAACTAAAAGCACTCCATTTGGACTAACAAAAGGATCTACAAATAAACAAGCATTTACGGGAAATAGAAAAATATTTTGGAAAACGTTTTCTGGAAAACACTCGGCGTACGGAATAGGTGTGCTCACTCGAGGCCCGGCTCGAACGAGACAGTGCCGAGGGTTCGCTCGAGGCCTGGCTCGAGGCGCGGGCAGGCGGACAACAAACGCCCGTCCGAGGCCTGGCTCGAGGGCTCGGGCGAGACGGAAAACACACTCGCCCGTCCGAGGCTGGCTCGAGGCTCGGGCGAGACGGAAAACACACGCCGTCCGAGGCCTGGCTCGAGGGCTCGGGCGAGACGGAAAAACAACGCCCGTCCGAGGCCTGGCTCGAGGGCTCGGGCGAGACGGAAAAACACACCCCGTCCGAGGCCTGGCTCGAGGCTCGGGCGAGACGGAAAACAAACGCCCGTCCGAGGCCTGGCTCGAGGCTCGGGCGAGACGGAAAACACACGCCCGTCCGAGGCCTGGCTCGAGGGCTCGGGCGAGACGGAAAAAACGCCCGTCCGAGGCCTGGCTCGAGGGCTCGGGCGAGACGGAAAACAAACGCCGTCCGAGCCTGGCTCGAGGGCTCGGGCGAGACGGAAAACATCGCCCGTCCGAGGCCTGGCTCGAGGGCTCGGGCGAGACGGAAACAGGGAGAGGTTTGACCGTCGATTCCTCGCCGACGGTGAGGTCGCCGGCGGGGAAGCTAGGCTTGTGAACTCGTCTCGACGAGGCGCATCGAGTGGTGTAGGTGGTTTGGCTAGCGCACGGCCGGAGCATGCCGGCGGCGAGCGGCGGCGCACGGTGATGGCGGCAACGCGCGGCTACGCCGTTTCCGGCGGCGGCCGGAGAAATTGGGGGAGGCAAAAGCTCGAGTGAACCCTAAGGAGCAAAGCTACGGGGTTGGTTTGGCTCGGTGGCTCCAGAGGAGCTTGGCCACGAGCGAGGTCCGCGGCGGCGCCCATGGCGCTCGGCCGGAGAGAAACGGGTGGTAAAGACGGTAGCGTTGATAGGTGGTGTTCTCACCTTGCCTTGGCTCGGTGAAGCTCGAAGATGAAGAAGAAGAGTCGGTGGAGCTCGGGTTGGGGAAGAACGGCGTTGCGGCTCGGCGGTGGCGACTGACGGACCGAAAGAGGCGCTTCGTCCTCCGGCGGCGAAGGGGCTCGGTCGGGGACGACAACGTGCGCACGGCGTGCACGGTGTAGGCGGAGCGGTGTACGGAGGGAATCGAGGGAGGTGCTCCGACGAGGTCAGAACGGAGAGGGTGGTTGCGCGGTGGTCGCGGCGAGCGGGGAGCGCTCGTTCGTGTTCGTGCACGGGCGAGAATGCGAGCGAGAGTGAGAGAGCGAGTGGCGAGTTGTTGCAGGGTGAGCGAGGGAGTGAAGGGTGCTCGGGGTTTTGATCGGCTTGACCGCAGTGGGCGTGGCGGGCCACGGCGAGCGGGTGCGGCAGGCGAGGCGAGCGAGAGTGGCCGGGGGAGATAGCTTGCGTGCTCGGGTGAGAGAGGATCGAGCGAGGAGTGGCCGGCGAAGATCCTCGGCAGATGCGGCGGCCACGTGGCGGTTGCGGCCGGCGTACGGCGCGGCATGTCAGCGGCAGCAGCGCGCGGCGCGCGCGCCTGGCGGCCGAGCGCGCGCGCGGCGCGGGGTGCGCGGCCGAGCTGGGCCGGCGCGCGCGAGTCGGCCGAAAAGGCAGATGGGCCGAAAGGTGGGGCGCGGAGAAATCGTTTTCCTTTTTCTTTTTCCAAATTCTTTTCAAACTTTGACCACTCAAAAACAGTTTCAAAAACTCCAAACTAGGTTTTGACCCAAATATAAAAGTTTCTCAAAATAATTTTCTCTACAACTTTCATATAGGACACTTTTTCTGAAAACCATTTTTAAATCCTCCACATAAACAAAGCCAATTTTAAAGTATAAACCATTTTGTTTGACTTATTTTTATTTACAACTAATCTGAACTAGGTCAAAACTCCAACATGAAAAGCACTCTACTCAATATTCTCTATTTTATAAAACTCTTTGCCAAAACAGAAATCCACTCAAACAACCAAGTCCAATAGAAATCCAAATCCAAATAAATAAACAAAAGACAAAACACTCTCATGCTCATGAAATGATGCAATGCATTGCTTATGTTCTTTAGTAGCTAATTGCAGTCCTAATGCAGTGCTTGACACTAGGGTGTCACAGCCCTTCCCCCCTTAAAGAAATCTCGTCCCGAGATTTGAGTTACGTACCAATCCTTATAAAAAGCGGGGTAGTTCACTCGTAAGTACTCCTCAGTTTCCCAAGTTGCATCGTTGGGTCCGTGATTGCTCCAAAGAATCTTATAAGTTTTCACTGTTTGGTTACGAGTTTCTCGGGTCTTGGTATCCAAAATCTCCTTGGGTTGTTCGTAGTATTCCAGGTCTGATCTGATCGTGACGTCCGGGATTTGAACTTCTTCATGTTCTGGAACTCGAAGACACTTCTTCAACTGTGATACGTGGAACACTGGGAAAACTGTGCTCATCTCTGGGGGTAACTGTACTTCGTATGCCACTTCTCCCTTCTTTGCTATGATCTGGTAAGGTCCCACATATCGAGGTGCTAGCTTCTTCTTAATTCCAAAACGTTGGACTTTTCTCATGGGTGAGACTTAAGGTAAACATAATCTCCTACTTGAAATTCCAAGGGTCTTCTTCGTGTGTCGGCATAACTCTTTTGTCTGGATTGTGCTACCTTAATATGTTGTTGTACTGTTTGCACAATCTCTTCCGCATCCTTTACGTAATCTGACCCATAGAATCCTCGATCTCCTGATTCACCCAATTTACTGGGGTTCTGCATCTTCGTCCATATAAACTTCAAAAGGTGCCATCTTTATACTTTCCTGATAACTGTTGTTATATGAGAACTCGGCAAGGGGTAACCATTTTTCCCATGATTCTCCTGAAGATAGAACACAAGCTCTTAGGATATCTTCCAAAATCTGATTTACTCTTTCAGTTTGTCCTGCGGTTTGGGGGTGATAGGCGGAACTTCTTACCAACTTAGTTCCTAGTTCCTTGTGCAACTGTTCCCAAAAACGTGCTATGAACTGGGGTCCTCTATCAGAAACAATCCTTTTTGGAACTCCATGTAACCTCAAGATATTCTGAATATACAAGTCTGCATACTGATGAGGGCGGTGTGTAGTCTTAACTGGTATGAAGTGAGCCACTTTAGATAACCGATCTACATAACCCAGATAGAATCATTTCCTTTTTGAGTAGTGGGAAGACCTGTGATGAAATCCATACTAATTTCTTCCCATTTCCACTCTGGGATTGATAACGGTTGCAACAATCCTGCAGGTCTCAGGTGTATAGCTTTTATCCTGCAGCAAGTATCACATCTGCGACATAGCTGCGACTTCTTTCTTCATCTTTGACCACCAATACCTGGTTCTCAAATCCTGGTACATCTTACTGCTTCCTGGATGAATAGATAGCTTTGAATTGTGAGCTTCATTCAGAATTCTTTCTTTCAGCTCGGTGTCTTTAGGAACAACCAACCTCTGATTATACCATAGAATTCCCTGCTCATCTGTCCTGAAGTTCAAAGAACTACTGGTTTCCATCCTCTTCTTAATCTGACAGATCTCTTCATCGGTCTTTTGTCTCTCGATGATGTCACTTTCCAAGGTACACTGAAGAGTGATGTTGTTCACCATAACGGGGTGCATAAGGTTAAATCCATCTTCAAAAGTGGTTGTAGGGAGTTGCAATGAGTCTTGCGACTCAAGGCATCGGCTACAACGTTTGCTTTTCCGGGTGGTAATGCACTTCAAGGTTATAATCCTTAATTAGCTCCAACCATCTTCTCTGCCTCATGTTCAACTCTGGCTGGGTGAAGATATATTTCAGACTTTTATGATCCGTGTACACATGACATAGATTTCCCATAAGATAATGTCTCCATATCTTGAGTGCATGCACGACGGCTGCTAGTCCAAATCATGAGTGGGGTAATTCTCTTCGTGCGGTCTCAACTGGCGAGAAGCATAGGCGATAACTCTTCCATTTTGCATGAGTACACATCCAAGTCCAATCTTGGATGCGTCACAAAACACATCAAAAGGTTCCTCTAAGTTTGGCTGAGCCAAAACAGGCGGATGTCAACAACGTTCGCAGAGTGCGAAAAGCTATTTCACACTCTGGTCCATTCGAACTTCTTGTTTTTCTGCGTTAAACGGGTCATAGGCTTGGCTATTCTTGAAAAATCCGGAATAAACCGACGGTAGTATCCGGCCAAACCCAAAAAGCTGCGACCTCAAAAACACTCGTGGGTGCTTCCCAATCCATAACCTCTTGTACTTTAGAAGGGTCCACAGAGATCCCTTCCTCTGAAAGGACGTGACCAAGGAAAGGTACCTTCTTCAACCAAAACTCACACTTGCTGAACTTAGCATACAACTTGTGCTCTCTAAGCCGGGTTAGAACAACTCGTAGATGCTCAGCATGATCCTTCTCATTTTCAGAGTATACCAAGATGTCATCGATGAACACTACAACAAACTTATCCAACTCTGGCATGAAGACCGAATTCATCAGGTACATGAAATGTGCCGGTGCATTGGTCAACCAAAAGACATAACTAGATACTCATAGAGTCCGTATCTGGTGGAGAAGCTGTTTTCGGTATATCTTCTCTTCTGATCTTAATCTGATGGTATCCTGACCTCAGGTCGATCTTGGAGAATACTTTCGCCTTTGACAACTGATCAAACAAGACATCGATTCGGGGTAAGGGATATTTGTTCTTTATAGTTACGGCATTCAACGGTCTGTAATCCACGCACATCCTTAAAGTTTTATCCTTCTTCTTCACAAAGATAGCGGGACATCCCCAAGGTGACGAACTAGGGCGTATCAAACCCTTATCTAAAAGCTCTTGCAACTGAACTTTAAGCTCTGCGAGTCTTTAGAGTGCATTCTATACGGTCTTCGAGATATGGGTGCTGTTCCAGGGACTAACTCTATAGCAAACTCCACATCTCTGTCTGGCGGTAGTCCAGGCAACTCATCAGGAAAAACATCTGGAAACTCACACACTATTGGGATCTCAGCTATCTGCTTTGCCGTGATATTGAACAACACTCCGATCTCATGGGGGTTTCGAGGTAACTTGAACCGAAAGGTAGACCCATTCCTGGGACTAACCATGGATACAACTCTTTCTGCAGTGTCTAGATTAACCTTCCAGAGTTTCATCCAACTCATACCCAAAATTACATCCAAACCTAGACCAGGAATGACTATGGGGTCCACTACGGCCTGTTTATCCCCAAAGGTCATTTCCACTCCTTTAGCCATTTTACGCGCGGAGAGAACAGCTCCGGCGGAACTTATCTGATATCCCCGGTCTAACTCTATCAACTCAAGATTACTTCTTATAACAAAATTCTCACTTATGAAAGAATGCGATGCTCCAGAATCAAACAGCACAACTGCGGGGCATTGATTAACAAGAAACGTACCAGCGGTGACAGGCTCTCCTTCTGGCACTTCTTCCACGGTGGTGTGGTGCATATGACCCGTACGAGGTGGGGGCTGAGTGTACTGCTTCTTTGGGCGAGGGCACTGACGTGACAGATGTCCAGTCTGACCACAATTGTAGCATGGGCCAATCACATAAGGAGTCTTGGGACCTCCGGCACTTCCTGCTTTGTTCTTGTTCTGCATCATAGGGGCGGTGTAGGGCTTCTGAAAGCTGGGACGGGAACGACTGGTAGTGATCTTTCTCTGCGGGGACGGAATCTTGCTCCTGTGACAGGCGGGCGGTACGGGGCGCGTGCTCCGAAAGGGGTCCTCTGCTGAGACGAACCTCCTTCGTTCGCACGACGACGGTTTTCTGTTGCCAGCCTGCCGTCATTGGCCTCTTGATTTAGACAGTCACTGACGAAGTCACTGAAGGTGGTGCGGTGACTGTTGCCCATCTTGGAAAGCATGGCGGCACTCATGCCACGCTTAAAGCTTGCGATCTTCTTGGCCTCAGTATCAACAAAGTCTGGGGCGTAGCGAGCTAGGTTGTTGAAACTGTGGAGGTACTCGGACATAGACCTAGTCCCCTGGGATAACCTCATAAACTCTGCAACCTTCATTTCCATCAGACCACTAGGGATGTAGTGGTTGCGCATAGCGGTGGAGAACTGATCCCAAGTGACACGTGCATTTGCTGGCAAGGATGCACGGTACTGGGCCCACCACAAACCTGCGGGTCCTTCCAACATGTGGGCGGCGTACTCCGCCTTGAGCTCTTCTGTCAGACGAAGCAGACGGAACTTCTGAGTGATGGAGTTGAGCCACTCATCAGCCTCAGCGGTTCGGTGGCTTCCTTGAACACAAGAGGGCGAGTGTCCAAGAAGTCACGATAGGAGCTGTACTGGTTGGGCTCCGGGCCTTGACGTTGATGATGCTGCTGTGCAGTGTTGTTAGCGATATTGCGGAGGGTGGCCTCCATGTGCCTCTGCATTTCCTCCATATTCCTTTGGCTACCCAAGAACTGGCCAAAGAACGCTTCCGGCGTCATCGGCGGCGGTGGGGGAGGTGGCAGATTCTCCTCCTGTCCTGCTCCCTGCCCACGTTGGCTGCGAGTGTGTGCCGGCATCTGCATATCCCATTGATAAGCAATCATTAGGTGATGTTACATCGATCATGAATAAATACTGCGCTGTACATAATTCGAAAATTTAGCACACGACCAAGTATAATTACTCATTTCCATACAACATCACAAAACAATCGCTCGAAATTAGACATGCAAACGACGGATTTCCATAAAAGGTGCCGGATCGAAGTCCGGACTTTGTCCAAAAGCTTACATGCCATCAAACATTTTAAACATAAAACTAGCACATGTGTAGGGTGTTACATCACTTAGCGAGCAAGCTCAAGCTATACAAAAGAAAACGATCTCTAACAGCTAACGCTCAGGGGTCTCCAGCGGCGGGTGCAGCGTCCTCTGGTGGGGCGTCGGGACCAAGGACCTCTCCGTCCTGGGGATCCGGGACCTCAGCTGCTGGGGCGGCGGCCTCCTGCGCGGCGTGGTGCATCTGATGGACGGCCTCGTGGAGCTGGTCGATATAGGCCTGCTGTCCATGGATCTGCTGTATCAAGAGGTGGGCTCCCTCTCTGAGCTGGTCGAGCGCGGTGCGGGCCTCATCCCTCTGAAGAGCGGTAGTCAGGTACATCTGCTCTGCAACTGTCCTGGCAGTGGACTGTGCTGCTGCTGTGGTGCGGGCGTCGTCACGCTCCAGAGTGAGCTGCTGAATCCTCTCCTGCAGACGAGCAACCTCAGCGTCGAAGTCCTCCTGTAGCTTCCTCTTGCTCTGGTAGGTGGCTGTGAGGGTGAAGGACACGCTCCCGAGAGTGTGCTCCAAACTCTCACATACACCCAGCAAAGCTCCGGTGGCGCTCATCGCAGGCGTCTCACAGTAGAACCTCTCCTCTGGGCTCCCTGTCAAGACTGACTCCGAAGTCTGCTTCCAGCGCAATGGGAAAAGTGATCCACGGGGAAACACTCCTGCCATCGCACTTGCCAGGTCGGCGGGGAAGCGGGCGATGATATCCTTCAGCACTAGGTATGCTGCCCTGTTGGCTCCATCCTTGGCACAAGTGCCTCTGGTGATCTCAGTCCACCCTGTCCAGTGCGGCTTGGCAGGCAAGCTTTGACCTTGATCTCCACCATGACCAAGGAATCCTGCCCGTAGATCTCCTTCTGCCATGAGTACCTGGGCTCCTGTCCTTCCTCATAGCCCACGGCCTGCAGAATCCTCCAAAGGATAGTCGGCACCCGAAGTAGGACAAGAACGTCTTCCGGGTCAGCTTGGTGGCCAAGCGGTGACGCGGAACTCCTCTGCCTCCGGTGGCCTTGCGAGCAGTCAACTTGGTCCGGGCCATCTGTAGAACAAAAGGGTTTCGAACTCTCGTGAGACGGATATTAAGTTGGCAATTTTATAGAAAAGAGACAACTTTTAATTTAAGGGGAGGTAATGTAAATGCAAGAATTAAACATGATGCATGATCGTACTTACGTTCTCACTCACTAATATGACTCGTAAGTCCTAACGTTCTAGTCGGTGGCAAGAACGATCTCTCATGCGTTATCTACACGTTCTACTCGTTCGCATAGTTAGTGTACCTGCAGAAGATTCATTTCAGCCCAAAGAAATTCCCAATGATAAAACAATTGAGTATTGGCCAATATGCGCAAAATACATAGAAGCCAACACTAAACACCATGCACCAACATAGAAAACACCCTTGAAAACATTGATACCCTCGTATGTGTCCGCGTGGAGCTCGCACATACTTGGTATAAGAACTCTCACCTAGACCGACGGTTGGACGGTCATGCTCTCATATCTCACAAAATCATTTTATGCATGTTTTCGCGATCGACGCATTCTCTTTTTCCCGAGAATGGACCAGCAAATAAAGATCCAGCATGAAGCAAAACCCTGAACCCTGTTAGCAGTTAGACACCTGAATCCTAGTATAGGGCTTAAGGACGAGACTGGGCACACTTAGTAATTGAAAAGTTTTGAAAATAGTTTTGAAATACCCATTTAGTTCAAAAATAGCTCTTTACGGAGGTAATCACTTGAACCATGCTCCGATACCAAGCTGTGGCGGAACCGTCCTGATTATAAGAGCTCAAGTATTATCTTAGCCAAATCCGTCTGACTTCGACTGATACTTGAACCCATACAACCCCGGTAGTCCGGAAATCTCGAAGGATTTCTAACACCATACATCATACAGGATCGCATCGTTCAAGGATTACATTCGTAAAGATACATCATAACGAAAACGAAACCGAATTTAAATATCAGAGTGCGAATTTAAAACGGAGTTATTACAATACCGAGTTTAAAAGTGCGGAAGCTGAAATAGTTTAAAGCACGACCACCACACATGTGGTCCAAATAAAACATTGTTTTGATAAATCCACTCGACACAACTCACTCCTCCCTTTTTAAGATAATGTGCCACTAGTAGTCTCGGTCCAGCAAAAGAAAAGGGGAAGCTTCTGGACGACCCTGCCCTGGGCCTACTCCTCATCACCTTCCACTGGGTAGAGGCAGTGCTTACAATAGCCGAAGTAGACCTGGCCATCTGCAACAAACGGGATAAACCCTGAGTACTGGAATGTACTCAGCTAGACTTACCCGTCCAACTGAAAATAAAGACACCAAGGACATGCAAGGCTTTTTGGGTGGAGCTGGGATCTTGAATTCGCGAAAAGCTCAATTTAAGATAAGCGAAGTATTAGTGAAGTTAATGAGCTGTCATCTTTTATACCTATTCCTTCTTCTAGGTTTGCACCTGAACTATTGCACACACTTGAGTCTAGCAGATAAATAATATAACCATATCCAGTTGACTTGTCCACATTTTAGTTGAACCTTTAGATATCACATGGAGTTGTATCGTGGTGAAGCTCGCCATAGTTTCCCACTAACCGGGGGAGACGGCGACTCGAATCGAATTCCAAACCAGCTGGTGAAAGACCTTTAATACCAGCCCACACTTTCCCCGTCGGGTCCATGCATTGGGCAACCGCTCGACGCTTGTTCGTGGTGGTAATCGCCGCGGTTCAAGCACGGACCGCCCAATTGGAACCTGGCGATGGCCTCACGCGGCAGATCGCAATTTCCATACTAGAGGGCACGACACGGGTTGAGACCGGCCCGAACAGCTTCTAACCGGCTTTGGGGTCGATGATTACGGCACCGACATATCCCTAAGTAAAAGGGCGCGTTCAAAAATGAACGAGGGCCAACATCGATACAAACCTACACGATCCAACGGACGGACTGCCCCAAGTTTCCAAACTTGTGCCTTGCCTTCCAGTTGACCGTATTTCATTACTACTCAGGTTCTTTTCCACGATAGCAAATATAGCCAACCGTGATCCAATAAATACCCATCAGGGTATTACGGAGACATCCTTAACTACTACTTTTATTAAGCAGGCTAAGCAATTCTACATTGCAAATAATAACAGGATAACAAGGTAGATATTAATCAATCATCAAGGAATGGTAATGCAGCAAATAGGATTCATTCAACTCCTAGACCTAATGCATCACAATATAAAAGGACTCAAGTAATTTTAATTGTAAATACTGGGAGACTTAGAATGCTCCGGGGCTTGCCTTGGGTGAAGACCGAGGCCTCGTGGGAGGGGCACTCGGGCAAGTTAGTGTCGCTGGCGGGTCGACTTCCTCGGCTTGCTGGAGCTCCGGGATCTGCTGCTCGGCGTTTGTCTCTGGCTCCTGGTCGGGTTCCGGAGTGTCGATCCTATTGCATGCGACGAATAATAAATATTTAATGCGGGGTGCGAGATGTGTGGTATGAGAAAGAGCATTTCTTGCAAACAACACAAAACTTGTTGAACCATTGAGGTAAATACTTATTTAATTCATAAAACAAAATCCTTTTATTCACCTATTTCTCATTTAATAAATCAAAAGAAACTTAGGTTTGAACTGCAAGTGCACTTTTCTGGACTCAGAAAAATCCACGAAAATTCCAGAAGGCAAACAACAGTTGCTGGACTCCACTGAACAAATTTCAGCCAAAAATAAAATACAGAACTGCAGATATAAAAATAACAAGCAAACTGCCCAAAAAGGTACTTTGAACTACAACCCTACTGTAAAAGGGTGCACCACTCTATTTCATATTTTTCCCAGATTCTATTTCATATTTTATGCTTATTAAGAAAGTCCCATGAACAGAAATTATATTATTTCTTACATGAATTTTCAAAGGAAACACAGAAAAGCACCTTTGTAAAGCAACTTCAGATTTCTCCACATAACAGGTCATGCTTTAATTTTTCTTAGCTTGAACATTATAAACAGAGACTGTACAAATTTTCCCACATTTTATCTGACATATAAAACACCTTAACTTTATTCTAAGAAATCAGCCAAAAGGACTTTTAACCATAACAGAAACTTTTTCTACATAAACAGTGCATTATATATTTTTCACATGTATAAAACAGGATAATAAACTTACACAAAATTTTACAGGAATTATCTCAACCAGAAAACATATATAACCATTTATCTTAGCAAAAGCATATAAACTGAAATAAAAGAAAACAGTAAAATTAACTCCTACCAAAAATACTTTTATATTTTTCCAGGGTAGATCTACTCATAAACAAACTAGCAAAACTGAAAGCACTCCATTTGGACTAACAAAACGGATCTACAAAATAAACAAGCATTTACGGGAAATAGAAAAACATTTTGGAAAACGTTTTCTGGAAACACTCGGCGTACGGAATAGGTGTGCTCGCTCGAGGCCCGGCTCGAACGAGACAGTGCCCGAGGGTTCGCTCGAGGCCTGGCTCGGCGCGGGCGAGGCGGACAACAAACGCCCGTCCGAGGCCTGGCTCGAGGGCTCGGGCGAGACGGAAAAACACGCCCGTCCGAGGCCTGGCTCGAGGGCTCGGGCGAGACGGAAAACACATGCCCGTCCGAGGCCTGGCTCGAGGGCTCGGGCGAGACGGAAAACAAACGCCCGTCCGAGGCCTGGCTCGAGGGCTCGGGCGAGACGGAAAAAACACCCCGTCCGAGGCCTGGCTCGAGGGCTCGGGCGAGACGGAAAAACAAACGCCCGTCCGAGGCCTGGCTCGAGGGCTCGGGCGAGACGGAAAAACACTCGCCCGTCCGAGGCCTGGCTCGAGGGCTCGGGCGAGACGGAAAACAACACGCCCGTCCGAGGCCTGGCTCGAGGGCTCGGGCGAGACGGAAAAAAACGCCCGTCCGAGGCCTGGCTCGAGGGCTCGGGCGAGACGGAAAACAATCGCCCGTCCGAGGCCTGGCTCGAGGGCTCGGGCGAGACGGAAACAAGGGAGGTTTGACCGTCGATTCCTCGCCGACGGTGAGGTCGCCGGCGGGGAAGCTAGGCTTGTGAACTCGTCTCGACGAGGCGCATCGAGTGGTGTAGGTGGTTTGGCTAGCGCACGGCCGGAGCATGCCGGCGGCGAGCGGCGGCGCACGGTGATGGCGGCAACGCGCGGCTACGCCGTTTCCGGCGGCGGCCGGAGAAATTGGGGAGGCAAAAGCTCGAGTGAACCCTAAGGAGCAAAGCTACGGGGTTGGTTTGGCTCGGGTGGCTCCAGAGGAGCTTGGCCACGAGCGAGGTCCGCGGCGGTGCCCATGGCGCTCGGCCGGGAGAGAAACGGTGGGAGAAGACGGTAGCGTTGAACTGGTGGTGTTCTCACCTTGCCTTGACTCGGTGAAGCTCGAAGATGAAGAAGAAGAGTCGGTGGAGCTCGGTTGGGAAGAACGGCGTTGCGGCTCGGCGGTGGCGACTGACGGACCGAAAGAGGCGCTTCGTCCTCCGGCGGCGAAGGGGCTCGGTCGGGGACAACGTGCGCACGGCGTGTGCACGGTGTAGGCGGAGCGGTGTACGGAGGGAATCGAAGGGAGGTGCTCCGACGAGGTCAGAACGGAGAGGGGTGGTTGCGGCGGTGGTCGCGGCGAGCGGGGAGCGCTCGGTTCGTGTTCGTGCACGGGCGAGAATGCGAGTGAGAGTGAGAGGCGAGTGTGAGTTGTGTGCGCGGGTGAGCGAGGGAGTGAAGGGTGCTCGGGTTTTTGATCGGCTTGACCGGCCAGTGGTCGTGGCGGGGCCACGGCGGCGCGGTCGGCGAGGCAGCGCGGTGATGCCGTGCACGGCGAGCGGGTGCGGCAGGCGAGGCGAGCGGAGAGTGGCCGGGGGAGATAGCTTGCGTGCTCGGGTGAGAGAGGATCGAGCGAGGAGTGGCCGGCGAAGATCCTCGGCAGCATGCGGCGGCCACGTGGCGGTTGCGGCCGGCGTACGGCGCGGCATGTCAGCGGCAGCAGCGCGCGGCGCGCGCGGCACGCGGGCGAATGCTGGCGAGCGGCGCGGGGTGCGCGGCCGAGCTGGGCGGCGCGCGTGGTCCGGGCGAAAAGGCCAGATGGGCCGAAAGGTGGGGCGGGAAAATCGTTTTCCTTTTTCTTTTTCAAATTCTTTTCAAACTTTGACCACTCAAAAACAGTTTCAAAAACTCCAAACTAGGTTTTGACCCAAATATAAAAGTTTCTCGAAATAATTTTCTCTACAACTTTCATATAGGACACTTTTTCTGAAAACCATTTTTAAATCCTCCACATAAACAAAGCCAATTTTAAAGTATAAACCATTTTGTTTGACTTATTTTTATTTACAAACTAATCTGAACTAGGTCAAAACTCCAACATGAAAAGCACTCTACTCAATATTCTCTATTTTATAAAACTCTTTGCCAAAACAGAAATCCACTCAAACAACCAAGTCCAATAGAAATCCAAATCCAAATAAATAAACAAAAGACAAAAACACTCTCATGCTCATGAAATGATGCAATGCATTGCTTATGTTTCTTTAGTAGCTAATTGCAATTCCTAATGCAGTGCTTGACACTAGGGTGTCACAAAGTCTTTAAAATGTCATGTGTGATAGGATCGAGTGTGAACATTTTATCTAAAGATTTCTATGAAACCTCATTCTTCTACCCAGTCATCCACATCGCGCTATGTTGTAATAGGCTGATCAATCCACTTGCTATGTAGAAGGAATAGTTAATGATTTACCTGTTCGTATTAGAGGTTCCTATGTTCCTGCTGATTTTCATAATAGTAGATATGGGAAATAGGAAAGATGTGCCTCTAATCTTAGGTAGACCCTTCTTGAAATTGTTGATGCGTGCATATATGTGGGAATGGTAAAATGCAAATGACATTAGGAGGAGAAGGAAATTTCTCCTTTTCCGTGGTCCCGCATATGCCGCTAACATGCAGATACCAAACCCGTTCATACCAAGAAGAGGCGCCCAAGAACAAGGTGGAACATAAAGAAAGAGGAACCACCTCCTCCTGAGTTGTGTAATCACATAACAAAGGAGAGGTGCAAAAGAAGAAGAACCTGATGAAGTACTAAGAGAAGAAGTGCCCAAGGAAGAAGAAGATCTACCTTTGAATTCCATGGACCTAAGGTATGGTTTTACTTTTAATTTTTCCCTTCAATTTTCCCTTTTTCGAATAAATAACATATGTCATGCATGAAACTAAAAAAAATCAGTTATCATTAGTCTTATGCATAGGTATATGTTAACTTAGCTAGAATAATAAAATATCATAATAGGATAGTTTCCCTTTTCACAACATTAGATAGTTTCCCTTTTTAATAAAATGAGAACAAGAGCTCCGACTGAGAAGAAGAAGATCCTTCACCAAGCAAGAAGCCAGCTTGGGGGAGACTCCCGCTCCAATAAGGTATGTCTCAAGCCTACACTTTACATTCAGTTCTTAAATTTTATATCTTTTGAATGTCACATGCTTGCCTAAATAACCATTCCATGAATCAAATTGATAAAATCTACTTAAACAAGTTGAAACCTGAATAAGATTTGAAATATGTCATGCAAATGCTATTGTTATGGTTTGAATAACTGGTATTATCTAAGTTGAGTTGTAGCTTTTGTGGGTTACACATGCTTTAACTGAAATCAGGCTTAGTGAATAAAGTTAGTAAGAAATGGAGTAATTCTTTAAACTTGCTAAGGTGAAATTAGGACCTAATCTGGAGGATTTCTTTTAAAAATTATGAAAACCTTGCTATAAAGTTCCTGCTGGATTTTATCCCATCCCACCACCAGCCAAATATTTGTTAGTCATTAGTCAAAACCACAAAGAGCTTTGTTTGTGTTGAGCTTTGTTAGACCTCATACATCTTTGTAGAGAAGCTTATCATATCTTTTGAATCAATATTCACACACACCCACCATAAATTGCCTACTCTCTACTTTGGAAGTTTGCAACCACCAAATAAATTGCTTATTCTCTACACCGGAGATATGCAATACCCTGCCAAACATCCCATTGCTAGCCTTATGCTTATTCCTACACTGGAATAAGCATTTCCCCCTTTCCCCGTTTTTCATTTCTGAACTCCATTCCTATAGATGTCTGGGGAAATCTAGAGCTAAAAAAAATATATATAAAAAAGAGAGAGAGAAGTGAGCAAAGTTAGCTCAAGAAAGGGCTATGTGCTAAAAAATGAGCAAAGTAGCTGAAGAGAGGACTATGTCCTAAGAAAATGTGAGGACACATCTTTTGTCTACTCACTATGTATTCAAAAAAAAAGAAGAGAAAGAGAGAATTATCATTAGCTCTAGACCCCAGAAATTAACAAGGAAGGATTATGAAATATCCCTCTATACACTTATGAAATATCCCCACACATGCACATCTTGATCAATTTTTATGATTTGCTGCTCCTTATGATCTGAGTGTCTAGCTTAGCAATAAACATCAGGCAATTTGCTCATGGTTCTTAGCCTTCCTATAACTCCACATATCATTCTTTAGAAGTAGGAAAGGCTACATTTTGGCCTAAGTGAGGATTTAAACACCATTGAGTGATTGAGTGAATCTTGGAGGACTTAAGCAAGTTGTTATCTTTTGAAAACCTTGAAAAACCTCCAGACAGAATCCTAGTCAAACCTAAGCAAGATAAAAGTTTCCTATCCATTGCTTTATTTCACTCTAGCATGTTGAAGTGAAAAACTATAAGCCCCACATTGCTATGATTAATGATATATGCTAAGTTATTTCTCACTATACAATATGCACTTGCTTAAGTTGCTATCTTTTTCACGCTGAATGTTTAAACCGCATTGTTGCTCGAGGACGAGCAACAGGTTAGGGGGAGCTTGTTGATGGTCCTTAAACACATGTTTTACCATCAACATTTTACCCTAAAATTCACCAAAGGCATGAAATGTAGTCAAATAGGTTTCGAACTAACCCAATTCCACATGTCCATAGAATTTTATTTGAATGCAGGAATTTGGCCAAATTTGGAGAATTTTCCCACCAGGAGACAACACACCGGAACCTTGGGCCCAGTGGGGTGGGGGCGCCCACCAACCAGAGGTGGCGCCAGCCACCCATATGTGGCGCCCGCCACATGGAGGCCCAACTCTCCCCCTTTGCCACGTCACTGATCCGTGTGACCATCCCAAGGCCAAATCTTAGCCCTTGGTCACTAGGTCAGTGGATCGGACGGCTCAGGAGTTAGTGGCGTGGATCAAGGCCGAATGGCGGTTACTTGGACATACAACCGACCTACCAACCGCCTCTCTGGAGCTCCTGGATGCCGTTGAAGCCAAGGCAGTGCATCCAATGGTGAGGGAGGTGGCGGCCGCCACCTAGGGGATTATTGTTTTAGGCTATAAATAAGAGAGGCACCCCTCCTCTCTCTCTATCCTTGCAGTCATTGGTTCCTAAGCACTCTCTCTTTAGCCCCCGCTTAGGTTCTAATCATACCTCGCTACAAGCGATCCGCAGAGACGGGAATCATACCTCTGTGTATTTAGATCTTTTAAGGAAACGAGAACATATTCTCGTTGTCTCCTCGTGTGGAGGAATTTCGGCTGAAATCGAATCAAATAGTGTCTTGTGTTTTGTGTTCTTCACGTTTTGGTTTTTCATCTCCCGGGGATTTGCCTCGTTCTCCCTCTTCGTGAGATGATTTTCGATTCCACTTGAATCAATTTGTTCTTGGTCGTGAGTCCCTTCTTTCTACCGAAGGATTTCTCTCTTCTAACCTCACGAATCCATAGATCGGGTTGATTTTGTGTTCGTTCTTCGTTCTTTCCCCCTTTCCGATGATCCTCGGATTTCTCTTGATTGACTGGTTTGGTGCGATGATTTCTTAGGATTAGCACCCCAATACATAGAGGGACACTTCGGAGGAGTTTGATCGAAGTCCATTTTGATTTGGTGAAGTTCCAATTGATTTTGCCTTTTGTCCCGAGCGTTGTCGTGCTCTCTGTTCATCCGCGGACAGTCCGCGCCCCCAGCAGCGGACAGTCGGGGATCGGGACTCGGCAGGGTCAGATCAGCGCACCGCGATGCTGTTCTCGGTCTCATGACCGACGGACAGTCCGCCAGTGACCCGCGGATAGTCCGGGGTCACATCGGACGCTGCACAGGGTCAGTCTCGGACGCTTGGGGTGTCACTGTTCATGTGAACCGCGGACAGTCTGGCGTGCAAACCGCGGACAGTCCGGGAGTTGTCCAGAACTGTTTGAGAATAGTTCAGTTTCTGGTCTTTTGCCTGCGGACAGTCCGGACTCCTAGTGTCGGACAGTCCGGCGTTCTGCAGACAGTCCGGGACCATGACCCCGGACAGTCCGCGAACCTGCTGAGTGTGCAGTTTTGCTCTAGGGTTTTTGCAGTTGGTTTTGGGGTTTCTCCGAGAGTTCTGCTGTTGTACACTAGGACATCTCCTAGGGTATCCACCTACTCGTAGGTCGTGAACTCTTCGGTCGTTTTGAGTCTTTGCTTTTGGGGTGATTTTCTAGGACAAGGGCCATTCTATTCACAAGTTGTATTTGAGGCTCCCATTCACCCCCCTCTGGTCACCAATCCGGTCCTTCAATTGGTATCGGAGCCGGTTAAGGATCTTCACTACCTTAATCGGTTTCGGATCCTAAGAGCGACATGGATCGAGGGAATGGCAAGGCTCCGTGGTTCGATGAAACGAACAACTCCTATTGGAAGATTGGATGCGCGCTTACCTCAACAGCATCGGATCTTCTGTCTAGGAGATATGTGAGAATGCTGAGTACGTAGTCCTTGCGGCTCGTGTGGGTCAGATCCAGATTGACCAACACGAGGCCAACTCCATGGCTCGTAATGCTCTTTTGGCTAGCATCTCCCTTCCTAAGTTCGAGCATGTCTCTGAGCTTGAGACAGCACGAGAGATCTGGGTGAAGCTTCAGAGCTATCACGAGGGGACCGCTCAGGTCAAGACTAGACTCTTCGAGACCTACAAGCGAGAGTACGAGAACTTTGTTCAGTTGGAGGGAGAGACGATTGACGCCATGTTCGCTCGTTTTCAAACGATTGTGAACAAGATGCGTGCCAATCAGGTCAACCTACCCTATCACGATCATGAGAGGGCTCTCAAGTTGCTATACGCCTTGGATCGGAGGGTACGGGAGGTGAAGGTGTCGACCATCATTGAGTCTCCTGCTTACGACACCCTCACCGTGGACGAGCTGTTCAGCAAGCTCAAGTCCACCGAGATCGATCACCTGACTCAGGCCAAGCTGAAGAACCCATCTTCACACTCCATGGCTTTGGTCTCAGGCATGGGTGGATCGACTTCCTCTGCTGACACTTCACCTCCTCTGTTTTCTTTGTCTTCTTTGCTTATAGTCATGGAGGAGCAGATGGAGGCGTTTGGAGACGACGAGCTCGCCCTCGTCATCACCCGGTTCTCGCGGTTTCAGAACAACCGCCTGAATCACCGGCGTGGTGGCGCACACGAGGGCTGCTACAAGTGTGGTGATCTAGACCACTTCATGGCAAACTGTCCCAAGAACAACAAGAAATCTTTCGACAAGACTTGCAACTTCAGGCGCAAGGGCAAGCCGGAGTACAAGACCGAGAAGAAGAAGAACAAAGACAGTTTCCACCGAGAGGACTTGGAGAGGGCTTTCGACGCTGGTCGGCGTGTGCACTTCGCCGGCAAGGGCGACACCGACAAGTCCTCCGACAGCGACTCCAGCGACGATGGGTCCGAGCCCATGACGGAAGATCGCTTCAACGGACTCTGCTTCTTCGGCAACTCCTCCAAGGGCTTGTGCACCATGGCCTTGGACGAAGAGGACTCCATGTGCCAGGCGAAGGATGCCGATGACGCCAACAGCGACGACGACGACGACAACGCTTCCGAGGTATCAGACTCCTCCATTGTCGATCGTCTCACTGATGAGCGCGATAGTTTTGCGGAGTTAGTCCTTGCTATGGAGAAGAGACTCACGCAGGTTCTCCAAGAGCGCGGTGAGTTTAAGGCCAAGATGAAAGAGGCGCTTAAGGAGCTTGAGTTTGCTAAGTTCTAAGTGAGGGTGACTGGTGAGGAGGAGTGCGATGAGTGCAAACACACACATGGAAAAAACTTCTCCACCCTTCAAACCAAGTATGCCTCTTTGATCGAGGTGTATGAGGAGCTGAAGAGTAGGCTAGACTTGGTGGGTGAGTGTCGTGAGTGTGCCTCCCTGAAGAAGGAGCTGGAGGAAGTGAAGGCGAGGTCTTCTTTAATGGGTGCGTGCAAGCTTTGTCGTAGCTTGCGAACTGAGTTGGCAGGAGTTAATGCCAAGCTTGCTGAAGCCTTGAAGGCCAGCTCAGTTAGCACTTTGTCCGCTCCATGTGAGCGATGCGTGGGGTTGGAGCTTGAGATGGCCAACTGTCGGCATGACAGGATGCAAACCGGGGAGGAAAACACATACCTCCGGTCCATCCTAAATTGGGTGTCATGCAGTGAGCCGTAGTTGGGCATGATGATCAGTCAGTTCAAGAGGGGAACTGATTGCTCGGGAGTAGGCTTTGCTTCAAGTGGGAAGGGCGCTAGTAGCTTTGGCAAGATCGGTGAGTTTAGTGGAGTGAGCCCTAGTGAGAAGCCATCCACTATCCCTAAGCTTACCAAGATCACCCCACCTGAGCCTCCCAAGCCTATCACCAAGGATGGCATCCTTGATGAACCTCCCAAGGCTCCACCTCGCAAGCAAGTGTGGGTTCCCAAACCTAACCATCTTAGGAACACACTTGACACCCTTCCTGACGTCTCTAGTGATCCCCTTCCGAAAGGCAAGCAGCCAGCCAGAGTGAACAACACTCACAACCATAGGAACCAACAACCCAAGAGAGTGGTGAGGTTCGAGTGCGAGTACTGTCACCGTGAGGGTCACCTAGCTGAGTTCTACTTTCAGAGGAAGAGAGACGCTAGGAAGGAGTTGGAGCTGAACAACTAGGCCAAGCACCACCCTCTCCATGGTGTGCAAGGTCGGTGAGTTCAGAGGCAGGGCGCTAGGCCTGGAGGTGCATTCCCTCAGGTAGCTAGGCCCCAGGCCGCTAGACCACGGGGTGGTGGTCGTTCCCGTCGCGGTTCCGGTCGTCCTCAATATGATCGTGAGCCGAGTGTAAGAGGCTTTGCTACTCAGTCCCTAGCGGACCACCTTTCAGTTTGGTGGTGATCGCTTTGCTCAAATGGGACATGTAGGTCAGTTTGGAGGTTTTTCGTTCCATAGCGGACCACCCTTTTAGGTTGGTGGTGATCGCTATCCACCCATGGGACGAGGACAGCTTGGTGTTGCTACTAACACTTTTTCTGGGCCTATGACACAGCACTGGTATCCTTCTCAGTATACTAACCCCAGTGTTGTGCCATATGCTCACTTCCTGCCTTTCTATTGATGCAGGAACTACGGTTGGAGAACATGTGGCTGTTGACAGTAGTTATCTACCATAATTAAGGGATAAATAAATATAAAAAGGGCAAGAATCTGATCAAAACAAAGGTTTAGGGTTTCAACTGACAATATTCCACGAGTTTTGGTGAACTATGATTCTACAGGGACTAAACCAGGAAATCAGCACCGATAGCTTCCCATAGAAGGAAACCGACGGGAGATAACGCAACCACCACGTCAGGATTATTCCAGAAGACTCCAGAGGACGCAAGAAGACACCAGGAGGTCGACCACCATGAGAAGCTGACTAGTGGGACCGACCGGTCCCACTAGGTGACCGACCGGTCCCCCCTGGGTCCGCTGGCTTTCGTCTTCTGCAAGCTATCTCCACCGACCTCTAGGATGCATCTCGGCCATACCTTAAGTCGGTTTGATCCAAGGGCCACGGTTCATCGCCCAGGGCTATATAAACAGCCCCCTGACCCCCCTCTCCAGAGCAATCAATCAGGGTTTGATCATTAGACATCATCAATCAGAGCTTCAGAAGGAGATCAATCGGAAGCCCTAGAACTACATCCACCTAGATTAGTAGATAGAATAGGATTAGAGGAGGCAAGCTTCGCTTGGATTCCTAATCTAGTCACAAGAAGGCTCGGTAAACCCAAGATCTTCTCTCTGTATTAACATTATGGATCTATTTCATAATTGCTCTTCTAGTTCATCATTGTTCTTCATTGTTTATGTTCTAGTTCATCGTCTAGTTCATGTTCATCGTCTAGTTCATCTTCTAGTTCATAATCTTGTTCTAGTTCATGTTCTAGTTCGTACTTTAGTTCTTCTTGATGATCTAATTCACCTTATTGTTCATCTTCATGTTCTAGATAGCAATACAATGATATGATTAAGACATCAACTATTATATTCTTAGTTATAATGCTTATAGTATGCTTTGATTATATTTTTGGCATAGATAGTTCATCTTTATGTTTATACTCATGTTCGTATAGCGCTCATCTTAAAGTACAACGGGTGGGTGATAGATGCTGTGTAGGCGTGGTGCCTATACAATATTTATCTGCGAATGCATCCTATGTTCCGAATAGAGTGGTAGATCGCGGGGGTGACAACCCTGTTGAGTCCTTTGTATTCCACCTCCCGAATGTAGTGTTCAGTATGACTCAGTTAACTCATGGTTTAGGGGTTACGCTGTTTGACACCTTTACTATGGAGTTGCCTCTTGATTATAAATATGATGTGACCTAGCCAATGATTGCCAAATATAATTGCACTAATCAATGTATGCTATGACTTATAATTACAATAACTTAGGAATGTTTCTTATTAATACCTATTCTAATTATCACTCGCTAGGTAGTACTGTTCTAGGATTATCCTTGATTGATCTGATCTCTATTACCATTTATCATTATCATTTACTTTGTAACCTGATTCCTGTATGAAGTAATTAGTGTGTTATCAGTCTTATTATAAGTGTGTGCCATATTAAATGTTGTTAAGTCCTTATAATACTATCATACCTTGAATTGATTAGTCTCTAGGCTAAATATAAATAACGGTACCTGAGACTAGCTTGGGTGAAATGCTTCTACAACGGTATATGTTTATCTGTGCGCTTGCGGGTAAATATTTATCTTTAAATCCAGTGCCCTGATATAATTACATTGCTAGCTTCATGTTGGGGATGACAACTTGACGTTAAGTGAAGTTAGTAGTGTCCCGTATACTCTTTAGTGCCTTCACTAGTTTATTATTTATGTGGCTCATTCTTAGAGTGATTCCATTGAGGAGTGTAGTATTTCTGGCGCCGTTGCTGGGGATAGATTAAAACTCTATTCTTAGTAGCGACGTTAAGAAATACCAACAAGCATTTCTGGCGCCGTTGCGGGGACCACATCAATTCAATTAGGGATGGTACCTAGGGTTTTCATTAAATCTTTATGAACACTAATAAGGACATTGCATTAGCAGCATTTAAAACGGTAGCTAGAACATATCATTTTACTTACACACATGTGATAATACACTGATTATTTACTTTTACTCAAACAGGCTTACCCTGGCTTTGTTTATTTTTATCTTATGCAGGGTTTGATGTATGATTGGTTTCCAACTTCCGAAAAACTACATTGAGGATCCTAAAGCTTTAATAAGGAAAACAAGATGCAAACTCAAGAGACCCTCAGCACCACTACTAGAAGTTAGCTAGATAAGAAGAAGCTTAACACCAGTGTTGGACACCATGGCCGACAAGACACTCCGCGAGTTCTCTGCACCAACCACTGCCAACATCAGGATGGACCAACAGTCAATGTGGGAGACAACGGATTTGAGCTCAAGCCAGCTTTAATCAACATGGTGCAAGCTAATCAGTTTTGCGAAAAGGCACATGAAGATGCAAGCGCTCATCTCTAACATTTTCTGGAGATTTGTAGCACTTTCACCATCAAAGCAGTAGAAAGGGACGCCATTCTACTTCGCTTGTTCCCATTCTCACTCTTGGGAAAAGCAAAACAATGGTTCTACGCCAACAAAGACAAAAACACCTCATGGGCGATCTGTAACACCCCTGGTGTTAAGCATTAATTAAAATTCTAATTAAGTTGTTTAGTATGCATAATCATCTGGCATCATGGCATAAAAGCATTTCATGTTTTCATGTTTAAGGCATAATTGTGATGCTTCACATGCTTTAATATAAGTGTTGCATGATCTTGTATGATTTACATAGTATTGTATGTTGCATGAGAGTGTAGTTAAGTGTAACATAAAAGGATAAGTAGAAAACCTTAATTTTCTATGCTCCTTTTTGTTCCCTTTTCTATAAGTCAAAAAGTAAGTCAAATTTCAAAATGATTTCAAAAGCAAAGTTGTAGCTCTTGTTGAGAGGTACAATTTTGGTATTTAAAGTTTTCAAAGTTTCTGTACAAACTTTTGAATAAATTTGGAATCTTTCAAACCCTGAATTTGACCCGTAAACTAGATTTCAAAAAAAAACTAAAAAGAATTAGACTTTGGTCTTTTAATCAAAGTTGTAGAGAGGATTAAAAGAAACAATTTTTATTAAGATAGATTTTCAAGTTACTAAAGAAAATTTAAAGTAATTTGGAAAACAAGTTTGATTTAGTTTCAAAGTGAAAATCAATTTCCAAACATAGTTTTATCCCCTTTTGTGTAGTTTCAAAATTAAGCACAATTTGGATATATGACCAAAAACAAAGTTATAGATAATTTTATAAGGAACAACTTTTGTATTGGTGAAATTTGAAGTTGTTCAGAAAATTCAAAAGTAATTTTGAATCTAAGATTGAATGCTTTTTAAATTCAAAATGTGATTTCAAAATCAAGGAAGATTTTGGGTGTGCTCCTTAAATGAAAGTTGTAGATCCTGATTTTTGGAACAACTTTCATGTTGGGAGTTTTGTTTGTTGTATAGTGTTTTTGGGAGAAATAGAAGAGAGAAAATAGAAAACGTTTCAGTTCTAACTAAACTTGGCAGGAGAGGTGAAGTGCAGAGCAGGTGCTCTGCGCCGCCTCCGCCGTGCTCGAGCGGTCGGCTTGGTGCCCGCGTGCCGCGCGTCTGCCTGTGTGGCACCTTCTCCATGAAGTGGCGAAGCCCACGCACCGACGTCCTTCTCCCACCTTCCATCTCCTTCTCTCCCCATCGCTACCCTCTCTATTTCCTGCTTTCGCCGAAAAACAGAGCAGACCGCCGCCGCCGGCGCTCTTCGCCGCTCTTGCTCTACCTCACCCCCATAGCTCGTGCTCGCAGCTCCGCCTCGTCTTTGTGCACCACCAGAGCTAGCTCGCAGCCACTCTATCCGTCGGGGATGCTGATACCGTGTCATCCGCGATGGCCGACCTCCGTAGCCGCCATGGTCGGCTCACGTGGTCTGCTTTCCCTGGAGCCTTTTCCACCCACCTAATGCTTGCGCTAGCTTCGCCAAGTTCCCCCGGTTCTGGTCGGCTTGGCCGTGAGGTCGCTACCGGCCGGGACACGGTAGAACGTGGGAGCAGTGCCAATCCGTTCCGCCACCGTCGCTATCGCCGGTGGGAAATTCATCTCTGCTATGTCCCCGCCTCGACCAAGCCGAGCATCAAGGCAAGGTGAGCACCCTTGAGATTTCCTGTGCGCTTTTGAGGTCTCTACCGCGCCATGAGAGACAGTCCGCCGCTGCTCCGCCGACTGCTCTCGGACCGAGCCGCCATGGTCACGTGCAGACGTGCTCCAGTACCCCAACTGTTCAACCAATACCCTTGATCGATGCGCCTAGAGGTGGGGGTCACGTTTGTGCCTTCGCTTTCGCCTGGGAAAGCTCGTCGCCGGCAGGGGGTGGCCGGTCAGCGCCGCCGGGCACTGGTCGTAGCCATGGCCGCAGCGCGGGCGGGACAGCGCTGGCCTGGGCCTCGCCAGTCTGTGATCTGGGCCGGTTTCGGCCCAGTAAAGCTAGGTTTTGGTGTTTTTTCTTTTTTCCTGAATATGATTAATGTGCTGATGTTTGATTATTTCATAACTAAATAATTAGTGGTCCAAAAATTATAAGGTAAATTTTGTTGTGTTTCTGATAATGTGTTCCATCTAATAAAAATATGAAACTTAATGTTTTGATAATTTTTGTAGGTGATTTAAATAGGGCTTTTATTTAATAAATGCTCTTTAGATAATTTTTATAGGCTTAAATATAAGTTCCAAAATTATGAAACTATTTTTAGTATTGTTTGTATCATGTAAGAAACCTTCACAAAAATTTTGTGGTCATTTAGAGAAAATAAATTTCTTTCTCCTTTTATGCTTTGTTTATTAATTAAATAATGCATAGAATTTGCTTAATTTGTATAGGCTAAAATAATGATCCAAAAATTATGAAATTTGGTTTGCAACCATGATTTGCTATAAACAACCATCACTAAAAGTTTTATATTATTTTGACAAACTTTAATTGAACCCTACTTTCAATAATTAATTAATAAAGAATGATTAATAAAACTTTGTTAGTTAATTAAGGTGTTTGGTTGGTGATTAGGATTAACCTTAGTTACCCTAATGACTCTTTTTCTTGATGGTTGTATTTCATGATGTTGGTTTGTCATGTTTAATTTTGTGATAGATTAAGTAATGCATTGTTGTTGCATACATGTGATAATGTGCATCAATCTTACATGTAATGACATGGACTTGATCCATGAGAGAAGACCATGGGGTACCTTTCCCTTTGTTATTCCATGGCTTGGTTGATATGTTGATAAACCTTAGTCACTTTAGTTAATCCTTTTAATGTTGTTTGATGATAATTATTTGTTAAGCTAGAAACTCTAGTTGGTGGGTTGCAAATTGGTTTTGTTGGATTGCAACTTTACCGCAAAGGAAAGTGGTACTCGACCTTCCTTATCTGGTGTTACCTTCTGTTATGCATTTGAATTGTCCTGCACCTTAGCATCATACTGAGCATACATCATTTATCTACGTGTAGTATCCGAGAGTGTTGGAGTCGTGTTGATCAAGCTTTGATAATCACCCTTGCCGAACAAGCCTCGGAAGGTGACCCTTGTTGGACAAGCTTCGTCGAGAAGACTTAACTTCTAGATGAAGGAACTTACTTTTGTGGATCATTCTTGGATCTTATCTTCCCTGCAACGAAGGCAAGCCCCGGACATTAACCCTATCCTTGTATTTTTATAAAGTTATTTATATCACTTGAGTTAATATGATGCATTAGGTAAATAGGAATTGAGTTAATCCTATTTGATGCATTACCGATCTTGATGATTCCAATATTTAACCTTGATACCTATTTTATGAAAATACTTAGTATGCTTAGCCATGCTTTACTACTTCATTATAGTAGGTGTTTTTAAAAATGGTTGCTATGTTATGGAAATCATGAATCTTGACATAACATGGTAATGATAGTAACTTACGTCAAGAATGGAGTTTTGTTGTAGTGTTACTCAACATAGGACCCTATCGTTGTTGGCCTGCTGTGATTGAGACCTTTGAGTACAGCCCACATGCGGCGGTAAGCCTCATCTATAGCTATTCCGATACTTGAGAACGGCCAACCGCGTACTGGGAGTGGAGAGATGGCGAGAGTAGCGTGTACCCTCGGGGCTATGAGATAGTCGGGTTCGAGGTGTACTGTACTCTCGGGTGACGCTGGGCCCGTTCTTGTATGGGAGGATCTATAGATTGGTTTGACATATGCAAGATTAAGTTCTACATATGTCGTGTGGTACTGAATCCCCAGCTGGGTTTAATCGATTCGAATCGCCGTGTTTCCTCGGATATGGAGCCTCAATCCACTGACCCGCACCGTAGAATAAAAATGGAACTAGTTTAAGAAAGAATGATAATGATTTTTCACTAGTGTTCACTTTCAATTCTTACCAAGTACTTAAATGATTAAGTAAAATTTGGATATAGGATTACTTTAGTAAGGTTTTATGCAAATGAAAAATACTGTTGAGCCTACCCAAACCAGCATGACCCTGAAGTCTTTTCTGTTGACGGGTAAGTCTTGCTGAGTACCGACAGTACTCAGGGTTTGTTAATTTCCTATTGCAGGTTTCTAATAGGTGATGTTGATCATGATCATGTCAGTGGGCTTGACGTGATCTGGTTGTTCTTCTTCTCCAACTTAGGTGCTCCACCTAAGTGTGGTTCCGTAATACTATTCTACTTCCGCAATACCAGTTATGTTTATGTAAAAAAAGTAACTTGTTCATGGTTTTGTAAAGTTTATATCTCTTACTTCCACTCTCCGATGGTATTTTGTATCAACTGTCGTAATGTTGTAATTATTCCAACCTTCATGATGATGATCCTGTGGTTCGTGGATAATTCGGGGTTCTCTCGGGGACACCCGACAGATCTTTCCAGTGATGTGGTACATGTGCACAGTCATTAGGGCTCGGGAAGACGATGACGTGTGCAGGTGGGCCACATTAATGGGAGGTTCTGCCACAGAATGGTATCGGAGCAGGATTGTCATCAAAGGAAGACTAGTTACAACGTTACTTTTGAAAAACTTCAAAGGGTTTCTTAATCTAAAAGTTTTTGGAAGTAACAAGTTAAAAATGATCTTCCCTCAAATTTCTTGCTTTGCTGGAAGACTTCGTGAAGACTATACCAGTGACTCCAACGGAAGATGTTGAGAAGTTTTCAACTCGTCTACAGAAAGTTAATGGAGAATTAACCTCCCCGTCAAACTGTGACGGAAGAACTTTTCAACACCTACATCAAGCCAGGGAAGCTAATATATAAAGTATAGCGCTATACCTAACTAACAGGTGGAGACAGAGATCTCCTGTCAGTGAGAGGTCGTATAGGACGAGCATATATCATATCATGTATAATAACAAAATGTGCTTTCTTCCTAAATTCTGAGAGCAGCTATGATCCCCGATAGCTGATCGTTCCTAGATTCTGCTACCCTTGATACTTATGTTCCATAAGTTCCTAATTCTTGGGAATTTTTGGATATCTTTCATATACTCTACCACATAAAGTTAGAATCATGGTAAATCTGTGGTTCTTTCGAAATGCGCGTGTCATGCCTTGAATTGACACGTGCTAGTTGCTTGCAGTCGTGAAAACGACGCATGGGGCTCGCGACATATCGAAGGAGTACAGACTAAGTTAGCAGAAACTCGAGCTTGCAACAAAGAGAAGTGGTCAAACGCATTTGAAAAGAAAACAACACCTCTAAACAAACAAGTCATATATACAAATAGGTCTCGACGGACCCTCATCCATGCCATAAAATTCATACAAGGGCCTCGACGCCCAAATTTGGCACGCAGGCCCTAATCTTCGTCGGTGTGGTACTCCTCCCCGAGGTCTTCCACGGCGGGCTCACCCTCGACACCCGAGCTAGAAGGAGGAGGGCCCTCGACACCGCTGCTGGCGTCAGGAGGCAGCACGTCCTCCTCGAAAATCTTGGCGAGCGATGTCCCCGGCCTCTCCATCTTCTCCAAAATTTTGTCGACACGGCGGTTGTTCCACTCCTCGTCCTTCCCCTCGATCTCGATGAAGCCGTTGGCAACAACGTGGACCGGGAAGCGGAAACCGGAGCGAACGACCGCGAGCGTCTGCTTGATGCCATGATGGAGAGCTTGCCGGACACGGTCCCACGCCGCTGCGTCAAAGAAGCACAAGGCGTTGACCAAGGCATCGCCTCGGGCCACTGCACCTTCTGCTGCAGCCACGGGAGGAGCACCCCACATGGGGCCAAGCTGGTCGAGGGAGGTGCGAGCCCGCTCCGCCACCATCGTCTCGTCTTGGAGTTGGTCCAAGAGAGCCTGGTTCGTCCCGCGGAGCTCCTCGACCGTCCTCTCGACCCCTGCACGACGAACAAGGAAGAGTGAGACTGCGGCATAACAAAAAACTTCGAGACCCAAACAAGAACAAGGTGTAAGCCTCACCGTCGCAATGTTGCCCCAATGCGGCGAGATCGCTGGTCAGGCCCTCAGCACGCTGCTCAAGCCTGCGCTTCTCGGCCAACATGAGGAGCCTTTCGGACCTAAGGTCCTCGATCTGCTGGCCCGCCTCCACAAGGGCCACATCCTTGCGGATCACCTCCTGCCGCGCCGCCCCCTCGGCAGCTCGGGCGGTGGCGACACCAATCTCGGCGTCTTCGGCCTCTTTTCTCGCCGCCTCCGCTGCGGTTCGGGCGGCGGCGGCCTCGCCACGGGCGTCAGCGGCCTCCTGCTTCGCCGCCTCGGCCTCAGCCCGGGCGGAGGTGGCCTCGCTTCGGGCGTCCGCGGCCTCCTTCCTCGACGCTTCGAGAGCAGCGGCGGCCTCCTCCTTGGATCGAGCGACCTCACCTCGAGCCGCTCGGAACTCCGCCTCCGCTTCGTTGAGCCGGCTCGCCATTTGGGCGTTCCGGCTCAGCTCAGCGCGGAGATCTTGAAGCTCCGCCTCAGCCCTCGCGAGGGCGACCGACACCTGTGCGGACCGGCCCGCCTCCTCGGAGCAGGACCGCTCCGCCTCCGCCATGAGCTCGGCCACCTCCCGAAAGATGGCCCGCACCTCGCGCGGAGCCCCCCGCTGGACCGGTCGCTCGACGTGGACCATGGCAAGGGGCGGGCTTGGCGCGTCAGGAAACGGCCATACTGGTCGGTCGAGCTCGATGTCGGGCTGATCCTCCTCCATCCCGAGCTGCCCCAGCTGCGGCCCGCCGCCCGACGGCACGGGCCCCGGCTCTTCCCTGGCCAGGCTCTCCTGCGTCTCATCAGCACTGGTCGGCGCCTTGGGCGCCTCCACCATCGGCAAGCCTGCGGTGAGGGGCGGCCCTTGCTCCAGCTCGTTCAGGAGGTCCTCCACCGTCGGGGCCTCGAGGGGCGCGGTCTCCTCGGCCCCAGACACCGGCGGGGCCGTGCTCGCCCCAGGCGCTTCCCCCGGAACAGCCGTTGTAGCGGGGGGAGGGGTGGCGCTCCCGACAGACGCCATCACAGGAGGAGAAGGGGGAGACGGCAGCGCCTCAGTAAGCATGGTAGCGGCGGGCTCGATGCCGTGAGCTGAGGCCCCTGCAATACGAGATGACATTGATATCAGAATCAAGAGGAATGCCTCGACCCCTGCGGTCGACGGCGACAGCCTCACCAAAATTCACGACGATCATCTGACCACCTCGAGCCATGGCAGCTCGAGCCTTCTCCAGCCAAGCAGCTTCTCTAGCGGAGGAGGGTGCCATACCTCGAGGTGCTTGTGCCTCGACGGGGCTCGAGGCCTTCGCCCGCTTGGACGCAGCAAGGTCCACCTCCGGGTAGGAGCGCTTCCCCCTGAGAGACCAGAGATGGCATGCATCATCAAAAGTAAAGAGGTCAAGCCTCGCTGCCGACGAGGTCCAAGAAAAGTACTCACCCAAAGCGGCGGCTGGGCTTCTTCCCAGAATCACCGGACCCACTCGGGGGCTTCGAGCCCACACCACGGCTCGAGCCCTGCGCCTGGGCCATCTCCGCAGGGCTGGAATGGGGGGAGGGCTCCCGACGCCTCCCGTGGCTTGACCTCGAGGGAGAGCCCTCCTTCCGCCCCACGTCGCGGGAGGGCGACCGAACCTCCCTCGTGCTGTCGTAGCGGCGCCCGCCCCGGCGCGGGCTCCGAGGACCCGCTCCGGCGCTCGCGCTGGCGGACGCGCCCTCCCGCGTCCGCTTCTGTGTCCCGGCGACGGTGCGGCGACGGACTCCGGGGACGCTCACGCCCCTGGTCACGAGACGCCCGGGGGCTCCCTCCCCGAAGCTCTTGATGGCGCGGGCTCGATGCCTCCTCCTGACGCCCGCTCCTCCGCGGGCTCGACCGCGCCCTTGACGGCTCGCGGCGGTCGGGCCCGAAATCCTTCTCGACCTGTCGGCCGCTTCTCGAGGCCCGGCCCTCCTCCAGACCTCCCGCCTGGGCTGGCGCGGGGGCGGCCTCCGTTGGTGCTGTGGCGGAGGCGCTCCGGGTTCGGGGCTTCCTCACGACCGGGGGCACGTCCGCCGCAGAGCTCGACGGACCTCGGGCCCCCGACGAGGCAGGAATCGGCGCCGCCTTCCGCGGCTGCGTCCCGCGCGGTCCCTTCGCCGGGGGGACCTCCAGCATACCCTCCTGCACAGAGGAGCGGTCAGCCCTGTCATCGACGACCCCCGCGCGTCTCAGGCGCGCATCCATCCCCTCGTCGTCGCTCTCCTCCTCATCACCGCTCTCCTCCTCCGAGCTCGAGGAGCTCAGCTCGGGGTACCCGTCTCCAGGCTGACGGTTGCGACGAGCCTTCGCCAGTCTCTGCTCCCGAGCCAAGCGACGCAGGTTTTTGTTTTTCTCTTTCTTCTTCCTAGCATCCTTGCTCTCCTTGTCTTTCTGAGCAGAGAGGCGCCTCACCTGAGTATCCGCGGCGTCCTCCCTCACCGGAGGCCTCGACGCGCGACAAGTAAACGCCCCCTGAAGAAAGAAGAAGCGTGACGAGACAAACCACAAGAAGAATGCAAAAGGTTCGAAGGAGGAGAAAGGGGGAGGGGGCTCGGAACAGCTCAGCTCGAGGGAGGCTCACCAGGTCGAGACACCCCTCGTCGGGTGCCATGGCGACCAGGTGGGTGTACTCAGGGATGAACGGTCCCTGGATCGTGATTGACACCCGGGAGACGCCCTCGTTCCGGGACAGCCTCTCCTCGGCCATCCTCGATCGATTAAGCGCCTCGAGCCTGGCCTCCGGCCCCATCTCGTGCATAAGAAGGGGGCGGTCCGCCAGCGGGAGAACTCTTCGCTGGTGGAACGCCCAAATGACCGCTTGCACGGTCAACTTCTTCTCATCCACCAGCGTCTTCATCATCTTCATCAGCGGGGCCAGGTGGCGTTGCCTGTCCGCCGCGACGCCCCAGGTCCACTTCTCCGGGCGTTGAGCGAGGACCCTGCCGGTGTACCACGGAAAGAGACCATCTTCATTCCGCAGATAGAACCAATGGTCGTCCCACCCGGCCTGGTTGGTGGAAAGCTTGTATCGCAGGTATTCACGGGGGACGTTGGCCGATGAGGTCCCAGCCCTCGCAGTGATGGCAAGGGAGCCCATGCGCACGAGCCGCCTCCCGCTGGGCTTCAGGGCCTTGATGAAGAGCTCGCCCCGGAAGAGATGGACGAACATCTCCCAGTGCGGCTCCATCTTCAGGTACCCCTCGCACACCGCGGCGAATATGGCGGCGTGCGAGATGGAGTTGGGGGAGAAGTGCTGCAGCTCCACCTCGAAGTGGTGGGCCAGCCCCCGCATGAAGCGGCTCGGCGGGACGCCGAGCCCCATACGGTGGTAGCGCGTGAAGCTCACCACGTACCCCTCCGGCGGGTGTGGCTCCCGGTGCTCCGCCGACGGGATAACCCACCACGCGGGTCCCTCCTCCGGGTTGGGGCGCAGAAGCCCCTGGGCCACAAACGAGTCCATCTCGCTCTGCGTCACCTTCGACGAGCTCCAGTCTTCGGCCGGCAGCACTTGTGTCTGGGCGGCCATGGCGGTGGCGCGGCACGGACCCGAGCAGCGGACGGGCAGCCGGAAAATCCCCAATCAACTAGCTCGAAGGAGAGGGCACGTGAAGGCTACGGCGGCGGTGAAGGCAAAGGCAAAGTAAAGGGTTCCTTTTCCCCTCTCTTGATATTTATAAGGGGAAACCCCGACGGGCGGGGTCTCCCACGACGTAAAAAGGTAACCGCATAGCATTTAATGCGCCCACCTAACTACGTCTCGAGCCGGATGCAGGGAACACGCGGCAGCTCACCGTTCGCTCAACTGCCGGGGCCCTCTACGGCCGCCGCTCCGACTTCGCGCCCGCCGCCCTGGCGCCACGATCTCCACTCCCTGGCGGTTTCCGCCTAAAAAGGCGCGCCCAACGGGCAGAAGGATTCCAAGCGACGAAGGCTTCTTCTGGAAGTAAAAAATGGGCCCCGCCCCTAAGTCTCGAAGCAGCGAAGGCTGGCTCTCGAAAAAGGGTTCGACAGCCGGCTTCGAGCACCCAAAAACGGGCCCCGGCCCTAAGTCTCGAAGCAGCGAAGGCTGGCCCTCGACGAGAGGGTTCGACAGCCGGCTTCGAGCACCCGAGTCAGGGACACCAAGGGGCGCCATTCGCGGCATCACTCGAGGGCCAAGCCCTCGAGGCCCCTCACGTGTATCCAAGGCGGGGAGCTCGACATGCAGTGAGATCCCCTCAGAGGGAGGCATCGAGCCACCGGGTCCTATCGAATGGACCCGGCACTCCTGCAGACTGAGCACCCTTGCTTTATGAGACCGCCTCCGGGCCACAGTCGACCCCTATCGAACGGGGCACAAGCTCTCACTTGGATTCCCCGTTACCAGCTCACCGGGAACCTCGATACTCACCCACTCGGGGTAGTACGAGGCATCCCCCCTCGCATCCGATCGAAAGGACTCGCGGGATGACAAGCCAGGGCAACCGGTGCGCCGGACAGCTCGAATAGCCGGCCGGCCGGTTCAACCTGGCACCCCTCGACGAAAGAGGGTCTAAAAACTCGGGGGCCTGACACCCCAGAACCTAAAAATCGCAACTAAAACTCGCAAAAAGCCCACGAGGTAGTTCTAACCACTCCCTCGTGGCCTCGGGGGCTACACCCGCGGGTGTCGCTCGCACGACACCCACAGAATCAAATCGACGAAACCCTCGAGGCCAGTTAACTAACCCACGAGTTCCCAGTCGGGAGCCCCTGCTCGAGTGCAAGCACTCGAGCACGGGCTCGGGGGCTACTGTCGGGGGTCCGCAAAAGATGTACCCCCAATCAACGCAAACAAATAGGGTAAACCTAGAACACCGGCTAATAACAGACCTAACTAGTCTAACCCCCTAAAAGGCCGACCCCCCGAGGCCTACGACGCTGGCCCACCGAGCCGAGCCCTCCAAGCCAGGCCTCGAGCGCGTGCTTGTTTTCCGTTTCGCCCGAGCCCTCCAAGCCAGGCCTCGGGCGCACGGTCGTTTTCCGTCTCGCCCGAGCCCTCCAAGCCAGGCCTCGGGCGCACGTTCGTTTTCCGTCTCGCCCGAGCCCTCCATGCCAGGCCTCGGGCGCACGATCGTTTTCCGTCTTGCCCGAGCCCTCCAAGCCAGGCCTCGGGCGCACGCTCGTTTTCCGTCTCGCCCGAGCCCTCCAGGCCTCGGGCAAGCGCTCCACTACCCTTCGAGCCCCCCACAGCCGAACACCACACCTCGAGACCCCATGCGGGGACCTCGAGCCTCTCTGGCACAGCGGCCTATCCCTCGAGACGCGTTATGCCTCCCTCGAGCGGTGCAGACATCGGATGCCAGCCCCATACCGCGCACTTAATTCATCCACCTACTCCAGTCATGTCCTCTGTAACACAACGTGTGCCACAGTGGTCCGGGGCAGAGTCAAGTCTCGTTTTCATCACAAGTATGGGCGAAAAGGCGCAAGTGAAGCACTGTTAACCCACGCCCTACACTGTGGCACGTCCAAGCCACGCCTCGAGGCCCAGATGCCTGCCGCTCAATCGATTTTCACAGGACTTGCCCATACCTGCGGGGACTCGAGCCCCCCGTAGGCGCCGCCTCGAGGCCGGCTCCGCGCCCCTCGAGCCCTAACTACTTTCATGCTATTGGAGGACAGGTACCCCAAGACCCGGAGGGACCCTGCCGCGTCCTGTACGTTCCGGGATGGGCGCTGTACGGCTTCCACCTCGCCGCGCCTCCACGTCCGCGCCCAGGATGGAGGCCACGCTTCAAGGACGCTTCAACAGCAACGCCCACGTAGGCTACAATGTCTTCGACAAGACAGGGTTCCTACCCTTCTTCGTAAGGGACACAATACACCCCGACATCTGTAATACCCTTGTGTAACCCTGGCCTTCCCTTGCTCTATAAAAGGGGATACCAAGGCCCTCATTCCTTCGGTCGGGAACAGACACGTTAAGACACAAGTCCACACACACACGAGTCCGGACTCCGGTCCATGCTCACTGAGCTTGTATTCGCCCCTGTACAAGCACTTAGGTGCAAGTAATACAAGAACAACCTCCCCCCGCTGGACGTAGGGCCTTCTTTGCCCGAACCAGGATAAATCCTTGGTCCCTCTTGCATCACCATCCAGGAAGAGAAGCACGCGATCATATTACTCGTTGGTGTCATACCCCCGGTTTCGAAACACCGACACATTTCGAAAGGAGTTTTGCCCCCTTTGCCCTGAATTCTTCCTATTCACCGATTTGGAGTTAGGTTCGAGCCATGATCTCTTTGGGATAGCTCACTAACTTCCTTGAAACTCCTCATACCAAGTCTAAGCCTTAGAGCTTTTGATTCGGAGGAGATCAGGTTGAATCCACGGAAGAACAGTGCAGTTTTGGGGGCATCAGACGCTGACGTCTGGAGCATCGGATGCTGTGTTCATCACATCGGAAGCATCCGATGCCATGTGTCATCTGACAACATTTTTAAGGAGCATCGGACGCTGATCATCGGCGCGTCCATTGCCATCAGCGCGTCCGGGGGTCGAACATCGGATGCTAGGGCTTCACTGTAGCCAGCATCCGATGCTAGTCCAGTAAGGTCCCAGACTTGTTGATTTTGCATCGGAAGCTTCCGACGCCTGACCATCGGACGCAGGCCAGCGTCCGATGCAGGTTATTCTGCACTGTCTCGTCCGTAGTTTGTTCGCCTAACTTCGGATTTGGTTTTGGGCTTTTGCATTGGGTTTCTAGAGACATGTAGTGTCTCGCTGTGCTTCTTGGAAGCATCCAACCTACATCTAGGGTCATGGACACTCACAAGCTCTAGGTTTGCTCTTGGGCTTGATTCTCGGGACAGTAGCATCAAGTTTCTGAAAAGAAATTTTGAAGCTCCCATTCACCCCCCCCTTCTGGCCGCTTTCTGGTATCGAAGCGGGTTAAGGATCATCCATCATAGCAGGTTCCAGATCCACAGAAGGCGACATGGATCGTGGTGTGGGCAAACCACCGTTTTTCGATGGGATGAACTATGCGTATTGGAAGATACGTATGTCGGCCTATCTGCAGAGTTTGGGTGCTTCCATCTCGGATATTTGCAACTCTGCTGATTACGATGGCAATAGCCGAGCCCGTAATGCTCTTTTCTCATGCTTGAGCATGATGGAGTTTGATCGGGTTTGTCACCTCGCTGCGGCTCGGGAGATTTGGGCTACCCTCATGCGTTTCCATGAGGGAACCACTCAAGTCAAAACCCGTCTCTATGAGTCCCACAAGCGAGAGTATGACAACTTTCGACACATGCCTGGCGAGAGCATAGAAAAGTTTATTCGCTCGCTTTCAGGTGATTGTCAACAGGATGAGGGCTAACAAGGAGTTGTTGCCCTTCGACGATCATGAGAGAGCTTTGAAGCTTTTGCATACTCTCGATCGATCGGTGTGGGACTCGAAGGTTCAGGCGATCATCGAATCACCTAACTATGAGACCCTCACATGCGACGAGTGAAGGACCGAGAATGCAATAGCAAGGCGACCCAAGGGGGGTTGAATGGGAGCACAAAAATTTCTCTTGAAACTTTGGCCTTTCTCCCACAAATCAACCCCCAAAAGCTTCGATCGAAACCGTGATGCCCACGACCCTTGGAAGAGGGTGGATGATCCCAAGGATCACAGCGAGGCACCACAAAGCGATAGCATACCAAAAACCAAAAGCAATGCCACAAGTTCGATCCCTAGAAACCGAGTCCCAAACGTAGATTGAAGGCTACGTCGGGAAATCCCCAAATACCGATGCTAACAAGTAGCAAAGATAATTAGAGAGGTTCCTAGGTGAACTAAAAGGCCAACCGAGAAGTCCAGAAACCAAGTGAAGAAGCCAGGAGAGCAAACACACTAAATCTCAACACACAGCCGATTCTCGGACTGTCCGCCGGTACGGTCCCGAACTGTCCGGCTCAACCGCGGACTATCCGTGGTGGGATGGCGGACTGTCCGCAGGCAAAATCCCCGAAACAGCACAGTTGCTGCAAGTCCCTCGGACGTTCCCGGACTGTCCGCGAGTGTGTACTGCGGACTGTCCGCCGGTCACTCAAAACCAAATTGGCCGAAGAACACAGCCACTGGTCCGGCTGATCCCCGACGCCCGGACTGTCCGCCGGTAAGATGGCGGACTGTCCGCGGTCGACCAGAGGGCGATTTCGGTCGCCCTCAACTCAAATCCTCCCAAATTCGAATCAAACCAAAATCCCTTGTCCCCAAACTTGGAGAAGATGATCACGAGGTAGTTGGAAGACTATCCCCGAGAACTCATCCGCTCAAATCAACTCAATCACCGGGAAATCGAAAGGGAAGGTGTATGAACGAAAAAGCGCCATGAAAACGAAATCAACCCGATCTACTTGTTTGTGAGGAGTTAGAAGAATTCCTTCGGTGGAAATGATCTCCTCACTATAAAGAACAAGTTGATTCAAACGGATTTTGCAAAGACGCAGTAGAGAGGGAGATCGAGTGACGGGAAAATCATGGACAAACGAAGAACGCGAAGAACACGAACAAAACGCGAATCAACACATCGATTTGCAACCGTGTGGCTACCACACGCTACAACAGTGAGATTATGGTCTCACTTCCACAAAATTTCCAGTACACAGAGGTATGGTTCTCTGCGGATCTCCGTTGCTACAGCAGAGGATTGGGAGAGCAGGAAAACCTAGAAGGCAAAGAGCAAATGACTGAGATAGAATGGGAGGAGGGTGTCTCCCTCTACTTATCCTAATTCTAATTCCTACTCTACCCCTCACTAATGACAGAGCGAACCAGCTAAACCCTAGGGTTATTCTGGACCAACTCGAAGATGCTGGTGATCCGATGGCCACGCCCGCACAACTGGTAGCGTTGCCTCGACGCAACCTCACCTATTGTGGCCACGTGCCGCCACCGCTCTGCTTGTCCTTTTCCCGGACTTCGCCCCTGGTTTTGAGGCCCAAACCGGGAAACCAGCCTTCATGACCAACCCCCAGTTTTGAGGCCCAAACCAGGAAACCAGCTGACCGTAGCCTCAGTTTTGTGGCCCAAACTCAGAAACCCGCAGCACCCAGGTTTTGAGGCCCAAACCTGAAATCCGTCCTTAGCCTGAGTTTTGTGGCCCAAACTCGGAAACCATCAGCGCCCAGGTTTTGAGGCCCAAACCTGGAAACCGTCCACTCGGTGGTTTTTCTGTGGTCAACCACCAAACCGAGCCGTAGAGGGGATGCACCGCCCGTGCACCGACACGTGCCCCCAGGTCCATGACCCAGGCAACACCGTGCCCGCAAGTCTTCGCTCGTCGCTGTCCCAGGCTGCCAGCCACCACAGCTGATCCTTGGGCCATCGGTCCCTCAGTCCAAGCCTCATGTCCGTCCTTCGCCACTCTCGGTCCATCGGCACGGCACGTCTCTACTTTACCTTCACCTTGCCTTTGATCACTGTATCCGTGCTCGACACCTGCACAACACAAGCCAAAGAACATGCGCATTATCCTAGTGGACAATCACTCATCACTCAGAGACTCGGCATACACCCATGTATCCGCAATCTCCCTTTGATGAGTGCATTGTCAACTACCAACACAAATCTTAATAGAATAGTGGAAGGAAGGAAGAAGGAGAGAGAACTCGACCAAATTACCCAAAAGCATATCAAAGTCGAAGAAGGTCAAGTGGAAAGAGCAAAACAACTTGGTTCCCAAAGACATGGGCAACGGCTCGACACAACCAAGCAAAGCAAAGCTAGCCCTCAAGAAGAGGTAGAACAGGCTCAACACCGCTAGCGAAAAAGCTTGATACCAATTGGAGAATCAACTGAAATTCAAGCAAAATAGAGCAAGCCCTCAAGAAGAGGCAGAACGGGCTCAACACCCCTAGCGAGGAAGCTCGATACCAACTGAAGAGAGCTAGATATCAGCTGAAGAGCATAAAAGCAAAGGTGCTAGTCCCTCAAGAGAGAGGCAAAGGCTCAACATAACTAGCTACCAAAAATGCTCCGAACCAACTGTTACCAGCTCGAAAACACAGCAGCGAGCAAACTCCCCCTCGAATGGTGCACAACCAGGAAATCTCACCCTTAGTTCAACTCGGAAAGCACATGATTTGCAATGTTCCCCCCCCCTAGTTGAACACAGAAGGTACTCATGATTTGTCAATATTTTCTCCCCCTTATTTGAAAATGCACCAACAAGCAAGTTTCTCCCTTTTGACAAAAGAGCTCCCCCTTCCAAAATGCATATGAGTCAAAATGCAAGTTTGCAGCTTCAGGAATATAGTCAATAGAATGAAAAGATGCTCTACATAGTTCTGATCCGATGACTCAACAACATCCAGAACGAGCTAGCAAAGGCTCAAATTGTTCACCAAATGTGAAATATGAACATGTGAGCAAAGTGAGCAGTTCTTAGCCAAAAAAGGTATTCACCATCAAAATAGCACCAAACATGTGTAGACAAGAAGTCAAACAAGTGCTAAACATGTATACAAGGTGAACTACCCATAGCACAGTTCAACCATCATGCTATAGAGTGAAACATAGACTTGTGTATCCAAATTTTATCGGAGCGGTTAAATTACACAAGTTCAAATTTCAGCATGTGATTGCGAGAGGTTGAAAGCTTGTCATTGCCTAACTTTTCAACTTTGCGAAGCCTATGCAGAAGCAATCAGAAGCTTAAAGCAGCAGTTTCGGTCATACACTACATTGCTCAAGTTTAACTCAAAGCGCAATGAGAAACAGTCTCGAAACTGTGATGTGCTGACAAGCAAACCCATCTCGATCTTTTCAGTTCACTTAACTTGGTTCAATTTTATCTCAGAATATGAACATACCAAGTAAGTGAATGACACAGAACTAGAGACATAGAAACCTAGCATATATGAAAAGCACGAGTGAATTCTACACATCCTACACATGCTAGTTGCATATCTCAATGGTGAACAGTTTCAAGTTTTATGTTCATTAAGCAGGTTCACCATTCAAAAATAGCTCAGCTCACAACATGCATTATTGATCAGAAAGAGCATAAGCTACACGCATCATCATAAAGCATCGGAGCAAATACTATACAGAGCATAGCCACATTCTAAAGATTATATTCATGAAGCTCTGAATGTAAATATGCAAGATGAAATGCAAAGATGCATGAAGAAACCAATTGAAAAACACAAAGTCAGTTTATAAAACAAGAGTCAAAAATGTTTCCCCCATCTAAAAGGGGAAACACACACCAAGCTCACCTCTCAACCTAGCAAAAGTTGATTGGTCCAAAGGCTTGGTGAAAATATCAGTCAACTGATGATGAGTATCGACATGGCGAAGGTTGATATCACCCTTCTCATAGTGGTCTCGCAGAAAATGGAAGCGCACATCAATGTGTTTGGTCTTAGAGTGCAGCACGGGGTTCTTAGCAACGCTAATAGCACTCGTGCTGTCACAAAGCAAAGGAACACGAGAAAAGCTCAGACCAAAATCACGCAAAGTGGCCATCATCCAAAGCAACAGGGAACAACAGCTAGCCGCAGTAACATACTCAGCCTCCATAGTAGACTGGGCGACACTAGACTGCTTGCGAGAAGACCACGATACAAGAGAAGAACCAATAAACTGACAAGTCCCAGAAGTGGACTTGCGATCAATATGGCAACCAGCAAAATCGTCATCAGAATAATCGCAAAGGGAGAGGGTGGAGGAAGCAGAATACCATATCCCGAATTCTGGAGTGAAGCATAAGTACCTCATAATGCGCTTGACCGCTTGACGGTGAGAAGTGCGCGGCGACGACTGAAATCGCGCGCATAGACACACCACGAACTGGATGTCCGGGCGTGTCATCGTCAGGTACAGCAGCGACCCGATCATACTCCGGTACTCCTTCTGGTCCACAGCTTCTCCATCCACATCCGCATCCAGGTCTGCCGTGGTCGGCATGGGTGTTGGAAGAGGCTTGGCCTCACCCATGTCGAACTTCTTCAGGATTTCCTTGTTGTACTTGCCGTGGTGCACGAACGTCCCCTTTTGGGATTGCTTGATTTGCAACCCGAGGAAAAACGTCAACTCGCCCATCATGCTTATCTCAAACTCCCTCCTCATAGTGTCTGCAAACTTGGCAACCAAAGCGAGAGAACAACCACCGAAAATGATATCATCCACGTAAATCTGGACCAAGAGAGTGTCATTGCCTTGCTTGAGGAGAAAAAGCGTTTTATCCACACATCCCATTTTAAAACCCTTAGCAAGAAAAAAGGTTTTCATCCTATCATACTAGGCTCTAGGGGCTTGTTTCAAACCATACTAAGCCTTGTGAAGTTTAAAAACATGGTTTGGAAACTTGGGATTTTTGAAACCGGGGGGTTGTTTCACATATACTTCCTCTTCTATGTAGCCATTTAAGAAGGCAGTCTTGACATCCATTTAAAAAAGTTTAAACCCTTTGGATGCAGCAAAAGCCAAGAGTATCCTAATTGCCCTCAAGCGAGCTACAGGAGCAAAAGTCTCCTCATACTCTATCCCCCTCCTTCTGACTATATCCCTAGGCTACAAGTCTGGCCTTGTTTCTCACAACATTGCCATCCTCTCCTTGTTTGTTTTTGAAAACCCATTTTGTCCCAATAGGGTGACACTCAGGAGGAAGAGAAACCAAAACCCAAACCCGATTTCTTTCAAAATTTTCAAGCTCCTCATGCATGGCATTGACCCAATCTGGATCAGATAAAGCGTGTCCAACATCTCGGGGTTCAAAATCAGCAACAAATGCAGAATGGGCAAAGTGAGAGATTTGTTGTGACCTTGACTGAGTGACACGTTCGCCGATGCTGCCGATCATCTGCTGAGGCGGGTGTTGATGCTGAATGTGTCGTGGCGCCTCTCGAGCTGATGTAGCCTCCCCCTCAACAGCAGCTGGTGCCTCCTCGGGTACAAAAGGTACCGCTCAAGGTGCCGGATCCCACGGCCCCCAAGTCAAAGAAGAGGGATCGGGGCCGTGAGTCGTAGTAGAAGCCACTCTTTGCGGCACAGCAGGTGGAGGAGGTGTTGGATCATCCATACCTTCAGCACCCTCATCCTCATCATCAAAGAGAGGTTCACCAACCTCATGATCACCTGCACGCTCAAAACGAGAAGAAGGACAAACCATGGTCTCGTCGAAGGTGACATCGGATGTCTCCATGACTCGGTTAGTATCAAGGGTAAGTACACGATATGCACGAGTATGAGTGCCATAACCGAAAAATACACCGTCAGAAGAACGAGACTCAAACTTGTCCAAGTTGCCCTTTTTGAGTATAAAACAATGGCAACCGAAGACTCTAAAATAACTCACCTTGGGTTGTCTTCCAAAACGCAACTCATAAGAAGTCTTTTTCAAGAAAGCTCAGAGAAAAATGCGATTGGAAATGTAGCATGCAGTGCTCATAGCTTCGGCCCAATATTGCCTAGGAGTCCTATGCTCATCGAGCATCGTCCTTGCCATCTCTACAAGGGTCCAATTCTTCCTTTGTACAACACTATTCTTGGTGTTGGGCTTGAGAGGCTCTTTAGGTGGAATCTTAGTAAGCTTGGGAGTAGTGGTGGAGTTGGGCTTCTCACATGGGTTAAGACCACTCGACTCTCCAATCTTCCCAAAAGATGAAACATCAACACCCTGAGCAAAACCTACACCTGGACCTCCAGCAGCACGCTTGAATTGGGAGATCATCATCCCAAGCTGCGGCTGACCACTAGACACCCATGACAAGATGGTCCGAAGGTATGTGTTTTCCTCCTCGGTTTGCATCTTGTCATGCTTCATGTTGGCTATCTCCATCTCCAAGCCCTCACACAGAACGCACCTAGTCACACAAGTGCTACTCGAGCTGGCCTTCTCAAGAGACACAATCTTGGCATTCTTCTCTGCCAACTCGGTTTGCAAGCCAGCACAAGACTTGCACGCACCCAACAGCGAGGATCTAGCCTTCAGCTCATCCACCTCTCCAACCAACGCCACATACTTACCTCTCAAAGTGAGAAGGTCAGTCATGTGCATGGTGCACATCTCGCACTCACCCTCCTCAGAAACGACCATGGTGGACTTGGCAAAATCAAGTTCCTTCACCGTATCCTCCCACTTCTGCCTAAACTCCTTACGCTCTCTAGCAGCACGCCTAAGCAGCTTATCTTGACTAAGGAGAGCGGCAGTAAGTTTCTCAACCTTAGTAGAAAGTTCGTCGAGGGTCAGAGATACCTGGGAGGTGTCGTCGTCGTCGTCGTCGTTCCGAGGGGTCTCCTCCAGCTCGCCGTCGACCTCCTTGCCGAGGGCCATGGTGCAAAAGCCCTCGTCATCGGCGAAGAAGCAGATGCCGTTAAGCTTGTCCTCGATCCTCTTCTTCTTCTCGGACTCGTCGTCGCTTGAGGAAGCGGAGTTGTCATCCGAGTCGTCGACGTCGCTGAGCGTGGCGAAGAATGCACGCTGTTCAGCCTGGGCCTTCTCCAAGTACTTGGTCTTGATGTACTCCTTGTTGAAGCCGCCCTTCCGCTTGTGCTTCGCGGGGACGTACTTCTCCTTGCGTTTGCTGGAGTTGTACTTGTGCCCATGATCCGCCTTGCCGAAGGTCTACTTGTTCTTCTTCGGGCAATTGGCGATGAAGTGGTTGGGATCGCCGCACTCGAAACAGCCCGAGCGTCCTCCTCCGCGGTGATGGTTCATGCGGTTGTTGTGAAACCACAAGAACCGGTTGGCGAGCAAAGCCAACTTGTCATCCCCCATGAACTCTAGCTACTCCTCTGTGACAGAAAGAAGAGAAGAAAGTCCAAAGCCTCCAGAGGGGTTAGCAGAAGAGCCAGAAACCAAAGCCATCGACGAGCCAGAAGGATTCTCATAAGAAGCCCTCGCCATGGCGTCAATCTCACTGGACTTGAGCTTACTGAAGAGCTCGTCGCACGTGAGGGTCTCATAGTTAGGTGATTCGATGATCGCCTAAACCTTGGAATCCCGCACCAATCGATCAAGGGTATGCAAAAGCTTCAAAGCCCTCTCATGATCGTCGAAAGGAAACAGCTCCTTGTTAGCCCTCATCCTATTGACAATCACCTGAAAGCGAGCGAATAAACTTTCTATGCTCTCGCCAGGCATATGTCGAAAGTTCTCATACTCTCGCATGAACGATTCGAAGAGACGGGTTTTGACTTGAGTGGTTCCCTCATGGAAACGCATGAGGGTAGCCCAAATCTCCTGAGCCGTAGCGAGGTGGGAAACGCGATCAAACTCACTCATGCTCAGGCATGAGAAAAGAGCATTACGGGCTCGGCTATAGGCATTGTGCTCATCGATCTGATGCTGAGTGGCACGAGCAGCCAAGACCAGGTAATCGGCAGAGTTGCAAATATCCCAGATGGAAGCACCCAAACTCTGCAGATAGGCCGACATGCGTATCTTCCAATACGCATAGTTCGTCCCATCGAAAAATGGCGTTTTGCCCACGCCGCGATCCATGTCGCCTTCTGTGGATCTGGAACCGGCTAAGGTGGAAGATCCTTAACCCGCTCCGATACCAATTGAAGGACCGAGAATGCAATAGCAAGGCGACCAGAGGGGGGGGTGAATGGGAGCACAAAAATTTCTCTCGAAACTTTGGCCTTTGTCCCACAAATCAAAACTCAAAAGCTTCGATCAAAACCGTGATGCCCATGATCCTTGGAAGAGGGTGGATGATCCCTAGGATCACAGTGAGGCACCACAAAGCGATAGCAAACCAAAAACCAAAAGCAATGCCACAAGTTCGATCCCTAAAAACCGAGTCCCAAACGTAGATTGAAGGCTACGTCGGGAAATCCCCAAATACCGATGCTAACAAGTAGCAAAGATACTTAGAGAGGTTCCTAGGTGAACTAAATGGCCAACCGAGAAGTCCGGAAACCAAGTGAAGAAGCCGGGAGAGCAAACGCACTAAATCTCAACACACAGCCGATTCCCGGACTGTCCGCCGGTACGGTCCCGGACTGTCCGGCTCAACCGCGGACTGTCCGCAGTGGGATGGCGGACTGTCCGCAGGCAAAATCCCCGAAACAGCACAGTTGCTGCAAGTCCCTCGGACGTTCCCGGACTGTCCGCGAGTGTGTACTGCGGACTGTCCGCCGGTCACTCAAAACCAAATTGGCCGAAGAACACAGCCACTGGTCCCGCTGATCCCCGACGCCTGGACTGTCCGCCGGTCAGATGGCGGACTGTCCGCAGTCGACCAGAGAGGGCGATTTTGGTCGCCCTCAACTCAAATCCTCCCAAATTCGAATCAAACCAAAATCCCTTGTTCCCAAACTTGGAGAAGATGATCACGAGGTAGTTGGAAGACTATCCCCAAGAAATCATCCGCTCAGATCAACTCAATCACCGGGAAATCGAAAGGGAAGGTGTATGAACGAAAAAGCGCCACGAAAACGAAATCAACCCGATCTACTTGTTCGTGAGTTAGATGAATTCCTTCGGTGGAAATGATCTCCTAACTATAAAGAACAAGTTGATTCAAACGGATTTCGCAAAGACGCAGTAGAGAGGGAGATCGAGTGACGGGAAAATCGCGGACAAATTAAGAACGCAAATTACACGAACAAAACGCGAATCAACACATCGATCTGCAACCGTGTGGCTACCACACGCTACAACAGTGAGATTACGGTCTCACTTCCTCAAAATCTCCAGTACACAGAGGTATGGTTCTCTGCGCATCTCAGTTGCTACCGCAGGGGATTGGGAGAGCAGGAAAACCTAGAAGGCAAAGAGCAAATGACTGAGATAGAATGGGAGGAGGGTGTCTCCCTCTACTTATCCTAATTCTAATTCCTACTCTACCCCTCACTAATTACAGAGTGAACCAGCTAAACCCTAGGGTTATTCTGGACCAACTCGAAGATGCTGGTGATCCGATGGCCACGCCCGCACAACTGGTAGCGTTGCCTCGACGCAACCTCACCGATTGTCGCCACGTGCCCCCACCGCTCCGCTTGTCCATTTCCCGGACTTCGCCCCCGGTATTGAGGCCCAAACCGGGAAACCAGCCTTCATGACCAACCCCCGGTTTTGAGGCCCAAACCGGGAAACCAGCCGACCGTAGCCTGAGTTTTGTGGCCCAAACTCAGAAACCCGCAGCACCCAGGTTTTGAGGCCCAAACCTGGAAACGGTCCTCAGCCCATGTTTTGTGGCCCAAACTCGGAAACCATCAGCGCCCAGGTTTTGAGGCCCAAACCTGGAAACCGTCCACTCGGTGGTTTTTCTGTGGCTCAACCACCAAACCGAGCCGTAGAGGGGATGCACCGCCCGTGCACCGACACGTGCCCCCAGGTCAACGACCCAGGCAACACCGTGCCCGCAAGTCTTCGCTCGTTGTTGTCCCAGGCTGCCAGCCACCCCAGCTGATCCTCGGGCCACCAGTCCCTCAGTCCAAGCCTCACGTCCGTCCTTCGCCACTCTCAGTCCATCGGCACGACACTTCTCTACTTGACCTTCACCTTGCCTTTGATCACTGTATCCATGCTCGACACCTGCACAACACAAGCCAAAGAACATGCTCATTATCCTAGTTGACAATCACTCATCACTCAGAGACTCGGCATACACCCATGTATCTGCAACGAGCTCTTTAGTAAGCTCAAGTGCAGTGAGATTGACGCCATGGCGAGGGCTTCTTATGAAAATCCTTCTGGCCCATCGATGGCTTTGCTTTCTGGCTCTTCTGCTAACCCCTCTGGAGGCTTTGCACTCTCTTCTCTTCTTTCTATCACAGAGGAGCAGCTGGAGTTCATGGGGGATGACGAGTTGGCTTTGCTTGCCAAGCGGTTCTCGCGGTTCCACAACAACCGCATGAACCATCGCCGCGGAGGAGGACGCTCGGGTTGTTTCGAGTGCGGCGACCCCAACCACTTCATTGCCAATTGCCCGAAGAAGAACAAGCAAGTCTTCGGCAAGGTGGATCATGCGCACAAGTACGACTCCGGCAAGCGCAAGGAGAAGTACGTCCCCGCGAAGCACAAGCGGAAGGGTGGCTTCAACAAGGAGTACATCAAGACGAAGTACTTGAAGAAGGCCCAGGCTGAGCAGCGTGCATTCTTCGCCACACTTAGCGATGTCGACGACTCGGATGACGACTCCGCTTCCTCAAGCGACGACGAGTCCGAGAAGAAGAAGAGGATCGAAGACAAGTTGAACGGCCTTTGCTTCTTCGCTGACAACGAGGGCTTCTGCACCATGGCCCTCGGTAAGGAGGTCGACGGCGAGCTTGGAGGAGATCCCTCGGAACAACAACGAAGATGGCGACGACACCTCCCAGGTAAAACGAGTGGAGAACGTTTGGTTGGTGGATTCCGGGTGTTCGAGGCACATGACCGGAAATACCAAGTGGTTCTCCAATCTTAGTCCGGTCGCCGGAAATGAGTTTATCACCTTCGGCGACAATAGCAAAGGTAAAGTGTTGTCTCATGGGTCGGTGCGAGTTAATGAGCACTTTGTGTTGCGCAATGTTGCTCTTGTTTCTAACTTGCATTTTAACCTTCTTTCTGTTTCGCAACTTTTTGATGATGACTATGAGATTCGTTTTAAGCCGAATCTCAGTCGTATTTTGGATCCTCAGGGCAATCTTGTTTGTTTGATTTCACCCTTTGGGAAAGTCTTTCGTGCGAATTTATCGGAATCGTTTGGGATTTCTCGTTGTCTTTTGGCTGGACATTCCTCCTCTAATCTTTGGAAGTGGCATAGGAGACTTGGTCATCTGAGCTTCGACTTGCTTGCAAGGCTTAGTTCACTTGGTCTAATCCTAGGATTGCCCAAGTTGTCTATGGAGAAGGATCTTGTTTGCCATTCTTGTAGACATGGGAAGAAGGTTGTCCCTCCCCACCATCCAGTGACTCACGTCATGACCAAGCACCCTGGAGAGCTTTTACACATGGATCTTGTTGGTCCGGCTCGGGTGAGCTCGGTTGGGGGGAAGTGGTACGTGCTTGTTGTTGTTGACGATTTTTCGAGATATTTGTGGGTCTTCTTTTTGACTGAGAAGACTGAGACTTTCTCTTTTGCTCGCAATCTGATTTTGCATCTTCAGAATGAGTTCCCTTTGAACTCAATGCGAGCTATTCGTAGTGATAATGATTTTGAATTCAAGAATTCGGACTTTGAGAAGTTTTGTAACTCCTTGGGTTTAGAGCATCAGTTTTCTTCTCCCTACACACCGCCACGAAATGGTGTTGTAGAAAGGAAGAATCGGACCCTTGTAGAGATGGCCAGGACGATGCTCGATGAGCATAGGACTCCTAGGCGATATTGGGCCAAATCTATGAGCACTGCATGCTACATTTCCAATCGCATTTTTCTCTGAGCTTTCTTGAAAAAGACTTCTTTTGAGTTGCGTTTTGGAAAATAACCCAAAGTGAGTTATTTTAGAGTTTTCAGTTGCCACTGTTTTATACTTAAGAAAGGCAACTTGAACAAGTTTGAGTCTCATTCTTCTGACGATGTATTTTTGGGTTATGGCACTCATACTCGTGCATATCGTGTACTTAACCTTGATAATAACCGAGTCATGGAGACATCCGATGTCACCTTCAACGAGACCATGGTTTGTCCTTCTTCTCGTTTTGAGCATGCAGGGGATCATGAGGTTGGCGAGCCTCTTTTTGATGATGAGGACGAGGGTGCCGAAGGGATGGATGACCCAGCACCACCTCCACCTACTGTTCCGCAAGGAGCGGCTTCTACTACCACTCACGGCCTAGACCCTTCTTCTTCGACTACTTGGGGGCCGTGGAATCCGCCACCTCAGGTTGTACCGTTTGTACCCGAGGAGGCACCAGCTGCTGTTGAGGGGGAGGTCTCATCAGCTCGGGAGGCGCCACGACATATTTAGCGCCAGCACCCGCCTCAACAGATGATCGGCAGCATCGGCGAACGTGTCACTCGGTCAAGGTCACAACAAATCTCTCACTTTGCTCATTCTGCATTGGTTGCTGATTTTGAACCCCGAGATGTTGGACACGCTTTATCTGATCTGGATTGGGTCAATGCCATGCATGAGGAGCTTGAAAACTTTGAGAGAAATCGGGTTTGGGTTCTTGTTCCTCTTCCTCCTGAGTGTCACCCTATTGGAACAAAATGGGTTTTCAAAAACAAACAAGGGGAAGATGGCCATGTTGTGAGAAACAAGGCCAGACTTGTCGCCCAGGAGTATAGTCAGAAGGAGGGGATAGACTATGAGGAGACTTTTGCTCCTGTAGCTCGTTTGGAGGCGACTAGGATACTCTTGGCTTTTGCTGCATCTAGAGGGTTTAAACTTTTTCAAATGGATGTCAAGAGTGCTTTCCTAAATGGCCACATAGAAGAGGAGGTGTATGTGAAACAACCCCCCGGTTTCGAAAATCCCAAGTTTCCAAACCATGTTTTTAAACTACACAAAGCTTTATATGGTTTGAAACAAGCCCCTAGAGCCGGGTATGATAGGTTGAAAACCTTTTTGCTTGCTAAGGGTTTTAAAATGGGATGTGTCGATAAAACGCTTTTTCTCCTCAAGCAAGGCAATGACACTCTCTTGGTCCAGATTTACGTGGATGATATCATTTTCGGTGGTTCTTCTCACGCTTTGGTTGCCAAGTTTGCAGATACTATGAGCATGATGGGTGAGTTGACGTTTTTCCTTGGGTTGCAAATCAAGCAATCTCGAGAGGGAACGTTTGTGCATCAGGGTAAGTATACCAAGGATATCGTGAAGAAATTCGATATGGGTGAGGACAAGCCTCTTCCAACACCCATGTCGACCACGAGGGCCCTAGATGCGGACAAGGATGGAGAAGCAGTGGACCAGAAGGAGTACCGGAGTATGATCGAGTCACTGCTGTACCTGACGGCGACACGCCCGTACATCCAGTTCGCAGTGTGTCTTTGCGCACGATTTCAGTCGTCGCCGCGCACCTCTCACCGTCAGGCGGTCAAGCGCATTATGAGGTACTTATGCTTCACTCCAGAGTTTGGGATTTGGTATTCTGCTTCCTCCACTCTCTCCCTTTGTGGTTATTCTAATGCCGATTTTGCTAGTCGCCGACTCGAGCGCAAGTCCACTTCTGGGACTTGTCAATTTATTGGTTCTTCTCTTGTATCATGGTCTTCTCGCAAGCAGTCTAGTGTTGCCCAGTCTACCACGGAGGCTGAGTATGTTGCTACGGCTAGCTACTGTTCCCAATTGCTTTGGATGATGGCCACTTTGCGTGATTTTGGTCTGAGCTTTTCTCGCGTTCCTTTGCTTTGTGACAGCACGAGTGCTATTAGCATTGCTTAGAACCCCGTGCTGCACTCTAAGACCAAACACATTGATGTGCGCTTTCATTTCTTGCCAGACCACTATGAGAAGGGTGATATCGACCTTCGCCATGTCGATACTCATCATCAGTTGGCTGATATTTTTACCAAGCCTTTGGACCAATCAACCTTTAATAGGTTGAGAGGTGAGCTTGGTGTGTGTTTCCCCCTTTAGATGGGGGAAACATTTTTGGTTCTTGTATTATAGACTGGCTCTTTTTCTTTCAATTGGTTTCATCATGCATCTTTGCATTTCATCCTGCATGTTTACATTCAGAGCTTCATGTATATAATCTTTAGAATGTGACTATGCTTTGATTAGTGTATGCTCCGATGCTTTATGATGATGCTTGTAGCTTATGCTATTTCTGATCACTGATGCATGTTGTGAGCTGAGCTATTTTATGAATGGTGAATTTGCTTATTGAACATATAAAATTCAAATTGTTCACCATTGAGATATGCAACTAGCATGTGTAGAATTTGTTGAGTTCACTTGTGCTTTTCATATATGCTAGGTTGCTATGTCTCTACTTCTGAGTCATTCACTTGCTTGGTATGTTCATATTCTGCTTTAAATTTGAACCAAGTTAAGTGAATTGGAAAGATCGAGATGGGATTGCTTGTCAGCACATCACAGTTTCGAGACTGTTTCTCATTGCACCTTGAGATAAACTTGAGCTGTGTAGTGTATGATCGAAACTGTTGCTTTAAGCTTCTGATTGCTTTTGCATAGGCTTCGCACAGTTGAAAAGTTAGGCAATGACAAGCTCTCAACCTCTCGCAATCACATGCTGAAATTTGAACTTGTGTAATTTAACTGCTGCAACTCCGATAAAATTTTGCATACACAAGTCTATGTTTCAATCTATAGCATGATGATTGAACCTTGCTAGGGGTAGTTCACTTTTTTATACATGATTAGCACTTGGTTGACTAACTGTCTATACATGCTTAGTGCTATTTTGATGGTGAATACATTTTTGGCTGCAATCTGCTCATTTTGCTCCAATGCTCAGATTTCGTATTTGGTGATCAGTTTGAGCCTTTGCTAGCATTCTATGCATATTGTTGAGTCATCGGATCAGCATTTTGTCAAGCATCTTCTCGTTCTATCGGCTGTATTCCTGAAGCTGCTAACTTGCATTTTGACTCATATGCATTTTGAATGGGAGATACTAGATAGTGCATTTTCAACTAAGGGGGAGAAATTCTCTCAACTCATAAGATCAACTAAGGGGGAGATTTCCTGGTTGTGTGCACTATTGGAGGGGGAGTTTTAGCTGGCTCGGGGACTTTGAGTTTTCCAATTGGTTCGGAGCATTTTTGGTAGCTAGTTGTGTTGAGCCTTTGCCTCTTTCTTGAGGAACTAGTGCCTTTGCTTTTGTGCTCTTCAGTTGGTGTCGAGCTTTCTCGCTAGCGGTGTTGAGCCCGTTCTGCCTCTTCTTGAGGGCTAGCTCTATTCTGCTTGAATTTCAATTGGTGTCGAGCTTTTTCGCTAGTGGTGTTGAGCCTGTTCTACCTCTTCTTGAGGGCTAGCTTTGCTTTGCTTGGTTGCGTCGAGCCGTTGCCCATGTCTTTGGGGACCAAGTTGTCTTGCTCTTTCCACTTGACCTTCTTCGTCTTTGTTATGCTTTTGGGTCATTTGGTCGAGTTCTCTCTCTTGCTTCCTCCCTTCCTCTATTACATTATGATTTGTGTTGGTAGTTGACAATGCACTCATTAAGGGGGAGATTGCGGATACATGGGTGTATGTCGAGTCTCGAGTGATGAGTGATTGTCAACTGGGATAATGTGCATGTTCTTTGGCTTGTGTTGTGCAGGTGTCGAGCACGGATACAGTGATCGAAGGCAAGGTGAAGTTCAAGTAGAGACATGCCGTGCCGATGGACTGAGAGCGGTGAAGGGCGGATGTGAGTCTTAGACTGAGGGACCAATGGCCTGAGGATCAGCTGTGGTGGCTGATAGCCTGGGACAGCGACGATCGAAGACTTGCGGGCACGGTGTTGCTTGGGTCGTGGACCTAGGGACACGTGTCGGTGGACGGGGTGCACGGGCATTGCATCCCCTCTATGGCTCGGTTTGGTGGTTGAGCCACAGAAAAGCCACCGAGTGGACGGTTTCTAGGTTTGGGCCTCAAAACCTAGGCGCTGATGGTTTCCGAGTTTGGGCCACAAAACTCGGGCTGAGGACGGTTTCCAGGTTTGGGCCTCAAAACCTGGGTGCTGCGGGTTTCTGAGTTTGGGCCACAAAACTTAGGCGATGGACGGCTGGTTTCCCAGTTTGGGCCTCAAAACCGGGGGTTGGTCGTGAAGGCTGGTTTCCTGGTTTGGGCCTCAAAACCGGGGGCGAAGTCCGGGAAAAGGACAAGCAGAGCGGTGGCGGCACGTGGCGGCAATCGGTGAGGTTGCGTTGAGGCAACGCTACCAGTTGTGCGAGCGTGGCCGTCGGATCACCACCTACCACGAGTTGGTCCAGAATAACCTTAGGGTTTAGCTGGTTCGCTCTGTAATTAGATAGGGGTAGAGTGGGAACTAGGATTAGGATAAGTAGAGGGAGACACCCACCTCCCATCTCATCTTAGTCATTTGCTCTTTGCCTTCTAGGTTTTCCGGCTCTCCCAATCCCCTGCTGTAGCAAACTGAGATCCACAGAGAAGACAATCATACTTCTGTGTTCGTGAGATTTTGAGGAAGTGAGACCGTAATCTCACTATTGTAGCGTGTGGTAGCCACACGGTTGCAAATTCGTGGTTGTGATTTGCGTTTTGATGTTGTTCTTCGCGGATTGCTTTTCTCCATGATTTTCCCGTTGATCGATCTCTTCACTCGGTGCGTCTTTTGCAATTCTGTTTGAACTGAGTTGTTCTAGATTGTGAGGCGCATCTTTCCACTAAAGGAATTCTTCTCTAACCTCACGAGCTAGTAGATCGGTTGATTTTCATTTTGAATCGAGTTTTGCTCCCTTTGCCCCAAATTCTTCCGATTCACCAATTTGGAGTTAGGTTCGAGCCATGATCTCTTTGGGATAGCTCACTAACTTCTTTGAAACTCCTCATACCAAGTCTAAGCCTTAGAGCTTTTGATTCGGAGGAGATCGGGTTGAATCCGCGGAAGAACAGTGCAGTTTTGGGGGCATCGGACGCTGACGTCTGGAGCATCGGATGCTGTGTTCATCACATCGGAAGCATCCGATGCCACGTGTCATCTGACAGCGTTTTTAAGGAGCATCGGACGCTAATCATCGGTGCGTCCGTTGCCATCGGCATGTCCGGGGGTCGAACATCGGATGCTAGGGCTCCACTGTAGCCAACATCCGATGCTAGTCCAGTAAGGTCTCAGACTTGTTGATTTTGCATCGGAAGCTTCCGACGCCTGACCATCGGACGCAGGCCAGCGTTTGATGCAGGTTCTTTTGCACTGTCTCATCCGCAGTTTGTTCGTCTGACTTCGGATTTGGTTTTGGGCTTTTGCATTGGGTTTCTAGAGACATGTAGTGTCTCGTTGTGCTTCTTGGAAGCATCCACCCTACATCTAGGGTCGTGGACACTCACAAGCTCTAGGTTTGCTCTTGGGGTTGATTCTCGGGACAGTAGCAACAAGTTTCTGAAAAGAAATTTTGAAGCTCCCATTCACCCCCCTCTGGTCGCTTTCTGGTAGCACTTTCGATCCTTCATCCACAACATGGAGGACTTGAGCACCATGACCCCGACCATTGTCATTGGCAAATTGGTGGCATTTGAGATGTCATGCAAGATGGGTCAAGAAGAAGCCACTTCATCAAGCAAAGGCATTGCTCTCACAAGTGAAGAGCACAAAAAGATGAAGGGCAAAAAGCAAGTTGAGACAAGCTCAAGTTCCTCAAGTGAAGAAGAAGAAGAGGATGATGAAGATGAAGAATCAAGTGATGATGATCAAGCCTCCACCTCATCCGACTCCTCCTTAGATGAAGAAGAAACACTCAAGCTTATGAAAGGAGTGAATAGGATGATCCACAAGCTCAATGTCAAGGGTGTGCCCATCACAATTGAAGATTGCCTCTTCACTAATAAAAGAAGATTGCAAAGAAAAAAGGGATGTTATAGATGTGGCAAGAGAGGGCACTTTGTGGAGAATTGTCCAAAACAAAAGCTCACACCCAAGGACAAGAAAACGAAGGGATGCATGGCCAAAGCCCTTACCACCATCAAGACATGGGATGATTCATCAAGTGATGATAAAGCCCAACACAAGAGGCGCGGTCACAAGCACTCATCATCAAGCTCCTCACGTATGTGCCTTATGGCTTGAGGTAACTCAAAATCTATCTCTAGTGATAGTGATAGTGATGATGAGCTATGTGACACCCTAATTTTAAGAACAAAATTGGAGCACAATATATGTATGCCAGGATCAATATTCATACATATATTGACATCATAGTAAATATCAAAATAATGTTTTTATTAATATATCGAACTTTATTACAAAAATGACCCTCGGGTCCAAAAGAAAAGTACAGACTCTCAGTCTAACTCTAATGTAGACTCGCAAAAACTGGACGCCATCTCCATAGGAAGGTCGACCGGGGGCTGCGCCATCCTAGTACAAGTTGTCGGGGTTGAATCCACCGTCTACTGGGTGCTCCTGCTCCTCGTCTGTGACGTAACGGCCCTAATCCCATGGCCCACTGATCACTGTCAATCACTGACAGTCGATCCGTACAGCCAAGAGATTAAGACCGGTTCTGCCACTGGGCTACATCAGTGCCCGATGTCCGCAGGATCATCTCACAATTCAGTTACAATCTCTTGAACATTTTGACAAATAACATCGGAGTAAATAGCGGAAGACTTAGATAACAATAGTTTTACAAACCAGGGTTCAACATAACATTAAAGTGAAGTTATTACAGACCATAGTTCAAATAGATAGAGTTGGCAGGGTAGCATATGACAACAACTAAAAGATAAAGATACTTCACCCAGCCCGAGGGTGAATAATCACTGATCGGCCTCATCGGCCTCTTCCTGAACAACAGTCACACAGCAGGATCCAAGGCATACTGAGGAATCTGCCATACCTGCAACATGGGTAAAAGAACCCTGAGTACAAAGGTACTCAACAAGACTTACCCGACTAAAGAAAAGGGAGAAGACTCAGGAATGCAGGCTTAGGGTAGTCAAGGTAAGGCTTAAGCAAGATCAAGTATTTTGCAGAAAAGCATTTTTCAAACTTTGTTCCTTATTTTGAAAAAAACTCAGATATTCCTTGTTCCATCATAATCCTTGATTCATTTTACTTTTCAAAACATTCCTAGTTGAGAACCACTCCCTGTTGACAGTCAGTGACTAAGTCTCCATAACCGAGGAGCAGCGTTAATCCGGATAAATAATACTCAGCTGAGGGTCCCTATCCACACTGCATATGTAGCACCCAAGCTTGCATATGCCAACTCGTCTACCACGATTCCTCCAAGATTGGGCCCGGTCCTACGCCACCCGGAAGTACAGTACACCACTCCAATCCGGGACTTTAACCCACGTGGGTACATGCTACTTCCGCCATCTCTCCACTCCCAGTGCGCGGTTGTCGGTCCAATAAAGGATTCCTCGGAGCCGAAGCTTTCCGTAGTATGTGAATAGTTGCAAGTCTTAGTCAGCAGGCCCCCATACAGGTGGTCCCTAAATTTTCCAGCCAGCGACAAGCACCTCGGGACTCTAACCCAAGAGTACAGGTCCTGTCAGTTTTTCAACCCTGTCCCGGTCCGTGTCAACTGTTGAGTCCCAGACTACAACATGACGGCACCGTACGCAAAGACAACCTCTCCTTCCCATTGACTAAGTACGGATCAGATACTTAGCCAATAGTGGGAGTAAACCAGAAATTCCCATAAATATTCTTAAAGTGATCACACTTTTGAAATTGGCATTTTTATTGCAAAACTATCATATAGCATTACTAAGCATTTTGCAAATAGTTTTTGAAAAGCAGGTATCGGGTGTATCATTGGTCAAGGTAGATAATGCATCAGATAGGATTTCACTCAACTCCTATCAACCTAATGCAATAATTTAACTCAAAGACATTTAAGGAAACATTTATAAAAGCAAGGTAGGGTTAAATGCACCGGGGCTTGCCTTGGATGGCAAAAAGAGCAGACTCGGGGTAGGTATAGGTGTCGGAGCTCGGGGTTGCCTCGGGGACAGATCCTTCGGTGGCTACCTCGACTTCAGGGCTTTCTTCGTCAACTATACGGATGCAATGATGAATGCTCATGAGAATGCTAGTATGAACAAAGTGCATAGGATAACACTAGAGTATAGCTTTGCAAAGTATGAGTGGTGGTTAAAGTGGTCAATAGATTACTTATCCCTTTTTAACAATATTAACAAGTTTAATTAAGCAACTTTTATTAAGCCTAAATATGGACATAGCAAGGCATCACAAACATCATAGACCAGAGGGGTATGGGTCTATGAACGTCAAGCAATCCAAAAGTCACATCACAGGGCATTCAACGCTAACCCTAATCACCTTTTTCTATTTTCTTAATTATATAAAAAGGTCATTTTATGAAGGTGCTCCAAAAATTACCAAATTAATCACACAAGTTCATTAGGGTACAAGTATATGGCAAAACAAATTTCATAATTTTTGGAGGTCATTAAGGTGCTCAATTAAATCTAGACATTTAATTAACAAAAGGCACTATTCCTTAATTAAAATAAAGCTCAAAAATCAACTTTCTCCAAATGCCTTCAAAATTTTACCAGAGGTTCAACATGACATAGCTAGCTTGCAAATTTTATCTCAAGATTTTTGGAGCCATAGATCACTCTCCAAAAATGCCAAAGCCTTCATTTTTCAATTAAAAGGGGAATTTTTCATTTTCAAATTTTTGCACAAAACTCAAGTTTCATATTTTTATAAAATACTTCAGAGCATAAAGAGTCTACCACAAAAATTTCAGAATTTATGGATGTCTACAGAAAATCATACAAAAAAGAGAAAATAGAACACTATTCACATCTTGAAAAGAAAAAAAAAAACAGGACACGGCGGCGCTGCTCGACGCCGGCGACCACAAACGGGCGGCGCTCGGCACGCCGGCCAAGCCAGGGGGTCCGGGGTGAAACCAAGAGCACAGGGAGCATAAGGGAGCTCACCGGAGTCGATTGGGCAGCTCGGTGAGGGACGGGGATGGACGGTGGAGGAGGTCGACGGTGACCGGCGGGAAGCTCGCGGCGGCGACAGGCGTCCTGGCGACCCTGTGCAACAAACGGAACCGCGATGGCCGGGTTAGAGTCGCACGGAGACAGGGAAGCGAATGCGAGGGTCGGAGGGAGATGATCAAGGCCGGAGACGGCGAATTCCACGAACCCGAGTTCGCCGGGTTTCTGCCGGAGGCGGCAACGACGAGTTACGCCGGGCAAACGGGGACGGCAGAGGTGAAATTGGGGGGTGGGGAAGCTTCACCAGATCAAGGCGGAGCTGCTGAGCTAGGTGGTTGAGCTCGGGAGGCGCTGGTGTGAGCTGGCGACGGCGGCGGAGGTGAGTGAGGGAGCTCGGGCTCCGGCGGCCTTCTTATAGGCGCGGCCAGGGGCCGGTAGAGTCCTCGAGGTGGTGTGGATAAGCACGGCGAGCGCGTGCGCACTCGATTGCGCTCTGGCGGGGGTGATGGCGTGCAGCCGGGGCTCGGGCGTGTGCTCGCCGGCGATGGCCACGCGGCGGCGGCGCGCAGTGCTCTGTAGGGGACGGGAGAGAGGGTCAGCGCTCGCGTGCGGGCGCGGAGGGAACAAGGGGACAGCGGCGGCAGGTTGGAGGCGCGTGGGGAGCAGCCAGGCACGCGGCGCGCGCGACGCCGGCGGGGCGCCATGGCCGCCCCCCCCCTTGGCCCTAGCTGGAAGAAGAACAGTGCTAGGGGTAGGGTTTGACTTTGCTGGTTTCTGAATTTTGCAAATTTCTCCCAAAATTTGAACTGAGCAGCAAAAACTCAAAACATCAAAGTTGTTCAGAAAAATGAGATCTACAACTTTGTCAATATGAACATTTTCAAATTCCAAATAGTTTTTGAACAATATTTGAAAACAGTAAAGGGGACACTTTTTCAAACTTGATTCAAATCAAAATTACTCTGGATTTCATACTGAAACTTGAAAATCTGCAAATATGAAAGTTGTTCATTTTGCCAAAACCTACAACTTTGCTATTATACACTTTTCCTGAAACTCATTTGTTTTTGAACTCATTTTGAAAACTGAAAAGGGGACAAAAACTGGAGTTTGATTGAATTTGAAATAACTCAAAACTTTGTACTGCAACTTGAAAATTTGTAAATACCAAAGTTGTTTCTCTTTGACAGATCTACATCTTTGCTTTTTGGACCAACCCCAAATTTTGAATAATTTTTGAATTACAAAAAAAAGGGATAAAATCCAGGATTTGGAAATCAGGGTTTTGCAAAGGGATTTGAAATCAAATTCTGATTTTTGAACTTTGGCCAACACAACAAAACTACAAGACACCAAAGGAACAAGAATTACACAAAGCTAATCACAGAGATGAAATTACCATTTTGCCCTAGTAGAGAGAAGTGGGCTAATTAGGGTTTTTGCAATAGAGGCACTTCACATAAAATGATACACTTAGCAAAATGCATACACATGAAATCCTGATCTAGATGCTTAAAGATGATAATGATGATATGTCAAGTTAATTACATGCTAAACACCAGAGGTGTTACAGCCTCCCCCCCTAAAAGAAATCTCGTCCCGAGATTCTGCGTCTTAAGGAAGGACAAAGAAGGGATAAAGACAAAACTTTACATAGACAGGGATTCGAGAAAGTCGGGGTAGTTCTTTGCTAAGAAGTCTTCAGATTCCCAAGTAGCTTCTTCTTCAGAGTGCTGGTTCCACTGGATTTTGTACCATCTTGTGGTGGTTCTTCGAGTAACGCGATCCTTGTGGTCCAACACGCGAACTGGATATTCTGAGTAGGATAGATCAGGCTCTAGCTCGACACCTTCAACTTCCACGACATGTTCTGGTACTCTGAGACACTTCTTGAGTTGGGAGACATGGAAAATATTGTGGACAGCGGAGAGATGATCGGGCAACTTCAGCTTGTAAGCTACCTTGCCACAACATTCCAAAATCTCAAACGGACCAATGTAGCGGGGTGCTAACTTTCCTTTGACTCCAAAACGAGTGACTCCTTTGGTTGGTGAGACCTTGAGATATACATAATCTCCAACTTGAAACTTCAGAGGTCGACGTCTCTTGTCAGCGTAACTTTTCTGTCGAGATTGGGCAATCTTCATATTCTCCTGTATCTGCTTGACTTTCTCTTCCATATCTTTGACCAGGTCAACTCCAAAGAATTCTCTTTCTCCGGGCTCAGACCAACTGAGGGGTGTACGACAACGATGGCCGTACAGTGCTTCAAAGGGTGCCATTTTGATGCTCTCTTGGTAACTGTTATTATAAGAGAACTCTGCCAAAGGCAAACAGTCATCCCAAGTATCTGCGAAGGTGAGAACACAGGCTCTCAACATGTCCTCCAGCACTTGGTTGACTCGCTCCGTTTGTCCATCAGTTTGAGGATGATAAGCTGTGCTATGTAAGAGCTTGGTTCCAAGCGAGGTATGGAACACTTTCCAGAACTTAGCGACAAACTGGGTACCACGGTCAGAGACAATGGTCTTGGGTATGCCATGAAGTTTCACTATGTGGTTCTTGTACAAGGTGGCATACGTGGGGACGGTGTAACTGGTCTTCACTGGCAGGAAGTGAGCTTGTTTGGTGAGTCGGTCCACGATTACCCAAATGGAATCAAAACCTTTTTGGGTCTTGGGTAGTCCATTGACAAAATCCATACTAATGTCGTCCCATTTCCAAGCGGGTACTGACAAAGGTTGCAATTCTCCTCCAGGCTTCATGTGTACTGCCTTGACTCTTTGGCAGGTATCACACTGAGCGACATACCGGGCAATCTCAATCTTCATTTTAGTCCACCAGAATCTCTGCTTTAAGTCTTGGTACATCTTGTTGCTGCCGGGGTGAATAGAGAATCTGGTCAAGTGTGCTTCATCAAGGATTAACTGTCTCAATTCAGGCACCTTGGGAACTACTAGACGGTTCTTGAACCAAACAACTCCTACATCATCGATCCTGAAGCAATCAGCCTTTCCGGTCTGGACCTTTTCGATGATGTGCTTGATTCCAGGGTTATCCTTTTGAGCAGCAATGACTTGATCCTTGATGGATGTTTCTATGCTGACATTGTTCAAGCTTCCTTGCGGAATCATTTCGATACCCATCCTTTCAAGTTCATGGCACAAGGAAAGATCATAGGGCTTCGTCGTCAGACAGTTGCAGTATGACTTGCGACTGAGGGCATCGGCAACTACATTTGCCTTACCAGGATGGTAATGTACTTCGAGATCATAATCTTTAATCAACTCAAGCCATCTTCTCTGCCTCATATTCAATTCTTCTTGAGTGAAGATATACTTTAGGCTCTTGTGATCCGTATACATATTGCAGGTGCTGCCTAACAGATAGTGACGCCAAATCTTCAAGGCATGCACGACTGCTGCTAGCTCAAGATCATGGGTTGGGTAGTTTTCCTCATGTCGCTTAAGCTGTCGTGAGGCATAAGCGATCACTCGTCCCTCTTGCATCAAAACACAGCCCAAACCAGTACCAGATGCATCACAGTATACATCGAAGGGTTTCTCGATATCTGGTTGAGCTAGGACTGGTGATGTAGTTAGCAGTTTCTTCAAGGCTTGAAAGGCTTGCTCACAGGCTGGTGACCAAACGAAATCCACGGAATTCTTCAACAACTCTGTGATAGGCTTGGCGACTCTGGAGAAATCTGGGATGAAACGACGATAGTATCCCGCCATTCCCATGAAGCTGCGAACTTCGCGGACAGTGGTAGGTGGCTTCCAATCCAAGATATCTGCCACTTTTTCAGGGTCAACTGACACACCTTCAGCGGACAGGACATGACCAAGGAATTGAATTCGATCTAGCCAGAATTCACATTTACTGAACTTGGCATACAGCTGGTGATCTCTGAGACGAGAGAGAACGATTCGAAGATGCTTGGCGTGATCTTCAGGAGTTCTTGAATAGACAAGGATGTCGTCAATGAACACGACTACAAATTTATCGAGCTCTGGCATGAACACAGAGTTCATGAGATACATGAAATGAGCGGGGGCATTGGTCAAGCCAAAGGACATGACCAAATACTCATATAGGCCGTATCTGGTGGTGAAAGCTGTTTTAGGAATGTCTTCTGGACGGATTTTTATCTGGTGGTAGCCAGATCTGAGATCAATTTTGGAGAACACTCTGGCTCCAGATAACTGGTCAAAAAGAAGGTCAATGCGAGGCAAGGGATATTTATTCTTGATGGTGACCTCATTGAGCGGGCGATAGTCAACGCACAGACGAAGACTTTTGTCCTTCTTCTTCACAAAGATAGCAGGACAGCCCCAAGGAGATGAACTTGGACGAATGAGACCCTTGTCCAATAGCTCTTGCAATTGGGTCTTCAGCTCTGCCAACTCTCTGGGAGGCATTCGATAAGCTCTACGGGATATAGGAGCAGTCCCGGGCTTTAGCTCTATGGCAAACTCAACATCACGGTCGGGAGGCAGACCAGGTAGATCTTCTGGAAAGACATCAGGGAACTCACAAACCACGGGAATATCCCTGACTTCCGGAACACAGGCGGTATTCAACTGAGTGGTTGCTGGTTTTTGAGGCATAGGAAGTTGGAGAAGGAGTTTGGAGGTGCTGTTAGGAATATCCACTCTCACAACTCTGTTCAAGATGTCTATCATGGCTTTATACTGACACATCCAATTCATGCCTAAGATGACATCTATCTCTTGATTGCGCAGTACTATCATGGTGGTAGGAAAGACATGTTCCCCCAACATTACTGGTATACTGCGGACCACTTCCTTAGTATTTATCCGCCCTCCAGGCGAAAGTATACAGAAACTTTCTTTTAACTCCCCCATGGGTAACTCATGCTTGATGACAAAAGTGCGACTGATGAAGGAATGCGATGCACCAGAATCGAACAAGACGACTGCAGGATGATTGGCAACAGGGAACCTACCGAGCATGACGGGCTCTCCTTCTGGGATGTTACTGACGGTGGTGAAGTAGACTTGCCCGTGCTTCTTGACAAACTTGCCCTTCTGGACGTGCTGCTGCGGTGCACGGTGCTGCTGCTGTGATCCTCCAGGGCCTTTCTGTGCATGTTGGGCATTCTTCTTGGGTTTTGGGCACTCGCGAGACCAGTGACCAACTTGGCCACAGTTGTAGCATGGATGGTTGTAAGCTGTTTGAGGGGTGGTGACACGAACACCTGGGGCGTTCGGCTGAGTGGCACTTTGCTGGTTGGCATTATGAGTGGTGGCCGCGGTACGAACGACCACTTGCTGATGAGGGTATGGGGCACGGTTTTGGTGGTGGCTGGCGTGATAGATGATTCTTGGGCGCTTGTGGTTGCTGGAGAAGCTGCTATACCCAGCCTTCTTCTTCTTCTTCTCCTCCTGATACTGGCGGTTACTTTCCTCGAAAGCGACAGCACGGTCAACGACATCATGATAGGATCCGTTTAGGTTGTTGGATAGTCCTCTGCGAATCTTAGGGTGCAGACCCCTAAGGAAACAATCTCTCTTCTTTTCCTCTGTGTTGACATAGTCGGAGGCATACTGGCTCAGGTGGTTGAACTGTCCCACGTACTGCATAACGGTGGAATCTTTCTGTTGCAGGGCTAGGAATTGATCAAGCTTCATCTTCATCAGACCTGCCGGGATGTGGTGTGCACGGAAAGCGGTGCGGAACTCTTCCCAGGTCAGCTGGTGACCTTCAGTCTGGGCAGCCAACAGGTTGGCGTACCAGGCACTTGCGGGACCACGGAGCTGCTGAGAAGCGAACCGAGGCTTCTGGATCTCTGTGCAGTGTAAAAGACTGAACTTCTGTTCCATGGTGCGTAACCAGTCGTCAGCCTCGAGAGGTTCATCGGCCTTCGTGAAGACCGGTGGTCGGGTTTCAGTAAAGTCCACGTAGGTTGTCTCTTGGTTGTTGCGACGACCACGGTTGCCGTTGTTCTGCTGCCCTTGGTTCTGAGCCATCACGTTGGCAGCGGCGGCCAAGGCTGCAATGGCATCTGCCAGGGTAGCAGGAACTGGTGGAGGGTTTGGAAGGTTGGCACCTCCGGAACTTCCGGCTCCAGTGCGGGTGTTCACAGGCATCTGTTAAGAATTTGGGAACTTAGCATCCAAAGATTGCTTTTGAACGAAACTGACTGATAAGATTCATTGATGCAAGGGTAGACAACTGATACAGAGGTTCGATAGATAACCACCGACTGACAAGGAAAGGTACAAGACAAGATACAGACTCGACTAGACAGAAGACCAACTAACGACCCAAATCTAGACTTAAGGCTTTAGGTGAGCAGATGGCACAGACACAACGAATCTAGTCGTCATCGATGATTGTCATCTCTTCATCGCCATCTTCATCTTCGATGATGAGTTCGGGCTCTTCCTCCTCATCTTCATCTTCAACGTGAACATCTTCAGCAGGTTCCACTTCTTCATTCTGGTCTGGCTCATGCTCTACTTCAGGTTCCTCCACGACTCCATCGTCTGGATCCTCAGCAACAGGTGGAACCACGGGGTGAAGCTGGTTGTGCAGCTGGTGTACCTCCTCATGAAGCATATCATTGTACTGCTCAATCTGGGCAGTGTACTGCTGCAGTCCATGGAGCTGGGCTCTGGTGACGTCCTCGCGGGTCCAAGCATCATTGCGCTGCTCGATAGCGCGAACCGTGTTCCGATTGGCCTGCTCCAGGGAAGCTCGTGCCTCATAAAACTCCATGCGGGAAAGATAGAAGTCATGCTCCATGTTTTCCATCTCCGCCTTCAGATTCTTGATTTCCTCCTTCAGCTGTTTGCGGGTCTGACGGGGAAAACGACGACCATTGGAGGATTCTCCAGTCTCTTCTCCGGTGCGTGGCGCCAGCTGGTGACGCGGCACACCGTTCGGTCCAGTCGACTTGCGAGCAGTCCGCTTGATAATGGCCATGTCTGGATAAGAGAAGATGGATGAGAAAGGCTAGCAAGAACAGGTAAAGGCATACTAACCCAACAGACTTAGAGAGGAAGTTATTATCTTAAGTGATTATGGCATGATGCATGATTCGTCCCTACGGAACAAGGCAATGCAACTACTAAGGTAAGGTACATAGGGCTTATACAAGTTGTCTTGCTACTAGTTGCCAAAGACAAGATGAGATGAGAGAAGCAATTTGGACTCAAAATAGTCAAGTTTAGTTTTTGGACTTAAAACCCTTTTGAAGTTTTCGCAAAAAGGTTGCAACGTCGTAGTGAGATGCTCCGATACCACTCTGTGACGTAACGGCCCTAATCCCATGGCCCACTGATCACTGTCAATCACTGACAGTCGATCCGTACAGCCAAGAGATTAAGACCGGTTCTGCCACTGGGCTACATCAGTGCCCGATGTCCGCAGGATCATCTCACAATTCAGTTACAATCTCTTGAACATTTTGACAAATAACATCGGAGTAAATAGCGGAAGACTTAGATAACAATAGTTTTACAAACCAGGGTTCAACATAACATTAAAGTGAAGTTATTACAGACCATAGTTCAAATAGATAGAGTTGGCAGGGTAGCATATGACAACAACTAAAAGATAAAGATACTTCACCCAGCCCGAGGGTGAATAATCACTCATCGGCCTCATCGGCCTCTTCCTGAACAACAGTCACACAGCAGGATCCAAGGCATACTGAGGAATCTGCCATACCTGCAACATGGGTAAAAGAACCCTGAGTACAAAGGTACTCAACAAGACTTACCCGACTAAAGAAAAGGGAGAAGACTCAGGAATGCAGGCTTAGGGTAGTCAAGGTAAGGCTTAAGCAAGATCAAGTATTTTGCAGAAAAGCATTTTTCAAACTTTGTTCCTTATTTTGAAAAAAACTCAGATATTCCTTGTTCCATCATAATCCTTGATTCATTTTACTTTTCAAAACATTCCTAGTTGAGAACCACTCCCTGTTGACAGTCAGTGACTAAGTCTCCATAACCGAGGAGCAGCGTTAATCCGGATAAATAATACTCAGCTGAGGGTCCCTATCCACACTGCATATGTAGCACCCAAGCTTGCATATGCCAACTCGTCTACCACGATTCCTCCAAGATTGGGCCCGGTCCTACGCCACCCGGAAGTACAGTACACCACTCCAATCCGGGACTTTAACCCACGTGGGTACATGCTACTTCCGCCATCTCTCCACTCCCAGTGCGCGGTTGTCGGTCCAATAAAGGATTCCTCGGAGCCGAAGCTTTCCGTAGTATGTGAATAGTTGCAAGTCTTAGTCAGCAGGCCCCCATACAGGTGGTCCCTAAATTTTCCAGCCAGCGACAAGCACCTCGGGACTCTAACCCAAGAGTACAGGTCCTGTCAGTTTTTCAACCCTGTCCCGGTCGGTGTCAACTGTTGAGTCCCGGACTACAACATGACGGCACCGTACGCAAAGACAACCTCTCCTTCCCATTGACTAAGTACGGATCAGATACTTAGCCAATAGTGGGAGTAAACCAGAAATTCCCATAAATATTCTTAAAGTGATCACACTTTTGAAATTGGCATTTTTATTGCAAAACTATCATATAGCATTACTAAGCATTTTGCAAATAGTTTTTGAAAAGCAGGTATCGGGTGTATCATTGGTCAAGGTAGATAATGCATCAGATAGGATTTCACTCAACTCCTATCAACCTAATGCAATAATTTAACTCAAAGACATTTAAGGAAACATTTACAAAAGCAAGGTAGGGTTAAATGCACCGGGGCTTGCCTTGGATGGCAAAAAGAGCAGACTCGGGGTAGGTATAGGTGTCGGAGCTCGGGGTTGCCTCGGGGACAGATCCTTCGGTGGCTACCTCGACTTCAGGGCTTTCTTCGTCAACTATACGGATGCAATGATGAATGCTCATGAGAATGCTAGTATGAACAAAGTGCATAGGATAACACTAGAGTATAGCTTTGCAAAGTATGAGTGGTGGTTAAAGTGGTCAATAGATTACTTATCCCTTTTTAACAATATTAACAAGTTTAATTAAGCAACTTTTATTAAGCCTAAGTATGGACATAGCAAGGCATCACAAACATCATAGACCAGAGGGGTATGGGTCTATGAACGTCAAGCAATCCAAAAGTCACATCATAGGGCATTCAACGCTAACCCTAATCACCTTTTTCTATTTTCTTAATTATATAAAAAGGTCATTTTATGAAGGTGCTCCAAAAATTACCAAATTAATCACACAAGTTCATTAGGGTACAAGTATATGGCAAAACAAATTTCATAATTTTTGGAGGTCATTAAGGTGCTCAATTAAATCTAGACATTTAATTAACAAAAGGCACTATTCCTTAATTAAAATAAAGCTCAAAAATCAACTTGCTCCAAATGCCTTCAAAATTTTACCAGAGGTTCAGCATGACATAGCTAGCTTGCAAATTTTATCTCAAGATTTTTGGAGCCATAGATCACTCTCCAAAAATGCCAAAGCCTTCATTTTTCAATTAAAAGGGGAATTTTTCATTTTCAAATTTTTGCACAAAACTCAAGTTTCATATTTTTATAAAATACTTCAGAGCATAAAGAGTCTACCACAAAAATTTCAGAATTTATGGATGTCTACAGAAAATCATACAAAAAAGAGAAAACAGAACACTATTCACATCTTGAAAAAAAAAAAAAAACAGGACACGGCGGCGCTGCTCGACGCCGGCGACCACAAACGGGCGGCGCTCGGCACGCCGGCCAAGCCAGGGGGTCCGGGGTGAAACCAAGAGCACAGGGAGCATAAGGGAGCTCACCGGAGTCGATTGGGCAGCTCGGTGAGGGACGGGGATGGACGGTGGAGGAGGTCGACGGTGACCGGCGGGAAGCTCGCGGCGGCGACAGGCGTCCTGGCGACCCTGTGCAACAAACGGAGCCGCGATGGCCGGGTTAGAGTCGCACGGAGACAGGGAAGCGAATGGGAGGGTCGGAGGGAGATGATCAAGGCCGGAGACGGCGAATTCCACGAACCCGAGTTCGCCGGGTTTCTGCCGGAGGCGGCAACGACGAGTTACGCCGGGCAAACGGGGACGGTAGAGGTGAAATTGGAGGGTGGGGAAGCTTCACCAGATCAAGGCGGAGCTGCTGAGCTAGGTGGTTGAGCTCGGGAGGCGCTGGTGTGAGCTGGCGACGGCGGCGGAGGTGAGTGAGGGAGCTCGGGCTCCGGCGGCCTTCTTATAGGCGCGGCCAGGGGCCGGTAGAGACCTCGAGGTGGTGTGGATAAGCACGGCGAGCGCGTGCGCACTCGATTGCGCTCTGGCGGGGGTGATGGCGTGCAGCCGGGGCTCGGGCGTGTGCTCGCCGGCGATGGCCACGCGGCGGCGGCGCGCAGAGCTCTGTAGGGGACGGGAGAGAGGGTCAGCGCTCGCGTGCGGGCGCGGAGGGAACAAGGGGACAGCGGCGACAGGTTGGAGGCGCGTGGGGAGCAGCCAGGCACGCGGCGCGCGCGACGCCGGCGGGGCGCCATGGCCGGGCCCCCCCTTGGCCCTAGCTGGAAGAAGAACAGTGCTAGGGGTAGGGTTTGACTTTGCTGGTTTCTGAATTTTGCAAATTTCTCCCAAAATTTGAACTGAGCAGCAAAAACTCAAAACATCAAAGTTGTTCAGAAAAATGAGATCTACAACTTTGTCAATATGAACATTTTCAAATTCCAAATAGTTTTTGAACAATATTTGAAAACAGTAAAGGGGACACTTTTTCAAACTTGATTCAAATCAAAATTACTCTGGATTTCATACTGAAACTTGAAAATCTGCAAATATGAAAGTTGTTCATTTTGCCAAAACCTACAACTTTGCTATTATACACTTTTCCTGAAACTCATTTGTTCTTGAACTCATTTTGAAAACTGAAAAGGGGACAAAAACTGGAGTTTGATTGAATTTGAAATAACTCAAAACTTTGTACTGCAACTTGAAAATTTGTAAATACCAAAGTTGTTTCTCTTTGACAGATCTACAACTTTGCTTTTTGGACCAACCCCAAATTTTGAATAATTTTTGAATTACAAAAAAAAGGGATAAAATCCAGGATTTGGAAATCAGGGTTTTGCAAAGGGATTTGAAATCAAATTCTGATTTTTGAACTTTGGCCAACACAACAAAACTACAAGACACCAAAGGAACAAGAATTACACAAAGCTAATCACAGAGATGAAATTACCATTTTGCCCTAGTAGAGAGAAGTGGGCTAATTAGGGTTTTTGCAATAGAGGCACTTCACATAAAATGATACACTTAGCAAAATGCATACACATGAAATCCTGATCTAGATGCTTAAAGATGATAATGATGATATGTCAAGTTAATTACATGCTAAACACCAGAGGTGTTACATCGTCATAGACTCCAACATCTGGGTGGGGTAGCAGGGGGGTTCAAAGAGGAAGGGTGAGTACATCGAAATGTACTCCGCAAGTGTAGGAAATATATGCTTATGCGGCTATAATCAAAGGTAGGCTGACTTTGTTTGACTCAAGCGCCTAAAGCAACACAACCCTATTAATCCTATTAATCCTATGCACCTATTTACTAGGTTATAACCATAGTCTCCAATAGTAACTGTAAGCACACTCGAAGTCGCACCGAGCAAACCACACTTGGAGTCACACCGAGCAACCAACACTTGGAGTCCACCAAGCAACCACACTTGGAGTCACACCAAGCAACCACACCTGAAGTCCTTCAGGCAGACCACACCTGAAGTCCATCAGGCCACCCACAAGGCCGACTCGAAGACTCCCCCTATGTGTATTAGTTCCATATGTCACGACATAGAAAGCTACCTTCCGTAATAACACCAGGTCTGCGCCCGAGCCTGGGAGTCACTCCTGTACCAAGTAGTAACCCGCGTAGAAGAAGCCTCTGTTCCCATGTAATATGGGACTACTGACCACATAAGGCTTCCCAAACAAACCAGACCCAAACCACCAACAAATCTCGAAGAAGTCCAAGCCCGCTCGTGACCGTGAGCACGACTGATATATCAGTTTCAATACTCTGCAAAGTTCACACATCTTTACCCATGAGTCCTGCATTCCCCACCATGCTAAACACTGCCAAGGTGCACAGCGGGGTCGCACTACATGCCTTTACAAAGCCCCCTCCAAGTCTGTTTTACACGTTCACTAAGGTTTCACCGCTAATAGTGGATAAACACACCACTGCAGAAGCCCCCTCTTGTGCCACAAATCTGACCCCGTGTAAACCCTCAACTTGGAGGAAACTAATTACTTAGCCAGTCCCAGAGCCATATAGGCCTCATGTTTTGCGCTGTTTAGCCGAGTTACAGGCTTCGAGAACCAGGTCCTAGGGATCCAGGCAGGATAATCTAGCACAAGCCCAGAACCAAAAACCAAAACCAGCTGCCGAGTCCATGGCACAAAACCACCACTACGGTCCATCCTGCCAGATTTACCTACTCACCATACTACTCATTACCAGTCCATATTTCATAGATCATTAATCAAGATTATTATTATTAACCATCCCATCCCAAGACAGCAGGGCTAAGCATGACTTCTACCCATATGATCCCAACCAGGTGACAAGGAAAATACTACAAGATCTAGTAAACCATATAATGGGATTCAAATTAAGACTGCTTGCATCTACTGGATCTAACTACTCTAACTAAAAATAAAATAAATGCGGGTGCAAAATGTTCAAGAACACTTGCCTTCGGGCTGGGTCGGATCGACGAAGACAAAGGCTGGATTCTAGAGTTCCACGTAGCTCGCACTCGCTGGATCAAGCATCATCACATGGCCCACACAACATAATAAATAATAGTACACATACTGTAATAAAATAGAACGTAAATAGATCTACCGCAAAGAGCTCAACGAGATGAATCTAACGCGACTTGAACGGGTCAAATCGGAGTTAAAATGAGCAAGTTATGGGCTTTTTAAGTCGGGTGGCAAAACTATAAATAACTAAAACTCATTTTCACAATTTAAATAAATCAAATCTGAAAAGAAAATGGTGCAGGACCGGGCCTTGTTTTCCTGAAAGCTCAAGGGCTAGGAAGAAAGATTTCCGAGACTCAACGTATAGGAGCATGGAGTGCGGGTTGATTTTGCAAAAGCGAAGGGGTTTTTTTGCAAAGTTGCAGTGGCCGGTTAGCGGCGCGGGAGCTAGTGTCAGGTGGCACCATGTGGTTGGTGCGGTGTTGCTGTGCGGTGGGCGCGGTTCATGGCCCTCTAGGCTCGCGGTACACCGTAGACCAACGGCGGGCCGCGACTCGTTTATTGAGAAATATAGGGGCTCGTTTGCAAGTTTTCAGTGACTCAGTGAATAGGATGATGGGAGTGCGGGTTTATTTCGCAAAAGTGGAGGGGCTAGAATGAAATAAATCCTTGACACATGAACAGTGCCAGCGGACGGCGGGTTGACATCATATAAACTCGGGGGCCTTTTTGCAAAACGAGCGAAGCTGGTCGGTTCTTGACCGCGCATGCCACATGCCGATGTGTGGTTGGTTGGGCTCACGCATTGTGCAGTGGACAGGAGGAGGTGTGCGGCATGGACCGAGTCCATGGATCCGCGGACGCGGTCCGTACCGGTACGATGGCTCCTTCTAATCTGAGCCGTATGTGGTTCATCTGACGATCAGGGAAGGGGAGACGTGAAGGTGCTCGCCGGCTGGTGCCAACACGCACGGCGGCTGTGACGTAACCGCCCTAATCCCATGGCCCACTTGATCATTGTCAACCACTGACAGTTGATCCGTACAGCCAAGAGATTAAGACCGGTTCTGCCACTGGGCTACATCAGTGCCCGATGTCCGCAGGATCATCTCACAATTCAGTTACAATCTCTTGAACATATTGACAAATAACATCGGAGTAAATAGCGGAAGACTTAGATAACAATAGTTTTACAAACCAGGGTTCAACATAAAATTAAAGTGAAGTTATTACAGACCATAGTTCAAATAGATAGAATGGGCAGAGTAGCATATGACAACAACTAAATATACTTCACCCAGCCCGAGGGTGGATAATCACTCATCGGCCTCATCGGCCTCTTCCTGAACAACAGTCACACAGCAGGGTCCAAGGCATACTGAGGAATCTGCCATACCTGCAACATGGGTAATAGAACCCTGAGTACAAAGGTACTCAACAAGACTTACCCGACTAAAGAAAAAGGGAGAAGACTCAGGAATGAAGGCTTAGGGTAGTCAAGGCAAGGCTTAAGCAAATTCAAGCATTTTGCAGAAAAGCATTTTTCTATCCTTATTTTGAAAAGACTCAAAATTCCTTGTTTCATCATAATCCTTGATTCATTTTACTTTCCAAAATCAGACCTAGTTGAGAACCACTCCCTGTTGACAGTCAGTGACTAAGTCTCCATAACCGAGGAGCAGCGTTAATCCGGATAAATAATACTCAGCTGAGGGTCCCTATCCACACTGCATATGTAGCACCAAAGCTTGCATATGCCAACTCGTCTCCCACGATTCCTCCAAGATTGGGCCCGGTCCTACGCCACCCGGAAGTACAGTACACCACTCCAATCCGGGACTTTAACCCACGTGGGTACATGCTACTTCCGCCATCTCTCCACTCCCAGTGCGCGGTTGTCGGTCCAATAAAGGATTCCTCGGAGCCGAAGCTTTCCGTAGTATGTGAATAGTTGCAAGTCTTAGTCAGCAGGCCCCCATACAGGTGGTCCCTAATTTTCCAGCCAGCGACAAGCACCTCGGGACTCTAACCCGAGAGTACAGGTCCTGTCAGTTTTTCAACCCTGTCCCGGTCGGTGTCAACTGTTGAGTCCCGGACTACAACATGACGGCACCGTACGCAAGGACAACCTCTCCTCCCCATTGACTAGGTACGGATCAGATACTTAGCCAATAGTGGGAGTAAACCAGAAATTCCCATAAATATTCTTAAAGTGCTCACACTTTTGAAATTGGCATTTTTATTGCAAAACTATCATATAGCATTGCTAAGCATTTTGCAAATAGTTTTTAAAAAGCAGGTATCGGGTGTATCATTGGTCAAGGTAGATAATGCATCAGATAGGATTTCACTCAACTCGTATCAACCTAATGCAATAATTTAACTCAAAGACATTTAAGGAAACATTTATAAATTCAAGGAAAGGGTTAAATGCACCGGGGCTTGCCTTGGATGGCAAAAAGAACAGGCTCGGGGTCAGCAGTGCAGTTGACGGGGCTCGGGGTTGCCTCGGGGACAGATCCTTCGGTGGCTACCTCGACTTCAGGGCCTTCTTCCTCGGTCACTATACGTATGCAATGATGCATGCACATGAGTATGCTAGTATGAACAAAGTGCATAGGATAAAACTAGAGTATAGCTTTGCGAAGTATGAGTGGTGGTTAAAGTGGTCAATAGATTACTTATCCCTTTCTAGCAATATTAACACATTTAATTAAGCAACTTTTATTAAGCCTAAGTATGGACATAGCAAGGCATCACAAACATCATAGACCAGAGGGGTATGGGTCTATGAACATCAAGCAATCCAAAAGTCACATCACAGGGCATTCAACGCTAACCCTAATCACCTTTTTCTATTTTTCTTAATTATTTAAAAAGGTCATTTTATGAAGATGCTCCAAAAATTACCAAATTAATCACACAAGTTCATTAGGGTACAAGTATATGGCAAAACAAATTTCATAATTTTTGGAGGTCATTAAGGTGCTCAATTAAATCTAGGCATTAATTAACAAAAGGCACTATTTAGGAATTAAAATAAATGCCCAAAAATCAACTTGTTCCAAAAGACTTCAAAATTTTACCAGAGACTCAGAAAGGCATAACTAGCACATAAAAATTTATCTCCAGATTTTTGGAGTTATAGATCACTCCCCAAAAATACCAAAACCTCCATTTTTCAATTAAAAGGGGAATTTTACATTTTTAAATCTTTGCACAAAACTCAAGTTTCATATTTTTATAAAATACTCCAGAGCATAAAGAGTCTACCATAAAAATTTCAGAATTTTTGGATGCACACAGAAAATCATACAAAAAAGAGAAAACAGAACACTATTCACATCTCTCAGAAAAAGAGAAGAGCACTGTGCTCCTTCTAGGCCGGGCTCGGCGAATCGCGCGGGGCTCGGTCGAGACGGGCTCGGTCGAGACGGGAGCGACAGCTTCGTCCGAGGCCTGGCCCGGAGGCTCGGGCGAGACGGAGAAGTAAGCCTCCGTCCGAGGCCTGACTCGGGCGAAGCGGAGAGCATGCGCTCGCCGAGGCTTGGGCTCGGGCGAAGCGGAGGGCATGCGCTCGCCGAGGCTTGGGCTCGGGCGAATCGGAGTGGAAGCAGAGGCCGGAGGCTTCGGATGCTTACCACGGGTCGGAGGCAGGGCTCGAGGGTGAGGCTCGACACGCGCTCGAGGGTGAGGCTCGAGGAAGAGACGACCGCGGCGGCGCTCCGGCGATCCGGCGATCCTGCTCAACACACGAGACCGCAAGGGCCGGGTTAGAGTCGCACGGAACCGAGGAAGCTAACACAGGGGTCGGGAGAAGGTATCCGTGACCGGAGGGGAAGTATTTGACGAACCCGAGATCACCGGGGTTCCGTCGGAGTTTGGGAAGATGGGGTTACGCCGGGCGAATGGAGGCGGGGAAGGTGAAATTGGGGGGTGGGAAAGCTTCACGAGCTCAAGGCGGAGCTTTCGGGCTAGGTGGTTGAGCGGCGGGAGCTCCGGAGAGGTCTGGCCACGGTGGCGGAGGTGAGTGCGGAGGTCGGAGCTCCGGCGGGCTTATATAGCCGCGGCCAGGGGCCGGTAGAGAGCTTGAGGTGGGGTGGATAAGCTCGGCGGACGCGTGCGCTCTCGATTGCGCGCAGGCGGAGGACGGGCGTGCAGCCGGGGCTCGGGCGCAGACAGCGCCGGCGATGGCCACGCGGCGGCGACGCGCTGGAGCAGTAGGGGACGGGAGAGAGTCAGCGCTCGCGCGTGCGGGTGCGGTATGATGGTGCGTTTGCAGGCGACAAGTCGGGGGCGCGCGTGCTGCAGCCAGGCGTGCGGCGCGTGCAGCGCCGGTGAGCGCCATGGCCGGCCCCCCCCCCTTCCTACGCGAGGAAGATGAACAGGGCTATGCCCTAGGGTTTGACTTTTGGCTAGTTTCAGAATTTTGCAAATTGCTCCCAAAATTTGAACTGTGCGACAAAAACTCAAAACATCAAAGTTGTTCAGAAAAAAGAGATCTACAACTTTGTCAATAAGAACATTTTCAAAATCCAAATAGTTTTTGAACAATATTTGAAATCAGAAAAGGGGACACTTTTGAGATTTGAATCAATTCAAAATTACTTTGAATTTTAAACTGAAACTTGAAAATCTGCAAATATGAAAGTTGTTCCTTTTATCAAAACCTACAACTTTGCTATTATACACTTTTCCAGAAACTCATTAGTTTTTGAACTAATTTTGAAAACTGAAAAGGGAACAAAAGTTGGAGTTTGAATGAATCTGAAATAACTCAAAACTTTATACTGCAACATGAAAATTTGTAAATACCAAAGTTGTTTCTCTTTGACAGATCTACAACTTTGCTTTTTGGACCAACCTCAAATTCTGAATAATTTTTGAATTACAAAGAGGGAGGTAAAATCCAAGGTTTGGAAATCAGGGTTTTGCAAAGAGATTTGAAATCAAATTCTGATTTTTGAACTTTGGCCAACACAACAACACTTCAAGACACCAAAGGAACAAGAATTACACAAGGCTAGTCACAGAGATGAAAATTACCATTTTGCCCTAGTAGAGAGAAGTGGGCTAATTAGGGTTTTTGCAATAGAGGTACTTCACATAAAATGACACACATGAAATCATGATCAAGATGCTTAAAGATGATAATGATGATATGTCAAGTTAATTACATGCTAAACACCAGAAGTGTTACAGCGGCGCCCTGATCTCAATGGCGGCGCCATGGCCGGGGCACCCGGAAGATGGCTACAGGCCATTAGAGACGTTGGGATTAAGTGGAGAGGACAGGGCGGCTTACGGCGAACGCGATGGAGGAGTCCTCAATGGGGATCGGGGCCTGGGGACGGAGTACCGGCGGTAGGGGCGGTCGGTGATGTTCGGATACCGAAGATGGGGTCCGTCGGCGCAGCGAGGGGGAGAGCAGATGGGTGGACACGGGGGTAAGGCTCACCACAACACGTCGGAGGGGTCGGTGATGCTGGCGACCGCTCAGACAAGGAGAATCATCGGCGGAGGCGGATGATGGCGCTCTGATTAGCCGGCGGATGCAGTTGATGCACTGGAGGAGAGGGGATGCTGTGAGGGGCTAAAGTCTTTCGGCGCTTGCGCGTGATGGTCCAGGACACTAAATAGGCAGTGGGGAAGGGGAAAACGATTGGTGAGGAGCCATCCACGGAGCTCGGGTTGTTGGGCGATGGCGGCTAGGATCGGGATCGAGCCGATGTAACGCCCGGATTTACGAATAAAGCCGAGCAAAGCATATGTGGGCCCAGGAAGTCCCAAAATCCACATATACCATAAATTGTATATCATTACAGCACGAACACAATGTTAATAAACTTATTACATCACATGGAGATTGTTCAACACATCGGCCAACGGCCCATTATTATAGCGGTAGCGCGTAGACTCCACATCACAGGGACACCGACTGGGGAACGCCAACCTCAGAAGTCTGGAATGTCTTTTGGATACTCCTCAAAGTCTTCTCCATCTGGTACCCATCTGGAATTTTATGTGAACCAATGACAAGCATCAGCTCACCATGCTCAGCAAGTACAACTACGGGGATGCAAGGCTCAAAAGGGTTTGACACGGATAACAACGGTTATCATTTTTAGGTTAATCATATTTTATTTTAGTCTTATATTACTAAATGAAGAATACCCTGTTGTCTCATGGTAAGCAATAATTATCATGTTAAAAAGAGGTAAGCCACCAACCACCAACATATCCCACCATGGACCACTTAAAAAGGATCCGAGCCGCTCGTGTCCGTGAGCACGGCTGATATACCAGATTTACACTCTGCAGAGGTTGTACACTTTCACCTTGGGCTGTGATTCCCATGTGCCGGGGTTTGCAAGGCCCACATCACCTCCTCCTCTATGGAAGTATGGCAGGGTTTCACTACGAAGCCTTTCCAAAGTTGGTCTAACAAGTCGTAGCCGCTAAGGTTTCAGTCTCCCAAGAGTTATGAACAACCTCCCCACTAAGGTAACCCCCTATCCTCCAAAGTAATTACCCTAGTGGGACCGGGCCATAACTACATGGTACCCACCTCTTGCCCTTTCAGTAAGCTACAGACGAGCTAGAACACTCAGAGTGCTTAGCTAAGATCAGAGACATGTAATACCCAAGGTTGCACGGGATCTCCCGGGTAGCCACTTTAAAAGATAGTCTCTGGGGGTAGGTTACTAGGCGTAAAGTATGCTCCAATACCCTAAATGTGGTTAAAAAGCCTCTTTTAACATTTGTTCCATAGTCATTAATCAATATTAAACATTTAGCATTTAAGATAGCGCATATCATTTCTAAACATATTATGCAAAACCCCTCCCATAGGTACAAGGTATAAAGATCAAGTGATTCTAGTCTTGTCCTATGGTTCATCAAATTTGACACATGCATAATGAATTATTAAGTCTTGCATTTTGTAGGTAACAAGGAAAACCGTATGTTATACTTGCCTTGGTCACAAGCGGGGTCCTGACGTTGCTCTTGAAACTCTTGATCCTCGAACACGTCACCATCTGGACTCGCGAACAAACACCAACACAGGATCCAATCATTCATTACATGCAAATAAAATATACTTCTATTAGAACAGTACACCAAACATCAAAAACAGTTATAGAAACACTTATAAATTATTCTACTCGTCGATACGATCACATGAACGTGTGGATCACTCTAATCGGACTAAAAATAAGAAAATTATGAAGAAAACAAGTTTCAGGGGCTATTTTGTAAATAAAAACAGTTTCCTAGGGGCTAGCCTGCGAAAACCGAGGGTTAGAACGTAAATATCCGTAGCTGAAAAGGTCTAACGCGTGAAAAACACGCCTCTGGACTGTGGGTTCAAAAACTGGGAATCTCAAGGGTCAAACTGGAAGAAAACAGGGCTTATTTTAAAGCTTTTTGAACTGCACTGGATCGGGGGTTGATTTTAGCAAAACCTAGGGACTTTTTCGCAAAACAAGCAGCGACTGCCGTGCGGACACCGACATGGCGCCATGCGGCGCAAGCGGGTTGGCTCGGTCCACCAGCGGGCCGGTGAACCGCGCCGGGTGTTGGTAGTTCTTAGCTTCACTAAAGATAGAGCTAGGCAACTATCCCCGGTAACGGCCCAGAAATGCTTGTTGACACTAGCCAACGTCGTTACTAGGAGTAGACTATGGAATCTATTCCAGGCAACGGTGTCAGAAGTGCTTGAAGCAAGTCCGATCACTATACCTAAAGGAGTGAAGCTAAAGCAGCTATCTACTAATGCCAAGTGGGGTTGTCAATCCCGACACTAGTAGGAGCTAGCTAGAGAGATTGCAATCTACCAAGAGGAGATTCTGCAAGCGCACAGAACTATCGTAGTAGCACTTAGCCTGGGAGTACCAGGTGTCAATTTATTTGATCCCAAGGGAAGGATAGGGTGGTGTATGAGTCGAGTCAAGGAGGGGATGAGAGTCAAAGAAAAGAGAAAAGGAAAAAGGAAAGAAGGGAAGAGAGGGGATGAAAGGCTAGAAAGAATATATGGGTGGATAGGTAAGGATGAAATGGATGGCTAAGGTAAGGTGGATAACTAGATAGATAGGGGGGTAACTAAGGGTAACTAACTAATAACTACTCCTAGATAACCACAGAGCAAGATAACTACGAAGCAAGATAGTTACGAAGCAAGGCAGGCAAATGTCAATAAAGCAACTAAGTTAAGTAAAGTTTTATTCCTATCTTATCAAGAATCGAGGCGTACTAGCCTTTACCACTTACTTAGGTTGAACGCTAGCACAACAAGCCTTACTGTTAAACTGGGCCAACTACGTGGTGGAATTCAAGGCGCACAGGGTTGTCACCACCTGCTTGCTACCACAGCTATCCGGGGGTCCAGCCGTATCTGAAGGGAAGTCTATAACTAAGCACCACGCTTAACTATATTCTAACTATCTCTATCCTAGCTTTGAATAGAGACACCCTTGCGGACGTCAGAACAAATACTTGACTTAATAAGATAAACACTAAACTAACTAAGCAACCTATTGGCAAAGATCAAACACTAAGCTCACTAGAGATTAACTACTATGGCTAAGTGAATTGAACTGTAGGATAGCTAGGTCACACTCAAGGTACTTGATAAAGTAATACTGAAAGTAATGCTTAAAGTAATACTGAGATAAAGATAAATGTACCTGAGATACAAGAGAGCAAACCAGACCAGAGACGCCGGGAAATCAACCGACCTCCGATGCCAGTCGCTCGCACCCGCTTCTCTCTTAGCAAGCTCTACGCTCCTTTTACCAAGGACTTAGGCTAAGCTGTGCTAAACTAAGAGCCACGCTGTAGCGAGGGCACTAGAGCTATACTCTCTCTACTAGCTAACCTACTTGCCTAAGCTCTCTGAGCTTCTCTTGATTGTGTGTTGCTTGGTGTGGTGGTACTCTGGGATGTGATGGTACAAATGAAGTGGTTCTACCAGGGGGGTATTTATAGTCTTGAGGAGTGAGGGGGGTACTTATACGGGGCAGCCAACCGACCTAGGGCTAACCCTAGTGGCGGGCGCCAGCCCTAGGTGGCTGCCGCCACCTCCCTCACCGTTGGATGCACCGCCTTGGCTTCAACGGCATCCAGGAGCTCCAGAGAGGCGGTTGGTTGGTCGGTTGCATGTCCAAGTAACCGCCATTCGGCCTTGATCCACGCCATTCCATTCTGAGTCATCCGATGCCACTGACCTAGTGACCAAGGGCCAAGATTTGGCCTTGGGATGGTCACACGGATCAGTGACGTGGCAAAGGGGGAGAGTTGGGCCTCTCCATGTGGCGGGCGCCACATATGGGTGGCGGGCACCACCTCTGGTTGGCGGGCGCCACCCCACTCGGGCCCAAATGGGTCCTGGTGACTGGGCTTGTCTCCTGGTGGGTCCATTCTTCAAATTTGGTCCAAATTCCTGCATTCAAATAAAATTCTATGGACATGTGGAATTTGGTTAGTTTGGAACCTATTTGACTACATTTCATTCCTTTTTGGTGAATTTTAGGGTAAAATGTTGATGGTATAACAGGTGTTTAAGGACCATCAACACCGGGCTACTGGTCCACGGGTCAACGGACCCGGCGCATACCCCTTCGGGGTCTGTGCCCTAATCTGGGCCGCTAGGACGGGATCGAACGGCGCAGGGGCTTCAGGGCGAAGCTGGGCGGCGGCGGGGATGCAGGCGAGTGGCGGCGCGCCATTGCCGCGGCCTCTGGAGCTCGCCAGAAGGCGCTCCAGGCCACGGTTAGCCAAACGGGTAACATCAGAGCACTGCGGAAGCGATGGCAAATGCGATGGTGGGCTCGTCTTTGGCGTAGAGCTCACCACGGAGCCGAACAGCGGCGAGAGGGATCTGCAAGGGGAAAACAAATCCGGTGAGGCTCGGTTTCGCTCAAACAAACAACAGAAAGGGTACGGGGCTTCACGGGTGGCCGCGGCGTCACCTTCAGGTGCTCGGCAAGGCTCTCGGGCGGCCGGAGGGGTCCTGCAGTGGCGGTGAGGCGAGGGCAGAGAGTGAGAGTTGGGAGGGGAGAACTCGGGGTTCTCTCGGGGCTTTATAGGCTCGGGGAGGGGCGGCGAGGCGTCGGTGGTGGCTCCACCGAGCCGGCTTGAAGGCCGAGTGGCCATCAAAGCCACTAGTTCGGCGGTTACGGGAAGGGGATCGGCCAGCGGCGGCGCACTGCGCAGGTAGCGCGAGGGAGACGAAGGGATGGGGCGCCGACAAGTGGGGTCGGGGTGTCAGTCAGAGTGACGCGGCTGACGGGTGGGGTCGAGCTGTCAGCGGGCGAAGGCGGCTGCTGCGCGGCGCTTGCGCGAGCGAGCGGCCGACTCGGTTGCGGGCTAGGAGCGCGCGAGCGGGCCGGCGGGAAAAGGGAGGGAGCGGGGCGAGCTGGGCTGCGCGGGGCGCGGGCCAAGCCAGGCCGAGCGGGCGCGGGGAGGGAAAAAAAGAGGCGGGCCGCCGCAGGCTGCTGAGCCGGCGGGCGCGAGGGTGAAGGGGAACATAGAGCAAACGCGGGCTAGGTCGGTTTTGCTGATCGGGCCAAAAGAGAGGGAGAGGGAGAAAAGAAAAAGAAAAAGAGTTTTTCTTTTATTTCTTTTGCAAACTTTGCCCAAATTCAAAACTAGTTTGAATTCAAGCCACTCAACTCTAGCCCTACACTCAAACAAAATACTATGCACCAGCATGAATGCAACAAAAATATTTTTACGCCCCAACTAAATTTATTAATTCACCAAAATTATTATTTGATCTACATGTTCCATGAGAAAATAAATAAACAAAGTCATGTTGAAACCCTAATTTCAATAAATTGATTTTTAGGGTGTTACAGCCGAGCTACCCGGGAGATCCCGATTGGAGGGGAGAGGGTGGTTGGGAGGGTGTGGCTTTGTCGTTGCAGTATCTAGATCACAGAAGAGGAGAAGGGGACGCGGAACAGGCGCTGTGGAAGCCGTCGCCAATGAATCGGTGAGCAGAGCAGAGGAGGAGCACGTAGGGCGGGGTGGAAGACGGAGCTGACCAGCGGGGTCCTCATGTTAGCGAGGGAGAGAAGGGTGGCGCTCGCGGCTGCAGCGTGGAGGAGGCCTGCTGCTGGCTTGCGCGGACGAGAAGGAGGGGAAACGGCCACTGGGCCGAGCGAGCGGTTGCTGGGCCAGGGAGCGGTGCGGCAGAGTCGCAGGCCGGCTGTGGCACTGTCGGGCCGCGCGGAGAGTTGAGGGGGCGGGCCCAATCGGAGTTGGAGAGGAGTGGGGGAAATGGGAAGCTGGGCCGCTGGCTCCGGCCCAAGGGAAGAGGGTTTGGGCCAGGTCAGGGTTGCCGACTCGGCTGAGAAAAGAGATGAAGGGGAAGAGTGAGGCCCTTTACCATTTCTCTTTTCCTTTTTGTTTTGTTTTCCTTTTCAAAATCTATTTGTAAATTCAAAATTACATTGAAATATTTGAAAATATTTTCCATAGGTTTTTTACAAATAAACTTTGAGTTTTTAAAGTTTTGTAAAATTTTGTAAACCTTTTTATTTAATTTCGAAATAGAATAAATTTGAATCATCCTATTCAGGTTTAATAAAATTCTTTTTCACCCAATTAAACTGTGCAATGACATGAATGCAACAAACATCTGGTTAGAATTTTCCTCCTTCTAGGATTTTGGCCATTTTTCTAATTAAATTGTAATTTATTTTAATTAATTTAACACCCGGGGTGTTACAAGCTACCTTCTTACAATCAACTTGTGCAATATAATCTCAATTATGCTAAAGCATGCACTAGTCAACAAAGGAAAATCAATGCTCTAAAAGAAAAATTAGATAGTTCTCAACAAGCTTATAATGCTATGCTTGATCAATATGAGACTTTTTCAAATCTAAATATTGATCTATCTAATAAAATTGAGAAACTTGAGGCTAGTGCAAGCACAAGTGAGAGCACAAGTAATGATGAGCAACTTGTTAACAAATATGAAAAACTAAAACCAAAGTTAGCTAGCACACAAGATGCTTACAAAAGTTTGCTTGCTAAAATAGAAGTCATGTGCAAACATTGTAATGAGCTAACTAACAAAGTTGCTAATATTAAAACCATCGGAGCAAACCCCACCGAGGCACCTAAAATTGAGAAATCAATCTTTGATATACCTAAAAAGGATGCCTCTACTTCTTGCATTGATTTACTTGATTTAGACTCACCCATGTGCAAACAAGCTTATGTTGAGAATGTGATTGTAGAAACATGTACACAAGAAGCTGCAATGGAGAATGAGTTACTAAGGCAAGAAGTAGCTCGCTGTCGGTGTTTGTTGACCGGCAACTCGTCTTGAGTAATCTCAGACGATTTGTTCGGTGGGGATCGGCGTTCGTAGGACTCGGCGAGTACACAGGGACAGCGATTTATACTGGTTCAGGCCGCTAAATAGCGTAATACCTTACGTCCAGTGTGGCGTATGCCTTGTGTATTGTTATGACTCAATGTTCGATAATCTAGAGCCTGCGCCCGGTCCCCCTTATATGTCCGGGTGAACCTTAGCGCAGACCGAGTCCTAGCCGGTTACAATATTGGAGTCCTATTCTAATTACAGGACTTCCTTTTATAACTCGGCTAAGTTACAAACTAGAGTCCTAATCCAAGTACACTTTGTTACAAGTCTTCGGATCTCTAAAGCCATCCTAGATTAGTCGGAATAATCATCGATAGATGATATCTCTGACATCCTGGTCCGTCAAGCCCCCGAGCTCTTCATCATTTTTTCATGACTTTATCTTCTAGTTTCTTCTTGAGAATCTCCGAGTAATGTCTTGAGAAATCTTGAAGTGCTCCGAGTGTAAAGAAATTCCATGGTGTGCGCTTTTTACAAAAAGTGCACCCATAGGGTGTAGCCCCTGAGCCTCTTGTTATTTATAATAACTTTGAGGATCTTTGGAGCCTTTTCCAAGTAAATCTTGAATAAGAAAAAACATTTCCTTTATAGATTATACCCTGCAGCCCACGAGCCTGAGTTCTGAGTACCATAGTAGTCGGTTCTCGGGGTCTTCTAAATGAAGCCATTAGGTAATCTATTAAGGTCTTGAGTAGTCGGACCATGACACCAACTTGTTGCTTAAACCGTCCAAATAATAATTACTCAGCTTCAGGTGGGCAATGTTTTCAACAAACATCCCATATCACCCCCACTGAATAAAAATTACCTTGAGTCCAGCAATAATTGACTGGTGACTGTTCCAACTGTGCCTAATAATGATGTTTGTCGTTTTCTGCAACTGCAAACTTTGTCGTCTTCGTCTTGAAGTGCGTATGAGAATCAGCTCTGTTACCCATGCCGAGCTTCACATGCACCACAGTACATTGGTTGAATTATTGGTCCAACAATCACTCTTGTTGATGAACCTGGTCTATAGACCCAGAAGAAACCGCCTATAAATACCCTGCCTGGGAAGCAAAGAGCTCATATCTTTCGAGAGTGTAGAACTTCTTATTAGTTCCATGGGTATTGTAATAGCAGTAGCTGAGATGATAGAGCCCCCGAGTGTCTTCCTTCTGTAGAATAGATGAAGTGCACAGAAGAACTCTTGTGAAAGGACCATCTGTTAGGGTGGTTTCCAAGTGGTCGCGAGCAGAGGGATACAGAGGTGCGCCTAAAAGAACTCTTGTGACTACCACTCGTAGATAACCTCGGAGCATGGTTTTAAATAGCGAGCTAAAACTAAAGTGTTTAGCGTTTTATAAACTGTAATTAGCGGACTTTAGCGGCAAAATAGCGACAGAATTGTGCATGAACGCAAATAGCGGCACAATTTTTTTCAAGCTATTTCGGGCTATAGCGGCACAAATAGCGGGCTATTTAATTCCATGCCTCGGAGTCACAGGTTGTCAAAAGGACGGCGAGGGTGATGGTCTTCCCCGAGTTCCTTGAGTACTGGGGTGGTACCAAAGACCCACCTTGGGATGCACTGAAAAGATAGTGTCTACCCAAGGTTCTGTGTCTGCTTTACTGCGTCTCACTGAACCCGGTCCTTAGTGCAATAGGCATCAAGGCTATGTACCTTGAATTCACTAGAGTAGCGTTTTACACCTTGATTGTACTTCTGTTGAAAGTTGTTGTATCTCAAGATGTTTCCATGTATCTCTGTTGTAATTCCGAGTAATAATAACAAAGATCTGGGTACTTGGAATATTTTATGAGTCCTCTGTCTTGTTTCCCGAGTACTAAATGTATCTTGCAGAAGGAAAATTTTGTCTGTTTACTGTTCCTATTCTCTATCTCTGACGCCGTCTGACACGTGTTCCCAGCCATTAGGGTTACAGACGTTGCCATGACGCCGTTTAGGAAAGCCGAACGGTTATAAAAACAGATCTATAATAAGCCGCCACCGGGCTTGTGCTTTGCTCACGCTTTCATCAAGCCATTGCCTTCAGAGCTAGGGATCCCTTAGCCAACTCTCAGTGGATACGTAGAAAATCTCTCGTTACCAACATGGGTCCCAAGAAACAGTCTGCAGCGGAGAAGAAGAAACCTAGGATTACCACCACCGGGAGACCAAAGCATCCGAACCCGCCAACAGATGTCTTGGCATGGAAGAAACCGGACACCACCCTGGCGGAACTGGCGTTCCTGGCGCAGCAAGGATTGCTACGGGCGCAACCACTTGATGGATGGAGGTACCCACTGATCATCGCGCTCCTGCCCCCAACACCACGGAGATCGTGATGTTCAAGTCCTTCGTGGAGCGGGGATTGGGGCTTCCTGCTTCTGATTTCTTCCGTGGATTGCTGCATTACTATGGTTTGACTCTGAACCATATCACTCCCAATGCAGTTCTTCATATTGCAATCTTCACTCATCTTTGTGAAGCTTTTCTGGGGATATGCCCCTCTATTACTCTTTTCCGCTATTTCTTCTGGTTTAAATGTCAACCCAGTGATATTAGCGTCGAAGTAGTCGGAGGGGCTAGCCTCCAAGTTAGATTGGAAGTAGCTAGTGAATATATCACTATCGAGTTGTCAGACTCGGTAAGAGACTAGGCTGCTGGGTGGTTCTATATGGGTAACCCACCCCCAGCTCTTCGTCGTCATGATGGATGGCTTCCACAGAAGTGCCGTGAATGGAAGGAGAAGCTCACAAGTGAAGAAGTAGGGGCTATCCAACCCCTCCTCATTATGATAGACGCTTTGATAATCAATGGGCTGACCGGATACACTGTCATTCAAGACTTTGTTGCCCGGCGCATCCACCCGCTTCAGCAGCGAGCCAACTTTGGGTTCGAATACCTGGGTAAGAACGACCTGGGTTGCCACGCTGTCGAGCAATTGGCAGACTGCGAAGTCCTCTGGAGAGTGAACCGGCTGCTTAAGAGTTGTGGACATCTTGCTCCAGTGATGACATCCTTCTCTGCCATTAATCCTCCTCCTCAGGTAAGTACTTAATTTGTCATGTCGTCAAGGTTCGGAATAGATATCCTTTTGACCTGACTAGATATCCTTCTGTTTTATAGGGCCAGGGGAGAGATAACAATGATTGCTCTCCACTGCCTCCGGCGACTGAAGAAGGCAGAGGCATCATTTTGGAAGGTCCCGTCAGAAGTGAGGACCTGCCTAACAAACGGAGCTCGCCCGAAGATCTTAGCTGGCTTGACATAGAATCAACTGACTCGGACTCTGATGTCATGCTTATAGACCCGGAAGCTGAAGGTAGCCAGAAGAGGTCGCCGACTCCGCAACAAGAAGCCGAAGGACCCATTCTTAAGAAGGCTCGCACTGGTAATCGTCGTGCTTGTCGAAAAGTTCTTTTATCTCAAGAATTGTCTGATAAGCACTATATGCTGGGTGCTCCTGGTAAGGGAAAACCCGAGTACTTTGTAGTCCTTTTGAGTGTTGATGATCTCTTGTCTTATGTATGTCACTGTTATCAGGTGCTGGAACTACTCAAGGGACTTCAAGCGGCGCGGTCCCTAAAGAATCTCTGGCTTCAGACCCTCTTCTGAAACAGCCTCTCTTGAAGCTACCCAAGCCGCTGAAGCTCGTGAAGTAAGTGTTCTACTTTGTAGAGTGCACACAGAGTTGTGATACTGACGTTAATACTTGTCTGCTTGTAGGAAAGCAAAACCAGATGCAACAGCCTCGAGTGTCGTTCCTGATCCTCAGGCGGTGGAGGAGTCGGAGCCGCTGGCCAAGGATGACTCCAGCGTGCCGCCAACCTTCAGTCAGGTAGATCCGCTGCCTGACTCCTCTGCGTCCAAGTCTCAGGTCGAAGCCGCTCCTGACGCGGATGCTCTTCCATTGCCTCAGGTTGGTTGGCCGTACTCCATCTTTCGTTCTCCCGCTGAATTGGAGTTTGACCGAGTGTGGAATGACTGGTTTTTTCATACACGATAGCTGGACAAACCTACCCTGGACATGGTCTTGACGGAGATACATGCAGAGGGCTCAGCTTGTCAGCAGGGAGGATCTTTAGATGTACCTGAGTCCTCGCGCCAAGGAGCTACTCTTGACGTATCCGGGTATGACCAAGATCTTACTCGGCTGAAGGAGCTGAGGGATCAGGTGAGGGCTCCTTTTGAAGCTCTTCACCAATTTGTTGAGGTAAGAGTCTCAATCTCTTCTTGTTATACTGTAAACTCATCCGAGTACTCACGATATTATTGTATTGTAGTCCTTTGACTTCAAGGTTAGAGATCAAGTTACCTGGATCCGCCAGGAGCTGTCTTGTGAAAACCAGGAGCTCCGGGACTATATTGCCCAGGACCAAATCAGTCAGAAGGTAGCCACCCAGGTTTTGCATAATCGCATTAATGAACTCCAAGGCAACCTCAAGGAAGTGGTAGCGGAGCGTGACGCTGCTAACGACCGAGAGGTTGGGCTGATATCCAAGTCCGCTGCCATGGAACAGAAGTTGAAGGAGCTCAAGCAGAGTTCTAAAAAGCAGCTTGAAGGTATACTTGGAGTTTCTGTGTCGTTCTGCTCCATAATATTAGTCGGATGACATGATAACTGACTATTTTATATGCAGATGCAAATAAGCTGGCTTCTGGGTGGCAGAACGCCTTCAACCGGAAGCAAGCAGAGCTTGAAGAGGTATTTGCTAATGCGCAGAGTACTCTTCAAGAAGCCAAATTGATGTGTGAGGGTGCTGACCGGGACCTTCTGCAGGCTTTGAAGTCTTCAAAGGAGTCGGCGGAATCCTTGAAGGCCTTGGAGCATGCTGTCGAGCCTCTGCTCAACATGATTCCGGCGCCAGCAGGAGTCGAGGAGACTTTGATTGAGCGGGCCAAGGCTGCACCTTGACGACTGGCGCAATACATCAAAGATATGTCGATTTCCGTGGTGCAAGGCCTGATGGCGACGCTGCGGCTTCATCTGCCGTCCTTCGACTTGTCTGCTTTGATGACTCTTCCTGAGGGCAAAGACGACGAGGACCTTGTGGTAATGCAAGAGGAGGTGAAGGCCGCCGCGGAGGAGTACTCACAGATATTAGATCTTATAGAGTAGTCTAGACTCCTCAGTCTCTACAGCTTGTATCTCCTGAAAACAATTATTATAAGATATCAAAAATATTGGTTACTTTTGAATCTTGTGAATTGCATATATGTCCAACTCCATATTGCGGCAAATTTCTTTGGCAATGGGTTGAGTTTATTTGTTGTGGATGTATGACCAGGCGTCTAATTAGACGAGTCTATCCGAGTGCTCGCTAGCACTTTAGTTTGGGTCGTGTGACTTCGTTTCTCTAACCATTGTGTAAAGAACTTAGTCTTGCCCAAGTACTACTCTTAGTACCCTTGTTCAAGGGATAACAATGATCAAGCACCTCTTGAAGGACCGTAGCATTTGTTCCTTCTGGGTGAATCATATCCTCTTGACGATCGCAGCTTCAGTGTGAAGGTGGGTGGACCTCTGTCCAAGAAATGTGTAACAGGGTGAGTACTAATCCACCTTGTTATGCCTTATAGGAACTGTTGTCCACTATAGTGGATTTCATATTTGCTATAGGATGATAGCCGGGTGTTAAGCCGTACTACCTTGTGAGTTGTATTAAGCTCGAAGCTCGTAACTCAAGTATGGTTTCCGCTGAACCAATCTATCCGAGTAATATTATATATTAGTCGGAGGTAAGCCCTGCTATCGCAGAGACTGTTATGCGACTGAATAGTCATGATGAGGTGTAGAAAAAAGCCTGGATAAAAGTTCTTATGTCGTATGAACTTCAAACTTTATTAATATCCGACTAATAAATACAATTGCCCTGAATCAGAATTGTAGCGTAGTCCTTAAGTATGGAATTTCTTCAAGTGATTGAAGGACCGAGAAGCAACTAGAAAGCGACCAGAGGGGGGGGGTGAATGGGAGCTTCAAAATTTCCTTTCGGAAACTAGTAGCCACTGTCCCGAGAATCACCCCAAAAGACAAACCCTAGAGCTTGCTAATGTCCACGACCCTACATGAAGGGTGGATGCTTCCAAGAAGCACAGCGGGACACTACACAACTCTAGAAAGCCAACGCAAAAGACAGAAACCAAATCCGACAACGAACGAACGAGCTGCGAATGAAAACGTGCGAAACAGCTTGGACCGGACTCTGACTGCGTCCGGTCAGTCACCACCGGACGCGTCCGGTCACAAGAAAATGGTTCTGGAACCTTACTGTTCCTGACCGGACTCACGAGCTGGGAACGTCCGGTCAACAACAGTGCGTCCGGTCAAAAGACGACAAGCTCAATGAACAGTGCGATGAGTGAGTCCGGTCGAACAAGAAACCCAGCGTCCGGTCAGCTAGAGAAAATCGCCACGCGACATTCAACCACCGGACGCGTCCGGTCAACGCGAGGACAGCGTCCGGTCAACCCGATAGCAGCCTGTTCGTCCACCGATTCGACTCGATCTCACCCAAAACGAATCCTCTAGGGATCAAACTTGGTGAGAAGAGTCAAAAGGAGTATAGTGAGCTATCCCTAAGAGATCATGGCTCGAACCTATCTCCAAATCGATGAATCGAGGAATTTCGGGGGAAGGGAGAAAACTTGACCCGAAACGAAAATCAATCGATCTCCTAGACCGTGAGGTTAGAGGAGAATTCCTTCGGTGGAAAGAAGTGCCCCACGATCTAGAACAACTTGGTTCAAACGGTTTTGCAAAAAATGAAACGGGCAAAGAGATCAAGCGATGGGAAAATCGTGGAGAAAAAGGATTCCGTGAAGAACACGAATGAAACGCGAATCACAACCACGAACTGCAACCGTGTGGCTACCACACGCTACAACAATGAGGATACGGCCTCACTTCCTCAGAATCAACAGTACACAGAGGCAAGTCTCTCTGCGGATCTCAGCTAGCTACAGCAGGGGATGGGAGAGCAGGAAACCCTAAGTGTGAAAGAGCAAATGACTGAGATGGAAAGGGAGGAGGGAGTCTCCCGACTACTTATCCTACTACTAGCCTAAGTCTAATTCCTACTCTACCCCTCTCTATTCTAATTACAGAGCGAACCAGCTAAACCCTAGGGTTATTCTGGACCAACTCGGTGGTAGGTGTATCTGACGGCCACGCCCGCACAATTCGAAGCATTCCCTCGACGCAACCTCCAGATTGCCGCCACGTGCCGCCACCGCTCTGCACCCCCGGTTTTGTGGCCCAAACCGGGAAACCAGCCTTTTCCAGCCATCCCCGGTTTTAAGGCCCAAACCGGGAAACCAGCCCACCAGCTTCTGAGTTTTGAGGCCAAACTCAGCAAACCCTCAGCGCCCAGGTTTTGAGGCCCAAACCTGGAAACCGTCCTCAGCCCGAGTTTTGTGGCCAAACTCGGAAACCATCCGCACCCACGTTTTGAGGCCCAAACCTGGAAACCGTCCACTCGATGGTTTTTCCCTGGCTCTACCACCAAACCGACGTCGTAGATGGGATGCACCTCCTGTGCACCCCATCCACCAACACGTGTCCCCGAGTCTACGACTCAGGCAACACATGACCGCATTTCTTCACTTGTCATCGTCACAGGCTGCCAGCCACCACAGCTGATCCTCGGGCCTCTGGTCCCTCAGTCGAAGCCTCATGTCCGCCCTTCACCGCTCGGTACCTCGGCATGACACGTCCGCCGCACGGCACGCCCATCCTTCACCGCACCCGGTCCGTCAGCACGGCACGTCTCAACTTGACCTTCACCTCGCCGTCGATCACTGTATCCGGGCTCGACACCTGCACAACAGAAGCCAAAGAACATGCGCATCATCCCAGTTGACAATCACTCAACACTCAGAGACCCGGCATACACCCATGTATCCGCAATCTCCCCCTTGATGAGTGCATTGTCAAGTACTCACACAAATCATAATGAAAAGAAGAATAAGGAAGAAGGAGGAAGGAGAAGGAGAAAACTCAACCAAATGACCCAAAAGCATAGCAAAGCCGAAGAAGGTCAAGTGGAAAGAGCGAAAGAACTTGGTCCCCAAAGACTTGGGCAACGGCTCGACGCAACCAAGCAAAGCAAAGCTAGCCCTCAAGAAGAGGTAGAACAGACTCAACACCGCTAGCAAATGCCAATTGGAAAATCGAAGCAAAATGCTAGTCCCTCAAGATAGAGGCACAGAGGCTCAACACAACTAGCAAAGAAAGCTCGATACCAATGCCTTTCGGCCAGTAAGAGACAGCAAAACTCCCCCTTAGATGAACATCCAGGAGACATGCAAACTCTCCTCCTGGGACCTTCCCCTCAAATGAACACTCGGGAAGCACAAATGATTTGCAAATTCTCCCCCTTAGTTGAAAATGCACGATGCAAGTAAAAGGTTCTCCCAAACACAAAATGCACCAACAAAAGTGCTAACAAGGTAGGTTCTCCCCCTTCCATCATGCATATGAGTCAAAATGCAAGTTAGCAGCTTCAGGCATATATTCAGGAGAATGCAAAGATGCTCTAAACAGTATAACTCCAAAGACTCAATAGCAGCATACAAGCTCAGCAAAGGCTCAAACTGATCACCAGATATGAAATATGAACATATGAGCAGAAATGAGCAGTTTTGAGTCAAAAGGTATTCACCATCAAAATAGCACTAGCAATGTATAAACAGGAGTTTGAGCAAGTGCTAAACATGTATACAAGGTGAACTACCCCTAGCAAAGTTCAATCATCATGCTTAAGAATGAAACATACACTTGTGAATTCAACTTTAGATCGGAGTTGCAGCGGTGAAATTACACAAGGTCAATTATTAGCATGTGATTGCGAGAGGTTGAAAGCTTGTCATTGCCTAACTTTTCAACCGAGTGAAGCCTATGCCGAAGCAATCAGAAGCTTAAAGCTACGGTTTCAGTCATACACTACACGGCTCAAGTTTAACTCAAAGTGCGATGAGAAATCGTCTCGATACCGTGATGTGTTGACAAGCAATCCCATCTCGATCTTTTCTATTCACTAAAACTTGGTTCAAAAATTATACATGATATGAACAGACCAAGCAAGTGAATGACTTAGAACTAGAGACATAGCAACCTAGCATATATGAAAAGCACGAGTGAACTCAACATATCCTACACATGCTAGTTGCATATCTCAATGGTGAACATTTTTAGATTGTAAGTTATTAAGTAAATTCACCATTTCAAAATAGCTCAGCTCACAACATGTACTAGTGATCAGAAGGAGCATAAGCTACAAGCATCAATATAAGCATCAGAGCATACTACGTAGAGCAGAGTTACATTCTAGTGATTATAAACATGAAGCTTAGAATGTGAATGCGTATGCTGAAATGCAAAAGAAAAGAAAGACAAAAGAGTCAGTCAAAAATACAAGATCCAAAATGTTTCTCCCATCTAAAAGGGGAAACACACACCAAGCTCACCCCTCAACCGATTAAAGGTTGATTCGTCTAAAGGCTTGGTGAAAATATCAGCCAGTTGATGATGAGTATCGACATGGCGAAGGTCGATATCACCCTTCTCCTGGTGGTCTCGCAGAAAATGAAAGCGCACATCAATGTGTTTGGTCTTCGAGTGAAGCACGGGGTTCTTAGCAACGCTAATGGCACTCGTGCTGTCACAAAGCAAAGGCACGCGAGAAAAGCTCAGACCAAAATCACATAAAGTGGCCATCATCCAAAGCAACTGGGAACAGCAGCTAGCCGCAGCAACATATTCAGCCTCTGTAGTGGACTGAGCGACACTAGACTGCTTGCGAGAAGACCACGAAACAAGAGAAGAACCAATAAATTGGCAAGTCCCAAAAGTGGACTTGCGCTCAATACGGCAACCAGCAAAATCGGCATCCGAATAACCGCAAAGGGAGAGGGTGGAGGAAGCAGAATACCAAATCCCGAACTCAGGCGTGAAATGAAGGTACCTGAAAATCCGCTTCACCGCCTAACGGTGAGAGGTGCGCGGCGACGCCTGAAAGCGTGCACACAGACACACCGCGAACTGGATGTCTGGGCGTGTCGCCGTCAGGTAGAGGAGCGACTCGATCATGCTGCGGTACTCCTTCTGGTCCACTACTTCTCCATCCACATCCGCATCCAGGGCAGTCGTCGTCGACATGGGAGTTGGAAGAGGCTTGGCCTCTCCCATATCGAACCGCTTCAGCAAGTCCTTGGTGTACTTGCCCTGGTGCACAAACGTGCCCTCTCGGGATTGCTTAATTTGCAACCCGAGAAAGAATGTCAGCTCGCCCATCATGCTCATCTCGAACTCCCTGCTCATAATATCTGCAAACTTGGCAACCAAAGCGTGAGAAGAACGACCGAAAATGATATCATCCACGTAAATCTGGACCAAGAGAGTGTCTTTGCCTTGCTTGAGGAGAAAGAGCGTTTTATCTACACATCCCATTTTAAAACCCTTAGCAAGCAAAAAGGTTTTCAACCTATCATACCAGGCTCTAGGGGCTTGTTTCAAACCATATAAAGCTTTGTGGAGTTTAAAAACATGGTTTGGAAACTTGGGATTTTCAAAACCAGGGGCTTGCTCAACATACACTTCCTCTTCTATGTAGCCGTTTAAGAAGGCACTCTTGACATCCATTTGAAAGAGTTTAAAACCTTTGGATGCAGCAAAAGCCAAGAGTATCCTAATAGCCTCCAAACGAGCTACAGGAGCAAAAGTCTCCTCAAAGTCTATCCCCTCCTTCTGACTATAACCCTTGGCCACAAGACGCGCTTTGTTCCTCACAATGTGGCCATCCTCTCCTTGTTTGTTTTTGAAAACCCATTTTGTCCCAATAGGATTACAGTTAGGAGGAGGAGGAACTAGAACCCAAACCCGATTTCTCTCAAAATTTTCTAGCTCCTCATGCATGGCATTGACCCAGTCCGGATCCGTCAAAGCGTGTCCAACATCTTGGGGCTCAAATTTAGCAACAAAAGCAGAATGAGCGAAGTGAGAGATGTGCTGTGACCTGGACCGAGTAACCCGTTCGTCAATGCTGCCGATCATCTGCTGAGGCGGGTGCTGGCGCTGGATGTGTCATGGCGCCTCACGAGCTGAAGTAGCCTCCCCCTCAACAGCAGCTGGTGCCTCCCCGGGTACAAAAGGTACCGCTCGGGGTGGCGGATCCCATGGCCCCCAGGAAGAAGAGGTGTCGGGGCCGTGAGTCGTCGTAGAAGCCGCTCTTTGCGGCACTGCAGGTGAAGGTGGTGCTGGGTCATCTTCAGCATCCTCGTCCTCATCATCGAAAAGAGGCTCACCAACCTCATGATCACCTGCACGCTCAAAACGAGAAGAAGGACAAACCATGGTCTCGTCGAAGGTGACATCTGATGTCTCCATGACTCGGTTAGTGTCAAGGTTAAGTACACGATAGGCTCGAGTGTGAGTGCCATAACCCAAAAAACACACCGTCAGAAGAACGAGACTCAAACTTGTCCAAGTTACTCTTTTTGAGTATAAAACAATGGCAACCAAAAACTTGAAAATAACTCACCTTGGGCAGTTTTCCAAAACGCAACTCATAAGAAGTCTTTTTCAAGAAAGCTCGGAGAAAAATGCGATTGGAAATGTAGCATGCAGTGCTCATAGCTTCGGCCCAATATCGCCTAGGAGTCCTGTGCTCATCGAGCATCGTCCTGGCCATCTCTACAAGGGTCCGATTCTTCCTTTCTACAACACCATTTTGTGGCGGTGTGTAGGGGGAAGAAAACTAATGCTCTAAGCCCAAAGAGTTAGAAAACTTATCAAAATCTGAATTTTTAAATTCGGAACCATTATCACTCCGAATTGCTCGCATTGAGTTCAAAGGGAACTCGTTCTGAAGACGCAAAATCAGATTGCGAGCAAAGGAGAAAGTCTCAGTTTTCTCGGCTAAAAAGAAGACCCACGAATATCTCGAAAAGTCATCAACAACAACAAGCACATACCACTTCCCCCCAACCGAGCTCACCCGAGCTGGACCAACAAGGTCCATGTGCAAAAGGTCTCCAGGGCGCTTGGTCATGACCTGAGTCACTGGATGGTGGGGAGCGGCAACCATCTTCCCGTGTCTACAAGAGTGGCGAACAAGATCCTTCTCCATATGCAACTTGGGCAATCCTCGGATTAGGCCAAGTGAACTAAGCCTTGCAAGCAAGTCGAAGCTCAAATGTCCAAGTCTCCTAAGCCACTTCCAAAGATCAGAGGAAGAAGGTCTAGCCACAAGACACCGAGAAGTGCCAAAAGACTCCGAGAAATTCGCACGAAAGACTTTTCCAAAGGGCGAAATCAAACACACAAGATTTCCCTGAGGATCCAAAATACGACTGAGATTCGGTTTAAAACGAATCCCATAGTCGTCGTCAAAGAGTTGCGAAACAGAAAGAAGGTTAAAATGCAAGTTAGAAACAAGAGCAACATCGCGCAACACAAAGTGCTCATTAACTCGCACCGACCCGCGAGACAATACCTTACCTTTGCTATTGTCGCCGAAGGTTATGTACTCCTTTCCTCCGGCAACAGGGCTAAGGCTGGAGAACCACTTGGCGTTTCCGGTCATGTGCCTCGAGCAACCGGAATCCACCAACCAAATGTCCTCCAACCATTTTACCTACATCAATAAAAAGACATAGGATGAGCATACGGTCCAACACTGGGGTTAGTGAAGTAGGAAGAACTACCAGTGTTGGGCCGGCTGCTCAAAGAACGGTTAGCAGAAAAACCATTCCTAGCACGTCTACGAGAGGAGCGATCACCACGTAGAGGAAACGTGGTCCGCTAAGGGAGGAGCGTCCATCGCGATACTCAAACGCGGTGGGGAAACGCCAACTAACAAATCCCCGCCACGGGTCCATAGCCTACAATGCTTGCCAGCTCCCGTCGGGCACGCTCTCTATGAGGCTAGGCCCTAGGGAACTTTGAGGTGCTCAACACCTCTAGGCCCCTAGCTACTCTCCGGCGTTGCGTCTACTGCCAGGCCTGGGGAACTTGAGGTTCTTGTGGCAAGAACCTCCCATTATGTGGCCCCCTGCAACCCGGTCATCGTCTTCCGAGCCCTATTACTGTGACATGTACCACACACTGGAAAGATCTGTCGGGTGTCCCGAGAGAACCCTGAATTATCCACAACCACAGGATCATCATTCTGAAGGTTGGAATAATTACACCCATTACGACGTTGATACAAATACTATCGTAGTGCGAAAGCAAGATAAATAACCTTACAAAACATGAATAAGTTACTTTTACATAAACATAACTTGTATTGAGGAAGCCGAGAGTATTACAGAACCACACTTAGGCAGAGCCCTAAGTTGGAGAGAAGAACAATCCAGATCACGTCTAGCCACGGACAGAACCATGATCAACCTCACCTATTATGAAACCTGCAACCGGGGTTAACAAACCCTGATACGTCGATACTCATCAAGACTTATCCCGTCACAAAAAGACTTCAGGGTCTGCTGGTTTGGGTAGGCTCAACAATATTTTTCATTTGCATAAAGCTACTAACAGTAAAGCTATTTTCAAGTTTTAACTCAATATTAAACTTTATAACTACCAAAGATTTTCAACTCTATATGAATATCAACATCTTTAGTTCTCATCTCATAAAGAGCCCATTCATTACGACGGTGCTGGTCAGTGGTTGAGGCTTCCATATCCGAGAAACACGGCGATTCGAAGTCGTTTAAAACCACGCGGGGATGTCAGTACCACACGACATATGTAAACCTTACATCTTGCATTTATCAAGAACCCTATCTATCGATCCTCCCATCACAATAACGGTTCCGCGCCAAGACCCGAGAGTACATTACACCTCGAACCCGACTATCTTCATAGCCCGGGGTAACCACGCTACTCCCAGCTATCCCGCAATCTTGTCCAATCCCTTTCGCAGTTAGCCATTCTCGAGTATCGGAATAGCTATAGAAGAGTCTTACCGAACCGCATGTGGGCTGTACTCAAAGGTCTCAAAATCACAGCAGGCCACCAACGATAAATGCTCCTATTCTGACACTTCCGGGTCAACCCACATCGATTCCAAGGATCGATGCATTTGCCCGTCTGGGCTTAACCATCATTCTTTCTCAATATCATTCCAAAACGATAAGTAAATCGAAAACACTTATGTACAAACTTCATAAGCAAGGCTTAAAGCATTTCTATCATTTGCATAGCATTAGCAAGGAATGATATTTCGATAACAAGGTTGATCATGCACAACCAGGTTTAGAAAACATTTCATTGGGGGGGTGGACCGCGGTTTAAAATGCCTCAGTTTATCGGAAATAGTGTAATTGTAAATCCCAGGAAATGGTTAAATGAAACCGGTGTTGCCTTCGTTGCCAGTGAAGATAAGATCGAGGAAGAATCCACACAGTTTAGTTCCTTGCGATATGAGTCAAGTCTTCTCGACGAAGCTTGTCCAACAAGGATCTCCTTCCGAGGCTTGTTCGACAAGGGTGATCACCAAAGTTTGATCAACACGACTCAAACACTCTCGGATACTACACGTAGATAAATGATGTATGCTCAGTATGATACTATGGGATGCATGCTAAGGTGCAAGACAATCAATGCATAACAGAAACTAAACAAACAAGGAAAGTCGAGTACAACTTTCCTTCACGGTAAAGTTGCAAGCCAACAAAACCAACTTGCAACCCTCCGACGAAGATTTCTAACCTAATCCGCGATTATCACCAAACAACATTAGGTGGGTTAACTAAATTAACTATGGGTTTATCAAAACATCAATCAAGCCATGGGGCAACAAGATAAAAGGTACCCTATGGTCTTCACTTATGGATCAAGCCCACATCATCACATGTATGCAATAACAAGTTTTATATTTTAACTTACAACTTAGTCCTACATGGCCAACCAACATTATTAAACACAAACCATCATTCATCAAATAAAGGTTCATTAGGGTAACCAAGGTTACCCTAATCACCCGACAAACACCTTAATTAACTAACAAAGTTATTAACCACTCTTTATAATTAATTATTGAAAATAAGGTTTAATTAAAGTTTGTCAAATTAAGCTCAAACTTTTAGGGATGATTAATTATAGCAAGTAAAGGTTGCAAAACAAATTTCATAATTTTGGATCATTATATGAGCTTATACAAATTAAGCAAATTCTATGCATTAATTAATAATAAATTAAGCATAAAAGAGAGAAAGAAATTTATTTCCTCTAAATGACCTCAAAATTTTTGTGAAGGTTTCTTACATGATACAAATAGTAACAAAATTGATCCCAAGATTTTTGGACATATAAATAAGTCTATAGAAATTATCAAAGACCCATTTATTAATTAAAAGCCATATTTAAATCACTACCAAAATTTCTTCAAACATCAAATTTCATATTTTTATTTGATAGAACACATCACAAGGATTACAACAAAATTTATTTCATAATTTTGGAGCACCAGAGAATTAATTATGCATTAAACAAGAATCAACACAATTAAACATTTCTGAAAAGATTAAAACGAGTAAACTTTTCTTACTCACCTTCTCCCTACCTCTCCTCACTGACGTGCGGGACCTGGTCAACCAGACCATGTCCAGCTCAAGACTCGGCCTTGGCCAAGACTAGAGCCATGGCTGGGGGCTGTGACCGCGCCGACCACCCTACTCTCGTCGGCGGTGACCTCCCCGGCGATGGGGCTGGCACCGGCACCATCCCCAAGACTCAGCGCATCGCCCTAGAGGATTAGGTTGGCAGGTTAGAGCTCGGAGACCCCCCATCCGCGGCCATGGCGGTCCGGTCGAGTGGAACACGCCGGCACGGCGGCGGTCCGGCGAGGGAGCAAGGTAGGGACACGAAGAAGTAAACTACGAGCACCAGGAGCACACCCTGGTCATGGTGCGCCCACCAGAAAGGACGGGAACACCTTAGAGCTAGGTGGTCGACAGCTATGGCGGCGGTGGCGGCCCAACCGGCTCGGTTACGGCGGTCCGGCTCTATAAGGTCGATAGGGACGGATGTAAGGAGCCTACCAGCATCTGGGGAAACCGAAGGAGCTTGAACACGGTTTCTATTGGAGCAAAGCTCACCGGAGGAGCATGGCCATGGTGGGACATCCCACGGCGGCGCCCTGGCCGGCCGTGAGGAAGAAGAGGATGATGCAAAGGCTACCAACGGCTAGAGCTTGCACAAGCTAGCTCTAGAGGACCGCAAGGATGGGATGGTGCTAGGAACCAGAGGAATTGGACAGAGGATGATCAACGATGACGAACAAGACCGGCGAATTTGCTCTGTTCTTGCCGGACAGAGAAAGAAGAAGGAAGAAGAGAGGGCTCGGCACGACGCTAAAAGATGATGGAGCGGCTTCTGGACGAGGACACCTCATGCTAGAGCTTGTAGACGTGGACGAACGCGCGGCGCACGCACACGCGGCCAAACGGGCACGGCGCGACGGCGGCGGCGTCCAGAGCATTCTGCTCTGATATTTCCCTCCGGTTACTATAGCGATCCCTATCTCCCCCTTTCTGATTTCTCCAGATTTTTGTACTGTACTACAAAAAACTCCTAAAACAAAAGTTGCTCCAAAATTTGTGCTTTACAAACTTGCTTAAAGACCAAAGTCTAATTCTTTTTAGTTTTTGAAATCTAGTTTGGGGTCAAATTCAGGGTTTGAAAGATTTCGAATTTATCCAAACTTTTGGACAGAAACTTTGAAAACTTTGAATACCAAAGTTGTCCTTCTCAACAAGAGCTACAACTTTGCTTTTTAAATCATTTGAAATTTGACATACTTTTTGACTTATAGAGAAGGGAATAAAAAGAGCATAGAAAATTTAGGTTTTCTACTTACACTCATCATTTCATGCAACACTTATCCACATCACTATGAAAGCATTACACCAGATCAGGCAATACTTATTTTAAAGCATGCAAAGAATCACAATCATACTTAAAACATGAAATGCTTTTATGCCATGATGCCAGATGATCATGCATACTAAACAACTTAATTAGGGTTTTACTTATTGCTTAACACCAGGGGTGGTACAGTTCTGGACCTCTGGGCCTAGCTGCTCTCCTCGGAGCACTCCTCTGAACATTCGGCACATGTACATCATTTAAAGGATGGTACATGTCCATGTTGTTCATCTCCCTAGCACGGCGCGCCTCTCTCTTGCGCCTAAAGCAGAACTCGCTCAAGTGTCCATCTCTCCCACAGAAATCACAATGATACCTCACCGCACGCAAAGGGGGTTGTTGGTACTCATGACTGTGGGTGTGGATCACTTTGCCCTTCTGTGGAACTCCTCCTGGATAGGTGGCATTGTATCCAGCTTGTTCTTTAGGTGGTTGGGTTTGGGATGCCACACTTGGTTCTTGGGTGGAGCTCTCGGAGATTCCTCAATCACCCCATCCTTGGTGATAGGCTTGACTGGCTCTTTGGATGGAAGCTTGGTCAGTTTGGGAGTAGTGGTGGAGTTGGGCTTCTCACTAAGATTCAGACCACTCGACTCTCCAATCTTCCCAAAAGCAGAAAGATCAACACCCTGAGCAAGACCTACACCAGAACCTCCAGCAGCTCGCTTAAATTGGGAGATCATCATCCCGAGCTGCGGCTCACTACAAGAGACTCATGACAAGATGGTCCGAAGGTATGTGTTTTCCTCTCGGTTTGCATCTTGCCATGCTTGACATTCGCAATCTCCATCTCCAAACCCTCACACAAAGCACACTTAGCCACACAAGTGCTACCTGGGTTGGCCTCCTCAAGAGACACAATCTTGACATTCTTCTCTGCCAACTCAGATTGCAAGACCGGACAAGTCTTGCACGCACCCAACAGAGAAGGTCTAGCCTTCAGCTCATCCACCTCTCCTACCAACGCAGCATACTTACCTCTCAAAGTGAGAAGGTTAGTCATGTGCGTGGTGCACATCTCACACTCAACCTCCTCCGACACGACCACGGTGGACTTGGCAAACTCAAGCTCCCTCACCGTGTCCTCCCACTTCTGCCTAAACTCCTTGCGCTCTCTAGCGGCACGCCTAAGCAACTTGTCCTGACTAAGGAGCGCGGCAGTAAGCTTCTCGACCTCAGCAGAAAGCTCGTTGTGGGTGAGAGATACCTGGGAGATGTCGTCGTCGTCGTCATCGTTCCGAGGGGTGTGCTCCAGCTTGCCGTCGACCTCATCACCAAGCGCCATGGTGCAGAAGCCGTAGTCGTCGGCGAAGAAGCAGAGACCGTTCAGCTTGTCCTTGATCCTCTTCTTCTTCTCGGACTCATCATCGCTTGAGCAAGCGGAGTCGTCATCCGAGCCGTCGACGTCGCTGAGCGTGGCGAAGAACGCACGCTGCTCAGCCTGGGCCTTCTCCAAGTACTTCTTCTTGATGTACTCATTGTCGAAACCGCCCCTCCGCTTGTGCCTCGGGGGAACGTACTTCTCCTTGCGCTTGCCGGAGTCGTACTTGTGCCCATGATCGCCCTTCCCAGATGAATGCTTCTTCTTGGGGCAGTTGGCGATGAAGTGGTTGGGGTCGCCACACTCATAGCAACCTGAGCGTCCTCCTCCGTGGCGACGGTTCATGCGGTTGTTGTGAAACCGCGAGAACCGGTTGGCGAGCATCGCTAGCTCGTCATCCCCCAAAGACTCCAGCTGGTCCTCTGTGACAAAAAGAGAGATGAAAGAGCAAAGCCACCAGAGGGGTCAGAAGAGCCAGAAACCAAAGCCATAGTCGGGCCAGAAGGATTCTCATAAGAAGCCCTCGATATGGCGTCAATCTCACTAGACTTGAGCTTACTAAAGAGCTCATCGCAAGTGAGGGTCTCATAGTTAGACGATTCGATGATCGCTGGACCTTTGAGTCCCACACCGACCGATCAAGAGTGTGCAAAAGCTTCAAAGCCCTCTCATGATCGTCAAAAGGCAACAGCTCCTTGTTCGCTCTCATTTTGTTGACAATGACTTGAAAGCGAGCGAATAAACTTTCTATGCTCTCGCCAGGCATATGTCGAAAGTTCTCATACTCCCGCTTGTGCGACTCATAGAGGCGGGATTTGACCTGAGTGGATCCCTCATGGAAGCGCATGAGGGTCGCCCAAATCTCGCGAGCCGTGGGGAGATGAGAAACGCGATCAAACTCGGACATGCTCAAACAGGAGAACAAGGCGTTACGTGCCCGGCTATTGGCCTCGTGCTCATTGATCTGGAGCTGAGTGACATGAGCAGCCAAGACACGTAATCATCCCTGTTGGAAATCTCCCAAACAGAAGAGCCCATGCTCTGGAGATAGGCCGACATGCGTATCTTCCAATACGCATAGTTCATCCCATCAAAGAACGGCAGTTTGCCCACGCCGCGATCCATGTCGCCTTCCGTGGATCTGGAACCGGCTAAGGTGGAAGATCCTTAACCCGCTCCGATACCAATTGAAGGACCGAGAAGCAACTAGAAAGCGACTAGAGGGGGGGGTGAATGGGAGCTTCAAAATTTCCTTTCGGAAACTAGTAGCCACTGTCCCGAGAATCACCCCAAAAGACAAACCCTAGAGCTTGCTAATGTCCATGACCCTAGATGAAGGGTGGATGCTTCCAAGAAGCACAGCGGGACACTACACAACTCTAGAAAGCCAACGCAAAAGACGAAAACCAAATCCGACAACGAACGAACGAGCTGCGAATGAAAACGCGCGAAACAGCTTGGACCGGACTCTGACTGCGTCCGGTCAGTCACCACCGGACGCGTCCGGTCACAAGAAAATGGTTCTGGAACCTTACTGTTCCTGACCGGACTCACAAGCTGGGAGCGTCCGGTCCACAACAGTGCGTCCGGTCAAAAGGTGACAAGCTCAATGAACAGTGCGATGAGTGAGTCCGGTCGAACAAGAAACCCAGCGTTCGGTCAGCTAGAGAAAATCGCCACGTGACATTCAACCACCGGATGCGTCTGGTCAACGCGAGGACAGCGTCCGGTCAACCCGACAGCAGCCTGTTCGTCCACCGATTCGACTCGATCTCACCCAAAACGAATCCTCTAGGGATCAAACTTGGTGAGAAGAGTCAAAAGGAGTATAGTGAGCTATCCCTAAGAGATCATGGCTCAAACCTATCTCCAAATCGATGAATCGAAGAATTTCGGGGGAAGGGAGAAAACTTGACCCGAAACGAAAATCAATCGATCTCCTAGACCGTGAGGTTAGAGGAGAATTCTTCGGTGGAAAGAATGCCTCACGATCTAGAACAACTTGGTTCAAACGGTTTTGCAAAAGATGAACCGAGCAAAGAGAACAAGCGATGGGAAAATCGTGGAGAAAAAGGATTCCGCGAAGAACACGAATGAAACGCGAATCACAACCACGAACTGCAACCGTGTGGCTACCACACGCTACAACAATGAGGATACGGCCTCACTTCCTCAGAATCAACAGTACAAAGTGGCAAGTCTCTCTGCGGATCTCAGCAAGCTACAGCAGGGGATGGGAGAGCAGGAAACCCTATGTGCGAAAGAGCAAATGACTAAGATGGAAAGGGAGGAGGGAGTCTCCCGACTACTTATCCTACTACTAGCTTAAGTCTAATTCCTACTCTACCCCTCTCTATTCTAATTACAGAGCGAACCAGCTAAACCCTAGGGTTATTCTGGACCAACTCGGTGGTAGGTGTATCTGACGGCCACGCCCGCACAATTCGAAGCGTTTCCTCGACGCAACCTCTAGATTGCCGCCACGTGCCACCCACCGCTCTGCACCCCTGTTTTGTGGCCCAAACCGGGAAACAGCCTTTTCAGCCATCCCCGGTTTTGAGGCCCAAACCGGGAAACCAGCCCACCAGCTTCTGAGTTTTGAGGCCAAACTCAGCAAACCCTCAGCGCCCAGGTTTTGAGGCCCAAACCTGGAAACCGTCCTCCCAGCCCGAGTTTTGTGGCCAAACTCGGAAACCATCCGCACCCAGGTTTTGAGGCCCAAACCTGGAAACCGTCCACTCGATGGTTTCCCTGGCTCTACCACCCCAAACCGACGTCGTAGATGGGATGCACCTCCCGTGCAACCCATCCACCGACACGTGTCCCCAAGTCTACGACTCAGGCAACCATGACCGCATTTCTTCACTTGTCATCGTCACAGGCTGCCAGCCACCACAGCTGATCCTCGGGCCTCTGGTCCCTCAGTCGAAGCCTCAGGTCCGCCCTTCACCGCTCGGTACCTCGGCATGGCACGTCTGCCGCACGGCACGCCCATCCTTCACCGCACCCGGTCCGTCAGCACGGCACGTCTCAACTTGACCTTCACCTCGCCGTCGATCACTGTATCCGGGCTTGACACCTGCACAACAGAAGCCAAAGAACATGCGCATCATCCCAGTTGACAATCACTCAACACTAAGAGACTCGGCATACACCCATGTATCCGCAGTGCTCTATATTCCATGAATTTGGCAGTGGAGATCCATCTTCAGTGACTAGCTCAAATGACCCGGGTCTTGTTACTTTAGATACAATATAAGGACCTTCCCATGGACTCATGAGCTTGTGACGTCCAACGGTGTTTTGATTTTCTTCAACACCATGTCACCTACTTGGAAGGTGCGGTGATGGACGTTCTTATCATAATAGCGCCTCATCCTTGAACATATCTTGCTGACTGAAAAAGTGCGGTTAGTCGGGCATCTTCAAGGCTGTTGTCGATTCTAACCGCCTGGTATCATCAGCTTCGCCCTCGTTGTACTGCTCCGTTCGTGGGGAGTTCCAGATTAAGTCAGCCGGTAAGATTGCTTCAGTGCCATATACCAGAAAGAAAGGTGTTTGGCCTGTTGCCCGACTTCGTTGTGTTCGTAGCCCCCGGACTACCTTAGGCAATTCTTTAACCCACTTTCCGCCGTGATCTTTTAGGAGGTCAAATAGCCTTGGTTTTAATCCAGTGAGAATCAGGCCGTTTGCTCTTTCAACTTGGCCACTGGACTGAGGGTGAGCCACTGATGCGTAGTCTATCTTGATTCCACAGTCGCTGGCCCATGACTTGAATTCGATAGCCGTAAAGGGGACCCAAGATCAGTGATGATTCTATGCGGCATTCCAAAGCGGTGGTGAAAGATGCTCTGCATGAAGTGGACTGACTTGGAAGCATTGAATTTGACCAAGGGCATGTACTCGATCCATTTTGTGAATTTGTCGATTGCAATGTAGATGTACTCGAATCCGCCTGGGGCGCGCTTGAGAGGACCCACCATATCGAGTCCCCAGCATGAGAAGGGCCATGACGGAGGGATGCATATCAGTTCATGCTGCTGCTTGGCAAAGAACTGGCATGATTTACAGCGGCGGACTAAGTCTTCCGTGTCTTTTAAAGCCGAGGGCCAGTAGTATCATGTCCTGAAGATTTTTCCGACTAGTGTCCTTGAAGCTGCGTGATTACCGCAGCACCCAGAGTGGACTTCATTCAGGATTTCCCTGCCTTCTTCTGGTGTAATACACTTGAGGAGGACCCCTGATGAAGCTCCACATCGATACAGCTTATCCCCGACTAGAACATAGTTTTTGCTACGCCTGGGACTTGCTCTGTTGTAGTTTTGTCGCTTGGCAGTTTATGTTTCTTTGAAGTAATCAATGAAAACTCGTGTCCAGTCGGGTTGCTAGAGATAGGACCTGGGTTGCGGGTTCTGGCTCGAACTCTTCCTTCTCTTGGATTGAAGGCTTGGATAACTCATGTACAAAGTACCACTGGGAACTTGTGCTCTGTCAGAACCCAATTTCGCGAGTATATCTGCTGCGCGTTGAGATCCCACGGTAACATGAATGAGTTCCAGTCCTGCAAAGTGTTTTTCCAGCTTGCCGTACTTCAGCACAATAGGCGTTCATTATTTCCTTGGTACAGTCCCAGTCTTTATAACTTGGTGAATGACCATGAAAGAATCGCCATAGACTAATAGCCGCTTAATGCCCAAAGTGACTGCTAGTTTAAGTCCGTGGAGCAGTCCTCATATTCTGCTTCATTGTTGGTGGCTGGGACACAATATTTGTAGAACGTATTTGAGCTGTTCGCCAGCGGGTGATACAAGAAGGACTCCGGCTCTGCTCCTCCGAGTTTTAGGGACCCATCGAAGTACATCTTCCAATGATCGGGAGTAGCGTTGTCTCTAGTTGCTGTATTTCAGTCCATTCGGCGACGAATCTGCTAGGGCCTGAGACTTGATAGCTTTCCTCGGAGTGAACTTGATGTTGAGTGCCCCTAATTCAACTGCCCACTTGGAAATCCTTCCAGTAGCATCACGGTTGTGAAGGATTTCTCCTAAAAGAAAATCCGTGACTACCGTGATTCATGAGCTTCGAAGTAGTGCCGCAACTTCTTGAGGATATGAGTAAAGCATAGAGCAGTTTTTGTACTTGCGGGTACCTGACCTTCGAGTCAGATAGTACCTCGCTGATGTAATATACACTGGTCGTTGGGTGTTGTAGATGTGCTTGTCATTCTTTGCGCTCGACACGATTGTTGTGCTGACAACGTGTTGTGTGGAGCTGCGATATAAGCATCATCGGTTCCCTGGGCTCCGGCGGGTGTCAGTACGGGTGAATTATAAGGTAGCTTTTGAGTTGTTCAAAAGCTCTATCTACTTCATCCGTCCACTGAAATTTGTCGCCGGCTTTAAGCAATTTGAAGCAAGGCAATCCCTTTTCTCCGAGCCATGAGATAAATCAATTTAACGCAGCCATGCACCCGATGAGTTTCTGAACGTCTCGGACAGAGGTAGGCGGCTTCATGTTGATGATAGCTATGATCTGCTTTTGACTAGCTCGATGCCTCGATGACTAATGAGGAATCGAGTAGTAGTGTCCTGAGGGTACCGAAGACGCATTTGGTTGGATTGAGTCTCCATTGATACGCACATAATCGGTTGAAGGCCTCTAGGTCTGATATCAGGGTAGTCGGATCCTTTGTTTTTATGACTACATCATCAACATAAGCTTCTGCATTGCGGCAAATTTGATCACCCAGGCAATCTTGGATGGCGCGTTGATAAGTTCCCGTGTGTTCATTAGTCCAAAGGACATAGTTTTGTAATAGTATGCTCCAAAAGGAGTAATGAACGATGTCTTTGGTTGGTCTTCTTCTTTGAGGGCAATCTGATGGTACTCGGAGTAGCAATCCAAAAGAGAGTAAGGCAGAGCCTGCGGTGGCATCAAACTTTGGTTTATCCTTGGTAATCGAAGGGATCCTTTGGACAATGCCTGTTGAGGTCTGTGTAGTCGACACACATGCGCCACTCAGCAGAGTTCTTCTTCTTGACTAGCACTGGGTTAGCTAACCACTCGGGGTGGAGGATTTCTCTGATGAATCCGGCCGCGAGTAGTTTGGCATTTCTTCTCGATTGCCTCTTTCTTCTCTGGTGAAAATCGTCGTAATCTTTGCTTCAATAGGTCTAGAGCCTTCCTTTTAACTCTAATCTGTGCTCAGCCAAGTTCCTTGGGACCCCCGCCATGTCTGCTGGTTTCCAAGCAAATATGTCTTTGTTTGCTCTAAGGAACTTGGTGAGCACGAGTTCCTATTCTTCAGATAGGTGAGCACTGATAACGCTGTCTTGGAAGGATCACCGGTTCCAGGTCAATGGCTTTTATGGAGACTTCTGCTGATGGTTGAATAGTACCCGCCTTCTTTTGTTGGGATTTCTGAATCTCCGGCTTGGTAATTAAGCACCATCTGAGCGAGTTCTTGTACTTCCAGGGTGAGTTGAGCTTTTCAGCGATTTGGACAGCCTCTGTGTCGCAATCAAATGACCGCTTCAAGTCGCCTCTGAAGGTTAAGATTCCTTTGGGACCCGGCATTTCAATAAGAGGTACGGGTAGTGGGGTACTGCCACAAACTTGGCAATAGCGGGTCGCCCGAATATGGGCGTGATATGATGATTCAAAGTCGGCTACCTCAAAACTGATGTTACTCCGTTCTGTAATTGAAGGAGTTCCAAAAGTGACGGGTAGTATAATCCTTCCGAGCGGTACAGCCGCTTTTCCGGGTACTATGTGTCGTAGAAAGGAGCGGTTGATGGTGTGAGCTGGGTTGCGAGATCTAGATTCATTCTTTCGTAGGGTGCTTGCCAAAGATAACATTGAGTCCTGCTCCGCCATCGATGAGTACCCTACCAAGTGTATATCCAGCGACCGTGGGGTCCAAAACTAGCGGGTAATGGCCTGCATTGGAAACACTGGTCCATTGATTTGCTCTGGAGAAATTAATCGGATGTTCGGACGAGTGACGAGTATTTGGGTGTCGCTGGTTCGGTGGACATGATCTCTCGCAGGGAAAGCTTCTGAAGCCTCTTGTTGTCACTGGTAGTACTCCCCCAAAGATGACATTAATAGATCCTTTGGGGTGTTGAAAGCCACCGGCGTCCTGTTGAGGATCTCAACTGTCTTCTTGCCTTTGTCTTTCTTGTTCTTGTTGAAGTCGGAGTTCAAGCCTCGCTCCTTGAGCTGTCGGCAGTGCCTTGCTTGATGTCCACCTTTCGGATGGAAAGGGCAGGGTCCGTCGAGTAAGTCATCAAAGGTGAATGGCTTCTTTCCCTTCTTCTGAGGCTCCATGGCAGCAACAGTATTATCTCCTGCCCTTTTCCGGGTATTTTGCTGTGGTGCCTGGTTGCCTCTCAGGTTGTTTCCTCGATCACCTTACGTGTTTCTATCGGGGAAGCGTTCCTCTGTGCGTTCCTCTGTCGCCATCATGGAGTTTATAGCCCGATAGAACTCGTCAGCGGTGGTCGGGTCCTGCTTGATGAAATGAAATTTGTAATTGTACCTTCGCAAATACTGTTGCCAAAAAGGTCAATTACTTCTCTGTCTTAATGTCGGATACTGTAGAGCGGATTTCTGAGAATCGCCTATAGTACTCCTGCATTGATTTCATTTTTCTGTTGCTTGCAGGTTTGAGCTTAGTCCGGGGGTCTGATCTCTCTGGGACACAGCCAAAGTTTTCAACGAAGATAGATGTAGTGTGTCCCAGGAGTCGATGGACTCGGGTTTTAAGCCTGTCCAAACCAAGCAAGCGGCATTGTCTCTAGAGCCATTAGGCGGTAGAGTGCTTTGATGTCGTTGCTTCCACCCGCTAGCTCGACTGCTTGAGCATACAGCCTGAGCCACCGTTTAGGTTCTGTTTCCCGTCGTACTTTGAGTAATTCCTGGGTTGAATTTTCGCGGGAACGAACCGCTCGAAGCCTTTGGGAAAAGCAGGGGAAGCGATCAACTGCATCAGATGCTGCAACTGTGACTCCTCTGTATGAAGATTTGGCTCCTCCCTCAGCTTGGTCGGGTACTCGGTGGCCCAGACGGCTCCTTGCTGGGATACGATCGAGTCGTTCTTGAACCGGCCGCCTCTGGCTTGGGTGAGATGAAGCTTGCTCGTCAGCTAGGGATTCAAGATTCCGCCCTCGGAGTTGGAGTGCGGTAGTTTGAAGCATGACCAGTCGTCGCTCTTCATCAGGGGTGCGGTTGGTCTTGGCTCCCATCTCCGTAGCTAGAGCTAGTATGTTTTGATAGGGAGTCTGGAAGACTTTATGGCCGGCGACCCTCATGAACTCGGGTTCAAGGTTGCGAGAACAATCAGGGCGCCGTCTGTTAAGATCATCCTGGGAGTGATTCTCTTCAGTGCGAGCTTGACACTCAGCCTCTGCTTCCAGACGCCTCCGGGTGTTGTATTCTTCTAGTCGTGCATTGTAGCGATCTACAGCTTCCTTGCGGTGAGTTGCTCGCCTTCTGCGGGCTTCCTTAGCTTGATTCCTTCGGATTCTTTCAGCCTTCAAGGACTCGGTTTCCTCGGGTCCTTTCGGATCATTGTCTGAAATCATACTCAGAGTTTCATCGTCTTGAAAGACATCAGGTGGGGTTGGTGGTCGTAGAGATGACTGATGCCCCGCCATGAAGACTTCACCAGTGTAGCCCTGGTTTGATGATCCCGGTGTTACTGATTCCAATGTAGAAGTGCTGGAGATTAGTTCCGTTGTGGAGTCGTGTTCCTCAAAAGGGAGCTGATGTCCACGCTGGTATGGAAGTTGCTGGTCAATTGTGCCAACCAGTCTAACCGGGGCAGCCTGAATTGGCCAATGGACAATGTTACCCTCCTTGGTAGAGCTGAAAACGAGTCCCTGTTGAGCTCCCGTCAAAGGTATCTGTTGATACTCTTTGAATTTTGCACCAATCAGGTTATGGAAGTTTTCAGCAGAGTTCCGCAGCCCGAAGGTGAAGCCATAGCAGGTGTCCGGGTCCTTTTCTTCAGGATTCGAGTTGGAGTAGGAGTCGGATGCCTTTGTATGGTCCCCCAGGATCTTGCGGGTCTTGGATTGTCAGATTTGCTAGGTTCTGAGCGAGGTGTTCCATCTTTGGCATGGCTTGTGGTTCTGATTCCATGGCGAGCTGTCTGTGCAGCTTTCCTTGATCATCCGCAATGCAAGTCCATGAGCCAAAAACGAAAATTGATCCCGCCGAGAACATGTTGTCGTGGTTCGCCGGGCTCTTGGTCGTCGAATCGCCGAAAGCCCCTACCTGGCGCGCCAGCTGTCGGTGTTTGTTGACCGGCAACTCGTCTTGAGTAATCTCAGACGATTTGTTCGGTGGGGATCGACGTTCGTAGGACTCGGCGAGTACACAGGGACAGCGATTTATACTGGTTCAGGTCGCTAAATAGCGTAATACCTTACGTCCAGTGCGGCATATGCCTTGTGTATTGTTATGACTCAATGTTCGATGATCTAGAGCCTGCGCCCGGTCCCCCTTATATGTCCGGGTGAACCTTAGTGCAGACCGAGTCCTAGCCGATTACAATATTGGAGTCCTATTCTAATTACAGGACTTCCTTTTACAACTCGGCTAAGTTACAAACTAGAGTCCTAATCCAAGTACACTTCGTTACAAGTCTTCGGATCTCTAAAGCCATCCTGGATTAGTCGGAGTAATCATCGATAGATGATATCTCTGACATCCTGGTCCGTCACTCGCCTCCCCAAGAACTTGACTCAAGCAAAAGGTAAGACAAAGCAAACCCGAACTCATCAAGATAACACCGTCAAGGGAGTGAAGAAGCTTGATGAGGAGCAAACCATGGTTTGCTATGTTTGCCACAAGGAAGGACACAAGTCCTATGAGTGCAAGGTGAAGCATGGGGAGAGAAAAAGAAGAAAGAGAAAAAACAAAAAGCAAACAAGCAAGCTCTCCAACACCTACACCAGCAAAGTGAACAAGAAGGCCACCACACCTTATCTCTTGAAGAAGAAGAAGAATGACAAGGTGGTGGCCATCAAGGTGAACAAGCAAGCCAACAATGGGGGCAAATGCATTTGGGTGCCTAAGGATATTATATCAACCATGAAGAGCACCAAAAAGGTTTGGGTCCCAAAAGGGAAGTGAGTAGTCAAGTGCACAACGGGAAATTTGGAGACTTGGCAAAGTTTTGGGTGCATATCATGGGGTGCATCATATTGGATCATGTCATTGCCAAGTATGTTAGTGGCTACTATGGACCTAAATTCCCCTACCCATGTGAGGTAACTAGATTTGAATTCTTGCTATTCTTTTTGCATCTAGTTCCTTCCATTTGCCTAGGTTTGCTTTTGCATATTTAAATTCTTTGCCATGCATACACTAGGCTTATCATATGGTAGTTTTGCTCGATATCATGTCTTATCTTTGGAGCAAACCTGCATGGTTTAATTTGTTTAGGAGCACGGCACATAGCTTCTTTTACTTTGTATTTATCTTATATGTGCCATAGTCCAAATAGTAGATAAACTACCCCGATTACCATCTTCAATTGGTGTCACATTTAGTGATGTCAATTTGCAAAATGGTAGTTTGACCTTACAATTCAATGTGCATGTCTCCTACAAGTATTTCAAACTTGTATGCACACTTTTAGGGGAAGTTTATTCTACAATTTGGAAGCTTTGAGACTAACACTACTTTCAAGTTGATCATGTGTGTAGTAGTCTCACTGCAAGGAAAATGGAGTCCCCGGAGACAAGCATCGTCTGTAGCAACAATTAATTTGGTATCTACATATGGTATTCCTAATCAATATCATTATGTTGATTTCATTTTGATAACTTTATATGCTTTCTCCGTGCATTATATAAATTAAACTCCTTTGTGCATTAATTTGCCGGTTATGCATATGCTTTGCCTTACACCATATGTATGCATACATTAAGGGGGAGTTTAGTTTATATAATGTGAGAGTCAAGTTGTGTGATCAATTTCACTCCACATAAAAAGGACCACAAAATTTGACCCTTCCTTGTGCTACTAATGTCTTCCTTTTCGGTGTTTGATTCCAAAGAGGGAGAATTTGAAAGACCAAAAGCAAGCCCAAACTAAAAACAAACAAAATAACCAAAATAAAAATTCAAAATCTTTCTATGGTTACTTATGGGATGGTCTGAGAAAGGGATGAAGTGGATTATGGACATAGGGGGAGGCTTAAATCCATAATGCACCAAAGGGACTCTATAGCGAGGATAAGATATATTTTTAAGTATTGCTTCAATTTGGTATCTTTGAGTATCATATGATCTTGTCTTTGCATTGCATCCTAGCAAGTAGATTGCATTTTAAATTTTTGTATCTTTTATTTGCTTGCTTTGGTCGTGTTGTCATCAATCACCAAAAAGGGGGAGATTGTAAGGAAAATGGACCTCGGCTCATTTAACTTTAGATTTTGGTGTTTGATGATCAACACAACCATTTTGGACTAATGTGTTTGCAAATGTTTGTTTTGTAGTTCAATAGGTGCAAATGTAACTTGGACTAAGGCGACGTGATCAACACCTCAAGCAAGACATTTGAAGCTCAGTAGAAGACTCTCAAGATCAAGCAAAGTCCAAGGAACAAGAATAGAACCAAGACGGCGCAAGAAAACGCGAAGAAACGAGAAGATAGGGACATCGGACGCTGGCTCAGAAGCGTCGGACGCACCGATGGTAAACCCTAGCTCGGGTTGGCGCCAGCAGAAGCATCGGACGCGCCGTTGTCGCCACATCGGACGCTGTGGTTACACTATGCAAGCCTGCACAGCGTACATCGGACGCTACAGGACCCTGCGTCCGATGCCTATGTCGAGAGGTTCCAGAGAGGCTCTGTTAGCATCGGACGCGTAAGGTGTTGGAGCATCGGACGCTGAGGTAGCCATTGTGACACAGTGCCAGGCTGACATCTAGCCGTTAAGGGAGCATCGGACGCGCGTCTGATGGTCATGACCCCAGCGTCTGATGCTACGCTGTGAAGTCCAAGACATTGTCTAAATGGCTCTATTTGGTTGGGGCTCTATATATACCCCCATGGCCGGCCAAAACATTAGGTTGGAGCTCAAGAAAGTGTACCAAGTGTATAGACACATATTTAGTTGCTCTAGCCACCAAAGTGCTTAAGTGATATACTAGGTGATTAGTGTAGGTGCTTTGCGAAGTGCTTAGGCTAGTTAGACCACTGCTTTGCGCTTGCAATGGGTGTTAGGCCTAGTGTTTAGTGAGGTCTAAACACCTCTTATCTACCGGTGCTTGCGCGCACCGTTGTTGTACATCAGAAGGGCTTGTAGTCTTGCGAGACCACAACAACCGCGTTTATGGTATGGCCGCCACCGTGTACCGAAGGGAACAAGGCCCGCGGTGGTTCGGCCGAAAGCATGATAGTGAAGACGACAGAGAGCATCCGGGAGAGGCTGTGCCTTGCGAGGCTTAACCGGAGACCCACTTGCGCGTGTGGAAGGCCCGAGGCTATCCACGGAGTTACCCGACCGGGAGCTTGACCCTTGCGAGGGATTCCTTGTGAGGGGCTCCAACGAGGACTAGGGGGAAGCTTGTGCGCTTCTCGATACCTCGGTAAAAATACCGGAGTCATCGACGGGAGTTTGCATCTGTTGGGGGAAGGGACCCTCGGCAACGACGCCACGCAGGCCGTTTTTTCCCTCCGTCGGTTAAACCCTCTGGATCGGCTTTCTAACCTTCGGACATAAACTCAACCCTCGAAGTACTTTATGCTTTTTGCAGGAAAAGGCGCGCTCAGAACACGGAGAGCGACCCTCGCATGCTCCGAGGCCCCTTCGCTTGCGACGTCATGCTCGGCGGACGACGAGCGAACACAGACCCCACGACCAACTAAGTCGGGGGTTCGACCTTCACCTTTCCGCGGAGGAAAAGGCGCGCTCAGAACACGGAGAGCGACCCTCGCATGCTCCGAGGCCCCTTCGCTTGCGACGTCAAGCTCGGCGGACGACGAGCGAACACAGACCCCGTGACCAACTGAGTCGAGGGTTCGTCCTTCACCTTTCCGCGGAGGTGAGCAGAGCAAGATGGCGGCGGGATGGGGGAAGGCAAGCTAGGGTTTTCCGCTCCAGTTGTGTTTGTACAGTTTTACCCTTTCATTGTACGTTGTCGGGGAATCTTTTCTGTCCCCTTTTGTAATTAGACCAGTGCCCCTTGGTGTTCCCTATAAATACCATGGGGTGAACACTGTAAGAGGGCGGTCTTTTTTCATGAGGAACAGTGAGGCCTTTCTACCATCCAACCTACTTGTACCTTCGCCGGCACCCTCGTGTGCGATCGATCGTTGTTCACCCTCGCCTTGCACCCCTGCACTCCAGCGGGGGTAGGGCAGGTGTGCTTCCAACAGTTTGGCGCCGACCGTGGGGAACGAAGTTCGGAATGGCGGGAAATAGAAGAGCGACCACTACTAGAGACCATCGCGCGGCTAGAGAGGTTGCGGCGGTGGTTCCACCAGCCGAGGAGATCGTGGAACCCTTGAGAGCAGAAGATGTTACTCTAGATTCAGAAGTTCCGGGCCCTCATACCCGGATGGCGGCGTAGCCGCACCCCCACACTCCCGGAGAGGGTGAGGGAGGAGACAAAGAGGAATTGGGCCTCGAGGCCCTGGAAAGACTTCAAGCTGAGTTGCAAGAGAAGAAAAGGCGCCTAGACCAGCTTGAGAGGCACAACCGGCTGCGCGCCATCAGGCAAAAGGCGGACGAGGCTAGGGAACAGCTTCGCGGGATGGAGGAGTCCCTCGCCGCAGCTGAGGCCGAAGCCGAGGGTTGGAATGACAGGGAAATGCCACCACTGCAAGAGGGAAATGAAGATCAGGGTCAGGGCAACCTCCGCCACCATCCGCCACCCCCACCACCACCAAATCACCCAGATAACCTATATCCTGTGAGACAGCCAAACTTTTGCCAACTGTACCCAGAGGAAAGAGAGCCAAACCTCCGCAACCAACGAAGAGCTCAACAACATCAAATGTCATATGACCCAAAATCACCCCTATCCTAGATACTACAAACTCAACCTTGGCCACCATGCTACAATCCACAAAATCTACCCCGTAACGACGGTCTTACTGACCCTTGCCAATTCATCATGAGCTATGAAGCGGCAGTCGCCGCAGCAGGGGGAGATGAATCAACAATGGCAAAATCCTTCGTGACATTGCGCAAACTTGGTACAGCAACCTTCGCCCCGGAACTGTGGACTCCTGGGCCAACCTCAGAGATAGGCTCTGTACAAACTTTAAGGGTATCACAGCAGCCCCTTCAAACCCCATTGAGTTATTCAACTGTAAACAAGAAGAGCGCGAACCACTGCAAGATTACTGGCGAAGGTTCATCCAAATCAGAGCAAGAACTTCGGGAATATCCAATGAAGCAGTAATCCTCGCTGCAGTTAGTGGCCTGCGTCCAGGCCTATGTTCCTCAAAGTTTGCCAGGAAACCAACAAACACTATCGAAGAACTCCATGAGACAATGGAGAGATACTGTAGAGCAGACATGGACTTCAGGGCAAAGTCCGATGCTCGAAGGTCACAGCAGAAGCCGCAGCCGAGACCTTAACCGAGAGAAAACAACCCTCGCCAAGAACAAAGCAACATTGGCGCTATCAACAAGACAGCCCACTTTGAAGAACAGAGACGGGGCACTCAACCTTTGAGCAACCAAAACCCTCAAGGTTTGCCACCCCCTCCGGACCAGCGGAACCAACAGAAAGATCCCGCGAAAATGTATTGCCATTTTTGTGGTCTTGGAAAGGGCCACACCACCAAACAATGCGAATGCTTCGCCAAAGGGAAAGAATACCAGGAATCCAAAAGAGCAGCTTCGGCAGATAAACGAACCATCAATCACACCAGGAAACCAAACTTCAACCAACCCAATCCGGCATACCATTACACCCCCATAAACTATGGCCTACCTTCGCACCAACCCTTCTACGCACATCACCCTCACTACAACCAAGCCTCTTACCAGTCAGCCACCATCCCTCAAAGACAAAACACTCCATACACTGTCACATACCCGACAACCCCTCAAACCCAAACCCAAACCAACCAACAAATAAACAATACTCTGCCACCACCACCACCAATACCAGCATTGCCAGCGCCTCAACCTGTTAAATCTGAAGCCCAGAACCAGACAACCATCAACATCCCAACATCAACCTTCGGTGTGATACTAGCCATCACCAGAGGTTCAAATGAAGATCATGGCAACAAGCGGCAGAGGAAGGAACATGCCAGACGAGTACACCATGTAGCCGTCGAAGGACCACACAAATTTGGCCGATGGTCTCATATCCCTATAACCTTCGACTCCAGTGATATGAAGTTAAGGGATTACCCTCACACTGACACTATGGTGATCGAAACTAATCTAGCGGGGTGGACAGTCACCAAAATTCTGGTCGATACAGGAAGCTCCGCAGACATCATGTTCGCCTCAACCTTCGACAGCATGAAGCTTGATAGAAACCTCCTGCAACCCGCTGACAACCCACTATACGGCTTCGGCGGTCAACAAGTGAGAGCTGTCGGAAAAATATCTTTGCCCGTGACCTTCGGGGACCAGATGAACTGCAGAACCGAGCACACAACCTTCGACGTGGTCGATATGTTTTATCCTTACAATGCAATATTTGGCCGAGGGGTCACCAATGCATTTAATGCAGTCATCCATCCTGCATACCTCTGCATGAAGCTTCCTGCTCCGAAGGGGTTGTTGCAGTATATGGAGACCAAGACATTGCAAGGGCAGCTGAGGGAACAGTAGCACCGGGACAACGCAATGTCCACAACTTGTCAAAACCTCGTGCAACAAACCCCAACACCCAAGGTGAGGTATGCACTGACCGAGAAAAAGCAACACCCAAAGAGGAGACCAAACAAGTCCAACTCTTCGAGGGCAACTCCGAAAGAAAAGTGCTCATCTCAGCCAACCTAGACCCCCAATCAGAAAACAACCTCGTTCTTTTCCTCAAAGAAAACTCTGACACCTTCGCCTGGTCTGCGGATGACCTCAAAGGAGTAAACAGAGCTTTGATAGAGCATAGCCTAAACATAAAGCCAGGCTATCGCCCAGTTAAGCAAAAACTTCGCAAAATGTTAGAAGAAAGAAAAGAAGCAGCGAGGGCTGAGGTAAAAAGACTCTTGGACGCAGGTGTCATCCGTCCAGTCAAATACCCAACATGGCTTTCGAATGTGGTTTTAGTCCAGAAAAAGAACAAGAAGTGGAGAATGTGCGTAGACTTCACGTGCTTGAACAAAGCCTGCCCGAAGGATGATTTTCCCCTGCCAAACATAAGCACTCTGGTTGACAGAGCAGCTGGTTGCCAAACACTTTCTCTCCTCGACTGTTTCTCGGGGTATCATCAGATCTGGATGAATGAAGAAGACGAGGAAAAAACAAGCTTCATCACACCTTCGGGCACCTTTTGCTTTCGAAGAATGGCAGAAGGCTTGAGAAACGCAGGATCAACCTTCGCTCGCATGACATCTGAAGTCTTCAAAAACGAACATGCCATCTCTGCCTATGTCGATGATTTGATCGTCCAAAGCGAGCTAAAAGAAAACCACATTTCAGACTTATCAAGAGTGTTCAGCAACCTCCGGTCTGCCGGATTAAAACTAAACCCTGAAAAATGCGTTTTCAGGGTAAGAGAAGGAAAATTGCTGGGCTGCATCGTCTCAGCAAGGGGAATCGAAGCCAACCCTGAGAAAATTGATGCTATCATCAATATGGAACCCCCGACAACCAAAAAAGTAGCTCAGCGTTTGTCAGGCTGGTTAGCAACACTCAGCAGATTCATCTCCAGATCAGCTGAGCGAGGGTTACCCTTCTTTGAAACACTAAGAAGCACATCTCCATTCAATTGGGGACCTCGGCAGCAGCAAGCCTTCGAGGATTTGAAAAAATATCTCACCAACTTGACTGTCTTAACCAGCCCGAGCAAAGGGGACCTGCTACTGCTGTATGTCGCAGCCTCGCCTCACGCAGCAAGCGCAGTTCTAATCAAGGAGTTACACGAAAACAACAGAACCAAGCAAGCCCTAATCTACTATGTTTCAGAAACTCTCGAAGGCCCCAAAAGAAACTACTCAGAGCTCGAGAAGGTAGCTTACACCGTGGTTATGGCTTCAAGAAAGCTAAAACATTGCTTCCAGGCTAACGAAATCCATGTACCTTCGGCGTACCCACTTGACAACATTTTCAAGAACAATGAGGCAGTCGGCAGAATAGCAAACTGGCCGGTTGAACTCAACAGCTACACCATAACCTTTGTGGGTAGAACAGCAATCAAATCACAGGCACTAGCAGATTTCATAGCTGAATGGACCCCAGACCCTCGCAGTGATGGAGCCCAATCAGAGCCGTTTTGGACAGTGTATGTCGATGGAGCCTGGGGAGCAACCGGAGCAGGAGCCTCGGCTATCCTGATTTCGCCATCTAGGACGAAGCTAAGATACACAAAAAGACTCGACTTCAAATGCACAAACAACTCTGCAGAGTACGAGGCAGTGATACTGTAACATCCCGGCCTAAGGCTTAACAGGAATAATAGGATACTCATACAAACAAGTTGCAACTTCTTTTTTGGAAGCTCATCTCCAAAGAACTCTAAAGTTAAGCGTGCTTGGCCTGGAAAAATTTAGGGATGGGTGATCGACCGGGAAGTTCTTCCCGGGTGCGCACGAGTGAGGACAAAGTGCGCAGAAAAGACTGGTGTTGGTCTGTGAGGGAAGTCTATGTCCTAGAAAAGCTGCCAGATGTAAGTGGGCCCGAACGCGTGGAGGCGGGACGTCAAGAATGGTATCAGAGCCGACTCACGGTTTCACGGGCGCATGTGTCGCAGTTGCTCAGACATGGTGGTCATGGCCGGTGTGGATCCGGAGTGGTCACACAGCATGGCACATGTGCTGGCACTGGACACACGGACGTGGCCAAGAGAGGACGTTCCTGGCTTGGGATTGATCGACGAGGACGTCGATCTCTTAAGGGGGTGAGGATGTAACATCCCGGCCTAAGGCTTAACAGGAATAATAGGATACTCATACAAACAAGTTGCAACTTCTTTTTCGGAAGCTCATCTCCAAAGAACTCTAAAGTTAAGCGTGCTTGGCCTGGAGAAATTTAGGGATGGGTGATGGACCGGGAAGTTCTTCCCGGGTGCGCACGAGTGAGGACAAAGTGTGCAGAAAAGACTGGTGTTGGTTTGTGAGGGAGGTCTATGTCCTAGAAAAGCTGCCAGATGTAAGTGGGCCCGGCCGCGTGGAGGCGGGACGTTACAGAATGGTATTTGTGGCAGAACGTCCCGGCAATGTGGCCCACCTGCACACATCATCATCTCCCAGAGCTCTGATGACCGTGCACGTGTACCATGTTACTAGAAAGATCTGTCGGGTGTCCCCGAGAGAACCCCAATTATCCACGAGTTACAGGATCATCCTCTATTTGAGTGAAATAAGTACATCATTACAACAGTTGATACAAAAATAACATCGGAGAGCGGAAGCAAGGTAAGATAAACTTTTACAAAACATGAATAAGTTACATTTCAAATAAACTTTACTTGGACTGCGGAAGAAGAGCAGCACTACAGAGCCTGACTTAGGTAGAGCACCTGAGTCGAAGAGAGAAGCACCGGATCATATCGAGCCCACGGACATGATCCAGATTGACACCACAAGCTAAAACCTGCAACAGGGGATTAACAAACCCTGAGTACATGAGGGTACTCAACAAGACTTATCCGACTAAGAAAAAAGACACCAAGGGCATGCTGGCTTAAGGGATGTAGTGGGGCTAGCAGAAGAGAAGAGCTTTGCAGAAAAGCTTTCTACTAGTTCATTCTATTTTCAAGTTTTAGTGGTGCATTAAGTTATTAAGCAGTATCAACTTTGCACCTATCTAAATCAAACACTTGTCTAAGCATCACATCTCATGATAAACTTTTCTTGCCATCATCTTCACTTGATTAAACTACGCTGAAGGTGCGAGGACGAGTCTCCTTTTCTCGTGGAGCAAACGACGATTCGAACCGCTTGATCTACCCAGCTGGGGCTTCCTTATCACACGACATATGCAAGACCGAACTTGCATATATCAACCGTCCCGTGGATCCGCTCAGACCGGACCGGAGCCGCGCCACCCGGGAGTACAGTACACCACCGCCCTACCTTGGCCTTGTTGAGTCCGTCCAACAGGGGACGGAGCAGGGTGGGTACACCCTACTCCCGCCATCTCTCCACTCCCAGTGCGCGGATGCGCCGTTCCAGTAAGAGCATAGCCACAGTAGGGCTTACCGTAGCATGTGACCAGTACTAACAAATAGTTCTCGATCCAACGGGCCAACAGCGGACGGGCCCTAGGCGACACAGGCGGAAACACTACACCAGGACTCCATTCCTGTGCAAGTTACCCGCCCGGTCTCAGTTTAATAGTTATCATCGTATTAGGGTTCTCACGACCCATAGACAGAGTCGAAGAGAGAACAGGTAAAACCTATATCTCACGAACGATGAAACCATCGATCGACTTCTACCGAAGTCTAAGCATTGCTAAGCATTTGAGATCGTCTTATCACTACTGATAGGATATCATCAGGGGATTATCTGGAAATCAAGGTATTCATGCAGCAACGGTTTCATTCAACTCCTACTTACTTAATGCACATTCCACAAGACCTATAGTGTAATAAAATATTTGTAAAACAGAGAGTGGGCGTATGCACCGGGACTTGCCTGTGTTGCAGAGAAGACTAGGATCTCCAAAAGATCCACAGAAGTTAGTTCCTTAATGACTTGAAGTTGAATCTTCTCGAAGAAGGTTGTCTGACGAAGTTCTCCTTCTGAGGCTTGATCATCTGTACCTCCTCGATCTGAAGTTTGCTCAACACGGCCATCGACTCTCTCGTATGAACTACACGTATACATTGATGTATGCTTTAGTATGATGCAATGCATGCTAAGGTGCAGGACAAACAAATGCATAACGAAAGTTAACACAAGATAAGAGAGGTCGAGGACAATTTGGAAAGCTTATATAAATGTCTACAAACTTGTTATTAACACCAAAGGTTGATTTTAGACTTAACAAGGTCAAACAGTGCAAAAAAGAAGTTCTGTCCAGAATTTGGACAGATTCCAACACTGCACAAAGAACAGCCATATCTGGAGTTTCAAAATATTTCAAGCTACAAACCTAGACTTTTCGGAAAGCTTATCCAATTACCTATACTTTTGTTTTTATGAACTTGAGTTGATTCTACAGAAATTTAGGTCAAACAACTTGGGCAAACATCCCTGTCCAGATTCTGGACAGATTTGATCGTCCAATATCAAACAGCTATAACTGGAGTTCTAGATCATTACAAGATATGATCCTTAACAATTTAGAAAGCTTAAGAGGTCTACTACAACTTTCCTATTATAGTTAACAATTGATTCCCAAGTGAAATAACCTAAACAGATCACTTTCTCAGATTCGTCCAGAGAATAAAACAGATTTGATCTGGTAACTTAGAAAATCTATAACTCCTAATCTAGCTGGCCTAAAATCACAAAATTTTAGGACAAACTAGATACAGCAGTTTACTACAACTTTACTATTATAGTGAACAAGTGATTCCCAAGTGAAATAACCTAAACAGATCATTATCTCAGATTCGTCCAGAAAGTAAAACAGATTTGATCTGGTAACTTAGAAAATCTATAACTCCTAATCTAGCTGCCCTAAAATCATGAAATTTTTGGACAAGCTAGATACAAAAGTTAGCTACAACTTTGGTATATAACACTTTTACAGGAAACATGGTTTACATAGTGGAAATAACCTCTCAACGAAAACTGATCCTGCAGCCAATGCAATTGACCAATGAGATCAAGTGTATCTCTTGATCAAATACCATAGCCATATATAACCAACCAATTCTTTGCATGACAAAATCATGAAACAAAAGATTACTAGAACAGCAAGGTTAACTCTAACATAAATCTTTAACCATCATTTAAGTAACTTAATTAATAGAGACCAATTAATAAAGTAATAGAGACCATTTAGCAAAGTGATTTAGGTTTAAGCTTTTACTATTATATTATGCGGTTAAGTGACTAAGTGCTATACTTAACAAAGGTTATTAAAGTGTTTAAGTTGACCATCAGAGCTTAGCCATGTATTTGTTCTAATCAAAATCAGCATAATCTAATTGGTTAACTTAGGCTTTGCTAACTACCATTTTATAATTAAATATGAAAATTTGGGTTTAACTAAAGTTTGTCAAATGGAGTCCAAACTTCTCGTGATAGTGGATTACAACAAATAAAGGTTGCAAAACAAATTTGAGAATTTTTGGATTATTATTTTGACCTACAGAAATGATTTAAGGTTTAAGCATTATTTAATTATTTAAATAGGCTTAAACTAAGGATGAAATTTTATTTTGTGCAAATGACCTCAAAATTTTTGTGAAGCTTCCTCACATGACACAAACAACAGTAAAAATAGTTTCATGATTTTTGGACAATCAAATATCCCTATAAAAATTATTCAAAGTACATTTATTAATTAAATGGTCCATTTTAAGCACCATCAAAATTTATCCAAACACCAAGTTTAATATTTTTCCTGTGTAGAGCACCTCATTAGAAACACAACAAAATTTGTTTCACAATTTTTGGAGCTGTATTTATTTACCTATGCATTTATCTATTTTCAGCACATTTAGGCAATTTCCGAAAATAGGAAAAAAAAATGAAAACCCTATTGCTTACTAGGCCGATTCCGGCCCAAAACGCTGGCGCACAGACCCGCACCAGCACCGCCCGGCCGGGCCACGACCATGCCTTGACCGCGCCCTGGCCATGGCGACCGCGGCGCCCGAGTGCCCGGCACGCCGGTAATGGCCTCACCGGCGATGGGAAGAGCTCCGGCGAGATCCTCATGACCAAGCGCACCTGCAGGAAGGGTTAGACGGGAATCAAAAGCACCGAAGAGGTCTCCCCACACCAGCCATGGCGGCTCGGCAAGCCATGGCTCGGCGGCGCACAGAGGTTCCGGCGAAGGGGGGTCGGTAGCGGCCTCGGGGTTAGGCTACTAGCACCAGGGCCTCACCCAACACACGATGCGCGAGTTGGTTGGAGCCGGGACGGAGCAGAGGTGGTTTGCCACCGGCAATGGCGACGACGGCTTCATCTGCTGGAACCGATGGCTAAGCAGCGTCCCGGCATGGTCGAGGTGGTAGAGACCGAAGCGGCGGGCCGATGAGCTTCACGACCCCGTGGCGGAGCTAGAACGAGCGGTAGAAGGAAAAGGAACTCCTCGGAGCGTCCTGGCCACGGTGAGGGGCTCACGACGGAGCTCCGCCGGAGCAGTGGAAGAAAAGGGGGTGGTGCGGGGGACTCCGGTCATGAGGGCTAGAATTAGGGGGTCGAGCGGGTTTAGGGTGGAGTCACGGAGCTCGAACGGTGGCCAGGCAGGGCGGAGAGGCTTCGGCGGAGTCTGGCCATGGTGGAATGGCGAGAGCAGAGCTCTGCCGGCCATGGAGAAGAAGATGGCGGCGCGAGGAGGTCGGACCAGTAGAGATGGTGCTAACGGTTTCCAGAGGTGCGCGAGGTGGTGGCGAAAGTGATGGTCAGGTGGCTCGGGATGAGTGGCTTCGACGACGGCGAGCAATCTCGGCGGCGTGTGCTCTGCATTCGAACGGCGAGAGCAGAGGAGAAAGAAGGAGAGCAGAACGGCGTCGCGGGAATGGCTTCGAGCGCAACGGACGGGAGCAAGGTGTGCGCCAGATGGTGTTGCAGCGGCACGGAGCGAAGGACGCATGGGGGAGGACGTGTCGGCGCCGGAGGAGCTGCGCGCCGCGCGGTGGCCGGCGTGGAGGCCATGCAAGGGTCCAATCCCCTGTAGCCACAGTGCAGTTTGTCCCCTTTCAAATTGCGTCAAAATTTTGAACTGAAGTGCAAAATCCGCAAAAATGAAAGTTGTTCAAAATTTTATGCTCTACAAACTTGCTTTAAGGACCATGTTCCAATTCGGCCTAGATTTTGAATTTGGGTTTGAATTTGAATTTGGCCCAAACTAGATTCTCAAATTACTTTTAAATTTGCATAACAACTTAAATTTTTGTGAACATGAAAGTTGTCACATTTGTCTTTCCCTACAACTTTGATTAAAGTACCAAGGTCAGATTCTCAATGGTTTGAAAGTTGTAGTTCAAGGGTAAATTCTAGGGTTTAAACAAATTTGATTTAATTCAAATTCTATGCAGAATCTGTGTTAACTTTATATACCAAAGTTGTTCCATTCATTAGTATCTACAACTTTGTTTTAAGGGCCATGCCCAGATTCAGCTTGGATTTTAGTCTTTATCATAGAGCCACTATAAGGACTTGTTCTCATGAACCATATAACCCTATTGGTCTATCTTCACTATTGGTTAGAGCAAAAGTTGACCCAACAAATAGTGCCTTAGTTGCCCCAAGTTTATTTCCGAGAATTCATTTTAGAATTAGCCAAAGTTTCTTAAGTATGGTTTTGGGATTGTCATTTCATGTGACACACATTACACACTCATACAACACACATGATTAAACATGGGAAATCATCACACATGATATGCTTATTTGCCATGACACTAGATGATTATGCATAATATTCGTCATACTTAGAGTTTTAATTAACGCTTAACACCGGGGGTGCTACAGATACTAGCACTTTCAAGGCTCCGATCTTTATCAGTCCGAAGGGCGGTCATCAACACAGACTCCCAAGTTATCGCGGGACACATCGAGAAAAATTACAAAGCAAAAGACCCTGAGCTCCAAAAATACTTCCAGTATGTTCGAAGGTTAGAATCTTTCTTCCTCGGCATAACAGTAAAAGCAATACCGAGGTCGGAAAACAACGAGGCAGATAGCCTAGCCAAAGCAGCAGCGCAACAGCTGCAGCTACCGCCAGACGTGTTTTACAAGGTAACAACTCAATCAGCATTTGAGGCCTCCGAAAAAAGTATCAAGCTAGTCAACGCAATCCAAAACGAAGACTGGAGAGCACCCATCATGGCCTATATCAACGGGCTACATGAACCCAACTCCAAAGAGGAAGAAAACAGACTAAAACAAAGAGTTTGAGAGTACAAAATTGTGGACAGCATTCTGTTCAAAGCATCGGTAACCTCGCCATGGCTCAAATGCGTGTCACAGACTGAAGGAAATGACATTCTTAAGCTTATTCACGAAGGTATCTGGGGTTCACACAACGGCCCGAGGGCGTTAGTTGGGAAAGCTTTCCGACAAGATTTCTACTGGCCAACAGCATTAAGAGATGGAGAAAGCATCGTCAAACATTGCGAGGGTTGCCAACTAACGGCAAAAACGCAAAACGCCCCAGGGGCTCCAACAACTCTGATATGCCCAACATGGCCTTTGCAAAGATGGGCAATGGACCTCGTTGGTCCACTACCAACAGCTCCAGGAAACCTTCGCTACACAATCGTAGCTGTGGAATACTTCACAAAATGGATTGAAACCAGACCACTAGCTTCCATCACCTCCTTGGTCGTGAAGAAGTTTTTCTGGCAACAAATAATTTGCCGGTTCGGAGTCCCCAAATACCTAACTGTCGACAATGGCACTCAGTTTGACAGCGAGGTTTTCAAAGAATTCTACGCTCAAATCAGAACAATTTTATGCTTCGCCTCAGTCCAGCACCCTCAATCCAACGGCTTAGTCGAAAGAGCCAATGCAACCATTTTCCAAGCCATATCAAAGAAATTGCAAGGCAGGCCCAAGGGAAAGTGGGCGGAAGAGCTGACCTCCGTCATCTGGTCCCATAACACCTCGGAATGCAGAGCCACCAAATTCACACCCTTCAGGCTCCTGTTTGAGGAAGAAGCTGTGTTACCAGAAGAATTGAAGCATGGGTCACTCAGAACAACCTTCGAAACAGACGAACAAAACCAACTGCTTGACAAAGACTTACTCGAAGAAACAAGATGCAACGCAGTGCACAACCTTCGCAAGTATCATGAACAAAACAAAAAAATGGAGAGAGAAAAAGGTGAGAATCAAAGAACTAAAGAAGGGTGACCTCGTTCTCATTCGGAAACAAAACGCCAGCATGGCGGGAAAGTTTCAGCCAAAGTGGACGGGTCCATACCTAATAGTAGAATGCAATCGTCCCGGCTCTTTTCACCTCTCTGACAGCGAGGGAAAAATCCTGCCTCACACCTGGAATGTTGACGACCTTCGCAAATACTACCCATAGCGGAGCCTTAGCGAGCCCTCGCAATATGTAATTTGTTATTTCATTTATGTTTTCTTTCACTTCTATGCATGTAACAAAAACAAAGGAGCTACACTCTTTTTCCTTACGAAGGGGCGTAAGGTTTTTTAACGAGGCAGTATCCAAATCATTAATACAGACTACAACCCCCAAAAAAAGCAAAACCCCAATTTGTTTACTTTTGCTAACAAACATCGAAAAAAGCACCTCTTTTTCAAGAGGGCAATAATCGATGTAAACACCCCAAAGATTGCTTCGAAAAACAAACTTTTTCGAAACAAACTTTAAAAAAAATCGAGCACCCTCGCAAAACACGCCAGGGGCTCGCAAAAAGCAAACTTCACCTCCACCTACGAAAAGGGGAGGCGCGAAGTACAAAAAGACGAGCACCCTCGCAAAACACGCCAGGGGCTCGCAAAAAGCAAACTTCACCTCCACCTACGAAAAGGGGTGGCGCGAAGTACAAAAAGATGAGCACCCTCGCAAAACACGCCAGGGGCTCACAAAGCAAACTTCACCTCCACCTAAGAAAAAGGGGAGGCGCGAAGTACAAAAAGTAGAGCACCCTCGCAAAACACGCCAGGGGCTCGCAAAAAGCAAACTAAACCTCCACCTACGACAGGGGGAGGCGCGAAGTACAAAAAGACGAGCACCCTCGCAAAACACGCCAGGGGCTCGCAAAGCAAACTTCAACTCCACCTAAGAAAAAGGGGAGGCGCGAAGTACAAAAAGTCGAGCACCCTCGCAAAACACACCAGGGGCTCGCAAAGCAAACCTCACCTCCACCTAAGACAAGGGGAGGCGCGAAGTACAAAAAGTCGAGCACCCTCGCAAAACACGCCAGGGGCTCGCAAACGCAAAATTCACACCCACCTAAGACAAGGGGAGGCGTGAAAGTCCAAAAAAGTCCAACACGCAAGATAAACAATACCTCTACGTTTCTCTTCAACGAAAAGCGAGCCTCGCTAAAAAGAAAGGGGGGCATCACTGTTTTTTTCTCAAAACATCTCTCTTCAACGAAAAGCGAGCCTCGCTAAAAATAAAGGGGGGGCGTCGCTATTTTTTCTCAAAACATCTCTCTTCAAGGAAAAGCGAGCCTCGCTAAAAAGAAAGGGGGGCGTCGCTGTTTTTTCTCAAAACATCTCTCTTCAACGAAAAGCGAGCCTCGCTAAAAGGAAAAGGGGGTGTCGCTGTTTTTTCTCAAAACATCTCTCTTCAACGAAAAGCGAGCCTCGCTAAAAGGAAAAGGGGGCGTTGCTGTTTTTTTCTCAAAACGTTTCTCTTCAACGTAAATCGAGCCTCGCTAAAAGGAAAAGGGGGCGTCGCTGTTTTTTCTCAAAACGTTTTCCCTTCAACGTAAAGCGAGCCTAGCCAAACACCAAAGGGGGAAAGTGAACCGTATTTACCAAAAACAAATATACAATTTTCCTCGTTCCTTTACAAAACAACTTCACAACGTCACACAATAAAATAAAGTTTACAAAAATTACAAGGAACCATCACCTCCCTCAATTAACATCAAATCATCGAAACCCTCGCTATCATACCCAAATACTATTTCCGCCAAAACTATGGGTCCCCACAACAAAGGAGCTGCAGGAACAATAGGCAGCTCCCCGGGAAAAACCCTCGCCCTATACATATACCTATGATCTACATCACTAACTTTCGAAGGTTCCTCTTTCGGAACCACGAGCGATCCATCCGAACCTAGATCCAGTTTGCTTCGCCCAAACAAGTAATCCAGAGCTGTATTCTCATCAATATCATCATTAATAACAGCTTGCGAGGATGAACAAGAACCAAACAAATAGCATGTGGCCTGTCGATCAGTATAATCTGCCTCACGCCAAAAATGACTCGATCTACTGTTCTTCAAATCGTACCTTCGCACCTTCGACCACCAAAAGCGTTCAAAAGACAGCGAAGGGTGTTTAAGCCTAGCCCGAGCCCATGATTCACCAGTTATAAAGGTATCTTGATAATTTAGCGTCATTGGCGTCACATCAAATACTTCTAGCATGGTTCCATCAGGAACCTACATTACCATAGAGTTAAAAAGTATCTCAGTGTCATCAAGTCATTCCAACTACTACACATATTACAAAATAACTTTCTCGTCTGAGCAATCCTAAAGTTCTCACACATGGTCGGTCTCCCCCTGCTCATCCACCACAGCTTCGCCAGTCGCAGCCGCTAAACCTTCACCAGTGACAGCATCCAAGCCCTCAGCAGGTGCCTCTTCCGTCGTCGCCTCTTCAACAGTAGCTTCTCCAATGATCGGAGCGTCCTCAGCCCGGATTTCAACCTCAACGGGTGGAACCTCCGCAAAATCGGGCGCTAGAGCAGCTTCGGAACCACCACCAGCTTCGTTAGTCGCAGGCGGCGAAGGCATCGCTTCCTTCCGAGCCTGCAATGAAAAATAAGTGCGAACCCACCAAAATTAATAATAACTCCTTCGTTATTGAAACAAACCCAAAACCAATTTCTCTCCAATACCACAAACCTGACGAGTAGCCTCGGCAGCTTCTTCGAAAGCAAAAGCGCGGCCACCACCAGCAATCCAGAACTTGCGAAGCAATCGCATCGCACAGTTCCGAACCTCAGCGTCATCAATCTTCATCTGGCGCACTTCGTCAACTGTTGGGAAGTTATGGTTGGGCTTCCTGATCTTGCGAAGGTGTTCACAATCCGCTTGATGAAGTGTACTAGCCATCGCCAATGCTCCGGCATACCCACCAAAATCGGCCGCGTTTCCAACCAACGAGCTAAACACATCAAGCTCATTACACAGCCAACCTTCGAAGGCCTCAGCACTGGCAGCAGCCAGCGGTTCACCGGCAGAACCCCTGGTTTCGATCAAGCTGGTGTCAAGCTTGCTCTTAATTTTCCCCATACTCCTCTGCCAAGCCTCCATCTGCGAAGCTACCTCCGACGACAGCTCACTTATGCGAGTGTTCGCTGTCAACAAATCCTTGTCTTTCTCACGACAAGCCGACAAAAGTTCTGCGTTACTATTTGCGGCCTCCTGTGCCTCCTCTCGAGACTTCTTAAGTTTCTCCAAAGCAGCTTTAAGCTCGATTTCTTTATTTTCCAAGCTTCGCCGGAGATCTTTATTTTTTTTCTCAACCTTCGCCAACTGCGTACTCATATAGTCATGATTGTAACCTGCCCTTCGACGCGCAGAACGGTTAAGAAGCATCAACTCAGCCAGCTTAACATCTATGTCGTCCTAAAGCTCACCCAATGGCTGGTTTGTTAGTCGAAGCTCCGCCTCCGGCACACAAACTCTACCAAATACTCGGCCAAGGAAACGCCATTCCTCCAGAGCGCATTGCAAATGACACTCTCAAAGGTCCGGACTAGTGAAAAGCTCTGTGGCTGGATCGGTGACACCAATCTTGTAAGCATAATATGGTAGAGCATCCCGGCTAGCTTCACCATAGGGCCTTTTGCCCGGAATTTTATCAGATTCAAGGCCACCAACTACCTCAACACCATCAACCCAGATATGAGACCTCCCGTACTTGGGCACTGCCCCCCGCTTCGGACTCTCGGGCTCAAAGTCCCGTAAAATATCATCAATACTTCGAGCAGCTGCAGCGTCAGCACTCGACGAGGCAGCCCCCTTCCCGCGGTCGTCACCGATGGACACATCATCATCAGAACTACCTTCGCCACTAGAAGTACCACTAACCTCATCAGATGAGTCCTCTTCAGTGCCCCCCTCCTTCTCATCCTCTTTCTCCTCCTCTTTCTCATCATCATCGGAGACACCCTCGTCATCCGAGATCTGGATCAAAGCACTAATTCCACCGATGCGGGGCACCCGTCCTTCAACCCTACCAACACCTCGGCCGCTCGAAACAATGGCCGAGGAAGAAGAAGTACCAGCAGCACCCGAACCCACCGCGACCTTCGTCGCAAACGCCTTCACACGGCCGCCGGCAGCGCCGCGGCCACGACCACGACCTCTCTTCGGTCACGAAACAATTTCTTTGCCCTCCGCAGATGCACGTTTCCTTTTCTTCAGCGCATCATCGCTTGAAGGTGCAGGCCAGTTCTCGTACTGGATCCCAAGAATGTCAAAAAGCCTGTTAATACGACCCCCGCTACCCACCGAGTTGTGGATAGCCTTAATCTCAAATGTGGACAGCTTCCCAATGAGGTCTTCAGCCCTCTGCTGGACTCGCTTATAAATGGTTTCGACACCATCTTGATACCTGGGAAATTTCCTTAGGACTTTCTCCCAAATCCTGTTCAAATCAAGCTTCGGTTTCTTCAAACCCTTACCCTCGTACTTTGGGTCTTCCTCAACCGGGAACCAGATCTGTCTCCGGCTGAGGGGCCACGCCTTGGCACAGCAGTACTCCTCGACTAAGTCGCGAGCGCACTGAGATCGCGCAACCACCCTCAGACAGTCAACCGCGGCGTGAGCCTCGGTGTTCATCTTAGCTTCGGCGCTCACGTCACTGAGAGGCGGAAGCTCGCCGCAAAGCTCAGATACCCCGTCAAGCTTGTAGTAAAACCAGAACTCTTGCCACCCGCTGGTCCATTTGTTCTTCTGAGCTTGTACCGGCAACTCTGATCCGACGCGATGGCAAAAAGTGTACACCGCAAACTGACCTAGACTGGTGTTACCCTCGCGATCCACTATCTTGCGAGGCTGCATGTGCACACGGTGGGTCCAAACGAAACCCTCGACATGAGGCACAACACCTTGTGAGCGGCACGCCCAGACATCTTCGTAAAGCACAAAGGTGTGAGCTGATGGAACTTCAGATTGAACCTTTGCAGAACCGAAGTCACAAAGGAATCAACAGGAAATCGCAGACCAGCTTCGAAGAACTCCTCAAAAACAACAACCTCGTCTGCATCAGGCTTCGGCACAGTTTCACCAGCGCTAGTCTTCGCTTTCCCTTCCTCGATCCATCCCTGCTTGACATAAGCCACCAACTCCGAGGCACAAACCCGGCTGAGTCCGAACTCCAAGGTCACTCCTTCATCCGCAGCAGAGGGGGAGGCGATACGAGCGGTTTGCTTGGACCTCGCCATCTCTGAAAATGGGAACCTCGCAGAACACAGTAAGCAGAACCTTCGCAACTAGACAAAAGCAACCTCCGCAAAAATAAATGCGCAGCAGTAGGATGGCTATAGCAAAGGAGGGCACAGGTCCAAGCCCCCACCAACTCCATCTATTTATAGGCCGGGGGGCGGAACACCTTACCCGATAACGTCGGCACAAAAACCAAAATCCACGGCGCAAAAAACGAGACGGACCTCTACAGTACAAACAAAAACATAACGGCCCGGCCCAAGTCAGCCGCGGGCGTCGCTGTCAAGGGTCTCAGTTCATCAAAGAACGCTGCTTGGGCCCAAATACTGTCCTTTAGGACCAAGGCAACGAGGGGCTACTGTTGGGGGAAGGGACCCTCGGCAACGACGCCACGCATGCCGTTTTTTCCCTCCGTCGGTTAAACCCTCTGGATCGGCTTTCTAACCTTCGGACATAAACTCAACCCTCGAAGTACTTTATGCTTTTTGCAGGAAAAGGCGCGCTCAGAACACGGAGAGCGACCCTCGCATGCTCCGAGGCCCCTTCGCTTGCGACGTCAAGCTCGGCGGACGACGAGCGAACACAGACCCCGTGACCAACTGAGTTGGGGGTTCGACCTTCACCTTTCCGCGGAGGAAAAGGCGCGCTCAGAACACGGAGAGCGACCCTCGCATGCTCTGAGGCCCCTTCGCTTGCGACGTCAAGCTCGGCGGACGACGAGCAAACAAAGACCCCGCGACCAACTGAGTCGAGGGTTCGTCCTTCACCTTTCCGCGGAGGTGAGCAGAGCAAGATGGCGGCGGGATGGGGGAAGGCAAGCTAGGGTTTTCCGCTCCAGTTGTGTTTGTACAGTTTTACATTTGAGTTGTCGGGGAATCTTTTCTGTCCCCTTTTGTAATTAGACCAGTGCCCCTTGGTGTTCCCTATAAATACCATGGGGTGAACAGTGTAAGAGGGGGGTCTTTTTTCCTGAGGAACAGTGAGGCCTTTCTACCATCCAACCTACTTGTACCTTCGCCGGTACCCTCGCGTGCGATCGACCGCTGTTCACCCTCGCCTTGCACCCCAGCACTCCAGCGGGGGTAGGGCAGGTGTGCTTCCAACAGCATCTCTACCTCTCTCTTTAGCTTCTGCATTTATTTGGTACCTTTGTTGTGTGCTTTACCTTTCCTAGCTTAGTTGATAGGCTATTTGATAGGTTTGGATCATAGGTTGCAAAACTCTTTTGCGGTAGAGACAGCAAAACACCTAGCAAAACCTTAGTTACACTCTAGATAGTTTGCTTTGTTGCATAGGTTTTGACTAGGTGGAAACTAGAGGCCATAGTTTAGAGTAGAAGTTTTAAGTTGCCTAATTCACCCTCCCTCTTAGGCGTCACGGTCCTTTCAAGTAGCTCATAGGGGGTCTTGCCAAGGAGACGATGGGGGAACAATCAGTTGGATGCATAGCATGCGGTATTGATTGCTTCCGCCCAAAATCTTTTCGGTGTAGAATACTCGTCTAACATTCTTCTTGCTAGGGTGATTAGTGTCCGGTTCTTCCTCTCAACTACCCCACTTTGTTGTGGTGTGTAATTTGCAGAAGCTTCATGCTTGATTCCAACTTCATCACAATAGAGCTCAATGTTGGTGTTGTCAAATTCCTTTCCATTGTCACTTCTTATCTTTTTTATTTTCAAGTCAAACTCATTTTGGGCTCTCTTGGCAAACTTCTTGAATGAAGGGGTTGCTTCAGATTTTTCATGAATAAAGAATACCCAAGTGTATCTACTATCTAGAATAGTCATCAACAATCACAAGGCAATAGAGATTTCCACCCAAGCTAGCATATGTTGTTGGCCCAAATAAATCCATGTGAAGTAGCTCCAACTCTATTGATGTTGATACAAAGGCTTTGGTTGGATGAGTATTTGCATCTTGCTTGCCGGCTTGACATGCACTACACAATTTGTCCTTCTCAAATTTGACATCCTTCAAGCCTCTAACCAAATCCTTCTTCAATAGCTTGTTGAGAGTGTTCATTCCAACATGTGCTAGTCTTCTATGCCATAACCAACCAAGATATTGCTTCGTGAACAAACATGTCTTCAAGTTGGCATCTCGGAGGTGAAATCAACTAGGTAGAGATTGTTGTATCTAAAGCCTTGAAAGATCACTTGAGAATCACCCTTCTTTGTTACAACCACTTCTTTCTTGGTGAATAAGCATTGAAAGCCAAGATCACATAGTTGCCCAACGGATAGCAAGTTGAAGCTCAATGAAGCAACTAGAAGCACATTGGATATTGTATGATCATTTGAAATTGCCACTTTGCCCAAACCCTTGACATTGCCCTTTGAGTTGTCACTAAATGTAGTCTTTTCTTGGTCATTGACACTCCCTTCTAGTGAGGTGAACATCTGGGGATCACCGGTCATATGTTGTGTGCAACCACTATCGATCAACCAATGAGATCCATCGGTCTTGTAGTTCAACTACACACAAGAAATCAAGCTTGAGCTTTAGGGGCCCAAAGTTGTTGAGGCCCTCTAACCTTCTGAACTAGAGACTTATCAACCCAAATTTTCCTAGGCCTATTCTTGTTTGGAGGCCCCATGAACATAACATTCATTTTGCCACATGAATCTTGTCTAAGCATGTAGTGAGCATTGAAAGCAAAGGGCCTAGCATGCTTGGGCAAGGGTGTGGGTGGTAGTTGTTGGTAGTTCTTAGCTTCACTAAAGATAGAGCTAGGCAACTATCCCCGGTAACGGCCCAGAAATGCTTGTTGACACTAGCCAACGTCGTTACTAGGAGTAGACTATGGAATCTATTGCAGGCAACGGTGTCAGAAGTGCTTGAAGCAAGTCCGGTCACTATACCTAAAGGAGTGAAGCTAAAGCAGCTATCTACTAATGTCAAGCGGGGTTGTCAATCCCGACACTAGTAGGAGCTAGCTAGAGAGATTGCAATCTACCAAGAGGAGATTCTGCAAGCGCACAGAACTATCATAGTAGCACTTCGCATGGGAGTACCAGGTGTCAATTTATTTGATCCCAAGGGAAGGCTAGGGTGGTGTATGAGTCGAGTCAAGAAGGGGATGAGAGTCGAAGAAAAGAGAAAAGGGAAAAGGGGAGAAGGGAAAAGAGAGGATGGAAGGCTAGAAAGAATGTATGGGTGGATAGGTAAGGATGATATGGATGGCTAAGGTAAGGTGGATGGATAGGTAGATAAAAGGGTAACTAAAGGATGACTAAGATAACTAACTACTAACTAATAACTACTCCTAGATAACCACGAAGCAAGATAACTACAAGGCAAGATAACTACAAAGCAAGACAGGCAAATGTCAATAAAGCAACTAAGTTGAGTAAAGTTTTATTCCTATCTTGTCAAGAATCGAGGCGTACTAGCCTTTACCACTTACTTAAGTTGAACGCTCCAACGACATCCAGGAGCTCCAGAGAGGCGGTTGGTAGGTCGGTTGCGTGTCCAAGTAACCGCCATTCGGTCTTGATCCACGCCACTCCATCCTGAGCCGTCCGATGCCACTGACCTAGTGACCAAGGGCCAAGATTTGGCCTTGGGATGGTCACACGGATCAGTGACATGGCAAAGGGGGAGAGTTGGGCCTCTCCATGTGGCGGGCGCCACATATGGGTGGCGGGCGCAACCTCTGGTTGGCGGGCGCCACCTCTGGTTGGCGGGCGCCACCCCACTCGGGCCCAAATGGGTCCTGGTGAGTGGGCTTGTCTCCTGGTGGGTCCATTCTTCAAATTTGGTCCAAATTCCTGCATTCAAATAAAATTCTATGGACATGTGGAATTTGGTTAGTTTGAAACCTATTTGGCTACATTTCATGCCTTTTTGGTGAACTTTAGGGTAAAATGTTGATGGTAAAACAGGTGTTGAAGGACCATCAACAAGCTCCCCCAAGCTAACCTGTTGCTCGTCCTCGAGCAACAATGCGGTTTAAGCATTGAGCATGAAATAGATAGCAACTTAAGATGTATGCAAGTGCATATTGTATAGTGAGAAATAACTTAGCATATATCATAAATCATAGCAATGTGGGCCTTATAGCTTTTCACTTCAAACATGCTAGAGTGAAATAAAGCTGTGGATAGGAAACTTTTATCTTGCTTAGGTTTGACTAGGATTCTGTCTGGAGGTTTTTCAAGGTTTTCAAAAGATAACAACTTGCTTAAGTCCTCCAAGATTCACTCAATCACTCAATGGTGTTTAAATCCTCACTTAGGCCAAAATGTAGCCTTTCCTACTTCTAAAGAATGATATGTGGAGTTATAGGTAGGCTAAGAATCATGAGCAAATTGCCTGATGTTTATTGCTAAGCTAGACACTCAGATCATAAGGAGCAGCAAATCATAAAAATTGATCAAGATGTGCATGTGTGGTTATGTGGAAGTGTATAGAGAGATATTTCATAATCCTTCCTAGTTAATTTCTGGGGTCTAGAGCTAATGATAATTCTCTCTCTCTCTCTCTTTTTTGGATACATAGTGAGTAGACAAAAGATGTGTCCTCACATTTTCTTAGGACATAGTCCTCTTTTGAGCTACTTTGCTCACTTTTTTTTCTTAGGACATAGTCCTTTCTTGAGCTACTTTGCTCATTTTTCTCTCTCTTTCTCTTTTTTTTAGCTCTAGATTTCCCCAGACATCTATAGGGAAGGAGTTCAGAAATGAAAAAGGGGGAAGAGGGGGAAATGCTTATTCCCAGTGTAGGAATAGGCATAAGGCTAGCAATGGGATGTTTGGCAGGGTATTGCATATCTCCGGTGTAGAGAATAAGCAATTTATTTGGTGGTTGCAAACTTCCAAAGTGGAGAGTAGGCAATTTATGGTGGCTGTGTGTGAATCTTGATTCAAAAGATATGATAAGCTTCTCTACTAAGATCTATGAGGTCTAACAAAGCTCAACACAAACAAAGCTCTTTGTGGTTTTGACTAATGACTAACAAATATTTGGCTGGTGGTGGGATGGGATAAAATCTAGGAGGAACTTTTTAGCAAGGTTTTCATAATTTTTAAAAGAAATCCTCCAGATTAGGTCCTAATTTCACCTTAGCAATTTTAAAGAATTACTCCATTTCTTACTAACTTTACTCACTAAGCATGATTTCAGTTTAAGCATGTGCAACCCACAAAAGCTACATCTTAGATAAGACCAGTTATTCAAACTATAACAATAGCATTTGCATGACATATTTCAAATCTTATTCAGGTTTCAACTTGTTTAAGCAGATTTTATCAATTTGATTCATGGAATGGTTATTTAGGCAAGCATGTGACATTCAAAAGATATAGAATTTAAGAACTGAATGTAAAGTGTAGGCTTGAGACATACCTTATTGGAGCGGGAGTCTCCCCCAAGCTGGCTTCTTGCTCGGTGAAGGATCTTCTTCTTCTTAGTCGGAGCTCTTGTTTTCATTTTATTAAAAAGGGAAACTATCTAATGTTGTGAAAAGGGAAACTATCTTATTATGATATTTTATTATTCTAGCTAAGTTAACATATACCTATGCATAAAACTAATGATAACTGATTTTTTTTTAGTTTCATGCATGACATATGTTATTTATTCAAAAAAGGGAAAATTGAAGGGAAAAAATAAAACCATACCTTAGGTCCATGGAATTTCATCCTTATCAGGTGGGTCTTCTTCTTCCTTGGGCACTTCTTCTCTCAGTACTTCATCAGGTTCTTCTTCTTTTGGCACCTCTCCTTTGTTATTTGAATTACACAACTCAGGAGGAGGTGGTTCTTTCTTTTTGCTCCACCTTGTTCTTGGGCGCCTCTTCTTGGTACGAACGGGTTTTGCTTCCTGCATGTTAGCGGCATATGCAGGACCACGGGAAAAGGAGAATATTTCCTTCCTCCCTCCTAATGTCATTTGCATTTTACCACTTCCCACATATATGCAAGCATCAACAGTGTTCAAGAAGGGTCTACCTAAGATTAGAGACACATCTTTCCTATTTCCCATATCTAGTATTATGAAATCAGCAGGAACATATAAACCTCTAATATGAACAGGTAAATCATTAACTATTCCTTCTACATAGCAAGTGGATTGATCAGCTTGCACAACATTGGCAGATGTGGATGACATGGGTGGAAATAACAGGTTTTCATAGAAATCTTTAGATAAAATGTTCACACTCGATCCTAAATCACACATGGCATTTTTAAAGACTTCACCAAAGATTGAGCATCTAATTATGGGACTACCAGGATCACCCTTTTTAACAGTCATGGTTTGATCTTCATAATAGTTAAAATATTTTATTTCAACCATATTTGCAGTTTCCATGTCAGGTTTAGCAGGAATTTTGCCAGTTTCAAAAGATGGTATGATAGCAGCAAGTTGAGCTAATTGGGTTTCTAACATCTTATTAAAGCTTAATTGATTTTTCAGAGCAGATGAGAAATCTTCCAATTTAGCATTTATATTCTCAAAGGTTTTATCATTCGACATTAATTTCTTATTCAAGAAATCAGTAGTTCTACCTTGTGAGTAAACTAATTTTTTCAAGAACGAGAAATCATCAGAATTATGAAAATTAAAGCGGGGGAATGAATTGTTACCTTGAGAGTTTGCACGCTGATTCCATCCTTGATTCTGTTGACGGAAACCGTTGTTGTTGTTGATGAAGTTCAAATCTTCATGTAGCTCGGGCAATGGCTCCCAGAATGTCCGGTTTCTCCACAGACTTCACAAGTCATGTAGGATTCCAGAGATTGGACACTCTCTTGTTGGTTCATCTTCTCACAGCTGTCCAGCTTCATTGCCAGCAGGTCCATCTTGGCCACGATCATGTCGGCTTCCTTAAGGGAATACATACCTCGCTTACGGGACTATAGTCTCTCGTCATTCCATCCTTGGTTCGACACCATCTTCTCTATGAGAGCCTTAGCATCTGCAACATTCAGAGAAAAGAATGCACCGCCAGCGGCGGCATCCAAATGGCTTCTAGAGAGTGGGGTTAGGCCATGGTAGAAGTTCTGAATCAATAGCCAGTCCTCCATACCATGGTGCGGACAAGTAGCGACATACTCTTGCAACCTCTCTCGAGCCTCGGGAATAGATTCCTTGGCTTGTTGCGTAAAGCTAGAGATTTTTTTGCGCAGAGCATTCGTCTTGCCCAACGGAAAGAATTTGGCGAGAAAAGCATTGGAACACTTGTCCCATGTGTCTACAGCATTGCGATCGGTATAGAACCATTGCTTCGCTTTTCCTAGAAGAGAAAAGGGAAAGAGACGAAGACGGATGGCTCCTTGGGTTATCCCCTTAATGGTGAAGGTGTCGCAAATCTCCGAGAATTGTTGGAGGTGAGCACTACCATCCTCATGAGCCTTGCCACAGAACGGGCTAGCTTGGACCATCGTGATCAGAGCCGGTTTTAACTCAAAATTGAGGTTGGCATCGATCACGTCTGGTCCTATCGCTACATTAGCGGTAGAAGGAGCAGAAAATTCACGAATGGTCTTGTTGGCCATCGTGAAGATAGAACGAGATAAGAAAGAAAGAAGTTGAAGAAGATGAAGGAAAAAGATAAGAAGAGCTAAGGAAAGAAAGAATGGGGTAAGATGGGATTCGCTAAGCGGGAGCTTAAGCGAAGATAAATTCGACACGGACTCAACCGATACACCGATTGCCTTCACCGGCAACGGCCCTAGAAATGCTTGTTGGTAGTTCTTAGCTTCACTAAAGATAGAGCTAGGCAACTATCCCTGGTAACGGCCCAGAAATGCTTGTTGACACTAGCCAACGTCGTTACTTGGAGTAGACTATGGAATCTATTCCAGGCAACGGTGTCAGAAGTGCTTGAAGCAAGTCTGGTCACTATACCTAAAGGAGTGAAGCTAAAGCAGCTATCTACTAATGCCAAGCGGGGTTGTCAATCCCAACACTAGTAGGAGCTAGCTAGAGAGATTGCAATCTACCAAGAGGAGATTCCGCAAGCGCACAGAACTATCGTAGTAGCACTTCGTCTGGGAGTACCTGGTGTCGATTTATTTGATCCCAAGGGAAGGCTAGGGTGGTGTATGAGTCGAGTCAAGGAGGGGATGAGAGTCGAAGAAAAGAGAAAAGGGAAAAGGGGAGAAGGGAAAAGAGAGGATGGAAGGCTAGAAAGAATGTATGGGTGGATAGGTAAGGATGATATGGATGGCTAAGGTAAGGTGGATGGATAGGTAGATAAAAGGGTAACTAAAGGATGACTAAGATAACTAACTACTAACTAATAACTACTCCTAGATAACCACGAAGCAAGATAACTACAAGGCAAGATAACTACGAAACAAGACAGGCAAATGTCAATAAAGCAACTAAGTTGAGTAAAGTTTTATTCCTATCTTGTCAAGAATCGAGGCGTACTAGCCTTTACCACTTACTTAGGTTGAACGCTAGCACAACGAGCCTTACAGTTAAACTGGGCCAACTACGTGGTTGAATTCAAGGCGCACAGGGCTATCACCACCTGCTTGCTACCACAGCTATCCGGGGGTCCAGCCGTATCTGAAGGTAAGTCTATAACTAAGCACCACGCTTAACTATATTCTAACTATCTCTATCCTAGCTTTGAATAGAGACACCCTTGTGGACTTCAGAGCAAATACTTGACTTAATAAGATAAACACTAAACTAACTAAGCAACCTATTGGCAAAGATCAAACACTAAGCTCACTAGAGATTAACTACTATGGCTAAGTGAATTGATCTGTAGGATAGCTAGGCACTCAAGCAATCAATCAAGTATACCACTCAATACTGATAAGTAGAATAAAGTAATACTTGAAATGATGAAAATAGAATATAGTAAAGTGCTTGAGTAACAAGAGCAAAACCTGAACTGGAGATGAAGGAAGACTCTTCCCAGCTCCAGGACCGAGCACTCGCACGCCTCTACTCTTGAGCTAAGCCTTGAGCAGCGCTTCCGCGAGGGCAAAGATGCCTTGCTCTACTAGCCACCTACTTGCCTAAGCTCTCTGAGCTTCTAACCTAACTCTCACTTGCTTCTCTTGCTTTGTGTTTCTCTGGGATGGTATATGAATGAAGTGATGCCTCAAGGGGGTATTTATAGTCTTGAGGAGTGAGGGGGGTACTTATAGGGGGCAGCCAACCGACCTAGGGCTGACCCTAGTGGCGGGCGCCAGCCCTAGGTGCCGGCCGCCACCTTCATCACCGTTGGATGCACCGCCTTGGCTTCAACGACATCCAGGAGCTCCAGAGAGGCGGTTGGTAGGTCGGTTGCATGTCCAAGTAACCGCCATTCGGTCTTGATCCACGCCACTCCATCCTGAGCCGTCCGATGCCACTGACCTAGTGACCAAGGGCCAAGATTTGGCCTTGGGATGGTCACACGGATCAGTGATGTGGCAAAGGGGGAGAGTTGGGCCTCTCCATGTGGTGGGCGCCACATATGGGTGGCGGGCACAACCTCTGGTTGGCGGGCGCCACCTCTGGTTGGCGGGCGCCACCCCACTCGGGCCCAAATGGGTCCTGGTGAGTGGGCTTGTCTCCTGGTGGGTCCATTCTTCAAATTTGGTCCAAATTCCTGCATTCAAATAAAATTCTATGGACATGTGGAATTTGGTTAGTTTGAAACCTATTTGGCTAAATTTCATGCCTTTTTGGTGAACTTTAGGGTAAAATGTTGATGGTAAAACAGGTGTTTAAGGACCATCAACAGTGGTGCTTCACAATTGTGTGCAAAGTGTCCTTCTTGACCACACTCAAAGCATCTTCCCAACTTCTTCTTTTGTTTGGGCTTTGTGTTGCTCTTGCGTTGCTTCAACCTTTCTTCCAAGTAGCCAATACCACTTCTATTTGTCTTCATCACGGTGTTCATGAGTAGCTCACTTTGAAGACATTGACCCTTGGTGAAATTCTTCAATCTGGTGGCTACGTGCTCTTTATATTTCTTGAGCTTGTCATTCTCTTGTTGGAGTTCCACTTGAGATGGTGTTAACTTGTAGTCTCTCTCCATCTTCAATCTCTTGTTCTCTTCTTTCAACATGTCAAGCTCAAGTGTCATGCTATAGTCTTCATCATGAGTTTCAATAACAACTTGCTTGGTGGTTGCTAGCTTCTCTAAATCAATCTTGAGCTTTGCATTCTCATTCTTGATCTTCATGTAGTCATCATAGTCTTCGGCCACAACCACTTTCTTGCCCTTGCTACTAGCTCTTTGCTCATCATGCTCACTAACCATGTCCTCACAAGATGTTGCTATGTCACACTTGACAACATGGTTAGGAGCATCATGTGTCTCATGGGAAAGTAAATCATAAGCAATAACAAGTGCATCATGATCAACTTTAACTTGA